>JAQPPZ010017128.1:2400000-4800000 GCA_028583015.1 Wollemia nobilis
CCACAATGTTTTTCTATTGTATCTTTCTTAACTTGCAATTTGTGATCCTTTCCATGTTTCCAACTACAAATTACGCATCTCAATTCTATTATTACCTCATTACTATTCTCTGGCAGCACTGGCTCAACAAATGGAAAATCTGAAACCCAATCAGGCTGAAATGATCTGTTAATTGTCCACCTAGATGACCTTGCACATTTATGTTTTTTAGAAGAAGATTCTCCGGAAGTAGGGACTGCATAAGAACTATTATTTTGTTTTCCATTTGGCGTGTTAGTTTTAGGAATCTCTTCATGTTGTTGTTCCATTTCATTAAGAAAATTTTCATCTGTGGACTTTTCATTATCGTGGATATGTGGAAGTGGAGGCATACCAGGGTCAACAATGTTTTCTGTAGAGATAATACTAGGGTCAATACTAGGGTCATTATCATTATTATTTTTAAAAGCATACCTTCTTTTAAAAAATACAGATAAACAATGGACAAAGCCATCAACCAAAAATCACCCTTCTTAATGAATGAAGACATTATATATAAAATTAACAATGTACAAAAATTAACTGGTTAGTAAGTAAAGGCGTTCATACCTTCAATTTGTGCAGATGTTGATGGCTGACTGGATTTTAAAATATTATGAAAGTATTTGAGGATACTCCTTTTATCGGAAGACTAGCCTCCCTTCTTTCCACTACCAACAGGTGATATTTTACCTATATAAACAGAAGAGTAACATGAACATCATTTTGAAAAATGAAAATAACTGGTAAAAGAGAGAACTACTATTCAAGACAATAGAATATCTGACCCAAGCAGGCTTGATATTGGTGCCCAAATAATAGGAAAACCTCCTTATTGAGTGTCAATGAACAAAAATGTATAAAAAAGGAACATAAATGGTAACAAAAACTTACCGGTAAATGGTTGTCGTTGTATGTCACTCGCCTTGTGATAGTCGCCTTCTGCCAATCACCTTCTGCTAGTCGCCTTGTGATAGTCGCTTTATGCTTCTACCAGTTGCCTTATGATAGTCACCTTCTATTAGTCGCCTTGTGATAGTCACCTTCTACCAGTTGCCTTGTGATAGTCACCTTATGCTAATCACCTAGTCACCTTGTGATAGTCACCTTCTGCTAGTCGCCTTGTGATAGTCACCTTCTACCAATCACCTTGTATATTCACCTTGTGATAGTCACCTTGTGATAGTCGCCTTGTGTTAGTCACCTTGTATCAGTCGCCTTGTGTCAGTCGCCTTGTGTCGATCGCATTTTGTCCAGTCGCTTCTGTCGGTCACCTTGTGTCAGTCACCTTGTTTTAATTGTATGAGACTATGAGTGTCGTTGTCAGGGTTACCTATATATAGTGGGGTACAAGAGGTGAATTGGATGGGATAATTTTTTTTTAATAATTTTAAGGCAAAAATTAGGCGAGAAAACTTATTGTACCGGGGCAAATTTACCCTAAAAAAAATTGATCCCGTAATTTTTGGGCGAATGGGCCGACCTCTAGGGTCCCAAAATTAGCAAAATAAAAATTGTGAAAATCCTAAAATTCACTCTAAATTGTGAAATTCTCCCCTGTGCATAACCCCGTGTTCTACCTTGACCTTTTGGTATTCTAAACATCTTTCAATGAAACTAGTGATATCTTACTTCATTCTGATGCAATAGAAGGTATTTTTCATGTTTTCCCTCCTTTCTAACCCTCCTGGATGAGTAGAATAGGGATAGTATGTGCCTCTTGCATAATTAATGTCCTTAAATCACCAGTTTTGAGTATAACTACCTTATCCTTAAAATATAATAGTCCATATTTTATGTTGAAACCTTTGTTCTCTTTAGGATTCCTCTTGGTTTGATCCTAGATTTCTATGCTATACAAATCTTATAGCTGCATTGCCTTGCCCCTATCCATCAAGTCTATATGACTATAGTTCAATGCAACCATGTGCCTTATTCTGCTCAACCCATCTACAACCTTATTTTCTTTCCCTTTGATATACTCAATACCAGAGCCACATTCTACTAAGAACTCTATCCATCTTATCTATCTTGCATTCAACATAGGTTGGATAAAAATATACCTTAGACTTTGATAGTTTATCATTGGCTAAAATGGTTTTCCCAACAAATAATATCTTTAGACCTTTAGAATATGCACAAATGCTACTAATTCTAGGTAATGCATAACATATTTTACCTCATGCTTCTTAATTTTTGTAGACTCATAGGCTACTATAACCTCTTCCTAAAAAAATACACCACCCAAACCTTCTAAGGATGCATCTATACACATGGTATCATTCCTAATAGGATTTGGTATCTTGAGAATCGGTATCATTGTTAACTTATTTTTAGAGCCTCAAATGTGACCTCACACTTATTTTTCCATTTGAAATCTTTCCCCTTTTTATGAAGGTTGGTGATTGAATAGGCAACCTTAGAGTAATCTCTCACAAAATTCCTATAATAGCCAATGAGTCCTATGAAAATCCTAACTTCTTATACATTTGTTGGCTAAGGACAACTTAGTATAGCCATAATTTTCTTTGGGTCCATATCAATTCCCTCTATTAAGATGATGTGTCCCAAATACTGCACCTGTGAGGTATAAAATTTATACTTGGACAACTTTCCATATAGCTAGTTTTTCCTCATCACCTCTAACATTGATTTCAAATGATGGTCATGTTCTTCTTTGGTACAATAATATATCAAGATATCATCTACGAATACCAAGATAAACTAATCTAGGTAATTTTGAAGCATACTATTCATCAAATTCATAAAATCTATCGATGCATTCATTAGCCCAAATGGCAATATCATGAATTCATAGTGCCCATATTAGGTCTTAAAGGTTATATTATGAGTATCCTCTTCTTGATCTCTCAACTGATGATATAGTAGTGCCCAAATATTAGATCTATTTTTGAAAATATAGTAGCATCCTTTAGGTGATAAAATAGTCATCAATCCTTGACAAAGGATACTTATTCTTAATGGTTACCTTATTCAACATTCTATAATCAATGCATAACCTCAAGGAACCATATTTTTTTTTCACAAACAATATTGAGCACCCTAAGGTAACACACTAGGTTTGATCAGACCCTTTTCTAACAAGTCTTGAAGTTGCACCTCTAGTTATTTCAACTCAATTGGGGTCATTCTGTAAGGTGTTCTCACAATAGGTTCAGTCCCTGACATTAAGTCAATAGTAAAGTCAAATTCTCATCGAGGTGGTAGACCTAGGAGATCTTCTAGAAATGCATCCCTAAATTCATGCAATATTAGATGTGTTGAGTGGTATTTTCACCCAGTTGTGAAAGTACACTCTCCTTTAGGATTTGGGTTCCAAATCCCCTCTTGCAAAGAAGTTAAACAAACAACTTCTCCAAGGTCTCCGTTGTATTAGCATTTGCATATGTGTATTAGTAATCTCAAATAAAGATATTCAATTTAAATGCTTGGAACACCTTAGTGATTGCAAGTAACTGTAAACAAGGGGCAATGTTGGTTTATTTCATCATGAAACTTTAGTGATTGTTCATTGTTTTTTTTGGATTTTGAAAATTTTTAAATGTTTATTTTAATGCCCAAGATTTAAAATAAGTTAAAATTTCTGGAAAAAAATAAAATGCAGAAAATGAAAATGAAATGCGGAAAAACTGAAAATAAAATGCACTCAGTATGATGCTATCCTGTTTCGACAAAACCGAAGATGTGAGGTCTCCATGCATGCAACCTAACCTATTGGACTTGCAAAACAAGCACAATCCCCATAGACTAAGTGTTGGTTCCTAGGGTACGAAATAAAATTCAGATTTCAAATATTCGCCTAATGTAACCCAAAAAAATGGCATTAACATTATCTATAAATTCGAAATCTGAAAAATGAAAGAATAAACATTAAATCCATAGCATGCAAAGAAAATCTCCTTCTTTCTTGCCCACAAGATGCAAATTTCTGAACACTTTTGCATTAAAAATATGTCATTTTACAATAGCAGAATTTCTGGTTTTTCCAAACCAGTCTGTGGAAGAAAAACAACTCAAACAGGTCCAGAATGGCCTTCTCGCCTTCAACTCTCCCCCCCCATGGAAAAAATGACTCAAACAGGTCCAGAATGGTCCTCTCACCTTCAGCTCTGCAACTCTGTTTGCAGCCGTTTTCGACCCCTTCTGGCCTCTTTGAATGGCGTATTTAAACTTCTAAAAAAATTGTTTCTCCTTCCATGACGGTTCGTTTCATTTTTCGATGGCTATTCGTTTCACCTTCCCTGACTGTTAGTTTCACCTTCCCTTGTATGCGTGTGCTTTGGTTTCCATTTTGTGGCCCTTCGCTGCGTTTCTCCACATGGGCTTGCATCTGTTTCCCTCCATGTGTAACGACCATCTTAAATGATCATGTAACGCTTTGTCTTATTCATTAGATTTTGTCCTTATGTCCACGTCACTATGCAAGTCCGTTACCTTGGCAAAAATGGAACATGTCGCGATATCGTGACACTTTTGCCTCCTTGCTCTCTTTTGTTGCTTGTAGCCACGAAAATGTAACATGTCGCGATATCGCGACACTTTTTCTCTTTTGACCGTGAACATGCAACATGTCGCGATATCGCTACACTTTTTCCTTTTTGGCCGCGAAAATGCAACATGTCGCGATATCGCGACACTTTTTCTTTTTGGCACGACAATGCAACATGTCGCGATATCGCGACACTTTTTCTCTTTTGGCCATGCAAATGCAACATGTCGCGATATCGCGACACTTTTTCTTCTTTTGGCCATGAAAATGCAACATGTCGCGATATCGCGACACTTTTTCTTTCTCTTTTTGGCCGCAAAAAATGCAACATGTCGCGATATCATGACACTTTTTCTTTTTGGCCACGACAATGCAACATGTCGCGATATCGCGACACTTTTTCTCTTTTGGTCGCGACATGCAACATGTCGCGATATCGCGACACTTTTTCTCTTTTGGCCGCGAAATGATGCAACATGTCGCGATATCGTGACACTTTTTCTCTTTTGGCCGCAATATGCAACATGTCGCGATATCGCGACACTTTTTCTTTTGGCCACGAAATGCAACATGTCGCGATATCGCGACACTTTTTCTCTTTTGGCCGTGATGATGCAACATGTCACGATATCGCGACACTTTTTCTCTTTTGCCATGATGGTGCAACATGTCGCGATATCGCGACACTTTTTCTCTTTTGGCCACATACAACATGTCGCGATATCGCGACACCTTTTCTCTTTTGGCCGCGAAACTGCAACATGTCGCGATATCGCGACACTTTTTCTCCTTGTGGTGTTTTGCTTTTTTCCTTGATCTTTAGCATATGGGCCACTTCAGTCTTCTTGGAACACATGCAAAAAAGGTGGGTCCCCAATTTTGGGGTACGTTGTGGAGCAGCCACAACAAATGGTGACTTCTGTTGGGAAATGCTCCTGAGCATTTCGGTGAGAACTCAACTTGAAAACACATAGACTCAAATACAAGCGTCAGAAAATATCCCAAGAATGAAACTAGACGAGAAATACATGAAGCATTAGAATTATTAAGCATCAGCTCGGTGTGTGCAATGTGCTTCATTCCCTATCGTTTGAAACTTGTTCAACATTCCATTGTCGGTTTCACTTATGATTCGTATGCAAGGCTATGAATGATTTGTGCAGGATTTGATGTATGACAACTATGTTAGAGATATAACAACCTCCTTTGCAAAGGCTCAAACCTTCTAGTATCATGAACAAACATATTAAAACTGTCAAACCCTCTTAGGACCAAATATATGTATACTGAATTAATTTACTAGATCCCAAAGTTGGTTATGTGTCACTACCATCTTGAACCCATGTGCAAGTGTAAGTGAAATCAGAGCTTTGGGGAATAGGATTCCCAACCTAAGCGAGATGGGAATTTAACCCTATCCTTACTACTTTGATCTGGAGTTCATTACCTCATCTTGAACAAAATGATTTAACCTGTTATGGATGAAACTGTCAGGCTAGCCTGTCCGTTTGAGCAGTCAGTGGTCTTGCTTTTAGACAAGACATGTTGCCACGCATGAGCATACTCCACTGCCAGTCAGGCATCTATAGCCCCGGTGGAGATCAACCCCATAATCCAGGATTTGGCTCTACTTTTGATTTCTTGGACCTTGGGGATGACTACCCATCCTTGCAAGGGACATGTAGTACGATCCTTCCAATCCAATATTAATAAAGAAATGAAAAATATTTGCTTTGGAATTTCAAGTTCTTGAATGGGCAAAATAGAAGCTTTGGGGAATCGGATTCTCAACCTAAGCGAGATGAGAATTAGACCCTATCCTTACTACTCCATGAAGGTCAAATCAGAGCTTTGGGGAATTGGATCCTCAACCTAAGTTCGATGAGGATTTAACCCTATCCTTACTACTCTGATTTTAGGCTTTAAGCATTATGGGAGTGGTAAAAACCACTGTTTTAAGGATTATGTTGCATGATAGGACAGACACGAAATATTCCTTTCGCCTCACCTTTTCTTCCAAGTATGGTTTTGACCATTTTGCTCAAGATTCTCTTTAATATGCGTAGAACGTGCTTGGTTCAAGATAGTTCGGGCATCAGTTCCCAACCTTAGGATCCTTTTAATATATGTTATGTAATAACCCTAAGAGGATTCGACACCTTTTCAATGATTGTACATGAAATGAAGATGCAACTGAGATGAAATGTATATGCAATGTGGAATGTAACATGAGATATGAATGCATTGCTCCTTTTGAAATGCGGATGGAGTATATATCACCTACTTTACCATAATTTATAAAACTGACAACTTCATGCATCACAAGTTCCAAACGATATTCTTTAATGTGTTTGCGATACTCGTGGAGCTTTCTGCAATACAATTCCGATGTTTCATATTCTCCTAGTCTTAGTCAACATTCATAAGGACATAAGTTGACAAACCAAAAGTGTCCAAAGGACCAACACACAACTTTAAAACCAAAACTGAAATCAAATCCAAAACCAAAACATGAAAACACAAACCAAAACCAAAAACCAAAAGTATATACAAATGTACAATATGGTACAAGATGATGCAAAGTTTGAATTATCATTTTCCCGGATCCCAAACCTGATTAGAATTCTTTAAAAGACATATGACGTGATACACATGCCAAATGTGGAAGGAATCAAACAAGAACAAGACTAGACCAAACAATGCAACCAACTTCAACTTTCCTCTCTCACCCCACCAATTAGATTTAGTTCCATTAGTATTCTTATAGGTGAGATTCAAATTACCAAATTGATTAGACAATGGTTGATTTTCAATTCTTTCTTGTCTATTCTTTAAGGTGCAAATTTCATAATTCCATTCATGATTTAGAACTAGGCTTTCTTTATTCAAAATGAAATTTTGTAAGCAAGAGCCTATTTCTAAAAATTTCAAAGCCAATTCATTTTCCATGTTCTTAGGCCAATCAAAATTGTGCAACAATTTACAAGCATCTAGGATATTTACTAAATGGGGATCATTAGAAGTTTTTATCCTAGGTTCAAGAATTAATTGTTGATGAATTTGATTTAGCAATTTAAGTGCATCAAGCTCCTTTTCATTCATTAAAGTAATGTTATCAAAGGTGTGGTTAGAAATTAATTCTTGTTCTTCATTCACCTTCAATGGCATTTCATCATAAATATCATTCGAATTCAAAACATGGTCGTTCAACTCTTCACCTAAAGCTTGGATGTTTGGACACAAAAGGTTAGATTCTACCTTTTTTACATTTTCATTTACCAACACTTGGTGAGAAATCGCAATTCCCTCTTTTACCTCTGTCTTCATTTCTTCATTTATTACCTGTTCATCAAACATACCAAAATTGGGCACCCAATTGAAAACATGCCCATCCTTTTCAACCCTCAAATATTTTTGGTCAAAGTGTATGTCAAGTAACTCATCTTCATGATCAATCACTTTCGTTGCTTCTAATAGATCAATCTCTTTGTCATTTAATTCCAATTCTTTGTTCACTATCCATGGTATTTCTTCATTTGAATCCCCAAAATAATCATGCAAACTTGTATCCGAATCTTCAATGAGTTTATATTCAACATGATCGAATTTTGTAACCTTCTCAAATCTTGTGAATATGAGATCTTCGTATGAAGTAGAAGTTTCAACATCCTGCATATAAATTGGAATAGAGGCTTCATTAATAGGGGTGTGAGGAAATAACATATCTTCATATCTTCCCCAACCATTGTAAAAATTATCTTCCAAATTTGTGGGATGAAACTCCATGGTATTTGTGACATGATCTTTTGATTCATTTGTCAATTCTTTTTCTTCTTTGTCCTTGGTAATAGGATCATTATAATCTTCCAAGATTTGATGAGATTTGAAACCCTCTTCCAAAACATCCTCAAATTGTACAGGAGTTGTAATATCTTCCTTTGAGTAGGCGATTATGTTGTCCTGTATATCAATTGGCACACAAGTTTTATTAGCAGTTTTGGAGTGAGTGTAGTCTTCCCACTTCTTCCAAGCATCATAATAATCATCTTCCAAAGTCAAGTGGTGACGTTCAACTACTTCTTCAACATCTTCCAATTCATCAATGTGCTTCTCATCAAATTCACCTTCACCTTCCTTAGATGGTTCAATTATTTCCAAAAGTGGGTCATTTTTTGCATTCAAATTTGTAAGGCTATCATAGTTCAACTTGGTAACCCATGATTTCGCTTCATCACAATTTGGAGGGTGAAGAATTTCTTGATCGTTAATTTCAAACATCTCATCAATAGTATCTTCCAAGAACAAGTGGTGAAACTCTATCATATCTTCAAATTCATTTATTGGTTTTCTTCCAATTTCACTTTCAACCACTTCATCCAATTCTATGGTAGGTTCCGTCCTATCCCATATTTCAAACATTGTTGAATTTAGAACCCCTTCATCTAAATAATCGTGTATCTCTATGAATGAGTTCATTTCTGCATAATCCTCATTGGTGGATGTTGGCTTAGCAATTTGCACCTCCTCTTGGACTACATCTAAGGTGGTTGTAACATTTAGACCTTCAAATTCATCCCCTTGATCATTTACCTTAGGTATCATTGGAGTGGAGGGTGCTACCTTTGATGGTTGGTGTAGGTTGGCATCACTAACTCCAAAAGAACAATCTCTCATGTGAACATGTTGTGCCTTTTCTTC
Organism: Wollemia nobilis; assembly: GCA_028583015.1. Classification (NCBI taxonomy): domain Eukaryota; kingdom Viridiplantae; phylum Streptophyta; class Pinopsida; order Araucariales; family Araucariaceae; genus Wollemia; species Wollemia nobilis. The sequence goes on from JAQPPZ010017128.1 coordinate 2,409,227, forward strand.
TTCCAAAACTTGTTCTACCTTTTCAAAGATCTCATAGATTGTCTCTAGAGACAGGTCATCCAAGTTTTCCTTAATGAGTGTAGCAAGTGTGGGGGGTATGGCTCTCATGTATACTTCAATAGCTTCTTCTTCCGATGTACCCAAACTTTCCCACATTTGAGAGTACAATTCACGAAACCTCACATCTGAATTGACTCATGGACTCATTAGGCTCTTTACACATAGAGGTGAATTGATTTTGCAACCTATCCAAGTCAACTTGATTACCAAAGTGATAAAGATAGGTTGCTTCTAATTGGCTCCAAGAAGTCTTAACCTCCATGGGTAAATGGCAATACCAAGAGAATGATCTATCACCCACAATGTATGGGAAGAACCTACAAGCAATGGGCTCATAAAATACTTGAAATTGACATAATGTGAACTTATAGATATGTAGATTTTGTAGGTATCCTAGTGCCACCTCTTGATTAAAAAATCGTAGAAACTCCAATAACATTTGATGAATTTGATAAGGTGTTCCAAAGGTAGGATGACAAACTTCATAATGACTTTCCTCCATCGTAGATACCATTCTTTCTCTTAGAGATGCTATTTCTTCTCTTAGGGATACAATTTGCTCCTCAAATGTTGCCATTAGTGAAACTCAAAGAATAACTTCAAAACCAATTTGTTAGTCATGAATAAAAGAAGGAACCATGACAAAGCAATATTCTAAAAATGTAAATTAGTTTCTGATTCACCGGATCGTATATGCGCAAGTGAAGAGCATACTCCTAGTGTTGTAGGCTTTCTGATTCACAAGATCGCATTACACGCAAGTGAAGAGCATAATACCGACAACAAATACATTTTAGACAAAATAATTCCTTACAAATAAGCATGAAATGACTCGCAAATATCAAACATGTAATGTATGAATAATCATGTTAGCATCAACCAAGAGATGTATCCATTAAAATCAAATGAAAGTAATTGCATGGAGACAACCTCGTTAGGCAAGACCAATTTTTTTTTTTTTTTTAAATCAAATCAAAACACCTTATTCCTGTATGAACAATCAAAAGCGTTAGAACAATGCATAGCAATTCATGTCCTCCTTTTAACACTACAAGGTTGTATTGTTAAAAGAGGGCTAAAGATAATAATCAATAGGGCATGAAATATTCAAAATTTAAATCCCTATAGCATTTAAATCACACTGAAATAAACCAATTCAGGCCCTCCTTCTAGCGCCAATCTGTTGAGTGGTATTTTCACCCAGTTGTGAAAGTACACTCTCCTTTAGGATTTGGGTTCCAAATCCCCTCTTGCAAAGAAGTTAAACAAACAACTTCTCCAAGGTCTCCGTTGTATTAGCATTTGCATATGTGTATTAGTAATCTCAAATAAAGATATTCAATTTAAATGCTTGGAACACCTTAGTGATTGCAAGTAACTGTAAACAAGGGGCAATGTTGGTTTATTTCATCATGAAACTTTAGTGATTGTTCATTGTTTTTTTTGGATTTTGAAATTTTTTAAATGTTTATTTTAATGCCTGAAAATAAGTTAAAATTTCTGGAAAAAAATAAAATGCAGAAAATGAAAATGAAATGCAGAAAACTGAAAATAAAATGCACTCAGTATGATGCTATCCTGTTCCGACAAAACCGAAGATGTGAGGTCTCCATGCATGCAACCTAACCTATTGGACTTGCAAAACAAGCACAATCCCCATAGACTAAGTGCTGGTTCCTAGGGTACGAAATAAAATTTCAGATTTCAAATATTCGCCTAATGTAACCCAAAAAAATGGCATTTAACATTATCTATAAATTCAAAATCTAAAAAATGAAAGAATAAACATTAAATCCATAGCATGCAAAGAAAATCTCCTTCTTTCTTGCCCACAAGATGCAAATTTTTGAACACTTCTGCATTAAAAATATGTCATTTTACAATAGCAGAATTTTTGGTTTTTCCAAACCAGTCTGTGGAAGAAAAACAACTCAAACAGGTCCAGAATGGCCTTCTCGCCTTCAACTCTGCAACTCTGCTTGCAGCGGTTTCCAAACCCCCCCCCCCCCCCACCTTCACCCCCTTCTGGCCTCTTTGAATGGCGTATTTAAACTTCTAAAAAAATTGTTTCTCCTTCCATGACGGTTCGTTTCATTTTTCGATGGCTGTTCGTTTCACCTTCCCTGACTATTCGTTTCACCTTCCCTTGTATGCGTGTGCTTTGGTTTCCATTTTGTGGCCCTTCGCTGCATTTTCTCCACATGGGCTTGCATCCGTTTCCCTCCATGTGTAACGACCATCTTAAATGATTCAATCATTAAAGATTCCTTATGTAACGCTTTGTCTTATTCATTAGATTTTGTCCTTATGTCCACGTCACTATGCAGGTCCGTTACCTTGGCGAAAATGGAACATGTCACGATATCGCGACACTTTTGCCTCCTTGCTCTCTTTTGTTGCTTTTAGCCATGAAAATGTAACATGTCACGATATCGCGACACTTTTTCTCTTTTCCGCAAATGCAACATGTCGCGATATCGCGACACTTTTTCTTTTGGCTGCGAAAATGCAACATGTCGCGATATCGCGACACTTTTTCTCTTCTCTTTTGGCCGCAAAAATCCAACATGTCGCGATATCCTGACACTTTTTCTCCTTTGGCCTGACGATGCAACATGTCGCGATATCGCGACACCTTTTCTCTTTTGGCCACGACCATGCAACATGTCGCGATATCGCGACACTTTTTCTTGTTTGGAAAATGCAACATGTCGCGATATCGCGACACTTTTTCTCTTTTGTCGCGAAAATACAACATGTCGCGATATCGCGACACTTTTTTTTTTTCGTAATGCAACATGTCGCGATATCTGACACTTTTTCTTTTTTGGCCGCGACAATGCAACATGTCGCGATATCGCGACACTTTTTCTTTTTGGCCGCGAAAATGCAACATGTCGCGATATCGCGACACTTTTTCTCTTTTGGCCGCGATAATGCAACATGTCACGATATCACGACACTTTTTCTCTTTGGCCGCAAATGCAACATGTCGCGATATCGCGACACTTTTTCTTCTTTGGCCGCGACGTGCAACATGTCGCGATATCGCGACACTTTTTCTCTTTTGGCCGTGATGGTGCAACATGTCGCGATATCGTGACACTTTTTCTCTTTTGGCCGCGATGGTGCAACATGTCGCGATATCGCGACACTTTTTCTCTTTTGGCCGCGAAACTGCAACATGTCGCGATATCGCGACACTTTTTCTCCTTGTGGTGTTTTGCTTTTTTTCCTTGATCTTTAGCCTATGGGCCACTTCGGTCTTCTTGGAACACATGCAAAAAAGGTGGGTCCCCAATTTTGGGGTACGTTGTGGAGCAGCCACAACAAGACGTTTCTTAAAAAATTTCTCATCTCCCTTTTCTCCTAAATTTCTATTAATATTAACTACATATAGCATACCACCTATTTTAATGGTATTTTTAATTTCATGGCCAAAAATAAGTAAGGTTGAAAAGAACCTTACCTAATTTGAACTCTTACTTGCTTCTTATCCTTGTCAGTATAATCCATCCACCTATTTTGAAAGTTGATTAAGGTCCCATGAGACTTCAACCATTCAATTCCTAGGATAATATTGAAAGCATGGATGGGTGCCACATATAAGTGCCATATAGTGGACCCATTGGGTAGAGTTATCTTAGCTATAGGTAAACATTGATCCATTGAGTAAGTATTTGAAGAACCATACTTGACTTTCCATCGTTGTGCCAAAAATCTAGGTCTTTTAGCATATCCTAGATAATGCTAGTGGAAATAAAACTATTTGTAGCTCCACTATCTATTAAAACTTTTACATCTTTATCAAACAACTTACCATTTAGTAACATTGGTGTTGCTTGTTGATCCAGGTTCTGACTGCTAATAGTGACATATATTTGGTGACTCGAATCTGACCACTGGGGATACTTTTTAGCCGAATGAGGACCCCCACATATGTAGAAACCTACTTTGGGTGCATGGGATCTCTCCTAACTTCTATTCCCTATTTCTTGTTTTTGTGCTCACTCATTTTTCTTTGGAGGATGAGGATTGGAACTGTCCTTCTTCTTAGTTTGCACTTGATTCTCATTGTTCGTATTACTAAATTTTAGGTTGAATTTGTTTCTCTTGTTTTGTTCCTTATCCCACTTCATAAATATTGCATCCTTTCTTTTATTAAGATTCTATCTCTTTGTCTTTATCAACCTTGAATAGTTAAAGAAAGAAATTTTAGTCTAGAGATTAGTTTCTTCTTGTCTAGCCAAGTCATAAACTTTTAGAAAAGTTTTAGGTTTGAGAAAATTAATTACTGTCCTAATCTTAGGGTCTACCCCTAAGATGAACTTATGCACCTTTAAATGCTCATTTCTCTCATACTTCGAAATATACTTTAAAGTTTCACATATCTTTCAAAATACACCTCTATCGATAGTGATCCTTGTTGAAGTGTAGAGAATTCTTCAAATTTCTCTACATAAAATTGGTTAGAAAGAAATTTTTTCTTAAAAGCCCTAATGAAATCATCCCACTTAATTTTTGTGGCTTGGATATTTTTTCTTGTATTGAATGTATCCCACCATTCTAGGGTTGCATCTAGAATATGAATGGTATCCCACACAGTCTATGTCTCAAAGCAATAATATTTCATGGAAAAAAGGTTTCTAACTTGTTTAGCCATGAATTGACCACATATCCTCCTTTCCTATTAAATTTTGTTATTTTAACATTCTTAAGGTCTCTATCCAACTCAACCTCTATTCGAGCCTTATCCTCTTGGCTTCTTCTGACAAGGTTCTCTTCCTACCTATCCTCCATATTTATAGTACTAGATTATTTATTGATTAGTGTTTCTATCAAATTTTGTTGTTGCTCCAATCATTCTTGAAGCAACTTGACTATGGAGGAGAGATCTCTTGCTCTCCCATCCAACCCTATTGTTTCTCTAGCATCCCTATTAGGATTTGTTATCCTCTCATCCCTCTTGCTAGGAGCCATTGCTCTCCCAGTTTTCTTGCTAGAGTCCACAATTTATCTGGTATTTTGCACTACATGTTTCTCCTATGCAACAATGATGGTTTTCTTGGATGAAATTCCTTTTAATATAGGATCCATATCCTATCCACACAAAGGATTTGGGTAAGTTACAATTTTTATCAAATGTACTTACAATTAGTTATTTTTATTCTCTTAATAAACTAACATAGACCGTTATCACTCAATCAATAATGATCAAGGTTAGGCTTACCTTCTTGCAAGACCTATGACCTTCAGGATTACCTTACATTATTTATCACATGAATTCAAGGCTTAACCTAAGTGAACTCATTGGAAGCTTCAAGCCCTATGACCTAGAGCTATGATACCAATTGTAACAACCCAAATCTACCAACCCAAGATATATATATATCTTGTGTGTTTGTGTGTGTGTTTAAAAATAGGGTTCATAAGAGACCCAAAATCTTTTCAGTTAGCATTCAAGGCTTCACTATATTTGAGTTCAATTCACTGTAGACAACACTTAGTATATAGGAGTGGCCAAATCCTATGGTTTTTGGGGTTCACCTTGCTAAAAATTCTCATTTAGAAGTATACCAAAATGGTCAGCCCACCTTTTCCATACTCTCACTAGCATAGGACAATGTGATCATAATGTAGGAATTATCCTTTAAGTCCCATAACACCTAAAGAGAAACACATATTTCCTAACCCTATCCTAAATCCATCTAGGTAGGTTAATCACACATAAAGCCTTGGTGCTTAGTTACCACACCTTCATAGGTTAACTAAGGTCATTACCTCTCCATAGATAATAAACATGGTCACTTGAACCTACACGTTCGAGGTACCACCACTATTTTTTTGTGAATGATTTATATAGCCTTCCATACAAGGGAACACCCAATCCTCATTGTTCAAGGTGTATCATTTCACAATCATCTGGATATTGCATTATCGTAACTCCTAGATTTAAAATCACCTATATATTGCCTTCTCGCAACTCCTAAGGACTCTCTTCTAATTGTTTATTGCATTCTTACAACTCTTCTAGGATTGGGCTAAATACTTTAACTTATATCCTAAAAGAAGATCTAGGTTCAACCTAAGAATGCAATACCAAAACAAAATACTTATAAACTTAAATGCTTAAACTATAGCATCACATTCACATTCGTCTCAAATAAATATAAGCTTCATCTAAGGCTAAAACATTTATAATAAATCCATACTATATTTTTCTAAAAAAGAGACTACATAAATAATAATTTCAATAGATCACCAAAACATCATTCATAATGCTATCAATTTCCACTTAGATAACATTAACATTTCATTACAAGATCACATGTTTATAACCACAAATAAATCATTGAGCAAGAGAACTAGCATAATACCAAATATTTCATTTCCTTCTTTTCACTATTGCTCAATACAAATCTACTAAACATTGAAGTATTTATAATTTTTTTCTCAAAATTTATAAAAGCAACTTCTCATTTGCAAAACCATTTTTCAATGCAATATACAATAACACTTGTAACCACCAAAAATGGCTCACACCTAGGCTGACTATTGCAATTGATAAAAGATACACAAACAGGCATCCATAACTTGAAAACAAGAAATAAAACAAATACAAGGAATCCTTTATTAATTTCAATGGAGTCAAATTACAAGTTCGTCTCTTAGGGATACCCATTTGATACAACAATTACAATAGCGTCTAATCCCTCTCAAGGGTAGATGCGATCAAATGCCTTCTAGGGTGACACAAAATGCTCTAGGGTATGGATGACCCTCTTCTCCATGATTAGAGGCATTTTTTGCCTTGCATCCCAAAAACCTGTTAGTCCTGCATGCAATGAACAACAAGAAACAATCAACAACAAAGGAGGCCTCTCTTGATGAGGCTTTTAGGAGATACTTGCACAAAAAGATGTCATGATTAGCAATAATCAAGAAAATGCAAGAAACATATTAAACCTATAGTAATCATAAAAAAATATCCTACAATATGTAAATAAAAAGCAATTGCATCTACCTAATGGTCTAATTATGAAATTGAGAGCATGGAAGCATGAAATGAACCATTAGTAGCATAATTGTAGAAATGAAAGAGAATGACTAAAAAGCCTAATTATACTGGTTAGAGTCTCTAAAATGCTAATTAATCCAATAATAAGACTAATATAACCTAGCTAAACAATCTACAAAAGGAAAAACAAAGGGATCTATCCTTATTTGCTCACCGCGGGTCTGATGCGCAGGTGGCTTTGTTAACCGTGTTTGACAGCCGTGGCAGAGATTTGAGTAAAATTGCCCTAAGAATTAGGGATTTCTCTCCAATATGCCTTGTCAAATTGATGTCCAAGGATTACCTGTGTATGCTTTGATAGGTTTGGCGGTTTAATTGATCTTATGGTGCATGAATTGCACGAATTGATGTTTCTTGGCTCTCTTAGGCTCCTAGGGATTCCATGGCAATTTGATCTCCAATTGGGTAGCAAAAGTATCCCTCTTAATGCATGTAGTTGGCTATGCCATTCGATAGAGCTTCACTACTAAATTGATAAATGTTCTTCCTCTACTTATCCCCAATTCATAGGGGGATCTTATAGGATTGGCCCAGGTCTAGGGATGGCTTCCTCATGAAGCCAAGATCAATATTGGGCAGTTGAGCTTGTTGGATGGAAGGATCCAGAACCTTCCTCGCTCAAACCACTCCAATCGACAACCGATTGGTCATTGCAACCAACTTTAGGTCAGATGAAGGCCAACTAATTCTGATTTCTGACCGTTGTTGGCATGCACGGTGAGCACTGCTAACTGTGGATGTCAGCAGCGGCTAACACTGACTAGGCAAAGATGCCCAAATAAGTGGTAAAAACCACTACTATACCTTAGATTTTTCCAAAGGTCCTCCATATGATCTTTTAGCATGTCCCATATGAGTATTTGCCTAAGCATGAAACATTTTAGATGTCTACAGATGCCCCTTTTGAGATGTGTTGTGAGATTGAACAACGTTGAGAAAAAATAAACCTCCTAAAATGCCATAGGTTGGATGATGATCATTAGTCTAATCAAAATTAGATGACCCAACTCCAAAAAAAGGATGTGCATCCTCGAATCACTGCTTCCAACTAGGTGAAAGTCTTAAATTTGAAAATTTTTGCACTCGTCATCAGACATTTGGATAGCATCAATGCCAAGTAGGCTTTCATGCCTGTCAATCCGAAAGTACGAGAGTTATAAACTAACTTTCATATTTGTTATTTTCCCCAAGAAAAGGGGTAAGCTTATGATAGTCTTCAGCAATGATTTACAATGACAAACACAATTTTGACAAGATCAAGGGCCTACTTTTGACTTTGATTATGATTTGATATTATGACTACCCCCTCAAGCGACGAGTCGATGAGGGTAATGACAATAAATGAAGTGATGAGGTCACTTGACCACTATGAATGATATTTGCACAAAATAAGATTTAGCATTTGATTACTTGGAAAGGCCTAAACAACTATGATTACACCATTTAGAATAATTAGATATTCCTATCTTGTGGAGTGGTCTAGCCATGAAGGCCTTCTTAGAGAATCTAAATGATAGCAATGTCTATTAGGCTTGTAGTGAATCATAATGTCGATGATATGCTGAAAAGTGTCATAGGAGAATCATGATGAATATCTCGTTTCTATGGAGCAGTTCGGTTGTGTAGGCCTTCTTAGGGATTGAAATGAAACATAACAATTCAAAAATGATGAATTTGCTCCAAATTTCCTTATGGTAATTTACTCATATTTTTAGATTGCATGGATCACAAGTCACTGCAACCACCAAGTGTAGAGGGTAAATAACTGAATACGAGGTGCATTTGACTTTTGGTTTACTTGATTTTTTTGTTAATTTTGAATTTTTTAACTTTTTGGTTTGATTAACATCTTTGATTTGACCTTTTAAGACTCTCCACAATGGGAATTTTGAGTAATTAATACATTTTTCTAACCGTGCTTGTCAGAAGTGGGCCAATTCCTTAACTATGGACGACAACCATGGGCAGAAAACCCTAATCCGCTGACCACGGATGTCAATCGCGGGCTGCATCAAAATTTAAAATTATAAAAGATTTTTTGCTTTGTAAAATTTTCATTATTCACCTAACAGCGACAGGAAAACTGAGAGCTCTAGGAGGTAAAAAATAATTTTTGACATGGAACGCTGTCGAAAACCTGAAACACTTTCAATTTTTTACATTGATGGCCAATCAGCAAGAAGCCTCGACCAGTGGAGGAGCCGGTGATTCGAAGGTAACTCGTAAACCGAGACCTCATAATTACATTACCGGATGTAAAATGAACCTCATTAATTAATCAGTAAACGAACTACACTAAATCGTTGGTAAAGAACTTCACTGTAGTTAGGATTTAGCATAGGTTAGTTAGACGGGGGGGTTTATTTTATTTTTTTAGGGTTTTGGGGTTAATTATGGGGAGGTTATGACCCTTAAAAGGTCATACTCCCTAGCCATGGGTGGCAGACGTAGGCCCCAATTGGTAAATTGGGGACCACGACTCTCAGCCGCAACGGGATTTAAATCCCAATGGTTGAATTTTTGACCGTTGCGCTGACCACTGCTAGGACCCACGACACACATTAGTTAGGAAAAGTTTCCAATTTGTTTAATTTTTTTTCTAGGTAATTAATGCCATTTATTGCACTTTTGAAGTGCTTTTATGATGTTTTTGAAATTGGTGATCATGTTTTTGTATTTTTATGCATTTTTTGATTTGTTTTGATATTTTAGAATTATTTTTTTATTGTTTTTCTTGTTTATTATTTTTTTTGCCACTCATACTTTGACCAATAGATCAAGGGAGACCGATCTCCTTCGCGACCTCTGTGGTGATCCCACTGACGGGGAGCAAGAGTGGTTCACTATTATGGAGTTCAGTTACATCTTGAACCTCCCCACTATCTAGATTGATCAGGCATATCTAACTACCTTGGCCCGTTTATTAGGATGCACGGACCAACATATTTCACCTGCCAACGGGTGAAATTGTTGTCATTTTAGAGGATGTGTACCACATATTTCGCCTACCCATTGATGGTGAGGCCATCACGTCTTCTCTGACTACGACCAGGAGGGCCGTATTTGATTCCATATTCGGCGATCAGAGTATTAAGGCCCAGGATCATAATTACCATGTAGGTATCCATGTTGTGGAGTGGTTTGAGACCCGATTCTTTTCACAGCGGGAGATTGTATTTATGCACCTGATTATCTAGATAGTCCTCCAAAATTCTTTAGGCGTGCGGTTCCCTTGGAACCTCCTAGATCAGACTAGAGAGGTGATTGTGATCTCGACCCAAGATCCTCTCATTTTATCATGGGGGAGCACCCTGCTAGTATAGATCTATCACGAGCTATATCAGATCACACGCCAAAGCAGAGTCAGCATCAGCTACAACATCCTCCTCTAGGTTTGGGGTTCACAGCACATATCGATTGAGCATCCCATTAATTTTCCTATGTTAATCACTAACATCGAAGATGAGAATCAGTGCTACATCACTTGCTAGCCCTGGGAGAGAGAGGGCTTCAGGAGTAGGTCTCAGGCAGGAGACCTAGAGCACTATATTTATAGATTTACATAGCTTTTCCCTAAGCACATACGATGGTGACCGTACATGGACTGCCTAACCTGGATAGAGGTAGGCATGTACCTACACCAGGTGCACAAAGATAGATGGATATTCGATTAGAAGGTTGACATACATGAGTACCACTTCTACTCTCATGTGTTGAGGTAGTTTGGGATCCGAAAGGATGTCCTAGAGATGTTGACTATCTACAAACACCTGGTCCTCAAGAGGGACCTAACTTGGCCCTAGGTGACTCTACTAGGGGATGAGGATGATGACTTTTAGGATTCAGGCCAAGTAGACATAGGCACTACTCCTGACTATGAATGATGGTGGGCCGAATTATAGTGGCATGTAGAGGGTCCTCTAGGCCTACCAGCTGGGGCATTCACAATAAAGGGCATAGAGGTGGACCCTCAAGAGCGCAAGACCCGCCAGCGGATAGATGGTGCATTGGGCACAAGGTCCCATGTAGAGGAGGACCCATAGGTAGAGGCAAAGGAGGATGTATTAGAGGAGGGTGAGGCACCTCCAGACAGTGAGATTAGGAAATTGAGAGCCTAGATTATCGATCTCCAGAGCCAGGTTAGGAGACTGCAGACTTAGATTCTACACAAGGATATTGCTATCACCATGACATAGGTGAAGCTTACTCATGGGGAAAGGTGGTGGTAGGGATATGAGGAGGAGAGGATAGATCTCCATGCATAGGTTTCCACTATGGACATTCAAATTGCAAAGCTCACAGGCAAGCAGGATCTAGCACAAGCACATTTGAGTGCTATTACTATTGAGAGAGATTTACTGAGGGCAGTGATGGGGGCCCCCTAATCTACACGAGCTATCATGGTGCCTTCTGTAGCACCATATTATTTACTACCAGTAGGTCGTCACCCTATGGTAGAGATCAGGAGGCTTCATTCCCTCATGGAGGAGGGTAATGAGCGAGATACAGTGCACACAAATCGCATCTCCTAGATGGAATGCTACATCAGGTTGATAGGTGGGGAGGTACCAGTGGATACCCATACCATAGGTACTTAGATGACCAGGTCCACAACTAGGGAGATAGGGCAGTCTTCTACTAGCTCGAGACACAAGACACATAGGACTTGTTGAGCAAGGTGCAGCAATAGTATTGTAATGATTGTCAACACAGTCAGATAGATCTGTTGATGCAGTGGACAGGAAGTTCAAAAGCTGTTGAGATGCAGAACACAGGAGTTCAAAGGTTATTCAGAGTATGTACAATGATTTTCTAAGAATACCGAAGTGTCCCATATGCAAAAGATCAAAGAAAAAGACAAGTAAGAAATTTGTCGCGATATCGTGACATATACAACAGGAAAGAAAAACTGTCACAATTTCGCGACATGTTGGAAGAAAGAAAAATTTGATGAGCAAGGTGCAACAACAGTATTGTCATTGTTGTCAACACAGTCAGACAGATCGGTTGATGCAGTGGACAGGAGTTAAGAGGATCTTCAGAGTATGTACAGTGATTTTCCAAAAGATAGAAGTGGCCCATTTGAGAAAAATCAAAAGAAAATCACAAGGAAGAAAACTGTCGCGATATCGCGACATGTTGAGCAAGAAAGGAAAACTATCGCGATATCGCGACATGTTTGGAGAGAAAGAGCAAGAAAGCAAAACTGTCACGATATCGCGACATGTTTGGAGAGAAAGAGCAAGAAAGCAAAACTATCACGATATCATGACATGTTTGGAGAGAAAGAGCAAGAAAGAAAAACTGTCACGATTATCGTCGACATGTTCGGAGAGAAAGAGCAAGAAAGAAAAGTGTCACGATATCGTGACATGTTCGGAGAGAAAGAGCAAGAAAGAAAAAGTGTCACGATTTCATGACATGTTGGAAGAGAAAAGACAAGTAGAAAAAGTGTCACGATTTTGTGACATATTGCAAGAGAAAGAGGAGAGAGAAAAAGGTGTCACGATTTCGTGACATGTTTCATTTTTGGTCCAAAGCGAAGAGAAAGAGGAGAGAGAAAAAGGTGTCACGATTTCGTGACATGTTTCATTTTCATGGTCCAAAGCGAAGAGAAAGAGGAGAGAGAAAAAGGTGTCACGATTTCATGACATGTTTCATTTTCGTGGTCCAAAGCGAAGAGAAAGAGGAGAGAGAAAAAGTGTCACGATTTCATGACATGTTTCATTTTCACGATCCAAAGCGAAGAGAGATTGTACAGAAGAAAAAGTGTCACGATTTCGTGACATGTCGCATTTTTGCGACTTGAAGAGAGTAGGAAGGCAGAGAAGGAAAAGTGTCACGATTTCGCGACATGTCGCATTTTCACGACTTGAAGAGAGCAGGAAGGAGAGAAGGAAAAGTGTCACGATATCGCGACATGTCACATTTTCACGACCTCGAAGGTAGAGAGAAAGCAAAGGAGAAAAAGTGTCACGATATCGTGACATGTCGCATTTTCGCGACTCTAGGAGGAGAGAGAAAGTAAGAAGGAGAAGTGTCGCGATATCGCGACAAAAGTAAAAAGGAAGAGTACGGAGGTGAAAGTGTCGCGATATCGCGACATTGTTTTGGGGGCTCAAGGAAGTGTCACGATATCGACATGAGTTTTGGGAAAGAAGAGGAGGAAAGTGTCGACGATTATCTGACATGTTGTTGGTTTGGCACGAGCTAAGAAGAGAACCCAGCCGAAATAAGATATGTGACCGTTAACTGAAGTTACACAACAGTTACAAGGGACGTTACAAAAGAAAATCATGCAGCTAATTTAAGAACAGTCGAAGAAGGAGAAATCGAACAGTCGTATAAATAGAATCGAATATGCATGCATGCACAAAAAAAAGAATACAAATAGTCATGGTAGGGGTATATGTGTAAATTCATAACATGCATCGTGTTTGACGAAAAGCCTACCCTATATATATACAAAAGAAGTTACAGTTAGAAGGCGTTACAACTGACAAGTGGCGCATGAGAAATGAAAGGAGTTACAACTGGAGTTACAAAAATACAATATGGTTATAAAAGGAGGTCTACGCGGAGGATTACGTGCTGCTGAAATTGTGTGAAAGTGCTGCAAGAAGGGTGTTGAAAGAGTGCTGCAAGAAGAGTATTAAGCAGAGCAGTGAGAGCCATAAAAGAGCAGTAAGCAGAGTTTGAAGAGTGTGTGTTTTGGTGAAGAGTGAGAGAGGTTGGGTTAGCAATAGACCAGTCAGGGTCTTGTATAAGCGAAGGCATTCTTATGTCAATCTGATAGTTTCAAAAGTGCAGTTCAAGTTGGTGCTTGAATTAGGGGTTGGTGCTCCTTTCTGTAGGTGCAGAGAAATTAGGGGTTGGTGCTCCTTTCTGTTGGTGCAGATAAACCAGGGGTTGGTGCTCCTTCCAGTGGGTGCTGGTAAAGTGATTGTAAAATTGTATTTTGCAAAGGCTGGATTTGGACGGGAATCCAAGCAGTCATTTTTGAGGAGTAGCCAAATTGGTGAACCTCGTTACATCGTGTGTTGTGGAATGCTCTCTTGTTATATCTGCTTTATTGGGTTTTAAGTTTTCTTTGTTTTGGCATTAATAGTTGAAGATTTAAGTTTTTAATAGCTACACTGATTCACCCCCCCTCTCAGTGTCATTGTGAGACTAACAATTGGTATCAGAGCCAAGTTCCTGAACAAGCTTAATCGGCTAAGGTGATCTTGGAAGTGAGACAATGGCAGGTGGTGAAGGATTCTCATCAAACAAAGCACCATTGTTTGATGGAACTAATTATGCATTCTGGAGACTCAGGATGCAGACATATTTGTGTTCTCTGGGATATGACATTTGGGAATCAGTAGACAGTGGATACACCATACCCACCACTCCTCCAACCGATGTTGTCGGTAAGAAACTGTTTGAGAATAACTCTAAAGCAAAGAATGCTATCATGTGCGGTTTGGTGGACAACGAACTGATAAAGATCATGAGTTGTAAAATGGCAAAAGATATGTGGGACAAACTAAGGAGCATTCATGAAGGAGACGACAAGATCAAGGAGGCCAAGTTACAAACGCATCGAGCTCAGTTTGAAGCATTAAAGATGAATGAGGATGAGAACATAGAGGCATACATGCTGAGAGTTAATGGAATCATTAATGCGATTAGAGGACTCGACGAGGAAATGGAAGATGTTGTCATCATGAAAAAGGTACTAAGATCTCTTCCCCAAAGATTTGATTCCAAAGTTTTTGCAATAGAAGAAGCTAAAGATCTTAATACTTTTAGTATGGATGAGATGCATGGTTCTTTAACTGCATATGAGATGAGAATAGGAAAAACTAAACCCACAGACAGAGAAGCTGCTTTTAAAGCACATAAAAATATAAAAGCAAAACAAGAATCCGAGGAAGAAGAGACATCAGATGAAATAGAAGCAAACTTTGTTCGAAAACTAATCAGGGGAAAAGGAAAATACAGAGGAAAGCTACCATTTAAGTGTTTCAACTATGGAGGCATTGGGCACTTTGCAGCTAAATGTCCTCTTAATGAGAAAAGCAAAAGTGATGAAGGTTCACACCAAGAAAGAGGTGACTGGAAGAAGAAACCAAATTTTAGAAAAGGAAACTTCAAGAAGAAAAGTTTCATATCCAAGAATGTCGATCCTTCAGAAGACAACTCCGGTGAGGATTCTGAAGAAGAAAAAGGTGAAGCTCTTTTCATGGCATTTGAAGAAGAAAAAATAGAGGAAAAATAGGAATGTAATAAAAACCTTGAGGCTGAGGCTGAAGTAGATCTGGAAGGTGAGTTGGTCGCTGCACTTAAAGAGCTGAGTTTAGAAAGGAAAAAGAATAAGAAAACTTCAAGAAAGCTTGAAGATGCCAATGAAATCATATCCAACTTGAAAGTACAGATAGATGAATTTAAGAAAATATCTGAAGATATCGAAGTACAATTAACCATGAAAATAGATGAGTGCAGTAAGTTAGAAGAAGAGATTGTTGGTTTAAGGATACAACTAGAAGAGATGAATCAAAAATTGAGTTGTTATCACAAACTTGAAGGAAGTTCTATGAAGTTGGACAAGATTATAAATAACCAAAGGACTACAGGCATCAAATTTGGTTTAGGTTTCGTCGAAGGAGAATCATCAAATGGATCAAAGGCCATAACTGTAGAACCCATAAAGAATGAAGATAAGATCAGGGTTGATCAAGAAAAAATGAATCATGCTAAAGAAAGCAATAAAGCCAGGCAAGAGAGGAGTATTGACAATGATGGATTCACCAATGTCACTCATCAAAGGAGAAGAAGATTTATGGCTCCCACTACAAAATGGCAAAGACCATCACCCAGGTTCACTCATTCCTTTTTTGGTTATTGTTTTAAATGCAATGGTTATGGTCATAAGATTTCAGATTGCAAGTATAATGTAGGACAAAGGAACTTTACCAGTAGAAATGTTTTTTCACCGCTGATGGATTATGCAGTAGAATGTTATAACTGTCATAATTTTGGGCACATTGCAAGAAATTGTCGAAGTACATTTGCAGCAAATAAACATCAGGGAAGAAAGTTTCAACCAAATGGTTTGAGACAAAATAGAAAATTTCTAGAAAAACATACACAGGCTACTGACAAAGAAAAGTCAAAACAAGTGACCAAAACTGTAATCAAACCAGAGTGGAAAGAAAAGGAGCAACCCAAGGAAGAAAAGGAATCCTTGATCGTACAGACAACATTTAAAGCACAGAACAAATCTGCACCATGGATACTTGATAGTGGATGCTCAAGTCATATGACAGGTGACAAACAAAAATTTGAGAAGTTACAGAAATATGAAGGTGGTTCTATAAAATTTGGAAATAATGATGGAGCTAAGATAGTTGGCAAAGGATCAGTTAAGATCAGTGATGGAAAAATCAAGTCAAAAGAAGTCTTGTTTGTGATTGGTCTGAAGCATAACTTGTTAAGTGTAAGTCAGATTTGTGACAGAGGTCATGAAGTAATTTTCAAGAAGCAGGGTTGTGAAGTCAGAACAACAAACCATGGAAAGTTGATAGCAACTGGATCAAGGACATCTGGCAACCTGTATACTCTCTCAGAGACTTCAGAAGGAGCATGCTTGATTGGACAGGAAGAAGAAAATTGGTTGTGGCACAAGAGGCTCGGTCATATCAGTTTTGACAATCTAGTAAGAATCAGCTCAAAAAGGGCAGTAAGAGATATTCCCACCATTGGTAAACCTTTAAATAGCATTTGTGCTTCATGCCAAAAGGGGAAGCAAACTAGAGCCACATTTAAAACAAAAGAGTACTTCACAAGCAAACCATTAGAACTAATACATACTGATTTATGTGGACCCATGAGAACACAAAGCATAAATGGTGACAAATACTTTATGTTGTGCATAGATGACTATTCCAGGATGACATGGATACTATTTTTGAAGCTTAAATCAGATGCCTTTGAGATGTTCAAGATTTTCAAAAAACAAGTTGAGAATCAAACAGGAAAAAGGATTAAATGTGTGAGATCAGATAGAGGAGGAGAGTTCATTTCAGAGGAGTTTGTAGAGTACTATCAAAAATATGGGATTAGGAGACAGTTTTCAGCAGCAAGGACACCTCAGTAGAATGGTGTGGTAGAAAGAAAGAACAGGACAGTGCAGGAAATGGCACGGACTATGTTGACTGAGAGCAAAATAGCAGACAGATTTTGGAAAGAGGCAGTCCATACTGTGGTATACATCCAAAATAGGTGCATGTTGAGGATGCATGAAAGCAAAACACCATATGAGCTGTGGTTCGGTAGAAAGGCAACAACAAGATACTTTAAAGTTTTTGGCAGTAAGTGTTACATCAAAAGGACTGAAGATAATCTTGGTAAGTTTGAAGATAGAGCTGATGAAGGTATTTTTCTTGGCTATTCGACAAAAAGCAAAGCCTACACATGCTACAACAAGAGGCTAAAGAAAATTGTGGAGAGTGCCGATGTTAAAGTTGATGAAGGTAGGGAACGAGAAATAAGCTATAAAGAAAACTACCCAATTTATGAAGAAGTCATTGAAGGAGATGAGGAAAAAGAAACGGAAAAGAAACAAAAAATTGAATCAGATGATTTAAGTAGTGATTCAGAAGAGGAAGAAAACAAAAAATTCAAAACAGGCAGCTGGCAGAAAAATCATCCTAGAGAGCAGATAATTGGAGACCCCACAGTTGGTGTTCAGACAAGAAAAAGAGTAGTAAGTAACTACTCTCTATTATCCAGCATAGAGCCCAAAAATATTGTTGAAGCAAGCAAAGATGAAAGTTGGATGACGGCTATAAATGAAGAATTAGATCAGATCGAGAAAAACAAAACCTGGGAGTTAGTACCAAGACCTGCAAATAAAAATATAATCGGTACTAAATGGATTTTTTGAAACAAATTGAATGAAGATGGACAAGTAGTAAGGAATAAAGCAAGATTGGTCTGTAAAGGCTATGCACAAGTTGAAGGCATTGACTTTGAGGAAACCTTTGCACCTGTGGCTAGACTAGAGGCAATCAGAATGTTTCTGGCTTTAGCAGTTCACAAGAATTTCAAAGTTTATCAAATGGACGTGAAATCAGCATTTCTGAATGGAAAACTTGAAGAAGAGGTCTATATTGAGCAGCCTGATGGTTTCCAACTTGGTGATAATCCCAACTTCATCTGCAAGTTGAAGAAAGCATTGTATGGCTTGAAACAGGCACCCAGAGCATGGTATGCAAGGCTAGACAACTATCTTACTCAACAAGGGTTCAAAAAGGGTATGGTAGATAGCAATTTGTATGTCAAAAAGGAGAATGGCCATCTCATTGTCCTTGTTGTATACGTAGATGATATCATCTTTGGCAACAGCAATGATAAGTCGTGTAAGGATTTAGCAAAGCAGATGCAAAAAGAATTTGAAATGTCAATGATTGGTGAACTTTCATATTTTCTCGGACTACAAGTTAATCAAAATGAGAAGGGCATATTTATTTCTCAAGTTAAATATGTGAAAGAGATGCTAAAAAGTTCACAATGGAGGATTGTAAGCCTGTTAGCACTCCCATGACAACAGGATGCAAGTTGAGCAAGGATGAAAAATCTCCAGATGTTGATCAAACCATGTACAGATCTATGATTGGGAGCCTATTGTATTTGATAGCTACCAGACCAGATATATTGTAGGCAGTTTGCATGGTAGCACGATTTCAGGCGAGTCCCAAGGAGACTCATGTGACAACAGTGAAGAGGATTCTTCGGTATCTAAAGGGTACTATGGAGTATGGGTTATGGTATCCGAAAGGTAAGGACTTCACTCTTATTGCGTATTCAGATGCAGATTGGGCAGGATGTGTCGATGACAGAAAGAGTACCAATGGAGGTGCATTCTATCTTGGAGACAAGTTGGTTGCATGGCACAGTAAGAAACAAGAATCAGTCTCTTTATCCACAGTAGAGGCAGAATATATTGTAGCAACTACGTGTTGTACGCAGGTTTTATGGATGAAACAAACCCTGAAAGATCTTGGCATTAACTTCAGTGAGCCAATTTCAGTTAAGTGTGATAACACCAGTGCCATTAATATCTCAAAGAATCCAGTTATGCATTCTCGCACAAAACATATTGCTATCCGATATCACTTTCTGAAGGAGAAAGTTGCGGAAGAAGAGGTAAAGTTGGATTTTGTCCCAACTACAGAGCAAGTAGCGGATATCTTCACAAAACCGCTGCCCAAAGAAATTTTTGAGTACCTTCGCAATAAATTGGGAGTGGTCATGCTTCCCAAGTACTGACTAGCTATCGGGACCACATTCTCAGGGGGAGCATTTATATATTTGATTATCTTTGTGCTCATATTTGTAATTTTTGCTAACTGTCATAACGTGTGCCTGAGAATGTTGTGCATGGACTCAGGGGGAGTCTGCAGCAGCCCTTTGGTATTATTGTCAAAGGGGGAGAAGAATTACAGGAATGTGCATGTGTGTTGCCAACAATTCCAAAGGGGGAGATTGATGAGCAAGGTGCAGCAACAGTATTGTCATTGTTGTCAACACAGTCAGACAGATCGGTTGATGCAGTGGACAGGAGTTAAGAGGATCTTCAGAGTATGTACAGTGATTTTCCAAAAGATAGAAGTGGCCCATTTGAGAAAAATCAAAAGAAAATCACAAGGAAGAAAACTGTCGCGATATCGCGACATGTTGAGCAAGAAAGGAAAACTGTCACGATATCGCGACATGTTTGGAGAGAAAGAGCAAGAAAGCAAAACTGTCATGATATCATGACATGTTTGGAGAGAAAGAGCAAGAAAGCAAAACTATCACGATATCGCGACATGTTTGGAGAGAAAGAGCAAGAAAGCAAAACTATCACGATTTCACGACATGTTTGGAGAGAAAGAGCAAGAAAGCAAAACTGTCACGATTTCGTGACATGTTCGGAGAGAAAGAGCAAGAAAGAAAAACTGTCACGATTTCACGACATGTTGGAAGAGAAAAGACAAGTAGAAAAAGTGTCACGATTTCGTGACATATTGCAAGAGAAAGAGGAGAGAGAAAAAGTGTCACGATTTCATGACATGTTTCATTTTCGGCCAAAGCGAAGAGAAAGAGGAGAGAGAAAAAGGTGTCACGATTTCGTGACATGTTTCATTTTTGGTCCAAAGCGAAGAGAAAGAGGAGAGAGAAAAAGGTGTCACGATTTCGTGACATGTTTCATTTTTGCGGTCCAAAGCGAAGAGAAAGAGGAGAGAGAAAAAGTGTCACGATTTCGTGACATGTTTCATTTTCATGGTCCAAAGCGAAGAGAGATTGTACGGAAGAAAAAGTGTCACGATTTCGTGACATGTCGCATTTTACGACTTGAAGAGAGCAGGAAGGCAGAGAAGGAAAAGTGTCACGATATCGCGACATGTCGCATTTTACGACTTGAAGAGAGAGAAGGAGAGAAGAAAAAGTGTCACGATATCGCGACATGTCGCATTTTCATGACCTGAAGGTAAGATAAAGTGCTAAGGAGAAAAACTGTCACGATATCGCGACATGTCGCATTTTCTGACCAAGGAGAGAAGAGCAAAGGAGAAAGTGTCACGATATCGCGACATTTTTTCGGTAAGGAAGAGAAGAAGTAAGGAGGCAAAAGTGTCACGATATCATGACAAATGGTAAAAGAAAGAGCAAGGAGGCGAAAGTGTCACGATATCGTGACACTTTGTGTTTTCATGGGTACAAGCCAAGAAGAATTCAAAGAGGTAGAAGTGTCACGATATCATGACATGGTCGTTTTCATGAGCTAAGAAGAGAACCCAACCGAAATAAGATATGTGACCGTTAACTAAAGTTACACAGCAGTTACAGGGGACGTTACAAAAGAAAATCATGCAACTAATTTAAGAACAGTCGAAGAAGGAGAAATCGAACAGTCGTATAAATAGAATCGAATATGCATGCATGCACAAAAGAATACGAATCATGAGCGAGAAGACGAACAGTCATGGTAGGGGTATATGTGTAAATTCGTAACATGCATCGTGTTTGACGAAAAGCCTACCCTATATATATACAAAATGAGTTACGTTAGAAGGCGTTACAACTGACAAGTGGCGCATGAGAAATGAAAGGAGTTACAACTAGAGTTACAAAAATACAATATGGTTATAAAAGGAGGTCTACGCGGAGGATTACGTGCTGCTGAAATTGTGTGAAAGTGCTGCAAGAAGGGTGTTGAAAGAGTGCTGCAAGAAGAGTATTAAGCAGAGCAGTGAGAGCCATAAAAGAGCAGTAAGTAGAGTTTGAAGAGTGTGTGTGTTTTGGTGAAGAGTGAGAGAGGTTGGGTTAGCAACAGACCAGTCAGGGTCTTGTATAAGCGAAGGCATTCTTATGTCAATCTGATAGTTTCAAAAGTGCAGTTCAAGTTGGTGCTTGAATTAGGGGTTGGTGCTCCTTTACGTAGGTGCAGAGAAATTAGGGGTTGGTGCTCCTTTCTGTTGGTGCAGATAAACCAGGGGTTGGTGCTCCTTCCAGTGGGTGTTGGTAAAGTGATTGTAAAATTGGTATTTTGCAAAGGCTAGATTTGGACGGGAATCCAAGCAGTCATTTTTGAGGAGTAGCCAAATTGGTGAACCTCGTTACATCGTGTGTTGTGGAATGCTCTCTTGTTATATCTGCTTTATTGGGTTTTAAGTTTTCTTTGTTTTGGCATTAATAGTTGAAGATTTAAGTTTTTAATAGCTACACTGATTCACCCCCCTCTCAGTGTCATTGTGAGACTAACAAAAGCAGGAAAAACTGTCATGATTTCGTGACATGTTGGAAGAGAGAGAAAAAGCAGGAAAAACTATCACGATTTCGTGACATGTTGGAAGAGAGAGAAAAAGTAGGAAAAACTGTCATGATTTCGCGACATGTTGGAAGAGAGAAAAAGCAGGAAAAACTGTCACGATTTCGTGACATGTTGGAAGAGAAAAAGGCAAGTGGAAAAACTGTCACGATTTCATGACATGTTGGAAGAGAGAGAAAAAGCAGGAAAAACTGTCATGATTTCGTGACATGTTGGAAGAGAAAAAGGCAAGTGGAAAAACTGTCATGATTTCATGACATGTTGGAAGAGAAAGAGAAAGCAAGAAAAAGTGTCACGATTTCATGACAAGTTCGAAGAAAGAGAACAAGTAAGAAAAGTGTCACGATTTCATGACATGTCGCATTTTCGACTAAAACGAGAGAGAGAAAGTAAGTTTGAAAAGTGTCACGATTTCGCGACATGTCACATTTTCGCGACTAAAATAGGAGAGAGAAAGTAAGTTGGAAAAGTGTCACGATTTCGTGACATGTCACATTTTCACGACTAAAATAGGAGAGAGAAAGTAAGTTTGAAAAGTGTCACGATTTCGTGACATGTCGCATTTTCATGACTAAAATAGGAGAGAGAAAGTAAGTTTGAAAAGTGTCACGATATCGTGACATGTCACATTTTCATGACAAAAGAAAGAGAGGAAGAGTACGAAGCAGAAGTGTCATGATTTCATGACAAAAGCAGAAAGAAGACTTGAAAGCAGAAGTGTCACGATTTCATGACAAAAGAAAAGAAGTAGTGTATGGAAGCATAAAGTGTCACGATTTCATGACAAAAGTAGAGAAGAAGACTTAAGGGGAAGTGTCATGATTTCATGACAAAAGCAAAGAAGCTAAGTACAAAAGTAGAAGTGTCATGATTTCATGACAAAAGCTAAGTTGAAGACTACGGAGGCAGAAGTGTCACGATATCATGACAAAAGCAAAGTCGAAGTCTATGGAAGTAGAAGTGTCACGATATCACGACAAAAGCAAAGACGAAGTATACGGAGGCAAAAATGTCATGATATCATGACAAAAGAAAAGACGAAGTTGTAGAAAATGTCATGATATCATGACAAAAGAATAGAGAAAGTGTACGGAGGTGAAAGTGTCATGATATCATGACATGTATTTTCATGGCAACAACAACAAAAGAAGCTACAGAGGTAGAAATGTCATGATTTCATGATAGGTCATAAATGCAAAAGTCAAGAAGGAGAACCCGACTGAAATGAGAAGGATGACAATCGACTAAAATTAGGGTTTACAATTGTTATGAAAGCCGACTAAGATTAGGATTTACAACCGACTAAGATTAAGGTTTTCATCATAAAAAATATTGTTATAAAAGGAGGGTTGTTTGGAGAATTGAGAGATATGGTGGAATGTGTGTGAAATACGATCGTTGTGCGCAGAGAGCAAGTCATGTCGAATCGTGCTAAGTGCAAAATTTGCAAAGAGAGTAGAGTGCGCAAAAGGGAGAAGATGATCATGAAGTTTGACTGTAATGAAGCAGAGTGTGCGAAGTGATTGCGTAGAGAGAGCAGAGTGCATAGAGAACGCAAAGGTGAAGAAGACCAATCAGGGTCTTGCAAAAGCAAAGGTATCTTACTATCAAACTTATAGATTCAAATTGAAGTCCAAGTTGCAGCTTGGCATCAGGGGTTGGTGCTCCTTTCTGTTGGTGCAGATAAATCAGGGGTTGGTGCTCCTTCCAGTTGGTGTTGGTAAATCAGGGGTTGGTGCTCCTTTCTATTGGTGTAGATAAATCAGGGGTTGGTGCTCCTTTCTATTGGTGCAGATAAATCAGGGGTTGGTGCTCCTTCCAGTTGGTGTTGGTAAATTGATTGTAAAGTTGGTGCTTTGCAAAGGCTGGATTTGGATGGTAGTCCAAGCAGTCAATTTTTGAGGAGTAGCCACATTGGTGAACCTCGTTAAATCTTGTGTTGTGTGATGCTCTTTTGTTATACTTGTTGTATCTAGTAATAAGTTTTAATTGCTACGGTATTAAGAGCTGTAAATTCAAGTTTAAAGAGCTACACTGATTCACCCCCCCTCTCAGTGTCATTGTAAGACTAACAATTGGTATCAGAGCTAAGTTCCTGTACAAGCTTAACCGGCTAGGGTGATCTTGGAAGTAACACAATGGCAGGTGGTGAAGGCTTCTCATCAAACAAAGCACCATTGTTTGATGGATCTAATTACGCATTCTAGAGAATCAGGATGCAGACATATCTCTGTGCTTTGGGATACAACATCTGGGATTCAGTAGTTAGTGGATACACAATACCCATCACTCCTCCAAAAGAGGTCGATGAAAAGAAACTATTTGAAAATAACTCAAAAGCAAAGAATGCTATCATGTGCGGATTAGCAGACAGTGAACTAGTAAAGATCATGAGCTATAAAATGGCAAAAGAAATATGGGACAAACTGAGGAGTATTCATGAAGGAGACGATAAGATCAAGGAGGCCAAGTTACAGACACATCGAGCTCGGTTCGAAGCATTAAAGATGAATGACGATGAAAACATTGAGGCATATATGCTGAGAGTTAATGGAATCATTAATGCGATCAGAGGACTCGATGAGGATATCGAAGACTCTACCGTCGTGAAAAAGGTATTAAGATCTCTTCCTCAAAGGTTTGATTCTAAAGTCTCAGTGATAGAAGAAGCTAAAAATCTAAATTATTTTAGTATAGATGAGATGTATGGTTCTTTGATTGCATATGAGATGAGGATAGGAAGATCTAAACCCACAGACAGAGAAGCGGCTTTTAAAGCCCTTAAAAATAAAAATGCAAAACAAGAGTCCGAGGAAGAAGAGACATCAGATGAAATGGAAGCAAACTTTGTTAGAAAACTAAAAAGGGGAAAAGGAAAATACAGAGGAAAGCTACCATTTAAATGTTTCAACTATGGAGGCATTGGGCATTTTGTGACTAAATGTCCACTTAATGAGAAGAACAAAAATGATGAAGGATCGCACCAAGAAAGAAGTGACTGGAAGAAGAAAATGAATTTCAGAAAAGGCAACTTCAAGAAGAAAAGTTTCATCTCCAGGAATGCCAGTTCAACAGAAGACAGCTCCGGTGAGGATTCTGAAGAGGAAACAGGTGAAGCTCTTTTCATGGCATTTGAAGAAGTAAAATCAGAAAAGGAAGAAGGAGTGAACTCTAAAGTATGTGGTGAAAACCCTGAGGCTGAAGTAGATCTAGAAGGTGAGTTGATCTCTACACTTGAAGAGTGGAAAATAGAGAGGAAAAAGAATAAGAAAATTTCAAAAAATCTTGAGGATGCAAACAAAATCATAACCAGTCTGAAAGTACAGACAGAAGAATACAAGAAAATATCTAAAGATCTCAAAGTACAAATTACCATGAAAATAGATTATTGCTACAAACTAGAAGAAGAGAATGTTGGTTTACGAATGCAGATAGAAGAGATGAATCACAAAATTAGTTGCTATCACAAATACGAAGAAAGTTCTATGAAGCTGGATAAGATTATAAATGACCAAAGGCCTATAGGCATCAAATTTGGTCTAGGTTTCATCGAAGGAGAATCATCAAATGGATCAAAGGCCAGAAATGTAGAATCCATAAAGAATGAAGATAAGAAACAGGTTGATCAAGGAAAAATGTCTCATGCAAAAGAAAGCAATAATGCCAGGCACGAAAGGAGAATTGACAATGATGGATTCACCAATGTCACACATCAAAGAAGAAGAAGACCTATGGCTCCTACGGCAACATGGCAAAGACCATCACCCAGGTTCAATTATCCCTTTTCTGGTTTCTATTTTAAATGCAATGGCTATGGACATAAAATCTCAGACTACAAATATAATGTAAGACCAAGGAATTTCACCAGTAGAAATGCTTTTTCTCCTCTGATGAATTATATAGTAGAATGTTATAACTATCATAATTTTGGGCACATTGCAAGAAACTCGTAGAAGTACACTTGCATCAAATCAGTTTCAGGGAAGAAAATTTCAACCAAATAGGATGAGACAAAATAGAAAACTTCCCGAAAAACATGCACAAGCTATTGATAAGGGAAAGGCAAAACAAGAGCCCAAAACGGTAATCAAACCAGAGTGGAGAAAGAAAGAAGAAAGGAAATCGTGTCTCCTTGGACTGAAGGAGACTACTCCTCTATTGCACTAAGCAACTCCAGGTAGCACATCCTCAGGGGGAGCAATCTTAAAGTTTTATTTTAATGCTCCTATGTATTTGTTTGGTTATCTGAGGATGAAAGGCAAGTAGTCAGGGGGAGTTGTCGTATAGTTGTCAAAGTGTGTTTCAGTTCATGTAGTTGTTTGTGGAGGTACCATGAAGGGTGGTGATTAAATTGAGAGTTGTCACCATTGGTAGTATTGCTATATGTCAGTGTTGTACTTTTTGATGGTTCTTACTGCCATTGTTCAAAGTTATGGATTATAACAGTTTTGATAATTTGGTTTAGTGAAAGAGATGTTAAAAAAGTTCACAATGGAGGATTGTAAGCCAGTTAGCACTCCCATGATGACAGGTTGCAAGTTGAGCAAGGATGAAAAATCTCCACCTATTGATCAAACCATGTACAGATCTATGATTGGGAGCTTACTGTACCTGACAGCTACCAGACCAGATATTTTGTAGGCAGTATGCATGGTAGCATGATTTCAGGCTAATCCCAAGGAGACTCATGTGACAATAGTGAAGAGGATTCTTCGGTACCTCAAGGGTACTATGGAGTATGGGTTATGGTATCCGAAAGGTAAAGACTTCACCCTTATTTCATATTCAGATGCAGATTGGGCAGGAGGTGTCGATGACAGAAAGAGTACCAATGGAGGTGCATTCTATCTTGGAGACAGATTGGTCGCGTGGCACAGTAAGAAACAAGAGTCAGTTTCTTTATCGACAGCAGAGGCAGAATATATTGCAGTGACAACATGTTGTACGCAGGTATCACTTTTTGAAGGAGAAAGTTGCGGAAGGTGAGGTTAAGTTGGATTTTGTTCCAACTACAGAGCAAGTAGCAGATATCTTCACAAAACCATTGCCCAAGGAAGTTTTTGAGTACCTTCGCAATAAATTGGGAGTGGTCACACTTCCCAAGAATTGACTAGCTACAGGGATCACATTCTTAGGGGGAGCATTTAAGTATTTGATTATCTTTTTGCTCATGTTCATGATTTTTGCTAAGTGTAATAAATTTTGCCTGAGAATGTTGTGCATGGACTCAGGGGGAGTCTGCAGTAGCCCTTTGGTATTATTGTCAAAGGGGGAGAAGAGTTACAGGAAATTGCACATGTGTTGCCAACAATTCCAAAGGGGGAGATTGTTGAGCAAGGTGCAACAACAATATTGTCATTGTTGTCAACACGGTCAGATAGATCTGTTGATGCAGTGGACAGGAAGTTCAAAAGCTATTCAGATGCAGAAGACAGGAGTTCAAAGGTTATTCAGAGTATGTACAGTGATTTTCCAAGAAGACCGAAGTGGCCCATATGCAAAAGATCAAAGAAAAAGACAAGTAAGAAAAGTGTCACGATATCGCGACATATACAACGAGCAAGAAAAACTGTCACGATTTCGTGACATGTTGGAAGAGAGAAAAAGCAGGAAAAACATCACGATTTCATGACATGTTGGAAGAAAAAAAGAAGAAAAACCAAATTTGAATTGGAAAAAAAAAAGAAAAACACACGATTTCGCGACATGTTGGAAGAAAAAAAGAAGAAAAACTATCACGATTTCATGACATGTTGGAAGAGAGAAAAAGCAGGAAAAACTATCACGATTTCATGACATGTTGGAAGAGAAAAAGGCAAGTGGAAAAACTGTCGTGATTTCATGACATGTTGGAAGAGAGAGAAAAAGCAGGAAAAACTGTCGCGATTTCGTGACATGTTGGAAGAGAAAAAGGCAAGTGGAAAACTGTCACGATTTCATGACATGTTGGAAGAGAAAGAGAAAGTAGGAAAAAGTGTCACAATTTCATGACAAGTTCGAAGAAAGAGAACAAGTAATGAAAAGTGTCACGATTTCGTGACATGTCGCATTTTCACGACTAAAATAGGAGAGAGAAAGTAAGTTTGAAAAGTGTCACGATTTCGTGACATGTCGCATTTTTGACTAAAATAGGAGAGAGAAAGTAAGTTGGAAAAGTGTCACGATTTCGTGACATGTCGCATTTTCGTGACTAAAATAGGAGAGAGAAAGTAAGTTTGAAAAGTGTCACGATATCGCGACATGTCGCATTTTTTGACAAAAGAAAGAGAGGAAGCGTACGAAGGCAGAAGTGTTACGATTTCATGACAAAAGGAAAGAAGACTTAACAAGTGTCATGATTTTATGACAAAAGCAAAGAAGTAAAGTATGGAAGTAGAAGTGTCATGATTTCACGACAAAAGTAGAGAAGAAGACTTCGAAGGCGAAGTGTCACGATTTCATGACAAAAGCAAAGAAGCTAAGTACGAAAGTAGAAGTGTCATGATTTCATGACAAAAGCTAAGTTGAAGACTACGGAGGCAGAAGTGTCATGATATCATGACAAAAGCAAAGTCAAAGTCTATGGAAGCAGAAGTGTCGTGATATCATGACAAAAGCAAAGATGAAGTATACGAAGGCAAAAATGTCACGATATCACGACAAAAGAAAAGATGAAGTCTACGGAGGTAGAAATGTCATGATATCATGACAAAATAATAGAGAAAGTGTACGGAGGAGAAAGTGTCGTGATATCATGACATGTATTTTCATGGCAACAACAACAAAAGAAGCTATAGAGGTAAAAATGTCATGATTTCGTGATAGGTCATAAATGTGCAAGTCAAGAAGGAGAACCCGAATGAAATGAGAAGGATGACAACCGACTAAAATTAGGGTTTACAGTTGTTATGAAAGCCGACTAAGATTAGGATTTACAATCGACTAAGATTAAGGTTTTCATCATAAAAAATATTGTTATAAAAGGAGGGTTGTTTGGAGAATTGAGAATATGGTGGAATGTGTGTGAAATACGGTCATTGTGCATAGAGAGCAAGTCGTGTCGAATCATGCTAAGTGCAAAATTTGCAAAGAGAGCAGAGTGCGCAAAAGGGAGAAGATGATCATGAAGTTCGACTGTAACGAAGCAGAGTGTGCGAAGTGATTGCGTAGAGAGAGCAGAGTGCATAGAGAATGCAAAGGTGAAGAAGACCAGTCAGGGTCTTGCAAAAGCAAAGGTATCTTACTATCAAACTTATAGATTCAAATTGAAGTCCAGGTTGTAGCTTGGCATCAGGGGTTGGTGCTCCTTTCTATTGGTGCAGATAAATCAGGGGTTGGTGCTCCTTCCAGTTGGTGTTGGTAAATCAGGGGTTGGTGCTCCTTTCTATTGGTGCAGATAAATCAGGGGTTGGTGCTCCTTTCTGTTGGTGCAGATAAATCAGGGGTTGGTGCTCCTTCCAGTGGGTGCTGGTAAATTGATTGTAAAGTTGGTGCTTTGCAAAGGCTGGATTTGGATGGTAGTCCAAGCAGTCAATTTTTGAGGAGTAGCCACATTGGTGAACCTCGTTAAATCTTGTGTTGTGTGATGCTCTTTTGTTATACTTGTTGTATCTAGTAATAAGTTTTAATTGCTGTGGTATTAAGAGCTGTAAATTCAAGTTTAAAGAGCTACACTGATTCACCCCCCCTCTCAATGTCATTGTAAGACTAACAGGACTCATAGGTCTTTGAGTACTCATGGTTCTAGCTCGTAGAGGACTCACAAGGATGGTGGAGGCAACGGATGTGCCTCACAGGCTAGGGGCGCAAGTACTATGTAGTACAAATCTCAGAGCTACTTTATACCATTTTTTAGTGTAATTTCTAGGACCTACACAGTTGTAGCCTACGAGAATTTTGATATATACTGATACTATGTACTCTTAACACATATATTTATATGATTTGATAGTTCATATCATTATATGTGTACTTTATTTTTAGTATTTTATGTTTATGTTATGCACATGGATGCAATGCATATATTTTTTGTATTGCTATATGATGTGATGTATGGATGACATGCACTAGCTATATGAAGTGGATGCAATGATATACATGTGTATATGGACTACTTTATGATGCTATGTATACGAATGCAATGTTTGATGTTTAATGCAGTTTTGATCGGCTTCACTTGTATGCATTTACTTTATGTTTTTTTATGACATGATTCGTGCCATGTATGTATTGCATGTATTTTTATGATATTGAGTTATTGTAAATGGACATGTATGTATTGCATGTATTTTGATGATATTGAGTTATTGTAAATGGACATGTATGTTTTAATCACTTAAAACACAATGTATGCAATATGATATGTGATTTTAACAATCTAATGGATGATACCACATAATTTATAACAATCATGGATTGTAGTTGCTTTATATCTTTGTGAAAGATAGTACACCCATATGTGAGATGTAATGATGCATGTTTTTTGTTCATAATATTTTGTAAATTAAAAGAATATGTATAATATAATCAATGGTCGTCTAAATGTCATTGACGACATCCATCTGATATCTAATTATAAAGTACAAATAATTCTAATAAATAAACTCTCATAAAAGAAATTAATTTTTGATGATTGCATTTGAAAAATTAATTGTTGCTATTTGGGAATTGTTGAGGTTTATCATGAGACTCAAACACCCTAGTTGACTGATCAAAAGTTGTATACTAGCCATACTAGACTTTTGAAACATAAGGTTTTCATTAGGATAGGCCCTAACTGTTCATTATCCCTGTGTGTGCAAGTGAGTATAGTTGATAAGGCATAAGCATACCCTGATGTCATGCGGGATTCTTTCAGCTCATTGCTAAGATCGGGGGTCCACAAATGTCTTACCCAATCCTAGATTTATATTTTAGTTGAACTAGGCCACTAGGTGATATAGAACACCTAAAGCTAGCTCTTCCACATTCAAACAATGGTTTGTACATAAGCGAGATGCTAATGCGTCAGACATATCATCATGTGTAAGGTATAGTAGTGCTAACAATTCTAGGGATTCAAGTTCACCCCCTTCTTTTCTTCAAATTTTTAGGATACTTGTTCATATACAGTGATAAAAATCACTGTTTATTTTTGTACTATAGTGATAAAAATCACTGTTTATTTTGTACTTTTCTTTTTTATTTTGAGCAAGGGATTTTAATTCCTTTGTACAATTTTGTCTTCATTTGACTTGACTTTGTGGAATTTATATTTTATACTTTTCTTTAGAAACTTCCTTTGGGGATTTTACTTTTGGGGAATTGTTTCTGGAATATTGATCTTATGATATCAATGTGGAATATCAATCTGGGATGTTGATCTATGATATCGATATAAGGTATCAATCTAGAGGATTGATCTGGGATATCACTATGGCATATTTCTCATTTTAACGTAGGCAAGGGATTCTAGGTAGGGAATAAACCTATCCTTTTTCCAATTGCCAAAATTTCCCATACTATCTGCACAGGGGGATAAGCAAGAATGGATATTTTCACCTCAGCATACCTGGTCTTGCTTCGTGGCTTTCATCTTCCCCTACTCCTTATTTGGATTTTTTAATTTGTTGATTAGTGATAGGATTTTGATATGCTAAGGGCTATACTAACTAGACCTTAACTACAAAAGCAAAACAAGCTTTCTATCAACTCTTGAGAAGACCTCTAGGTATGGTTGAATTATTGAGAAACCCTAGTATATTCTTCATAGCAACAACATGGGTTGTGTTGAAAAACATAATTACTCACAAGGGTGAAAAATGGATGAAAAATATAGTGCATAGATGCATGATTGAAATACAAATGTGGTGTTTTTTGTAAGATTGTAAACACAATTTATTCTAATGCAAAGGTGATGGATGAATATGCCTAATGTAATGCAATGAAATTATGCAAATGTTTTTTATTTTTGATATTTTTCCAAATTTTTTATGGATTTTAACATTTGTGTTTGACCAAAGAGCTAATAGACACCTTTGGAGCCTTTTGGGATTGACCAAGTGGTTTTGAGAAACCCTTGGAGCCTTTTATAATTGACCAAAGGGCTTATATATGCCTTTGGAGCATTTTAGGATTGACCAAAGGGCTTATAGATGACTTTGAGCCTTTTTGGATTTACCAAAGGGCTTACAGATACCTTTGGAGTATTTTTGGATTGACCAAAGGGCTTAAAGATGCCTTTGGAGACTTTTCTGGTTCTTAGGCATAAAACACTTTAAGATGAAGGATATTGAGAGGTTCAGGCTCTTCAACTCCTCCAAGCAATGTCAAGCGATATGTCCCAGGTCCAATCTTCTCCGAGATCATATAAGGACCTAACCAGTTAGCCACTGATTTTTCTCACATTTTTTACAAAAAATAAGAGTTCTTTTGGTTCTCTTTCAGCACAAGATCGTCAACCTTAAAGTCTCTCAGATGGAATTTTCTATTGTAAGCTCGTTTTAAGCACTCTTGATAAATACGAAGGTGCTCAATGGAATTCACATGACGTTCATAAAGTAGCATCAATTGATCTAGGCAATATTTCTATGCGGTGTCGTCATCAATGAAATATTTTAATATGATGCGTTGCTTTGGAATTTCCAGCTCTAGGGGCATAATGGCCTCAGTGCTATATACTAGTGAAAACAGAGTTGCCCCAGTGGGTGTTCAAATGCTAGTCCTATAAGCCCATAATGCAAGGGGCAGCTAGATATACCAATATTTGTGGTGCTCTTGTACTATATTTTTCAATATGGAGACAACTATCTTATTTGAAGCTTCAGCCTGTTCGTTTGCTTACGGATAATAAGGAGTCACAAAACTGTGTTTGATTCTATAATTAGATGTCAAAGATCTCAAAGTTTTGTTTTTGAATGAGGTTCCAATAACTGAAACTATATTGGATGGTATCCCTAAAGTAGGGAAAAATGGTGCACCTAATTATGAATAACAATATATGTATCTATCCTATCTCGCTTATGAGCATCAAACGGAAGCATGCATGTGAAAATGAAGCAATACCAAACAATAAGGAATGAAATGAAACAAGTCTCTTCTTTATTAATTTGGTGGATCAGATCCAAGGTTACACAGAAGTCCCCTTGAGGGCTCAAAGGTGATACAATTGTTACAAATTTTGGGTGCCCAAGGATCAAATCCTCCAAGAAATTCGGGTGCACATCCAGTGCCTTTCCTCGTACCCACAATCGAGGTGGGCGGGCCAATGCCACCGCTGCTTGTATATTTAATCTCTGATGTCTGATATTCCTTCCCAATGCCTTCTAGGAACCTGCACCTGCACACAAGGAAGCAAAAAGGGTCAAATAGCAAGGGTGTGTGAAGGAAAACATGCAATCCCCACAGGCACAAAATGGCACATATATTAAAAATATATCAAATCAACTCATAATGACTTGAAAATTTATGGGGATGTTAAATAAGATGTTTTGAGGGGATATCACCAAAAAAATATCTGAAATTGCATCCGTGGACCCCTCGATTTTGCGTCGCCCGCCTACAACCTACGAAGACCAAGACAAGCAAATCCCACACCTAGACATGTCCAAAACACATGAAATTTGGAAAAATGCATAAATAAACATTTTAAGACAACCCATATGGTTATATTTTCAAAATGAGGTGCAGATCCACCTGCATGCAACTAGGGTGCCCGGATGGGCCCTACGAACCTGCAAAACCTTAAAAATGCAATATCTCGGCCAATTTAACTCCAAATTGCATGAAATTTGAACCGCAGCATCATATGATAGTCTAGAATAATAATAAAAAAAAATTAAAGAAATTGTGCAAGGATTTTTCCTCGTCCCGGGGGGACGGTGGTGACTGCAACTAATTGGAGGGCACCCTGGGAGGGGATACCCACCAATTCTGCACACTTTTTGCTACCAATCCCACTGGGGAATGATCCTAAATAGTATAAGGGGTGTTGTCATCGAATTTGGTGAAGAAATTCACCCGGATGGAAAAGTTATGCTCAAAAGACCCTCTTGAAGTCACCCGGTAACCTCCTTCGCTAAGGAGAGATTTCGAGGGCAAGAGAGCACAATAAAGTGAGGGGAAATCTCGAAGCACTCCATTGCATATCCTAGAACTCCTATCTATATATGTGTTGTTTATGTGGACATTGTATCCATTTTATAGCCCAAAGGGGCTCATGTGCAAAAAGGCATGCAAGGGCATGCATGGCAAGAGGCGCCATTTGTCAAAAAGGAGGCATGCATTGGGTGTGGAAGAGAATATCCATTTTGGGCCTCCATTATGAAGCATGTCATAAGGATGCAGTGCCCTCTGACCCGCATGCTTCAATTGGTGGGTTAAATGGCAGTTTCTGGGCGCCATTTGTCCCAGATTTGACTTTTTTTGGGTCAAACTTGCTCACTCCCACCATCCAGGGTGGGATGATGGGAATCTGCCACCATCCCAGGGTGGGACGATGGTGAATTTTGGGCCAAAACCTCCCAAAATTGGGCCAGAAGCCTCCAAAACCTCTTTCGGAGTGGCTAGAACCACTGTGAGCCTTCTGAGGGCTGCCCAAGGGGCCATATGATGTCAATTTGATCATTGTTTGTGGATGCTTAATCGGGTTTACCATATTTTAGTGTCTACAGATACCCATTTTTGAGATGTATTGTGTGCAGCACAATGTTGAGAAAAAATAGATGACTAAAATGTTGAATGATTAAGGTTACTCGATAACCTAACCAACTTTAGATGCCCCAATCATGGAAAGGGCGTGCGTTCTTGAATCCTTGTTTTTGACTCACTAAATGAGCGTGCCTATGCTTGAACATTGTTCATCATGAAGGGACAGGGCCCATGACTTCATGATGCCAATAATGTCAAGTGTTATGATGTGATATTGTGTGCTTGTTTGCTGCCCCAAGCAGGAGCATGATTGTCTTTATCGAAGATTCGTTGAACGAATGCAATTTGCATAATTGAGTGTTTAATTTTTTATTTTGATTATGAATTTGTTAAGTATGACTACCCCCTCAAGTGATGAGTTGTTGAGGGAATGACCTAGTGAGAAAAGTGACGAGTCGCTTGACCCATATTTGACTTAATTTTGGTGGGTTTTGGATCTTTTCTTTAGCTTTTTGTGTTGTTTTTGTTGTGTTTTAATTGTTTTAATTATTTTTGAATTTTTGAGTTTTGATGAGATTTCATAGAAGAATACCTCATCAACATTGGATGCCCCAACCATGGAAAGGGTATGCCTCTCGAAATTAATGCCTTCGACAAGTTAAGGAACTTGATTTTGGTGTTCTTTGGCATATTGGCAAACAAGCTTAAGTCTAATCCTAGCCTTGGTGGCAGTTGGAAGACGAGCTCAAGTCTACGCTTTAGCCTAGCCTTGATGGCAATTAGGAGATAAGCTTAAATCAAATCCTAGCCTTGATGGCAATAGGAGATAAGCTTAAATCAAATCCTAGCCTTGATGGCAATAGGAGATAAGCTTAAATCAAATCCTAGCCTTGATGGCAATAGGAGATAAGCTTACTAGTTTGCTTGAATTTGATTTTGATATTTTGCTTATTTTCCCCAAGCAAAGGGGGTGCATGACTATCTTTGGCAATGATTCACAAGATGAACACGATTAACTTGATTAAGTTATCCATTATTGATTTGGATTAAACATGTTGTTATTATGACCAATGGACTTAGTGGATGCCATTGGGGCATTTGGGGTGACCAAAGGGTTTATGGATACCTTTGGAGCTTTTGGGTGACCAAAGGGTTTATGGATACCTTTGGGGATTTTTGAGGTTGATTGCTTAACTATTTGATTGCTGATTAGGGGAGGTATGATACCAATAATGCCCCAGTTGATGTTACAAAATTTTTTGCTTGATTTGCAATTATGATAATTTGGAGCGTTAGATGCATTATGTGTTATGATCTATGGATGCATTGATGGATGCATGTGTTGTACTATGATGTTATTTGATGATATGCAATGTGTGTATGCATAATGAAATGGATGATCTATTGATGTGTATTGATGGAATATGAACACTATATGACATACTATGTTAGCACCATAGACTGTATAGAATTCATCAATTCATGTGGAATATTGTCATGAGACTATGTAATGGATTTGTGCAAATGGAAACTGACATACATGTGATAAAATGGAATGAATAAAATGAATGTTCTAGAAGGCCTATGAGGTTTTCATGAGACTCAAACAATCTAGTCAACTGATCAAAAGTTGTATACTAACCATGCAGGACTTTTTGACAAGGTATGAATCTGCTAGGATGACCAAGGTACTTCATATCCCTGTGTGTGCAAGTGAGTTCATTCCTGTGAGATGCATAAGGATACCGCCAGTGCCAAGTAGGCTCTCAACCAAACCTGTACTGAGGATCACCCTATGAATGCCACCATCCTAGGTTTTGTACTTAGTAGGACTAGACCACTAGGTAATCTAGGTTACCAAAAGCTAGCTCATCCACATGCAAACATTGGTCTACACATATGCCCAAAAGCTAATATGGTAGACATATCGTCATGTGGGAGGCTACCGCCATTGATGGATAGGCTATCCACCAAACCCGTAATGAGGATCACCTGATGGTTTTCCAAATGCTGAGAGTTCCAGGGATTCAAGTTCGACTCCCTACTTTCTTCAATTTTATTGGGATACTTGCTCTCATATAAAGTGATAAGAATCATTGTTTATTTTTCTCTTTTTAGTGATAATAATCACTATTTATTTTGAGTTTTTTATTTTTTCTCTTGAGCAAGGGATTTGAATTTTGAGTGATGGGGATCACTATTTCTTGTGCTTTTTGATGTGTGCACTTTTTGATTTTTGTATTTTTGTACTTTGAATTTTTGCTTTGTGGGGGTTTGCAAATTTAGACTATTGCAAATATGTGAAAATGTGGGATTTTGATGACAAAAAAAGGGGGAAAACCACTTATTATTGTGGGGGGAATTGGGTAGGGGAGAACTTGTCCTTTTGCCAACTCTCAACATTCTTGAACCATTCGCACAGGGGGATGAGCAGGATG
This sequence comes from Wollemia nobilis, assembly GCA_028583015.1. Taxonomy (NCBI): domain Eukaryota; kingdom Viridiplantae; phylum Streptophyta; class Pinopsida; order Araucariales; family Araucariaceae; genus Wollemia; species Wollemia nobilis. Next base: position 2,446,269 of record JAQPPZ010017128.1, read on the forward strand.
ACCTTTTCGCTTAAGGTAACCTAGACCACTTCATGGATTTCATATGTCTTTGTGCAAAACTTGGATTGTTAATAGTATTAAATGTGTTTGGGATTTGATGTATACAAGGCATAATCTAAGCAAGACTCTACCTCCTAAAAATATCACTAGCCTTCTACAAAATCTGAGTAGAAACTGGATATGGCTGAGTGACCAAAAACCCTACTGACATTCTAAAACAAATGGCTAAGTGAAGGGAATAGACATGACTATGGAAATGTAGGAAATGTAGATGGAAATGATAAGTAACTATGGAATGAGGTGAATGATGACCTTGACAACATTGATTGTGAATTGTGACTAGTGTACCATCTTAGTGCTAGACATGTATGAGTAATTCTAAAAATGCAAAGTGCAAATGATGAATATGCCTAATGTAAGTGATAATGCAATGGTATGCAACTTGATGAGAATGCAATATTTTTGTATTTTTGATGTTTTAATGATGTTTTTGAAATTTTGATTGATATGTATATACATGTGACCAACGGGCTTATTTGGGGGCCATTGGGGCATTTGGGGGTGACCAAAGGGCTTATGGATGCCTTTGGGGCTTTTAGGGTTGACCTAGATGATCGTAGATAGTCTAGGAGCATTTTTATTTGACCTAGATGGTGAAAACCCGCTAGGAGCCTTTTGGGTGACCTAGACAGTCAACGACACTTAAAAAGTGTCTACGACTACCTAGGGGTATTTGGTTGTGACCAAAGGGCTTATGGATGCCTTTGGGGATTTTAGGGTTGACCTAGATGATCGTAGATAGTCTAGGAGCATTTTTAGGTTGACCAAGCGATATGTAGATACCCTTGGAGCCTTTTTTAACTTTGCTTACTTTGTGTTCTTAGGAGGAAGGTGCAATACCTTATATACCCCCAACATTTACTATGATTGATGCGATGTTAAACAGGACCTATCCTAATGCAAGTATAATGGCTGAAAAATACCTAATGCAATGCAATTAAAGTATGCAAGGGTACATGCCAAATGTTTTTGTGTTTTAATGTTTTGCAATATTTTTGAAATTTTGATTATTTTGAATGTTTGTGGATTTTGACATTTTATGATTTGTTTGGATTTTTGGTGTTTTAAATTGTTTTTGAATTTTGAGTGTTTTGCGAGGGGGAAGGCATGATACCTTAGGCACCCCCAGTGTGTGTGCTACTCAATGAAGGTGAGAAAGGTGTGATATCATTAGAGTTCTCACTATGATTCATTGGTTGTGATGTGGATGGTGGGGAAGGTATGCTACCTTTGGGTTGCTCAAAGTGGTTGGCAGATGTTGTGTTTGCTTCGTGTATGGGCCAGAGGTCTTGGAAGTCTCCTATCGGTTGGTTGTTAGGAGCAAGAGGATTGCCCACCGGAAGCTCTTGCCTCTCGATCATATCCTGAACTAAATCTCTAAAGGGATAACATGTCTGGATGTCATGACCTCTTTGTCTATGGTAAACACAGTATAGATCTTTCCTGTGTGCCTTTGATCTATGTTTGTTAGGTTTCAATGGATGGATCTCGGGAAGCGTGATTGCTCGTGCCTCATACAATCGATTGAATATTGATGCTAAGGGCTCTGAAAAATGAGTATATTGTCTTTGCTTTTGTTGCAGATGGTTTTTGGCCAATGGAGGCTGAGCCTGGTAATTAGGTTGCACTGGTAATTGCGGTGGGGGAGCTTGGTTTAAGGGTTCAGGGATGCTTAGAACCACTTGATTGATTGGGGCTACATTTTGCTGCGTGTTACCACCTTTAATGTTCTTGTTTGGTTGTTCCCCTTTGTGGAGTTGTACATCACCCTCCTGGACCTTGATGTCCTCAATGATTTGGGCTTGTGCTAAGGCCTCCTCGAATGTTTGATATCATTGTAATTGTAAAAGAAGTGAAATCTGCTTTGAACAACTTCTAGTAAACATTCGGATGAGTTCCATTGTGGGTAGGGTGAAAGGTAGTTTTAACATCACCTTTCTCCATCTATTACCATACTCCATGACTGGCTCATCATCAAGTTGATGAAGGCTAGACAAGTCAGTCAAGTTTGTCCTTTTCTTAGCGCTAGAGGCAAAACGTCCCAAAAATGCATCGGCCAATTGCTCAAAGGTGTTTATGCTATGACGTGGTAGATGATTATACCATTCTAAAGCATCTCCAGATAATGTTGTAATGAATATTCTCAACATCAAAGGGTCATAATATTGAAGATGAGAGCACTTAAGAATGAAGCTTGTCACGTGCTCTTCTGCATCTTCATCATCTTTGAAATCTTCAAGTTTGGGCATCTGGAAATTCGATGGGTATGTCAGTGATGACACTGATGGATGTACAGGCTGATTACTAAGCTGCTTTAGTGTGGGTTTTTGATAACCCAAAATTTGATCTGGCTTTTCTAATGCCTTCAACCGATCAGCTAGCACTTTGTATGGCCCTGACGACATAATATGATCATCCTGTTGTCGCCCTTTATTAGATGAAGGAGGTCACTTTTGATGTTGAGGTGGATGATAAGTATGATCATTAGGTACCTCATCATAACTGGGTTCGGGGTAGGCATCTATTTGATCTTGATGTTCCCATTGGGACTCTTCATATGATTCCTCCTCGTATTGATCTTGGTACTATTGAGGAGTATGAGGCTTTTGATGATAACTAGATAATGGCCTTTGATGTTGAATGCGAGTTTGGCGTGGCCGAGGGGGAATATTTTGAGATTGTATTGGGTGTCTTGCCCGTTGTTGCATCCTATAGGTGCTAGGTGTAAGCACAACTTTAGGTACTGCATTATGTAATTGCTCTTGTTGTATCTTTTGTTGTTCTTGTATCTTTCGTTGATACAACTCTTGTAGGTGTGCTCATTGTGAGTCCACCCATTGTTGATGTACTTGTTGTTGAGCCAACTGGAGTTGATCCGTATGTTGTTGCCTATTAAGATTTGGCCTAATTGCCTGATGAGTATGATCTGGTTGCTCCATTGCATGGGGTTTGTGTATCCTCATATTTGAAATATGGATGGGTTTATCATGTCTTTCCCCCTAGTAGGGTCTAATGCTTGTTTTCCATGCTCCCTAAGGATCACATTACCTTGAGACTCTGATTTATGAATTGGCTCTGTATAGTCCGATGATGTAGAGCCATCATATGGTTGCACCAAGTACTCTTCACGAGGAGTAGGTAGATGGTTGGGATCTTCTCCCTCATCTATTAGGAAAGCCTCATATTCAGTTTTGGATGTAAGCTCTATATATTCAGGCTACATAGAAGCACGATGTGTGGATGTTGAGTGCTCTCTGTGAGGAGTATGAGGGCGACTTGCTCGATCAAATGGGGTGGTTTGCTCATCCAGGCTAGGCCATGGTGTACTCTCATGTTCATATTCTGATTGATGTATAGAGTAAGTTGGGGTGTGAACCCATGATATTGATCTATTAGACCCCTCAGTGGGCAGATTATTTGCTATATAGAATTCTATCAAGGTATCCCAATCAGGGAGTTTTCCTAGAGGACCTATGGGTGCTTCCCTAGTAGGGGTATCTCGAAGGTTTGCCCCCCTAGGGATGATATTGTTGTTATGATAGGACCTAGGATGCCATTCAGGTATGGGCATGTCCTCTAGAATTATTTGGAGATATTCACTAGCTATGGAGCTTGAATCTCTCACTAAATTGGAGGTCTTGTTTTCAACCGCCTTTGGACCAAATTGGTAAAACGGGGGTCCGTCGGCCATTTTTAGAAAATTTTGACTTTCCAAAAAAGGTTATAAGTGTTATATATCAAAATGATCAGTGCGATGAGCTGATCATAATGGGCTAGGTCTCCAAAATTTGATTTTTGGATCAAAAATTTGTATTTTTGAAATATTTGGCCAACCGGGGCCCGTGGGGAAATGCCCACTTTTAGGATTTTTGGGAAATTTTGAACCGTGAAGAGTTAGGACTCAAAATTTCTAGGAGAGGTGCAGAAGGAGCTAACTAAGACAACAAAACAAATTTGGCAAGTTTTGGAGTTGTCTAGACCATTCTATGACCATTTTACTGCAGTTTTTCCCTATTTTCGGCCTCGAAAATAGAGTAATCACAAAACCAAAATAACTTTTTCGTTATAGCTCCATTTTGCACGATTCTTGAAGCATTGGATGCAGAATCAAAAAGTAGATTTTTTTTGAAACCCTATTTTTTGAAAAATTAGGGTTAGGGTTTTGTCCCAAATAACAAAGAAACACACAAAGCAGATAATATGATTATCTTTTTAATGATTAAATGTGTGTCCTAAACTGGTTTCAGTGTGTTTAGATTTGTTGTTGTTCTTTGCTCTTGTTGTGAAATTAGAATGAGGGAACTCAACCAAAGTGGTGACTAGGGACACTAGTGCCAAACATGATTTCTCAAAAGAGTCTAGGGTACACCGCTTAAATCCCAATGGGGGGTTCGCCTAGCTCTTCCACTCTGAAACAATGTTTCCAATAGTGGGAGGTAGTTTGAACATTAGTGACCTATTCCATATTGAGAGAGTGCCCTATTCTATCTAAGGAATATAGAGGGCAAGCTGGTGGAAGGAGGTGAAATCCAACGTCACCAGTCTGAATTGGGGGTTGGTGATGAAATCCAACCTTACCAATGTTATAGTGGAACGTGCAAGTGTGTGTGGTTCCTTTTAATCCAAAGAAAGTAAGCAAAGAAGCATTCAATGATCATTCACTAAATGCATGCAATAGGTGTGTTTTAATTTCAAAAATCTAGGATAAAAGGAACCTACAAATGTCACTTATAGAATGCAAACCCTAAATGCTAACCTACCCATTGGGTAAGCCACAAGCAATCAAGCCATAAAGATGCATTGCTACTTCAAATTTCTTTTGATTTTTCTTCTTCCTTTTGCTATTTTATGTTGTAAGAAAAGTAAGAATATGAATTTTAACCTTTCTATGCAAGCAAATGAAGCAAGAAAAACTAATTTTAACATTCTCTAAAAATGCAACAGAAAAACAGAGGGTTTAGGCACTCACCTTATCAATTTTGAGACCTTTGCAAAAATTTCTCTGTTTCCTCACCGCTCCAGGGTGGGATGATTAGAAGCCTCACCACCATCCCAGGGTGGGATGGTGAAGCCACCATCCCAGGGTGAGCCAGATAAAGGCTCTGCCACCATTCCAGGGTGGGGAGGGGAGCACCTGCAACACAAAAAGGGCAAAATTGGCAAAAATGGAGTCAAATTTTCACCCAAAGCACAAGGGACAAGGGTCCCACCATGATCACCACTGAATTAGGGAAAAATGGTGCACCTAATTATGAATAAAAATATATGTATCTATCCTATCTCGCTTATGAGCATCAAACGGAAGCATGCATGTGAAAATGAAGCAATACCAAACAATAAGGAATGAAATGAAACGAGTCTCTTTCTTATTAATTTGGTGGATAAAATCCAAGGTTACATAGAATTCCCTTGAGGGCTCAAATGTGATACAATTTTTACAAATTTTGGGTGCCCAAGGATCAAATCCTCCAAGAAATCCGGGTGCACATCCAGTGCCTTTCCTCGTACCCACAATCGAGGTGGGCGGGCCAATGCCGTCGCTGCTTGTATCTTTAATATATGATGTCTGATATTCCTTCCCAATGCCTTCTAGGAACCTGCACCTACACACAAGGAAGCAAAAAGGGTCAAATAGCAAGGGCGTGTGAAGGAAAACATGCAATCCCCACAGGCACAAAATGGCATATATATTAAAAATATATCAAATCAACTCATAATGACTTGAAAATTTATGGGGATGTTAAATAAGAGTTTTTGAGGGGATATCACCAAAAAAATATCTGAAATTGCATCCGTAGACCCCTCGATTTTGCGTCGCCCGCCTACAACCTACGAAGACCAAGATGAACAATTCCCGCACCTAAACATGTCCAAAACACATGAAATTTGGAAAGAATGCATAAATAAACATTTTAAGACAACCCATGTGGTTATATTTTCAAAATGAGGTGCATATCCACCTGCATGCAACTGGGGTGCCCGGATGGGCCCTACGAACCTGCAAAACCTTAAAAATGCAATATCTCGGCCAATTTAACTCCAAATTGCATGAAATTTGAACTGCAGAATCATATGATAGTCTAGAATAATAATAAAAAATAGTAAAGAAATTGTGCAAGGATTTGTCCTCGTCCCGGGGGATGGTGGTGACTGCAACTAATTGGAGGGCACCCTGGGAGGGGATACCCACCAATTATGCCCATATTTTGCTACCAATACCACTGGGGAATGATCCTAAACACTATAAGGGGTGTTTTCATCGAATTTGGTGAATAAATTCACCCGGATGGAAAAGTTATGCTCAAAGGACCCTCTTGAAGTCACCCGGTAACCTCCTTCGCTAAGGAGAGATTTCGAGGGCAAGAGAGCACAATAAAGTGAGGGGAAATATCGTAAGCACTCCGTTGCATATCCTAGAACTCCTATCTATATATGTGTGTGTTTTTGTGGACATTGTATCCATTTTATAGCCCAAAGGGGCTCATGTGCAAAAAGGCATGCATGGCAGGAGGCGCCATTTGTCAAAAAGGAGGCATGCATTGGGTGTGGAAGAGAATATCCATTTTGGGCCTCCATTATGAAGCATGTCATAAGGATGCAGTGCCCTCTGACCCGCATGCTTCAATTGGTGGGGTAAATGGCAGTTTTTGGGTGCCATTTGTCCCAGATTTGACTTTTTTTGGGTCAAACTTGCTCACCGTCCCACCCTGGGATGATGGCTCACCACCATCCCAGGGTGGGACGATGGGAATTTTCCACCATCCCAGGGTGGGATGGTGGTGAATTTTGGGCCAAAACCTCCCAAAATTGGGCCAAAAGCCTCCAAAACCTCTTCCGGAGTGGCTAGAACCACTGTGAGCCTTCTAAGGGCTGCCCAAGGGGCCATATGATGTCAATTTGATCATTGTTTGTGGATGCTTAATCGGGTTTACCATATTTTAGTGTCTACAATCCCAAAAATACTAATGATATTGGTGAGTATAAACAAAGCAATACGTGCTCTAGTTTTCGTTGTTAAGGGAATAGCTTCCACCCATTTAGTGAAATACTCAGTAGCCATGATAATAAATGTATGTCGGCCCGATGATGGAGGAGATATCTTACCAATGAGATCGATTCCCCACTGAGAAAATGGCCAAACCACTTGAATGGGTTGTGAGGTCTATGATGGCAAGAGATGCTGGCATTTAATGCATTTCATGACATACACATTGTAGTCCTTCTCCATAGTGGGCCAATAATAACCCATTCAAAGGATGCACTTGACGATAGACATGATGCTAAAATGGCCATTGCACATAACATCGTGAGCTTCTAAAATTTCCCAAGATGACTCTTGGGGCTCAAGACAATGAAGGAGAACTCCATCATAGCTTCTACAGTATAGGATGTCTGCTAACAAGACATACTTTATCACTTTTTGTTTGAATTTGTATTTCGTGGCACTTAACAATCCCTAAGAGATTATACCAAGTTTAAGTAAGTCATATATATGTGACATCCAATTATGATAAGCTTTAGCCTCAACTGATAAGACAACATGCTCCCCCTATGGTTCTACATTTGTAAATGTAGATTGGGAAACAACCCTATGGTGAATGGTAGTACCACTCCCTGTCATATCCTATGAGATCAAATACCCCCAAGACGCTCTCTTAATAAAGTCTCTAGCTCTGTAGAACCACTCACAGTTTGGTTCTACATGAATCATGTTGATTGACTCTTTGTTATCCAATGCTTCATGTTGCACAGTAGAATGTGACAACATTTTTACATGGATGGTAGTAAAATCGATAGACATATTCTGAGGGATTAGAGATCCCAAAGATGCCATTGTGTTTGCAAATCTATTGGATGAACAAGGGATTGCCTCGATGTCATACCATTCCAGTCAAGCTAGATATGTGTCAACAAGATCCTTGTAAGCTTTAAATACCAGAAATCGACATTGAAATAGTCCCTTAACTTGGTTCACAATGAGAAGGAAATCACCAAAGATATTTAGCCTTTTTATATTCTTGGCAACAGCTATTTGGAGACCCAAAATTAGGGCTTCATATTCAGCATTGTTGTTAGTGCAAGGAAAGTCCAACTTGAATGACAAGGGCATTGGAGCTCCTTGTGGTGTGAACAATACTATTCTTGCACCACCCCCTTGCTCACACTTTGAACCATCGAAGAACAAGGTCATGTTGGCTTTGTTTTTTGGTTCTTCGAGTTCGAGTGCTTCTAATAATGCAAATACTACATCATCAGGAAGCTCTATGGTGAGGGGCCTACTAGTTTCAATAGGCGCCTTATCCAATTTATTTGCTATGACTTGTCCCTTAATGGAATTTTGGCTTATGAATTCCAAATTGAATTCTGTTAGTAGCATGATCCACTTTGTAGTACATGTGTTATGATATGTCTTGCTCATCATATACTGCAAAGGATTTTGTTTCGATATGACATATGTCGTATGACTCAACATGTAGTGTCGTAATTTCTTTGTAGTGAACACTACTGCTAAACACAACTTTTACACATATGTATATCCAATCTCATAGCTCACAAAGGTTTGGCTAATATAATATATGGTCTATTCTTTGTATTGCATGTTATTTTGGGCTAACAGGGTTCCCAGTGCAAAGTTAGTTGTCGATATATAGTAGAAATGGCACATCTAGCCTTGGTGGAGCTAGCATCGGCGACGTTGCCAGGTATTGCTTTATTTTAGAAAAGGCTGCTTGACAGTCCTTGTCCCAATTAAATGGGACCCCCTTGTGTAGCAGTCGATTCATGGGTCAATATTTATCTGATAATTGAGTGATAAATCACTTTATGGATGCTAATTTTCCCTATAGCTCCTTAGTTCTTTGATGTTTGTGGGGGGATGCATTTCCAAAATAGCCTTGACCTTTGTTGGATCAACTTCGATGCCTCATTTTGAAATGATGAATCCTAAGAGATTTCCTAAAGTTACACCAAACACACACTTATTAGGATTCAACCTGACATTATGTTGTATCAGACGATCGAAAACCTTCCTTAAGACCTCCACATGCTCAAAATGCAATAATGACTTTGCTAACAAGTCATAAATATAATCTTCTAAGATTTTATGCATATAGTCATGAAAGATATATGTTATAGCCCACTGATATGTGGCACCAACATTTTTAAAGCCGAATGACATAAATTTATAGCAAAATGTCCCCCATGGTGTTATAAACATGGTTTTATGTTGTTCTTCGGGCTTAATCCGAATTTTATTGTAACCAGAAAAACCGTCCATTAAGGAGAGCATTTCATGACTTGCAGTTGCATCTACAAGAGCATCGATATTCAACAACGAAAATGAATCCTTTGGTGTTGCCTTATTTAGGTCTCTGAAATCCGTACAAATACGGATCCTTCCATCAGGTTTTCCTACATGCACCATATTGGATACCCATTCCGGATAGTCGATGGAGATAACAAAATCTACATCCAATAAATTTTGTAATTCATTCTTAACCATTAAGGCTATTGTTGGATGCATCTTCCTGAGTTTTTTCTTGACTAGTTTCTTTGACAGATCTAGCAAAAGGTTATGAGTAACCAATTTTGGATCTAGACCCAACATATCCTTGTAAGTCCAAGCAAAGAGAGCATGTCTCTCTCTTAGTAGAGGGATGAGGTTGGCACGCTCATCAGGAGTCAAAATTTCTCCAAATTTAACCTTCCTTAGATTTGTGGGATCATTACTAATGTCCACTTCTAAGGTTTCCTCTACTAACATATGGGATCCCTCCTCTAGCTTATGAGGTGTAGGGATCAAGTGGATGTCATCTTCTGGGTTTATAGGTTCCGCATTGGAAGCATCCTTAGCATGATAGATATCATGTGCATAGCCTAGCGTAAAATGGAAAGGTTGTAGTATTTCTTCATTAGGGAAGAAATATCCAGGCTCTAGAGGTGAATCAACATGATCCCAATCGATAGCATCTATATTTAAATGTAATGGTTTGGACGGATCGACTAGATTATGGAGTGGAGTGGTCAAATCAATGGAGATCATATTGATGAAATGGATCATATCTCTAGGACCACGTGCAAGTGACTCATCATTAGCAAAACTACCATCCTTGAGATGTGGTTCTGGGGGTATGGGGATCTTCGAATCTGATCTATGAATATATGATTGGATGGGATCACTGGGCTCAAGGAGCTCCATATACATTGGCGGATTAGGAAACACCATATGATAAATCATATTAAGATTCGGTGGTCTCCCTCTAAGAAGAGGATGGAGATTAATCTCTCTATGCAAATCCTTCATAGTGTAAGGTGCATTATGATAGTGTAAGGTGCATTATGATAGTGTAAGTATGAAGATCCTAAATAGGCTCTCTCTGTATCATCCTTATCATCACTATCATAATAGATACCTTCACTACTACCAATTGGAATCGAGAGATTTAGAATATGGGGTCCCATGTACACCCACACCTGATAACTGTTATTGCTCATGAAGTATTTATCATCTTCGATGATTGTTTCCTTCGATAATATATGATGTAAGTTATGTGGGCCCAGATAGGCTACTTCAGTATTATCCTCATATAGTTCATTATTCGAGGACTCATTGTCATCATTGTTCTTATACATGCATCTTGGTCCACCTATCTCGTAGATGGGATTCTACTGTATCCTCATCAGACTGATCTTCCAACTCAAAATTTATCACTAAATTATCATTATGAACCTGCATGCCTATATCATCGACTACCTCACAGATTTTTTGGCCCAAGTTTTCTCTTGGCATATGACCTAGACCGACATCCACCAAGATATCCTTGTGATATGTCTCGGGTGGTGCTATGGTGATGTAAGACACCATCTAGTTATCCCTCTAAAACGTATAAGGATTAGGGTGATAAGGATTTAAGTCAACCTCACCCCCTAGACTAAGGTACAGGTGATCTAGAGATGCTACAAGGAGTGCAGCCTGTCCTCCACTGTAGAATCCCAACCCGAATCTATCAGTAGGTAACTGATATTGTAGTTCTATAGGCCTTGTACACCCCTGCTCGAATAGTCCAAGATCATAACCCTGCCAATGGTAACACTCGAAGTATCGCATGGTGTAGTCTAGGTTAGATAGATAATGAACATTTACAGCAAATGATTCATTTTCATCCTCATCCATGGGCACGAGAGATGAAATCTGGTCTAGCCCTCCATAGATGAAGTTGGTTTGATTAGGTGGTACCCCCAATGGTTCCACCATCCCTATAGGAAGGCGATGGGCTCACTATCGGGCCATGTTATGTGTAGTCTCGATAATCGATATGAACATCACATTTTGCATAATTTATTCCCCTAACATGAGATTAACCAAATGGATGGTCACCTATGATGCAGATGACCCTACTAAAGACATAGGCAAAGTAGGCTGAGGTACCTCTTCAAATCCTCCTTAAACTTCCTCTAATTCCATGGGAGTAGGGGTTTTAATGATAATTGGCTTGGGAATTTGCTTTATCTTCTTTTTTCACACCTTTCCTTTCAACTTCCTATCATCTCGTTGTATCGTGGATGCAATCAATCTAATAGAAGTACCTGTTGTGTGCTCTGATATTTGAGATGTGGATGTTGTGGGTTTAGTACACACTTATTTGATTATGCCTACTAGATATTTAATTTGCGATGCTTGTCACACATCTAGGTGTGTTGAGGGGAGCACAAATTACCTTGGCAAATCTTCTAGATTCACGTATTTAAAGGGTTCTTCATCTGAAGGCACCACGTGAACCTGTCCCTCATGAATGTATTTGATACACTGGTGTAAAATAGAAGGGATGCAACACATTTATCTGATCCAAGGTCTACCTAGAAGTATATTATACTGCATAGCACCTTCGATTATGTGACACATCATCGAGATGGTCTTCAATCCCACCTGGATAGGTAAAACTATAGTATCGACCGTCGAGCATAATGCATCATTGAACACTCTCAACATGAAGGTGAGAGGGATTATATGCATCTTGGGTAACTTCAAGTGAGCTAACGCCTTGGTAGTTATGATATTGATCAATGACCCCATGTCGATCAAAACCCGCTTGAACGGTTTGTGATTCACACAAGCGATAATATGCAATGGTAGGTCTGCTATAATAGTGGAAACCATCTTGATTTCATGGTCATGAAATTAAATGACCGGTTCTTGAAACTATTGCATGTGCCCCATGAAGTGTGTAAACACTTTGGGATCCTGAGGCTACACCTCTATGGACCTTAAAATTTCCATAAGTGTCTCTTTGTGCTTAGGAGAGTGATGAATAAGCTCATAGATTGACTTCGTTGGAGTTATCTATTGGTGGGCCAGGAACATACTGGGTTGGCATTGAAGGAGGTGCATCTTGGACCCTAATAGGCTCTAGAGGTTGATTCAGTCATTCATACCTCGTATTCCTCATGAAAACATTGACCATATCAATGAACCCATGGGTTGGTGGTTCAATGGGCACTTGGTTGACCTGGCCAACATTATTCCTTAGTTCCTCATGATTAGGTAAAGAATTTTTGTAAATCCCCATATTTTGTTTGTCAGGAACTTGTGGGTTGTTGAAAAGAAGCGTACCTCTCTCGATCATATTATTCACAAGATGTTTGAAGGACCAACATACTTCGATATCATGGCCCTTCGATCGATGAAAGATGTAATATTGATTGTCTTTATAGCCTTTAGGCTTAGGTTGATTAGGATCTATCATCTTGACTTTGGGTAAGTGTATAGCCTTCGCCTCACATAACTGATGAAAAATTGAAGTCAAAGACTCCGATAACTAAGTGAATATGTGAGGTGGATGTTGCTCCTTATTTTTACCCTTGTAATTGTTGTTGCACTATTCGTATTGCATAGGTAGAGGTTGGGCTTGATAATTTTGCTTTTGCTACCCTTTTTCTCCCTTTTGAAGGTTCAACACTACCTGATTAACATGGGCCAACTTGGCCTGATGTCTCTTAGTACTTTTATTGTGCCCCTCCTTATTATTCCTAAGCTTCAAGTTACCCTCCTATAACTTGATGTCCTCAATCACCTTGGCCTGCACCAAAGCCTCTTCAAATGTCTGGTATTGCTGTAACTATAGCAATAACAAAATGTGTTTGGCATAATTCTTTGTGAATATTCACATTAATTCAGAGGATGGGATGGATAATGGTAGCTTTGCCATCATTTTCCTCAATCACTTTCCATAATCCATCACTGGCTCATCGTCATGTTGCGTTAGAGTGGCCAAGTTAGATAAGTTTACCTTCTTCTTGATGCCAAAGGAGAAGAATTCAAGAAATGCATCAGCTAGTTTTTTGAAACTAGTGATGTTGTACCTCTTTAGTTGGTTGAACCACTCTCGAGTTGGGCCTGAGAGGGTCGTGATGAAGGTGCATAGGAGCAAAGCATCATTGCTCTCAATATGAAAGCACATATCTAGGAAACTAGTCATGTGCTCCTGTGCGTCTTCCTCTCCTTGAAACTTGTCCAGCCTAGGCATCTTGAAATGCTCAGGATATGCTAGAATAGGCACTGATGTGCATAGAGGTTCATTGTGAATTTTATTCAAGGTAGGCTTTTGATAAGTCATTCCTTGCTTCTCTATGGCTTGAACCTTCTCTACTAAGGTCTTATAGGCTTGCGAGGAAAGAAATCCTCCTCTCGAGATTGTCTTGGAGGTGGCTTCGGAGGTAGGTTCTTCCTCGGCCTAGGTGGGGGACTAGGCTCATCCTCCTCCTTGAATTGGGAGATTTTTAGATATTCTTGTTCTAATTCCTCTCCCACTTCATTCTCATACTGCCTATGCTCATGTTTTTCGGACGTTGGATGTTGATCTCTATGTTGAGTTGCAAGGCGAGTATGTGTGTCTATGTTCTCAAGGTGTAACTCAGGATGTGAAGCCACTCGTCTATGGACACGTTCCCTGATATCATTATGAGGATGTAAACCAACACTAGCCAATTGATCCTCCCTCTCTACACACTCCTTTTGATCAAGGATGCGTTGTTCATGCATGCGTTGTTCATACAATTTTTTCCTAATGAACCTCTACCTCTGAGTATTCTTGTTTTCGAGGCACTCTTTCTCTACGTGAACATCCTCCAATTGATCTTGGAGAATCTACCATCTCTACTTCGACATCATTCTATGAGCCCTATCAAGATGATCAACTATCTGAGGCCTCGGAGGGGTGCACTTTGTTCGAGCGAATTTATGAGTATGTCCTCCAATGGAATGATTTACCACACTCTTGCATTTGTCTGTAAAGACGACATTCATGTTAGGTTGTCTCCTATACTCAGTCAATGCTTGGAGCACTCTCCAAGTTCTTGGGCGGTCCTAATGGTGCTTCTGCTACACATGCTCATAGGACGAGAGGGTGCAGGCATAGGCTTATATCCTAAATGCCCTAGGACCTTTTCTAGACCATCTAATTATTTGCTATGCCATGGCTCATGAGGTGGCTTACCATTTGCTCCCACTTTGGATATATCTATGGTGAACTTGGTATGTTCACCCCTATAGGGAGTCTATGTGGGCCTATGCTCAAAAGTAGCCCTCTCTATTTTGCCCCTGAATGGGTGGATCTTGGACATGTCTATGCTCTAACGGTGGAGGTCATGAGCCTCCCTTAGATACATGTCAAAGGGGTACCAATTTGGATCCCTCGATGACATACTCTTTGGTAGAACCCGTGGATCCACGTGGAATGCGATCACGGTAAATGCTATCATATGCGAAACCCCCATGTTGGGAAGTCCCATGCTCTCATTTGTGTCTAGAGGGATGTCTAGTACTTCCTCTAATTGGGGTGTTCTCAATGGAATCCCCTCATGTAGAATTATCCCCTCTAATGCTCATTGAATGAAGTCCAGGAGGATTCTATGATTGAGGGTATTCTACATCGTGTTGTGCACTAGGTGGAGCTTGGGCTTTGATCTCGGGTCTATGCTCGGATCAACCTCTCTATGTTTGCACCATTATGTATCCTATGTCTAGATTTAACTTTTATTAGCACGCAAAGAATACAATGATGATTATCTCTTTTTACAATTTTAAAATGAGCCCTAAACTGTTTGATGTGTTTTCAATTTGTTGTATCAGTAAAGTAACTCTTGTCGTGTTTTGCAAAGCATTGATGATTTTCTTATTTTTTTAATGGATTTCACATATATGCTCGTAGCTCGACAACTTAGCTATGAACTCTAGGTCGCGTAATTCCCCCAAAGTGCGACAATGAAAGTCCACACCCGGGTAGGGAGCACATGTCCTCCCAGATCCTCACCCATTTTCACCCAGTCAACATCATACCCTCCGAAGAGAAGTACATGCAAATTTTCTAGGCTACGAAAGGTTCTTGGATCCGGTATTGGTCTAGAACATAGGGTACATGGGATTTGGGCCAACGGATGGAAATCACCTCCACCATCATTGAAACCCTACTAGTGGTTGGATGTGACTTCCAACTCACTAGCATTTACTTTGGAATGTGGTGTGTGTGTGTTATTTTTAATTTGCACAAAGGAAAGATGCATAATACAACACTCATATGATCATTTCCTACATGATATGCATAAAAAGAACGTTTTATATTCATAAAATATGCATGCTACATCCTACATGACCTTTTGACAATGTAATTTTACGATGTAAATGGCCAATTGATTTGGCCTCAAGCATGCAAAACCAACACACAAATTATTCTAGCACACTAGAGTCTAGGGCAGACTGCAATCAAAGGTCCACTGTTCCTAGCAGTGCCTAGAGAAAATTAAAAAAATGACAACCCTAAGGACCTAATTTATTTTATCCTTCTTTTATGGTTATCCTATTTAATTTTCATTTTTTAGGTTCTGTGAAAACACAGAGACAAGAAATAGAAACAGAGGATGTCAGAAGGGCCTACCTCAGGTCCTCATCTTATTGAGCTTTAAATTACTGTTGTCTGCTATGTCTTCTACTAACCGTAGATCTGATGCAAAAATTCCACTGTAGCCTACACCTATCAATCGTGGGCCAAATTTTTGACCACGGTTGTCAACCATGAGGAGCACCTGCCATAAAAAAACCAAACACAGTTAGTAAATTATGGCAAAAAATATGGAGTTCCACCATGATCGCCTACTGTAACCACAAAAAAGGCTCACACCTAGTCTAACTATTGCAATTGATAAAATATACACAAATAGGAATGAATAAATTGACAACAAGAAATGAAATGAATACAAGGAATCCTTTATTAATTTCAATGGAGTCAAATTACAGATTCGTCCCTCTTAGGGATACCCATTTGATACAACAATTACAATAGTGTCTAATCCCTCTCAAGGGTAGATGCGATCAAATACCTTCTAGGGTGACACGAACTTCTCTAGGGTGTTGATGACCCTCTTATCCATGATTAGAGGTATTTTTTGCCTTGCATCCCAAAACCCTGTTAGTCCTGCATGCAATAAACAACAAGAAACAATTAGCAACAAAGGAGGCCTCTCTTGATGAGGCTTTTAGGAGATACTTGCACAAAAAGATGTAATGATTAGCAATAATAAAGAAAGTGCAAGAAACATATTAAACCTATATTAATCATGAAATAATATCCTACAATATGTAAAGGAAAAGCAATTGCATCTACCTAATGGCCTAATTATGAAATTGAGAGCATGGAAGCATGAAATGAACCATTAGTAGCATAATTGTAGAAATGAAATAAAATGACTAAAAAGCCTAATTATATTGGTCAGAGTCTCTAAAATGCTAATTAATCCAATAATAAGACTAATCTAACCTAGCTAAACAATCTACAAAAGGAAAAACAAGGGGATCTATCCTTATTTTCTCACCATGGGTCTGATGCATGGGTGGCACTATTCACCGTGGCTGACAGCCATGGTAGAGCTCTGAGTAAACTTGCCCTTAGAATTAGGGCTTTCTCTTTGATCCACCTTATCAAATTGATGTCCAAGGGTCGCCTCTGTGTCCTCTGATAGGTTTGGTGATTGAATTGATCTTATGGTGCACGAATTGCATGAATTGATATTTCTTGGCTCTCTTAGGCTCCTAGGGCTTCCATGGCAATTTGATCTCCAATTGGGTAGCAAAAGTATCCCTCTCAATGCATGTAGTTGGCTATGCAATTCGATAGGGCTTCGCTACTCAATTGATAAATGTTCTTCCTCTACTTATCCCTAATTTAGAGGGGGATATTATAGCATTGAACCAGGGCTAGGGATGACTTCCTCATGAAGCCAAGATCAATATTGGGCAATTGAGCTTATTGGATAGAAGAATCCAAAACCTTCCTCGCTCAAACCACTCCAATCTACAACCAATTAGCCATTGCAACCAAATTTTTTTTTTTTGGAAAACATCCCAAAAGGGATGCCACTTTCGGATAATACCCAAGGAGGCAGGGGTATCCATTCTGCCAACCCATTGCAACCAAATTTGGGTCGGATGAAGACCAATTGATTTTGAGTGTTGACCATAGCTAGCATGCACGATGATCACTGCTAACCATAGGTGTTAGCAGCGGCTAGCACTAACTAGGCAAAGATACCCAAATGAGTGGTAAAAACCACTGCTATACCTTGGATCTATCCAAAGGTCCTCCATATGGTCTTCTAGCATGTCCCATATGAGTAGTCGCCTTGGCATGATGTGTTTTAGGTGTCTACAACACCATTCCACCTAAATGGACTTTATACCACCTTACTATGATGACCTTCTTCATATAAGGATTTACTCGCCAACTTGAGGAATATTTAGGGATTAGGAAAACTCACTTATGCAATGCAATCGAACATGCTAATTGTATTTGCAAACATCCATGCACAATACTTTTAAAAATAAATAAACTAGAGAAGATCCCAAATATCTCTATTTATTATTACATGCTATGCAATTACAAACCAAACATGCGCATTACATTTTTAAATGGAATAAAAGAAGATAATCCCATACTTATCTCTATAATGGTTTTCCTAACTATTCAAGTCTAGAAGATCTGTTATAATATTACTTCTAGACCAAGAGTTTTTTAAAATTTAAAACACAAAAAAAAAAATAATAAGTTCCTTCCTATCTACATATCCATAAAGCACATAAATGGAAGAAGCCTCTTCTAGCATTTTATTTAGAAATAAAAACCACTTTAACAAGATAGGAAAACCACCTGTCTCTTTTTAGAAAATATGGACCAAATTGTAAACCATTTTAACACACAATTAACAACATAATACTTTCATTAAAATAAAGACCTAAATTAAAAATTTAGCCTCATATCATAAAGAAAAGATTAAACTTATTAACTTAAATTATTTTCCAAAAGATCTATCAATCTAGGATGAGCAATTCATTCAAAGAATTATTGGATTCATAAAAGTAAGAACTTTCATTTCACACAAAGCCTTTAGCAACGTACATGACTCGCCTTCTAACACATGGCTCACACAATATTCACACAAGATAGAGCAATGACAACATTCAAACCTATGATCCTAAGTGCACTACCCAAGACTTGGATGTGTAGGAAAGCACTTAGTTCCATAGAATTATGCATGCAAAAAGTAGAGGTACGAACAACAAAACTAAAAATAAACTAAGGCTTACAAAGGTAAAATGAGTTATCGAAGAATACCTCAGATGCAAAGCTCAAATAGACAAGAACATCACAAGGAACACCTAAAAAGGATTGACTAAGCTAAGCTACCACTCAAGACATAAAATCCTAAAGAAATCAAGGAAACCAAACTCAAAAAGAGCATCTAAGATCTACTAACATACAAGCAACTGACTCCAAGAAAAACTTAGACAAACATTGAGCTAGCATGTCCTATCCAGTCCTAAGAAGGTAGTGCCCTAAAAATAGAATACTAAACTCACTAACCTCATATAAATAGAAGTATATCCACCAAAGAATGAAAATCCAAGGCCCTTAAAATATCAACAAACTATTAAAATAAAGACAAACATAAAATACACAACCAAGAGATATAAATCAGGGAGATCATAGAGCGAACAACTTCTAGATCATATAAAAGGGATCACACAATCACCCTTACCTTTTCTAGATCAATACAAAGACCTTCCAAGTTGCATGTCCTTCTTCCAGCTCTCCACTTCCTCCTTTTTTCCTCTTCCAAAATCCACCAAAAGTCTACCTGAGCCCCCTCTCAAATACTTAGGGTGGGTTCTCTTCCAACAAAAATATTTTTCTTGATGATTTTTCCTATTTGAGCTAGCCACTTCTAGCACGTAATATTTGTGAAGAATATTATCAAAGCAATATTGTTACTCCAACATTGTTGAGCGAGGAAAAATCTCAAATTTCCATTCCAATTGACAATTAAAAGTAAGCAATCATTTATTAAACATATTATTATTATTTTTAAAGGTATACATTTCTATTTTAATCAAATATGTACAAAATAATGAAATAATCCATCAATTATTTACTAAACCTTATTATTCCCATTAATAAGGTATTTAGATAATTTACTTGCTAATTAGTATCAATAATCAATATTAATTATTAATATTGATACAAATATCCTCAAGTATTAAGGTTATCAACTAATAAATAAATACTTGAATGATATTTATCCATCAATCTATATTTTCCATACACACAAGCATATAAGCCATTCAACAAATAATATTACACACCATTTTTTTATCCTTAAGTAGGTGGCTATTTTCATTAAGATAGTTTATTGCCACCACCATCCTATTAAAGAGACTCATTGCACAAGCAACTTCTTGACCCAATGGTGTGAACTTTCAATAAGCACAAATGCAATGCTCCTACATGAATGGTACTTTATTACCTTGAGTTGTCAATGAATGAGTCATCACCATCATTTACCAAAAATTTCTCTCAAATCAAGTGGTTATCCATACTAAACCACCAGTGAGAGCCCCTAGTCCTACAACCACAATATATATATATATATATATATATATATATATATATATATATATATATCAGTAGTTTTACATTCCAAAACTTGAACCAAAGAATATAAAGCGACTACTTATTGATATCAATGAACAAGATCATACATTAAATTGTATACATAAATACATAGCTAATTTTCAAGGGTAAGTAATACAAAGGAGACTTGTTACAATATAGCCAATATGACAACCAATAAAATGAATCTTGAGGTGAAACATGACCGTTTGTATGGATGATGTGGAAAACCATATAAGTGACTTGGTAGTAGGTGCATGAATCTTGAGGTGACATGGTAATTAATGTGGTATTTCATACAATTGACAAGTAATTAGTTCACAAATCCTAAGGTAACATATGGAAGTTTTGATAGATGATGTGGCTAGACACTTATTGACTAGTAGAGAAACTAAATCAATTGATTATATGGCATGAATCCTAATGTTATGAAACTTTATTCTCATTAAAAGAAATCATTTACCAATATGCAAAAGTATCAAACTACTCATCCATAAATAATTATCCATAATAATAATCCACACAATAAGACTGAGATAGATAATACCCTTAAGGTAGAGCAACACCAATAATACTCCTAAAGGAAGGAAAACTCCATAATATATCCCAAGATGAAAGCACTACTTAGAGAAGGCAAAGTCTCCTAAACCACTTTGTGGGTAAAGATAATTACAAGCAATACTCCATAATATTGATCTCCATGATGATTATAATGATAATTTTCCTTCTTTATATACCCATCTTATAAAACCTTATCCCACTTATTATTATAATATAGTATAATTATATAATTTGCCCTAGGTTATATGTGGCATATTCAAACTATCCATAATATCCATAGAGAATACAATATCATATCCCAATATACCTATTCCTGGATACCATAGTACTTGAGGTGACACGTAAGTGATATAGGGGATGACGTACGTGCTGACATGACATGCTCCAATTAGGTTAACATGGTAGACCGTATACCACTTGTCACATATAATACAAGTTAGGCCAATCACATTTCACCAAATTTGAAAACTTAATAAGTAGTTCATATAATCAGTAGTAGACTTGGCAAGGCTTGAATTTTAAAGTGAATCAAGATGCTACAAGTGTAGTGTGGTTTAGAGATCATGCAACAAACTAGATCATGACAAGTGATATCATATGATTTTTTAGTATGTTGCATAGGCAGTGCATGCATGGAACCCCCTTAGCCACTCATACAGTAGTATGTGGTGGCCTCCCATTCACTACAAATGTTGATTTTTTTAAATTTTCAAAGTTTTTGGAGGTATTTTTATGATTTTAGGGCAAAAAAAATTGGGATTGTAAATTTGCATATGAAAACAATATGATTTGATTTTTTCAAATTATTATTCACCCAATTATCACTTTGTTGCCATATTTTCTTGATTCTTTTCCCTCCTAAGTTTTCCAAAATCCCAAAATAAAAATATTAATTGATGTGTCCCACAATACACATAGTCTAATCAATCAATGGTGCCAAAACAACCACTTTAAATGGGGATCTTGGTTGTATGATTAATTTTAGGGTATTTAATACACTTTATTAATTCTATGAGGTTTTTACACCTAGGGTTCAATTGCCATGTTATTTGGACCAATAATTTTAGTTTTATGACCCTAAAAAGGGAGAAAATCAATTGTCAGCTCTAAAGGAAAATTTATTTCACTTCATATGCTATAAATACCCATTTTATTTTCCACATTTTCTAATCAAATCATTCCTAAAAATTTTAAAATTCTCTTATGCTCTTTCTAACACTAATATTAGCTCTTTGCCTCTGTTACAACCACATGATGCATCTCTTACGCTCTTTATTTCTCTTGCCCTTGTAGATAAAACCAAATCCATTAACTGAGTTTTATGCCTTACATGGAGGATGAAAAGATGCTCTACTATGATTTGCATCAAAATGTCACTAATTATCATTCAAGGACTAGTTCCTAAGGTAGGTAAAATCCTCTACAAACATCATAGGTGTGATCTCTCCCTGTTAACTATGGTGACATTGCAAGTAAGATATGGTAGGAATGAGTTGTTTATCATATTTTATTTTATGAATGATATGGTCCTTGATTCCCAAGGTGTCAAGTAATCTATTTTACTACATTAGGATTATCTCTAGCCTTGAATTTTTTGGATAATCTTAGTGTAGTTGATTCATAAATACTCTATTTAGTTATGCTTGGATTACGATAGTTTTTAGCTATTATTGTGAATTAACTATTATAATATCTTAGTTTAAGCATATTTGGTTTATATTGTATTAATTTGAGTACTTGTATAAGATATATCCTTTTCCTACAAACATTTTGTTGAAGCTGATGTGAAACTACCTTCTAAGGTTTTTCTTTCTATTTTTTTGTTGCTAGGGTTTAGTAGGTTTTTTGTGACCCAAATAATCTTGTCATAATATTTCTTTTTAAATTATGGCTTCCTTGAAATCTAATTTTATTTATTGTGATAGTTTGCTTGGTTAAGGTTAGAAAATTTGGTTAAGTCCTAGTTGATCTTGAGTAGGTTTTTTTGCTTACCCTTATGGCTCCACTTGCTTCTTCTAAGGGCATTGGAATGGCTTCTAGGTCTAAGAAGAATCAAATTCCTAAGTCCTTAGAAATAGAATATGATCTCACACTATCCATTGCCCCTTAAAATTACATTATTTATCCTTTTACACATAATCATGACAATGACTTTAAATTAAAGACTAGACATGTAGAGATTATGATTTTAAAGAAGAAAAAACACCTAATATTTTTTTTTGAAAATTTTGAAAAAACTTGTATTAAAACAAAGATCAATTACAATTTGGGAAGAGACACTTCCCAGACGAAATCAGAGAGAACACATGATTACAAGAGTAAAAGAAGATTTGCAATGGAGCCAAATCTCTTGAACCAATAACTAGCTAGCAGAGGGATCGGTTTGGTCTGTTAATGCAACTTGTCGCGAAATCGCGACACTCTTTCCGTCTTCTCCTTTGGCCGTGAAAAAGCAACATGTCGCGATATCGCGACACTTTTCTCCTTTGGCCGCAAAAAGTCAACATGTCGCGATATCGCGACATTTTCCTCCTTTGGCCGTGAAAATGCAACATGTCGCGAAATCGCGACACTTTTCTCCTTTGGCCGCGAAAATGCAACATGTCGCGATATCGCGACATATTTTCTCACTTGGCCGCGATGTTGCATCATGTCACGAAATCATGACATTTTTCTCCTTTGGCCGCGACGAAGCAACATGTCGTGAAATCGTGACACTTTTCACCTTTGGCCTCGATGATGCACCATGTCACGAAATCGTGACACTTTTTCTCCTTTGGTGGCGATGATGAAACATGTCACGATATCGTGACACCTTTTCTCTCTTGGTCACGACGAAGCAACATGTCATGATATCGTGACACTTTTCTCCTTTGGCCGCGACGATGCAACATGTCGTGATATCGTGACACTTTTTCACCTTTGGCCGTGACGATGCAACATGTCGCGATATCGTGACACCTTTCCTCCTTTGGCCGCGACGATGCAACATGTCGCGATATCACGACACCTTTCCTCCCTTGGCCGTGACGATGCAACATGTCGCGATATCGTGACACTTTTTCTCCTTTGGCCGTGACGATGCAACATGTCGCGATATCGTGACACTTTTTCTCCTTTGGCCGTGATGATGCAACATGTCGCGATATCGTGACACTTTTTCTCCTTTGGCCGTGACGATGCAACATGTCGCGATATCGTGACACTTTTTCTCCTTTGGCCGCGACGATGCAACATGTCGTGATATCGCGACACCTTTCCTCCCTTGGCCGCGATGAAGCAACATGTCACGAAATCGTGACAACTTTCCTCCCTTGGCCGCGATGAAGCAACATGTCACGAAATCGTGACACCTTTCCACCCTTGGCCGCGATGAAGCAACATGTCGTGAAATCATGACAACTTTCCTCCCTTGGCCGCGACGAAGCAACATGTCACGAAATCGCGACACCTTTCCACCCTTGGCCTACGAAGCAACATGTCACAAAATCGTAGCACCTTTCCTCCCTTGGCCGATGAAGCAACATGTCACGAAATCATGACACCTTTCCACCCTTGGCCATGACGAAGCAACATGTCACGAAATCGCGACAACTTTCCTCCCTTGGCCGCGACAAAGCAACATGTCACGATATCGCGACAACTTTCCTCCCTTGGCCGCGACGAAGCAACATGTCACGATATCATGACAACTTTCCTCCAGTGACCGCGATGGTGCAACATGTCACGATATCATGACAACTTTCCTCCAATGACCGCGATGGTGCAACATGTCACGATATCATGACAACTTTCCTCCAGTGACCGCGACGGTGCAACATGTCGCGATATCACGACAACTTTCCTCCAGTGACCGCGACGGCGCAACATGTCGCGATATCGTGACAACTTTCCTCCCTTTGCTTTTTCTTTGATCATTGGCTCAAGGACCTTTCAAGACCCTGCCTAATCACCTCATCCTCAATAGCCATGTCACTGTGCACTTGCACCCCTACCTCCTTCTCAGCACCCATCTTAGCCAGGAAGTCGGCCGCTTTGTTTAAATCTCTACTCACATAAACTGGAATCACATCATCTAATTCCCTCCATAATTCCTTAATTTGAGTGACAAGAATCCTCAACCTCCATGCTTTCAAAGCAAAGTTCCTCATGCAATCTAGAGCTCCAACCATTATTTGAGAATCAGATTCAAGAATTATCCTCCTGTGGCCCTGTTTAACTGCCCAAATAGAAGCAGATTTGATAGCTATGGCTTCTGCTTCATTGTTTGTGGCTCTTCCCAAGCCTTGCAGTTCCCAATAGAGCACTGATCCATCATGATTTCGGCAAACCACTCCAATTTTGGCACTACCCGGATTGCCCTTTGCAGCTCCATCAGTATTAATTTTAATCCAACCTTCTAGGGGTGGTTTCCAACTAGCTCTGTCCTGTCCCTCTTGCTCTTCAACTCCCTCTTCCATTGGCCCAGTAACAACCTGAGTTTCCTCTTTAGCATAGATGGCAACAGTTTCTGTGACTTTGCTCCAGATGACCTGCCAAACTCCATCTAACGAGGAAAAAATTTCTCTAAAAATTCTAGCATTTCTCTCCAACCACACTTGCCACCAAATGAAGTTTAATCCAAGCTCCCAACCAATTCGAAGAGCTTTAGATTTAAATCTACCCCTCTTCCATATTTCCCAGATATTAGTCCGATTCAAGTCACCATTAACTTGAATTTTATAATAAAAAAGCCATCTCTTCCAAATCTGACGCGTGAAAGGGCACTCAAACATCAGGTGATCAGCTGTTTCCTCGTTCTTGTAGCATAATACACATTGAGATGGACCGATGATTCCTCTACATCTGAGATTGTCAAAAGTGAGAATTCCGTTGTGCATAAACTGCCAGGCAAAAAAGTTTACTTTCGGCCAGCCCTTGGAGTGCCAAATCTTTCTCCAATCCTCTATCGGATATGAATGGGGGGAGGCTCTGGGAGGATATTGTCATATCCGTCCTTCACTGTATAGACACCAAGGCTCCCATAGCCCCAAGCTAATTCATCCTCCTCGTCTCTACCTGTGAGAAATATTTTTGTCAAGATTTTAGTCATGATGGGTGCCAACTCCGGAGGGATTGAAATTGGCCACTCCTCCAACTTCTTAAACTGCTTAAACTTATACTCCCCCAGCTGACTAGTGATGAAATAACTTTCAATTTGGACCCATCCCTTGGTTTCTATGGCTATTTTTATTGGTTGCAATTCAAGAAATTCAACAATGATAGGTGGGTATTGATCCCATGAATCTGTCCAAAAACGTGCCTTCTCCCCTCTCCCCACTTTCCAAAACAATCGATCTTTAACTACCTGAGATCCTAGCTTGAGAGCCTGCCACACTAAGGATCCAGTACCATCCAAAGGGAAACGGCCCACCTCATTGGGGTTAACATGACCCAAATATTTACTAGTTAGGATTCTACTGAATAAGGAGGTTGGTTGGGAAATCCACCTCCAGTACAGCTTTCCAGCCAAAGCTTTATTATTTAACTTGGATCTTCTCAGTCCCAACCCTCCTTTTACCTTGGGTTGGGTTACTTTATCCCAACCAACTAAGGCCCATTTCCTCTCTCCTTTTACTCCTTCCCATAAAAATCTTCTAGCCATCTTGTCCAACTCTTTCCATATAGTATGTGGGGCAGCCAGGATAGAGAATTTATAAATTGGCATGGCCTGAATGACTGACTGTAAAAAAGTTAATCTACCCCCATAGCTTAACCATTTGTGAGACCAATGATTCATTCTATCTTTGATACAATCCAAAAGATTCTTCCAGATATCTATTTTTAGTTTTTTAAAATGCAAAGGAACCCCCAAGTAAACCACTGGGAGAGAAGTCCTTGTGAATCCCAAGATCTCTAGAACTCTATCCTGGAGCCTTTGATCAAGATTGAGAAAGACCACTTTGGATTTTTTATCATTGATGACTTGGTTTGAAGCCCTAAGGTAGACATTAAGAGTATCTCTGATCACTCTTGCTTCCCTGAAGCTGGCCACTCCAACCAATCCTGTATCATCCACAAACTGTAGGTGAGTCAAAAATTCCTCACCCACCTTGATACCTGTTAGCAAACCTTGATGTCTTCTCCTCAAGAAAAGTCTACCTAATCCTTCAGCCAAAATGAGGAAAAGATAGGGAGAGCAAGGGTCCCCTTGACGAAGGCCTCGAGTGGCTCCAAAAGGTTGCGAGGGAAGACCCTTGATTAACACTGAGTAAGACGGAGTAGAAACACAACTCATGACCCATTCTATCCAATCCTGAGAGAAACCAAAGGCTGCCATCATCTTTGACAAGAAACTCCACTCCACCCTATCATAAGCCTTTGACATATCTAATTTTATGAACATTCCTTTATTACCAGATTTTTGCATTGTATGGATTGCCTCCTGAGCAAGAACCACCCCATCCAAGATCTGCCTACCCTCTACAAAACCCCCTTGCTCTGAGGAGATAATGTTATGTAAAAGAGGTTTTAGCCGTTCAACCATTACCTTTGTGATTATTTTATAAATCACATTGCATAAGGCAATAGGTCTATAATCTGAAATATGTACCCCCTCCTCCCCTTTTGGAATTAAAGTGATGAAGGTATGATTTAATGCTTTAAGCATTCTTTTATTACCTCTGGACTCCTCTATGACAGCCAAAACATCCTCCTCCAAAGTATCCCAAAAGGCCTGAAAAAACTCAATTGGAAAGCCATCTGGTCCTGGAGTTTTGTCGGTGCTCATTCCAAAGACCACATTCTTCAGTTCTTCTCTATCAATGGGTTTAAGAAGGGTCTGATTTTCTTCTTCAGAGATAACAGAGGGTATGACATCAATAACTTCATTTTGAGCCTCTTCATCTTGCTCCATACTTTCCTTAAAAAGTTTAGAAAAATAATCCATTGAATGGGAATGCATACTTGGAAGAGTATCAAAGGAGTGTCCATTCTCATCTTGAAGAGCTTCCATGTTATTCATCTGTCTCCTAGCACAAGTAGTCCGATGGAAAAATTTGGTATTTCTATCACCTTCTAATAACCAAGTGGTTCTTGCTCTCTGTTTCCAGTAGGTCTCCTCTTGGTTGTCAATGTCCTCAACCGCTTTACGCAAGGCATCATCCTCGGCTTTGAGCTGCTCTATAATTGTTCCTTCCCTAAAGTGTTTTTGAACCTCATCCCATCTGGCCACCAAAGGAGCTCTTTGGAGCTGGAAGTCTGTCTTGTTAGCTCGCCTCCATTGTTTCAGTTGAGCTTTGACATAATGAAGTTGTTTGTGGAATCTAAACATTGTTGTCCCATAAGGTGGACGACCTTCTTCCCACCACTGTGGAATTTTCTTTCGAAGATCCTCTTTTTGTAACCAAAAATTCTCAAATTTAAAAGGTTTGTGATGCTGCCCTGTCTTAATCCCTCCCTCCAACAAAATGGGAAAGTGATCTGAAACTGGACCCTCCAAAATCTAAAATTTTGTATTCCATTTTACAAATGCCTCCTCTGAAACCAGAAAATGGTCTAGCTTTACCTTCCTGCTATGTGGCTCCCTCCTCTTGTTAGTCCAAGTAAAGTTGGTTCCAGGGCCTTTAATATCCACTAAGTGAAAAGCCTGGACTTGGGCAATCAGAAGTCGATCCCCTGGGTCCAAAATTGGGGTTCCCCCTTCCTGATCTCTAGAAGATAATTTAGCATTAAAATCCCCAGCAATAATCCAGTCTAAATCTTCCCTTGAGATCCTCATGTTATGCACAACTTTCCATTGAAGCCTCTGGCCATCAAGGTTTTGAGCCCCATAAAAATTTGTGATTAAAACATGTTCAGCTGTGACATTATTCCTAAAATGAGATGTGAGAACACCCCTCCAAGCTATATGTTCTATTGCAGTCCATTCCAGAGAGTTCCAAAGAGTAACAATCCCCCCCTAGGCACCTTGGGCAGCCACATCCATATGACCAGCGCCCCTCCAAATTCTGTTAACTGTTTTACACATAAGATCTAACGACATTTTTGTCTCCTGGATAAGCAAAAAATCTGTTTTGCATTTTTCTAAGAGTCTTTGAACAACAGATTGATGGGTTCTACTGTTTAAACCCCTAACATTCCATGATTGTATAATCATTGATAACCTTGAGAGCAGTAAGAATCAATTGGCCTCACCGATCCTCCAGTGATCAGTTTGTCTCCTTGAACTGCTAGCAGTTCCTTATTTGATTTTCTACCCACTCCTTGAGAGTTGCTATTTTTTGATCTCTTTTCCACCTGAGTTATCCCTAGAGTTGGCCTTTCTCTGTTCTTTTCTGCTATTCCCATGCTGACATCCTTGATTATTGGCTGCTCTTGGGTATGCACTATCAATGCCCCTGCACTCTCTGATTGCGGTAACTCAGTGTACTCAATTACCTGTTCTATGACGGTGGGAGATGAAGGAGAAGCTTGAGCGTGGATGTTATTATTTTTAGTATTCCCATCCACTCCTTCCATGACTTGATCCTCTTGGTCCACTAGTGTCTTAAATATTTCATACCTATTGGCTGGCTTGAGTTGTGTTTGCTCTTTACCATTTTTCTTTTGCTTTCTCCTTCTTTTGGGTTGTTCAAAGCCATCTCTCTGAACTTCTTTACCCTGAGGAGTATTGGTTGGTTCTTTGGTTAGAGTTGACTTACCCTCCCTAGGAAGATTTGGCATTCCTAGCGGGGCCTCCATTTTTGTGTTCAAATTATTTGGGCAAAACCGGGCCAAATGCCCGTATTTGTGGCAAACTCTGCATCTGAAGGGCAGAGCCTCATAATCTAGCTGTTGAATCCAAGATAGTCCTGCCAGTTCAAGTTCCACCTCTATCGGTAGAGGCTGGCTAATATCCATTTCCACACAAATTCTTGCAAAAATAGTTGTGTTTCCTTCTATGGTGTCTTTGGAGACACCCAAATGTCTTCCAAGGGAGTTACCGATCATTTCCAAAACCTGCTCACCCCAAAACTCCATTGGAAGAGCATACAAACGGATCCAAACCGGGACAGCCGTGGGTTCAATACGAGGATCGAAACCCACTCTCCAGGGTTGAACAAATAACCCTGTCGGACCATGGTTCCTCTTTTTTGATTCAAAAGCCCTATTTCTATCGGCCAGAGAAGAAAAACTAACAATGAAATACCCATTGCTAATAAACCATAAGGAGTACTCACCATGAGGCTCCCAGTTTTGCCTGACCCAAGAATGCAAGAAATTTAGGGTAGGGCGAATACCCATGAATTTATAGATCAGATCGTGATTGGCTCTGTATAAGACTGTTTCTTCGACCATCCTTGGCTCGATGACAATCTTGGGCCTTGATTCGGACTGCGGAAGGCATCCATTGACTCGTTGGGCTGTTGATCTCTTTCCAACGTTCTTGAAGAGCATATGAAGAGCATTTCTTTGTGCTTCGTCATTAGTAGATGGAGATTTATCTTTTAGCAAATCTGCAAAAGAGCTCTTTCTCCCTGTGAGAGGATCCGGAGGAGTCCCCATTGGACCCTCCTGGGGCAGCAGACTTGCCTTCAGATCCACAGTAACCAGAAAAACACTACGGCAACCCACCAGATGCCCTGGATTTTCCTTAGCTCCAGAAACCCTAGAACATCGCTTCCCGCTTGCTCACCATTTTCAAAATCAAATCCGTCGAAAAAGCACCTAATATTGATATTAACGAATATTGTAAATTTATTGTAGGGTCTCAAAAAGTGTTAGGAGCTTTTGTGTTAGGAAATAATGATGAAATATACACTTAACTCGTATCACCCCTTATTGGGGTGATCATGGCATGATCAAGATCATTGCTAAATGTGGTGATCATGGAAAAACAAATGTGCAAACTAAAATTGCATGTAGAACGCCCTTTCCCAATATCCAATATTCATTATGAACCTCATGAAAAAATATTAGTTGCATATATAATGACCCTTAGGGAATATTTAACTTACCAACTAGATAGTCATGGGTTTGATACTAAAAAGCGAATGGAGGCTTCTAGGAGAGAAATAGAATATTATAGGAGAGAAAGGACAAAAAAAATGCAATATTTGATAACCAACATTACTAATATTGAGTGCTAATATAAATCCTATAACGTAAAATATCATTTCTACTTCCATCTTTAACCCCAATGCTCTACCTCCTCCTTCCCCAACCAATCATGGAGAGGCTTTAATTGTATCAACTGATCCAACTTTGAAAAATTATAAAAGATAAATTCTAGCCCCTAATGTGGAAGCTATTGACTTGACTAGGAATTTCCCTAAATTATTTTATGTTGGGATAAATAAATCCCAAATATTTACTGATAAGTTTATGACATCTTATAAGGATTTGGCTACACAGTGAGAAATTTTTACTAAAATTAATGACTAGAAATTTGATAGGAAATTCTCTTGATTGGTTTAATTAGGGTAGCCAACAAAACTATCAAAATCAAGGATACAACTCTAATTAAGGCAACCAAGGATGGGGTCAAAATCATCAAAATCAAAGTGGTAATTACCTTAAAAATAAAAAATTGGTACCTAGAACTTCTCAAAATGCCTCTTAAGTTAACTAAGTTTTTGCCCATACTAGCATATATAGAGAATGCATTTGTAGTCAACCTAATGTGTCTTATTATATCAATATTTTAGAAGTGCAAAGAGAAATAATTGTATCCTTAGAACATTAAATTGCTACTATTACTAGGAGTGAACCTCAATACAAAAAGAAGCAAACTTCCAAGGAAGAAAAATAAAAGAAGGATAAAGGAAAAGAATCTATCTAGGCTATGGTTAACCTTGTCATAGTCAATATTTATAAGATACCAAACCCTCATTTGGTTATCTAGAAACCTATTATAAATGTAAAATCTTAAAAAAATAAAAGTTATGAGAAGACCTCAATAGAATCTAAATAATTTTCCAATCTTGAAAACCATTAAAATTATATGGGGAAAGGAATTCAAGACTATGTTTCGGGAAGATTTTGGGAAAGCAACCTCTCCTCTCTATTTTAAAAGATAAAATATCAGCTAAAATACTACGATCACCACTTGAAGTGATGATCATGGCACCCATAGTAGAAAAATGACAAAATATCACCCAACTTGAGGAATCCCTACTTCAAGTAGTCATGAGCAAGTAAAAAATATAGGATATTGATGAAGAGTTGCATAAAAATGCTTACAAGGTCCCATACTTAGAATTATTTGGGATATTTTACTATCAAAGAAAAAGGTTAAGAGACTTACTAGATGAAATGGAGATTCCTAAACCAAGGATTGCTAACATTATGCCCACCATTATAAGGTCTTATGAAGTGTAGTATATTTAATCACATAGAGAAAACCTTTGTATTGATGCACATACTAGCCCTAATTTGATTATAAATTTTCCTTTGAAAAACATGATTGGTGTTGATTATTTAGCAAGGGTTGATGATCTATCATCGATGGTAATAGTTTTTTACAATGATATGGTGTTCCATAGGGCTTTGGTTGATAAAGGGAGTGGTACATGTGTTATATCATTGTCCTTGATAGATAAATAAAAATTTCTAGAAAAAATATCCTCTTTATTAGAAGCCATTGCTATGCTTATAATAGTAAACCTCAAGATCCTATCGATTGCATTTGGTTGCCTAGTAATTTCAACTAGACCTAAATAAGTAAGAGTGAAGTTTTAAAACCAACTATAACATGATACTAGGTAGATATTGGACTAATAATATGAGAGTCATAACTTCCTCCACTTGTGAAGTGGTTAAGTATGCTTATGATGATAAAGTGCTCACAATAGAGGTGGACTTATATCCTTGGGAGCCTCATATTCCAATCCATAATACTTGCTTTATTACTTCTATGGATAAAATAAAAAATTTTCTATTTATGAGCATAAGCCTCAATGGAATTCTAGGAGAAAATTATACAAGAAGTATTTTATTCCAAGGGCAAATAATGAGACGATTCAAGCAAAAAACTAGCATAAATGTAATTTTATGCCTTTACGATTCATTGCCTAAGACGTTTTATCAATATAAATACCCTAGTTTTTAATTTATTTCCTTTTTATTTAGTTAAAGTAAACAATAAATTACAACAATCAGATATAAAATAGCAAAAAATAGACTACAAAAAGTAGAAAAATACTTTCAAACACATAGATTATTTGATTCCAAAGGCTAAGTAATAGTGTTGACTTTCTATAGTAGCACTAGTACCAATGCTATCATGGATTTCCAATGTTATCATAGATACACCTACAAAACTATATAAAAAACAATAAGGATAAAGTTTAGGGTGGTTATCTAATCAAAGAGAAGTGGATGACTACTTGGTTAGGTTGATTAGACCACGTCTCTTTTGAAAATAAAAATTTGAGCCTAAAATGGTAGTAGATTTGGAGTTCCTACAATAGTGCTAAAATTCAGCAATAACATTGGTAGTGGTGCTATTGTGGAAAGGTGGCACCAGGGTTATGCATAAGGGGTTGGACTCAAAATGTACTTGTAAAAAAATGGTGAATCCTAATCAAAATCAAAGTGAATCATGGAGAATCCTAAGAAAATCAAATCGAGTATCTTCATACCAAAATTTGGGGTATTTAAAGCTCTAAAATGTAATGTCATATTTGGGGCTACTTTTGACCTATTAAATCATATTATAGCTTCATAAAAACACCAGCATTATATCAAGATTAAAAAGATATTTCCAATGAGTACAAATGTGCCTATGTTTGGATATATATTATGGCAAATTGACCCTAAGAAAAAATTGGTCCTAAAAATTTTAGGCGAATGGGCCGACATCAAGGGTCCTCATATTTGCCAATTTCCAATTTTTGAAATCCTAATATTTGTCCAATTTGTGAATATTCATCACTATGTGTAACCTTGGGTGGCACTATCATTTTATGACAAAATAGAGAGAAAAATCACCAAGGTTCCTAAATATTATCAATTTTATTTTTCTTACAAATTGAAAATGAGTGCTTAGAATGAAAAGGAGTTGGTAAAATATTGTATAGATGGTTGATAATTGCAAAAGGATCTCAAGGAAGGATGTCTAGAGTAAATCTAAGGATAAGATTTGTTCAAATAAAGGGGAAAAACTAAAGGGATTAGAAACATACTAAAGATAAGGACGACCTTAAAGAAGGATAAGCTATGTTTCAAATACAAATGCCCCATAGTGGATATAAGATCAAAGAGGGTTTAGAAAAACTAGGAGAGAAAGAGGGACATGCAACAACTATGTTAGCAGAATGGATGAAAAGCTAAATAGATAAAAATCCTATCAAAAAGAGAAACTATGACTTGAACACCAACTATAATGAAAGATGAAAATGCTTTTGACTAATAAGAAGAGGAAAGATATTCTCTAATTAAATGATATGATTTAATAGAAGACTAATAAATGAGGAGATAAATTAAGATATTACGGTTGCAAATGTATGAAATAATAACAAAATGATTAGAAATAAGTGGTTAGTTGTAGATTACACCAAGAAGTGGTTAGAAATGAAATAAGGGGATAATGCATAAAAATAAGAAATAAATTGAAATGGAAAGTAAGCTAGGGATGGAATATTACAACTAAATCCTAGAATAACCTCTTCCTCTCAATCGAGAGGTCCTCCTTGATGGTAGCAATAAAAGGATGTGACTTTGAGACAAATGCCCCTATAACTTTATTCACTTGACCCAAATGCTATAAAATTTTCTCAAAATTGCAAGAGAGAAGGAATGAGAAAGAAAGAGAGATTAGAGGAAAATTTGGTAGAGTTTTGATACTTCAAGAATGCTTGTTTAACGCCCATCCCAAGGTTTGAATTTATATATTTTGGAGGGGAAAAATCTTGGAGGGAAAGAGAGGTCAAATAAGTCATTTGAATAAGGGAAGGAAATCAAATTTCATAGGCCTAAGTATGGGAGGTACCATGCATGATCAAACCAAAGAGTGGAGGAAGGAATTCATGTGTTTCTCACTTGTGTTACAAAGACTCAACTTATTCTAGGGATGGCATTGTATTTTAATAATAGCATTGATAATAGCACTATTATCAAATGTCAGTGCTTTAGATAGATTTACTCATTTAAGTGTTGTTGGAGAATATTACATTATTTGGTACATGCTAATGTACCCCCATGGTACCTTCATGGTACACCTTGTAAATATTAGACTAGGGTTGAGTCTTAGATTAGAGTGTGAGTAAATATTTTATGTAATGTAATAATGTGTAAGAAATGCACAAGTGTCATGTGAGCAAGTGTGCAAGTGTTATGTGTGTATATGTGCACAAGTTTCTTATATGTAAGTGTGCACATGTGTTCTTATATTAGGGTGTGCTAAGTGAAGAGTCATGTATAGGTGTGCATACAAGATAGAATCATGTGTATGCAAGTGTCAAGTAGAGAAGTCAAGAGTCATGAGACTTGGTATAAGGAAAGAAATAGTCAATTATATGAAGAGTCATTCTACTATACCTATATATTACTCCATATAGGAACATAGAATATATAGCTAGAATAACATTCATATTGAGTTATCATCTTTGTAATAGAGTTATATGATACATTTGTAAGAGGAAGAGGAGTAATAAAGATTGCATACATTTGAGAAACTAATATTGTAAGTTGTGCTACTTGCTTTGTACATGTATGACTCAAGCTATTTACATTCATAATTATTGCTTATTAACGAATGTTAGTTAATTTATTATAAGCTTTGATTTACATATTATTTGGATCATATTATTCTAGTTACATTATTATATTGATCTTACTATATTGTGTCTATCATATATTCTATCATGTGGAATTTATCCTATGAGATTTACATTAACTGTAACAATCCAAAACTACTAACCCAATTTTTTTAAGAATGATTACAAGCAAAGGTTCTCAAGGGAGACACCCTTATTTATTTATCTCAGTATTCAAAGCTTCACCGCATTTGAGTTTGAATTTATTACATATGATACTAAATGGACAAGAGTTACCAACTTCCATGTTTTTTGGGGTTCACCTTACTAAACCTACACATTTAGAAGGATGTCAAAAGTGGTTCCCCCACCTTTCCTTTACCCTCATCAACATAGGACCATGTGACCATGATGTAGGTATTACCCTTTAATACCCATAACACATTAAGGGGGAGGCCTATTCCCTAACATAACTCTAAATCCATCTAGGTAGGTTAATCAAGTGTAGAGCCTTGACGCTTAGTTACCACACATCCATGGGTTAACTAAGGTTATTGTGACTTCGACAACAACTAATATTATTTATTGATCCTACATGATCAAGGTATCACCACTACTGACTTGTTAATAGTTCCACAAGTCCTAGTTGGAATACACCTGATCCTACTCGTTTAAGGTGTTAAGATTCATAAGTATTCTAGCTATTGTATTCACACAACTCCTAGATTCATGAGTTTCCTAGCTATTGCATTCTTGAAATTCCTTCTAGGCATCATGGCTACCTGGTTATTGCATTCAAATAACTCCTCCCAGGATTGGGCTTTAATTTATTGGCTCAGATCCACAAGAGATTCTAACCACCCCAAGATAATATTATCTTAAAATTTCTGCACTTTAAAACATAATTTTAAAGTATAACAACATACATTGCATCATATAAAAAGTGCTTTAAATTAAGTCATAATCTATTTAATCTAAAATGCTATAATAGATAAACAAAAATACCTCTTAAATAAAGCCACATTTGCTTAATTCAAATGCTTGACATAAGCTTCAAAAGACACATTACTAAAAATAAATGCTATACATAAATAACCAAGTACTTAACAT
Organism: Wollemia nobilis; assembly: GCA_028583015.1. Taxonomy (NCBI): domain Eukaryota; kingdom Viridiplantae; phylum Streptophyta; class Pinopsida; order Araucariales; family Araucariaceae; genus Wollemia; species Wollemia nobilis. The sequence continues at coordinate 2,482,711 of JAQPPZ010017128.1, forward strand.
AAAGATGCATTCCTTTAACATAAATGCTACCATATAATAAGCCAAGTATAAAACATAAAGATGCATCATTTCAAATTATAGCACTCAATGTTAACTATCCAAATAAAATATTGCTAAAATCACTTTAATATACAAAACCCAAGATATCATTAAAGCAACATAATATTTTAGTTTGTACAATAATCAAGTTTACAAAACTCATTGAGCAAAACATGTTTTAACATAGCATTTATTTTTCCACCATATATATACATTCAAAGTACTATGAAGTCATCCACCAATGATCTTCAAGACACCTAAGCATTTGCAAGCCTCTTTGCAATAGGGAAACCACCCACTATTCATGAGATATAGTTAGGGATCATAACTACTCTAGATACAATGTATTTTAAAACAAGTTATTTTCTATTATGCAAGAAACCATGCATAAAAACATAATGAAATAAGCAAAAATGGAGAGAAAACCATACTTCTATTTATATTGATTCCTTAACCTACAAAAGTTTCAAAAATCATTATAATAGTTTCTCTTTCAAAATAAACATACAATAATTCATTTTATTAAATAAAATCCCATACTTCTGTTTATAATGATTCCTTAACCCATAAGAGTCTTAGGAGTCACTATATTAGTTTTTGTTACAAAACCTATAATAATACATCCTGTGAAGAGAATCCCATACTTGTATTTTTAAACGATTCCTTACCCACAAGAGTCTCAGGTATCACTATAATAGTTTTTCTTTCAAAGACAACATAATACAATCTATTTTATTAAACTACCCTTCTTATTTTTAAAGCAAGAATATACATTCCATTTCCATAATGTAAAGACCTCATCCTATTATACTAATATAATGAAAACTTCATCCATAAGAGCATATAATAATTAACATAAGAATATCCCTAATACATCATCAATAAGGAGAAGTTTTAACTCTACTATAATATAAAAATACTATCTCTAGTATAATGAGAGTTTTTAAGCTTCTCAAAACAAGATCTAATATAATAAGACTTAGACCTTCCACACTATAATTAATGTCTTCAAGAAAAGAGCTTATTCTAGTCTAATATATATGAAATTACATTATTATCTAATAAATGAAAATGCATCATCATCTAATCATTGAAAGTTGCATCTTCATTTTAAAAAATGAAAAAGAAAACCTTCAAAAGAAATCCCAAAAAGAAGGCTTAAGCTTTTATAAAATAAAAACCCAAGATTAAACCCTAAAACCAAGAGGACTAGGTACTAATAAGAACCTCATAGGCCACACCAAAGACATATGATAAACAAGCACCTAAAGCCAGCGTACATCTAGATGCAGCACACTAAAACCAATAAGCAAAATCTGAACTAACAAGACTCAATGGAAGACTGCACCACAACAAATACTATGATCAAAAAGCTTGAACAAATCAACTACCACATACATATAGATATCATTCACTTGGACAAAAATACTGACACACAGGTAAACACATAAAAACATCCTATATGTAGTCAAAATAGGTTACATGTAGCAACAAGCTTAACCATAGCCTAAAGATCTTCAAGACTCACAAATAGGAGATGCAACACACAAGAAAAACTAGAACCTACATCTAAGGCATATAAGCATACAAAAAGGAAGGATGGGCCTATAACCAAGTAAAGCTAACCAAAAAGGATGACCAAAAGTAAATAGGTGAAAAGATCAAACAATAACCTAAAGAGATTCAACAACAAAAAAAACATAAGAAAGGAATATAATTATTGAAGCACTCTGACTCCCAAGGATTACCTCTTTCATTTATTAACAACTTGATCCCTTTGGTGCACTCTTTCCTCCAATGCTTACTCCTCTTTCCTTTGCATCCACCAACCTTATAACAAAACAAACTCTCCCATATGCTCTTTAAAATTATTTTTCAGGTATTTTCCAAGAAGAATCAACGTTCTTCACCCGAGCCTCCCTTGAGCTAACACATAATGAATTCCTCAAGAAATGAAACACTTAAGGTATTAATTAGAGAATGGTTTGCTTAAATTATACTCTAAAAGAAATTTATTACATTTTTTTTCTTTAACCAAAGAATAAAATCATTTAATAATTAAAGTTCTTTTGAATTAATTTCACTAATCCACTTCTAGTTTCCAATCACTAATATTGATTATTAACATTGGTCCTAACATATTCAACATTAATATCACCAACATTAATATTTAACTAATGCTTTTTCCATAAAGCTAATCATACCAACAACAACATGATTACCATTCAATTCCATAATGTTACACACCATTATTTTATCCTTTATGTAGGTGGTTATTTTAAGATTAAAACTATCACCAACCTTTCAAGGAGGCCCATTTCTTAGGCAACTTCCCAACCCAATGGTGTGAACATGGATTAAGCATACAAACAATGCATCTACATGAAAGGTATTTTTTCCTTGTTACCCTGAGCTACCAATGATAAATTTATCATCATCATCATTTCCTTGAATATCTCTCTTTGTAGGTGGTTCACCCATAGTTCCCACCAAAGAGAGAGTACCTGGTCCTGCACCCATAATTACATCAGCAATACCATATTCTATGCTCAAAATAATGCAATCATTCCATCATATATACATCATAAAAGAAATTATGCTCTTAAACATTCACTTCAAAACATAGTTCATTATCTATAAAGAGTTCTACTAAGGAGGTTTGTTACATTAATATTAAGGCTTCAAAAGTCATCAAGGGTTAAACTAATAAAAATAATTCAAATTACAATAGCACTATCACAAAATATCAACACTATTTCTCTAAGGTGGAAAGTGAGTGAGGTTTTGGTTGGATTGGCTTGTTCGACTGAAAAATCAATTGTTGGGTTTCCTTATTGAAGTGCTAGTTGATTAGGCATGTCAAAATTAGATATCTATGTATTACCACTTATGATGTATTTATTGTATATTAAACGTGTCAAAAATATGTCATAGAAGTCCAATTTTGATATCAAAATGCTTCTTGGTGTCTAAAGATGCTATTCTAATAAAATGGTTGCCAAAATGAAATATTGTGAAAATTGATGATTTATCAGTTTCATAAATGCATGCATGCCTCATAAATGCCCTCTGGGTTCCCCCTCAATTTTGGGGTATATTACAATATAAATATAAGAAATAATAGGGGAAAGAGGAAATTTGTATAGGGGGTTGAGAGGATTAAAAGGAGAAAAGCGGGTGAAAATCAATTCATTTTCACTATACACAATTTGTAACTTTGAGAGCTTTGATCCTACATCAAAGATTAGATGATAGATTTTAGGTGACCTATGTGTCATGTGCACCTCATTTGAGAGGCCATCAAATCGATTGAAGTTATGCCCAAGTTGCAATCCTTAAAACTTTACCTTTATTTCATTTTTTTTCATTTTTATGCAATTTAAATTTTCCCAATGTTATTGCTTAAGGTAATGCTATTCTGTAGGGCCCTTTTTAGTACTATCATGAAAAGGTAGTGCTACCACAATTAGTGCTATCATGAAAAGATAGTGCTATCATGATCAATGTTATTGCATAATTTTGACATTATTACTAAGAGGGATTTTTGAAGGAGGAAAAATATATGGAGGTTTATTAGGACTTGATAGAGTAATAATTGATTTATTTTTGTGATTTCAAGAGTTTAGAGTTCTAAATTATCATGAGAGCTAACCATAGAACCTAAATTTATTTCTTGACCTACTTGATGACATGGAGATTGAGGTTTTGACAACAATGGACCTATATTACTTGGCATACACGCATTAGGTTAATTTTGAGAGGGCACTATTTATAGGATTAGGTGAGAGATGGTATTTAGAGATGAATATCTTTATGTTGCCCATAGAAGAGATGATAGTCACCTTGGAGGATGTTCGATCCATCCTCAACGTTCCTATTAGAGGGATTTTAATTTGGCTTGGGAGTGATGAGTAGTGGTGTATGGAGCTCCTAATAGGGAAGAGGGACATCTCTACACTAAGGTTAGAACTTGACATCAATTCTATCTACAAGGCCCATCATTTGGATCACATACCTGCCACTTTGTGCTCTATGGTATCTAGCTCCTCATAGTAGATACCAACCGATAAGTCTTGAGATGGGGTTGAGGGAGGTCATAGCATTTATGAGAGATAATATGGTTGTATTTTCATGGGATCTAGTGGTTTAAGATAGGTTGTATGGGACCCTCCATAGGGTTGTGTATTGCAATGGGAAGATCCTTGCTTGTTGTATGTTCTTATAGTTTTGGGTATGGGATCACATATCTATCAAGAGGTCTCTATAATATTAGGGGTAGGCTTATGATCCAGGGAGGCTAGCTGCTTACATGTGGGGAGGTGTATGATAAGTGGATAGGAGGATTTTAATGATTTCCTAATAGGCTATTTATGAGTTGAGAGATGAGTAGGTAACTTGACAAGCTTGGAGGGGGCATGCTAGCTAGATTAAGGACCGATGGGAAATGAACAAGATCAAATAGGTCATGTGGAAGATTAATGGATAGGATTAGAGGGAGCTACACTGGTTTTATTAAATAGTACAACAAATTGGTCAAGTGTAGGGGATTATTTCTCATGGGGCTATTTAGATTTTTTGGTTGATGTGAGAGGAAAATTTTGGACTAGCTCAAGATATTTTACATGTCTATAAGGTGATACAAATGATGCTTCTATAACTAATCTATGCAAATATGACCTTAGTGTGGATATGATTATTAGAGATGATATGTTGACCTTTTTCCAGAGCAGGTGAGTCCAATGCCAATAACACCATATCCTTTAAGGCCTACTAAACCTAAGGTATATTAGCATATTTTTGATACAATAAATAGGTATAATGATGAATGCAAAAAATAATAAAAAGTAGAGGAGAGCATGAGGATATGGTTGAGTGACTAATGGACATGCAAGTGGAGGTGATGGAGTCATTGGTGAAGAGGAGGCTAGGCCAAGCATTGTCCCCTAAATGTGAACCCTTTGGTTATCCTTCCATTAGTTCTAGGTGCACATAGAGGTGCTAGTCCTAATAGGTTGCTAAATAAAACAACACAGGGAGAGAGAGGCTCTAATGTGAGGTATTAAATTCCTTAAGACATAATTGGTGAGTTCTTAGGCAGAGGTAGCTCATATATATCATGATCTAGATGGGATACAATAGGAGTGAGCCTAGACTTAGGCCTAGGTCACTTGACTATATAACAAGGTTGGTTGGATTAAATCCAAGGGAGATGCTATTATCATACAAACAAGTGGCCCTAGGGGATCCATGGTGTAGTTGCTAACGATCCATGGCGTAGTTGATAATGTCATATCTCTCAATTTTAGGGGTATTTATAGACTACCACTAAATAGACCCAATTTGTAGTGGAGGCCCATGCAGAGGAAGAAAGAGTCACATATTATCTAGCTTTGTACCATGCTATTATCCCTACATATCAAAGGGAGCCTTCCCCTACTCAGATGAGGAGTAGTTCAAATCCAACTACTCGATAGTGTTAGTGATCGATATTTTTTTAGCCTCCATCATCACCACCACCAACACTAGCATTAGGTAATGGGAACATGAGATTCAAATTCTAAGAGTAATATGAAATTTTGAGGGTGAGTGCACCCATTTTTATCATTATGGTGCATTACCTCTTGAATATTGGGCCAAGTGTACCGATCTTGTCATTGTGGTATGTTAGACCCACAATTATATACTTTATTGAGGTATTTATATTAATGATTTTTTGGGATGTTGCTTTGATTTGTTAATATTTTTATTATTTTTATGATATGATATTGGTTTTAGTATGATGTATAGATTTGTTTTGACATATATTGGGAATAAATTCATAATTTGGTCAAACATCATTTTTGATGCATTTGATGGGTTGTATTGATATATGGAATGGCTTATGATGTGATTTAAATTAATTAACAATGATTTTATATTTAAAAAAATATATTTCATATTAAAAACAATGAGGTAAAGTGTTAAAAATGGCCCAAAATTAGAAATTTGAGAAACAATTAAGAAAATACAAAATTTAGGATGGATATCATATTTGAAGATATCACAATGGTTCAAGAGTGATTTGGGAAATTTTTTGCAAAGTTTAGTTGAGGTTTTTAAAATTATGATAATATCATAGATTGAGAAAAAAAGAGAAAAAGAAAAATTAATGAAAAATCCATAATGCTCTAAAATGTTGCTAAAAGTTTCTATATAAGAACTATAATGATGAGAGAATGTTGCAGACCAACTAGAAAGTGGAATCAACAAATGGTAATATTTTCAACAATTTAATTTGGATTTACAAAATTTTATATGTAATTAATTAGTGAATTTGATCAACTATTGTCATAGTTATACTCATTGAGGGCATAGCCTAACAAATAAAACTGCTAGCTAATTTGACAATTTTATTTGAAGTCATTTATACTTGACCCAATAATTGAGTGATTAATATGATTTGGAAATTTTTTATAATAAATAAATAATTTGAGAGATAGTAAATATTAGTGTTTCAAGCCATTATTTTTGACAAAATAATGTTAGAATGATATCATTGAAAATTTTAAATTGATTTATTTGATGAGGTATTTATGGTCAATTCGTTGCAAGATGGATGAATGTTCAAACGAGATGGCTTGTTAATAAACATGGAGTGATTTTACAAAATTGTAAAGTGGTGTATTTTGCAAGTTTCAATGATATCCAAATCTTTTGGTAGAATGATTGTTTTGTGATTAAGATGGTTAAATTCAAAAAATAAATAGAAGAAAGATGAAAAAAGAAAAGCATAAATGATGAATGGAACAAAGAGAAAAGAGGCATCTAACAAGGAAATGAGAAGAAAATTCCTAAGCCTTACACAAGAATAAAGACAAATATTGTGTTTAGATATTTTACCCCAAGCGATGGCCTAGTGTTATAGACAAGCACTCCTAGTGGGTAAAAGTGCAACTTGATTTATTATTGAGTGGTGACCTATAAGTCAGATGATAGAAAAATGCTCAAGAGCATTTTTATGATAAATTATTTTGAGTGATGGTCTGTGAGACTAATAGTGGACAAGTACTCATGATTAGCATTTAAATATGTTCAATGATCCCATTCTTGAGTGGTGGCCTATATGCCATGATAATGAAAAATAACTCAAGAAGAGAAGATATATGTATAGAAATATGTACAAGAAATGTGTTTCATATTTAAATTATGGCTTTAAAGCCATGCTAAAGGACAAATGACAAAATAATTTAACTATGATATAATATGCATTATTCCCATGTGGTGGCCTCAAAGCTAGATATAGGACAAGCACTTTGGTCATGATGATAGTGTACCTAGAATATGTACAATATAATGTAAATAGATATATGATATTTAGGTTACTAAATTCTTAAGGGGAAATTCAAATGTCTATTCCATAGGGGTGTTCCCAAGATGGACTTTAAATGTCTACACTACAGGGGGCATGCCCAAGAGGGACATTAAATATCTATGCCATAGGGAGCATGCTCGAGAGGGACTTTAAATGTCTATGCCATAGGGGGAATGCCTAAGTGTGACTTAAATGTCTATGAAATGGCATCCATGCCGAAGAGGAACTTTAAATATCTATGCCATAGGGGGCATGCCCAAGATGGACTTTAAATCTCTATGTTGCAAGGGGCATGCTCGATAAAAACTTTAAATGTCTACACCATAGGGTACATGCTTGAGAGGGACTTTAAATATCTATGTCATAGGGATAATGCATGAGAGGGACTTAAAATGTATACACCATAGGGGATATTTCTAAGGACATAAAATGTCTATGTTGTAGGGGGTATGCTTGATAGGGACTTCAAATGTCTACACCATAGGAGGTATGCCTAAGAGGGATTTTAAATATCTACACCATAGTGGACATGGCCGACTTTAAATGTCTACACTGTACAGGATGTATAAAATATCTATGCCATAGGGTACATGTAAGATGTGAGTGCAATATGCATGATTATGAGTGCAAGATACATATGTCACACAAAAAAGTGATCTAAATACTAGATAAGAAACTATTTGAATGATTGAATTTCAATGTTGAATAAGATCACTTCTCACGAGATAACTGAATTGTCTAATTTTTTTAGTCTTATAACAATTGATTACCCCTTAGTGGAGAAATGAAAATAAATAATCGACATATTATTTTATCTAATTTTATCAATGCTATCTTGTGCATCTTCTAAAATAAATGATGTTTTTAACCCTAGCCTAGTGTTTCTATAATACCTTACATATGTGTCAAGCAATGATTAAAAATATGGTCTATCCTATATAAGGAAGTATGGTCAAAATAAAAATAAGATTTGGGCTAGTAAAAAGTCATGGAGGGAGATTGTTGCCACCACTCATATAATTGAGATGAGCTATAGATATTTTTTAATTGAAATGCGAGGCAAAGATAATCTTAATGAGTCTTGTCCTAGTTAGTGTATAGCCAATGAGAAATTGTGGTGTAAATGATTGATATCTTGGTGCACCCATAAAAAATTTATGGGTTAGCAAGGAATTTATCAAGTGTACTTCATCATATCATGGGTCTATAACACTCAAGTAAGCAACAGGCACAAGGCTGGTTGATATTAATTACCTAAAAGACCCTTATGAGGTCCAATTATGAGTTAATTAGATATTATTGAAAGGTAATATATCTGGATGATAGTAGAGCTTGGCTACCTGATAGATCCTTGTAAGGATCATGCCATATAAACTAGTACCTAGTAGATTTATAAATAATTACAAGTTTCCAAAAAATTGGTGTGTAAGGCTTGAGCTTTGCAATGGTGCATGAGGTAGTTGATTGGATTTATTGAATAGAAGTGATGATTTTAGAAATATCCTTAATTACCTAGTATATCAATAGGAGGTTCGAGAATCAATGTCCATTACCTAGCATGTGTAAAGTATTTACAAATGCACAAGATATTAGACAAAAATATTTGGTCCTATCATAGATATATAAGGTAATTAGGATTTTTACAAGAAGTATTTTGATGAGTGTGCCAACCATAGCAAAAGGAACCATGCATCCGTTAATTAGGACACTTGCAAATAATTAAAAGTCTATAAGATACTAGATGTGCAAGGGTCCTATCTATCTGGGTGGTGCACCAGGTAACATAATTTATTACGAGAAGGATGGTTGCTTAGAGGACTCATGGATGTAGGAGATATTTAATAGATATTAGATTAAACAATTTTTATGATAGATTTAGATTTATCTCATGTCTGTCTAATATACCAAGTTGAAAAGACTAACCCTATTAATCTGTTGCTTGATAGTCTTACAAATTATTGCATTTTTGTAAGATAGAAAATTAATAGGTCTAGAATCTCAAAGTGATATATTAAATAAGCTAGAGTCTATGATGGAAAACAAATGATGGATAGTGATACTTGATTTCCATTGAAGCAAGATCTAACCTTATAGATTTGTTGCTTGCCACGTCTATAAGTGATTACATATTTGTAAGGCATTGAATCCATTAAGTTGGATCTTGTTAGGGTGTATCAAGTGATCATTATATTGATGCTTACTAGATTATTCACTAGACCTAATAATGGCATTGATGATATAGATAAAAAAAATAAGGAAAGAAAATTTATCGATTGCCTAGTTCACCTTTGAGCGAATTTTATTGATATTGTTTTATTGATACCAAAAGGTGACAAAATAAAGGGAAAGGATTGGATCATCAATGCCATGGATGATGGCATCATACATCACTTAACTCAATTTAGGTAAAATAATAGAAGGATATGAATTTTAAAGAGAGAGAGAAATGGTTTTGATAGAAGAAATAGTGGTGAAAGGATTGTGAGCCTAAGTGGACCCCTAGTATCAAGTACCCAGTGCATATACAATGCAAGTGCCTATTTTTGCTAACTAAAATAAGCATAGCCTGATTGTGGACCTATTGAATCTATGATATGAATAATAAAACTGAAGCAACCATGCAATCAAGCACGTATTTTCAAGTAGATATGAAATTCAAGTAGCCATGTGTTGGCATTTTTTCCACATTGGAATTTTGTTGTAGTGTGCCACATTGACATTTCGTTGTAATCATTGGTGCCACATTGAAAAGTGTTTTTTCTTTTTAAAGTGTTTTCACACATTGAACACTTTTTCCTATGGATGTAATTTTGGGTGAAGTTTGGTGCAAATATTCCTTGAAAAGAGATTAATATTGATAAAGATAATTCTTGAGGTGATATGATCGCTGAAGCTACCAAGTTTAAGCATGTGCTCTTGATTCCAGTGCAATATTGTTCATTTTTGAGGCATCGACCACTTCGTGGGCATGCATTTCCAAGGCGCCACCATGGAGATTGAAACCTGGACCGATGATTTGTCGCTGAAGCTTGATATGCCATGTGATAAAATCAGCAGTTATTTTATTTGGCATTTGCTCATTGGTTCATTGTTGTGGTCGAGGAGAAAGTTGTTGCTATTGGTGGCTGAGTGGCCGACACTTTGCCTCCACATGTATTTAATGAAAGAGGCGAAAACCTCTATAAATACTAATCAAATTCTTATTGTAAAGGGAGGTTAGATATTTTGCAAGAAAACTCTCTAAGTTCTCTGCATCAATAGAAGAGACTTGGCTTCTGAAATTTGCAAGCATTCTTATGTGTGTGATTTCCTTCTTTTTTTTAAATCATTTATGTTTATGCTCATGCTCTTGCTGTTAAGTTTTGAATTCTGCATTCTGAATTCAAACGTTGTTGGTTAGTGAGTAGATTTTGAAATGCGATCCGGGGTTATCTCTACAAAGGTGTGAGTTAAATTCTGCTGCTTTCCTTTTATTATATGTTGTTATAAAACTTGGTGGAATTTTTGCTGTTAGTCCGCCCCAAATTCTACACTTTGGCTTGTGGCTATATTTCCCTTTCTTTCGAGTTATTTTTCAATTTCTTTCCTGCATCCCTAGTCTTCAAACAGTGTAGAATTTAGTAAGGGAGCCAGCCCTCTCTGGAGATCGGTTCGAAGGAATTTTCTTTTTCCCTCGGCCTTTCAATGTTGGCCGAGTCTAGGGCGCACAAGTGATGAAATCTTGTACTTAGGCAGATTTGTGACCAACAGTTTTTGGCACGCCCGGTGGGACCCTGAAAGTTTCACTTTCAATAGTATTGAGGTTTAATGTTCGCCTTCATGCTGTATAGTTAGAACATTTGGTGACTCAGCACTACCCAAAAGCCTTCGAACGTGGAGACAGTGAGAGTTGTACTTCATGATCACAAGATCGAAGGCCAAAAATTTTGAAAATCCCGTTGAGTTTTTTGAACTTGACAACCAAAAATTAAGTGGACACCCTAAGTTGGTCTCCCCACCACTTACGTCCTCTGCAACATCCTCACAAATTGCTGGTGTATTTTTTGTTCCTTCAAGTTCATCTAGTATTGCTACTAGTTTTCCACCTCCTCAGCCACACACACCAGTCCAAATGGCCCAGAATCCTCCACCAAGGTAGTTCTCGACATGGAATAGTTCGGGAGCCTTGAATTTACTGGCACAAAATCCAGTCCCTCAAGCTGCTTTGAAAGCTTTGTCGACCTATGATGGTACTGGTAAAACTGCTTATGAGCATATTCAAGATGTAGCCTCTTTGGCGACCATCCATGACATAACGGATGAAGACGTGATGATAAAATTGTTGGTGTTGTCACTGAGAGGGAAATTGTTGTATTGGTACCGATCGTTGCAACCAGGCACTATTGCATCATGGGATCAATTAGGAGAGTTGTTAATCAAAAACTTTCATGAACAAGCCGATCCATTTTCCTTGTTGCATCAATTTAATGCAATTCAAAGGCATCCGTAGGAGGAGATAGCGGACTTCAATGTCAGATTTACCAGAAGCTGGCAGAGAGTTCCTGAAGGTCTTCGGCCCACTCATGAGCAAGTTGCATTCTATTATCTCAGAGCTTTTAACACAGACATTGGCTTGGCTATCCGGCAGTCCAACGTGACTACATTCCCAGAGCTATTCGAACAAGCACAAAAGGTGGAAGCAGACTTGATTGCCATAGGTAGGCTTCCCCCAAAGGTAACAATGCCTATCTTACCTGATCTTCCTCAACATTTGTATTCTGGTTCATTTTCATAGCCTATGCCTTCCATGTATCCTATTCCATCATGGAGCTCAAGTGCGCCTCAGATCGCACCCATTCCAGTTCCCCAGCTCCTTGCTCCAACTATTCCATAATTTCCTGCACCAAGCATTCCACAATTACCAGCTCCCACTTCATTCCCAGCATTGCCTGCATCACCAGCACCTCTACCTATACCGGCACCTCCTGCGCCCTCAAATCCTGATCCTTACACAATGCTATTACAAGAGGTAAAATCTGCTAATTCAGCTATAAGAGCAATGGGAAATAAAATCACAATTATTGAAAGAAAGCAAGTCGAGAGAGATTTCCAACCCAGGAGATTTCAACCTCCGTCGATCACTAGAGAACAAGCGGCTTCAACAAGCAAAGTGCCTGAGAAGAACCCGACTGTGTTGACGAATGAGGAAGTTGGCCCTACAGAAAGAACATATTGGTGCTCTACATGTAATGATCCACACGGTGAGGAGACTTGTATGGTTCATTTGAACTATGTACAAACATTGGCCGCAAGCTCTTCTGGAGGACAAGTTAACATGATTACTGAGGTAGATCATAATTTTATGGTTCCATCTGAAGAACAAGTCTCAGTTCTCACGAGAACTGGGAAGAAGCCAGTCATGGTAGATCCAACAGAGATGGAACCATTAAGGGTACCGGCTGATCCGAAGATGCAAAATGAGAAGAAACAAGTACAAGTGAAAGCTCCTGCTTCAATACCAAATCCAGATTCACCTGTTCTATTAAAATATCTTTTGCCACCACGAGCAAAGGAAATATTGCAAGAAAAAGCCTCAGCTTTGCAGGCAAGAGCTGAAATAGAGGAACAAGCCAGAGAAAAGCTCAAGTACCCATATTTGACTAAAATACTGAGGGTAGAAGCCACTCAGCAATATCGGAGCAAATATGAAGCCACTATTGAAAAGAGGGAGTCTGGTGCATCTACATACAATATTGTTGAAGAATTGAAGAAGATTCCAGCCAAGGTTAGTCTCTATGATGCATTACAATTACCTGGGCAAGTTGATTTGTTACAAGAATCATTGAAGTCTATGAAAGATAATGAGAAGAATCCTACCCAGACGATTTTTTCTCAAACATTAACTACTTCAGCCATTGGAAAAAATAGACCACCCCCATTTTATTTGTCACTCGGGATGGAGGGTTGGATAGTGCACAACTGCATGATTGATTCTGGTGTTGCGACAACTGTCATGCCAAAGGCGGTTTGTGAAGTCATGGGTATGGAGTATACAAGAAGTAGCCCTGGTGTCTTGCGGTTGGACGGGACTCCCATGAAAATAGTGGGTGTAATCAAGGATATTCCTATTGTTCTACATAGTATGCCTCAAATTACAGTAATTCAGGAGGTAGTTGTGGTTGATTTGGAACCATATTTTAGTATGTGTTTGTCGAGAGAATTCACATGCCAAGCTGGGAGGCTACCTTTCTCTGGATTATTCTCACTTGGAGATTCCTTTCAAAGGAAGAAGAATCCGGATCTACAATGAGAAGCCTTCTACTTTTCATATAGAGAAGATGGAAGAAGAAGAAAAGTCCACACATTCTGTCAACATGATAACTGAAGAATTGGAAAATCCTGATTTGATGGATGAAGTCCTGGATGAGCTTCGCTTAGAGGATGAGTTTTCAATGCTCGATTTTAATGCCATGATGGAAACTAAAATTGGTTGTTACTCCATTACAAATCCTGAAGAGGTTGAAATAAAGATGCCTCTTGATCAAGATGATCAAGACTCTATGCCCGATCAATTATGGAAGTTGTATTTTGATGGAGCAAGATGTAAAAATGGTGCGGGAGCAGGGGTTGTTCTTATTTCTCCCTCTAGCCTACAGAAAACATATTCATATCGACTGACCTGGAGTTGTACTAACAATGCTGCTGAGTATGAAGCGTTGTGCCTAGGTTTGAAGAAGGCAAAAAAATTGGGGATTGAACAATTGCAGATTTTTGGTGACTCTGAATTGATTGTGAATCAAGTAACGAACAAGTGCATCTCCAAGCAGCATTATCTCAAGGCATACCGCAACAAAGTTTGGGACCTGTTTGAGGCTTTCACAACATTGAATATTCAATCCATTTCATGAGAGCTGAATAAGCATGCTGATCTTCTAGCATCTCTTGGAGCAAACTTCTCTCCGATTGAGCATGTAGTGAGGAAACCTAAGACCGTAAGGTTAGTTTATAGACCTTCGGTCCCGGACAAGAACATGTATTGGCAAGTATTCGAAAGTGATGAGCAGATTGTAAATTTTTTGATAAGAGAAGCGAGTACTGTGGAAGAGAGAACGCTTGATGAGGAGGAAGCCAAAGGGCTTATTCAACTAAGGAATAATCATATCCCAAAAGGATTGATTACACTTGAAAGCCTTTTTGATCAAAATGATAGGGCAGAGAAGCATAGGATCAAAGTAGATGAGAAGGAGTATACTGAACTGGAGTTGGGTCCCCAAAAATCGATAAATATTGGGATGGATTGTACTCCCGAGGAGTTAGAACAAATCAGAGATTTATGTCATGAATTTCCTGACACGGTTGCTTGGAGTTACCATGATTTGAAGGGATATAACAAAGATGTAATACAACATACTATTGAGTTGCATGATGGGGTGAAACCCTTCAGACAAAAGCAGAGACCGAGTTAATCCCAAGATTGAAGTACTGATGAAGGCGGAGCTTCTTAAAATGTTGGATTCTAAAATCATTTACCCCATCAAGCATTCAACTTGGGTGGCAAATCTGGTCCCAGATACGAAAAAAGAATGGAGATATTCGCCTATGTGTTGATTTTCAAAATTTGAATCAAGCCTCGCTAAAAGATCATTATCCTCTACCTCAGATTGACCAGATTCTTCATGTGGTTGCGGGAGCTCGGAGATTCTCTTTGTTGGATGGATTCTCTGGGTATAACCAGATTTGGGTCAGGGATGAGGACCAACATAAAACAACGTTCACCACAAAATGGGGAACCTTTGCTTACCAGCGAATGTCGTTTGGACTCTCAAATGCTGGCGCAACTTTTCAAAGGGCAATGGATGTGGCTTTTGGTGAGTTGTTAAATCGCATTATTGTGATTTATTTGGATGATATGACTATTTTTTCTCACAATAGGGAGGAGCACGGATCTCATTTAAGGCAGGTATTTGAAAAATGTCGAGAATTTGGCATATCTATTAATCCAAAAAAGTCAATTTTTTTTGTAAAGGAGGGAAAGCTCCTAGGACATGTAATTTCAGAAAATGGCCTAGCTATTGATCCAACTAGGGCCCAAGCTCTTTTGAAGCTTCCATTTCCAGCCAATAAGAAGGATTTGCAATATTTTTTTGGGCAAATTAATTTTGTTCGAAAGTTTGTTGCAGATTTCGCTCAAGTAATAAGGCCAATGACAGAGCTTTTAAAGAAAAATGCTGAATTTAAATGGACCGAGCAGAGGAAGCAATCATTTGAGGAGATCAAAGAAAGGATCACTCAAGCTCCGGTCCTGGTGAACCCTGATTATTCCAAGGATTTTATCCTTTATGTTGTTGGTGAACAAGAAGCTTATGCAGCGGTGCTTACATAGAAGGGAGATGATGAAAATGAACGTCCGATTGCTTTCCTAAGCCAGGTCATCCAACCACATCAAGAGAAGTATAACTTCATTGAGAAACAAGTGTATGCGGTAATGAAATCTCTGAAGAAGTTTCGGCACTTTGTTTCATAGAGTAAAACAATAGTTTATGTTGTTCATCCAGATGTCCGAAATTTTATCATACAAGGAGAACTTGGAGATAGGAGAGCTGGCTGGGTTTCTAAAATTCAGGAATTTGATGTTGAGATCCGACCAACCAAACTTGTTCGAGGTCGAGCATTGTGCCAAGAGCTTGCAAAGAATGCTTCCTCTGGATCCACAATTCATGAGTATGAGGATGTAGTAGATAATTGTAATTTTGACAATCATTCTATAGTGGATCAAGATTGGACAGAGGAGCTGATTGAATATTTTTATTCTGGAAATGTCCTTCACATCTGAATGCCTCACAGAGAAGAAGATTTAGACCGCAAGCCCTCAAGTATGTCTTGCTGCCAAATGGCTTGTTTCATAAGAATATTGATGGGGTTCTTCTTAGATGTGTCAAAGAATCAGAGAAGGAGAAAATTTTAGAAGAATTCCATTATGGATTATCGGGAGGTCATTATGCGGGTAGACCCATGGCATTAAATATTATTCGAGCGAGGCTATTTTTGGCCTACTCTTTTTGCGGACGCCTTCAAAGTTAGTCAAAAATGTGATAAGTGCCAAAGATACATCGGTAGAACCAGGAATGCATCATTACCTCTTCACCCGATTCAAGTAGAAGTACCATTTCAGCAATGGGGCCTAGACTTTATCGGGGTCATTGATCCTAACTCATCTGCTGGTCACAAGTACATCTTGACTGCAACCGACTATTTCACTAGATGGACTGAAGCAATTCCAACTAAAAATGTGGATCAAGCCACGGTCATCACTTTTCTTGAGGGGTTGATCACTCGCTTTGGTATCCCAGATGCGATTATAACAGATAATGGAACTCCTTTCATAGGTGCCAAAATCAGTGAATTTGTGGGTAAGTACGGAATTTATTTGAAAACTTCATCTAATTATTATCCGCAGGGGAATGGCTTGGCCGAATCTACAAACAAGAATTTGCTTCGAATTTTGAAGAGGACCCTTGGCGACAATAAGCGGAGCTGGCACCTACTTTTGAATCAAGCATTGTGGGCTGATCGCATCTCGATGAAAAAATCTATCAAGACATCCCCTTATTCATTGGTATACGACAAAGAAGCGGTTTTGCCAATTCATATTGAATTACCGGCCCTCCAGACTTGGCATTTGATTGATGATGAGGATGATGAATCCGATTCTATGAACATGAGATTAGCTCAACTTTTACGAGTTGGAAGAAGAATGGGAGAAATCATACCAGGATTTTATAGAACATGCTTGAGATGACAAAGAAATGGTTCAGTAAAAAGGTCTCGAAAGGACTTTTAAGGTTGGCGATCTTGTATTGAAGTGGAATGAAAAGAAATCAAAGCCTGGCAAACATCACAAGTTCGAGGCAATATGGGAAGGTCCATTTCAAATCACAGGTGCCAATCAAGTTAATTCTTTTTATTTGCAAGATATGGATGGTCATGCATTGTTAATTCCAGTTAATGGTCTTCATTTGAAGGCCTATTATCAATAAAAAAAAAAAAAATGAAAAAGTGTGCAGAGCCGGGACTTCCCAGGAGGTCACCCATCCGAGTACTACTCTAGGAAGGTTATGCTTAACTAGGGAGTTCTTTAAAAACTTGAAAACAAAAAAATCAAGTTGGATGAGGTGTTTAGGGGTCCAAGTTGGAAAAACGCTCATGCATGCTCGAAATTTCTTCATATTCCCCCAAAAATAGCCTTTTTGGGTCCTCGAAAACATTATTTTGAGTCCCAAAAAAGCCCTTTCGGACCTCCCAATATACATGTCTTCCACCACTCCCCATCTGCAGTCTTCGTTATCCTTTCGAAATACTCATTTCGAACGCTCGAAAACACTATTTCGGGTCCCGAAATTCCCATTCCGCCCCCGAATAAACCATTTCAGCCATTTAAAAAAAAAATAATCTCTAAAAACCTCCCCCTTTCTCTCTTTCCTTTCCATCCTTTTCGCTTCCATTCAAAAAAAAACCAATGATACTAAAATAAGAAAAACCATTATGCATTTAAATCCTTTCGCTCGTCTTTTTTCCCATGCACCCCCCATCTCCATGTTGCACTATCCGTAAATTCCGCTCATTACCATTTCTCACTCCGCTCACTCATTACACTTTCTAAAAAAAAAAAAACTACCACTTCTCGCATTTCAAGAAGTGGTAAGAAGCATAAAAATAAAAAAAATAAAAGCATCATTGGAATGCATGCGGTGCCCATGAAATTAGAAAGCTTTCCAACGGATGTGTATGGAAATTTATAAAAAGGAGGCCCATCCTTTTGTTTTCAATCAAAGCATTTGCAGGGTTCCTATATCGAAGTCTTGCGAATCCCTTTTGCTCTAGGGTTTGTTGTTCATTGCTGCATATTCAAAGGAAGGCTGAAGATGGGGAGGAAAGTTGCAGAGGCCAAGAAGGTGAATGTACAAAAAAGGCCTGAGATCGCGAAGAAGCCGCCAGAAGAGCTCGAGAAGAAAAGGTTGAAGATATGGAACTAAAACCTTATGATGATCGCTTGGGACAGATTAAAGATTGCAATATCACCAACAAGGGAGTAGAAATATTGCGTCTAGATGTTGAGTTTGTTGCACAACATATGTCTGTTGGGAGTCCCCGTACTATAGCATTTCATTCTCATCTCTCCTGGTACTTGTGTACACCTGTGCATCCATGTCCTGAGCTGATCTGGGCAATCGCACAATGCTACAACACTGCTGCAAGAACTGTCCAAAATGCCCATGGAGAAGTATTGTTTAGTATCTCGGCTAGTTCCATACAGGATGTGTTTGCTTGCGGTGCACAACTTTCATCTTTTGCTACATTAAAAAAATTTAGTTTTAAGGAGGAGGAGGAGAGGTATCAACCTACCATTCAGATGCGGTGGTTCATGGAGATCCAGTTATTAAAGACCCCACGATTGGGAGAGTTGCCAAAAATGCCGACACCATTGAAAAGTTTCAAGAGCCCAGATTTGTATTCAATGATAGCATGGCTAACAGGATTATCTTCAGATTTTGCAGTACAAAAGTGGCAAGCATCGTTGGTGCAATTCATTTCACAGCCAGGGTTTTATGCTCCAACTGCCGCGACAACAACTCCAAATTCAATTTTCTTTGATTGGGCAAGTTTCTTAGAAATGAGGATACATTCACAATTGAGAAAGGTACAAAATGGAGAAGATCTTACCTTTAGGCATTGTTCCCTCTTGACATGGTATTTTTTCTACCATATGCACTCTCGTTTTGCTTTTGTAGCAATAAACAAGACAGATGAAGCAGGAAAAGCATTACCAGTATACTCATGGACTCAGAGTTTGTCCAAGAACGAGTCCTATTATAACTTCAACAGAATGTTTTTAGGACCTGCTTTGGAGATAATGTATGGAGTATGCAACAGAGTGCCTCGGGCCCTACAAGCAGAAGTGGTTGATCAGAAAAAAGGTGATGTTTTCTTACTAACCCAAGGCGTGGTAGTTAGAGTGTATGGTTTTATTGGTAAACCTTTTTTGCTACCATATTTTACAACTGAACATATTTTTGCCTTGGAAGTAGCCCGACAAAGTGATTTTATAAATGATACCTATGGGTCAGGTAATAGGAAAAAAATACATGTGTTATGCCTTTCAAGTTTGGTGATATCACAGTTACTCGGTGTGGGCGAGAATGAACTGATTGTTGAGACACTCTATGATCATGGATTGGTTGAGCTCCCCCAATGATGGAAGTATGATCCTTTGGGTATTTTTTCCAGTTTCATCAAGGCAAAAACATTTCATTGTTGCCCCAGAGAAGATATTGTGCGACAAAGGAACAATCCTGAAGGGCATGACATTGAATGGCATGTAGAGAAGATGATGTCACTTCCTCCTTGGCATGATTTTTATGAAATGGAGGTTGAATATGATCCTGCCAATCACTCAGAACAGGTTCCTCCTGAAGGTTTGTTTGAGCAAATGAAGACCAAATTGCCTGATTGGTCTGATGAAAAGATTGCCAATTGGTGGATCATGAGAGTTCATCAAAATAAGCTCAAAACAAAATATTCGATGGCTATAGATGATTCTTTTTCAAATATTTATGATGATAATTATGAGAAGTATCAGCCCCTCTCCTTTGCTGATTTGGTGCCTAAAAGTATTAGTAGTCCAGGTAAAGAACAAGAAATGATCGGACAAGTGGAGGTATTGGAAAAAGAGAGGATTGTTATTGAAGAGGAAGAGCAAGAGCAATTTCTACAAAATAAAAGGAGTGCAGCCATGGAAATTCCTTTCCCTCACATAGCGAAGAAGCCTAGGAGTGGAGCACATTCTGCGCTGAGCATAAAACAGTCTTCATCACAAGCAATTGAGCCAACACACTCTGATTCAATGGTGACATCGGTTGATCTGAACATGGGGAAGGAACAATCTAAAGGAGAAGAAAATATTGTGATACAACAATGTTTACCATCGGCTCAAATGATCATAAGCACAAAAGGAGAGGAGCCCATAGGTATGCATTTTCCTTCTTCTTCTCTCATTAATAAGCATTTGGTGACCACTATTTTTTCATCCACAGTTCCTATGTCTACTTCACCTCCCGTCACATCCACCTCTCCCATTCCCACTTCTGTCCCATAGTCACAGGTCACTAGTGCTTCTTCAGTTTCACCCATTCCATCCTTTTCTCTTGCCTTCAGTTCATTTGCATCTGCCCCAAATCCATTTGCCCTTCCATTACCCTCTGTTTCATCTTCCATACCTTCACATTCTTCCATAAGCATGCAAGCACCTCTTCGAGTAAGCGTAGCTGAGATCCCCTCCACTTCCATTCCTGTGGTTGAATCCAATCCCCAACAAGCTATTTTTCTCTCTTCCCCAATTTTTGCCATGGAGGAGCCACTAGTCTCTGAGATAGAGTTGCTACCTGAGCGCTCAATAGCGGAAAAACTCAGCAAGGCACAACAAAGTTCATCTAGGTGGTGGAAGAATCGTAAGAGAAAGGATTCACTAGCCATGGCACAACCAGTAAAGAAAGTGACTTTTGATCCCATAGCAATGGAGAAGCACACGGTGACCATGATTCCTCGGGTTCAGAAACCTCAAAGAGAAATGACATCTAGTGACTATTCATACCAAGTTGTCACTGAGGACCTCACAAAGAAGCATCCAGTTGAGCACATGGGCACCATACAGGAGGCATCAAGTTCCATGTATCTACAGGCAGAACATTACAAGGATCTTCTCATTCGAGCTGAAGAGAAAATCAAAAAGCTCGAGGAAGCCTTAGAGGAACAACAGGCTAAATTTGATGCAACACAATTTGAATCTCAATAGTGGCAGCAACAGGTGATGCATTTGGAAAGTGACATAGCGGAGAGCAAGCAGACAGCTACACAGTTTCAGGCAGCCGAGCAGGAAGCACAACTAAAAATTCAAGCTTTGCAGGATCAGCTTTAGAACTTGCAGAATCAATTGGCAGCAAAATCAATGCACTCTGTGTCCCTCACCAAGGACAAGATTAAGGAAGCTCGCAGTCAGATGTTGACTAATTGTAAGAAAATGGTGACCAAGGCTACATTAGTGCTCTTGTTCCTTCAGGATGTTCAAGCAGCTGTTTCATATGGTGGACCTATAATAGACAACATGGAGCAAGATTTAGAGCCAAAATTGGAAATGGCCATGAAGATCCAAGCAATGACTCAAATAAATCTCAAGATGCGTCCAATGAGTGATATAGCCCATGCTTGGGCGAGTGCTAAAATCACATTACGCAGTTATTTCTCCAAGATGAATCTGATTAAAGAAGCTCGTCAATTGCAAGAGACCTTTGAGCATGAAAGACGTATTTCATTGGTTTATTTTGAAACACTTGCAGATAATGGTTTTCCTAGTTTTGTTGATGATCAAGGAAATATTCTGGCAAAGAAAGACCTGGATACATTATGGGTTGTTTTCATGACGGATACTTCAGATATTGATAATTTGGAGGAGCCCATCACCGAAGAGCATGTGTTACCATTAATGAGAGAGTTCATTCGCATTGAATCTGGATTATTGGAGCTCAGTCAAAGGGCCAAACATCTTGATATAGAAAAGGTTGAGACTTTTCGATATCTTGTGGGTACTCTCAAAGCTCGGGAGGCGATTACCATAGATGGATGGGCTGAAGCAGTTGCGATATATGAATCCACCGTAGCACATCTCAAAAAGCAAGACGAAGCTGATACAAGTAGCTAACCATCAGATGCAGCTACAAGTGGGAACTCTGTACCCAATGAATAAAGGCCTGGAATCGATTACATTCAGGCGAGCTGAATACCCCGTGAGCCGCCAAAAATGTTGGCATTTTTGCCACATTGGAATTTTGTTGTAGTGTGCCACATTGACATTTCGTTGTAATCATTGGTGCCACATTGAAAAGTGTTTTTTCTTTTTTAAGTGTTTTCACACATTGAACACTTTTTCCTATGGATGTAATTTTGGGTGAAGTTTGGTGCAAATATTCCTTGAAAAGAGATTAATATTGATAAAGATAATTCTTGAGGTGATATGATCGCTGAAGCTACCAATTTTAAGCATGTGCTCTTGATTCCAGTGCAATATTGTTCATTTTCGAGGCATCGACCACTTCGTGGGCATGCATTTCCAAGGCGCCACCATGGAGATTGAAACTGGACCGATGATTTGTGCTGAAGCTTGATATGCCATGTGATAAAATCATCAGTTATTTTATTTGGCATTTGCTCATTGGTTCATTGTTGTGGTCGAGGAGAAAGTTGTTGCTATTGGTGGCTGAGTGGCCGACACTTTGCCTCCACATGTATTTAATGAAAGAGGCGAAAACCTCTATAAATACTAATCAAATTCTTATTGTAAAGGGAGGTTAGATATTTTGCAAGAAAACTCTCTAAGTTCTCTGCATCAATAGAAGAGACTTGGCTTCTAAAATTTGCAAGCATTCTTATGTGTGTGATTTCCTTCTTTTTTTTAAAATCATTTATGTTTATGCTCATGCTCTTGCTGTTAAGTTTTGAATTCTGCATTCTGAATTCAAACGTTGTTGGTTAGTGAGTAGATTTTGAAATGCGATCCGGGGGTTATCTCTACAAAGGTGTGAGTTAAATTCTGTTGCTTTCCTTTTATTATATGTTGTTATAAAACTTGGTGGAATTTTTGTTGTTAGTCTGCCCCAAATTCTACACTTCGGCCTGTGGCTATATTTCCCTTTCTTTCAGTTATTTTTCAATTTCTTTCCTGCATCCCTAGTCTTCAAACAGTGTAGAATTTAGTAAGGGAGCCAGCCCTCTCTGGAGATCGGTTCGAAGGAATTTTCTTTTTCCCTCGGCCTTTCAATGTTGGCCGAGTCTAGGGCGCACAAGTGATGAAATCTTGTACTTAGGCAGATTTGTGACCAACACCATGCATATAGCCAAACATACAATTAGGGATATAAGCAAGCAAATTATGTAGATTTAAGCTTAATGTATTTTAATATAAATTATATTAACTAGTTATTTTAGTTCCTATCCATATAAAGTGGTTAGAAAATAGGCTCCAAATATAAACTTTGTGGTGATGATGAATGGACTAACTAGTTGGGTTTGAATTTTATTTTAAGTTTGGCATTAGCATTAGTATTCTTTTGATTCTCTTTGAGAATCAAAACATATATTTTGAAGGATATAGGTCATATTTTTTTGTTAGAGGCACGTTAAAGTCTATCAAGGGAGATTCCTAAGTGCTTTAAAGCATTAATGTAT
This sequence comes from Wollemia nobilis, assembly GCA_028583015.1. Taxonomy (NCBI): domain Eukaryota; kingdom Viridiplantae; phylum Streptophyta; class Pinopsida; order Araucariales; family Araucariaceae; genus Wollemia; species Wollemia nobilis. Next base: position 2,506,355 of record JAQPPZ010017128.1, read on the forward strand.
TTTCATCTAAAAGCTCTAGTTAATTGAGATGAATAAGACAATGTTCATATCCTATAGATGAATCTTGAAGTAAGACTCTTAGGGAAGGAACTTCTAGTTTGAAAAGAAAAATAGCCTTAGTTCTATAGACCAAGGTGTAGGGAATTGTTCTAGTAGGAGTTTGAATTCTAGTGTGATATGCCCATAAGGCAAGATATAGTTGCAAGTGCTAGTCACGACTAGTTTTGTTAACTAACTTCATGAGGATATTTATTAAAGTTTTTTCTAGAAGATTATGCTTGGCCATTTCCTTGGGGGTGATAAAGTGTTGATCATTTCTATTGAATCTTGTATTTAGCTGAAATATTTTTGACTTCCTTGTTTTTAAAATGTGTATCATTATTTGAGATTAATATAGATGGTATACCATAACAACAAAGGATATGGTTAAGTATGAATTTAGATATTTTTACTCTAATGGAAAAATATAATGGCATAAATTTGACACATTTGGTGAAATATTAAATAGTAATTATAATTAACTTATATCCACCAAATGAATATGGGTTAATCTTCCCTATGATATCAATGCCCCAAATAGAGAAGGTCCATGGTGAGGTTATTGGTTGCAATTATTGAGAAGGAGCATGAATGAGATTATCATACCTTTCGCACCTGTCACATTTCTTGACATAGTCACAAGCATCTTTTTCCATCGATGGCTAATAATACCCCATTCGATGGATTTTTTTGGTCATAGATAAACCACTAAATTTTCCTCCACTTGAACTGTCATGGGATTCTTTGATGACTATTTGTGCTTCTTCAATGCTTAATCATCTAAGAAGTATTCCCTCAAAGGAGTGACAATAGACAATGTCTCCTATGATAACATATTGATAGGCTTGTTTAAAATATTTATGATCATGATGATTTAAATCTTCAAGCAATGTACCTTCTTTCAAAAATTTAAATGTGTCTTGGTACTAAAGTTCTTGTGATGAGGAAGCTTTAATGGTGCAAACATCTAGAGGAATTTGGTTAAAATTTGAAGTCATCAACTTTTTGATCAATCATATGATTATAAAGGCTTCATTTTCTAATTCTAAAGAAATAAGATATGAATTTGTAGCCATGACATATATATGATAGCTGCTTGACTTCGAGATGACATCATCATCTTATCCATATTATCTTTGTATTGTTTTGGAGCAAAAGCCCAAAGGTAGCAGATGTAAGCTTGAGCTTGGGAAGATCTCACCTCCTCAAGGATTTTCCTCCAAGTCTTGTTGAACCAGATTAAAAAAATGTGATATTCTCTTGAGGATGCCTCTGTATGGAAGTAAACAATATGAGGAGTTAGAAGGAATCCCTTATATCATTGAATTCTAGGAGAAAGGGTTCAACTAACTTAGCCCATGTTATTATGTTATCTTTGTCCAAAGAGTGATACCATGCTAGTACCTTCCCTCTAAAAAATAATATTGATATCATGACCATTACATCTCCATGGATGATATTAGAAATGGTACCTAGAGCGGATATATCTTGGTAATGTTCATAGGTAGTATTTTTGCTACCATCATAAGAGGGATTTTTTTTATGCATTTTATGGGATATCATGTAGATTTAGGAGATTGAGGGATTTGAAACTATTCTAGCAAAATTTATTTGGTCATGGATTTAGGTGGGGATCTAGTGGGTGGTTTTGGGGATATGGCTTGCAAAAAAAGTGGGCTTTGAATATATGAATTCCAAATAGGTGAAAGTGATTTAATTTAGATTTTATAAAGGATGATAGCTTGAAAAACTATAGAGGGTCTTTCAACTTCTTAGCTTCTAATATTGTTATCATGTGATTTTAGGGAATTTTCTTCCAGTAGAGTTGCTAATCCACTCTTAGGTTCTTGAAAGTGGATTTGTTAGGTGAATAAATTGTTTAACTACTAATAAGTCCAACATCTTCATTGTAATCTCAATGGTATATATATGTGGGTGTACCAAAACTCTTGAGCATATAATGATTTTAAAATTTTGACTTCTAACTAGGTGATTATTTTATTATGTCCCACTAGTGATTCATTGTAAGGTAAGCCAAATTGGTTTGGTGCCATCAAGCATGTCAAAACTCTTGATTGATTGATCTTCCTAGTTATGGAATGTGTGCCCTACAATGAGTCCAATATTGGATGACTCAAAAATGCTTTTGAACCAAACCTTTAGAGAATGTTGATTCCTCTTCTAAATTTGACTATGTAGAAGAAAAAAGAAGAGAAATAGAGGATATGATTGAGAAAGAGAAGAATAGAGAGAAATATTGAATATGGTCATGGCTTTAGCTAAAAGTATTACTTTCATATTCATGAGCATCGACTACCTAATACAAGCACAACCTAATAGACTATTGAATCTAAACTATGAAGAAATACATTAAGCATAAGCATTACAACATTCAACATCTTGAGTAGTCCAATAAAAGAATTCCACATAGGATTGAGCCTAAAAAATAACAGCTCAGTTACTAAGTATACCAAAGAGCTTCAACCCTAATAGAAACACCCCAATTAAAGAAACATAGAAGTATTCAAACATAAATTATCATAGAAATTAAAAATTCTTCATACTAAATTGAGGTAAGTCAAACAACTCTTGATTGCATGAGAGGAGCATTACATACAACCTACGATAGGAAAACACTAATTTTTTTTACCATTTATAATTAAGGGTATATCCTATTTATATATTGATAAGCTAAAGTTAAACAAACTACAATTATGAGTAGAACTGATCGCACACGATTTTTAGGATAAGCTGGCATCACTCATATTTAGCACATCTAGCTATGTCAGGCCTTGAGTAGTTATGAGTGCAAGATATTTAATAATGCCTAGATGGAATTGCTATCACTTTCTGGCTTTGGCAATGCCATGTAACCTGACTACTTGTTTTTGAGGTGTTAAATGCCTTTCATATCGAGGTCTTCCAATATGGGATAATATTGTTGCCTTTAGGACTATTTGTATTTCTTTATTGTAAGTGTATTGGACATCTTAAGTGATGACATCATATTTTGTTGAGAAGCTCTAGTTTGGGATACCACTCCCTTTGAATTTCATTCTTTTGTAGTCCTAACATTGAGTTGGGATTTTTTGAAGGTTGGGTTGACATCATCACTTAGGATTTTTGGTGTGTATTATTTAAAAAAAATATTTGTTGGAAATATGAGCAGAATTTGTTGTCATTGATGTCAAAGGAATACTAAGCAAATGTCAAAGGAATGTTAAGCAAATGGTTCATGGCTGATTTTATAAGAAGCAAGGATATAATATTTAATTCAAATATTATATGGTCAAAGCAACAAAAAGAGAAGCAAGAAGGATAGCAATATTATAATATTTGGGCAAAATAAAAAGGTTGAAAAGATATCTCCATTCCATGGTGGTTGAAAGAAAATAATAAGGTTATTTTGCTAAGGTGAAATTGGCAAAAGGTTTTTCTAAAAACCTAAGGAATATTATATTTGAAAAGGCCCAAAGGACATTTAAATATTTAATTATAATATTTAAATTCATTCTGAATTTAAAATAATTATAATTAAATTATTAATTTAAAATAATTATAATTAAATTATTATTCTTGAAATGCCAAGCATTCTCCTTGAAAAGAGCAAGTGAGCAAGTTTTAATAATATTAAAGGAGGCAAAGGTTAAATAATTTTAATTAAAATATTTTAACCTTTTGGTTAAAATTTTAATTCAAATTATTCTTGGCACCAAAGTTCTTTTTGATAGATGGTGGCAAATCGAATAAGGGCCGACGTCATTAATTTTCCCCCATCCGTTGACATGGGAGAGAGGGAGGCATATGGTATAAATACCATAGTCTGTGCCTCATAACGAAGCAAGTCTTGGACATAATTTTGCATGCGAACTCTCTGCGGAAGCGAAATAATTTATGAGCATAAGCTAAGGTTGGTTGCCCCAAAAATTGCGGAAGTCCAAGCGTGAAAGACAAAAAGACAAACTCCTCAATGATTGGCCCAATGACAAATCCAAGGCGTGCACGTGTTTCAAAGGTCTACGTTTGATCTTCATCGGTGACGGTGGAGAAGAGCCTTTTGGCTCTTGGTGCACAAAGGAGAGTCAAAGTGCAATTGGTGCATTTGACTCCCACATGAGCTTGTAGCTCATGCGGCTAGGGAGTTGCAGCTAAGGTGTCGCATATGATTCGACTAGGGATCGAATCCCACGATAGTGCATGAGGAGGTATTTATTTTGGTCAAAATTAATTTGCCTAAGGTCTTGATATTATTAAAAGGGTATGCTTATTTTGAGGATTTGACTATTGTGTGAAGAAGGAAGTTACTTGCTGGAATTTGGTTGATGTTGTAAAGTGATTAAGGAGTGATAAGGTAGTAAGGTGAATTATTATATTATTTGAGATTTAGGGTTTTTGAATATTGTTTTAAATTTGGATATTATAAGGTGTATAAGGACTTGGCTATACACATTGTTAAAGTGTAGTGTTATGAGAAAAATATTATTGAATTGAATATTGTGAGTTTGGAGATTATAAGGTGTACAAAAGGATTTGTTATTTTGTATGAAAAATAATCTTTGAGAAAATTAATTTGTGGAGATATTGAGAGAGGTTGTGGTAACCTAACCCTAGCGTTGGTAAAGAAAATTTTGATTGTGGTTAAGATAGGTTTTGAAGACATATCTCCATCAAAATAAAAGGTATGGGTAAATCTTCCTTGTGAGAAAAATATTGTTGGATTGGATGTTGTGAATGCTAAGTTGGAGTGAAAAGGATTGTTTGGTAAGCATTGTTGAGTTTGATTGTTAAAGGTTTTTCTGAGTAAGAGTTGATGATAAAAACCTTGTTTGATAAGCATTGTTGGAAATATTGAGTAAGCTTTCATATGCTTGAACTAGGGTTTGTGAAAGAACATGAGTATCATTGTTATGTGAAGTTGTGAACTATCCTAAACTAGGGTTTGTGCAAGAACATGAGTATCATTGTTATGTGAGATTGTTTGATAAGCATTGTTGGAAATAAGTGAATGAGTGTTCATATACTTGGACTAGGGTTTGTAAGCAAGGAGTGCTTTATTGAGTGAGTGATTGAGTGGAGTTGATTGAGCCTAGTCAAGTGGAAGTGTTGAAGTGATAGTTCAAGTTTTGTGAAACAAATTGTTCTATATTCTAAATTGATTTAAGAAAGATATTGAAAGTGATTGAGCATTGTTGTGAGTGTGAAGCATATTGAGTCTCTAAAAATTCTCTATATATTTCTGTGAGATTGGACAAGTTCTAGTGAGGACTTGTTGAGCAAATTTGAGGTAAGTCTTGGTGAAGACTTGTTGAGCAGATTTGAGGTAAGTCTTGGTGAAGACTTGTTGAGCAGATTGGACAAGTTCTTGAGAGGACTTGTGGATAGATTAGTGTGAGCTTTTGTGGAAGCTTACAAGGTATATTTGAGATAAGTCTTTGAGAAGACTTGAGAGCAGAGTTGATTGATTGATTTGTTCAAACCTTGGGTTAAGGTTTGGGGTAGATCTAGCAGAGTTGATTTATGATTGAGTCAAGCCTTGTGTTAAGGCTTGAGGATAGATTTGAGGATAGATTTTGGTGCAAATTTGAGTACAGGTTTGTGCCAGATAAAAGGACAAAGATTGAGCAAGATTTGTGCTAGACTGAAGGACTGTGTTTAGTGCATATTAGAGCATAGATATTGAGAAGATTTGTGCTAGATCGAAGGATTATGTTTAGTACAGATCAAAGGATAGATATTGAGAAGATTTGTGCTAGACCAAAGGACTATGTTTAGTGTATATTAGAGGACAGATATTGAGTAGATTTGTGCTAGATCAAAGGACTATGTTTAGTGCAGATTTGAGATAGAGCTGAGAGCTAGCTTTGGAGGTGATAGAGTATAGAGGATGATAGTCTCCATTGGATAGAGATCCATTAGCTAGGGTAGTGAGGATAGGTCTTTTGAGTGAGGACAAGAGTCTTTAGTGGATAGAGATCCATAAGCCAATGTAGTGGAGGCAACAGTTCTTCTAGAAGATCACCAGCTAGAGCAGAGGAGAAGGAGTTCTCCTGTGGATAGAGATCCATGAACTTGATTAGGGGATTGGTGTCTCCTTTGGATAGAGGTCCATAAATATTGTAATAGGGAAAGGTTTCCCAAGAGATTTGTTGAGAAAATTTTAGTGAAATATTTTCTTCGTGGAGTAGCCCACATTGGGTGAACCACATTAAATTGGTGTCTCTATTGTGTGTGGTGATTTATGCATTGCTTTGATTACTATTATTGATATTTCTATTGATACATTGCATAATATTGATTGGGAAAGAAAAGTAAAAAGTGGTCTTATATTGTTCACCCCCTCTCAGTATAAGCTTGTGTTCTTCAATTGGTATCAGAGCGGGTTCCTTCAGAAGAGTTTAATAGCTTGAAGGAAAAACTTACAAGAACACAAATGGATTCTAAGAGTGGATCCTCAGATAATTCAACACTAGTGTTTGATGGAAGTGATTATGTATTTTGGAGTATGAGAATGAAGATTCATCTAATGGCACTTGGAAATGAAATATGGGAAGTAGTTGAAAATGGATACATACCACCAACTACTCCACCTACATATAAATATGGTAAGATTCTACATCATTACAATTCAAAAGCAATGAATGCAATTTTGAGAGGTTTGCATAAAACAGAGTTTATAAAAGTTATGCACTGCAAATCAACAAAGGAAATTTGGGATAAATTGAAAGGCATATATGAAGGGGATAAAAAGGTCAAAAAGGTAAAGTTGCAAAATCTCAAGGGAATGTATGAAGACCTAAAAATTAAGGATGAGGAAAACATTAGTGCTTATCTACTTCATGTAGATGAGGTTGTTAACTCCATGCAAGGACTTGGACTTGAAGTTCAAGAATATGATGTTTGTGATAAGATTCTAAGGTCACTCCCAAAAATATTTAGTGAAAATATTTCAGCTATAGAGGAATCAAACGATAGTGATATTTTGACAAGGGATGAATTACATGGCATTCTCACTAGCTTTTGAGATGAGAACAAAAGAGGAACCTACTCCCTAGAAAGAAGCAACATTCAAATCCACTAAGAGGACTAAGGGTAAGAAGTTAGATTCAAGCAATGAGTCATCCAATGATGAAGAATAAAACTATGGTAGAAGGAACAAGGATCCAAGAAAATTTAAAGGTACAAAATCAGTTAGATGTTTCAATTGTGGAAAGTATGGTCACTATGCAACTGATTGTCAAGAAGCTGGAAATAGCAATGATGATGAAAAATAGGATCATAAGAATAGGAAAACATAAAAATACAGGTACCAAAAGAAAGGTAAGGATGGACAAGGCAAGCAAGGAAATAAGTTCTTCCAAAGATATAAGAAGAGCTTCTATGCAAACAAGGCAAGTAAGTACTCAAGTAATAGTGATGATAGTTCCTCAGATAATGATAAATATGAAGTTCTATTTCTGGAAAAAGAAAAATAAGTGGTTAAGAAAAGGTCACCAATAATTCTCAAGTGTTTTAGATGTGGTAACTTTGGTCATCTTGAAGATAGTTGTACAAAGAGTGGTTTCAGTTTCAGTGATGATGAATATGAAGATACACTTGAAGGACCAGAAGAGAATATTCTAATGGCATTAGAAGAAGAAGGAGGTGATCCTATAGAAGATGAGTCAGAAAAGAATGAAGATGTTTTCAAAGGTAAACAAATAGAGGAAGAATCAGAGGAAGGAGAAGTTGACCTTGAGGGAGAGCTTATTCATGCCCTTGATGCATTAAAGAAGGTAAGAAAGCAAAACTCCTAACTTAAGCTTCAATTTCAAGAATGTGATGAAGAGAAAGGAAATCTTATAGAGGATCTAAACAAGTCAATGGCTAAGACAAGAAAGTTCAAAGATAAGTTAGAAGAAAAGGTCTTAGAATGTGAAAGGTTAGAGCATGAAGTAGCTTCACTAAGGAAGGAAGTAAAAGAGTCTAAGGATAGGTTACATAGGTTTGGAAGAAGTTCAAAGAATTTGGATAAAATTATCAAAGTACAAAGATCTTCATCAAACAAAATAGGTCTTGGTTTTGAACAGGTACAAAAGAAACAAATGAGAGGAATCAACCTCAAGTTCTAAAGAAGAAGAAACTTCAGAAGAAGAGAGTGTAAGAGAGAGTGATACTTCTGAGGATGATTTAGACAATAGAAAGTTCAACAAGGAAAGTAACAATGCACAAATGAGGAACAGATGGAATAAGAACCAACACAGGGTAAAAGAAACTAAAATACCAATGAGGTCAAGGCAAGACAGTTTCAATGGATGATGCTTCTCATGTCACAGGTTTGGGCACAAAGCTTCACAATGCAGGACACATGGAAAACAAGGAATATGGAAGGTTCAGAAATAGGTAACTTTTTCAAGGGTATTGCTACTCTTGTAATCAGTTTGGTCACAAGGCAATGAATTGCAGGGTTCATGATAGGAATAGATATGGCTTCACCAAGAGAAATCCCAAGATATTTGCACCTCCAAGGAATAACAATATTAAGTGTTATAAGTGCAATAATGATGGACATACAACAAAGTGGTGTAGAGTAGAAATTCTAGAGACAAGCAAGAACAGAAATGGTCAGAGGAATCAAAAGGATCAGATAAGGAGGAAAGTGGACAAAGGTAAAGATCAATGCTTTTTGGGAGTAGAAATACTCCCACCCTAGAATTAACCACCTCAAGAGGAGGTGGGGGAGGGACTAAGCTAAGAGTTTCATTCTTAGCCCCGAGCCCCAAAGGTGACCCTTTGCCATTGATGACAAAGGGGGAGAGATTTGAGTTAGGAGGAAAGCATTCAGTCAGGGGGAGCAGTTTCTCAAGGGGAGCAGAACAGAAAGAGGTAAAAGAAATGATAAAAGGTAAATGGGTTGCCATCAATGACAAAGGGGGATATTGTTGGAAATATGAGCAGAATTTGTTGTCATTGATGTCAAAGGAATACTAAGCAGATGTCAAAGGAATGTTAAGAAAATGGTTCATGGTTGATTTTCTAAGAGGCAAGGATATAATATTTAATTCAAATATTATATGGCTGAAGCAACAAAAAGAGAAGCAAGAAGGATAGCAATATTAAATTATTGGGCAAAAGAAAAAGGTTGAAAAGATATCTCCGTTCCATGGTGGTTGAAAGAAAATAATAAGGTTATTTTGCTAAGGTGAAAATGGCAAAAGGTTTTTCTAAAAACCTAAGGAAGATTATATTTAAAAAGGCCCAAAGGACATTTAAATATTTAATTATAATATTTAAATTCATTTTGAATTTAAAATAATTATAATTAATTTGGAAAATGGGCTTGTATCTGAAGCGTTGGACCCCCGATTTCAACCCCCAGACCCAGGTGTTGGATTTGGCTCCTATTTGGGTTAATATGCCAAGATTACCTCTGCTTTGCTAGAATGAGCAAATCTTGGTTGGGGGCTATCGATCTTGTAACCTTAAGAAGAACAAGACTTATTTATGCTCGCATGTGTGTGTTGGCAGACCTGAGTAAAGAAATCCCTAAATCTATTATACTATTGTCTATATATGGCCTTCATACTCAGGACTTTTAATTTGAAAATATGTCTATTAAGTGTAGTATTTACATGAAGGTAGGGCACCAGGGTATCCATTGCCTTTCCAAGAACCAACCCCCACCCCAAAATACTGTTCCACCAATCCAAAATAATATCCCTCCCCCGCAGGCCTCCATTCCTACCCAACATGGACCTCAAGGACATGGGGATTAGAATCTGAATATCAGAGACCCTGTTCGGCCTAATGTCAAAAAGAGGCAATGTTATAACCCTCCTACCAGAAATACCTATACCTCAAAATCCTCTCACAAGGAAGTTGGTCCCTTTAGTGGGAACCCTCAAGTACAACCTTCTCCAAAGGTGATGTAGCAGGCCCTAGAACCAAATCACAAATGGAAAAACCACATAGATCAATGCCCTGGAGAAAGTAAGTTTGATTAGGTAATACGGGAGACCTATGGAGGCTTGAAGGAAGTGCTCCCCTATACTATAGAGGATTTTATGGGAATAAATGCCAAGGAGATCAACATCCTAGTGGAGAACAGTTTTGATACATTAAATCATCTATAGGGAGATCAGATGGATAGCCAAGAAGTGGAATTTGAGGTAGAGGAGTCCCAAGAGAAGGATTTAAAGGAGCAAAACCAGAGGAAGGATAAAGACACTAATAAGATAGGCAAGGATACTCAAGAGGTAGAGGTGAACCACCAATATTAGTGTACCCCAAAAGCAGGGAAAAAATAACCTACTAATAAAGAAGCTAAGAGCACGGAATCATCTCCATTGTCACAAAGACCAGTTAACCTGGAGATCCAGGTTGTTACTCCAAATGCCAAGGCTGAACCATCCAAGATGGTGACCAGAAGCCAAGTGAAACCCAAGGAACCCTCGCCTAAAGTAGATGTATGGGGATATGGTTCGGTAGGAAGAGGGAAACCTAGCAATGCTACCTTAAGACAAAAAAAAGCAGAGCCAGTAGTGGCTGATGGCACTCAAGTAGTATTACACTTTGAGGTGAAGGATTGGGGATCTAAAGCCCATAAATGAATATTATATCATGGAATATACATGGGATAAATCCTGCATAAATGAGAGCTTTGTATGCTCTTAGACAAGAACATAAACTGAATATGATATTACTACAAGAAAATAAAATGGAGGAGAGTAGAGTGATCCCTTTTAAGAATAGGACTTGACGAGAATATGAGGTAGTATCCCAAGAGACCACTGGAACAACAGGAGTGTTGTTGGTTATGTGGAATAATAATAATATTGAGAGTAGATTTATTTTGATGTCTAGTTGGTTTATTTGTCTCCTATGTTTGGATAAAACCACGTAGGAATAGTGGATCTTAACGAATGTATATGCTCTAGTTAGACATGGACTGAGAAGGGTTCTCTAGGGTCAGCTAGCTGAACTGAGGGAGATGGTCCCAAACTACCCTTGAATTGTGGTGGGGTATTTCAATTGCTACGTTAATCCTATAGATAAATTTTGGGGCTCTCAAAGAATAACTATTGATATCTATGAGTTTAGAGATTTTGTTGATCAACATGAGTTGATGGATGTGGACCTGCATAGATTCTCCTATACATGGTCTAACAAAATACTAAAGGAAAACAAAATTCAGATCATATTATATAGGTTTCTTCTTTCTCTGGAATGCCTAGCGATGTTTGGAGACTCTTCTTTAATGACACTACAAATAATCAGGTTTGACCACAACCCAATTATGTGGAAAACTGGGGAGGAATTTAAGAAACAATATATTAGACCATTTCAATTCGAACTTATGTGGCTCCAACACCAAGATATCAAGGATCTAGTTGCTCAATGGTGGGACAAAAAGTATAATGGTTCGAAACTGGTCCAAGTGGCATGTAAAATGAGGAATGTGAAGGCTAACATTAGAAAGTGGAACAAAACTTCCTCTAGAAATATTTTTGCAAAAAAGGTAGAACTAAAAGATAAGATCAATGAAGGAGAATTTGAAGTCAGATCAGCTTACAGAAGATCTAAGAAACCAGGAGAGGAAGTTGTTAGTTGAATACCACATGGTGTTGGGATTTGAAGAAACCTTATGGAGGCAGAAATCCAGACTGCATTGGTTGAAGGAGGGTGACATAAATACAAAGTTCTTCCATGTCTCTAATCTTTGCCATAGGAGTACTAACAAAATTAAAGAGATCAAAATGTTCGATGGGTCTAACACCAAAGATATGGAAGACGTAAGGAGGGAAGTAACCAAGTTATTTAAATCATTGCTAGAAGATGTAAATCCTAATATTGAAGAAGAGGACTCTCTGTTGGCGGTCATTCCACCCCTTATCACTGAGAATATTAATGGATTCTTTCTCAACACTTTTACAGAGGAGAAAATCAAGAAGGTAGTTTTTGACATGGATGGTAATAGCTCCCCAGGACTAGATGGCTTTCCCGCTACTTTCTTTCATAAGTTTTGGGATATCCTAGGCAATGATGTAGTGGAGTTAATGCTCAAAAGGACATGGAAATCCCAAAAGGAGTTAATGCTAAATTTTTAGTCCTCATACCTAAACTAATGGGAGCAATGGAATTTTCTAGTTTATGTCCTATTAGTTTATGTAACACTCTAATGAAGATTCTCATGAAAACGATCGCCAATAGGCTAAATATTATCTTGCCATTCATCATTGATATGAACCAAGGAGGTTTTGTGAAAGGGTAGAAAATACTAGATGGTATCTTCAGAATTCATGAAGTTATTCATTCAATGGTGGCTAGTAAGGAAGTAGGTATGTTACTAAATCTAGACATGAATAAAGCCTACGATCGGGTCTCATGACGTTTCCTCACCAAGATTTTGGGTAAGTTTTGTTTATGTCCCCAGTGGATTAAGTTGATTTTTAGTTGTATCTCTACCACAAGAGTTTCTATCATGGTGAATGGGTCACCCTTCGATTACTTTAAGAGTGAGGGGGGGCTGCGACAAGGAGATCCTTTGTCTCCATACTTGTTTATTATTTTAGCAAAAACATTGAGTAGGAACATTTTAGAAGTTATGGCATAAGGTCGATTGGGAGGTTTCAAACCAGCCTCAACAGTAGAGTCAGTGTCTCACCAACAGTTTGTGGATGATACAATCTTTGTTTCCAAAGCCTCGGTGCCTCAGGCTAGGAATCTGAAGAGAATTATAACCAAGTATGAGACAAAAGCAAGAAAATACATAAACTATAAGAAGAGTAGCATCTATTTCTTTAACACACCTGGTGGGAGGGAGGAAATAATAATTAACCTCTTTGGATGTGGAAAGGAGCTTTTACCGGTGACTTATCTAGGCATGCTTATATTTCTAAGGAATAATGAATGCTACTTTGTGGAACTCGGTCATTGATAGGATATCAAAAAAGTTAACAGGGTGGAAGGGTAGCCTTATCAAATTCATAGGGAAATCCTTACTAGTTCAAACTAATTTAAAGAGCATTCCAATCTACTGAATGTCTCTATTTAGGATTTCTGCAAAGGTTTGTGCTACACTGGAGAAAATTCAACACAACTTCTTGTGGTTAGGCTCAGAGGAGAGAAAGAGAAATCCTTTGGTAGTATGGAATCAGGTGTGTGCAAACAAAGATCAAGGGGGTCTAGGGCTAAAGATAATGAAAGAAATGAACCAATATCTGATTGGCAAACAGGTCTGGATATTTGTCAATAATGATCAATTGGGATGGGTAAAACTTCTTAAGTCAAAATATATAAAAAATAATTAGGACTTCCTGAAAGTTGATAACATCCCTATAGGATCCTATTTATGGAATTGTTTGCTCGAATGTCATGAGGTAGTCAGGAAAGGCATCAGATGGAGAATTTGTAATGGAAGACAAGTGAACTTTTGGCAAGATCCATGGTTGGAAGAAGTTCCTCTGCAAGATAACTTAGACCTTCGGGTCCTCCAACACAAAATTTTAGAGGAAATGGGAGGAAAAGTAGGGTATTTTCTTGTTGTAGCATAGGAAACTTCCTCTTGGAAGAAAATCATAGTTCAAAATCCTTCAGAGCAAGATAAGGTGGCCCTGACCAAAATCAATGATGCTTTAAGGGTGTTCCTGATCATTCCAGGGGGAGTAGGAGACAAGATGATTTGGGACAAAACTACAAGTAGGATCTATTCAGTAAAAATTGTCTATAAACTAATCCACTCAGGATTTAATGGCTGGACTCTGACTTCTATTATTTGGTTAAAGAATTTAACCCCAAAAATAGCTTTCTTATTTTCGCTGGCAGTTCAAAATAATATTCTGACAACAAATATCTATAGAGGAGAGGTTTCCAATTCATCAATCAATGTGTCCTATGTGAGAAAGCAACAAAATTTGTAAGTCATATTTTTAACTTGTGAATTTTCTTGTGCAGTCTTCCAAATGATTCTATCCAAATTTCATATAGATTGGGTCTACCCAAATAGAATGTTTGACTTTTGCATACAGTGGGCTTCTCCCTTCCAGGTGAAACTTTTGACTTGGCTTTGGAAGCTCAAATTACCTCATTTTTTATGGGGGATATGGAATAAGAAAAATAAGAGAGTATTTAAAGGATGGAAGAAAGATCGCAGGTTATGTGGTAATAAAATAATCAAAGATCTAAAATAAAATTGGAAAACTTTTTACTTCAAAAATGAGACCCTGTCTCCTAGGGAAAGGAGAATTTTGTGGAACTGGGGAGAGGAACATCCAGACCTAGTAATTACAACGAACCCATGAGATGGTGTCAAGTGGAGACCCCCCACACACAAGTGAGTTAAGTTCAATTTTGATGGGGCAGCCAAAGGAAATCTTGGGGCTATAGGAGTAGGAGGAGTTCTGAGAAATGAGGAATGAAAAGTGGTCCTTGCCTTTGTAGAGCCTTTGGGAACAAAAAAAAATCATTTTGCAGAAGCCCGAGCTTGCATGCAGGCAATGAGAATTTCCAGACTAGAGGGTTATAAGGAAGTAATATTTGAAGGGGATTCACTTAATATAATAAAGGCAATTAAGGAGGATAAATACCCCAATTGGACCATCTCGGAGCTTATCCTAGAAGCAAATATTCATAAATCCCATTTGGTTAGTTCCCGAATCCAACACACCTTCAGAGAAGGGAACTAGGCGACATATCTAATGGCAAATATTGCAGTTTTTTCTAGGGAGATACAAATTTTGAAGGATAACTTCCCTCAAGAATTACTGGTGTTGGCTTCTAAAGAAGATCTAATATCAAAGCTATTAGAGTAGTAGGAGATCATAGTGGTTGATGAGGAGTAATCCAACAGATGGAATTAGGTAGAGGGGCAAAAGGTAACCCATTTACTGGGGTCTAGGAAGTGAGAAGTGTACGGTACAATAGCCTAGTATTATGTCTAGTAAGTGCTAGGTGTTGTCTAGTTTTTGTTTTATCCTGAATAGTCAAGCGATAAGTATAGGATTGCGGACTCTAAGTATGGCTTTATGTGGGTCTTGGGAAGATCCATTTTTTATTTTTATTATATGGGTTTGGACCTAGAACCAGCCCATTTTGACTATGTAAAAGGTTTGTGGACCTTATAACCACCTCTATCTAATACCAAAAAGATAATAATTATAATTAAATTATTATTTTTGAAATACCAAGCATTCTCCTTGAAAAGAGCAAATGAGCAAGTTTTAATAAATATTAAAGGAGGCAAAGGTTAAATAATTTTAATTAAAATATTTAAACCTTTTGGTTAAAATTTTAATTCAAGTTATTTGTGGCACCAAAGTTAATTTTCATAGATGGTGTAAAATCAAATAAAGGTCAACGTGGGAGAGAGGAAGGCATATGGTGTAAATACCATAGCCTTTGCCTCGTAAGAAAACAAGTCTTGGACATTATTTTGCATGAGAACTCTCTACGGAAGGGAAATGATTTATGAACATAAGCTAAGGTTGGCTGCCCCAAAAATTGCAGAAGTCCAAGCGTGAAAGACGAAAAGACAAACTTCTCAAGCGTTAGCCCAGTGATGAATCCAAGGCATGCACGTGTTTCAAAGGTCTACATTCGATATTCACTGGAAATGGTGGAGAAGAGCCTTTTGGCTCTTGGCACACGAAGGAGATTCAAAGCGCAGTTGGCGCATTTGACTCCCATGTGAGCTTGTAGCTCACGCGGCTAGGGAGTCGCGGCTAAGGTGCCACATATGATTCGACCAGGGATCGAATCCCATGGTAGTGCATGAGGAGGTATTTATTTTGGTCAAATTTAATTTGCCTAAGGTCTTGATATTATTAAAAGGGTATGCTTATTTTGAGGATTTGACTATTGTGTGAAGAAGGAAGTTACTTGTTGGAATTTGGTTGATGTTGTAAAATGATTAAGGAGTGATAAGGTAGAAAGGTGAATTATTATAGTATTTGAGATTTAGGATTTTTGAATATTTTTTTAAATTTGGAGATTATAAGGTGTATAAGGACTTTGCTATACATATTGTTAAAGTGTAGTGTTATGATGAAATTATTGAATTGAATATTGTGAGTTTGGATATTATAAGATGTACAAAAGGATTTGTTATTTTTGTATAAAAAATAATCTTTGAGAAAAATAATTTGTGGAGATCTTGAGAGAGGTTGTGGTAACCTAACCCTAGTGTTGGTAAAGAAAATTTTGATTGTGGTTAAGACAGGTTTTGAAGACATATCTCCATCAAAATTAAAGGTATGGGTAAATATTCCTTGTGAGAAAAATATTATTGGATTGGATGTTGTGAATGCTAATTTGGAGTGAAAAGTATTGTTTGGTAAGCATTGTTGAGTTTGATTGTTAAAGGTTTTTCTGAGTAAGAGTTGATGATAAAAACCTTGTTTGATAAGCATTATTGGAAATATTGAGTAAGCTTTCATATGCTTGAACTAGAATTGGTGAAAGAACGTGAGTATGATTGTTATGTGAATTTGTGAACTATCCTAAAATAGGGTTTGTGCAAGAACATAAGTATAATTGTTATGTGAAGTTGTGAACTATCCTAAACTAGGGTTTGTGCAATAACATGAGTATCATTGTTATGTGAGATTATTTGATAAGCATTATTGGAAATAAGTGAATGATTGTTCATATACTTGGACTAGGGTTTGTAAGAAATGAGTGCTTTATTGAGTGAGTGATTGAGTGGAGTTAATTGAACCTATTCAAGTGGAAGTGTTAAAGTGATAGGTCAAGTTCTGTGAAATAAATTGTTCTATATTCTAATATGATTTAATAAAGAGATTGAAAGTGATTGAGCATTGTTGTGAGTGTGAAGCATATTGAGTCTCTAACAATTATATATATATTTTTGTGAGATTGGACAAGTTATAGTGAGGAATTGTTGAGAATATTTGAGGTAAGTATTTGTAAAGACTTGTTGAGCAGATTTAAGGCAAGTATTTGTGAAGACTTTTTGAGCAAATTTGAGGTAATTCTTGAAGAAGACTTGTGGACAGATTAGTGTGAGATTTTGTGGGAGCTTACAATGTAGAGTTAGACAAGTCTTTGAGAGGACTTGAGAGCAGAATTGATTGATTTGTTCAAACCTTGAGTTAAGTTTTGGGGCAGATCTAGTAGAGTTGATTTATAATTGACTAAAGCCTTGTGTTAATTATTGAGGATAGATTTTGGTGCAGATTTGAGGATAAGTTTATGCCAGACCAGTGACAGAGATTGAGCATATTTGTGCTAGACCGAAGGACTATGTTTAGTACAAATTTAAGAACAGGTATTGAGGATAGATTTGTGATATATCGAAGTATTGTGTTTAGTGTACATTTGAGGACAAATATTGAACATATTTGTGCTAGTTCGAAGGACTATGTTTAGTGCATATCAGAGGATAGACATTGAGCAAATTTTTTCTAGACCGAAGGACTGTGTTTAGTGCAGATCAAAGGATAGAGATTGAGTAGATTTGAGATAGAGCTGAGAGCTAGCTTTGGAGGTGATAGAGTATAGAGGACGATAGTCTCCAGTGGATAAAGATCCATTATCTAGGGTAGTGATGATAGGTCTTCTAAGTGAGGATGGGAGTCTTCAATGGATAGAGATCCATAACCCAATGCAGTGGAGGTAGCAGTTCTTCTAGAAGATCACCAGCTAGAGCAGAGGAGAAGGAGTTCTCCTATGGATAAAAATCCATAAACTTGATTAGGGGATTGATGCCTCCTTTGGATAGAGGTCCATAAATTTGTAATAGGGAAAGGTTTCCTAAGATATTTGTTGATAATTTTTTTGTGAAATATTTTCTTCGTGGAGTAGCCCACATTGGGTTAACCACATTAAATTGGTGTCTCTATTGTGTATGGTAATTTATACATTGCTTTGATTACTGCTATTGATATTGCTATTGATACATTGCATAATATTGATTGGGAAAGAAAAGTAAAAAGTGATCTTATACTGTTCACCTCCCTCTAAGTATAAGCTTGTGTTCTTAAATATACACTTATTTACAAGATTTACACTGTGTCTAAGATTTGGTTGCATTTAACTGACATAACCTTTCAAAAGTTTTAGTTTGCATCCTTTGCATGTTTTGCATCAAGCTAGTCCAAACAAAATATTTCAGACTAAATAAGTAGACACATTGTAACAATTCTTAGCCCATAATTACTTGCTACTTAATATATTGAAGGAGCCTTGAGTCCTCTCATTTTGTATTTTCTTATAACTAGATGGTAATCCTATTCAAAACTATGCTCTCTAGTGGGATTTTCTTGATGTAGTGAAATTTCACTATGAGATGCATGTAGTTACCAACCTACAATATTTAGAACCCAAACAAGACATGTGTGAACTTAAGTCCACAAAATAATATCTAGGAATTTGGTAAGGAACTCACTTTTTGAGGCTTTTAAAATAAATGCAAATAGGAGTATAACATCTATGGTGCATGTAGGTACCAATTTATAGAATTATAACTTATAACAAAATACTTCTAAATTTTTATCTATACAAAAATACCAAAGCAATATCTCCAATAATAAATTGGTATTTTAAACATCTTTGCACCACATTGGGTAAGAAGTAAAGTTTACTAAATGCATGTAGAGACTAATTTGTAATATTAAAGCTCAAAACTAAGTACTCATGAATTTGAGTCCACAGTAAAGATCAAATTGAGCTCTTACTTATGAATTCATTATTGTAGGTCTTTGTTTCATTTACAAGAAGGAATAAAGTCTGTAAGATATATGTAAGCACCATTTATTAGGATTAGGACTTGGAACAAAATAATTGAATGTTTTAGTCTATACCAAAAATGTAAATTATGGTTTTTAGTAAGGATCTCACTTTTTAAGGCCTTTGAACCATATCCAAGTAGGAACTAATTATCTAAGGTGAATGTAGTCATCAATCTGCATGATTGGAAATCTAAGACAAATACTTATAATTTTTATTCATACCAAAGAATGAAACCAGGGTCTTTGATAAGGAACTCACTTTTAAGATCTTTGAACCACATCCATGTAGAATTAAAGCATGTAAGTTTCATGTAGGCTCTAATTTATATGATGAGAACTTGAAACCAAATACATGTAAAATTGAGTCTACACCAAAATAAAAAATCAAATTCTTCAATGGGGAACTCACATTTTTAGGCCCTTGCATCACACGTAACTAGGATTAAAACATATACATGCAAGTGGGTACCATTATGAAACCAAGTGATTCTTTTATTTCTTGTTTTTTTTTTTAATTTTCCCTATGAGATATTATTGAAAATTTTATAATCAAATTGGATCTATGGAATACAATTAATATGGTAAATAATTTATAAATTTTCTTAGGTATATGTACTTATTAATATTCCCTTTTGAATCAAGCATTAGTTCATGTATTATTAAATATGCATGCATTAAAAATTTGCATTCATTATCTTAAGAAAAATATCATTTAAAAAAAATATAAGAATTTCTTTGGGATGATAGAATAATAGATTTGTTAAGGGTCAAAAGTTAGGCTTCATTGAATAAGTTTTACAATCTCCTTATGCAACAATAACACTATAAGCAAATTTAAAAATAATGGGTGGCATATTACTCAAATTATTTTAAAGTGAACTAGAAACTAAATTAGTTTTTGTGTTGTTTTATTTTTTTCTTGTATTTGATATCCAATTGACATTTGGTACCTTATTGTACTTTTGATAAATACAATATAAAAATTTAACATTATCAAAAAATGAAATATGGAGCTCTTTGCTTCTAAAATATTTAAATTTAAACTAATTCTTCTAAGTAGTCAAATAATGCACTTAAAATACATTATCCATACAAATAAAACAAAATCTTTTTAGTAATTAAAATATATTATATTATATTACATCATCTACGTAATGGATAAAGTGTCTTAATTGATAAGAACTCTCCTTATTACCAATAAAAGTGATTTTAATTTACATCACTTTCTCAATTTAATATATTTTTTTGCAAGTTTATAAATACCACAAACTTTAATTCTTATTTCCTATAGATATTACTTTCTATGAAAAAATAGTACTTAATGTTGACCCAACACAACTTATCCAAAATTTATAATGATATAACTAAAAACTACTAATATATTACTATTTGGTATCTCTATTACTTACCTCACATCAACCACTTAAACCACCTACTTAGACATAGAAGCATGGTGAATAATTAATAAAAACTAGGCCTTACAAAACATCCAAGTTTCCAATATAAATAACGAAAGTGAATAGGAACATCATTATGACCATAATACTAGAGGTTCTATAGCATGATATAGATACATTTTATCATCCTTATTTCTTCTTTTCTAATGTGTGATATTATGGATGACACCATAGGGATAATGACAATAGAGATAAATTCAATAAAATCATCAATCAAACATTGCATTAGTCTTCTATCTTTGTGTGAAAATCCTCCATGGCATCCACCATTTATGATTATTTTTATGAATGTCCTCATATTGGAATTCATGATATGAAGGAAATTTATAAGCCCCACTCTCATTTATTTATCTATTCCTATTAAAATTTAGGTAATGAAGGGAGTTGATTTAAACCATAGTTTGAGTGCCCCCTTTTCACCTTATATGCCTTCCAAATAGTTTTCTCATTTGAAACTATTATTCTCTTCCTCTTATATCTAGAAGTGCTAATGGCATCTAATCAACCAACATGCACTACATCCACTCCCTTCCCTTTATTGTTCACTCAAACTTCCCCATTTAGATTATTTTCATTATAAAGGGAACCAATACCGAATGAACATATATATTTATATTTATGATTTCCATCATCAAGGTATTTCTTCCTTTTATCATGAACTACTTTAGTTTCTATGTAATAGAAGATGTAACAAATTTGATATGGTTTTAAATTTCCCTCAAATTTCCCCCAATATTTTGCAAAATATGAAGATCAACAATCAAGATAAGGTGGTTTAAAGGATAAGCCAAGAACAATTTGGTTCTTCGAGAGCAAATCCAAGTACTACTTTCTACGAATCCTTAAGATTCATTTTTATAGTTGTATACTACCCTCGATCCTTTCTCTATTATAAATATATATGACTAATATTTATCCCATTATTTTTGTGAGATCACTTTTCTAATAGTTCATTACACTTCCTAAAGCTATCAATATCTTAGATATTGACCTCCATACCAATGAGTTACAAAAAAATATCACTAAATTCGTAGCCAACAAACCAACTCCTAACAAACACAAAGTCTTCCTTTTAGGGCTTATTTGCTAAAAAACTCAACGTTTCCCTCATTATTGTATTTTTACCTATCTTATTAAGAAACAAGAGGGAAGTGTGCCATGTGCCAAAGCAAGCACACTTAGCTTTATACTTATCAAAGGATCCACTTTTTATAAAAAGACCTCATTGCATAAGGAACATTTGTTTGACCTTTAATATGCACGTAAAGGAATTACCTTTACTACTTCATGTTTCCATCCCTGTATATATTATCCAAGGAGTATATTTGTGTTACTCCATTATTATTAGTTAGGATATCTTTTTGGTCATAAAGTTATCTTGAGAAAGATCTTCACATACAGATTCAAGCAACATATAGATTCAAGCAATGAGCCTAAAATATCTTGTGACCCATGTATCTAAAGTACCTTTGTCTCTCATGCCAATAATCCATGTAAAAAGACTTACCTATTGTCAATTTGTAGTATCTTATATATAGCTAACATACGTAGTTTTTATCTATTGCACACATTTTTCTTTCATGTAAGAATTGCCTCCTTTTGCAAAGATTTTGTACTTGTTTATGATTTAGGCTTACTCATCATTGATGACATCTATTGATTACTCCTTTTATATAAAAGATTGATTATGTTAAGAATATCTAAACAAATAATGTTATGCATATATTTACATGTATATTTTTATTACAGTTAACTTTATTTAAAACAATGAATGCTTTATTAATATTAACAAGAATGCTTTTTCCATATTACTTACTAAACATTTTTTTTGGTAATCATATTTTATTAATATTAAAAAGATGTGTTACATCAATTCATAAAGTGGGTAGCTTGGTTACTAATATGAACTCTTAGGTTTCAACCCTGCCCCTTGAGCTCAAGGGTGTATGTGGTCATATTATAGCTGATAACACTCGCCAACATGAACTTTGTTTTGGAACATTCCACCAATATACATGCCATATTATGCTAAAACTAGAGGTAAAAAAAAAAAAAAACACTAACTATTGATTCTAAATGCACAAACACGAAGGAAAACCTACTAACCATTGCAATCTGAGCTTGATCCGGCGAAAAAAATCATTATATTTCTTTACAGTTTTCATTATATTTCTTTACAGGCGACCTCGAAAACAGGCCAGTTCCTCCGATAAGGATTCATATACGCAACTTTAACAACAATGCTGATTACCACCTCAGTCTTCTTAAGGTATTAATATTTTGTACATTTCTGTTCTTCGCGTACAAGACTCTTCTACTATACAGTAGGGTATGCGTAAAGGCACCATAGATTGGCTCCCTGCTGTCGCACAAGTTCCAGCCAATATCCAGAGGATCTCTTTCCAGATAATATCAACATCAGTGACGAGGATGAAACCCTTATACGCACTTCTTCATTATCCAACGACTACCTGATAACAAACAGCCCAAATAATTGGTCCTGAACGCTATCAGAGGACACAAAACCGAATAGTAAGAAAAGATCGAAGCAAAATACCTAACACTTGATCGACGCTGAATCTTCTATCCACATCTCTCGACAGCATTCGGCGAATTAGATCCTTTGCAGGATGTGAAATCGTGAGCCACATATCGGTAGGAAATCTGAGCCTGCCACGCAGCACCGATTCAAAGATTTGCTGCGGTGTATCACCATTGAATGGAGGAAAACTGCTGAGCATAATGTAAAGAATGACTCCAGCGCTCCACACATCCACCTTCTCATTATACTCTCTTCCTTCCACTACCTCGGGCGCCACATAGTACGGAGTCCCCACTATTCCGCTCATCTTTCCTCCTCCTGCAATTCATTTCCATTGCCCGATATTTTAGGATTCTTGGCCAGAAATCAAATTCAAACGAGCAATATTCACCACAACGCAAAATACCGTGAGAGAAGAATGAAGCCTGCCCAAAGTCGGCGATTTTGATGCTTGTCGACAAAGGAGTGGAAGACTGATTGTCGGCGAAAAGAATGTTTTCAGGTTTGAGGTCTCGGTGGGCAACGCCCTTTCGGTGGCAGAAGTCCACCGCCTCCATCACACTTCTCAAAATCCCCGCCGCCTCTTTTTCGCTCAATCGTTTCCGCTGCACTATTTTGTCAAAGAGATCTCCGCCGATACAGGCGTTCCTCATCGTCATGAACGTCGTGGAGTTCAACGATTCCGTGATGGCCGGCGAGATGTTTCAGAACTCTGGTCTCGTTGTGGAGGGATTCCTTGTCCAGGGAGTCGCGGAGATTCGCTTTCTCAATGGTTTTGCAGGCCAAGAGTTTTCCTGTGTGTGTGTTGAAACAGCGGTTAATGCTACCAAACCTCCCTGTGCCGATTTCCTCATCCACACGGTACCGTTCTAAAAAGCTCTCCCTCATTGCGGTAGTGGTGGCTCTGCGCTACCGAGCTCCTTGCGCAACGATTGATCATTTCTCCATGGATTAAATTTGCAATTTAATCCGACGATAAGACATTCCTTATAATACGCTATACCCATTCCTTATAATACACACGCAGTCGCTATTGCGACCGGAGACCGACTTGTCCGTCCCATGGGGCACGGTGGACCATTTCCAAAAGTAATATCCATTATAATATATATATTTTTAATTATTTAATTATTATAGTCTAATAAGTTTAAAAGTTTTAGAGTAGACCTTACTTTAAAAGTTAATGTGAGTGTTTTTTTTTTTTAATAGGGGAATTGGTTACCGCTACAGTCCTTTTTTTACTGTCAAGCACGGTTCAAATCCTAGGGCTGATCTCCTATAACCCCTATTCCATCTCGTTAATTTTACCCTAGAGTGAAATGGACCGCCAGATGCTCGAGATTCATACCGATGTTGTCGGTTTAGCGTGCACTCAGAAGATTCAGATCAGACTACTACCTTTGCAAAGGGTTGGCTTTTCCCCCAAAGTTTGAACCTAGGTTTCTTCTTGGTAAGTGCCCAGCCACACCTGCACTTACCAATCCACCTAACCCCAGGGGGTTAATGTGAGTGAGTTTTTAGAGTAGACCTTACTTTAAAAGTTAATGTGAGTGAGTTTCTAGGTTTTATGACGAGTCACTAAATGGAAGTCAAAATAGCTTTGGCTGATTAAAATTGATAAGATAGCTGGGAGTAAGAAAGTTAATAGTAGAGGGGTATTTTCTCAACAATGTAAATTATTTTAATGAGAGGATTACAGAGAAAATTTACGAGGGTTAAATATAATAACGAAAATTTTAAGGATTCTTAACTTGCTAAAGCATGTGGATTTAAATTATATTTTTAGACAAGGTAATAGGGTGGTAGATTGGCTAGCTAAATGAGGGACTCTTCATGAAGAGGACCATAGGTGGATTCCCCTAGATAATGTTCATCTAGACATAAAAGAAAAGGGAAGAGGCATAATCAGGTTATTTATGATTCGATCAAAGGTTAATCCAAGCCTATACTTTTTCATAAGCTAAAGAAGTCAACTCTTAAGAGCAAGCCCTGCCATTGGTAGATACGGGGTTACATGGCAATGTGTAAGAAATTATTTTTTGATTTAGTTGATTTGTGGCCTTTGCAATTGCAAAAGCCTAGTGACGCATTTTCCAATATAATGTTTCGTCATTGTTAGTGTTTTGCGACATGGAAGATGTAGTGATAGTTTTCTTAAGATGTCCATCAATGGACAACATGCCCATGAACTGATCCATCTAGACAAGTTGTAATTGCATCAAAGACCTAGGTAGATAGTTCAAGTGCAATGATCTATGGTTTACGAAAATAAGAGAGATTTTAAGGGCATAAAGTTTCCAATGATTAATTGGTCGATGAAAGTCCCTACAAATGGTTAAACTCAAGGACAATATGAAGGGCTAGTAGTTGGTGTCATCAAATGATGGTTTGGATTGGGGGTAAATCAATGGTCTATGGATGAGGGTTGTAACCCTTTTGACCTTTGGGTAAGGCCCAAGAGTCATCTTAGATATGTTTTTGGAATTAGGATGGTAGTCTGGAATAAGTTGAAAATGTTTGAAAATTTGATGGAAATAACCCAAAATTCTATAGTCCTATAAAAATTAAGTTGGAGTTATTTCTTCACTAAGTTGCAATGCTTCGTACCTCCCTACAAGAACTAGTAGAGATTGTGGAAGATAAGCTCCTTGTACCCATTGCATTGAGAGCACTCCCGGAGTCGTATCGCACCTTTATGACATCCTGAAGCAGAAGCCAGATTTTTAAGAGTTAGTAAATTTGTTGCAACAAGAGGAAGCGTTCCATGAGAACTCAAATAAATAAGATCATGTCATGATGATGAATCAAAAGGGCAAGAAGCCATTCCACCTGCAAAGACAAGGCAAAAAAAATTCCAACAAGCTGTAGAAAAATTGTTTGATTTGTGGTAAGAAGGGACATAACTTGCACGAATTTTAGTTCAATTCTTTTATTCAAGGAGATTCAAGTAACAAGAATACTAAGCAAAGAGGACCGCCTCCTAATAACAAGGGGGAGTGGAACCAATGAAGATCACAAAGACAATAACAAGAGAATGTTACCAATACTGAAGATGAGGAGGAGACTGAGGATTTTGCTCTTGCTCATCAGGAGCAACCATCCACCACTACCACTTGGTATGTTGATTCAAGTGCTTCCAAACATGACTGACTGAAAGTATTGGTTTATCTTTTTGTATGAGAAGTCTTATCCAAGTTAGGTACATTTGGGGGATGACACACCCTATGACATTGAACGAATAGAAGATGTGCAAATCCAGCTTGGAAAGCATCATTATTAGATAAATAAGGTATTGTATATGCCAGGACTCACAAAGAACCTCTTATCTATCAATCAGATGTTGGATAACAATTTACAAGTGGAGTTTGATACTGTGGATGGAGAAAAATATTGTCTCATTTGAGAAAAAGCTAGAGATTCTCACATCATCGCTATAGCATCAAGATTTGGGAAGATGTTCCTACTTGATTGTGTGGCTTCCAGCAATTAGGTGATCATTGTTCATGTTGTAGATGTCACTACCCTTTGGCACCGATGATATGGACACATGAATACCCACTACTTGATTACCTTGCAAAAGCAAGATTTGGTACATGGTCTTCCCTCCCTTGCTTTTCCTTCAAATATTTGTTCTACTTTCATAGTAGGCAAACAACACAAAATTCCACTTGAGATTAGCACACATCATGCTAAAGGTCCTCTTGATGTGATTCACATTGATATGTGCAGACCCATATGGGCTAGCCACACTGACCTCAGATATTTTATGTTATTTATTGATGACTACTCCAAAAAATGTGAGTGTATTGCTTGAGATCGAAGGATGAAACCTTTCAGTATTTCAAGGATTTCAAAGCTCTTGTGGAAAATTCCACTAGTCATATTCATGCCCTCCGCTCAGATCGAGGGGGAGAGTACACATCAAAATAATTTTTTGTATTACTGAAGGAGAATGAGATTCGGTGGCAGTTGACCACATAATACATGCTACAACAAAATGGATTTTGTGAAAGGCACAATCGTACCATCATGGAAATGGTAAGAAGTATGCTAAAAGATGCACAATTGAGTCCAACATTTTGGGTTCAGGTAAGTGAACATTGCAATATATTTGCTAAACAAAGCACCTACAAAGGCTCTTCAGGGAATGACTCCTCAAGAAGCATGGTTAGGATATGAACCATCCATCTCTCATATTCGATTGTTTGGTTGTACTGCCTACATACACATTCCCAAAGACAAACAAAATAAAATTGAAGAGAAGTCCTTGAGGTGTATTCTTCTTGGATATAGCAGTGAATCTAAAGGCTATAGGCTCATGGAACCTACTACTCAAAATATTTATGTTAGCAAAGATGTTATATTTGATGAAACTGGTGACCCTCCAACCATTCCATCTACAACACCACCTGATCCTGATAATGGTCCGATAATCATCCATGATGATGAAGATAATAGTAGAGGAACTACTCCTATTGCGAGTTTACCTCCACATCATTTGATTCGATCATTATGGTACAAAAAGACACTACAGGATTCCCATATGAGTGCTCCATCTGACACTTCTACCTTCAAACTAAGGACATCGTGAATTTGGTATTGATGAGCATCGTGGTGAATAGACCTGAACCAAAAATGGTTCATGAAGCTCTTGAGTTGCCACATTGGAAGTCAGCTATGGAGGCTGACTATAAATTATTGATGAAGAATGGCACATGGGAGCTAGTTGATCTTCTACCAGGGAAGAAGGTCATAGGATGCAAATGGGTGTTTAAAACAAAGTATAAAGCTAATGGAACACTCGATAAGCACAAGGCTCGTTTAGCTGCAAAAGGGTATGCACAGAAGTAAGACACCGACTATGAAGAGACATTTACACCTACAACCAAGATCAAGACCATTCATATTATTTTTGCAATTGCAGCATAATTTGGTTGGAAGGTACATCAGATGGATGTCAAGAGTGCATTCATAAATGGAGACTTAGCAGAAGAAGTCTATATGAAGCATCCTGAGGGATTTGTTATTGATCCAAGTAAAGAAAAAGTGTGTAGATTGATCAAGTCTCTGTATGGTTTAATCCAAGAGCCTGGTACATAAAAATTGATGAACACCTCTTACAACATGACTTTGTTAGGAGTCCGTATGATCCTAATATCTACCTTCAACAACATGGGGGGAGACAACCATTGTTGTCGTTTATATCAATAATTTGGTCATCATAGGGAGTGCTAAGGATTTGATTTTATCTTGCAAGAATTATCTCAAAAAATTATTCGACATGACTAACCTTGGTTTACTTCACTATTGCCTTGGATTGGAGGTCTGGCAGATGCAGGATCGAATATTTATTTCTCAAATTAAGTATACCAAGACTTTGGTGGAGAGATTCAGAATGACAAAGTGCCAACCCATGCTTACACCAATTAAACCTAGTCTACATCTGTCTTGCCATGATAGTTATCCATAGGTAGATGCAATTGTCTATTGTTAGTTGATTGGAGGGTTAATTTACCTAACATATACCAAGCTGGATATTTTCTATGTCGTTAGTTATATGTCTAGTTTTATGCATGAAACTAAGAAATCTCATTGGAAAAAAACTAAGCATGTGTTGAGATACATATGTGGTATTGATAGTTATGGCCTATAGTACAAAAAAAATGATAAATTCTTCTTGAATGGATAAACGGATGCAAATTATGGGGGATCCTTGGATGATAGGAGATCGACGACTGTATATGTGGTCTTTCTTGGATATGGACCAATTTATTAGGGTAGAAAGAAACATAGTATCACATCAAAATCTTGTTAGCGATATATTACATTAGGTGTATTTTGTTAGTTGTTAATTATTATTAGCAACTTGTTATTTTGTTGTAGCGACATCCTGTTGAGATGCGCCTTCTTCGGGCTAATCCAAGAATATTGTGTGTTATTTAAATGTTAGATTCAATGACAATTATGTTCGATTTCCTAACATGGTATCAGAGCTGGTTTGAGAGGAGGCTGAAATTTTTTACTCGAACAACAGACCTGCTATGCATTTTTTTTCTATCGCAGAAGCACTAACAAAGAGAGCACATGAATATAGAAAAAAAAAATTAAAGGTCTTCACCTTTAATTTTTTTTTTCTTCTAAATTTTTCAATGGCCTTGTGGCCACCTCAGCAGACGCACCCAGGTGTCACCGTGTGACAACAGCACCCAGGCGCCACCGCTGCGTGACACACGCCACCCCGACACCACCTCCGCGTAGCCACGCCACCCAGGGCGTCGCTCCACACTAGTGCCACCCCGGTGCCACCCCCGCGCGACTTCTCTTTCCCGCGCGTTCCCTGCTGTCGAACTGCTACAGACAGCCATTGCGAATGCAAAGGCCGTGCGAGAAAGTAGAGGACGCAGAAGTCACGCGACTATCGCTGCGGCCCTACCATTGCTGTCTACAACAACTCTCGCACCGAGCTCCACTCGAGCGGCACTTGAGCTCCGCCTAGGGCGGCTCGTGGAGCGTCGAAGACTTTTTGAAAAGCCTTATCAACACGGGAATCGGGTTTAGAACCCAGATCATCCCACGGGATCACTGGCAAGTGAGCCGTGTGGTGGGTTTTGGGAACCCAGAGGTCACGGGTTCGAGTCCCGTCGAACCCCCCCCAAAAAAAAAAAAACAAAGGTATTTTTTTTAATAAAGTTTTTTTTTAATTATTATTTTTTAGTTAAATTAAAATTTAATTTTAATAGTTTTTAACTATATAAATTAAAATTAATTTTTTTTTTAACTTTAAAACTATACAATAGTTATAAAAATGCTTTATTAAGAGAATTTTTTTTTAAGGGGGGTATTTTTTTTCAAAAATCAAAGGGGGAAAGTGAGTAATTTTTTCAAAAGCAAATTTGGCATTATTGTAAAGGTGCATTCTTGGCAGCGCCCGACACCTAGAGGTTTATTTTCTGTGGGCAATTTTATGTTGTATGTTGCATTTTTTCTTACTTTTCACTACATCATTAAAAGTTAAAATCAAATTCAATCCCTAAGTCCCCGGAATAATTAAAACCCATCCGTGCAATTTATTGCACTGCAGTGTTCGGTATTTGTGATACCTCTGGCCAACACTTACAGGTAAAGTTCTCGTGATTGCGCTACTGTATCCTCTGCCTAATATAGCTACCAAACATGACGTCTGAGCTTGTTCTCTATAAATCATCGGGGAGAGATAAGTTTGCCATTTTATTGCATTTTTTTACTCCATCCATTACCCTAATAGTTCTTGTGTTTAGGCGTAAATCCTGACGAAATTTCTGAAATCCAAAGTGTTTAGGGGAAGTTACACCCCACGCATGAGGATTACAGACTTTCTATGGTAGGTGCCATCAACAAGACTATTCCCTTTCAGTACTGCTTAAGTACCACGTATCGTATGATCTCTAAAAATTACCTATAGTTTCCCTCTCGTAAGGGCGGGTGATTTTTTTTTGATATTTCTAAATACCTATAGTCTCCCTCACGTAAGGGCAAGTATTTTGTATGGTATAATGGCCTAGCAAAAGGTATATTTAAAGGGGGACCAATTGGTGTTATAAGGAACCTTCACCATGTATGCAAAATTAATGATTGATTCTCATCAGTTGTTGAAAGGTCCTAATTACACATCGTGGAAAAACAAAATGAAGGAAATCCTAGCAATGGATGACTTATGGGATGTTGTATCTGGAGCAAAAAAAAGACCTTCATCTGCTGCTGGCGCTACATCTCCATCTGATGTTCATAAATACTTTGACAAGAAAGATAGCAAAGCAAAAGTGCTCATTTTGCTTGTTGTGTCTGATGAAGTTCAACCCCATATTTCTAACTATGAACATAGTAAAGAGGCATGGGATGCCCTTAATACTATATATGAGGGAAAGAATTATTCCACTATTCTATTTCTTCAATCTCAATTAAACAGTCTAAGCATGAAGCAGGGGGAGATAGTTGAAATTTTTCTTTGAAGAGTGTCTCAATTGAAGGTAAAGTTGAACTCTTTAGGAGAACCAGTTGATGACAAGATCCTTACCTCAATTGTATTGAGAGCTTTACCTG
This sequence comes from Wollemia nobilis, assembly GCA_028583015.1. Lineage (NCBI taxonomy): Eukaryota > Viridiplantae > Streptophyta > Pinopsida > Araucariales > Araucariaceae > Wollemia > Wollemia nobilis. Next base: position 2,537,194 of record JAQPPZ010017128.1, read on the forward strand.
ATTCTTATAGGGTGTTGATCACTTCCCTTCAGGTGTCACAATGGAAAGTTACTTTTGTAGAGTTGGTTAATATGCTTCAAGAAGAGGAGGCACACCAACTACAACGAGATGATTCTTCTAACACTGCCCTCTACACCAATAGAAAGGGGCCAAACAAGAAGAAGGGTAATTTTCCGAAAGGAGGTGGTTCTCAAAAGGATTCAAAAGGGAAACAACCTCAACAACCAAAAATATATTGCAAGATCTGTGACAAAGAGGGTCATGATACAAACAGATGTTGGCATAAGAATAAACAACCTAAACAAAAAGGCTAGAACAAACCACCCAACAAGAAAAAGCAACCCAAGGTGAATGTTGTTGTTGAAGAATCTGACTCGGATTCTGAGTGGGCACACAAGGTGCTCATGACTACCACAGCCTCCAAGCAGATGGATCCTATATGGTATGTTGATTCTGGCACTAGTAAGCACATGACTGGTGACAAATCGTGGTTTGAGTATTTTGAGGCCAAAGAGGGCAAACCTGTCATTATTGCTGATGATAAAACCTACAAGGTTCAGGGAGAAGGTACTATTTTAGTTACTCTTTCTGATGGCAACTATCATATTGAAAAAGTTCTCTATGTTCCAGGATTGGCGAACAATTTTTTGTCAGTCACACAAATTCTGGACAAAGATATGGCTATGAACTTTAGTGTTGAGGGAGGCAAGAAGTGTTGTTCTACTACTAGGAGAGGTAAGAACATTGCAACCACTTCATATAAGCATGGCTTATTTGCCCTAGATACTATCTCTTCTCCAGATGTAGCCATGATTGTCTCTACAAAAGAGGCAACTTCCCTATGGCACAAGAGATATGGACATATGAGTTCTGGTTACTTAATTGAGTTAAGTAAGTATGAAATGGTAAAGGGTCTTCCTTCCCTTTCTACCACATTACCAGTTTACTCTGACTACTTGGCAGGAAAGTAGCATAGAGTACCTTTTGAAAGGAGCTCTACAAGAGCAAAGAAAACTCTGGAGTTGATTCACACCGATCTGTGCGGTCCTTTCACACCCATCAGTTGTGGGGGGAAGAGGTATTTTTAGTTATTTGTAGATGATTACTCACAGAAAATGTGGGTGTTCTTTCTTACTCTGAAATCTGAGGCATTTGGTTTCTTTCAACAATTCAAGAAATCTGTTGAGAAGGAGTCAGGGGCTTCTATAAAGACTCTCCGCTCAGATCGAGGGGGGGAGTTTACCTCTAAAGAATTTTCTGCATTCTTGGCTGCACATGGGATCACGAGACAATTAACTACTACTTATACTCCTCAACAAAATGGAGTTGCTAAAAGGAGGAATCGTTCCATCATGGAAATGGTTCGTTGCATGCTCACAGGAGCTAGTCTTGGGCAAAAATATTAGGCAAAAGCTGTCACCATAGCAGTATATCTGTTGAATAGGGCACCCACAAAGGCCCTACAAGGAATGACTCCACAAGAAGCATGGAGTGGTAGGAAACCCTCCATTTCTCATCTACGCATTTTTGGATGTAAAGCTTTCATGCACATACCAAAAGAGAAAAGGAAGAAGCTAGATGAGAAGACATTGAAGTGTATTCTTTTTGGCTATGATGAGGACTCTAAGGGTTATCATTTGATTGATACCTTGACCAAGAAAATACACATTAGTAGAGATGTAGTTTTTGATGAGGCTTTCACATCAAAAAACACATCAGATGTATACCTAGACCTTGTGGAAACTAAGGTTGAGAAGTCTCCTTCATCAAAGGTTGGAGGTCCTTATTCATCTTCTTCAACACCTCAGAAGAAGAATCCAAAGTGGTATACAAATACAATCAAATATTCTAAGCTATCCACTCCACCAAATTTGACATTGGATAGGCCTCGTACTCACAGCATGGCTCGATAGGAGAAAGCTACAACAGAGAATACTGGGGTTGATGATCTGTGTCAATATTTTGAGGAACTTTATGTAGATCCAGAGAGAGATATAGAAGATATGGATATTGATGATGACAGGGTGTTTATGTCCTCAATAGACGATCTTGAACCTGCATCAGTGCAAGATGCTCTTGGTGAGCCTCAATGGAAGGCCGCTATGGATGCAGAGTATAAGTCTTTGATGAAAAACAAAACTTGGAAGCTTGTCGATTTGCCATACGAAAATAAGCCCATAGGTTGCAAATGGGTGTATAAATTTAAGTATAAGGCATATGGGACAATAGATAAGCATAAATCCCAACTTGTTGCAAAGGGCTATGCTCAAAGAGAAGGCATTGACTACGAGGAAAATTTTGCACCTACTGCTCGGATGACAACCATTCGAGTTCTTTGTGCTATGGCAGCACAATATGGGTGGAAAGTACACCAAATGGATGTCAAGAGTGCTTTTCTAAATGGTGATCTCCAAGAAGAAGTCTACATGACTCAACCAGAAGGATTTGAAGTGGAAGGCCAACAACAGAAAGTTTGAAATTGGTCAAATCCTTATATGGTTTGAAACAGGCCCCTCGGGCTTGGTACATAAAAATGGATAATCATCTAGTGCATCATGGATTTAAGAGATGTCTGTCAAATGCAAATCTCTATTTCAAGAAGCAAAGCTCTGAAATAGTGTTAATTGTACTCTATGTTGATGATCTACTCATAACAGGGAGTTCATAAACAATGATCTCTACTGTCAAACAAGATTTGAGCAAATATTTTGAAATGATAGATCTCGGACTTCTCCATTACTGTCTTGGTCTGGAAGTGAACCAGAAGGAGCACTACATCAAAGTGTCTCAGAAAAAATATGCCAAGAAACTACTAGAAAAATATCGTATGACTGACTGCAAACCGATGGCAACACCAATGGAAATAGGTCTTCAGTTATCGCGATATGACAAATCACCTCAGGTAGATGCTACTCTCTAACGTCAGTTGATTGGGAGTCTCATATATCTGACCAATACTAGGCCAGATATCGTATTTACTGTCAACTATCTTTCAAGGTTCATGTAGGAACCTAAGACTACACACTAGAAAGCAGCAAAGCGAGTTCTTCACTATGTCCGTGGCACAATGGAATATGGCCTAGAATACAAGAGGAACAACAAATTCTTCTTACAGGGATACACAGACTCCGACTATGTCGGATCATATGATGATCGTAAATCAACTTTAGGATATTTTTTTCATCTTGGATCTGGTCCTGTCTCTTGGCACAACAAGAAGCAACAGGTGGTTGCTATCTCATCAACAGAGGCAGAATATGGCACCGCACGTGAAGCTGTGTGCGAAGTGATATGGTTGTGTCGCATCCTAACAAGTATGGGTCTTCCATCAAAATCTCTAATACACTTCTGCGATAACATCAGTGTTTTGAATCTTGTTAAGAATCCAGTACATCATGAGAAAACCAAAAACATTGATACACAATGCCACTTTATTTGATATAAAGTACCAAAAAACTGAATCCAGCTTCAGTACATCTCCAAAAATGCTCAAGTTGCAGACATATTCACTAAGGCACTTGCACGTGTCAAATTTGAATTATTTTGCAGCTCACTATGTATTTCAAAATAATGGGGGGATGTTAGCATAGCTAGAAGTTATTCAATTACCCAAATAATGTAATAAGGGGGGATGTTAGTGATATATTACATTAGTTGTTAGGTGTATTTGGTTAGTTGTTAATTATTATTAGCAACTTGTTATTTTGTTGCAGCGGCATCCTGTTGAGATGCACCTTCTTCGGGCTAATCCAAGAATGTTGTGTATTATTTAAATGTTAGATTCAATGAAAATTATGTTTGATTTCCTAACAAATCTACCAATTCTTATAGGGTGTTGATCAGTGCAAGATGCTCTTGGTGAGCCTCAGTGGAAGGCCGCTATGGATGCAGAGTATAAGTCTTTGATGAAAAACAAAACTTGGAAGCTTGTCGATCTACCATACAGAAAGAAGCCCATAGGCTGCAAATGGGTGTATAAAGTTAAGTATAAGGCATATGGGACAATAGATAAGCATAAAGCCTGACTTATTGCAAAGGGCTATGCTCAAAGAGAAGGCATTGACTACGAGGAAACTTTTGCACCTACTGCTCGGATGACAACCATTCGAGTTATTTGTGCTATGGCAGCACAATATGGGTGGAAAGTACACCAAATGGATGTCAAGAGTGCTTTTCTAAATGGTTATCTCAAAGAATAATTCTACATGACTCAACCAGAAGGATTTGAAGTGGAAGGCCAACAGCAGAAAGTTTGCAAATTGGTCAAATCCTTATATGGTTTGAAACAAGCCCCTCGGGCTTGGTACATAAAAATGGATAATCATCTAGTGTAGCATGGATTTAAGAGATGTCCATCGGATGCAAACCTCTATTTCAAGAAGCAAGGCTTTGAAATAGTGTTAATTGTACTCTATGTTGATGATCTACTCATAACAGGGAGTTCATAAACAATGATCTCTACTGTCAAATAGGATTTGAGAAAATCTTTTGAAATGACAAATCTCGAACTTCTCCATTACTGTCTTGGTCTGGAAGTGAACCATAAGGAGCACTACATCAAAGTGTCTCAGAAAAAATATGCCAAGACACTACTAGAAAAATATCGTATGACTGACTGTAAGCCGATGGCAACACCAATGGAAATAGGTCTTTAGTTATCGTGATATGACAAATCACCTCAGGTAGATGCTACTCTCTATTGTCAGTTGATTGGGAGTCTCATATATCTGACCAATACTAGGCCAAATATCGTATTTACTGTCAACTATCTTTCGAGGTTCATGCAGGAACGTAAGACTACACACTGGAAAGCAGTAAAGCGAGTTCTTCACTATGTTCGTGGCACAATGGAATATGGCCTAGAATACAAGAGGAACAAAAAATTATTCTTATAGGGATACACGGACTCCGACTATGCCGGATCATATGATGATCATAAATCAACTTCAGGATATTTGTTTCATCTTGGATCTAGTCCTAACTCTTTGCACAACAAGAAGCAACAAGTGGTTGCTATTTCATCAACAGAGGCAGAATATCGCATCGCACGTGAAGTTGTGTGCGAAGTGATATGGTTGCGTCGCATCATAAAAAGTATGGGTCTTCCATCAAAATCTCCAATACACTTGTTCTGCGACAACATGGGTGTTTTGAATCTTGTTAAGAATCTAGTACATCATGAGAAAACCAAAAACATTGATACACAATGCCACTTTATTCGATACGAAGTACCAAAACACCGAATCTAGCTTCAGTACATCTCCACAAATGCTCAAGTTGTAGACATATTCACTAAGGCACTTGCATGTGTCAAATTTGAATTATTTTGCAGCTCACTATGTATTTCAAAATAATGTAATTTGGGGGGATGTTAGCATAGCTAGAAGTTATTCAATTATCCAAATAATGTAATAAGGGGGGATGTTAGCGATATATTACATTAGGTGTATTTAGTTAGTTGTTAATTATTATTAGCAACTTGTTATTTTGTTGCAGCGGCATCCTGTTGAGATGCGCCTTCTTCGGGCTAATCCAGGAATGTTGTGTGTTATTTAAATGTTAGATTCAATGACAATTATGTTTGATTTCCTAAAAAATCTACTAATTCTTATAGGATGTTGTTCACTTCCCTTCAAGTGTCACAACAAAAAGTTACTTTTGTAGAGTTGGTTAATATGTTTCAAGAAGAGGAGGCATGCTAACTACAGTGAGATGATTCTTCTAACACTGCCCTCTACACCAACAGAAAGGGGCCAAACAAGAAGAAGGGCAATTTTTTGAAAGGAGGTGGTTCTCAAAAGGATTCAAAAGGGAAACAACCTCAACAACAAAAAATATATTGCACGATCTGTGACAAAGAGGGTCATGATACAAAAAAATTTTGGCATAAGAATAAACAACCTAAACAAAAAGGCCAGAACAAACTACCCAACAAGAACAAGCAACACAAGGTGAATGTTGCTTTTGAAGAATCTGACTCGGATTCTAAGTGGGCACACAAGGTGCTCATGACTACCATAGCCTCCAAGCAGATGGATCATGTATGGTATGTCGATTCTGGCACTAGTAAGCACATGATTGGCGACAAATCATGGTTTGAGTATTTTGAGGCCAAAGAGGGCAAACCTGTCACTATTGCTGATGATAAAACCTACAAGGTTTAGGGAGAAGGTACTATTTTAGTTACTCTTTCTGATGGCAAGTGTCAGATTGAAAAAGTTCTCTATGTTCCAGGATTGGCAAACAATTTGTTGTCAGTCACACAAATTTTGGACAAAGATATGGTTGTGAACTTTAGTGTTGAGGGAGGCAAGAAGTGTTGTTCTATTACTAGGAGAGGTAAGAACATTGCAACCACTTCATATAAGCATGGCTTATTTGCCCTAGATACTATCTCTTCTCCATATGTAGCCATGATTGTCTCTACAAAAGAGGCAACTTCCCTATGGCACAAGAGATATGGACATATGAGTTATGGTTACTTACTTGAGTTAAGTAAGTATGAAATGGTAAAGGGTCTTCCTTCCCTTTCTACCAAATTACCAGTTTGCTCTAACTGCTTGGCAGGAAAGTAGCATAGAGTACCTTTTGAAAGGAGCTCTACAAGGGCAAAGAAACCTTTGGAGTTGATTCACACCGATCTGTGTGATCATTTCACACCCATCAGTTGTGGGGGGAAGAGGTATTTTTAGTTATTTGTAGATGATTACTCACGGAAAATGTGGGTGTTCTTTCTTACTCTGAAATCTGAGGTATTTGGTTTCTTTCAACAATTCAAGAAATCTGTTGAGAAGGAGTTAGGGGCTTCTATAAATACTCTCCGCTCATATCGAGGGGGGGAGTTTACCTTTAAATAATTATCTGTATTCTTGGCTGCACATGGGATTGCGAGACAGTTAACTACTACTTATACTCCTCAGAAAAATGGAGTTGCTGAAAGGAGGAATCGTTCCATCATGGAAAATGTTCGTTGCATGCTCACAAGAGCTAGTATTGGGCAAAAATATTAGGCAAATGTTGTCACCATAGCAGTATATCTGTTGAATAGGGTACCCACAAAGGCCCTACAAGGAATGACTCCACAGGAAGCATGGAGTGGTAGGAAACCCTCCATTTCTCATCTACGCATTTTTTGGTTGTAAAGCTTTCATGCACATACCAAAAGAGAAAAGGAAGAAGCTAGATGAGAAGACATTGAAGTGTATTCTTTTTGGCTATGATGAGGACTCTAAGGGTTATCGTTTGATTGATCCCTTGACCAAGAAAATGCACATTAGTAGAGATGCAGTTTTTGATGAGGCTTTCACATCAGAAAACACATTAGATGTATACCTAGACCTTGTGGAAACTAAGGTTGAGAAGTCTCCTTCATCAAAGGTTGGATGTCCTTCTTTATCTTCTTAAACACCTCAGAAGAAGAATCCAAAGTGGTATACAAATACAATCAAATATTCTAAGCTATCCACTCCACCGAATTTGACATTGGATAGGCCTCATACTCGTAGCATGGCTCGACAGGAGAAAGCTGCAACATAGAATACTGGGGTTGATGATCTGTGTAAATATTTTGAGGAACTTTATGTAGATCCAGAGAGATATAGAAGATATGGATATTGATGATGACAGGGTGTTTATGTCCTCAATAGACGATCTTGAACCTGCATCAGTGCAAGATGCTCTTGGTGAGCCTCAGTGGAAGGCCGCTATGGATGCAGAGTATGTCCTTGATGAAAAGCAAATCTTGGAAGCTTGTCGATCTGCCATACAGAAATAAGCCCATAGGCTACAAATGGGTGTATAAAGTTAAGTATAAGGCAGATGGGACAATAGATAAGTATAAAGCTTGACTTATTGCAAAGGGCTATGCTCAAAGAGAAGGCATTGACTACGAGGAAACTTTTGCACCTACTGCTCGGATGACAACCATTCGAGTTCTTTGTGCTATGGCAGCACAATATGGGTGGAAAGTACACCAAATGGATGTCAAGAGTGCTTTTCTAAATGGTTATCTCCAAGAATAAGTCTACATGACTCAACCGGAAGGATTTGAAGTGGAAGGCCAATAGCAAAAAGTTTGCAAATTGGTCAAATCCTTATATGGTTTGAAATAGGCCCCTCGAGCTTGGTACATAAAAATGGATTATCATCTACTGCAACATGGATTTAAGAGATTTCCGTCAGATGTAAACCTCTATTTCAAGAATCAAGGATCTGAAATAGTGTTAATTGTACTCTATGTTGATGATATACTCATAATAGGGAGTTGAGAAATAATGATCTCTATTGTCAAACAAGATTTGAGCAAATATTTTGAAATAACAGATCTCGAACTTCTCCATTACTGTCTTGGTCTGGAAGCGAACCAGAAGGAGCACTACATCAAAGTGTCTTAGAAAAAATATGCCAAGACACTACTAGAAAAATATCGTATGGATGACTGTAAGCCGATGGCAACACCAATGGAAATAGGTCTTCAGTTATCGCAATATGACAAATCACCTCAGGTAGATGCTACTCTCTATCGTCAGTTGATTGGGAGTCTCATATATCTGACCAATACTAGGCCAGATATCGTATTTATTGTCAACTATATTTTGAGGTTCATGCAGGAACCTAAGACTACACACTGGAAAGTAGCAAAGCGAGTTCTTCACTATGTCCGTGGCACAATGGAATATGGCCTAGAATACAAGAGGAACAACAAATTCTTCTTACAAGGATACACGGACTTCGACTATACCGGATCATATGATGATCGTAAATCAACTTCAGGATATTTGTTTCATCTTGGATCTGGTCCTGTCTCTTGGCACAACAAGAAGCAATAGGTGGTTTCTATCTCATCAACAGAGGTAGAATATCACACCACACGTGAAGTTGTGTGCGAAGTGATATGGTTGCGTTGCATCCTAACAAGTATGGGTCTTCCATCAAAATCTCCAATACACTTGTTCTATGACAACATGGGTGTTTTGAATCTTGTTAAGAATCTAGTACATCATGAGAAAACCAAAAACATTGATACACACTGCCACTTTATTCGATACGAAGTACCAAAACATCGAATCCAGCTTTAGTACATCTTGCAGACATATTCACTAAGGCACTTGCACGTGTCAAATTTGAATTGTTTCATGACTCACTATGTATTTCAAAATAATGTAATCTGGGGGGATGTTAGCATAGCTAGAAGTTATTCAATTATCTAAATAATGTAATAAGGGTGGATGTTAGCGATATATTACATTAGGTGTATTTTTTTAGTTGTTATTTATCATTAGAAACTTGTTATTTTGTTGCAGCGACATCCTGTTGAGATGCGCCTTCTTCGGGCTAATCCAGGAATGTTGTGTATTATTTAAATGTTAGATTCAATGGTAATTATGTTCGATTTCCTAAAAAATCTACCAAAAATTTAGAGTATCGTGCTGCTTCAAATGTTTTTTGTGAGGAAGTATGGTTACATCGCATTTTGACAGATATTGAAATTCCACAAAGTCATCCTTCAGTTCTGCACTATGACAATCAGGGTGTTTTATAATTGGTTTGCAATCTTGTTTTTCATGAGCATACCAAAAACGTTGAGATACAAGTGTACTTCATTCGCAACCATGTTTTATTGCACAATATTCAACTCTAGTACATTTCCACGAAAGAGCAAGTTGTTGATGTTTTCACCAATTCTCTGGATTGTGGAAAGTTTAAATACTTTCGAAGCTTCCTCTCTTGTATTCTGAAGACCTAATGTATTATGGGGAGGAATGTTAGAATAATACATTATTTAACATTTGATTAAATGTTGATAATTACATAAGTGTAACGGTACATCCCTTGGACTACCCAAGAATGCTTGTATAAATACTCTTTATTGATTAATGAAATATGTGCTTAGCTTCCTCCATTCATTTTTTATAAAAAAACATGGTGCAAAACAAGATTCGACTGTAAATCAGGTGCAAAAAAAGGTCTGGTTGCAAACCGATTGCAAAACAAGATTTGATCAAAAACCAGGTGCAAAACAAGGTCCGACCATAAATTGGGTGCAAAATAAGGTTCGATCGTAAACCAAGTGCAAAACAAGATCTGGTTGAAAATCGGTTGTAAAACAAGGTCCAACCGTAAACCGGTTGTAAAATATGATCTAGCCATAAACCTATTTTAAAACATGGTCCAGTGCATATTGGATGCAAAACACAATTCAACCTCAAATTGATGGTAAAACATGGTTCAGTCTCAAACTGGATGCAAAAAATGCCCAACTACAAATTGGGTGTAAAACTATATTCGAATTCAAGCTAGGTGCACCAAGGTTTACGCTAATATGTGTCACGCGACTAGTCACCCGTCTTGTATGTCGAATGACATGCTGTAACATGTCCACTTGTAGTCATTTCTATCTATAAAAATGCATTAAAAATCATTTTTTTAATTTTATTTTTGCAATTGCACCCGACCAAAGAAAACCATCCCTGAGTGATTGTTACCTTGCAACCTTCTCAATACAATTTATCCTACTTCCACAACTTCTAGCAATGGCCATCACTTCAACATCTTATGCAAAAATTGTATTCAAGAACCTTTATTGCCCTGCAATTTCAGATATGTTAACCACCCTAGGTTACAACTTTTTGTGGGTTAATCACGCAGGTTTGCAGAACTTACTTTCAATGCCCCAATTCAAGGAAGATAAACTCATTTTGCACAATATCATAGACGGTTACAACCATGATCATGCCATAGTGAATCTATAATTACAAAATAGAAAACTATCATTTACAATCATGCCTACAGACATCTAAAGATTGATAGATATTTCTTATATGGATTTTCCTCTGGTGACACAAAAGTTCGTTCTATATCCAAATGATTAAGGTTACCTGAATATGACCTACAATCTCAGTACGAAATTATTATTTGGTATAATTCTCATTTCTTAGATTCTATTAATGTTCAAAATTTAAAATTTGTAATTTGTCATCTAATTTTTTTTGTAGCTTCTACCTCTAAGTCAAAAAGAGGGTTAACAAACACCTATGTTCAACATCTAGCTTTTAAGGCCATTATTGAGTTCTTCCATGTGAGACTGATTCTGCATAGAAGAACTGAACTTCAATTTTGAGCATTGGCCTATATGGTTCATTGTCTTCACCATGAGAAGTTTGATTGGTGCACATATATTTTAGATCGCATCAGAACAAAGTTGCATGGCATTCAAATGAGCTCAACGACCATGGTGGGCATCGTTAATTATATTTTAGCATTATATTTTGAAATTTTTTCATAATTTATAGAATACTCTTGTACCAACTATAGTGCATCCAACACTATAGAGCATTGCCATGACACCCCAGGAGTTGAAGGTAATAAGTCCATATTTCACCATCAAATAGTTTTTTATATTTTAGAACATTTTTATTTTTTATTTTTATTTGCATATAAATGTAGACTTGAGTAGCCACCACAAGGATAAAACATGATGCTGCCATAAGGGATCACATGCTAGAGGTCAATAGTGATTTTGAAGACATTGTATCATAAGCATCACCATTGTAGAGGCTACAAAAAATTTTGAGGCATGCTGCTTCTGCTAGGGGTTATTGTGCACCTATGTTTACACAAAATGTGTAGTGTGAATCTAGTGAGGTCACCCCTACAACATGTAAGTTTATCTTTAGATATTTTATCTCTATATTTGTTTACATAAAATTATAATAATTTTTATTAAATTTTTCATATGTTTCAAACTTATGCCCCACCTCCATAGGTGCCCAAATACATCATACCTCATCTTATTCAGGTAAATCAATGTGTATTTACTTTGAATTAACATATATTTATTTATTTTTATCTTATTTTTTGAATAATTCTAGAAAAATATTTTTTATTGTTTTTAGGCACCTCTCAATAACAACCTGTGAGAGGCCATGTGATACCACCACTACCTCCACCATAGCAATGACAGGCTTAGAAAATGAGAGGCCATATGTAGGTTGGATTTGGAAAAAAACTTTTTTCACAAAGATCACAGGGGGTAGCACCAAGTGAGACTATGTCTTTTTTTCCATATTTTTCACTAAACACAAATACATAGGTACCAAAATTTTCAAGTGTGGGATTAGATAATATCCCACTCGATGATGATTATCTGTTGTAGGGAAATATTAGGCTTCAAGGCAACATATGTGCTTCAATATCCACAAGGATAAGCACAACAAATAGAATCCCCTACAACTCAGTAGACATTATCACCATCTGCTCATACAAACGACCCTCATCCTCAAACTGAGGATGACAAAGTAAATTTTGATGAAATATTTCAATGGTTGAAAATTGTGAAGAAATCATAAAAGAGGTGGTTCTTCAAGATTTGGAAGTGATGGAGTGGGAATTTCAGGCCAAGGTCTTTATGAAGGAAATTCATGCCTAGTATAAAAAAATTTCTAAAATAGAATCAATTTTTTCTTTGGTATAGAATCAACCAGAAAATCTTGGTGGCTTGCTAGATCAGGCTACATCAGGATCAGTGAGATCTACTATTTTGTATGATTATGAAATTCTAAGCATTATGGTTAGTAGAATTGAAAATATTAATGCTAAAGCCCAAGCATATTATAACCAATGGGCTTTCAATAAGAAAAAGTTGCAGTTGCTGAGGCTACAAGGGATGTGGCTGAGATGAGCAAATGTTTTCTTATGTTTTGTTTTTCTTTTATAGTCAAATTTTAATATTTTATCAAAATAAGTTAAATTTTTTCATATAACTCTTTTGAATTATGTTTTCTTTTTCTTTTTGCAGTCAAATTTTGATAATTTAACAAAACAAGTTAAAAGCATGGAAGTTAATATCATAGTGGCAAAGAAATTTCTAAAAAATGCAATGTTAATGAAGAAAACAATGCAAGCCAAAGTTAGGGATAATAATATTTTAAGAAAATATATCAGGGAAAAACTCAATGATGATGTGGATCTCGTGCTAGAGGAGAAAAAAGGAAAAGAATTGCTTTCAACAATGCTAGAAGATCCAGCCCAAGAAGAAGCTACATTGTTGGGGAGTTTTGAGAAAATAGAGGAAAGCCTTGTCATATTTGGAGCACTTTTGTTGCAGAACTTATTATTAGAAATCATTTACCAATATGCAAAAATATCAAATCATTCATCCACATAATTATCCACAATACCAATCCACAATTGAGATAGAGATAGATAGTACCCTTAAGGTAGGGAAACACCAATAATATTCCTTAAGGAAGGAATCACTCCATAAAATCTCCCAAGATGAGAGTGCCACTTAAGGAGGGCAAAGTCCCATAAGCCACTTCATGGGCAAAGATGATTACATATGATTGATCTCCATGATCATTACAATGAAAAATGTCTCTTATTTATATATCCATATTCTAATTCTACTTTGAGGAGCCTACTACTAATATAATATTATAGTATAATATAATGTAATATTATTAATACAATCAACCTTGGGTTATGTGTGGCTCATGCCAAACCTTATACAATATAATAATAAATCCCCAAATATCTATTCCTAGACCCTAACAACTGCCAACGCAGGGTTTCGAGGAACAACTAAAAGGAAAGTAATTGGCAACTCTAGGAGAAGCTAAGGTAGCAAACCCCCAATATAATATTTAAGAAATTATGAAATGTTTACTAGTTGACTGCATATTTTTTGTATTGCAGTCAACAATTTTGTATAATGTAATATATTTTTAATCAAATTAATGAAAAAGGAATTTACTAATTTTGTGTCTTCTATTATTCAATGGTTGTTTTCATTTATAATTTTGTGTTGATTTTTTAGTTTATTTCTATCTAATTATATTTACTATATTCATCTCAAATAACAAAATAAATATTATTGTTGGTTAATAGTTATTTGCAAAGTAAAAAGAACTCAATTGTGTCAATACATTAATATTCATACATTAACAATACTATGATATAAAATATAAGGATTTATCAATGAAGGTAGTTAAGACACTAAGAATGGTACGATATAAAACATATAATTTTTAAAACAACAATGTGATGTAAAAAATAAAATTTATGAATAACCAAATTTTGTAAAATCTAATAAATTTGATAACAATATTGTGAAATTTGTTATAAAATAAAGTCAAACTTATCAATGTTGTGAAATTTTGTAAAAATTACAGTGGAAATAGTTGAAACAAACACTCCTCAACTTATCCAGAACCACTTTGAAGCATAGTGAATGTGTGTGTCTGCATTATGTGATCACTATAAGTATCATTATCCTCATTGTCATCTTTATTAGTGACACCCGTTCTGTCTGCTAGAGATTTCTAGTATGTCAATGCTTTGTTATAGGGAAATTTGTCTAGCTCATACGTTGACACATAACTTCTCAAACAATATTCCAAATTTTTATCCATCCTGTTATGAAGTTTAGATTTCAAAAAATATAGTGCACTAAAAACCCTCTCATCTTTCGCAGATCCCAAAATCATTGTTTGACATAATTCATATAAAAAAAAATATTCACGAATTATATCTTGTAAGAAACTACTTGGATATAATTTTTTCCACAAACGTGTAATGGAACCAGGCTCATGAAAGTGATGCAAAAGTGATGTTTTATCAACCATTGTCATTCCAAAATGCAATGATTGTTGTTGTAAAAGTTTTTTGTTGAGAATACCTTTGATTTCAACAACATTGACTTCCACACTTTTGTTGAAATGTTTAACAAGTATGCCCATGTATTTAATAAATGACTCATGTGTAAATTTGTAGTCAATAGAAGAATCCAAAAACATGGGGTTAACCACACCCATGGCCTCAAGCAACTCATATCTTTGAAACTGATCTCTTATTTCACTTTTCAATGATTCTGCTATTTTTAATAATTTAATCTTAGTATTGTGTAAAACCACTTCAAATATATCGTGTGTTATGAGAATTTGTTCAACATCATCTGTTACTATATTTTATCACCTTTCAAAACTATATAGAGGTATCATTTTTTGACGAACATTAATACAAAGATGATCATTGATGTTAAACTTCAAAAAGCTTTTTGGATAGTTCACGTTAGTTAATGTTCTCCAACTATCAAACAAGAGATCTATAAAATTTTCTTCAAATACATATAACTTGTCAATAATCATACATATTTATTTTCTTACCCTCATGAAATCAATAGTATAGATGGATATTTCTTGTGCAAGTTTAATCAATCTATTCATTTCTTGTAACATTAGAAGAATACTACATAATGTTAAAAGGGTTTTCAAGTTAGTAAAATGGTATAGCAAATATTTTACCTTATCAACTACCCTACGATTTGCGTACATAAACTCCATTAATGATTGTATTTTGTAAAAAAATTGTGTGCAAGTTGATACAATGAAATCCACCTTGTATCTACATATTTTAACATTTTTTTCCTTTTGTAACTCCTAGTGTAAACTATTGAAACTCTACAAACCTTTTTGGACTGCACAAAAAATAATCATGTGTATTACGGATGAGGTCTTCCACTCTCACAACATTTTCAAAAGTGCTCATAATTTTATATGCAAGATTCACTCTATGAGCCATCTAATGAATGGGTATCAAATATGGGGTGATAGATGTATAGAGTCAAACACAAAGACCATTCCTGTGTCCTTGCATTATAGAAACACCATCAACTCCAATGCATATTAACTTTGTGGCTATTTTTATATCATTCATTCTTGCAATATCTTTTAAACTAGTTACAACAATATTATAGATGTTTTCTGCATTACTATTTTCCACCATATTATGTAATGCTAGCAAACATGTTGCCTTCATGATTTTAGAATGTGTACACATGCAAATCCAAGATGTGTTGTCCACAACCATCACCTCATAAATTGAAAGTGAAATGAGTTTGGAAATTTTTACTTTCTCCCTTAGATCCTCTTTCTTAACGAATAATAGATATTTTTCCATTTTCCAACCACTTCAATCTGACCAATGGGAACTAGGAAGGTTTTGCACATTAGCTAGTTGAAATAGGTGCTTATAATAAATAAAATCATATAAGTATCTACCCTTTTTAAGAATACTATATACAACAAAAAACTGCAAACTTTTTGAAGCTAAAGTGGTCTTATGAATTTTATGAAACTGGGCTTGAATTGTTCCACCTTTCTCAACAAGATATTGTTGTAGCTTCAATTAATTGGCATATTCTACTGCATATCTAACATGCATACATTTTGATGCATCCTTCTACCTAACTATTTTTGTAACTATTTCATCACTTTTTGTAATACTTAAATAAACTTTCCCACAATATTTTTCTAATGTATCTTTCTTTAGTTGCATCTTATGATCCTTACCTAGTTTTCAACTACAAATTTTGCATCTACATTCTGTTGGAATGATATTGTCATTCTCTGGTTGGACTGGCTCTATAAAGGGATATGTTGATGCCCATTCAACCTAAAATGACCTTCCAATAGTCCATCTAGTTAACTTTCTACGTGTAGTTTTTTGGCTTGATGATTCCCTAGAAGTTTGTATTGTATTTGATTTATCATTTTCTTTTTCAAGTGGAATGCCATTTTGAGGAATATCTTCAAGTGGAGGCATATCAGAGTCAATAAAGTATTTTGCATGCAATAATATTCATTCATTTTTGGATTTAATAGAACAAAATTTTACAAAAAGAAAAAAGATTCACATCAACATGAAATATGACCAGAGCCATATACTAAAAATTTAATTTTTGAGGAAAAAAACATTATTTAAAATAATTTATAGAATACACAACTAAATGTTTAGTAGGCAAAAATCAATTGTACATTGAATTTGTATAGATGTCAATGGCTCTTTGTATTTTGATATATGGATAAAATATTTGAGGATACTCTTTTTAGCAAAATATTTGTCTCCCTTATTTCCATCGCTAGTAGGTGCCATTTTACTTGTAAATAAAATGTTTCTTATTTTACTTGGTAATATTATTATCAACGTGCGACGAGCCAACCCCTAAAAATTTTTGGACCTAGAAATTTTGGGCAAATGGGATGACATCCAAGGTCCCCAAATTTTGCCAATTTTTATTTTTGAAAATGCTAATATTCATGAGTTTATGAAGATTCACTACTATGCATATCCCTAGGATAGCATAAGATTTTGCTAGAATATTAGAGAAATCATCCACATTCTCCATAAATATGAAGACAAGATTATCGTCTAAAATCCTTCATATACCTCCCATACTTGTATTGGATTACTTCTAGAATATCCATTCATGTTAATCTTCCCAACACCATTAGGAGGGGCTTGCCAATGACCATCCCAATGAATAGGAAACCTATGTTTTTGAGGATTTCTTTGTCTCCATTCATCCAAAGAAAGCTTCATCTTATTGAGAATATTGTTCCACTACTAGGATGGGGAGGAGGGGGGCTACATTACATGCTAGATAGTTTCCCTAATATTAGCTAAGGAAATTGAATATCTTGTTGAACACTTTTGAAGGTCTTTTTATTTATTCCTTTGTAAATATTCTACAACAGTAAAGAAATATTGAGCCATATCATCTCCTTCATAAAACTATCCATACCATCCATCCTAGGCTAAGTATGCCAAGCTTGCTCAAATTAAGTGAACATGCAAGTCTAAAACCCAAGAGGGAAGTCAAAATTTTCCATAATTGGGTAGCCAAGGGATAAGAAAAGAAAATATGATCCAGAGTCTCTCCATCTCTAACACATCACACATCTATAGGGGCCAAGAAAACCTCGTTTCATCAACTGATAATCTATAAGGACCTACTTATGGAAAATAAGTCAAATTTAAAACCTCACTTTGGGCCATAATGGTAGATATCAAATTTGATTGAAGTCATAATTAAGGGGGTTGGTAGCATATTAACATGATGATAAAAATCCCAAGTCTAATGTATAAATACCCTTGGAATGAGAGCCCTAGCCAAAAGAGTCATCTCCTTGAGACAAAGAAAAAGATCAAGCTCTAAGAATCATCTGAATAGCTTCCTTCTAAGCCTCCAACATTGTCATAGGCCACTAAATTTTTGATATCCATACTATTTTATGCTAAGAACCATCCACAACGTTCCTATAAAGTGGGAAACTTTGATCCACCCTTCCCTATGAAATTGTTTCATGAGAGGTCTCCATTCAAAAAATTGTTGAATCAATGGTACATACCTATCCCAAGCTTCAATCCAAAAATTTAATTGTTTGTCATTGTTTATAATCTATAACTATTGTTTCTTGATAAATGTTTCCCCTATATTTAACACCACTATGATCAAATATCCTCTATGGGGTAGCTGATATATGGTAAAGTCTTTTGGTAA
The DNA here is from genome assembly GCA_028583015.1 of Wollemia nobilis. Lineage (NCBI taxonomy): Eukaryota > Viridiplantae > Streptophyta > Pinopsida > Araucariales > Araucariaceae > Wollemia > Wollemia nobilis. Next base: position 2,555,534 of record JAQPPZ010017128.1, read on the forward strand.
TCTATTTTCTACATATTTAGCTCTTAAAATTTGATCCTAAAGCACATAAGGAGTGTTGATTAATTATGAATACAGTTTAGCTACCAATGCCTTATTATTTTTTATCATTGATCTAAGGCCCAACCTTTTTTTGAAAGGCATAACTTCTCCCACTTCACAATTACCCATTTTCATTATGCTTTTTCTCTGCTCCATAAGAATATTTAATTAATTTAATCTAGCTCAATCAAGATAGATTTAGTGGCATTCAATATATAAGAGACAAATAGGAATAGACTGAAGATCTTATTTTATCAAAGTGAGTCTACATCTAGAAGAGAGCCACCAATTGGTCTAGTTATCTAGTTGACTCTTTATCCTCTCTATAATCCACATCCATTATTCCTTTTTTTCTTTGTAGTTTTCAAAAATACTCATAGATAGGAATTGGAAGAGAAGCTTATTTTAATTGCAAGATGTTCATAATGATAGTTTCCACTTGGGAAAAGCAATGAAAGAAGATGATCTTTAAATTTTCCTCATTAATCAATTGTCTTGTAGCTATTGAAAAGAGATCCAAAATCTTCTAGAACATGGATGCCTCTCTCAAATATGTGCAATCCAATAAGGTTGAATCATCCACAAACTATAAGTGGGGATCTAAGGTCATTACAATTCCCTAAAGAGATTAGTTTATTTTATCTTTAGAAATAATTCAACCCAAATATTTTACTAGTATAATGAATAGGTAAGAAGAAAGAAGATCCCATTGAAATCCATAAACAAAGGAGATGGACTATCATTGATAAGCACCACAGGAGATAGAGGAAGTACTACCTCTAATACATTCTATCCAATCTCGATAAAACCCAAACTACCTCAAAATTCAAAGAAGAAAATACCAATTTACCCTATCATAAGGCTTGGAAATATTTAAATGAAAAAACATGAAATTGGGTTATTGGGATTGAATAAAATGTAAGGCTTCTTGAGCCAACACTATCTCATCAACAATATGTCTCCCTCCCATGAAACTTCCTTGATTTTGGAAAACTATATTGGGAAGAAGAGGTTTCAATCTATTAGCCATCACCATTGTAATTATTTTGAGGAGAATATTACATAATGTTATCATCCTAAAAACAAAATATTGTCCAAACTCTTGATATTTAATAATGAGCACAATATAAATTTTATTGATATCTATAAGTACTGAATTGGTCATACTCATTTCCTCTACCACATCAAGTAGATCATCCTTAAAAGGATCTCAATATTCTTGAAATATTTCAATGGGAAATCCATATAAGCTTGGTGTTTTAGCTTTATTCATATTGAACACAATAACATGTAATTCATGCATGGAAACCACACCTGTCAAACTAGCATTGCCTTATTATATAACGAGGGGGGAATTTCTTGAAGAATTTCTTGTTGAGCCCTTGGATCTAAAGAATTTTCTAAGAATATTTTTGTAAAATAGTTTGTAGCAATATTCTTCATGCCATCCCATTAATAAATTGAGTCACCAATGTCTATCTTCAAGGATGATATAAAATTATAAGCTCTTCTTGAAAGAATGGATTTATAGAAGAAAAAAAACTTTCTATCTCCTTCTTTCAGCCATTGAATATTGGATTTTACTTCCATAGAAGTGCCTCCCATTTTCTCATTCCTCCAAATCAATAGATATTTATATTTTTGGCCTAGTAAAATCCTTTGAGATACCCACATAGTAGATTTATTCATTCACCTATTCAAGTTGAAGATCCAGATCTGTCTTTTTTTCCTAACATCACCAAACTCCTGCCAATTCCATTCCTTAATTTTGGTTTTAAGGAATTGTAATCTCTTCACAAAATAATACATTTTGGTACCAAATATTGGCTTGCCTTCCCTCCACCACTGCTAGACTAGGGGTCTAAAAGTATTTTCCTAGAGCCACATGAGCTAGAATTTGAAAGGAGTGTAGTTGCGAGTAAGCTTCCAAATATCTAATAAAATAGACCAATGATCTAAACCAACATTATTGAGGATGAGATATTTTATAATTATCCCAGCTAAAAGGATCTCAGCCAAAATTGCAAATCTATCCAAACATTCCCAAATGCATGTTGACCCTTACCTCTTGTGAGATAATGTCATCATCCCATTATCAATTTTGAAATTAATCAATTAAATATACCACAAATGTTAATGGATTATATCTAATTTAGCATCTAGAAATCTAATCCCTCTCATTTTCTCCTTCAAATAAATAGTAGTATTAAAGGCCCCTCCTAAAATGAGCTATGTTGTAGGAAATAGGAGTCAGAGAAATTAGATATAACTCCACTACTTTTGTTTCTCCTATATACAGGTGGCTACATAGATATTGATACATAAGAGTTTCTTATCCTACTACCTCCATTGGCTAAGATAAACAAGATTACACCTGCTACCCACAACCATATGCACCACAAACTCCTTTAGGTTCCAATGATAGGAAAGGTCCCCTGATGCACCTTGGGAGCTAAGAGAGTCCACCCTTCTTGTAAGCCAAATTTCCCTTGCTACTATATCCATATCTTTCATTGATGGCTTAGTTTCCTAAAGGAAGACTAGTGTGTGAAGAACACAAGCTTATACTGAGAGGGGGGGGTGAATAGTATAAGACCGCTTTCTACTTTTTCTTTCGATTCAACTTGCAGTTTAGAATTATGCAGTGAATATATAATAATATCAAAACAAAAATCAAAACAATGCACATAATATCATCCACAAAAGAGACAACAATTTACGTGGTTCACCCAATGCGGGCTACTCCATGGATAAAATTTTTACTAAATTCTATCACCTCAAATTCTGGGAAACATGTCCCGATTACAAAGTTTATGGGCACCAACCCAAAGGAGATACCTTCCCCTAGCTCTGCTTAATCTGGTGATCCTCTAGAGAACCTCTACCTCTGTAGCCCTTAGCAAGTGGAACTCTATCCATAGAAGACACCTGTCTTCCTTGCTCTGACTGGAGACCTCTGTCCTCAACTCTATCACTACACAGTCGGTCCTCTTATCTGCACCAAAACACAGTCCTTCGGTCTGGCACTATTGTCCTCGAACTTGCACCTTTGTGCAATTACAACACTTGTTCAAATATCCACTTATGCACCTCTGTGCAAACACAGTAGCAATGTCTTCGCACACTCTTCTCTTCGATGATTGATCTTCTCTCTGCACTCTGCTTCTGCAAAAGTCGCACTTCGAATGCACACTTTATCGATACCAAACACTTCAAGCAGTCCTCCTTTTATACTCACAATCTCAAGATTAGAACCTTGATCTTAGTCGACTACACATCCCTAAAACAACGTCGGTGCAAAAACCTATGCTACGTCGGCCCAGATTTAACTCTGTCGGCTCCACTGCCTTCTTGTAGCTTCTGGCACAAAACTTCAACATGTCACAATATCACGACATTTTTACAACCATACACCTTCTATAGCCTATTGTCACGAAATCGTGACACCTTGGCCTTTGTCGACTTCCTTTGTGCTTCTGTCATGAAATTGCAACACCTTTGTTTCTTGCTAACGTCATCTCACTTCTGTCGTGAAATCGCGACACTTTAGTCTTCATGGCGTTCCTCTCAGCTTTTATCGCGAAATCGTGACACTTATGATTTTTGCTGACGTCATCTTCACTCTGTCGTGAAATCGCGACGCTTTAGTCTTCATGGACTTCCTCTCAGCTTTTATCATGAAATCACGACACATCGGCTTCTGCTGACGTCATCTGCAACTCTGTCGCAAAATCACGACGCTTTCACCTTAGAGCTCTTCCTTCTTCAATTCGTCATGAAATCGCGATGCTTCTTCTACTTAAGACTTGCTAACTAATTCTGTCGCAAAATTGCGACACTTTCTCCAACTACAAGCTGCCAACTCAACCTGTCACAAAATTGTGACACTTTTTGCATCCGTACAACTTCTTTGTAGCCTGTCGTGAAATCGTGACATTTTTAGCTTTCGAAAGCTTTCCCTGCAACCTGTCGTGAAATCACGATGTTTCTAGCTTTCGTACGCTTTATCCACTACCTATCGCGAATTCGTGACGCTGCTCCTTTTAGACTCTTTCCTTTGCTGCATGTCACAAAATCGTGATAGTCCTCAACTCGACCTCTATAGCATGTCACAAAAATGTGACAGTCCTTACTTGGAACTTTGCATCATGTCGTGAAATCGCGACAGTTCCTGAATCACTTTCTCTCTCTTCAATCTTGTCGCGAAATCATGACAGTTCACACTGCGAACTTTCTCTTCTGCAAAATGTCGTGAAATCATGACACTTTATTGTTCGTATAGCCTCCTTTGCAGAATGTCATGAAATCATGACATTTTTCCTCCTCTGCCTTCCTGCACTTTTCGAGTCATGAAAATGCGACATGTCGCGAAATCGTGACAGTTTTTCCTGCTTCGTCTCTGCCTTCCCGCATGTCGCGAAATCGCGACAGTTTTGCCTAAAATTTCTCTCTCCTCAAACATGTCATGAAATCACGACAGTTTTGCTAGCACTTTCTCTCTCCTCAAACATGTCGCGAAATCGCGACAGTTTTTCCAGCCACCTGCATACTTTTTCTAACTTATCTTTTACTTTATCTTTTGCAACTGGGCTACTCTGATCTTCTTGGAAACTCACTGTCCATGCTGAAACCTTCATCAAGACACATTCTTTGACATCAAACCAGATTGCTTCAATAACTCTTTGACATCAATGATAACATCTATACTTAGATCAAAAGCAATGTACCCAAGGTACCCAAAATTACCAACAGTGTGGTTTATTTACCTATATCATCCTTTTAATTCTATTATGCTTGGGGGGAATACATTTAAGCCTCCTTGCATTCCATAAAATGATTCACATGAGCAACAAAGAGTGAAAATATTTATAAGAGGATTTTTCCCTTAAAATTAAACATCAATCATAAGGCCAAGTGCAAAACCAATCAACACTACTAAGATGTTGTGCTTGACCTTATGATTGGTGTCCAATTTTATTTTCTTGAGTTTTTCTTATTTTATGCTAGATGAATCCTGCATGGTCTCCAATCCTGGAATGTGTGTGTAGACAACTAACTCATTGTTGAGAGGAAGTGAGGATTTCCACCTATTGATGGCTCTTGAAAAAGTAAATTTTCTTCATTTAAGAGGTTCTTCTCTTTTGTATTGCTATCTCTTTTGTTCTTCTGTTAAGATCCTTTAGGGTTTTGTTTGATATCCATCTACATAATAATCTAATTCATGATGTCGTATAGGGTGTATTTAATTATCTCATATAGTTTGGGTCCTCCAATCTCAATGAGAGTTTTATCTACCATAACTTCTATCTCCAATTGATTGTCTTTTTCAACATTTGTCTTTAGTGGGAAGTTGGATAAAGATGATTGTTATCACAATATTTTATATGGCTACCATTTTCTTTTGGATCGATTTTTTTTTGTTCTTAGAAGCCAACTATATTAGTCCATTCCTTTTCCTACTCTAGGATTTTATGAGGGCATTCTCTTTCTAGATGTCCATACTCATGGGGAATCTGGCATATGACTATATCTCAAAAGGATAGTTTTGAGGGGGGATCTTTCCCATCATATTTTCCCTAGTGGTCTAAAGAAGTATATTTATGGATATCAAGAGACAACAATGTCATGGATGAATCTTGATCTTTATTTTAAAGTTTCATATGATGAATCACTTTAACATCCCTTCTATATGTTTTTCTTATAAGTTTCCTATCGAAGTGCAGCTCAATATATTTGCATTTTACTATTGTGTCTAATGTTTGAATATGTGGTGGTTAATATTCTCTTGAGGCCAAAACCCACTTTTGTACATATATTTGTCATATTTACTCTTTGGGCCCAAGTAAGCCTAAATAAAAATGATTTTTAAATTTTTACAATATTTTATTCCTAAGGGCCAGTCTCATAACCTTGACATAAAGGCATTATGTGTTTGGAAATATACACCTTTCTATACCAACCTTTTTAGCTATTGGTTGGAGTGTAATTTTATTTCTATTTTAGTGAGATTGTTTTGTATCAAGGGACTCCCTATCATATTATACGTTATTTTTGTTTTGTGTATTCCTTTAGTAAGCAATACAAGGTAATGTTTGATTCTATTCGATTCTAGAATTTGTTTTAAAATCTAATATGGTATCAGAGTAGGTGTGAATCTTCATTACTTGGTTACTTTCATTGGTAGATGGTCTTTCTTTCAAATTCTCTCAAGGAAATTTTTTTGTTGGAGCTATATCAAAGCATGTTTTGAAGGTTAATGATATACTCTGAAGAAGGGTTTTATGAAAAAATCTTAGGTGGACTTGGATCGTGAGGATCTCACTCAAATAAACTAATTTGCTTTAAGATAAGTTTCATCGATAGGTTCATTTTTTCTCTCATTGGCACTCAATATTATTTTGTTTTAATTTTTTTAATTAGATGGATGCCCTAGTTACAGGATTGGATTTTTTGAGGTTTTTCAAAAACCTGATTTGTCATTTAGAAAATTTTCCAAAAAAATCATTTCCTTTCCTCTTTTACCTTTTTATCTAATAACAATATAGATGAGAGGTAGACTACTTGGTTTTCATGGAAGAATAAAAGAAGAGGTAATTTTTTCATACAGATCCTTGATTCTATAGAAGTCATGGGTATAAATGAATGCTTAGGAAATATCTTCAAGCCACTCGATAAAGTTGCAAAAATAGTCTAACAACTTTTTTACTGCATAGACATGAGATGATGTCTTAATTGGTTATGTTAAACAAAATGGTTGTGTAGATCAAACCTTAATAGATATGGATAAATCATGAGCATTTTTGGATTCTTCGTAAAGTTTTAGAGGGGGTTCAGTTTTGTATTTTTGTCCATTTTACCTCTAGGTGCTCCAATTTTTCATTTGAAAAAATTATCCCTCTATTTTTTAATTCTCAAAAGTTGTAAAAAATAAATATTCATTGGAAGGGTGGAATTTTGTGGTGGATTGGGTGCACATGTTCCTGCATTAGTATGATGTAGGCCTATATCAATGCAAGACACCAAAGTGGGTAAGAGAGGCAATGATATTCAATCTAAATTTAGTGGTTGCTATTTTCCTCTCATGCATGATGTATGGAGGGTTGGTTAGCTAGAGTCCTTTAAGGATTTGGGCTATGGGAGATCACAAGTTTGAATACCTACCAATCCAAAACCTTTTAAGTTGTAAAGATGATGTTATCATACACATGACCTATGATGACATGGAAAATTATAATGATATTATTGGATGACATCATCCCCTTGCACAACTATGATAACATGAAAATATTGTATGGATACCACATGGCAGTTCATATGGATGACATGGTGATCCATATAGCAGATTTCACAACCAATAGATGAATCTTGAGATGACACATGGTAGTTTGTATGGATGATGTGGAAATACATATGTGAATTGGTAGTACGTGCATGAATCTTGAGGTGACATGGAAATTAATGTGGTATTTCATACAATTGACTGGTGATTAATGCACAAATTCCAAGGTAACGTGAAATTTTGTATAGATGATGTGACAAGACACTTGTCGACTAGTGGAGAAAATAAATCAATTGATTACATGGCATGAATCCTAATGTTATTAAAATTTATTCTTATTAATAGAAATCATTTACCAATATGCAAAAATATCACATTACTGTTGGCAATTTTGGGTTTGAGATCCTAGCTCCTTGTCTATGAGTTGTCATTGATGTCAAAAGGAAATGACATTAATGTTAAGAGGATGTGTTGGCTTCAAAGGTGAAAGATTCCAAGAGAATCTTCTTAAGAGAATTCGGAGAGATTCCATTGGATAAGGTTTTTGGATAGGGTTTTTATTAAAACCAAGTTAAATGGTTTTTATTAAAACCAATGGAGGTTCTCTTTATTATTTAAAACCCTTCAAGGTTTTAATTAATTAAGGGAGAAAATTATTTTTAATTTATTAAAAATATTTAAAGGATTTTAAACCTTTTTTATTCTTAATTTATTAAAATTAATTAAGGGTTTTTAAACCCTTTAGAAAGCAATTTCGATTAAATTCGAAATTACGTTTCTCTACCGTCGACGTGTTCTAAAGTCCACGATTGGACTATAAATATGGGAAGGATCCTAAGGTTTAACTCCTCTTGAGATTTTCGAATGCATTAATTTTTGGCTACGATCGATGCTTTGTTGATGCCGCGGAAGAAGAGAGCTCGCGTTTGAAAAAATTACAAAGTGCTTGTTCATTGAAGTGATAGGAAGTCTGTCTTAGATTTCGTTAGCCCCTTGTGGGCTAGTGGTAGCATAGGTTGCATTTGGGCTTTGCGTAGGCGGAGGTCTGCATTTCGATTCCCACGGAGGAAGCTGTGCATGGATTAAGTCACGTTTTTGTTTAAACGTATTTTGTTTTGCGATTTTCAGATTCATCAAGGGCAGCCATTCCGCGATTTTCAGATTCGTCAAGGGCAGCCATTCTACAATTTTTGAATTCTTCAAGGACAGCCATTCTAAGGTGTGATTAATTTCTTGATATAATTTTTGGCATTGTTTAGCATTGTTTAAAATACATAGGAGAAATAAGGGGATATTTCTTTGGTTGTATTTTTGAGATTAGTCTTTTGCCATGCTAAAGTTTAAAATGGAGATATAAGGTGTAAGTTTTGGTTGTTGTGTTTTTGGCTTCTTTGGTGGTTGTTTTCAAAAGAAGAGAAGCTAAAAGGTGTACTAAGGAAAGTATTTATATATGCTCATTTATCTTGGTTCTAACCCTAACTTGGTTGGAAGTTTGATGGTTGTGTGTGGTGACAACTTTAAGGATAAATTTTCTTCTACTCCAATAAGGTATGGGCACATTCTTCTTATGAGTATGATTGGTGTATGTTTTCTGAAATAAGGTTGGAGTGAAAAGGTTTTCAACTAGGTTTTCTTTGATTGGGTGTAAATCCTATTTTCTGGTTTGTTGAAGACTACTTATGCATTGTTATCCTTAAGGAGAGTTTTTTGATGAATGCATAATTTTTGGTTTGAGATAGTGGAAGCTTTGTGCACTAGGGTTTGTATTTGTGAGTCAAGCTACTTGCATTGAGTTGGTGGAACCCTTGGTTGGTTGTTTTGAGTTTGATGGTTGAGTTGCTTCCATAGAGGTTGTTTGATCAAGTTATTGCTTTACTTGATTCATGATATTGGGCTTACTCCATTGAGTTGATTTGAGCAAGTTATTCTTTGCATTTGGTGATATTGTGTTGGTGGCTGTTTTGTTCAAATATATTTGGAGGGAAAAGGATTTCTACTTGTTTCCTTTTCTTGTGATGATTGGTTGAATGCTTCAAGGTTAATGTTGAGTTGAATGATGTTGGTTAAACCTTGTCTATAAGCATTGTTGTTAAAGCCTTAATTGGTTGAGAAAAGATATTGGTTGTGGAAAGAACATGAGTAGCATTGTTATATGAGATATTGCATGTTTGGCAATTGTTGGGTTGTGTTTCATGTTCTTGAGAAAAGCATACTACATCTATATTATTCATTTGAGATTGAGATTGAGTTGAGATTGATATTGGGAGTTAAGTATAGATCATATTGAGTCTCTAACAATTCTCTTTATGTTTCTATGAGATTTGAGATTGAGATTGGGAGTTAAGTATAGAACATATTGAGTCTCTAACAATTCTCTTTATGCTTCTATGAGGTTGATGAATCACATTGGGTCTCTAACAATTCTCTTTGTGGGTTTATGCTAAGCAAGTTTTTTCTTGGTGAACTTGTGAGCTATTTTGGACAGGTTTCGTTAGGGACTTGTGAGAAGGTTTTGAACAGGTTCCGTTGGGGACTTATGAGCAGGTTTTGGTATTGTTTCGATGGGGACTTGTGAGCAGATTTGGATAGGTCCTAGCAGAGGACTTGATAGCTGAGATTGATAGTTCTATCATATAACTTGAGGATAGAGGTACATTGGTTCTATTAGAGAACCTGAGGACAGATTTGGCAAGTCTTTGAGAAGGCTTGTGGACAGAGGATTGATTTGTTCAAGAGTTGGATAGATCTGACAAACAAAGGAAGACTTGTACTAGACCGAATGACTGTGTTTGGTATAGGTTGCTGAGCTACTATGGACGTGATCATAGAAGGCAGAGGTCTCTTAGGCTAAGCATTGAGTGCAGGAGGTCTTCGATGGAAAGAAGTTTCACGTGCTGGAAAGAGGTAGAGACAGTTGATCTTCTGAGGGATCATATCCAAAGCAGAGGGGAAGGTATCTCCTTTGAGTAGAGGCTCATAAATTCAAATTGGGGGAAGGTATCTCCTTTGAGCAGAGGCTCATAAATTCAGATTGGGGGAAGGTATCTCCTTTGAGCAGAGGCTCATAAATTCAGATTGGGGGAAGGTATATCCTTTGAGTCGAGGCTCATAAACATTGTAATTGGGAAGGTTTCCCAAAGAACTTTGAGATAACTTTTAGAGAAAATTTTTGTGGACGTAGCCCAGGCATTCTGGGTGAACCACGTTAAAATTGGTGCCACTTTGTGGATGGTATTGTGCATTGCTTTGATATTGTTTTGGGTATATTGCTTTACTGTTTTGAAGTATAAAGGAAAAAGTAAAAAGAGGTCTGATACTATTAACCCCCCCTCTTAGTATAAGCTTGTGTTCTTCAATTGGTATCAGAGTGGGTGCCTTCGAAAAGTTTAACAGCTTGAAGAAAAAGCTAGTAAAGAACACAATGGATCATTCAAGTGGCAATGCAAGACCTATTCTTGATGGGTCAGATTTTGGTCTTTGGAGTGCAAGGATGAAGGTTCATCTAATGGCACTTGGGAATGAGGTTTGGGAAGTGATTGAAGATGAGTACACTATTCCCGAACATGGTCCTAATACTAAAGAAGAAAGGCTCCTTCATCACGACAATTCAAAAGCAATGAATGCTATCTTGAAAGGCTTACAGAAAGCAGATCTCACCAAAGTGATTCACTGCAAGACAGCTAGTGAAATGTGGAATTAGTTGAAGGTGGTTCATACAGGTGATACAAATTTTAGAAAGGCAAAGTTGAGACACTTGTGAGCAGGTTTTGAATAGGTTCCGTTGGGGACTTGTGAGCAGGTTTTGAATAGGTTCCGTTGGGGACTTGTGAGCAGGTTTTGGACATGTTCAGATGGGGACTTGTGAGCAGATTTGGACAGGTCCTAGCAGAGGACTTGTGAGTCGAGATTGATAGTTCTATCGGAGAACTTGAGGACAGAGGTACATTGGTTCTATCGGAGAACCCTGAGGACAGATTTGGCAAGTATTTGAGAAGGCTTGTGGATAGAGGATTGATTTGTTCAAGAGTTGGATAGATCTGACAGACAGAGGAAGACTTGTACTAGACCGACTGAATGTGTTTTTTATAGGTTGTTGAGCTGCTATGGACGTGATCATAGAAGGTAGAGGTCTCTTAGGCTAAGCATTGAGGGCAGGAGGTCTTCGATGGAAAGGAGTTCCATGTGCTGGCAAGAGGTAGAGACAGTTGATCTTCTGAGGGATCATATCCAGAGCAGAGGGGAAGGTATCTCCTTTGAGCAGAGGCTCATAAATTCATATTGGGGGAAGGTATCTCCTTTGAGCAGAGGCTCATAAATTCAGATTGGGGGAAGGTATCTCCTTTGAGCAGAGGCTCATAAATTCAGATTGGGGGAAGGTATCTCCTTTGAGCCGAGGCTCATAAACATTGTAATTGGGAAGGTTTCCCAAAGAAATTTGAGATAACTTTTAGAGAAAAGTTTTGTGGACGTAGCCCAGGCATTCTAGGTGAACCATGTTAAAATTGGTGTCTCTTTGTGGATGATATTGTGCATAGCTTTGATATTGTTTTGGGTATATTGCTTTACTGTTTTGAATTATAAAGGAAAAAGTAAAAAGAGGTCTTATATTGTTCACCCCCCCTCTTAGTATAAGCTTGTGTTCTTCAATTACTCATACAAAATTAATTATCCACAATAATAATCCACACAATAAGATAGAGATAGATAATACCCTTAAGGAAAAACAACACCAATAGTACTCCTTAAGGAAGGAAAAATCCACAAGATCTCCCAAGATGAAATCACTACTTAGAGAGGGCAAAGTCACGTAAGCCACTTCATGGGTAAATATGATTACAAGCAATACTCCATATGATTGATCTCCATGATTATTATAATGACACTATCCCCTCTTTATATACCCATCTTATAAACCCTTTTCCAACTTATTATTATAATATAATCAACCCTAGATTATATGTGGCCCATGCCAACTATCCATAATACCCATATACAATACAATATCATGTCCCAATATACTTATTCCTAGGTATCATAACACTCGAGATGACACGTAAGTGATGTAGGGGTTGATATAGTTGTTGACATGACATGCTCCAATTGGGTTGACATGGTAGACCGTATACCACTTGGAATGTATAATACAAGTTAGGCCACATGATTTGTTAGTAGAAGTGGTATCACATGATTTGTTGGTATGTTGTGTAGTCAGTGCATGCTTGGCACCTCCTTACCCACTCATAAATTTATATGTGGTGGCTTCCCATTCATTGCAAGTGTTGATTTTTTTTTTTAATTTCAAAGGTTTTGGAGGCATTTTTTATGATTTTAAGTCAAAAAATTTGGGACCATAATTTTGCATATGATAACATTTTGAGTTAATTGTTTTCAAACTGCATAGTTTTTCAAGATCCCTTTATCAATTGTGTTGTTTTTGGTCACAATTGCATGCAATTTTTTAATTTTAGAAAAATACTATATTTGTAAAAAGAGCACTAACAACTAACTTTATAAGTGGTGGAGATTCTTGTCCTACTCTATATGGAATAATAAGTGGACTAAATTTGTTAGTCCTTGGGTAGGATGATAATGAGCCATGTTGGCTAGTGGGTTTTAGTTCTCATTATTCACCCAATTATCACTTTTTTACCACTTTTCTTGATGCTTTTTCCTCCTAAATTTTCCAAAATTCAAAAATAAGGAGTGTTACTATTATGTGATATTTTGACATGTGCCTAATAATGCAAATAGCACAATCAATCAATGGTGCCAAGACCACAACTTTAAGTTGGGAGCTTGGTTGTTGATTAATTTTAGGGTATTTAACACACTTTCATGATTCTAGCATGTTTTTACACCTAGGGTTCAAATGCCATATTTTTTGGACCAACAATTTTGATTTTATGACCCTAAAAAAGGGAAAAATCAATCATCAAATCCAAAGGAAAAATTATTTCACTTTATCTACTATAAATACCCATTTTATTTTCCTCATTTTCCAACTAAATCATTACTAAACATCTATAATTTTTTATATGCTCTTGCTATTACTAATATTAGCTCTCTACCTCTATTGCTGCTGCATCATGCATCTATTTTGCTCTTTCTTTCTCTTGATATTGTAGGTACAACCAAAGCCATCGACCACTAGTTTGATGCCTTCCATGGAGGAGTATAGGATGCTCTACCATGATTTGCATCCAAAGGTCACTAATTATTATTCAAGGACAAGTTTCCAAGGTAGGTCAAATCCTCTATGAACATTATAGATGTGTTCTTTCCTTATTAACTATGCTCACATTTCAAGTACTATAGGGTGGGAATGAGTTGTTTATCATTTTTTTATTATGAATGATATGGTCCTTGATTCCCAAGGTGTCAAGTAATCTATTTTACTACATTAGGATTATCTCTAGCCTTGATTTTTTTGGATAATCTTAGTGTAGTTGATTCATAAATGCTCTATTTAGTCATGTTTGGATTAATATAGTTTTCAGCTATGATTGTGAATTTACTATTATATTGTCTTAGTTTAACCATCATCGGTTTATCTTATATAAATTTCAGTACTTGTATAAGATATCTCCATTTTCCTACAAACATTTTGTTGAACCTGACATGAAAATGCCTTCTGCGGTTTTTCTTTCCATTATTTAGCCAATAGGGTTTAGTAGGTTTTTTGATGTAGCTTTTGTATTAGCTATCACTTTTTGTTGTGATTTGAATAATCTTGTCATTATTGTCCTTTTTATCTTAGGATTACCTTGAATTTAATTTGTTTACTTTGATAATTTTTTGGCAATTTGCTTGCTTAAGGTTAGAAATTTTGGTAAAGCCCTAGTTGCTCTTGAGTAGGATTTTTTGCTTACTCTTATGGCTCTTTTTGCTTCTTCTAAGGGCATTGGAATGGATTCTAGGTCTAAGAAGAAGCAAATTCTCAAGTCCTTCAAAATAGAATAGGATCTCCCACTATTCATTGTCCATTAAGAAAAAATTGTTCATCCTTTTACACATAATCGTGATGATGAACTTCAAATTAAAGAGTAGACATGTAGAGATTATGATTTTTAAGAAGAAAAATACCCTAATATTGATTTTTACAAACCTTATTATTTTATTGTTTTTTGTCACAATTTCACACAATTTTTTAATTTTAGAAAAAACTATATTTGTAAAAAGAGCACAAATAACTAACTTTATAAGTGGTGGAGAGTCTTGTCCTACTATATATGGAATAACAAGTGGACTAAATTTGTTAGTCCTTGGGTAGTATGATAATGAACCATGTTGACAAGTGGGTTTTAGTTCTCATTATTCACCCAATTATCACTCTTTTACCACTTTTCTTGATACTTTTTCCTCCTAACTTTCCCAAAATCCCAAAATAAGGAGTGTCATTATAATGGGATATGTTGACATGTGTCCAATAATGCACATAGCACAATAAATCAATGGTGCCAAGACCACCAATTTAAGTTGGGAGCTTGGTTGTTGATTAATTTTAGGGTATTTAACACACTTTCATGATTCTAGCATGTTTTTACACCTAGGGTTCAAATGCCATATTGTTTGGACCAAATTTTTTTATTTTATGACCCTAAAAAAGGGAAAAATCAATCATCGACTCCAAAGGATAAGTTATTTCACTTCATTTGCTATAAATACCCATTTTATTTTCCTTATTTTCCAACTAAATCATTACTAAACATCTATAATTTTGTTATGCTCTTGCTATTACTAATATTAGCTCTCTACCTCTATTGCTACTGCATCATGCATCTATTTTGCTCTTTCTTTATCTTTATCTTATAGGTACAACTAAAGCCATCAACCACTAGTTTTATGCCTTCCATGGAGGAGGATAGGATGCCCTGCCAGGATTTGCATCCAAAGGTCACTAATTGTCATTCAAGGACAAGTTTCCAAAGGTAGGTCAAATCCTCTATGAATATTACAGATGTGTTCTTTCCTTATTAACTATGCTCACATTGCAAGTACGATAGGGTAGGAATGATTTGTTTATCATTTTTTTATTATGAATGATATAGTCCTTTATTCCCAAGGTGTCAACTAATCTATTTTACAACATTAGGATTATCTCTAGCCTTGAATTTTTTGGATAATCTTAGTGTAGTTGATTCTTAAATGCTCTATTTAGTTATGTTTATATTAAGATAGTTTTCAGCTATGATTGTGAATTTACTATTATATTGTCTTAGTTTAACCATCATTTGTTTATCTTATATAAATTTTAGTACTTGTATAAGATATCTCCATTTTCCTGCAAATATTTTGTTGAACCTGACATGAAAATGCCTTCTAAGTTTTTTCTTTCCATTTGTTATCCAATAGGGTTTAGTAGGTTTGTTGATGTAGCTTTTGTATTAACTATCACTTTTTTTTGTGAGTTCAATAATCTTGTCATGATTGTCCTTTTTATCTTAGGACTACCTTGAATTTAATTTGTTTACTATGACACTTTTTTGGTGATTTGCTTGCTTAAGGTTAGAAATTTTTGTAAAGCCCTAGTTGCTCTTGAGTAGGCTTTTTTGCTTACTCTAATGGCTCCTTTTGCTTCTTCTAAGGGCATTGGAATGGATTCTAGGTCTAAGAATAAGCAAATTCTCAAGTCCTTAAAAACAGAAGAGGATCTCCCACTATTCATTACCCATTAAGATTACATCGTTCATCCTTTTACACATAATAATGATGATGAACTTCAAAATAAAGAGTAGACATGTAGAGATTATGATTTTTAAATAGAAAAATACCCTAATACTGATTTTTACAAACCTTATTATTTATTTTTTTTTGGTCACAATTGCATGCAATTTTTTAATTTTAAAAAAATACTATATTTGTAAAAAGAGGACTAACAACTAACTTTATAAGTGGTGAATATTCTTGTCCTACTATATATGGAATAACAAGTGCACTAAATTTGTTAGTCCTTGGGTAGGATGATAATGAACCATGTTGGCTAGTGGGTTTTAGTTCTCATTATTCAGCCAATTATCACTTTTTTACCACTTTTTTGAAGCTTTTTCCTCCTAACTTTCCCAAAATCCCAAAATAAGGAGTGTCATTATTATGGGATATTTTTACATGTGTGCAATAATGCACATATCACAATAAATCAATGGTGCCAAGACCACCACTTTGTTTTAATAAAAAATCCCTTGCGGGGCCACCTTGGTCTGAGAGACCACGACCAGGGGGTTCTACACCATCAAAGTCACCCGGGAGTCACATCCGGTCCTGCCCGCACTAACATTATCAGTTGGATTTTGGGTACCCAATTAAAAGTTTTTATAGGGTGGAGATTCGAACCTGGGACCTCCCTTGGAGGATTACCCTCTCCTCTCCAACTCACCTACAACACCTAGGTACCAAGACCACCACTATAATTTTTTTATGTTCTTGATATTACTAATATTAGCTATCTACCTCTATTGCTACTACATCATGCATCTATTTTGCTCTTTCTTTCTCTTGATCTTGTAGGTACAACCCAAGCTATAGACCACTAGTTTTATGTCTTCCATGGAGGAGGATAGTATGCTCTACCAGGATTTGCATCCAAAGGTCACTAATTGTCATTCAAGGACAAGTTTCCAAGGTAGGTCAAATCCACAATGAATATTACAGATGTGTTCTTTCCTGATTAACTATGCTCACTTTGCAAGTACGAAAGGGTGGGAATGAGTTGTTTATCATTTTTTTTATTATGAATGATATGGTCCTTGATTCCCAAGGTGTCAACTAATATATTTTACTACATTAGGATTATCTCTAGCCTTGAATTGTTTGGATAATATTAGTGTAGTTGATTCATAAATGCTCTATTTAGTTATGTTTGGATTAAGATAGTTTTCAGCTATGATTGTGAATTTACTATTATATTACCTTAGTTTAACCATCACTGGTTTATCTTATATAAATTTTAGTACTCGTATAATATATCTCCATTTTCCTACAAACATTTTGTTGAACTTGACATGAAAATGCCTTCTAAGGTTTTTCTTTCCATTTGTTATCCAATAGGGTTTAGTAGGTTTGTTGATGTAGCTTTTGTATTAACTATCACTTTTTTTTATGAGTTGAATAATCTTTTCATGATTGTCCTTTTTATCATAGGACTACCTTGAATCTAATTTGTTTACTATGAAATTTTTTTAGCAATTTGCTTGCTTAAGGTTAGAAATTTTGGTAAATCCCTAGTTGCTCTTGAGTAGGCTTCTTTGCTTACTCTTATGGCTCCTTTTGCTTCTTCTAATGGCATTTGAATGGATTCTAGGTCTAAGAAGAATCAATTCTCAAGTCCTTAAAAATAGAAGAGGATCTCCCACTATTCATTGCCCATTAAGATTACATTGTTCATCCTTTTACACATAATCGTGATGATGAACTTCAAATTAAAGAGTAGACATGTAGAGATTATGATTTTTAAGAAGAAAAATACCCTAATACTGATTTTGAAAAACCTGATTAATTTATTGTTTTTTGTCACAATTGCATGCAATTTTTTTAATTTTAGAAAATTATTATATTTGTAAAAAGAGCACTAACAACTAACTTTATAAGTGGTGGAGAGTCTTGTCCTACTATATATAGTGGACTAAATTTTTTTGTCCTTGGGTAGGATGATAATGAACCATGTTGGCTAGTGGGTTTTAATTCTCATTATTCACCCAATTATCACATTTTTACCAATTTTCTTGAAGCTTTTTCCTCCTAAATTTCCCAGAATCCCAAAATAGGGAGTGTCATTATTATGAGATATTTTGACATGTTTCCAATAATGCACATAGCACAATCAATCAATGGTGCCAAGACCACCATTTTAAGTTGGGAGCTTGGTTGTTGATTAATTTTAGGGTATTTAACACACTTTCATGATTCTAGCATGCTTTTACACCTAGGGTTCAAATGCCATATTTCTTTGACCAACAATTTTGATTTCATAACCCTAAAAAAGGGGAAAATCAATCACTGAATCCAAAGAAAAAGCTATTTCACTTAGTCCGCTATAAATACCCATTTTATTTTCCTCATTTTCCAACTAAATAATTACTAAACATCTATAATTTTTTATGCTCTTGCTATTACTAATATTAGCTCTCTACCTCTATTGCTACTGCATCATGCATCTATTTTTCTCTTTCTTTATCTTGATCTTATAGGTACAACCAAATCCATCGACCACTAGTTTTATGCCTTCCATGGAGGAGGATAGGATGCCCTACTAGGATTTGCATCCAAAGGTCACTAATTTTCATTCAAGGACAAGTTTCCAAGGTAGGTCAAATCCTCTATGAATATTACAAATGTGTTCTTTTCTTATTAACTATGCTCACATTGCAAGTACGATAAGGTAGGAATGAGTTGTTTATCATTTTTTTATTATGAATGATATGGTCCTTTATTCCCAAGGTGTCAACTAATCTATTTTACTACATTAGGATTATCTCTAGCCTTTGAATTTTTTGGATAATCTTAGTGTAGTTGATTCTTAAATGCTCTATTTAGTTATGTTTGGATTAAGATAGTTTTCAGCTATGATTGTGAATTTATTGTTATATTGTCTTAGTTTAACCATCATTGGTTTATCTTATATAAATTTCAGTACTCGTATAAGATATCTCCATTTTCCTACAAATATTTTGTTGAACCTGACATCAAAATGCCTTCTAAGGTTTTTCTTTCCATTTTTTATCCAATAGGGTTTAGTAGGTTTGTTGATGTAAATTTTGTATTAGTTATTCCTTTTTGTTGTGAGTTGAATAATCTTGTCATGATTGTCCTTTTTATCTTAGGACTACCTTGAATTTAATTTATTTATTATGACAATGTTTTGGCAATTTGCTTGCTTAAGGTTAGAAATTTTGGTAAAGCCGCCCTAGTTGCTCTTGAGTAGGATTTTTTGCTTACTCTTATGGCTCCTTTTGCTTCTTATGGAATGGATTCTAGGTCTAAGAAGAAGCAAATTATTAAGTTTTAAAAAATAGAAGAGGATCTCCCACTATTCATTGCCCATTAAAATTACATTGTTCATCCTTTTACACATAATCATGATGATGAACTTCAAATTAAAGTGTAGACATGTTGAGATTATGATTTTTTAGAAGAAAAATACCCTAATATTGATTTTGACAAACCTTATGAATTTATTGTAGGATCTCAAAAAGTATTAGGAGCTTCTATGTTAGGCAACAATGATGAATGATATACTTAACTCGAATTGACCCTTATTGAGGTGATCATGGCATGACCAAGATCATTGCTAAATGTGGTTATCATGGAAGAATAGATGCGGACACAAGAAATGCATGTAGAACACCCTTTTCCACTATCCAATACTCCTTATGAGCCTCATGACAAAATATTAGTTGCATATATGATTACCCTTAGGGAATATTTAGATTACTAGCTAGACAATCATGGGTGTGATATTGAAAAGTAAATAGAGGCTTCTAGGAGAGAAATAGAGGATTCTATGAGAGAAACAACCAAAAAAATGCAAGATTTGATAACTAACATTATTCAAATCTTAAGTTCTAATATAAACCCTAAAATATAAACTATAATTTCTACTTCCATATTGAACCCTAATGCTCCACCTCCTCATCCTTCCCTAGCCAATCATGGGGAGAATTTACCTGTATCAATTTATCCAACTTTGAGAAATTATAAAAGACAAATCTATCTCCTAATGTAGAAGTTATTGACTTGACTAAGCATGTGCCTAAATTATTTTATGCTAGGACAAGTAAAGCCTAAATATTTATTGATAAGTTTATGGTATATTATAGGTATTTACTACACAATGAGAAAGTTTTACTAAAATTAGTGATTGGGACTTTGGTAGGAAATTCTCTTGATTGGTTTACATATTTACCTAAGCCTTCCATTTAATCCCTAGATACTTTTGTAAAAATTTTAAAATAATAATTTGATGATAACATGACTGTAATGGAAGTAATGGATGTTTTTGTAAACAAAAAACAAGGACCTAGTGAATCTAATATTGACTCTCCACAAAATGTGGGAAAGATATAAATATCATGCTAGCAACTAAAGAGACTACTACAAGTAATGTTTGTAAACAAGCATAGACCCTATTTTTAGTATAATATCCAAGAACACAACCCTTGTGGTTTTACTTCCCTTTACAAAGTTATATATTTTGTTAAGATCCTTGAACATTGGTAAAAGAAGGAAGGTCAAAAATCATTGAAACCTAAAAACATAAAAAAAAAATTATAGGGGATGGGGTTTGCAATATAGCTATCTAGGATACCTCTAATGAGTTATAGATAGTTAGGGATCTTATGCATTTGTTATCTAAATTTGGGGGTGGTCCAAAATATGAGAATAAGATACCTCAATGGACACATGAAGATATTATCAAGATATGTCCACTTCCTAAGATTAATAACTACAATATTAATGATAGGTTTGAAGCACCTATATGGCATTATCTTAAAATAAATTATTTTTGGCATGGAACCTATGGTTATGACAATTCTACTTGTGTAAAATTGTGTAAGTTATACCTTAATAAAGCTTATGGTCCTAACTTTAACATTGATAAAGTCAACAATAATAGGATCAATTTATCTCATGAAAGAAAAAAGAGTCTTTAAAATATATTTAACCATCCTTGCAATCAAAGGTTATATATCTATAACACCCCATTACCAACCATAAATAACAAGATCCTAGTCAACAAGAAGGGGTAAATTAAAATTGGGGTGAAGGGTTTAATTAGGGTGGCCAACAAAACTATCAAAATCAAGGATACAATGCTAATTAAGGTAACCAAGGAGGGGGTCAAAATCATCAAAATGGAAGTGGTAATTACCTTCAAAATCAAAATTTTGGACCTAGCACTTATTAGAATGTCTCTCAAGTTAGCCAAGTCTTTTCTCATCTTGGCATAAATAGAGAATATGTTAGTAGTCAACCTAATGTGGCTCATTATGTCAACATTTTAGAAATGCAAAGAGAAATAAATGCATTCGTAGAACATCAAATTGCTACTATTACTAGGAGTGAACCTCAATACAAAATGAAGCAACCTTCCAAGGAAGAAAAAGAAAATAATGATAGAGGAAAATAATCTATCTAGGCTATGATTAACCTTGCCATAGTTGGTAAGATACCAAACCCTTATTTGGTCATATTGGAACCTATTATAAATGTAAAATCTTTAAAAAAATATAAAAAATATTTATGATAAAACATCATATAGTCTACAAAACTTGTCATTCTTGGAAACACTAAAAGAATATGATCACCACTTCAAGTGATGATCTTGGCACCCATAATAGAAAAATGACAAAAAGTAACCCAACTTGAGGAATCCCTACTTAAAGCAATCATGAGCAAGACAATATATGGGATATTGATGAAGAGTTACATACAAACCCTTGCAAGGTCCCATATTTGGAATTACTCAGGACATCTCCCTATTAAATAAAAAGGTTAAGAGACTTACTAGATGATATGAATATGCCCAAACCAAGGATTGCTAACATCATGCCCTTTATTCTAGGGTCTTATGAAATGTACTATATTTAAACGCATAGGGAAAACCTTTGTATTGATGCACATACTAGCCCTAATTTGGTTACAAACTTTCCTTTGAAAAATATGATTGGTATTGATTATTTAGCAAGGTTTGATGATATACCATTGATGATAATAGATGTTTACAATAATATGGTGGTCTATAGGTATTTGGTTTATGAGGGGAGTGGTACATGTGTTATGTCATTTTCCTTGATAGATAAACTAAAATTCCTAGAAAAAATATCCTATTAACTAGAAGTCATTGCTATGCTTATAATAGTAAACCTCAGATCCTATCAGTTGCATTTGGTTGCCAATTTCAGATCCAGAGGAATGCGGTCAGGCTATGGCAGATTTGGAGGTGAGCATCGCACGGGGGCCTGACCCTCCTTAGAAAGACCTCAAAAAAAAATATACGAAGGACAATACGGGACCCAAGAAGTGGTTGTATTTTGTTGAGACTCTTAGAGGAAAAAGAAAGGAGTTTCTCTCTCTTCTGCCCCTAGTTCCAGTAAATAATAAAATTTCAGCCCCGACAAGTTCCATGAGCCCTTTTCTTTTAATGGAAGAATTCTTCCTAGTAGGCAAGTTTTTGGGAGGTAGGTCGGACATGGAGACTATCAGGACTTGGGCGATGGGTAAATGGTGACTGGTAGGCAACTTGGAGTTGGTAGCTCTAACTTGAGGGTTCTTCATTATCCATTTTAACAATATGGAGGATGCTAACTATATTTTAACAAGAGGTCCTTGGTTTCTAGGCAAAAGGAGCCTTTTTCTCAGATGATGGGGTGAATATTTCTAAAAAACAAAATATTAACATTACCCCTATTTGGGTTCGTCTCCCGAGTCTACCTACCTAGTTCTTCAATGAATATTGGCTGTAGGGCATAACCAAAACTATAGGGGACCTGATCTCCATTGACCATGCGACCTTGGCTAGGACAAGGATGACTCATGCATGAATCTGCATAAATGCTAATTTGAATAATGAATTGCCAAGGTTTGTGGAGCTAGAGTATGGAGAATACTATATAAAATAGTCGATAGAATATGAGAATAGACCAAAATTCTATGTAGAATGTAAAAATAAAGGACATCTATGCAATCAGTGCCCTAACCTGGAAATCAATAGAGAAAAGCAGAAGTAGCAAATGCTAGATAGAGGAAATTTGAGGAGTTTTCCTGGCAGAGGTGATTTCAATCAGGAAAACTATGTCTACCAAAAAAAGAAAAGAGAGGGTGTAGGGTCCCAACAAGACAAAGGAAAATAACAGGTTGTTGGTAACCAAAATACTCAGGTAAGTTCCAATCCTCTAGTTTCAAATAAATTTTCAATTCTATCCAATATGGGAGTAGGAGGATTATCAAAAGACATAGAAGCCCAGCACCTTCAGGCTAACCTTTCTGACTCTCTCGAATCCCCATCCAAGTTAGGATCCTCAAACCCTAATGCTAAAATTACTGTAAGCCCCATGGGCATCACAAATCCAAACCCTAATGCATGATCTCTAGAATCCACATCCAAGTTAGGATCCTTAAACCCCAATGTTGTAAATACTTCAAGCCCAATGGGCATCCTAAAGCCAAACCCTAATGCTGAAGAACTTAGGAAGAAAGTTGAGACATTGGAAAATAAACAATCCCATCTCCCTAACATCATCACTAGGAGCCAAGTGAATCCTATTGAGGGGTCGTCCCGCAAACCAAGGAAATACAGGAAAAAATGAGAAGATTTATATGTAGGGGTGGAGATATGTGAAACTCTTTAGACTGAGGAATATGGCAGTCCAATTCTACAACAAATTACCTCCCCTCAGTTTAGTCCTAAATGAACCAGGAGCACTGTGAAGTCTCCTATAGATTTTGGCAGTGAAAAAAGAAGAGGGAGAATATCAAATTCTGAGCATCAAAAAATTAAAACTAATAATGACATTTCCAATGGAAAATAGAGAACCTTGTTTCAACAGGCTATTCCAGGTTCTGAAGACAACAAATTAGGAAAACCCCCTCAAGGGAGGAGGAGAGGAATAAATCCCAAACAATCTAAATGAAGTTCCTCTCATGGAACATGAGAGGCCTCAATGGCCTGCCCAAACATAGATAAGTCAGTGCAATAAGAAATCAAGTGAATCCAACTATTATCATGTTGCAAGAAACAAAAACTGATGAGATTCAGTCAAAAAAATAACAAAAAAAATATGGAATCAAGGGGAGATGGTTTGCAAATCAGCCAGAGGAGCATCTAGAGGCCTTATGACTTTGTGGGATCCCCGGATAGTAGAAGGCACCATTATTTAGAAAGATGACAAGGTTCTTAGTGTTTTATTTAAGGAAATAAACAACAACATGTCATGGATCCTTTCAAATATTTATGCCCCAACTTCAATTCAAGGGAGATATCTACTGTGGGAGTACTTAGGCAATCTGAGTGAAATCTTCCTAATGTCCCTTGGATTTTGGCTGGGGATTTTAACACTCCTATTTACCCTTCAGACAAAATGGGTGGAAATGGACTACCTATCAGGAGCATGGATGAGTTCAATGACTTTGTAAACTCCAACATGTTGATGAATGTAAAACTTAGAGGAGCGAATTATACCTGGAGAAATCGGTGGATAGGGTGTCATCTCATTCAAGAAAGGCTTGATAGGTTTTTTCTATCAAAGGAGGCTACAAATTTGTTCGGTGATTCTACCCTGCAAGCCCTTCCTAAAATTGCCTCTGATCATAATCCTATTTTTTGGAGATCCCTAACTCTTTGTACTTCAATAAACCTTTCAGATTTTAATCTATGTGGATCAAACATTCTAGTTTCAGAGATAACTTAATTTAGTGGTGGCAGCAGCCTACCATGGATAGTGCAACTTTTAAACTTGCTAGCAAATTAAAGTTTGTTAAGGAAAAGCTTCGAACTTAGAACAAAGAGGTCTTTGGGAACCTCTTTGAAAATAAAAAATAGGTTGTTGAAAGTTTGAAGATAATTGATCAAAGGATCCAACATGGTGATGCTGATGAAACTACTAGGCAGGAGGAACGAACAAAACTAGCAGAGTTTCATAACATTTTGACCTGTGAGGAAATCTATTGGAGGCAAAAATCAAGGGCTCTTTGGTTGAAATATGGAGATTCAAATTCCAAGTTTTTTCATGTCACCATGCTTAGAAACAGAAGCAATAACAAGATAATTTTTTTAAAAAAAGAAGATGGTTCTATTACTCAAGACTTAACAGAAATTAGAAAGGAGGCAGTAACTTATTTCAATTCTATCCTTGGTCAGGAATCGCAGTGCAATGAGGAGGCCAAAGATATTCTTTTGCAATCCATTCCTAGCATAATAAATGAGGAAATAAACCTTAAGCTTCTAGCTCCATTTTCTGACGAGGAAATTAAGGAAGCCTTGTTTAGCATGGAGTCAGATAAATCCCTAGGACCCGATGGCTTTCCCCCTCGTTTCTATCAAGCTTTTTGGGACATTGTAAGTGAGGATGTAATTTTTGCTGTCAGAGAATTCCAAGCAAGCAATAATATCCCAAAAGGTATCAACTCTACTTTTATTTCTCTAATTCCTAAGAAGCGAACCCCTGAATCGATGGTTGACTTCAGACCAATCAGTCTATGCATTGTTTCTTACAAGATCCTAACTAAAGCCATTGCAAATAGAATGAGATATATTTTGCCCCGCATCATAGATCCATGCCAGGGAAGATTTGTCCAGGGCAGGTCAATCTTGGATGGAGTTATCATAGTTCATGAAGCTCTACACTCTTCTCATAAGACTAACAGGTCTATTTTTGCCCTCAAGCTTGATATGAACAAAGCATTTGATAGCCTAAATTAGGACTTTCTGGTTGTTGTCCTCCTTAAGTTTGGTTTTCACCACCAATGGGTTAATTTGATCGAAGAATATATTTCTAAAGCATGATTCTCAATTCTAGTTAATGGAACAACTACTGGTTACTTTCAAAGTTATAGAGGAATTCGACAGGGGGACCCTATCAGCCCCATGTTATTCATCATTATGGTAGAAGCTTTAGGCAGAACCATCAAAAATGCTTGCAATTCAAGGCTAATATCGGGAATCAAGGCAACATCTCTCATTAGGGTTGTTTCTCACCAACAATTCATTGATGATACCCTTATATTGACTAATGCATCAGTGGTTGAGGCTAAAATAATTTAATACATCCTATAAATCTACGAGGACGCTGCTGGTCAGAAAGTTAATTTCAGTAAAAGCAAGTTATATTTCTTGAACACCCCCATTCAGAGGTAAGGAAGGATTGTAGAAATTTTAGGGTGTGATATAGTAAACCTCCCCACTTCGTATCTTGGTCTCCCTATTTTCATTGGTTCTCCGAGAGAGTCAATGTGGGACAGGGTTATTGAAAGAATTCAAAAAAAACTTGTTGGATGGAAAGGTCATCTTCTATCTCAAGAAGGAAAGTAAACCCTCTCTAAGGCCTCTCTTCAGAGAATTCCAGTCTATTTCCTCTCCATTTTTAAAGCCCCTGTGAAGGTTTTCCAGAAAATTGAGAAACTCCAAAAAGAATTTTTATGGACTGGATCAGAGGAGAAAAAAGGATACACCTTGTAGGATGGACCAAAGTGTGCAGACCCAAGGAAAATGGGGGCTTAGGTCTGAGGAGAATTGCTCATATAAATTTAGCTTTACTAGCTAAGCAGGCGTGGCATCTCATTTCTAGTGAATAAAATGAATGGAAAACTATCATCAAACGAAAGTATATTCAAAATATGGAATTTCTAAGTGACTCAATTCCAATCAGAGGTTTTGCTTTTTGGAAAGCAATTCTTAATTGTAAGGAAATCATCAAAAAAGGTTTAAGATGGGTTTTAGGAAATGGTGAGAGGATAAATTGCTGGAATGACAGGTGGGCTAAGGACAAACCACTGATGCAATATCATAACTTAGCCCGAATCAAAGATATCATAGAACTCATTGGAAGAAAAGTCTCTAATTATATGGTTGAGGACAGAGGTAGAATGAAGTGGAAACAAATAAGAATTTAGGGATTTCAAGTGGAATAAAATGATCTTTGTAACATTATCGAGCAACAGTTTATCCCCATGAGACCCAAGGAAGATCAAGTGACCTGGGCTCCTACAAAAAATGGGCAGTTCACTGTTAAATCAGCTTACAAGATTTTGCTTTATGACGAGGATTTTGTCCTCCAAAAGGACTTAGTTTGGATAAAAAATTTAATTCCAAAAATTGCAGTCTTTTCATGGCTGGTTATCCAAGGAAGAATTATAACCATTGATAATATGATTCGTAAAGGTATTTGTATCACTAATCATTGTTATCTGTGCAGGGCTAATTGGGAGACCATTTATCACATTTTCCTTAAGTGCCATTTTTCCTTGACTGTCCTAAGTGGGGTTTTTTAGGCCTTCAATATTTGATGGGTTAAACCATCCATCGTACTTGATTTGTTCGTCTAGTGGCCTTGCCCCTTTTCAATCCAAAGACTTAGATACATGTGGAAATTTTTTCTTAATCACTATCTTTTGTAGGTGTGGTTAGAAAGGAACCATAGAGTCTTTAATGATTCTATCCATGATCATCAAACTATCATTGCCAGGATCATATCCTTTGTTAATGAGAATGTGAACCTTATCCCTTTTGATAGTTGTAACCCTCATCTATAGGAGACCATGATTGCTCAATATTTAAGCTTAACCTTGTTAGATGAGTCTGTGCCTAGGGTAGTCAACCCCAAAGCCAATGTTAAGTGGTCTCCACCTTCTACGGGTTGGTTTAAGCTTAATTTTTATGGAGTAGCTAAGGACAATCTTGGCAGAGTAGGCATTGGTGGCATTGTGCGAGATCATAATGGGAATATGATGCTTGCATTTTTCGAATATTTGGAAACAAGGACGAACAACGAAGTTGAAGCTAGAGCTATGTGGAGAGGCCTTCAAATGACTCAAGACTTAGAAGGCAATTTTATCGTAGAAGGAGACTCTATGCATGTTATAAATCTCCTCAATAATTGGAAAACACCTCCTTGGAGGATTAAAACAATTTTTGAAGAGGCTAGGATCCTTTTCCAGGGAAGACAGGATAGAAAAGCCCAACATGTCTTTCGGGAAGCTAACAAAATTGCTGATAAGCTGGCCAATTTGGGTGTCAATGGTGACAAAACAAATAGAAGAATCACCAAGGTTCCTAAATACTATCAGTTCTTTTGTTCTTGCAACTTAAAAATGAGTGCTTAGGATGAAAACAAGTTGGTAAAATATTGTATAAATGGTTGATAACTACAAAAGGATCTCAAGGAAGGATGTCTAGGGCAAATATACAAACAAGACCTAATCAAATTAAGGGGCAAAACCAAAGGGGTTAGAAAAATACTAAATAGAAGGATAAACTTCGAGAAGAATAAAAGCTATATTTCAAATACAAATGATCCATAGTGGGAATAATATCAAATAATTAAGACCTAGTAATATTGTTTAAATACAAAGGGTTTAGGAATTGTAGACGTAGAAAATTGACCCACTTGAGTGAGTAATTTTTCCTATATCATTAGAGAGACCCTTCAACTTGCCCAAATAAAGTTTGTGCATCTCTCCCCCTTCCTTTCCCCCCTTTTTTCTAGTTCTATTGAAATCATAGTCAACCCTTACGGGGCATGATTTCACCTAGCTAGGGTTTTCTCTTAGAAAACCCTGATTTTTCAAATTGACCTCTTTTGACATCAATTTTCCCTTGGTTCTCCTGCCCATCCTTGTTTCAAATCCCTTATAAAAAAAAGGTTTAGAACATTATTTTTCTCTCCTAGAATAAGCTAACAACAAGTTTTAGACAAGTGCCAATAAGACCATATTGCAAAAGTGGCAAGTGATTTGTGGAAACTTTTGAATCTTTGTGGAGTTCTCTTTTGCTACATTAATTGTGTGTTTCTACCCTTGGTGGTCAAGTGTGAGAGCCCTAATGAGGAGTCTACTATCTTGGATATATTCATCCTTTTATATGTTTTTTTGCTACCACTAGGTTATTTCACTCATTTGTATCCATACATTACTAATTTTGCATTTGTTGTTAGTTTACTTGCATTGTTCTCTTGTTTTTCTCTTTGTTGTAAAATTGCATCCCATAATTATAGGGTGTGATTTTATCAGAAGAAAAAATGCACCCCATAATTATAGGGCACGAATTTGTCAGAAGTAAAATCGTAGTTGCCCTATGCAAGGCACGATTTCATCTACATCAAGATTAGGAGCAAAAGTTCACCTCTAAACCCTAGATCTACATTTCATGTTATATTTAGAGCATAATTACACAAGTTGTGCTCTGTTCATCATACTATTTTTTTGCATTGCATTCTGTTTTTTCATATTCCAAAAAGGTCAATTTTCATTTTTGCATTCTAAATTTCAGCTAAAGGGACCTATGGGGCTTGACTACTACCCCTCCAAACATAGTTATAATAGCCTAAGTAAGGCCCCTAACGTTGATCATATTTTTTGAGGGTTCTGTGAAGTTATTTTTCAAGGTTAAAGTTGTGGAATGCTACTAGATGCAATATAAAGATTGTAACAACCATAAAATCAGATAAGTGCTCGAGTAGATCTCTAGGTTATTTTTTTATTACATTTTATTCATTTTTGTTAAAAAAATAGATCACAAGTAAAGAAAATTGTTTGATTAAATTTTTGGGCATTTGAAAGAATAAAAGCATATAGTGTGCATTTAGGATTTTAACCTTATTTATGCATTTCTCTTGAGCCCTTGCTTAAAGGTTTTGCTTTGTAATCCTAGTTTTAGTGTTCATTTAAGAAAAGAATCATTCTAAGGTTAGCTCTTGTCTTCTTGCATCTTGTATCTTGCATTGTTCTTTCATTTTTCATAGTGTAATTATAGAAAGACCAAACATAAGTGCATACTTAATTGACACATCAAAACACATTCCAACCCGAGTCCTAAAATAATTCCTGGTGAACCCTTCCCTCTTTGCCCATTGAGTGTAGAGTTATAACATACCCCCATGGTCACCTCGGCTTCCAGTGGATCCAATCGAGAATCGTACGTGGTAGGGTAGTTTTCCCCCTCTACATATTTGGTGAACCCAATGTGAAAGACACATTTTAGTGGTTAAATTAGGAAGCCTTTTTCTTGTTTGATTTTATTTTGAAAAAATGTTTTAACAAGACTACTAATTTGTTTGCTTATAATTAGAAGAATAATAATAAATATCTTAAAAATATTCTTGTG
This sequence comes from Wollemia nobilis, assembly GCA_028583015.1. Classification (NCBI taxonomy): domain Eukaryota; kingdom Viridiplantae; phylum Streptophyta; class Pinopsida; order Araucariales; family Araucariaceae; genus Wollemia; species Wollemia nobilis. The sequence continues at coordinate 2,585,662 of JAQPPZ010017128.1, forward strand.
TGTCTTTTATTAGTTTTCTCTTCTATCCTTTTGCTTCTTCTAATGGCTCCATTACTTAGAAATTAGTGAAGGTAGCTAGATGTAATGTTCTACCCAGATCTGTGTTTTTGGTTTTTTAAAATATCTATTTTTTTGGTGTTTTCTGGTTTTTAAATGCTCAAAAAATATAGTGCAACAATATTGCATCATGCATAACTTCTATTATACTAAACAAAAATACATGAAACTTTGGTGATAGATAAATATGATTTTAAAATACAAACCCATTAAAGGAATTCACCAAAAATGAAAGTACCAGAGAGTTATGAAAATATGGAATTTGCAACTTAATACATTGATCAACAACCAGGAAGATTGATTTTCAATTACAACTCCACAAATTTATGCTCCTTCTAATTGTAAATGAATACAATATGTCCTTAGACCCTATGCACCCAAGGAGAAGGAATAATAAGCTCTGAATCCCAATTTCCCATGCCTCAGGTCCTCATGCCAAGCTGGAGACTATACGGCCAGGTATAGGTGTATGGTCTGCCAGATGAAACCCCATGAAATCTGCCTGGAAACACTTCAAAACTACCAAAGACCAATTTCTAGGCTTGCAAAATTCTGGTGCCAACTTTGTTACAAACCCCAGCTCCATTATTCACTCTAAATCACCCAAGAACAAGCCAAAATGGTATGGCCTATTAAATATGATTAGTTATTCGATCCAACAATGAAATACTCTAAAAACCCTTGAATATTACTCTGAATATCTATAATAAATCTCCACAATGAAGCTCCAATGCATTCCCTAATATGGAAATACCAATGATCAGCTAGGGGTGATCTTTCACACTTGAATATGATGTTCTTACTGGAGTTTTTCACCCCCAATAAGCTCTAGAAACCCTGCAAGTTCACTTGCAAGTCTTCTCTCCAAATGGCCAAAAAAAATAATAAACCAAGCATAACAAATGAGCTCCTCAAAAAGCCTTTTATTCTCCTCCAAGAGATTCAACCCCTTTTAGGGTTTCTCAATAACATTTTAAAACATTATAAAATAATCAAAATGTCACTTTTAAAATGCGATGTCCCATATTGAGGTCCTCATATGTCACTTTTTTAAAATAAGTTATTGTTCCTAAGTGACATATTAACCCCTTATGTCCCCTTTTTATAACATAAGGTTATAACTATATAAAATTAAATAATTAATTTTTATATAATTAAGTTGTTGCACATTAAAATCTTGGACCTCAATCGAACAACCTGGCAATTTAAGATAGAAACAGACACCCATTTCGGAGATGAATCACACCATACTATCCATTCTGATAGAAATTGTAAAAAATGACTTACTATTAATAGTAAGTATGCTCTCCAATGCTCCAAAATACTCTAAAAAATGGCAACTGAAGGCTCTCAGTGACCTGAAGAAGACTCCACAACCTCCAATGGGCTCCCACACATCAAACTTAGCCTATGGAAACTTGTGAGGAGGCTAATCCCAACAAATAAAGCTAGCTGACTAGATAGGGGATATTACACTAGAGTCTGGTCATATTCCTTAAGAATATGATCATATTGACAGAGATAACCCTAACCTTGATGCATAAGAGTAATAAAATATTGAAACTAAAACAAACTATGATCCTCTTGAAGTATCGGATGGTGGCTACTTATTTAAATCATTTGAGCATGTTTGGGGTTTCATAAAATGTTATAGGGTAGACATACTTAAGGCTATGGAATGGGAAGCTCAACTTGAAATATGTGAGACTCCCCCTCCTCCAATAGTCTATCCTAGATATTTTCATGCTAACCATTTGTTTGAATCTTTGAATCATGGTAATTCTATCCATCAACCAACTTATATCACTACTATAACCACCAATGTTGGAAGGAGTTCGCAAGTTCTTCCAACCAGTAGTGCCACTCAAAACTATTTTCAATTTCATCTTCATTCTACTAAACTCAACATTCTTGCTTCTATTCCACAAACTATTAGTTATCCTCTCCAGAAATATACCACATATCACAATAATATCAATATCTCCAACATGGACCAAGTATCCTTTCAATAGCCTACCTATACCCTTCCCTGAGGAAATCTAGAGGTATTGCACATAAACAATTCTAAGGTGCAAATTTTAACTAATATAGTGAAACAATTGGTTTCAATAGTGGATATGATTTAACCCCCTAGTTTCACCTACAACTATAGAAAAATTTACAATCAATACTGCTAGATTCTATCTTAAAAAATTTCCCATGCTAGTCTTACCTATATATAAGGGAACAAAAGATCCAATTGAGCATTTAAGAATGTTTAGAACAACTTGTCATGATATCATATATGATGATATTTTGTTGCTAAATATGTTCCCTAAGAGTCTCGGTGGCATGGCATTAGAGTGGTATTATCAATTTCCCAAACATTCTTTGAGAAATTTAGAAGAGACGACTGAATTATTTATGCAAAAATTTGGTGCTTATGTTGAAAAGAATGTAACCATGAAAGATGTTTACATGTTAAAACAAGGTGAAGAGGAAAGTTTTTTAGAATTTCTATCTCATTTTAGGAGTCTAGTTGGACAAATAAGATATACCTTACCTCTTCGAGGCATGCTTGAGATATTTATTGGAAATTTGCAAGAGCAATTGTCTTATGCATTGGAAACTACAACTATCACATCTTTTGATCATGCAATTGACCTAGTAAGAAAGGTAGAGCAAGCTATTTTCAAAAGAGGACAACTTAAAGTAAAATAATATAAGACCACTAAAAATCATTATAAGAACAAGCATGTCGTAGGTGATGGGGCTACGAATAGTAGACCTGTTAATAACCTATAAAATATGGTGCTTCGCCAACCTCCAAAACCACCATAAAGAAATTTCACAAGTCTTAACATGCATATGATAGTGGTTTTAAAGTAGATTTAGGAAGCTAATAATATTGAGTTACCTCCAATAAGGCAACCTGATACCACAACTAATTGGTATAAGGTTGGTCAACACTGTGAGTATCATAGAGTGGAGGGGAACTGAACAAATTCTTGTAAGAGGTTTCAAGACCTGATTGATGTAGGATGCCTTGTTATAGAAGGTTCTCAACCCAAAAACCAACAAACACCTACAACTAATCAAGACATGGGGATCTTCCAATATCCCCTTCCTAAGCATGGGCAATAGGAAGCTAATCAAGTTTCATATCAGAATATGCCACCTTCTTATGATAATATGGCTAGTATGATAGCAATAACTACAAGATAAAAAGCCCAAAATCAACCAGCTCAACATTCTCAGTAAGAGATAAGATCTTCATAAAACCCACCCTCAAAGTCCATCCTTGTTTTGAAGAATGCTCATAGAATGAGTACGAGAGTAAAAACCTTGTCTTTAATGTTGAAACCTCAATCAAAAGTCTCCTTTGACCTTTAGCAATAGTTATATAGTACTCCAACCAAGATATCTATCTTAGAACTCTTACAAACTTCTCCTACTCATAGGGAAGCTTTTTTGGAACTTCTAAGATAACAATCTATCCCAACAGACATTTTCCCTAGTGTTGTGGCTAATATCATAGGTTCTCTTGGGATACATCATCTCACTTTTTTGGATAACAATATGCCTTTCTCAGACTTGTGAGGGGATTCTTTCCTTTACATCATAGCATTTATTGGGAGAAATTTTGTCAAGTGAATCTTTATTGATGACGGTTCCTCCCTTAATTTATGCACTTATCAATTTTTTTGAAATTTTAGATTAAAAGAGGAAACCTCATTAAATCTGATATTATCATCAAGGCTTTCAACAATGAGTCCTAAGAGGCCTATGGCGTTGTTTCTCTCCCCCTTAGGGTTGGACCTCAGATATTAGATACCTTTTTCTATGTGGTGTATTTCCCTACATATTTTAATTTTCTTCTCAGATGTCCTTGGATCCATGCAATGAATGTTGTCTATTCTACCTTTCATCAAATTTTGAAGTTCAAATTTAAGGATCAATTTATCGCCATTTTGGGTGACCCTCATCCATTCAGATATTGTTCGATAGTTGATAAAGCTTAGTCCAATCTCAATATTTATCCTTAAATTTCATCATCTGCTACTCCAAGTTCCTTATCTCAAACATTTGAGCAACTCAAAATTTTAAAAGTGAGTGAGGAATCCTGAATCAAAGTTTCATCATGGGATTAAGTTAATCATTTTATTCAAGAGCCTCTTATAGATCTATCCAAGCTACCACCTTCACCAAGGACTATGGGTTTACCTCATAAGAAGTGTGAAGTTGTATACATTTGCATGTGTACTTTTATCTTCACAGGAATAACCTTCAAATACAATATCAATGGTAGCAACCCTTCTCCTGTGGAGTATTCATTTTCACACTGTTACTTATCCAATGATTACCGACTACCAAAACAGATCCTATCTAGCATGGGATATGTTAGTAAAGGTTTGGTACCCCAATAGAAAGGCATTCAAGATATTTTGGGTTTTGAAGTCTAGCTAGGGAGGTGTGGTGTAGGCTACATTCCCAAAAAAACCAACCTTTACCATTCGATAATGATGATCACCTTAAAACTTAAGTTGAATATTTAGATCATCAAATATTGGAGTGGAGTGATGAGTATGAAGGACTGCCTTATCCTTCTAACATTTTATTTTATAATATGGTAAATTTTATGCACTTTGATGGTAAATATTCTACTTATCAAGAAGATCTTGCAAAATTAGGGATCGTCCCTCCTTTTTTTAAGAAAGATGGTTTGATTAGGGTTTATGAATATTTTCGTGCAAAGGCTACCGAAGATAATACTACGAAGGAGATTCCTTGTGATTATCAATATGATTCCTATTCTAGATTTTCTTTGATGGATCAATCCCTTGTATGCCTATTCTTTTTATCAATATAGGAGGCACAATTAGAATATGTGTCGACTATCATTCTGCTCACTTGCATTAACAAACTAAAAATAAAATAATAAATAACTAGTTAGGCATAACTCCTATTTTTCTTCATTGCATTCATTTGTATGTTCATATTGCATGTTTTCCTATCATATTTTGTATGATTTGTTTGAAATTTCATTACATTTGCATCTTTGCTTATCATAATTGCATTGTTTCTTACTCATGATTGCTTGATCATATAGTTTTTCGGGGACCTCATGATAATGGCACATGATGACACCTAGTTAGGTCATAGCTCACATGCATTACACTCTCACTAGGACTATGATTCCTAGCAAAGTCCCCAACCTAGGGCTTTTTGCTTCTTTCTTGTTCTTCTTGTTTTTTTTGTTGTTTTTTCCTTTGTCTTTGCTTTTTTGTGGTCCTTGACCTTGAAAGTTTTTACTGATGACCATAAAATTCTCTTCAGGTCAAGGAACACAACTCTTTCTTATTCTTTGCTTTCTTCCTCTCTTTCCTTCTAGCACGTGCACACACTCACCTCTTGTTTTGATTGCTTTATCCATAAACATTTTTGCATAAACCACACCCCTATCAGGGGTACTTGCTTTGACTCATCACGCATACACAACACACATCATATGGGATAGCTTCATGGCCACACGTAAGGTACATCCTCCATCTCGATCATTTGTGAGCATACATCCTAGTAGGTATCTCTTTCTTTTTGTCCATATTAGCAAGCACTACATCCATAGCGGATTTTTGCTTCACATTCTGACCATCTTAGTAAGTTCTATTTCCATAGAGGGTATCACTCCACTTTTCCATCTTCTTTTTGCTTAATGTATGTATGGTTGGTGACACTAATCTAATATGGTCTATGTTGACCCAAGAATCACACTTTGAGCCCCCTTTCTTCTTTGTTGAAATTTTTCTTTTTCTCTTTCTTCCTATTCTTCTTCTTCTTCTTCTTCTTCCTTGGTTTTCTTTTTATTTTCCTTCTTTTTTGAAATCGTGCCCCGTATTTATGGGTCACAATTTTTCTTTGTGATATTATCATGCTCCATTTTTATGATGCATGATTTCTCCCAGAGTTGTGTTTTCTTTCCTTCTTTATTTTTTTTTGTCTTCTTCCTCTTCTTTTCCTATTTTTTATTTGTTTTGTATGTTTTCATACATTGCATTCATACATCTTCATTTTAGGTTAGTGCATTCCATAGTTAAATAATTCCATGCATAACAATTAAAAACATTAAAACATCATTAAAAACATCACAAAAACACATAAGCACACACATTGCACTAAAAAGCAACATGATATTACTCGAGAGGTAGAAAAAGGTACATAGGTTTGCCTAGTCGGTGTACCATAGTCTAAACCCGGTACACTCAACCATCCCTAGGGATGCATGCCATAATAAAAAAAATAGGTACATCACCCCAATCTCCTCCCTAGCTCTAGGATTCTGTATCTTCTTCTTCTTTTTAGTTTTTCTTGTAGTAGGTGGATCTCATTGCTCTACTGGCTATCACTAACCATAGTCATCCCCTATGTCTAAGCATGTTGTTGCTCCTCATCTAGCTGACTCACCTCTCCTCAAAGGTGGTCTACCTCCACTCGTGTCACATCCCTCTCTGAATTTATAGTGCTCAGTGCACTCCCCAAATCCTCTATTCTCTTGACCCTATCCTATTGGATTAGGTCCATATCCCTCCATAGATTCACTATTTACACCTGTAGTGTCTTTATCTCCCTCCTCGGGTATCCTTGGCCTATGGTCCTTCTCAAGTTGATTGCTATCAACATGGAGGTTTCTCCAGTACTTTTGCTTGGTCTTGCTTTAGCTATTGTGGGGGTAACTTTGGTCACTCCTACCTCCCTAGTCCTAGTAGTAGTGGTGGTAGTTGTAACTATCTCTACTTGGACCCATGCTTACCTGTATCATGGGACCCCTTGATCCTACTATTACCACTCCATGTAGCATCAAGTGACCTCTTGTAGTGTTAGTTGCATACACTAACTCATGACCTAGCACCTCTACACCAACATTGAAGGGGAGATACTTAGGGGTATAACACCTCTATACCATATCCAATATTTGAGGGTTACTCCAACATCATCCACCCCTATATATACATAGAGTGGGTTATTTAAGTCCTCCTCTACCCATATCACCACATCAGGGTCCCCTTCGACTCTCTATGGGTTTTGATACACTTATATGTACCAGTAGTCACCAAGTTTAGGATCTCCTAGAAGATGTCGAACTATTGTTGGACTTGATCTAACCAAAAGAGCTCTAGCTTCCCCTTCTCTGTAGAGATCCACCTCATCCTCATGATATTGGGTAACTCCTCTACATCCTTAGCCCATCCAGGATCTCCTAGAAGATGTCAAACTATTGTTGGACTTGATCTAACCAAAAGAGCTCTAGCTTCCCCTTCTCTGTAGATATCCACCTCATCCTCCTGATATTGGGTAACTCCTCTACATCCTTAGCCCATCCAGGGTGTAGATGTCATGGTCACCATATAATATTAGGCTATTGCAACTCATCTATTATCTGCCTCATTAGTGGTAGGTTCTTGATACATGTCCTCTAGACTCACTCATAGGACCTGAACCATCTATATGTTATCAACTACTCTGAGTTGGACAATGGCCCTAGAAGTGCATATGTTCTTTGGACTACTATGTGCTCCTAGCACCACACCTAGAGCAACATCATACAGACTAACCCTATATGCCATTTGTACATGATATTGTATAATATCTTGTGTAATAGGGCCAACACATATGGACCCCATGTAAATCTCACCCACTGATCCCACATGTCTACCACTACATCCACCATCACCTATGGAAGATATCACCTACTAGTATGGAACATTAGTAAACCCACCACCACCCCATAGAGCATGGTCATCAAGGCATCAACCCTGTAGTGTCCCACCATCTCATTGATCAATATCACACTCTCTAAAACTTGGTGGGTCCAACCTCCTAACAAACTCTACAACATGTCTTACCATCCTCATGCCCTATAAACTTCTCTCCCCCTAATGGGGATATGTAAGATGCACCACACATCCTCTAGTGTGATCATCATCTCTCTTATGGGTAATAGAAAGGTCTAAGATTTTGAGTACCATATTTTTGCTAGTGTTATCAATAGTGCTCTTTATACCTCTACTCAAGGCATATCTGCTAAGTGGCGAAGCCCCACTGCCTCTAGGATACCTCCCTCTACCTGTGATATGCCATTTATATCTACCTCCATGGAGCTCAATCACCACTCACAACTCTCTAGTATGTCATGTTGCATCCACAAACATAATAAAAAATTTCATCAGTTTCTTGTGCACATTCATAATTCGCAATTAAAAAATAGATCTCTTATTTTGTTTTCTAGCTTGCTTCATATTTTTTCTTTTCTACAAAATCGTGTCTATCTACCTTTGGGCACGATTTTTTTTTTCTTCTCCTTTTAAAAAATCACACCCTCTATCTCTAAGGCATGATTTTACCCCATGTTTTTAGGGTATGATTTCACTCTCTACCACAAACAAAGGTGAAATCATGGTTGTACCATGAAATTGTGCTTGGGTCGTGCATGGTGATTTTCGAAGAAAAATAAAATAAATAAATTATATGCTTAAAATAAGAATTATATAATCTAACCTAATTTAGAGGGAGGATTTTAGTCCTTACATGTGCTCACTCTACTACTGCACCAACCTTACCTCTTGCAATAGCTGAATGTTGGAAATTTGAGCAAGTTTTGTTGTCATTGATGTCAAGTGGTTGATGTTCAAGTTTCATCGTCATTAATGTCTTCAAGTGGTTTTTCCAAAAGGTAAGGAAATGGTTAAAATAAATAGGATATAATATTTATTTTAAATATTATATGCCTAAAGAGGCCTAAAATATTGAAGACCCAAGGAAGGAGAAGCAGGTTTTAAAAGAAATAATAATATTATAATATTTAATATTATAATATTTTGAGGAAAATGATGAGGTGAAGAAAATAAGGTCCAAGGAATTATTAAAAATAATATTTCCTTGAAAAAACCCATTGAGCAATTTTTAAAATATTTAATTTAATTTATTTAAATTAAAATATTTTAACCTATGGTTAAAATTTTAATTTAAATAAATAATGGGTGCCAAAGGTTTTAAGTTTAATATTTAAATTTAAATTTGAATTTCAAATTCGAATTTGGGCCAACGTGTAAGGGCAAAGAGCAAATGTATTTATAGGGGAAATAATTTTCATTTTCCCTCCTTGATGATATGCAATTCATATGCTATGCTAAGAGAAATATTTCATGCGTTGCTTTGCTAAGTAAGAAGAGGGAATTCATGTTTTAAATTTTTAAGAGGAAAACGAAGGTTCAATTGCAAGTGACAAGGCTAGGAGGTTCCATAGCACTGTGTAGCACAACTGGTGGCCAAGGATGTGCTAAGGCACTCGCACAACAGAGGTTAAGGTTTTGAATCCCCATGTGACTCATTTTTGTGGAAGAGGAAGGTTTTTATTTGTTCAACGAACTTTGCGAAGGCATAATAGGGTGAGCATGAACAAGGATTCACGTGTGGGCATGTAGCCCAATGGTAGCCTAGCCTTGGGCTAAGGCGCTACGGTGGCAAGTGGTCTCGGGTTCGAGTTTGGGTGCAGCTAAGGTGTGAGCAATATTTTTAACGTGGGCCAAGACTAAGGTAAGTGCCTTTAATTTTTTATTTTAAATTTTCACCGAAGGTGGGAGGCGCTAGGTTTATAAAGGCCATGTGACATGAATAGGGAGTTATAAGGTTAAGTCAAAAATTAGTTTATATTTTTGTTGCTTAGAAAATTATAGAGAGGTTTGGAGTTATAAGGGTTAATAAAAGAATTTTATTTTTATATGTTGGATGTTATTTTGAAAGGTTGGAGTTTATAAGGTTTTAGAAAAGGAACTTAACTTTTGAATATTATTTTGAAAGGTTGGAGTTTATAAGGTGTTAGTAAAGGAACTTAATTTTTGAATATTATTTTGAGAGTTTGGAGATTATAAGGTGTACTTGAGATTTGATATTTTTGTATGGTGAAATAATTATTGGAGAGAATATTTGTGTGGAGATTTTGAGATAGGTTGTTGCTATCTAACCTTGAAATTGGCAAAGAGGATTTGATTGTGATTAAGACAGGTTTTGAAGACATATCTCCATCAAAACAAAAGGTATGGGTACATCATCCTTATGAGTGAAATATTGTTGGATTGAATGTTGTGAAATGCAAAGTTGGAGTGAAAAGGATTGTTTGATAAGCATTGTTGGAAATGTTTGAGTGAGTGTTCATATGCATGATTTGTAGATGTTGAAAGAACATGAGTATCATTGTTATGTGAGATTGAGAACTATCTTGAACTAGGGTTTGTGAAATAACATGAGTATCATTGTTATGTGAGATTGAGAACTATCTTGAACTAGGGTTTATGAAAGAACATGAGTATCATTGTTATGTGACATTGGAATCATCTTGAGTCAAGGTTTGAGTTCCATAGTGTGAGTTGTTGGAAGTATAGTGAAACACTTGGTTAGGGTTTGTAAGCAAGTTGTGTTTCATTGAGTGGATGTTTGAGTGAGGTTGGTTGAGCATTATTGATTGAAAGCATTGGAGTGATAGTTCAATATTTGTGAAACAAATTATACTTTATTTATGAATTGATTTGAAAGAGAGTTTGAAAGTGATAGAGTGTTTTATTGAGTACAAAATATTATGAGTGTGAAACATATTGAGTCTTTGATCATTCTCTATATGTTTCTATGGTTAAAAAAATTTTGAGTGAAACTTGTTTGTGTGATTGAAGAGGTTTTCTGAAAGAGATTAAGTTGAGTTTTGTATGCAAGTATTGCAGTTGTTTGAGTAAGCTTTTGTGAAAGCTTGTGAGTAGATTTGAGTAAGTCCTAGAGGGGACTTAAGGACATAGTTGAGTAAGCTTTTGTGAAAGCTTAAGGACAGATTTGTGTGAGCTTTTGTGAAAGCTTGCAAGAAGATTTGAGGTAAGTCCTAGTGAAGACTTGTTGAGAAGATTTGATGTAAGTCTTGGTGAAGGACTTGTTGAGCAGATTTAAGGTAAGTCTTGGTGAAGACTTGTTGAGCATATTTGAGGTAAGTCTTGGTGAAGACTTATTGAGAAGATTGGACAAGTTCTAGGGAGGACTTGTTGAGTAGATTTGAGGTAAGTCTTGGTGAAGACTTGTTGAGCAGATTTGAGGTAAGTCTTGGTGAAGACTTGTTGAGCAGATTAGACAAGTTCTAGAGAGGACTTGTTGGACAGATTTGAGGTAAGTCTTAGTGAAGACTTGAGAGCAGATTGAGTAAGTTCTTGAGAGGACTTGTTGATAGATTTGAGGTAAGTCTTTGAGAAGACTTGAGAGCAGAGTTGATTGATTGATTTGTTCAAGCTTTGAGTTAAGGCTTGAGGTAGATCTAAGCAGAGTTGATTTATGATTTTATCAAGATTTGTGTTAAGGCTTGAGGACAGATTTGAGGACAAAGTTTGGTGTAGATTTGAGGGTATATTTGTGCCAGACCAGAGATATATTTGAGAGCAGATTTGTGCTAGACCGAGGATAGTGTTTAGTGTAGATTTGAGATAGAGATTGAGAAGAGCTGAGAGAAATATTTGGAGGTGACAAAGTAGAGGATAATAGTCTCCAGTGGATAGAGATCCATTAGCTAGGGTAGTGAGGATAGAGGTATTCTAAGTGAGGATAGAGGTCTTCTGTGGAGAGAGATCCACAAGCCAATGTAGTGGAGGCAGTAGTCTTCTAGAAGATCACCAACCAGAGTAGAGGAGAAATATTTCTCCTATAGATAGAGATCCATGAACCAATAGAGGGAAAAGAGTTCTCTTGTGGATAGAGATCCATAAACTAGTAGAGGAGAAAGAGTTCTCCTATGGATAGAGATCCACGAACCAACAAAGGGGAAAGAGTTCCCCTATGGATTAGTGTCCACAAAATTTATTAGGGTATTAGTGTCTCCTTTGGATAGAGGTCCATAAATATTGTAATAGGGAAAGGATTCCCAAGAGATTTTTTGAGAAAATTTTAGTGAAATATTTTCTTCGTGGAGTAGCCCACATTGGGTGAACCACATTAAATTGGTGTCTCTATTGTGTGTGATGATTTGTGCATTGCTTTGATTACTATTGTTGATATTGCCATTGATATATTGGATAATATTGTTTGAGAAAGAAAAGTAAAAGTTGGTCTTATACTGTTCACCCCCCTCTCAATATAATCTTGTGTTCTTCAATTGGTATCAGAGCGGGTTCCTTCGAAAGAGTTTAACAGCTTGAAGGAAAATATTACAGGAACACATATGGATTCTCAGAGTGGATCTTCAGGAAATAAGGCACCATTGTTCGATGGGAACAATTATGCATTTTGGAGTGTAAGAATGAAGATTTATCTAATGGCACAAGGAAATGACATATGGCAAGCAGTTGAGGATGGATACACACCGCCAGCTACTCCACCTACAAATAAATATGGTAAGCTCCTACAACTAAATAATTCAAAGGCAATGAATGGAATCTTAAGTGGTTTACATGAATCAGAGTTTGTAAAAGTTATGCATTGCACATCAACAAAAGAGATTTGGGATAAGTTGAAAAATACATATGAGGGAGACAAAAAGGTCAAGATGGCAAAATTGCAAAATCACAAGAAAACATTTGAAGACCTAAATATGAAGGATGAGGAAGACATTGCTACATACTTACTTCATGTGGATGAGGTTGTTAACTCCATGCAAGGACTTGGGTTTAAATTTGAAGAATCAAATGTGTGTCAAAATATTTTAAGGTCACTCCCTAAGAGGTATAGTGAAAAGGTTTCAGCCATAGAAGAAACAAGATATATTGAAACTTTGACTAGGGATGAGTTACATGGAACTCTCACAACTTTTGAGATGAGAATAGGAAAGGATCCTATCACCTAGAAAGAAGTAACCTTCAAAGTAGCAAAGAAAACAAAGGATAAGAAGATATATTCAAGTGATGAGTCATCCAGTGATGAAGAAGCAAACTATGGTAGAAGGAACAAGGACACAAGAAAGTATAAAGGTATGAAATCAATTAAGTGTTTCAATTGTGGTAAATATGGTCACTATGCATCTGATTGTCTAGGAGCTGGAAATAGCAGTGGTGAAGAGAAACATGATCATAAGAACAGGGAAGCAGGAAAATCTAGGTATCAAAAGAAGAACAGGTATGGACAAGGCAAGCAAGGAAAGAAGTTTTTCCAAAGGCATAAGAAGAGTTTTTATGCAGATAAGATAGGCAAGAGTTCAAGTGATAGTGATGAAATATCCTCAGATAATGAAGAAGAAGAAATTCTATTTTTGACAGTAGAAAAAGAATATGTTAAGAAAAAGGTAAAAATGGAACCAATAATTCTCAAGTATTTTAGGTGTGGTAACTTTGGTCATATTGAAGATCATTGCACAAGGAATGGGTTCAGTTTTAGTGAAGATGAATATGAAGATGCTCTTGAAGGTCTAGAAGAAGAAAGTCTTCTTATGGCAATAGAAGAAGGAAGTGCTCCTAGTGGAAATGAATCAAAAAAGAATGAAGATGACAAAGAATCAGAAAATGAAGAGGAAGGAGAAGTTGATCTTGAAGGTGAGCTTATTTCTACTCTTAAGGAATTAAGGAAGGTAAGAAAGCAGAACTCAAAACTCAAGCTTCAATTTCAAGAATGTGATGAAGAGAAAGGAAATCTTATAGAAGATCTAACCAACTCAATAGCTAAGACAAGGAAATTTAAAGAAAAGTTAGAGGCAAAGGTCTTAGAATGTGAAATATTAGAGCATGAGGTAGCTTCACTAAGGAAGGAAGTAAAAGAGTCTAAATACAAGCTACACAAGTTTGGGAGAAGCTCAAAGACCTTGGATAAGATTATCAAGGTACAAAGATCTTCATCAAACAAAATAGGACTTGGTTTTGAAGAGGAACATAGAGAACAAAGAGAGGAGTCAATCTCAAGCTCCAAATAAGAAGAAGCTTTAGAAGAAGAGAGTGTAAGAGAAAGTGAGACTTTTGAGGATAAGTTGGAAAATAGAAGGTTCAACAAGGAAAGGAACAATGCACAAATAAGGAACAAATGGAACAGGAAACATCATAAGGAAGAAGAGACTAAGAGACCAATGGGGTCAAGGCAAGGGTTCTTCAATGGATGTTGCTTCTCATGTCATAGGTTTGGACACAAGGCTATGCAGTGCAGGACACATGAAAAATAGGGACATGGTTTCTCCAATAGAAATTTTAGAAGTGGGCATCTCTTTCAAGGGTATTGCTACTCTTGTAATCAGTTTGGTCATAAGGTAGTTAATTATAGGGTTCATGACAGGAATGGATATGGCTTCACTAGGAGGAACTACAAAATATTTGCACCTTCAAGGAACCACAATATTAAGTGTTATAAGTGCAATAATATTGGGCATATGGCTAAGTGGTGTAGAACAAAATTTCCAGAGACAAGCAGGAACAGGAATATTCAGAGGAATCAGAGGGATCAGTTGAGGAAGAAGGTGGACAAAGGAAAGAAGCAGTGTATGTTGGGAGTAGAGATACTCCCACCCCAAAATTAACCACCTCAAGGAGAGGAGGTGGGGAGGGGGCTGAGCTAAGAGTCTTATCTTTAGCCCCAAAGGTGGCCCTTTGCCATTGATGACAAAGAGGGAGAGATTTGAGTTAGGGGGAGAGCATTCAGTTAGGAGGAGCAATTTCTTAGGGGGAGTAGAACTGAAAAAGGTAAAAGAAATGGTTAAAGAAAAAAGGGTTGCCATCAATGACAAAGGGGGATATTGTTGGAAATTTGAGCAAGTTTTGTTGTCATTGATGTCAAGTGGTTGATGTTCAAGTTTCATCGTCATTAATGTCTTCAAGTGGTTTTTCCAAAAGGTAAGGAAATGGTTAAAATAAATAGGATATAATATTTATTTTAAATATTATATGCCTAAAGAGGCCTAAAATATTAAAGACCCAAGGAAGGAGAAGCAGGTTTAAAAATAAATAATAATATTATAATATTTTGGGCAAAATGATGAGGTGAAGAAAACGAGGTCCAAGGAATTATTAAAAATAATATTTCCTTGAAAAAACCCATTGAGCAATTTTTAAAAGATTTAATTTAATTTATTTAAATTAAAATATTTTAATCTATGGTTAAAATTTTAATTTAAATAAATAATGGGTGCCAAAGGTTTTAAGTTTAATATTTAAATTTAAATTTGAATTCAAATTCAAATTTGGGCCAACATGTAAGGGCAAAGAGCAAATGTATTTATAGGGGAAATAATTTGTTGAGCAAGTTGCAGCAAAAGTATTGTCATTGTTGTCAACACAGTCAGAAAGATTAGTTGATGAAGTGTACAGGCAGTCAGACAGATCAGTTGATGAAGTGGATAGGAGTTCAAAGGTCATTTAGAGTATGTACAGTGAGTTTCCAAGAAGACCGAAGTGCCCCAGTTGCAAAAGATCAAAGAAAAATACAAGTAAGAAAAGTGTCATGATATCGCGACATATACAGTAGACAAGAAAAACTATCGCGATTTCGCGATATGTTAGAAGAGAGAGAAGAAGAAAAAAAATTGTCACGATTTCACGACATGTTAGAAGAGAGAAGAAGAAAGAAAAGCGTCACGATTTTGTGACATGTTGGAAGAGAGAGAAGAAGAAAGAAAAACTGCCACGATTTCGCGACATGTTTGAAGAGAAAGAGCAAGAAAGGAAACATGTCGCGATATCGTGACATGTTCGGAGAAAAAGTGCAAGCAGGCAAAACTATCATGATTTCATGACATGTTCGAAAATAAAGCGCAAGCAGCAAAACTGTCATGATTTCGTGACATGTTCGGAGAGAAAGCACAAGCAAGCAAAAATGTCACGATTTCGTGACATGTTTGGAGAAACAGCGCAAGCAAGCAAAACTGTCACGATTTCGCGACATGTTGGAAGAAAGAAAGGCAAGTAGAAAAAGTGTCGCGATTTCGCGACATATTGCAAGGAAGGTTGTACGAACGAAAAAGTGTCACGATTTCACGACATGTTGGAAGAGAGAAAGGCAAGTAGAAAAAGTGTCACGATTTCACGACATATTGCAAGGAAGGTTGTACGGATGAAAAAGTGTCATGATTTAGCGTCATATTGCAAGGAAGATTGTACGGACGAAAAAGTTTCACGATTTCATGACATATTGCAAGGAAGGTTGTACAGACAAAAAAGTGTCACGATTTCATGACATATTGCAAGGAAGGTTGTACGGACAAAAAAGTGTCACGATTTCATGACATGTTGCAGGAGAGAGATTCGAGAGAAAAAGTGTCACGATTTCGCGACATGTTGCAGGAGAGAGAGTCCGAGAGAAAAAGTGTCATGATTTCATGACATGTTGCAGGAGAGAGAGTCCGAGAGAAAAAGTGTCACGATTTCGTGACATGTTGCAGGTGAGAGAGTCCAAGAGAAAAAGTGTCACGATTTCGCAACATGTCGGGTTTTCGCGACATGTCGGGTTTTTGCGACTCGAAGGCAAGAGAAAGATCTAAGGAGAAAAAGTGTCATGATATCACGACATGTCGGGTTTTCATGACCCGAAGGCAAGAGAAAGAGCTAAGGAGAAAAAGTGTCGCGATATCGCGACATGTTGGGTTTTCGCGACCCAAAGGCAAGAGAGAGAGTCCAGGAGAAAAAGTGTCGCAATATCGTGACATGTTGGGTTTTCGCGAATCGAAGGCAAGAGAGAGAGTCCAGGAGAAAGAGTGTCACGATATCGCGACATGTCGCATTTTCGCAACTTAAGGAGGAGAGAGAAAGTAAGAAGGCAGAAGTGTCGCGATATCGCGACAAAAGTAAAGAAGAAGAGTACGGAGGTGAAAGTGTTGCGATATCACAACATGCTATGTTTTCATGGGTGCAAAGCTGAGCAGAGGACAAAGAGGCAGAAGTGTCGCGATTTCGTGACAGGTCACTTTGGCGCGAGCAAAGAAGAGAACCCATCCGAAATAAGATATGTGACAGTTAACTGGAGTTATACGGTAGTTACAGGTGCAGTTGTAGAAGAAATTCATACAGATAAAATAAGAAGAGATAACTGAAGTTAGTACGTCAGTTACAGGTGCAGTTACAGTGAAAATGCATGCATGCATAGAAAATAAAGCGAACAGTCCTAAGGAGAATACGAACAGTCATGATCAAGAAGACGAATAGTCATGGTAAAGGTATATGTGTCAATTTGTTGCATGTAACGTGTTTAACGAAATGCCCACTCTATATATACAAAAGAAGTTATTGACAAGTGGCAGATGAGAATATGAAAGAAACAGTTACAATTGACAAGTGGCATATGAGAAACGAAAGGAGTTATAACTGGAGTTACCAAGCGAAAGGATTGTTATAAAAGGAGGTCTGCGTGAAGAATTAGATGGTGGCTAAAAGAGAGCGAAAGCGCTGCTCAAACTAGAGTGAAAGTGCTGCAAGAAGAGGGCTGGAAGAGTGTCGTAAGAGGGCGTTAAGCAGAGTCGTGAGAGCCGTAAGAGTGTAGTAAGAAGCACAGCAAGAGGGCTGTAAGAGGGTCGTAAAAGTGTAGCAAGAAAATCCATAGGTATGTGTTGTGTGAACTGTGGGCAATGTTGAGTGAGCAATAGACCAGTCAGGGTCTTGTAAAAGTGAAGGCATTTATATGTCAATATTCAAATTTCTGAATTGAAGTCCAAGTTGGTGCTTGGAATCAGGGGTTGGTGCTCCTTCCAGTTGGTGCTGGTAAATCAGGGGTTGGTGCTCCTTTCTATTGGTGCAGATAAATCAGGGGTTGGTGCTCCTTCCAGTTGGTGCTGATAAATCAGGGGTTGGTGCTCCTTTCTGTTGGTGCAGATAAATCAGGGGTTGGTGCTCCTTCCAGTTGGTGTTGGTAAATCAGGGGTTGGTGCTCCTTCCAGTTGGTGCTGGTAAATTGATTGTAAAGTTGTTGCTTTGCAAATGCTGGATTTGGATGGGATTCCAAACAGTCTATTTTGAGGAGTAGCCAAAACTGGTGAACCTCAGTACATCTTGTGTTATGTGATGCTCTCTTGTTATATTTTCTTTATGTGGTTTTATGATTTTATGGTTTTGGATTTAAGAGTTGAAGTTTTTAAGTTTTAAAGAGCCACACTGCTTCACCCCACCTCTCAGTGTCATTGTGAGACTAACATAATTTTCATTTTCCCTCCTTGATGATAAGCACTTCGTATGCCATGCTACGAGAAATATTTTGTGTGTTTCTTTGCTAAGTAAGAAGAGGGAATTCACGATTTAAATTTTTAAGAGGCAAACAAAGGTTCAATTGCAAGCGACAAGGCTAGGAGGTCCTATAGCGTTGTGTAGCACAATTGGTGGTCAAGGATGTGCTAAGGCGCTCACACAACAGAGGTTAAGGTTTTGAATCCCACACGACTCATTTTTATGGAAGAGGAAGGTTTTTGGTTGTTCGCCAAACTTTGCGAAGGCATAATAGGGTGAGCGTGAACAAGGGTTCATGTGTGGGTGTGTAGCCTAATGGTAGCCTACCCTTGGGCTAAGGCACTGTGGCAGAAAGTGGTCTTGGATTTGATTTTGGGCATAGCTAAGGTGTGAGCAATATTTTTTAACTTGGGCCAAGACTAAGGTAAGCACCTCTAATTTTTTATTTTAAATTTTCATCGAAGGTGGGAGGCGTTAGGTTTATAAATGCCACGTGACATGAATAGGGAGTTATAAGGTTAAGTCAAAAATTAGTTTATATTTTTGTTGCTTAGAAAATTATAGAGAGGTTTGGAGTTATAAGGGTTAATAAAAGAATTTTATTTTTATATGTTGGATGTTATTTTGAAAGGTTGGAGTTTATAAGGTTTTATAAAAGGAACTTAACTTTTCAATATTATTTTGAAATATTGGAGTTTATAAGGTGTTATTAAAGGAACTTAATTTTTTAATATTATTTTGAGAGTTTGGAGATTATAAGGTGTACTTGAGATTTGATATTATTTTATGGTGAAGTAATTATTGGAGAGAATATTTGTGTGGAGATTTTGAGATAGGTTGTTGCTATCTAACCTTGAAATTGGCAAAGAGGATTTGATTGTGATTAAGACAGGTTTTGAAGACATATCTCCATAAAAATAAAAGGTATAGATACATCATCCTTATGAGTGAAATATTGTTGGATTGAATGTTGTGAAATGCAAAGTTGGAGTGAAAAGGATTGTTTGATAAGCATTGTTGAAAATTTTTGATTGAGGGTTCAAATGCATGATTTGTAGATGATTGAAAGAACATGAGTATCATTGCTATGTGATATTGAAAACTATCTTGAACTAGGGTTTGTGAAAAAACATTAGTATCATTGTTATGTGAGATTGAGAACTATCTTGAACTAGGGTTTGTGAAAGAACATGAGTATCATTGTTATGTCACATTGGAATCGTCTTGAGTCAAGGTTTGAATTCCATGGTGTGATTTATTGGAAGTATAGTGAAACACTTGGTTAGGGTTTGTAAGCAAGTTGTGTTTCATTGAGTGGATGTTTGAGTGAGATTGGTTGAGCATCATTGATTGAAAGCATTGGAGTGATAGTTCAAGATTTGTGAAACAAATTATACTTTATTTATGAATTGATTTAAAGAGAGTTTGAAAGTGATAGAGTGTTTTGTTGAGTACAAAATATTGTAAGTGTGAAACATATTGAGTCTTTGATCATTATCTATATGTTTTTGTGGTTAAACAAGATTCTGAGTGAAACTTTGTTGAGCAAGGTGCAACAACAGTATCGTCATTGTTGTCAACACAGTCAGATAGATTTGTTGATGCAGTGGATAGGAAGTTCAAAAGCTATTTAGATGCAGAAAAAAGGAGTTCAAAGGTTACTCAGAGTATGTACAATGTTTTTCCAATAAGACCGAAGTGGCCCATATGCAAAAGATTAAAGAAAAAGACAAGTAAGAAAAGCATCGTGATATCACGACATATATAGCAGGCAAGAAAAACTGTCACGATTTCATGACATGTTGGAATAGAGAGAAAAAGTAGGAAAAACTGTCACGATTTCATGACATGTTGGAAGAGAAAAAGGCAAGTGGAAAAACTATCACGATTTCGTGACATGTTGGAAGAGAAAAAGGCAAGTGGAAAAACTGTCACAATTTCGTGACATGTTGGAAGAGAAAAAGGCAAGTGGAAAAACTATCGTGATTTCACGACATGTTGGAAGAGAAAAAGGCAAGTGGAAAAAATGTCGTGATTTCACGACATGTTGGAAGAGAAAAAGGCAAGTGGAAAAATTGTCACGATTTCGCGACATGTTGGAAGAAAAAGAGAAATCAGGAAGAAGTGTTGCGATTTCACGATAAGTTCGAAGAAAGAGAACAAGTAAGAAAAGTGTCACGATTTTGCGACATGTTGCATTTTCGTGACTAAAATAGGAGAGAGATAGTAAGTTGGAAAAGTGTCACGATTTCGCGACATGTCGCATTTTCGTGACTAAAATAGGAGAGAGAAAGCAAGTTTGAAAAGTGTCACGATTTCGTGACATGTCGCATTTTCGTGACAAAAGCAAAGAAGTGAAGTATGGAAGCAGAAGTGTCGCGATTTCACGACAAAAGTAGAGAAGAAGACTTTGAAGGTAGAAGTGTCACGATTTCACGATAAAAGCAAAAAAGTGAAGTACAAAAGCAGAAGTGTCATGATTTTGCGACAAAAGCAGAGAAGAAGACTTCGAAGGAAGAAGTGTCATGATTTCGTGACAAAAGCAAATAAGTGAAGTATGGAAGTAGAAGTGTCATGATTTCATGACAAAAGTAGAGAAGAATACTTCGAAGGCAGAAGTGTCATGATTTCATGACAAAAGCAGAAAGCAAGACTTCGGAAGCAGAAGTGTCACGATTTCGTGACATGTCACATTTTTGCAACTCAAAAAGGACAGGAATGCAGAGAAGCAAAAGTATCGCGATATCGTGACATGTCACATTTTTGTGACTCAAGAAGGGCAGGTAGGCAGAATAAAAAAAGTGTCGCAATATTGCGTATTGTCACATTTTCGCGATAAAGGAATAGAGAAAGCGTATGGAGGCGAAAGTGTCACGATATCGTGACATGTATTTTCCCAGGCCAAAGCTAAGAGAAAGAGCAAGGAGAAAAAGTGTCGCAATATCGTGACATGTATTTTTGCGGTCCGATGCAAAGAAAAAAGCAAGGAGAAAAAGTGTCACGATATTGCGACATGTAACTTTTTCACGGTCCGATGCAAAGAGAAAGAGAGAAAAAGAAAAAGTGTCACAATATCATGACATGTATTTTCGAGTGCCAAAGCAAGGAGAAAGAGAGAGAAAGCGAAAGTGTCATGATATCGCGACATGTATTTTTGCGGTTGAGTTGAAGTCGATGAAGACCGATGACAGCTGACTAAAATTAGGGCTTACAGTTGTCATGAAAGCCAACTAATATTAGGGTTTACAGTCGATTAAGATTAGGGTTTTTCATCACAAAAATTATGTTATATAAGGAGGGCTGTTTGGAGATTTGATGAGAAGGTTGATGTGTGCGAATTTTGGTTGTAGTGTGCAGAGAGCAAGTCGTATCGAAAGATGCTAAGTGTGAAAATCGAAAAGAGAGCAGAGTGCAAAAAAGGGAGAAGAAGATCGTGAAGTTCGATTGTAGCGAAGCAAAGTGTGCGAAGTGATTGCGCAGAGAAAGTAGAGTGTGTAGAGAAGGCAAAGGTGAAGAATACCAGTCAGGGTCTAGCAAAAACAAAGGTATCTTACTATCAATCCTCTAGTTTCAGAATTGAAGTCCAAGTTGGTGCTTGGCATAAGGGGTTGGTGCTCCTTCTAGTTGGTGCTGGTAAATTAGGGGTTGGTGCTCCTTTCTGTTGGTGTAGATAAATCAGGGTTTGGTGCTCCTTCCAGTGGGTGCTAGTAAATTATTTGTAAATTTGTTTCTTTGCAAAGGCTGGATTTGGATGGTAGTCCAAGCAGTCATTTTTGAGGAGTAGCCACATTGGTGAACCTCGTTAAATCTTATGTTGTGTGATGTTCTCTTGTGATACTTGCTTTATCTGGTTTTAAGGTTTCATTATTTTAGTTTTAAGAGCTATGAATTTAAGTTTAAAGAGTTACACTGATTCACCCCCCCTCTTAGTGTCATTGTAATACTAACAATTGGTATTAGAGCTAAGTTCATGTACAAGCTTAACTGGCTAGGGTGATCTTGGAAGTAACACAATGGCAGGTGGTGAATACTTCTCATCAAACAAAGCACCATTGTTTGACATATCTAATTACGCATTCTAGAGAATCAGGATGCAGACATATATCTATGCTTTGGGTTACGACATCTGGGATTCAGTAGTTAGTGGATACATAATACCCATCACTCCTCCAAAAGAGGCTGACGAAAAGAAACTGTTTGAAAATAACTCAAAAGCAAAAAATGCTCTCATGTGCGGATTAGCAGATAGTGAACTAGTAAATATCATGAGCTATAATATGGAAAAAGAGATATGGGACAAACTAAGGAGTATTCATGAAGGAGACAATAAGATCAAGGAGGCCAAGTTACAGACACATTGAGCTCAGTTCGAAGCATTGAAAATGAATGACGATGAAAACATTGAGGCATATATGCTAAGAGTTAATGGAATCATTAATGCGATCAGAGGACTCAATGAGGATATTGAAGACTCTTTCATCGTGAAAAAGGTACTAAGATCTCTTCCTCATAGGTTTGATTCTAAAGTCTCAGCGATAGAAGAAGCTAAAAATCTAAATTATTTTAGTATAGATGAGATGTATGGATCTTTGACTGCATATGAGATGAGGATAGGAAGATCTAAACCCACAGACAGAGAAGCCACTTTTAAAGCCCTTAAAAATAAAAATCTAAAACAAGAGTCCAAGGAAGAAGAGACATTAGATGAAATGGAAGCAAAATTTGTTAGAAAAATAAAAAAAGGGAAAAGGAAAATACAGAGGGAAGCTACCGTTTAAATGTTTCAACTGTGGAGGCGTAGGGCATTTTGTGACTAAGTTTCCACTTAAAGAGAAGAATAAAAATGATGAAGGATCGCACCAAGAAAGAAGTGACTGGAAGAAGAAAATGAATTTCAGAAAAGGCAACTTCAAGAAGGAAAGTTTCATCTCCAAGAATGTCAGTTCATTAGAAGACAGCTCCGATGAGGATTCTGAAGAGGAAACAGGTGAAGCTCTTTTCATGACATTTGAAGAAGTAAAATCAGAAAAGGAAGGAGTGAACTCTGAAGTATGTGGTGAAAACCCTGAGGCTGAAGTAGATCTAGAAGGTGAGTTGATCTCTGCACTTGAAGAGTGGAAGATAAAAAGGAAAAAGAATAAGAAAATTTCAAGAAAGCTTGAGGATGCAAATGAAATCATAACCAGTTTGAAAATACAGATAGAAGAATCCAAGAAAATCTCCAAAGATCTCGAAGTGCAAATGACCATGAAAATAGATTATTACAGCAAGCTAGAAGAAGAGATTGTTGGTTTAAGAATGCAGCTAGAAGAGATGAATAATAAAATTAGTTGTTATCACAAATATGAAGAAAGTTATATGAAGCTGGATAAGATCATAAATGACCAAAGGCCTACAAGCATCAATTTGGTCTGGGTTTCATCGAAGGAGAATAATAAAATAGATCAAAGGCCAGAAATGTAGAATACATAAAGAATGAAGATAAGAAACAGGTTGATCAATGAAAAATGTCTCATGAAAAAGAAAGCAATAATTCCAGGCACGAAAGAAGAATTGACAATGATGGATTCACCAATGTCACACATCAAAGAAGAATAAGACCTATGGCTCCTACGGCAACATGGCAAAGAAAATCACCCAGGTTCAATTATCCCTTTTCTGGTTTCTGTTTTAAATGCAAGGGCTATGGACATAAAATCTCAGACTGCAAATATAATGTAAGACCAAGGAATTTCACTAGTAGAAATGTTTTTTCTCCTCTGATGAATTATACAGTAGAATGTTATAACTGTCATAATTTTGGGCACATGGCAAGAAACTGTAGAATTACATTTGCATAAAATTATTTTCAAGCAAGAAAATTTCAACCAAATTGGATGAGACAAAATAGAAAACTTCCTTAAAAACATGCACAAGATACTGATAAGGAAAAGGCAAAACAAGAGCCCAAAACTACTATCAAAACGAAGTGTAAAGGAAAATAGCGATTTAAGGAAGAAAAGGAATTCTTAATCGTACAAACAAAATTTAAAGCACAGAATAAATATGTACCATGGATACTTGATAGTGGATGCTCCAATCATATGATAGGTGACAAACAAAAATTTGAGAAGTTACAGAAATATGAAGGTGGTTCGATAAAGTTTGGAAATAATGATGGAGCTAAGATAGTTGGCAAAGGTTCAGTTAAAATTAGTGATGGAAAAATTAAGTCGGAAGAAGCCTTGTTTGTGGATGGTTTGAAACATAACTTGTTGAGCGTAAGTCAGATTTGTGATAAAGGTCATGAAGTAGTTTTTATGAAGCGGGGTTGTGAAGTCGAGAAAAACAAACAGTGGAAAATTGATAGCAACTAGATCAAGGACATCTGGTAACCTATACACGCTCTCAGAGACTTCAAAAGGAGCTTGTTTTATTGGATAGGAAGAAGAAAATTTGTTGTGGCACAAGAGACTCGGTCATATCCGTTTTGATAATCTAGTAAAAATCAGCTCAAAAAAGGCAGTGAGAGATATTCCCACCATCAACAAACCTGCAAACAACATTTGTGTTTCATGCCAAAATGGGAAGAAAACTAGAGTCACATTCAAAACAAAAGAGTACTACACAAGAAAACCTTTGGAACTAATACACACTAATTTATGTGGACCCATGAGAACACAAAGCATAAATGGTGACAAATATTTTATGTTGTGCATTGATGACTATTCCAGAATGACATGGATATTTTTCTTGAAGCATAAATCAGAAGCTCTTGATATGTTCAAGATTTTCAAAAACCATGTTGAGAATGAAACAGGAAAGAGGATCAAATGTTTAATATCATATAGAGGAGGATCAAATGTTGCAGACGCAAGAAAAGATGAAAGTTGGATGAAGGCAATAAATGAAGAATTACATCAGATCGAGAAAAATGAAACTTGGGAGTTAGTACTTAGACCTACAAATAAAAATATAATCGGGACTAAATGGATTTTTCAAAACAAATTGAATGAAGACAGACAGGTAGTCAGAAATAAAGCAAGATTGGTATGTAAGGGTTATGCACAATTTGAAGGTATTGACTTTAAGGAAACTTTTGCACTAGTAGCTAGACTAGAGGTAATCAGAATGTTTTTGGCTTTAGCAGTCTACAAAAATTTCGAAGTTTATCAAATGGATGTGAAATCAGCGTTTTTGAATGGGAAACTTGAAGAAGAGGTTTATATTGAGCAACCAGATGGTTTCCAACTTGGTGATGATCCCAAATTTGTCTGCAAGTTGAAGAAAGCATTATATGGCTTAAAACAGGCACCCGGAGCATGGTATGCAAGGCTAGACAACTATCTCACCCAACAAAGGTTTAAGAAAGGTATGGTGGATAGTAATTTGTATGTCAAAATAGAAAATGGGCATCTTATTGTTCTTGTTGTATACGTAGATGATATCATATTTAGTAGCAGCAAATATGAGTCATGTAAATATTTAGCAAATAAGATGTAGAAAGAATTTGAAATGTCAATGATTGATGAACTTTCGTATTTCCTCGGGTTGCAAGTTAATCAAAATAAGAAGGGCATATTTATTTCTCAAGTTAAATATGTGAAAGAGATGTTAAAAAAGTTCACAATGGAGGATTGTAGGCCAGTTAGCACTCCCATGATGACAGGTTGCAAGTTGAGCAAGGATGACAAATCTCCACCTGTTGATCAAACCATGTACAGATCTATGATTGGAAGCTTACTGTACCTGATAGCTACCAGACCAGATATTTTGTAGTCAGTATGCATGGTAGCATGATTTCAGGCTAATCCCAAGGAGACTCATGTGACAGCAGTGAAAAGGATTCTTCGATACCTCAAAGGTACTATTGAATATGAGTTAAAGTATCCAAAAGGTAAAGACTTCACCCTTATTTCATATTCAGATGCAGATTGGGCAAGATGTGTAGATAACAGAAAGAGTACCAGTGGAGGTGCATTCTATCTTGGAGACAGATTGGTCGCGTGGCACAGTAAGAAATAAGAGTCAGTTTCTTCATCGACAGTAGAGGCAGAATATATTGTAGCGACAACATGTTGTACGCAGGTATTGTGGATGAAACAAACCCTGAAAGATCTTGGTATTAGCTTTAGTGAGCCAATATCAGTTAAGAGTGATAACACCAGTGCCATTAACATCTCCAAGAATTCGGTTATGCATTCATGCACAAAACACATTGCTATCGGGTATCACTTTTTGAAGGAGAAAGTTGCGAAAGGTGAGGTTAAGTTAGATTTTGTTCCAACTATAGAGCAAGTAGCAGATATCTTCACAAAACCATTGCCCAAGGAATTTTTTGAGTACCTTCGCAATAAATTGGGAGTGGTCACACTTCCCAAGAATTGACTAGCTATAGGGATCACATTCTTAGGGGGAGCATTTAAGTATCTGATTATCTTTTTGCTCATGTTCATGATTTTTGCTAAGTGTAATAAATTGTGCTTGAGAATGTTGTGCATGGACTCAGGGGGAGTCTGCAGTAGCCCTTTGGTATTATTGTCAAATGGAGAGAAGAGTTACAGGAAATTGCACATGTGTTGCCAACAATTCCAAAGGGGGAGATTGTTGAGCAAGGTGCAACAACAATATTGTCATTGTTGTCAACACAGTCAGATAGATATATTGATGCAGTGGATAGGAAGTTTAAAAGCTATTCAGATGTAGAAGACAGGAGTTCAAAGGTTACTCAGAGTATGTACAGTGATTTTCCAAGAAGACCGAAGTGGCCCATATGCAAAAGATCAAAGAAAAAGACAAGTAAGAAAAATGTCACGATATCACGACATATACAGTAGGCAAGAAAAACTGTCGTGATTTCGCGACATGTTGGAAGAGAGAGAAAAAGCAGGAAAAATTGTCACGATTTTGTGACATGTTGGAAGAGAAAAAGGCAAGTGGAAAAACTGTCACGATTTTGCGACATGTTGGAAGAGAAAAATGCAAGTGGAAAAACTATCACGATTTCGCGACATGTTGGAAGAGAAAAAGGCAAGTGGAAAAATTGTTGCGATTTCGTGATATGTTCGAAGAGAAAAAGGCAAGTCGAAAAACTATCGCGATTTCATGACATGTTGGAAGAGAAAAAGGCAAGTGGAAAAACTGTCGTGATTTCGCGACATGTTGGAAGAGAAAAAGGCAAGTGGAAAAACTGTCATGATTTTGTGATATGTTGGAACAAAAAGAGAAAGCAGGAAGAAGTGTCACGATTTTGTGACAAGTTTGAAGAAAGAGAACAAGTAAGAAAAGTGTCGCGATTTCACGACATGTCGCATTTTCATGACTAAAATAGGAGAGAGATAGTAAGTTGGAAAGGTGTCATGATTTCGCGACATGTCGCATTTTCGTGACTAAAATAGGAGAGATAAAGTAAGTTTGAAAAGTGTCGTGATTTCGCGACATGTCGCATTTTCGTAACAAAAGCAAAGTGAAGTACGGAAGCAGAAGTGTCACGATTTTGCGACAAAAGCAGAGAAGAAGACTTCAAAGGCAGAAGTGTCATGATTTCATGACAAAAGCAAAAGAAGTGAAGTACGGAAGCAGAAGTGTCGTGATTTCATGACAAAAGCAGAGAAGAAGACTTCGAAGGAAGAAGTGTCATGATTTCACGACAAAAGCAAAGAAGTGAATTACGAAAGCAAAAGTGTCATGATTTCATGACAAAAGCAGAGAAGAAGAATTTGAAGGCAGAAGTGTCACGATTTCATGACAAAAGCAGAAAGCAAGACTTCAAAAGCAGAAGTGTCACGATTTCGTGACATGTCACATTTTTGCAACTCAAAAAGGACAGGAAGGCAGAGAAGCAAAAGTGTCACGATATCATGACATGTCGCATTTTCATGACTCAAGAAGGGCAGGCAGGCAGAATAACAAAAGTGTCGCGATATCGCGCAATGTCACATTTTTGCAACAAAGGAATAGAGAAAGTGTACGGAGGCAAAAGTGTTGCGATATCATGACATGTATTTTTGCAAGCCAAAGCTAAGAGAAAGAGCAAGGAGAAAAATTTTCGCGATATGTTGTATTTTCGCGGTCCGATGCAAAGAAAAAGAGCAAGGAGAAAAAGTGTCGCGATATCGTGACATGTAGCTTTTTCGTGGTCCGATGCAAAGAGAAAGAGAGAGAAAGAAAAAGTGTCGCGATATCGCGACATGTATTTTTGGGGTCTAAAGCAAGGAGAAAGAGAGAGAAAGTGAAAGTGTCACGATATCGCGACATGTTGTATTTTTGCGGTTGAGTTGAAGTCGACGAAGACCGATGACAGTCGACTAAAATTAGGGTTTATAGTTGTCATGAAATCCGACTAATATTAGGGTTTACAGTCGACTAAGATTAGGGTTTTTCATCACAAAAATTATGTTATAAAAGGAGGGTTGTTTGGAGATTTTATGAGAAGGTTGATGTGTGCAAAGTTCGGTCATAGTGCGCAGAGAGCAAGTCATATCGAAAGATGCTACGTGCGAAATTCAAAAAGAGAGCAGAGTGCACAAAAGGGAGAAGACGATCGTGAAGTTTGACTGTAGCAAAGCAAAGTGTGCGAAGTGATTGCACAGAGAAAGCAAAGTGCGTAGAGAAAGCAAAGTTGAAGAAGACTAGTCAGGGTCTAGCAAAAGCAAAGGTATCTTACTATCAATCCTCTAGTTTCAAAATTGAAGTCCAAGTTGGTTCTTGGAATAAGGGGTTGGTGTTCCTTCCAGTTGGTGCTGGTAAATCAGGGGTTGGTGCTCCTTTCTGTTGGTGCAGATAAATCAGGGGTTGGTGCTCCTTCCAGTGGGTAATGGTAAATTTTTTGTAAAGTTGTTTCTTTGCAAAGGTTGGATTTGGATGGTAGTCCAAGCAGTCATTTTTGAGGAGTAGCCACATTGGTGAACCTCGTTAAATCTTGTGTTGTGTGATGTTCTCTTGTGATACTTGCTTTATCTGGTTTTAAGGTTTCATTATTTTAGTTTTAAGAGTTGTGAATTTAAGTTTAAAGAGCTACACTGATTCACCCCCCTCTCAGTGTCATTGTAAGACTAACAAACTTGTTTGTGTGATTGAAGAGGTTTTCTGAAAGAGGTTAAGTTGAGTTTTTATGCAAGTATTGCAACTATTTGAGTAAGATTTTGTGAAATCTTGTGAGCATATTATAGTAAGTCCTAGAGAGTACTTAAGGACAGAGTTGAGTAATATTTTGTAAAAGCTCAAGGAAATATTTGTGTGAGCTTTTGTCAAATCTTACAAGAATATTTGTATACGTTTTAGTGAAAAATTGTTGAGTAGATTTGAGGTAAGTCTTCATGAAGACTTGTAGAGCAAATTTGAGGTAAGTCTTGGTGAAGACTTGTTGAGAGTATTGGAAAAGTTCTAGGGAGGACTTGTTGAGAGTATTGGACAAGTTCTAGGGAGGACTTGTTGAGAAGATTTGAGGTAAGTCTTGGTGCAGACTTGTTGAGCAGATTTGAGGTAAGTCTTGGTGAAGACTTATTGAGCAGATTGGACAAGATCTTGATGAAGACTTGTTGAGCAAATTGGACAAGTTCTAGAGAGGACTTATTGTACATAGTTGAGGTACGTCTTAGTGAAGACTTTAGAGCATATTGAGCAAGTTCTTGATAGGACTTGTTGACAAATTTGAGGTAAGTCTTTGAGAAGACTGGAGAGCAGAGTTGAGTGATTGGTTTGTTCAAGCTTTGAGTTAAGGCTTGAGGCAGATCTAAGAAGAGTTGATTTATGATTTGATCAGGATTTGTGTTAAGGCTTGAGGACAAATTTGGGTATAGATTTTTGTGCAAATTTGAGAGTAGATTTGTACCAGAGCAGAGATATATTTGAGAATAGATTTGTGCTAGATCGAGGATAGTATTTAGTGTAGATTTGAGATAGATATTGAGAAAAGCTGAGAGTAAGCTTTGGAGGTGATAGAGCAGATGATAGTAGTCTCTAGTGGTTAGAGATCCATTAGCCAGGTTAATTAGGATAGAGGTCTTCTGAGTGAGCACATATATCTTCTATGGAGAGATATCCACAAGCCAATATCGTGGAGGCACTAGTCTTCTATAAGATCATGAAACAACAGAGGAGAAAGATTTCTCCTATGGATAGAGATCCATAAACAAATAGAGGATAAAGAGTTCTCCTATGGATAGATATCCACGAACTAGTAGAGGAGAAATATTTATCCTATGGATAGAGATCCACAAACCAAAAAAGATAAATTATCCTGTGGATTGGTGTCCACGAACTTGATTAGGGTATTGGTGTCTCCTTTGGACAGAGGTCCATAAACATTATAATAGAGAAATTATTCCCAAGAGATTTGTTGAGAAAATTTTAGTGAAATATTTTCTCTATGGAGTAGCCCACATTGGGTGAACCACGTTAAATTGATGTCTCTATTGTGTGTGATGATTTGTGTATTACTTTGATTACTGTTGTTGATATTGTCATTGATATATTGGATAATATTGTTTGAGAAATAAAATTAAAAGTCGATCTCATATTGTTCACCCCCCTCTCAGTATAAGCTTGTGTTCTTCACTGAATTATGTGTAGGAAGCACCATTTCATTTTTGTCTAGAGCTCCTTTCTTCTGTTTTGCATGGTGAAAAAGAATTAGGGTTTTTACCTTTTACCCCTTTTTATTATTTTTTTCACTTTTTCTCTCCCCTCATTTTTTTTTGCTCTTCTTTCTTATGCATCTACCATTTTAATTTTCATCAAGAATTTTGCATTCCTCCTAAAACTTGAGAGGGCACCCTATCCTAAGAGGCATTAATGTCCCTAATGCCTTGATTTGCATATAAAACAAGAAAATCTCCAAAATGACACTATTTTTGCACCACTCCTTTATTCTAAACTAGCCATTCCTTTTTTTTGTTTTCCTCCACCCATAGGTGTCTACATATTTCTTTTATGCATTTATTAGGCCATAAATACATCAAAGTGGGGGTAAAATGTAGATACAAAAAATTGACCCACTTGATCGAGTCATTTTCTTTAGATCCTTAGAGAGACCCTCCAACTTGCCCAAAGCAAGTTTGGACCTCTCTCCCCCTTCCTTTCCCCCCTTTTTTTCTTAGTTTTTATGAAATCACGATCGACCCTTATGGGGTATGATTTCACCTAGCTAGGGTTTTCTCTTAGAAAACCCTAACTTTTCAAATTGACCTCTTTTGATGTTGGTTTTTCCTTGGTTTTCCTACCCATCCTTGTTTCAAATCCCTTATAAATAGAGGGTTTGAAACTTTATTTTTCTCTCCTCGAACAAGCTAACAACAAGTTTTAGACAAGTGCCAATAATACCATATTGCAAAAGTGCCAAGTGATTTGTGGAAGATTTTGAATCTTTGTGGAGTTCTCTTCTGCTACATTGGTTGTGTTTTGTTGCCCTTGGTGGACAAGTGTGAGAGCCTTGAGGAGGAGTCTATTATCTTGGAGGTCTTCATCCTTTTGTCTACTTTTTCACTACCACCAAGTTGTTTTCACTCATTTGCATTCATACATTGCTAATTTCACATACGTTGTTAGTTTACTTACATTGTTTTGTTACTTTTTCTCTTTATTGCAAATTTGTACCCTGTAATTATAGGGCACCATTTTTTCATAAGTGAAATCATGGTTTCCCCATGTAGGGCACAATTTCATCTACATCAAGTTTAGAGGTAGAAGTTTACCTCCAAACCCTAAATTTGCATTTCATGTTATATTTAGAGCATACTTTCACAATTTGCGCTCTACTCATCATATTTTTTTGTTGCATTGCATTTTGGTTGTTCATCTTCCAAAAAGTTCAACTTTTTCTTTTACATTCTAAAGTTCAGCTTGACTATTGTGCCTCCAAGAATAGTTATATAGTAGCCTAAGCAGCCCCCCTAACATTGATCATATTTTTTGAAGGTTTTGTGAAGTTATTTTTAAAAGTTGAAGTTGTGGGATGTTTTTGGATGCAAGATAAATTTTGGAACAACCATCAAGTTAGATAAGTACCCTAGTAGATCTCTAGGCTATTTTTTTATTACTTTGTATTCATTTCTGTTCAAAATATAGATCACAAGTAAAGAAAAGTAGTTGATTAAATTTTTAGGTATTTGAAAGAATGAAATCATATAGTGTGCATTTAGGGTCTTAACCTTGTTTGTACATTTATCTTGATCTCTTGATTAAAGTATTTGCTTCACAATCCTAGGGTTAGTGATCATTTAAGCAAAGAATTGTTCTAGTGTTAGCTCTTGTTTTCTTGCATCTTGTATCTCGCATTGTTATTTCATTTTTCATAGTGTAATTATAGAAAGACAAAACATAGGTGCATATGTAATTGACAAATAAAAACACATTCCACCTCGGACTTGGAGCAAGTCCTAAAACAATTCTTGGTGAACCCTTCTCCCTTTTCTCATTGAGTGTAAAGTTATAACATATCCCCACGGTCACCTCAACTCCTAGTGGATGTCGAGAATCATACGTGGTAGGGCAGTTTCCCCCCTCTAAAGGAACAATAGGAGAGAAAGAGGGACATTCAACATCCATGTTAGCGGAATGGATAAAATACTAAATAGATAAAAGTATATCAATAAGAGAAACTATGACTTTATTACCAGCTATAATGAAAGATGAAAATGCTACTGACTAATAAAAAGAGCAAAGTGATTCTCTAAGGGAGGTCAGGTGTTGTAGGTAAGTTGGAGAGGAGAGGGCAATCCTCCAAGGGAGGTCCCAGGTTCAAATCTCCACCCTACCAAAAATCCAAATTGGGTATCTAAAATCCAATTGATAATGTTGGTGCGGGCAAGGTCGGGTGCGACCCCCGGGTGACTTTGACGATGTAGAACCCCCTGTTCGTGGTCTCTCAGACCAAGGCGGCTCCATAAGGGGTTTTTCACTTTAAAAAAAATACTATGAATAAATATAAGATGCATAAAAGAGAAGATAAATTCAGGAATTATGGTTGCAAATGTATGAAATAACAGCAAAAGTATTCGAAAGAAATATGCAACACATATATTGTTAGTTGTAGATTACACCAAGAAGTTATTATCAAGGCAATAAGGGAAAAATGCATAAAAATAAGAAGAAAATTGAAAGGAAAAGTAAGCTAGGAATGGAAGATTACAACCAAATCCTAGCAAAACCTCCTCCTCTCAGTCGAGAGGTTCTCCTTGATGGTAGCAACAAAAAGATGTGACCTTGCTCAAAATGCCCTATGACTTGGTTAAATTTCCCTAATTGTTATAGAATATGATAAAATGTACAATAGAGAAGGAATGAGAAATAAATATAGCTCAGAGGAAAATTTAAAAGAGTTTTGATACTTCAAGAATGCTTGTTTAATTCCCATACCAAGGATTGAATTTATATATTTTGGAAGGAAAAATTCTTGGAGGGAAAGAGAGGTCAAAGATGTCATTTGGATAAGGAAAGGAATTCAAATTTCATAGGCCTGGGGATGAGAGATACCATGCATGATCAATCTAGAGAGTGGAGGAAGGAATTTGTGTGTTTGTCATTTGTATTGCAAAGACTCAACTCATGCCATGGATAGCATTATTTTTTTATAGTAGCACTAATAATAGCACTATTATCAAATGTTAGTGCTTTGGATGGATTTTCCCATTGAATTTTCAAACTAATAAAATTCATTCAAATTGCAATAGCACAAGGTTTTTGCAACAACATTGCATTTAATAGTATCACAAAATATCAGTGCTATTACTCTAAGGTAGAAAAATGAGTGAGGTTTTGGTTGGATTGGCTTGATCAAATGAATATTCATTGTTGGGTTTCATAAGTTCTAGTTGATTAGGCATGTCGAAATTGGTTGTCCATTATTTCCCCTTATGATGAATTTATTATATAATAAAAGTATCAAAAATATGTTGTAGAAGTCCAATTTTGACATCAAAATGCTTCTTGGTGTCTAAAGATGCTACTATGAGAAAATGATTGCAAAAGGCGCTATTGTGAAAATTGATGATTTATCATTGCCATTAATGCATGTATGCCTCATAAATGCCCTAGGGGTTCCCCCTTGATTTTTTGAGGGAAAACAACATTTTTGAGAGAAAACTCAATTGTATGGGATTGAGTACAATATAGATGGAAGAAAGAATAGGGGAAATAGGAAACTTTTTTGAGGGGGTTGAGAGGGTTAAAAGTAGAAGAGGGGGTGAAAAATAGTTTATTTTCACTATACATGATTTGCAACTTTGAGAGCTCTAATAATTTTTTAATAGGGTATAAAACAAGGTTTTGAAAGGGCCCTAACCCTTTTAAAAGGAAGTCGTCTTAACTAAGCATGAAAAAACTAAGAAAAAAAAGGTCTAACTTAAAACAACTAGAGAAGTCAACCAATAGAATAAAACAAAGAGAAGATAACACCAAGATAACATACAAGGTTAAAATAGTCTTCAGCATTGGAAAGCTAGGATCCCAATAGCAAAATTTGGTTGAAAAACATAAGATAACACTAATAACACTGCACAACCCAGGCTTCGAAACAAAAAAAGAAAGCTAAATCAAAGGGAATACAATAATTTCAAAAACCATTACTATATTTAGCAAAAAAATTATGAGAGACCAACACTCTATCAAAGTGAATTTGAATAAGAGCCTTGCCCAATATTTTGTTCGACCATGCATATTTTTTCCCATTCAAATCAACATTCATTATACCACCAGAAGAAACAACTTGGGTGAAGTCTTCCATGCTATCAGTAAACTCCTTGGAACCATGAATCTCATCGTTGGGTATAACAACAATGTTAAAGTCCCCAATAATCATCCAAGGGTAATTGGGAAAGTGGATTCTAAGGTCTAGCAACCCCTCCTAGACTCTTCTTCTCCCCACTAGGGAGTTGGGGGCATAAACTTTTGTAACAATCTAAGAGAAATAAAAAACAGTAGAATAGAACAAAACTGAAATGAACCTATCATTCTTCTTAATATAGTCACTTGATAAAGTGTTTGGATTCCAAAGGATCTAAATACCCCCAAAGGCTCCTATAGCTTCACTTTTTGCCCACTCTACATTATTCCAAACAAAATTCTTTATAGATTGTATGTTTCCTTCAAATAATCTAGTTTCTTGAAACAGTAATTTTTTTGAATGATTATTACTCCAAAAGTCCTTAACTACCTGTTGAGTGGTAGGGGTATTCATTCCCCTAACATTCCATAATAAATTCATTTTTTAGACATGTTGGGGGTTTTAACCCCACCAATATTTAGAGTTGCTTAGGTGTCATCTGCCACGCCATTTTTGGTCTCTCACTATCGCAATTCATGGTTTGAGGGTCTTCCCACTTTATTTTATTTCCCAACATCAGTTGCCTTTTTAGCTTGTCATTTTAGTCTTATGCTTGGGACTTTTTCTTTTTATTTATTTATCAACCCAATATCTTGATCCTTGAGCTCCTCCCCATTATCCATAGATTGGATCAGATAATTTTTGAGGGATTTCAAGTGTCTCAATCTTACCATCATTAGCACTCCATTTATTTTACTTTTGAAGACAACCCCTTGAACTAACTCCCAGGGTCACTGTTTCTATTTTGTTCAACTTATCACCCTATTTTAAAATAGTCTTCTCCACATCCCAAATGGAGCATCATTTCCACCTCAACTATTTATTCTAGAATTTCTTCCTCTATGATATTTTAGAGCTCTTCTTGATTGGTCATATTCAAACTAGTGTCATTCACCTAGACTTAAGAACCCAACTCTTTATCTCCCTTTTTCACCTCAAAACCTTCTCTCTCCAAGTCTACATTTTCCACAATCTCTCCTACATTTTTCTCAGTTAACACCTAGAAGCTATCCCTACCCACCATTGATCTTTGAGGTAATGGTTCTTCCTTCTCAAAAAATAATGAGATAAGGGTTTGGCCCTCTATTCCCATGTGCTTCTAAAGATGATCTAGATTTTCCCACATCTTCATGATTTTTGGTTGCTTAATTGAACAAACTTCTCAAAGCCATCAGATCGACCAAGGTTGTACCCAAGGTATGGTCTTCAAAAATTTGCCTTTATTTCAAATTTTTACATTTATAAGCATTTTAAAAAATTTCCAATGCTATTTTTAGGGGTAGTGCTATTGTGTAGGTCCCTTTTCAGTTATATCATGAAAAGGTACCACTACCACAATTGGTGCTATCATAAAAATGTAGCTCTATCATGATCAATGCTATTGCATGATTTTGGTGTTACTATTGAGAGAGATTTTTTAAGGGGAGAAAAAACATGGAGGTTTATTCGGACATAATAGACTGATAAATTGATTTATTTTTTGTTGCAAGAGTTTGGAGTGCTAGATTATCATGAGAGGTGACCACATATTCTAAATTTCATTCTTGACATACTTGATGACATGGAGACTAGGGTTTTGACAACAATGGGCCTATATGACTTGGCATACATGCCTAAGGTCAATTTTGATAGGGCACTATTGATAACATTCAGCAAGAGATGGTATTTTAAGACAAATATCTTTTTATTACCCATAAGAGAGATGATATTTGCCTTGGAGGACATCTTGTGAATCCTCAAGGTTCCTATTAGAGGGGTTATAATTTAGCTTGGGATATATCATGTGCATCCTCAAGGTTCCTATTAGAGGGGTTCTAATTTGGCTTGGGAGTGATGAGTAGTGGTGTATGGAGCTCTTGACATGAAATAGGGACATCTCTACATTGAGGTTAGGACTTGGTATTAATTCTACCTACAAGGGCCATCATTTAGATTACATTACTACCACTTTGTACTCTGTGATATCTAGGCTTCTTATAGCATATAAGAATTGACAACTCTTGAGATGGAGTTGGGTGAGGTCATAGTATTGATTAGAGATAATCAGGTTGTCTTTGAGGTTGTATACCATAGTAAGAAGTGCCTTGCCGATTGTATGCTCCTATAGGTTTTGATATGGGTGCACATATCTATCAAGAGGTCTCCATGATATCAAGGGTAGGCCTATGATCCAAGGAGGTTGGTTGCTTACATGTGGTGTGGTGTATGACAAGTGGCCAAGGGGACCTTAATGATTGCTCATTAGGATATTGATGATTTGAGGGGTGAGCGGGTAACTTAGTAATCTTATAGGGACCATGCTAGTTGGATTTAGGACTAGTGGGAATTGACCAAGGTTAGGAAGGTCATATGGATGACTAATGGATATGATAAGTGGGAGCTATACCAATTTTATTGAATAGTATAATAGTTTGGTCAGGTGTAGGGGATTCTTGCTCATGGGTTTATTTGATTTTGATGGTTGATGTGAGAAGCCAATTTTAGACTATATTAATATATTTTATCATTTCTATAGGGTGATACAGATGATGCCCCTATACATGATCTATGCAAATATGACCTAGGGGTGGAGGACAATTACTAGATATGGTATGTTGACTTTTGTCTAGAGTGGGTGACTCTAGCACCATGTCCTCTAAGGCCTCCTAGACTTGAGGTATATGAGTATATTGTTGATGAAATTAGACAAGTATGATGACAAATGTGATAGAGAGATATAGAGTATAGGAGAGCAAGAGGATATGGTGGAGCCACTGGTGGAGATGTAGGTGGAGGTGATGGAACCACTAGTGAAGAGGACGCTAGGCCAAGCACATAGTGTCCTCTAAATATGGACCCTTTGGTTGTATTTACATTAGTTTTAGGTGCACCTAGAGGGGCTGGTCTTAATATATTTTTAATGAAACAACATAGGAAGAGAGACCCTGATGTAAGGCATTAACTTCCTTAAGACAATTAGCGAGTCATAAAGTGGAGGCAACACGACTGTAGCAAGATCTAGATGGGGTGTGATAGGAGTGAGATTATATTTAGGCCCATTTCACTCGACTATAATTCAAGGTTAATTGGAATAAGGCTAAGAGGGATGTATACTATCATACAAGTGGTAACAAGCGGTCCTAGGGGAGCCATGGTGTAGTTACTAGTGAGCGAGTGGTAAGGTCATCTCTCTCAATTGTAGGGGTAGTTATAGACTACCACTCAATAGGCCTAAGTTGCAGTGGAAGATGACCATGTAGAGGAAGAGAGGGTCACACATTATTTGGCTTTGTACCATGCTACTATCTCTACATCTCAAAGGGATCCTTTCCCTACTCAAACAAGTAGGTCAAGGTCGACTACTCAATAGTCTCAATGATTGACCAATTTTCAGCCTCCATCACCACCAACAACAACACTAATTTTAAGCAATGGGGACATGGAATCTAACTTCTAAGAGGTATTCTAACATTTTTAGGGTGAGTTCACCCATTTTGATCATTATGATGCATTGTATCTCAGATATTGGGCCAAGTGTACCTATTTTGTCATTGTGGTACACTAGACCCACAATTATATATTTTATTGAGGCATTTATATATATTAATTATGTTTTAGGATGTTGATTTGATGTGTTAATATTTTTATGATTTTTGTGATATGATATTGATTTTAGTATGATGTATAAATTTGTTTTGAAATAAATTGGGAATAAATTCATAATTTGATCAAAAATTATTTTTGACACATTTTATGGGTTGTATTTGACATATGTAATGGCTTATGATGTGATTGAAATGAATTAAATATGATTTGATATTTTTAATAAATTTATTTCGTATGAAAAATAATGAGGTAAAGTATTAAAAATGGCCCATTATTAGAAAGTTGAGAAACAGTTAGGAAAATACAAAATTTAGGATGAATATGATATTTAAAGATATAATAATGGTTCAAGAGTGATTTGGGCAATTTTTACAAAGTTTAGTTGAGGTTTTGTAAATCGTGATAATGTCACAAATTGAAAGAAAAAGAAAAATTAAGAAAAAATACACAATGCTCTAGAATGTTATTAAAATTTTCTATATTAGAACTATAATGATGGGAGAATGTTGTAGACCAACTAAAAAGTGGATTCAACAGACAATAATATTTTTAGTAAATTAATTTGGATTTACAAAATTTTAGATGTAATTAATTAGTGAATTTGACCAACTATGATTTAATTTATCAATGGATCAAAATAAGGAAAAATATTGACTTGGTTATACTCATTAAGTGAGTGCATAACCTAACAAATAGAACTTCTAGCTAATTCGACAATTTTTGTTGAAGCCATTTTTACTTGACAAATAATGGAGTGATTAATTTGATTTCATTTTTTTCATAATAAATAGATAATTTGAGGTATAATAAATATTTATATTTTATTAAAAAAGTCAAAATGACACTAATTATTAGGAAAGGGGTTCATTAAAAAATTTAAATTGATTTATTTGATGAGGTATTTATGCTCAATTCATTACAAGATGAATGCATATCAAAACAAGATGGGTTGCTAATAAAGGGGTAGTGATTTTATAAAATCATTAAGTGGTGGATTTTGCAAGTTTTAATGATATCCAACTCCTCCAGTAGAAGGATTATTTTGTTATTAAGGTGGTTAAATTCAACAAAGGAATAGAAGAAAGACAAAAAATAAAGGAAAGCATAAATGATGAATGGAACAAAGAGAAAAGAGGCATCTAACAATGAAATGAGAAGAAAATTTCTAAGACTTAGTCAAGACGAAATACAAAGATTATGTTTAAATATTTTACCCCAAGTGGTGGCCTCATAGCCATGTTATAGACAAGCACTCTTAGTGGGTAAAAGTCTGACTTGATTTATTATTGAGTGGTGACCTGTGATTCGGATGGTAGATAAGTGCTCAAGATATTTTTATGATAAATCATTTTGAAAGATGGGATGTGACCCTAATAGTGGACCAATGCTCATGAATAGAATTTAAATATGCATAAGTTATGATCCCATTCTTGAGTGGTTTCCTATATGCAATGATTATAGAAAAGCACTCAAGAAGAGGAGATATATGTCTAGAAATATGTACAAGAAAAGTGTTTCATCTTTAAGCGATGGCCTAGAAGCCATGTTAAAGGAAAAATTCCCAAAGAATGTAACTATAATATAAGATGCATTATTCCCAAGTGGTGGCCTCAAAGCCAAATATACGACAAGCACTCAGGTCATGATGATATTGTACCTAGAATATGTACAATATAATGTAAAGAGATATATGATATTTTGGTTAGTAAATGCCCAAGGGAGACTTGTGGTAGTAATTTCCATAAGTGGGAATTTATTTAGAAAATACCTAACGAGGAATTTAAATGTCTATGTCATAGGGGATGTGCCCAAGAGGGACTTTAAATGTATACACTATAGGGGGCATGCCCAAGAGAGACATGAAATGTCTATGCAACAGGACGCATGCTCGAGAGGGACTTTAAATGTCTGTAATAGGTGGCATGCCCAAGATATAATTTAAATGTTTACTGCATAGGGGCCCTGCCCAAGAGGGACTTTAAATATTTATTCCATAAGGGGCATACCCAAGAGGGAATTTAAATGCCTATGTTGCAAGGACATGTTTGAGAGGGACTTTAAATATCTACACCATAGGAGGGATGCCTATGAGAGGCTTTAAATATTTATGCCATAGAGGGCATGCCTGAGAGGGACTTCAATTTTCTACACCATAGTAGACATGATAGAGAGGGGATTTAAATGTCTATGTTGTAGGGGGTATGCTCGAGAGGGACTTTAGATATCTACACCATAGGAGGTATTCCCAATAGGGACTTTAAATTTATACATTGTAGTGGGCATGCCCGAGAGGGACTTTAAATATCTACACCATAGAGAGTGTGTAAAATATCTGTCAGAGGGGACATGTAATATGATGAGTGTAAGATGCATGATGATGAGTGCAAGATGCATAGGTCACACAAAAAAAGTGAACTAAATACTAGATAAGAAACTATGTGAATGACTGAATGTGGATAAAATATTGCTCCTCATGAGATACGTGAATTGTCTAATTTTATTTTAGTCTTATAACAATTAACTCCCCTAGTGGGAAAATGAAAAATAAGAATGGATAGATTTTTTATCTAAATTAATCTAAGCTATCTTATGCATCTCCCAATATTAGTGATGTTTTTTACCTTGGCCTTGTGTGTTTATAAGATCTTATACATGTGCCAAGAAATGATTAGAAACATGACCTATCCTGGGAGGTATATAATAAATCATGGTTAAAATAAAGATAATATTTGCTCTAATAAAAAATCATGGAGGGAGTGGGTTACCCCACTGATATAATTGAGATGAAATGTACATATATTTTAATTGAAATATGTGGTTAAGATAATATTGATGATCATTATCCTTGTTACTGTATAGACCAACAAGGAATGATGGTATAATGATCAATATCTTAGTGCACCCATAAGATATTTATGGGTTAGCAAAGCATTGATAAAGTGTACCTCATCATCCCTTGGGTCTATAACACTCAAGTAGGCAATAGGTATAAGGTTGGTTGATCTTAGTTTCCTGATAGACCCTTATGAGGTCCAATTATGATTCAATGAAACACTATTGAAAGGTAATATGTGTGGATGATATTAGAGCTTGACTATCTCATAGACCCTTGCAAGGATCAGACCATATGCATCAGTGCCTATTATATTTATAAATAATTATAGGTTTACAAAACATAAGTGTGTAAGGAATGATTTTTGCAATAGTGTATGAATTGATTGAATATAAGCAATGGTTTTAGAAATACCCTTAATTACCTGGTATATCAATAGGAGGTTTGAGGATCAATATTCATTACCAAGGATATGTGCAAAGGATTTACATATGCATAAGATATTGGACATAGATATTTGGTCCTCTTTTTGATGTATAAAGCAATTAGGATTTTTATAAGTATGTTGTCGAGTGTGCCAACCATGGTGGTAGGAACCATGCATCCATTGATTGGGATACTTGAAAATAATTACAATTCTACAAGATACTAAATGTGCAAGGGTCCTACCTACCTAGATGGTG
Organism: Wollemia nobilis; assembly: GCA_028583015.1. Classification (NCBI taxonomy): domain Eukaryota; kingdom Viridiplantae; phylum Streptophyta; class Pinopsida; order Araucariales; family Araucariaceae; genus Wollemia; species Wollemia nobilis. The sequence continues at coordinate 2,627,740 of JAQPPZ010017128.1, forward strand.
CACCATGCAACATAGCTAATTGTAAGAAGGATGGTTGCTTAGAGGACTCATGAATGTAGAAACTATCTAGTAGATATAAAATTTAAGAATATATATGATAAATTTAGACTTATCTCATGCTTGTCTAATAGACCAAGCCAAAAATATTGACCCTATTAAGCCATTGTCTAGCAGGCTTGCAAATAATTGCACACTTGAAAGATAGCAGATTAATAGGCCTAGACTCTCAGAGTAATATATTAAATAAGCTAGAGTATATGATGGAAAATAATTGATAGCTAGTGATACTTGATTTCCATGACTGCTTGATAGACTGAAGCAAGATCCAACCTTATAGATTCATTGCTTACCAAGTCTACAAGTAATTATAGATTTGTAATGCATTGAATCCATTAAATTGGATCTTTTTAGGGCATATTAGGTCATCATTAGATTGATTTATATTAGATTATTCACTATATATAATAATGGTATTGATGATCTAGATAAATAAAGGAGGAAAAAATCATCGATTGCCTAGTTCACCTCTGAGTGAGTTTTATTGATATTGTTTGATTGATACAAAAATGTGACAAAAGAAAGGGAAAGGATTGGATCATCAACTCCATGGATGATTACATCATACATAATTTATCCCAATTGAGGGAAAAGAAGAAAATAATATAAATTTGAAAGAGAGAGAAATGCTTTTGATAGAAGAAATAGTGACAAAAGTATTGTGGAATTGGGAGGACCTCTAGCATCAAGTACCCAGTGCAAATAAAATGTAAGTGACTATTTTTACTAACTAGAATATTCATAACCTCATTGAAACCTCTTGAATATATTGTATGAATAGGTAAACTTAGGAAACCATACAATCAAGCACATATTTTTAGGTAGATATGAAATTCAAGTAGCCATGAATATAGCCAAGCATGCAATTAAGCAGATACATAAGCAAATCATGTAGATTCAAGATTAATGTATTTTAAGATACATTATGTTTAATAGTTCTTTTAGTTCTTGGCCATACAAAGTGGCTAGGAAATAGGCTTCAAATATAAACTTTGTAGTGATGATGAATGGACCTATCTAGTTGGGCTTAAATTTTCCTTTAAGTTTGGCATTAACATTAGTGTTATTTTAATTCTCTTTGAAAATCAAATTGTCAATTTTGAAAGATCTAGGTCATACCTTTTTTTATAGGCACATCAAAGTATATCATGGGAGGTTTATAAGTGCTCTAAAATATTAATGCATTTTTTATCTAAAAGCTCTAGCTAATTGAGATTACTAATACAATGTTCATATCCTATAGATGAATATTGAAGTAAGACTCTTAGGCAATGAAATTCTAGTTTGAAATTAAAAATAGTCTTAATTATATAGACCAAGGCATAGGGCATTATGCCAGTAGGAGTTCAGATGCTAGTGTGATTTACCCATAAGGTGGGATATAGTTACAAGTGTAAGTCATAACCATTTTTGTTAACTATCTTCATGAGGATATTTATTAAAGTTTTGCTAGATGATTATGCTTAGCCATTTCCTTGGGGTAATGAGATATTGACCATTTCTTATTGGAAATTTTGAGTTATTTGTGTTTTCATTGATGTCAAGAGTCAGTGTCAGGAATCAGTGTAGGACTTAGCAAAATAAGGGTTAAAATATTTATATTTTACGCCAAGAGATTTGGTTTAAGAGCTTTACATGATTGGTCAAAAGGATGATTAAATACCATGAAGAAAAGGTCTAAAGGAAATAATATTATAATATTTATTATTATAATATTAAATGCGATCAGAAAAGGTCTAAGGGTGAAAGATAAAAATACCTAGGCCCATGGAAATAATTTATAATATTTTTATTATAATATTATGAAGAACACAAGCTTATACTGAGAGGGGGGGTGAACAGTATAAGACCTCTTTTTACTTTTTCCTTTATACTTCAAAATAGTAAAGCAATATACCCAAAGCAATATCAAAGCAATGCACAATATCATCCACAAAGTGACACCAATTTTAACGTGGTTCACCCGGAATGGTTGGGCTACGTCCACAAAACTTTTCTCTAAAAGTTATCTCAAAGTTCTTTGGGAATCCTTCCCAATTACAATGTTTATGAGCCTCGGCCCAAAGGAGATACCTTCCCCCAATCAGAATTTATGAGCCTCTGCTCAAAGGAGATACCTTCCCCTCTGCTCTGGAAATGATCCCTCGGAAGATCAACTGCCTCTACCTCTTGCCAGCACGTGGAACTCCTTTCCACCGAAGACCTCCTGTCCTCAATGCTTAGCCTAAGAGACCTCTGCCTTCTATGATCACGTCCACAGCAGCTCAGCAACCTGTACCAAACACAGTCGGTCGGTCTAGTACAAGTCTTCCTCTGTCTGTCAGATCTGTCCAACACTTGAACAAATCAATCCTCTGCACACAAGCCTTCTCAAAGACTTGCCAAATCTGTCCTCAGGTTCTTCTCAAAGAACCAGTGCACCTCTGTCCTCATACAGCAGCACTCCACGTTCGTCTTTGCCCTTTGTGCTCTCTACGCCCTCTGCTCTTTTTGCGCACTCACAGCCGCACTTGGTCGAACTTCAACCTTTGCACTATCTGCGCAATCACAGCGGCACTTAGAACAATTCACCATGACTCTTCGCTCACTCTGCACACTTCGATCAAATTTTACACTCTGCTCTCGACGATCGAACTTCTCACTCTACGCTCTATCTACGAACGTCACAACCAACAACACCACCAACTCTTCAAAATAGCCTACCTTTTATAATAACACTTTCAAGATCAAAACCTTAATCTTAGTCGGTTGTAACCCTGATCTTTAGTCGGTTGCACAACCCTAAACTTCATTGGCTACAAACCCTAATCTTCGTCGGCTCACATTTAACTTTGTCGGCTTCAACTGCCTCTGTAACTCTTCTGTAGCTTTTGTCACGAAACTACAACATGTCGCGATATCATGACACCTTTGCAACCGTACACTTTCTTTTGGCTTTTGTCATGATATCGTGACACTTCAGCTTTTCGACTTCAACTAAGCTCTTGTCGATATCGCACTATCTTTATCGCATCAACTTTGCTTTTGTCACGATATCGCGACACTTCTCCCTTATCGACCTCCTTTCCTTGTCAAAATCGACACTCCTCTGAGACTTCGTCTTCACTTCTCGTGATATCACGACACTTCTATCTTCATAACCTTCCTCTCTGCTTTTGTCATGAAATCGTGACACTTCTCCTATAGAAGACCTACTTTCAGTTTCTATCATGAAATCGTGACACTTTCTATCTGCTTTATTTTCTACCTGTCGTGAAATCGTGACACTTTCGCATCCGTACGCATTCTTTGCAACCCATCATGAAATCGTGACGCTTTCAGCTTTCGTACGCTTTCCTTGTAACCCGTCATGAAATCATGACGCTATCAACTTTCGTACTTTTCTTTGCAACCTATCACAAATCGTGACGCTTTCAGCTTTCGTATATTTTCTTTGCTCTTTGAGTCACGAAATTGTGACATGTCACGATATCGTGACACTTTTCTAACTTGCTTTCTCTCTCCTACTTAAGTCATGAAAATGCGACATGTCGCGATATCGTGACACTTTTCTAACTTGCTTTCTCTCTCTCTTAAGTCGCGAAAATGCGACATGTCGCGATATCGTGACACTTTTCCTCCTTAGCTCTTTTCTATTCTTCGGGTCGCGAAAACCCGACATGTCGTGATATCATGACACTTTTTCTCCTTAGCGCTTTTCTTTTCTTCGGGTCACGAAAACCCGACATGTCACGATATCGTGACACTTTTTCACTACGAGCTCTTTCTCTCGAACCTGTCAGCTTGGGGTTTGCAAAAGACTTTTGAAACTGTCATGTCGTAACCTTCATCAAAACAAATTATTTGACATCAAATCAAATTCCTTCAAAAGCTTCTTGACATCAATGACAACTTATATACTTGAGCAAAGGCAATGTACCCAAAGTACCCAAAATTGCCAACAATCTCCCCCTTTGTCATTGATGGCAAACCTTTACTGAAAACACTTCTCAAGAGCCAAAACTGAAACCAACTGTGCTAACAACTTAGAATCTTCCTTTGAAGTTTTGCTCCCCTGACTTGAAGCTTTCCTCTTCACTTTGAAGCTCTCCCCCTTACTCATATCTCTCCCCCTTTGTCATCAATGGCAAAGGGTCACCGTTGGGGCTCGGGACTAAGAATGAGCCTCTTAGCTTAGTCCCTCCCCCACCTCCTGATGAGGTGATTAATTCTGGGGTGGGAGTAAAACTCCCATTAGGCACTGATCATCATCAGCGTCTATAACTTCCTTGTCGGGCCTTCTCTTGAACTCTTTGTCCATATTCCTATTCCTGTCACTGTTCTTGTTCTTGTTCTCATCCCTGTTCTTGTCCATGCCTTGATCCTTGGACCTGATCATGCCACTGTTCCTGTTCCTGTATTCTAGAATTTTAGCTCTACACTGTCTGATTGTGTGACCTTCATTGTTGCACTTGAAACACTTGACGATGTTGTTTCTCTGAGGTAAACCTGATCTTTGAATCCACCAGTTCTGACCAAACCTGTTCTGGCCAAACCTGTTCTGACCAAACCTGTTCCTGTTATGTGCCTTGCAATAAACTGCCTTGTGCCCAAACTGTTGACAAGAGTAGCAATACCCTTGAAAGAAACTAGCACTTCTGAAATTGTCGTTTACCTTCTTTACTTGAGCCATGCAATGTGAAGCCATGTGACCAAACTTATGACAAGCAAAACATCTGCCTTGAAATTTTCCTTTATTTGACCTCTTGGGTCCTGAAAACTTCTTCTTCTCATTCTGAATTCTGTTTTCTGTTTTTGTGCATCTATCATTCAAGGACTCATGATCTGAAATACTTTCCTCATAAGAACTCTCTTCCTTTTGGAGTCTCTTACTAGACTCTCCAACTTGTTCCTTGTGTGGCTTAACAAAACCAAGGCCTGTTTTATCTGTTGTCTTTCTTTGACCTTTGATGAGTGACTTAACCTTTTTGGAGCTATCTTGAAACACTGTAAAGCTTATCCTTGTACTCTTTAGTTTCCTCTTTCAAAGAAGCCATTTTCTGTTCTAACTCACTATACTCAAGAACCTTAGACTCTAACTCATCCTTGAGTTCTTGTGTCTTAGCTATAGAGAAATCAAGATTTTCTATAAGATCATCTCTCTCCATACAACATTCATCTAACTTATCCTTGAGTCTAGCATTCTTCTTTCTTTCCTTTTTCAAAGCACTAAGAGCATTAATAAGTTCACTTTCAAGATCCTTTATTTGTTTGCTTTCTGAATCATCAAACCCTTTTTCAGATTTCTTATCACTAGAGGTGCTACCTTTTTCAAAAACCATACAAGCATCTTCCTTATAGTTTTTTGAAGCATCCTCATACATACTGGAAACCAAATCATTATTTGTACAATCATCCTCAAGGTGACCAAAATTTCCACATCTAAGACATTTCATGATAATGAATCTATGTTTCGGTTCTTCCTCTTTTTATGATATGAACAACATCTCATTTTCATTATCACTTGAAGAACTTTCACTATCACTACTAGAACACTTACTTGCTTTGTCTAGATAGAAACTCTTCTTGTGCTTGTGAGAATACCTCTTTCCTTGATTGTTGTGCTCATCTTTGTTCTTTCCGTGATGCTTATGCTTTTCAGAAACCTTGCTCATAGAATCTTGTTTATCTTCATCACTTTCATTCTTGGGAATAGTACAGTCAGTAGCATAATGACCAAACTTTCCACAATTGAAACATCTTATATTTTTCATGCTTTTGTGCTTTCTAGAGAACTTGCCTTTCTTGTTGTAATATGCCTCTTCATCACTAGAAGACTCATCACTATCTTGAAGTTGTTTACCCTTGGATTTCTTGGTAGCCTTGAAAGGCTGCCTCTTTCTTGACATCAACCTTCACTTGAGTTCTCAACTCAAATGCTGCAAGTATACTATGGAGCTCATCCTTTTTCAACTTATCCAAATCTTTAGCTTCCTCAATAGCAGAAATATTTTCACTAAATCTATTAGGAAGAGATCTTAAAATCTTATCACAAACATCATTTTCAGCAAGCTCAAGACCTAAGTCTTTCATGGAGTTAACAACCTCATCCATACGAAGCATGTAGTCACTAATATTTTCATCATCATTCATCTGGAGTTGTTCAAACATACCTTTGAAGTGTCTCAACTTGGCCTTTCCGACATTTGTATCACCTGTATGAACCACCTTCAACTGTTTCCACATTTCACTAGCTGTCTTGCAGTGAATCACTTTGGTGAGATCTGCTTTATGTAAGCCTTTCGGGATTGCATTCATTGCTTTTGAATTGTTGTGATGTAGGAGCCTTTCTTCTTTAGTATTAGGACCATGTAGAGGAATAGTGTACTCATCTTCAATCACTTCCCATACCTCATTACCAAGTGCCATTAGATGAACCTTCATCCTTGCACTCCAAAGACCAAAATCTGACCCATCAAGAATAGGTGTTGCATTGCTACTTGAATGATCCATTGTGTTCTTTACTAGCTTTTCCTTCAAGTCTGTTAAACTTTTCGAAGGCACCTGCTCCGATACCAATTGAAGAACACAAGCTTATACTGAGAGGGGGGTGAACAGTATAAGACCTCTTTTTACTTTTTCCTTTATACTTCAAAATAGTAAAGCAATATACCCAAAGCAATATCAAAGCAATGCACAATATCATCCACAAAGTGACACCAATTTTAACGTGGTTCACCCAGAATGGCTGAGCTACGTCCACAAAACTTTTCTCTAAAAGTTATCTCAAAGTTCTTTGGGAATCCTTCCCAATTACAATGTTTATGAGCCTCGGCCCAAAGGAGATACCTTCCCCCAATCAGAATTTATGAGCCTCTGCTCAAAGGAGATACCTTCCCCTCTGCTCTGGAAATGATCCCTCAGAAGATCAACTGCCTCTACCTCTTGCCAGCACGTGGAACTCCTTTCCACCGAAGACCTCCTGTCCTCAATGCTTAGCCTAAGAGACCTCTGCCTTCTATGATCACGTCCACATCAGCTCAACAACCTGTACCAAACACAGTCAATCGGTCTAGTACAAGTCTTCCTCTGTCTGTCAGATCTGTCCAACACTTGAACAAATCAATCCTCTGCACACAAGCCTTCTCAAAGACTTGCCAAATCTGTCCTCAGGTTCTTCTCAAAGAACCAGTGCACCTCTGTCCTCATACAATAGCACTCCACGTTCGTCTTTGCCCTTTGTGCTCTCTACGCCCTCTGCTCTTTCTGCACACTCACAGCCGCACTTGGTCGAACTTCAACCTTTGCACTGTCTACGCAATCACAGTGACACTTAGAACAATTCACCATGACTCTTCGCTCACTCTGCACACTTCGATCAAATTTTGCACTCTGCTCTCGACGATCGAACTTCTCACTCTGCGCTCTATCTGCGAACGTCACCACTAACAACACCTCCAACTCTTCAAAATAGCCTACCTTTTATAATAACACTTTCAAGATCAAAACCTTAATCTTAGTCGGTTGTAACCCTGATCTTTAGTCAGCTGCACAACCCTAAACTTCATCGACTACAAACCCTAATCTTCGTCGGCTCACATTTAACTTTGTCGGCTTCAACTGCCTCTGTAACTCTTCTGTAGCTTTTGTCGTGAAACTACAACATGTCGCGATATCATGACACCTTTGCAACCGTACACTTTCTTTTGGCTTTTGTCATGATATCATGACACTTCAGCCTTTGTCAACTTCAACTAAGCTCTTGTCATGATATCGCGACACTTCTATCTTTATCAGCATCAACTTTGCTTTTGTCATGATATCGCGACACTTCTCCCTTTGTCGACCTCCTTTCTCTTTTGTCATGAAATCATGACACTTCTGCCTCTGCAGACTTCGTCTTCACTTCTATCATGATATCGTGACACTTCTATCTTCATAGCCTTCCTCTCTGCTTTTGTCATGAAATCGTGACACTTCTCCTATAGAAGACCTGCTTTCAGTTTTGTCATGAAATCGTGACACTTCTTGTCTGCTTTCTTTTCTGCCTGTCGTGAAATCGTGACACTTTCTGCATCCGTACGCATTCTTTGCAACCCATCGTGAAATCGTGACGCTTTCAGCTTTCGTACGCTTTCCTTGTAACCCGTCGTGAAATCGCGACGCTATCAACTTTTCGTACGTTTTCTTTGCAACCTGTCATGAAATCGTGACGCTTTCAGCTTTCGTACGTTTTCTTTGCTCTTTGAGTCACGAAATTGTGACATGTCGCGATATCGCGACACTTTTCTAACTTGCTTTCTCTCTCCTGCTTAAGTCGCAAAAATGCGACATGTCACGATATCGCGACACTTTTCTAACTTGCTTTCTCTCTCCTACTTAAGTCGCGAAAATGCGACATGTCGCGATATCGCGACACTTTTCCTCCTTAGCTCTTTTCTGTTCTTCGGGTCACGAAAACCCGACATGTCGCGATATCGCGACACTTTTTCTCCTTAGCGCTTTTCTTTTCTTCGGGTCACGAAAACCCGACATGTCGCGATATCGCGACACTTTTTCACTGCGAGCTCTTTCTCTCGAACCTGTCAGCTTGGGGTTTGCAAAAGACCTTTGAAACTGTCATGCCGTAACCTTCATCAAAACAAATTATTTGACATCAAATCAAATTCCTTCAAAAGCTTCTTGACATCAATGACAACTTATATACTTGAGCAAAGGCAATGTACCCAAAGTACCCAAAATTGCCAACATATTAAAGGTGTAATTAAAGCCTAAGGTAATTTATAAATAATTTATAATATTTATATTATAAATTAATTTATAAAAATAATATTATTAAAACCCAAAGTTGGATTGGGCACAAATTTAATTTAAACTTGTATTCCCCCATTGACGTTCGAAGGATAGAAGTATATGGTATAAATACCATAACATTTGTCTCACAAATGCAAGTCTCCGAATATCTAAAAGCACATGCGATTGTTGTGGAATATGAAAAAATTCATGAGCAAAACAAGACAAGAGGAAATTAATTTTTATTTACAGCCAAAATGTGAAGGTTAAAGTGACAAGGGCATAAAGGCTTAACACCAACCAAGCGGTTGGGCTAGTGGCAAGTTGTTGGCATGTAAGACACAGGGCACATGGGAGACCCGTGTTCGAGTCTTGGTGGATGCAAAGGGACACAACCTTTTGGTGGATTTGGCGTTGGTGGAAGAGACAAAGTGCTCAAAGAACTTTTACCTCTCACGTGAGCGCCTAGCTCATGCGGTAGCTTGGTCGTGGCTAGGGTGCAGGCAACGGCTTGACCTGGGATCGAATCCCACTAAGGAGTGCAAAGGTATTTTATTTTTTTCATATGTGCATGTGATCTAAAGTCGTATGTTGAGTGCCTAGGGAGATATAAGGTAATTAAAAAAAAATTATTTTAATTAAAGGTTGTGAAGAATTTAGTTATTATTTTAAAATGAATTGCATTATTTCTGGATAAGAGGTGTTAATTATTTTGAAATACAATTTTAAGTTGGGAGATATAAGGTGGTTAAGATATATTTTATTTTTGTCTTAAGCTGAATATTGAGAAAGATTTAATTTTTATTAAAAGTGAATTGAATTATTTTTGGAAAGATGTGTTGATTATTTGATAATGCATTTTTGAGTAGGGAGATAAAAGGGAGTTAGTTTGATTGTATTATGCATTAAAATTCTAAAGTGGATTATTGTGAAATTAAGTTGATTGAACCTTTGTTAGTTTGGAGATTATAAGGTGTACTTGAGACTTGGTATTTATGTATGGTGAAATAAATATTGAGGAGAATTTTGAGTTGAGATTTTGAGATAGATTGTTGCTACCTAACCTTAGAATTGGCAAAGAGGTTTTGATTGTGATTAAGACAGGTTTTGAAGACATATCTCCATCAAATAAAAAGGTATGGGCACATATTCCTTGTGAGTGAAATAGTGTTGGGATGAATGTTGTGAAATGCTAAGTTAGAGTGAAGAGGTTTGTTTGATGAGCATTTGAGTGAGCCTTCATGTGCTGATTAGGGTTTGTGAAAGAACATGAGCATTATTGAATTATGTGAATGTAGAATCATCTTGATTCAAGGGTTGAGATTCATAGAGTGGGTTTGAAGGTGATAGAGTGATTTGTGAGTGTGAAACATATTGATTCTTTTACCATTCTCTATATGTTTCTATGGTTAAACAATACTGAGTGAAACTTGTTTGTGAGATTGAAGAGGTTTTTTGAAAGAGATTAAGTTGAGTTTGTATATGCAATTTTTGCAATTGATTTGAATAATTTTTTTGTGAAAGCTTAAGGACATATTTGTGTGAGCTTTTATGGAAGCTTACAATCATATTTAAGGCAAGTCTTGGTGAAGACTTGTTGAGCAGATTGGACAAGTTCTAGTGAGGACTTGTTGTGCGGATGTGAGATAGAGATTGAGCAAATGTGTGCTAGACCAAAGGATAGTGTTTAGTGCAGATTTAAGATAGAGATTGAGCATATTTGTGCTAGATTGAAGAACAATGTTTAGTGCAGATTTGAGATAGAGATTGAGCAGATTTGTTCTAGACTAAAGGATAGTATTTAGTGTAAATTTAAGACAGATATTGAACAGATTTATGCAGGGTAGAGGACAGTGTTTAGTACAGATCTGAGATAGAGACAGAGCTGAGTAAGAGCAGGCTTTGGAGGTGATAGAGTAGAGGATATTAGTGTCCAGTGGATAGAGATCCATCATTAAGTTCAGTGAGGACATAGATCTTCTAAGTGAGGATAGATTCTTCTGTGGAGAGAGATCCACAAGCCATAGTAGTGGTGGTAGTAAGTCTTCTAAGAGGATCATCATCCAGAGCACAGGGAAAATATTTCTCCTGTGGATAGATATCTATGAATTTGATTAGGGAATTGGTATCTCCTTTGGACAGAGGTCCATAAACATTGTAATAGGGAAGGATTCCCAAGAGATTTGTTGAGGAAATTTTAGTGAAAGATTTTCTTTGTGGATGTAGCCCACATTGGGTGAACCACGTTAAATCATGTCTCTCATGGGTGTAATTTTTTGTGTGATGCTTACTGATTTAATATTATTGATGTTATTTTAGACACCAAAACAACACCAATCCGATTATGTGGCTACAAGTTATGATCGAATTGGAATACATAGCCCCTAGGGCAGCCCCCAAAGGTTAAACAGTGGTCCTAACCACTCCCAAAGTAGTTTTGGAAGGTCATAGGTCAATTTGGCACCTTTCAAGCATTTTGATCCCTATTTGTTCCACCCTGGGATGATTAGAATGCTATTCACCCCACCCCGGGATGATTAGTAGCAATCGCTCCAAGGTGGGATGAATAGCAGGTTTGACGGGCAAAAAGTCAAACCTTGAAAAATGGCATCCCAGATCCGCCACTCAACTCCACATCCAAGGCATGGGAGTGTGAATGAGAATTTTAGAGCTTAAATATGCAGTCATGGAGGCCTAAATCAAGGAGCCCTTAATCAGGGAGGAATCTTCTCTCCCCTGACAAGGCATGATGGCCAAGTGGCGCCCCTACATGCGCATTCAAAGGAGACCCTCAGGTCTATAAAATGGTGAGCCTTCTCACCCCACAAAAGGAGAGTAGGAGAATTTGGAGCAACGGAGTGCTACCAAATTATACCCTCACCCCTCATTGTGCTTCCTACATCCTTGATCTCTCTTTTGGAAGGGAGGTTATCGGGTGAATACTAGGAGCGTAATATGGACCCAAAACCTGAACAATCAGCCATAATCCCACACCAAATTTACAAACACAACCCCCTTTGAGGTTTTGGACCCATCCCAAGTGGATTGGTGTCAAAACCAAGCCCCAAACGATGGGCGTCCTGCCCCTGGGTGCCCCTCGCACTGTTGTAGTCCTAATCGCCCCACCCCGGAGTGATTAGAAATCTACATTATATTTCTTTACTATTTCTTTTGCATCATGTTTTATGTGATTTTTTTATGTTGCTATTCAATTTTCACTACATTCTAACCTATTTTGACTATGTTTTTATTGTTTTACGTGTTCACTAACCTATAGGGGGCACCTTCATATAAAGGGCAATCTGGGCAGAATATAAAAAATATAACCTTTTGGGTCATCTCAAAATGACCCATTTTTCCTAACCCCAAGTTTGTAGGTATTTTTGAGGCCTCTGGATAGGACATTTAGGAGGTCACTTTTACACATTTTGTGATAGTCGCCAGCGTCCCACCCCGAAGCGATTAGAAATCCACGCATAATTTCTCAACTGTTATTTTTGTAATGTGTCCCTAATGATGTTTGGATGATCCTGTTCAATTTTCATCTCATTCTAACATGTTTTGATATTTGTTTTATTATTTCATGTATTCAGTAGCCAGAGGTCTTGGGGATTGCATGTTTCCTTCCATCCTCATATGCTATTAACCATTTTTTGTTTCTCTGTATGCAGGATATCAACACTGTAGGGGCATCAAGGAATTATGGATGCACTCATGCAAGTGGCAGCAATGTTTGGCCCGCCCATTTTGAATGTGGGCACGCGAAAGATCCTGAAGGGAAGCGTACCATCCGTTGGTGTAAAAAAATTGTATCGAATGCTCCGAGCCCCTGAAATGGGGGGAACATATTGTAACTAGATCACAAGAAACATTAATAAAAGAGGCTGCACTTTATTTTTTCTTTACATCTCATTTCATCATGTCGTTTTCCCTTTTCATGCACTTGTTCTTCGCATTTTTGTAGGACTTAGCGTTTCATTATACATCTGCTTTTGTTTGCATCGCACCCGGTATGCCATGCTTTCGTAGACATGCTTTCAATGGTGATCATGGTGGGACCCTATCCCCTACTATTGGGATCATTTTTTTGATCAAAATTTTGTGTTTTTCTTGCAGGTGTGTTAATCCTTAGGGCGCTGGACTGCTGCTCATGCCACCCTATGACGAATATAGATTGGCATTCGTTTCACCCCGAGATGAATAGGCATTCATCCCACCCTATGATGAATACAGACCTACTATTCATCCCACACCGGGACGATTAGATCTTTGTACATTTTTTGAGTAGAAACTCAGAGGCATATGGTTTGGGCAGAGAAGAGGTAGGTTTTCTGAACATCCTTTGTGTTTTTTTGTTTCTGTCTTTGCAATTTTTCTATTTTCTTTGCTTGCATAGGGAATTTTGCTGCATGTTTTCTTTCTTTTCACAAGTAAAAGGAACCATACACATCACGTAATAATATTAACATCAATGATTTGGTCTTAAAACCCCAACATTTGATCAAGACCAACGGTGGATTTCATCACCACCTTGGCTTAGATTTTGCATACATAACCCTGATCGTGACAGTTGCTAGACGTAAATCCTGACGAAAGCTGACCAAGTGTAGTGGGGGTGATTCCTAGCGCATGAGGATAAGTCTTCTATGGTAGGTGTCAAAAATAGAGTGATTCCCCTTTCGTACCGCCTATGTTCCACGTACTATTCTGCTCTCGCGTACCAATAGTTTCCCTCATGTAAGGGCGGGTATATTGAGAGGTTCGATATAATGGCCTGGCAGTGGTATATTGAAGGGGTGACCATTTTGGAGATATAAGAGCCCTCATCATGCATGAATAACAAAATTTTCTTTACACGGTTTGCACAACAAAAATCAAAACACATTGAACCATATTTAGGACACACATTTAATATGTAAATGAGATAATTATTTCTTTGTTTGTGTGGTCCCTTTTTGTTTAGTGTAACATAAAAAATCGTAAAGGATATAAAAACATAAATATCTTGTAGAGAACCACCACCATGGTGTATACTCGTATCGAAGCCCAATCATGGGCATAAGCTGCAAAAAGTGTACAAGGAGGCACAAGTTGCTTTTGTTATAGCCCCAAGGCCTTGGTCATACCACCTTGGTGGCCTGACCCACAAAATAGTCCACATCATACCATTACGGAATAGGACTATAGAGGCACCCCTTTGAGGGACACTCCTGTTCAACATGGACCCTCTCAAGAGGAGTACAGACATGGGAAGACCCCCTTAAACACTCATTATGAGTGGCCACCATGCGATGAAGCGCTAGAATAGCATAGGGTTCATAAGGAGGGCCCACATGATTATATCATCCCTCCTCTACCCCTCATTACTGTCAGAACTAATAGGCCAAATCCAGAGCGCAAGGCTCTTCAGATAGGGCAGGCCAACTCTGCCTTCCCCTTTCACATTTATGAAAGGGAGCACAAGGAAAACCACTATATTCCTCAAGAGCAATACACAATGCGGGAGCAATGCGCGTCCACACCTACTAATTATCAGGATCACCTACTGAGGCCAGAGCCTCAGGTGAATGTTGTTAACCTTGACAGAGGGAAGTGACCTATAGAGATCTCGGATCAACATGACTAAGATAGATATGTAGGGGAGGCATATAGGCCTCCTAGACCTAAGACGGTAGAACAAATCGACTTGGCAGTTGCCAAACATGCCACCTTCCAAGCACAAATCACGCAGCTTAAGCAAGATCAGCAATAGTTAGAGCACCTGTATCATCTTAGCAAAGAGCGCATTCGGTTTCAGATAGATGAGTTGCTCTAGAACACTGTGCATGAGAGGATTCCAACCCCTCGCACGCATAAGATAGAACTTTATGAGAGGCACAACCCCTTGGTGCAATACAAGTCTCCATGACCTTATCAAGCATTGCCTCCAAGACCTCCTAGACCTGAGTGGGAGGCCACTCCTAGAACCAATGACGGGTGCCTTCCTCGGGCACCCACCCATGTTTATAGGTCATGCCCAGGAACTCCTCAAGAAGCCTATGAGGAATTTGAGTGGGAAGAAGAGTGGGCTGAAACGCCCTACCAAGGCAGGGGGTGCTATCCGGCTACCCCTCCATAGGCCTCAAGTTCCCCACAATTCACAACGGGAACAAACCAAGGAGGAAGAGATCAAATCCTCCAATGCATACAAAGCGTTGCTAGAGCACTTACAGTATGTGGATACTAAGACTTATGGGCCCCAAAAGCCCACATTACGCCAGCTCTACAGTCACCCTATGCATCCTTCAGTGCCGGCACCCCCATACCCTAAACACTTCAAAATGCCTCAATTGGCAATTTTTAGAGGGGATGAGGATGCCCAAGAGCATGTGAAAATATTCCTATGTCAATGCTTTGGCATTCAGGACAATGATGCATTGCTTCTAAGAATGTTTATAACCACATTCGTAGGCCCTACCTCATATTGGTTTACCCAGTTGCCAAAGCATAGCATCAGTAACCTGGACCAGCTAGTGGACGTGTTCCTCGAACGTTTTGCCTTCAACACCAAGAAGAAGGCTTCATTAAGCGACCTAGCTAGCCTCAGGCAGTATGAGGAGGAAACCATGTCTGCTTATGGAAATCGGTAGAGGACGTTGCTTTCAAAGCTACCTTACCTCCCTCCCATGGCCGACCTGACCCAAATGTTCTTGAAGAGTTGCCTAAGGTTGATATCCGTGCTATTATAGCTGCAGTAATATGCCACTCTCGAGGAAGCCCTGGTGCAATCCAGGATAATTGAGGAGATCAAGATACAATATGGTGAGATTGCCAAGCCATGCAAGAAAGAGTGGCCCAAAAATACCAAAACTGGGCCCACGCAACCGAATGTTGGCAATTTTGGGTTTGAGATCCTAGCTCCTTGTCTATGAGTTGTCATTGATGTCAAAAGGAAATGGCATTAATGTTAAGAGGATGTGTTGGCTTCAAATGTGAAAGATTCCAAGAGAATATTCTTAAGAGAATCCAGAGAGATTCCATTTGATAAGGTTTTTGATAGGGTTTTTATTAAAACCAAGTTAAATGGTTTTTATTAAAACCAATGGAGGTTCTCTTTATTATTTAATTATTATTTAAAACCCTTCAAGGTTTTAATTAATTAAGGGAGAAAATTATTTTTAATTTATTAAAAATATTTAAAGGTTTTTAAACCTTTTTTATTCTTAATTTATTAAAATTAATTAAGGGTTTTTAAACCCTTTAGAAAGCAATTTCGATTAAATTCGAAATTACGTTTCTCTGTCGCCGACGTGTTCTAAAGTCCACGATTGGACTATAAATATGGGAAGGATCCTAAGGTTTAACCTCTCTTAAGAATTTTGAATGCATTAATTTTTGGCTGTGATCGATGCTCTGTTGACGCCGCGGAAGAAGAGAGCTCGCGTTTGAAAAACTTACGAAGTGCTTGTTCATTGAAGTGGTAGGAAGTCTGTCTTAGACTTCGTTAGCCCCTTGTGGGCTAGTGGTAGCATAGGCTGCATTTGGGCTTTGCGTAGGCGAAGGTCTGCTTTTCGATTCCCGCAAAGGAAGCTGTGCATGGATTAAGTCACGTTTTTGTTAAAACGTATTTTGTTCCACGATTTTTGGATTCGTCAAGGGCAGCCATTCCGCGATTTTCGGATTCTTCAAGGACAACCATTCTAAGGTGTGATTAATTTCTTGATATAATTTTTGGCATTGTTTAGCATTGTTTAAAATACATAGGAGAAATAAGGGGATTTTTATTTGGTTGTATTTTTGAGATTAGTCTTTTGCTATGCTAAAGTTTAAAATGGAGATATAAGGTGTAAGTTTTGGTTGTTGTGTTTTTGACTTCTTTGGTGGTTGTTTTCAAAATAAGAGAAGCTAAAAGGTGTATTAAGGAAAGTGTTTATATGCTCATTTATCTTGGTTCTAACCCTAACTTGGTTGGAAGTTTGAGGGTTGTGTGTGGTGACAACTTTAAGGGTCAATTTTCTTCTACTCCAATAAGGTATGGGCACATTCTTCCTATGAGTATGATTGGTGTATGTTTTCTAAAATAAGGTTGGAGTGAAAAGGTTTTCAACTAGGTTTTCTTTGATTGGGTGTAAATCCTATTTTCTGGTTTGTTGAAGACTACTTATGTATTGTTATCCTTAAGGAGAGTTTTTTGATGAATGCATAATTTTTGGTTTGAGATAGTGGAAGCTTTGTGCACTAGGGTTTGTGAGTCAAGCTACTTGCATTGAGTTGGTGGTTGGCTGTTTTGAGTTTGATGGTTGAGTTGCTTCCATAGATGTTGTTTGATCAAGTTATTGCTTTACTTGATTCATGATATTGGGCTTACTCCATTGAGTTTATTTGAGCAAGTTATTATTTGCATTTGATGATATTGTGTTGGTGGCTATTTTGTTCAAATATCTTTGGAGGGAAAAGTATTTCTACTTGTTTCCTTTTCTTGTGATGATTGGTTGAATGCTTCAAGGTTAATGTTGAGTTGAATGATATTGGTTAAACCTTGTCTATAAGCATTGTTGTTAAAGCCCTAATTGGTTGAGAAAAGACATTGGTTGTGGAAATAACATGAGTATCATTGTTATATGAGATATTGCTTGTTTCGCAATTGTTGGGTTGTGTTTCATGTTCTTGAGAAAAGCATTCTACATCTATCTTATTATTTTGAGATTATGATTGAGTTGAGATTGAGATTGGGATTTAAGTATAGAACATATTGAGTCTCTAACAATTCTCTTTATGCTTCTATAAGGTTGATGAATCACATTGGGTCTCTAAAAATTCTCTTTGTGGGTTCATGCTAAGCAAGTTTTTCTTGGTGAACTTGTGAGTTGTTTTGGACAGGTTCCATTGGGGACTTGTGAGCAGGTTTTGGACAGGTTCCGTTGGGGACTTGTGAGCAGGTTTTGGACAGGTTTCGGTGGGGACTGGTGAGCAGATTTGGACAGGTCCTAGCAGAGGACTTGTGAGCTGAGATTGAAATTTCTATCAGAGAACTTGAGGATAGAGGTACATTGGTTCTATCAGAGAACCTGAGGACATATTTGGCAAGTCTTTGAGAAGGCTTGTGGACAGAGGATTGATTTGTTCAAGAGTTGGACAGATCTGACAGACAGAGGAATACTTGTACTAGATCGACTGACTGTGTTTGGTACAGGTTGTTGAGCTGATGTGGACGTGATCATAGAAGGCAGAGGTCTCTTAGGCTAAGCATTGAGGACAGGAGGTCTTCGGTGGAAAGGAGTTCCATGTGCTGGCAAGAGGTAGAGACAGTTGATCTTCTGAGGGATCATATCCAAAGTAGAGGGGAAGGTATCTCCTTTGAGCAGAGGCTCATAAACATTGTAATTGGGAAGGTTTCCCAAAAAGAACTTTGAGATAACTTTTAGAGAAAATTTTTGTGGACGTAGCCCAAGCATTTTGGGTGAACCACGTTAAAAATTGGTCTCCAATGTGTGATGCTCTCTATCTTGATTAATGTTTTGTTGATGCCACTGCTATCTAAAGTTAAAATTACTAATTGTTTAAGTCTTATACTGTTCACCCCCCCCTCTCAGTATAAGTCCATGTTCTTCACCAAAACCCACCATGATCAATCAGGTTGCCATAAACATACCAAAGCTTGCACAAACGACATAGCCCCCAAAGGCTAATTATCAGGCAGTTCCTCTTGACAGCTATGAAAAGGAAAATCATAAGCAAGAGCAAAATCAGCATCGTCATCCTCGGAGACAATTCACACACTTCACAGAGTCTAAAGACTCCTTGTTTGACCACTTGTTCATTGTAAACTTGATAAACTTGTCAAAAAATAGACCCGTAGACCCCAATGTGCCAAAACCCAAGGGCTATAGGGAAGACTTATATTATAGATTTCACTAGCAGAAAGGAAACGACATCTACTCATGTTGGAAATTCAAAAGCTTAGTGCAGGACCTGATAGATAACAAAATGCTAGCAATGGATAATCCCATAGCACTAAGCAACCAACAGATGGAGGTCTTCAAAGACCCCCTGCCTGCCCATGATGTGTAGGCAAAGACTTTACAAGTAAATGAGATGACACAAAAATACCCCATGCAATGGTACATAGGTATGATAAGCATAGTGACACGAAACAAGAGATACCCAAGCACAACTACCTCCGCTGTAGCTACAGGAGATGTTCCATCAACGTCACAACTCCCACAACACCCTACACAACCTCCCCCACCTAGACCAGTGGCCATGATTCGGACTAAACTTACTCAAAGTTTAAGGACCACGTCGGCTAGGCTCTCCATTTATAAGCTCATCCAATAATCACCGTCCCATTGGGAGGATATGATGGAGATACTCAAAGCCATCGAGCTATAGCCCCACGAAGAAAATTCTTTCAACAACTTTGTGGGACATGTAAAATGATGCATGGAACCAGTCATAACCTTTAGAAAAGACAAACTAAAATTAGTGACTGGTGATATGGTGGATCCACCCCTGCACGTCATTGCATGGGTCAACGGGATTCCATTCAAGAGGGTGTTGGTGGTCACTGGCTTGTCCAGCAATATAATCACAACGGTGGCATTAAAACACCTTAAACTTCCAGCATCTCATATTATGGCCTCCACCTATACTCTTCGAGAATTCAATGATGCATTATGCTCGATGGTTGGCACAATTGTCCTACCCATCGAAGTGGGACAAAATACTATTCCTACGTTGTGTCACATCCTCGAGGGTGAGATGGCCTACAATATCCTGCTAGGCCGGCCTTGGATTAGGGACATGAAGTGTGTCCCTTTGAAATTACAACAATGCCTAAAATATACATACAAAGGGCAAGTACATGTAATCCCAGCATACTTAGAGCCCTTTAAGTATTGCAATGCGGTGCAGCTAATGCCACAATTGACCCTTCCATCGACACATTTGAACTTTCAATTGAACCCATCCAAACAGGGTCCGATTTCACCTACATCCCCATTGTTAAGTCCCTCAACTCACCAACCAGGCCCATCTTTGTCATCTATTCCTTCACCAACGATGCCACCTATTGTGGCCACATCGAAGGACAACGGGAATAAGCCCCTAGAAGATATACCACCATTAGTCTCAACCATATCTATCGAAGAGGTACCCAGCCGAATGGAAGTCGAGAAAACATCAGCCGAAGAGGTACCCTTTGCCCTTTGACATCTTGGTAGAAAACATGCAAGTCCTAGGGCTAGGCAACAAGGATGGGTTGGCACAAGATCCATATGCCAATCCCAACACAACATATACATTGGGGGATTATCTCCCATTATTAACAACAAACCTTGTTGACCTCAACAACTCCTTCCCTTCGATCGAGAAAGGGGAAAGTTCAATAACTTACCTCCAAGAGGGATATAGACAAGGTCAAGGAGGATCTTCTGAAGACGAGTCAGAGTATGAGGTAGCACCTTGGGACCCTTTTGAATCCGATAGCAATCACTCACAAGTGACACCCATAGACGACTATCAGGAGAACTTCGTGACAATGTTCCCCTTGAATGCTCCAATCGAGCAATTGCCACCTCAAGAGAATCTGGTCCTCCCACAGAGAGTGGAACAACCCAGATGGGACCAAATCAACTTGCTCAAACAGAATGAGCCTCACATACCGCACATAGTTGTCGGAGCCAATGAAGGCCTATGGATCTCTGATAGCGATTATGAGGATGAGACTGAGATGGCATATCTCAACCATATGTGGCAACAACAACACCCCATGGACATTGATGATATGTTTGAATAGCTAAACATGGGGCCAAGGCATAGGTGGAATTTGAACCAAGCATAGTTGGACCAAGTGTTACATCCACCACTTCAGGCATACAGAGAGCACCTTCCACCCAGAGACCCTATAGAGCCATCAGTGCCAAGGGCAGACCCTGTCCTTCTATCCGCACATAGGGCCGATCCATTCGTGCCAATACCCACAGAGCCAGATCCGGGGTATAAGGATCACCAAGGAAGTTCGAGTCAACGCCCCCATGGTAATGGAGACCAAATTCATTTCATCAACATGATATCCATTGACTTAACCACCCCCATCCACAATCCAGCCGATCCAGCATGACCATTGTATCTAGACCTAGATGCCATAGACTAGGATCATGCTAACTCGCCACCATCCCCATCAGAGTATTGGCCTTGCGATGAGATGCTTCATTTCACCCCAGGACCAACTCAGGATATCTTCCATGCTGAAGAGGAACCCGACGTTCCCAACGTAGATCTAAATTTAGCAAATGATATCCACCTGATCCCAACTCCACACCAGTTGGAGGACGGGTCCCACATGTCAGTCGAAGAGACGACTGATGTAGACATCGGCTCTGATCCAATGAATCCGTAGATCATCAAGTTGGGGGTAATTCTATCCCCCGAAGAGCAAGCCGATTACATTGCCCTTCTCAAAGAGAAGAAGGAGGTTTTTGCATGGTCCTACAAAGACATGTCGGGGCTAGACCCGTAGCTAGTCACGCATAATCTAACGCTTGATCCGACAGTCAAGCCAGTCAAGCAAAAGCTACGTAAGATGCACCCAATAGTGGCCTTAATGGTCAAATATGAGCTACAAAAGTTGTTGGATGCATAGTTTGTCATCTGCATAGATTACCCACCATGGTTGTCCAACATGGTACCCATCAAAAATCCTGACGGGAGGATTCGCATATGCACTGATTTTTGAGATCTAAACAAAGCGAGTCCCAAGGATGATTTCCCCTTGCCTAGCATCGATGCATTGGTAGATGCTACAATAGGCCATGAAATGCTTTCCCTCATGGATGGTTTCTCGGGATACAACCAGATTCGTATCAATCTCGATGATCAACTAAATATGGCATTCACAATGCCTTGGGGGACATTTTGTTATAAGGTCATGCCCTTTGGCCTTAAAAATGCTGGCGCCACCTACCAACGCGCTATGACATACATCTTCCATGATCACATGCATAAAACTTTGGAAGATTATATGGATGATTTGTTGGCCAAATATCTTTTGCGCCTAGATCATCTCGATGACTTACGCAAGATCCTTGATCACCTCATCGAACACAAAGTTAGGCTAAACCCCAAGAAGTGCGTATTTGGCATCACATCTGGAAAACTCTTGGGTTTCATAGTCTCAAAATGAGGCATCGAGGTGGATCCAAATAAAGTCAAGGCAATCCTTGAAATGCTTCCCCCAACCACCATCAAGCAGCTCAGAAGCTTGTAGGGTAAGGTCGCATCAATCAAGCGCTTCATAGCGCAGCTATCTGACAAGTGTCGACCCATGAATAAATTATTACACAAGGGGGTAGCATTTCATTGGGATGATGAGTGCCAGTCCACCTTCGATGACATTAGACAATACTTGGCTTCACCACCAGTATTGGCACCACCTAGACCAGGAGTGTCATTCTATTTATACATCTCAGCTACTGAGGTGGCACTGGGTGCCATGCTAGCCCAGAAAAATGAACTACATAAAGAACAGGCTAATTATTATCTTAGCCGCACCCTGGTCAGTTATGAACTTAACTATGCATACGTCGAGAAGCTATGCTTAGCAGTGGTATTTGCCACCAAAAAGCTATGCCATTACATGTTGAGCAATATGACGTATGTTGTGTCTAAGGAGAATCCATTATGGTACATGATGAGTCGTACTTATCATAGTAGCCACACGATGAAATGGATCATGTTGTTGATGGAGTTTGACATCGAATTCATTGGACAGAAGTCCATCAAAGGTCAAGTCATCACCGATCAACTAGCAGAGGCTCCTCTCAAAGATGATCAACCTCTGACCATAGAGCTACCCGATGATGGGGTCTTCCATGTCTCAGAGTCGCCAGATTCTGATGAGCCTGAGTCACAGGCCGACATAACCCTATTTTTTGATGGTTCTAAATGTGAGCAAGGGGGTGGCATGGGAATCATATTCTTCACACCGCAAGGGGCTCCAATGCCTTTATCATTTAAACTTGATTTCCCATGCACCAATAACAATGCAGAATATGAAGCCTTGCTCATAGGTCTTTAGACAACCATCACCATGAACATCAAATGCTTGAATATCTTTGGTGATTCGCTATTAATTGTCAACCAAGTGAAAGGGGTATTCCAATGCAAATGCCCAGTTCTACAGGCCTACAAAGCCCTTGTGGATAAATTCTTGGCAAATCTTGAATGGTACGACATCGAGGCACTCCCTCGATCATCGAATCATTTTGTGGACACTATGGCCTCCTTGGGGTCACTAATCTCGCAAGACATTTTTGGTGATATGACAACCATTCAAGTCAAAACATTATCGCAATCCACGATGGAGCATGCAAGCTCTAACCTAACACCAAGAATCCACCTGATCCAGATTGAACCATCTCAGGATAGGTTCTCTCGAATCCATGATAGTCTAAATCACACCAACTGGGGGTCCTTGTTCTCCCCGACCCCTCTTAATAGCAACACAACGCTATTCTTACAAGTTCTTTCCCGCTCAACTTTTGCTAGGGATGAACTTCAAGAGGGATTGGCCATTCATACCATCAAGGTTTTTGATCAGCAAGATTGGTACACACCCATAAGAGACTACCTCAAGTTGGGTAGCCTCCCACTTGGATTGTCACACGCCATGAAAATATCATTCAAACAGAAAGTGGCAAAACATGTCTTGCTAGGAGACATTTTGTATCATCAAAGCTATGAAGGAATCCTCCTCCATTGCTTGGACCAGTAGGAGTCCACTTGGGTGATCACCCAAGTGCACGATGGTACATGCGGTGGCCACTTTAGCGGTATGGCCATCACCAAGCGCATTCTTTGCATGGGCTATTATTGGCCATCTTTAGAGTGAGATTGTTGCGCGTATGTGCGAAAGTGCATGAAGTGTCAACACCATGCTAATTTGACACACGTACCTTCTCAGGCCTTGCAGCCGATCCAATCGGCTTGGCCATTCTCGTAGTGGGGCTTAGATCTAATCGAAAAGATCTCCCCTGCGTCATCAGGCCATCACATGTTCATCATAACGGCCACAGAGTACTTCACCAAGTGGGTGGAAGCAATTTCGCTTACCTCTACGACTAGGACCCGCATTGCAGAGTTTATTTTACATAACATCATATGTCATTTTGGTATTCCATCCAAGATCATCTCGGATAATGGGATGTCATTTAAGAACAAATATGTGCGTGCTTTGACAACAAAGTACAAAATTCAGCATAGTTTTTTGACACCTTATTATCCGTAGGCAAATGGGCAAGCAGAGGCGTCAAACAAAATGCTAGTTGCCATCCTTAAAAAGACAGTCATAGATAGTCATAAGGATTGGCACATTCAAATACCACTTGCTCTTTGGGCTTATCGCACTAGCATTCGGACGCCCACTAGGGCAACTCCATTTTTGCTGGTGTATGGCTTCGAGGTAGTCATGCCTCTCGAGTTGGAAATACCTTCCCTACGCATATCAATGCAAGAGTTCATCGATGATGACACTGCGCGGTAGGCCCGGTTAGACCAGCTTACGTTGCTCAACGAACGATGCATCAATGCTCTCGAGCATTTACGTATCTACCAAGAGCGACTTAAGAAAGCATACAACATGAAAGTTCACCTGAGGGACTTTCAGGTTGGTGACCTAGTCTTAAAAGAGAACCAACAAAATTCTAACTTGCCGCCCCATTTAAGGGACAAGTTCACGGCAAACTGGTTAGGTCCGTATGTAATCAATAGTAAAATAGGACCTGGAACATACCGACTCGCCTCTCTTGATGGAATCAAGGAACTAGAACCCTTGAACATCAGTCATTTGAGGCCATTCCACATTTAAAAGAGCCATGGCCCACCCCAAAAGCTCCAAGGATTCCCATAATCGCTTGGTCAACCCAAAATGCCCCAAAGGTATCTATAATCCCTTTGGTCAAACCAAAAGCTCCAAGGATTCCCACAATCGCTTGGTCAACCCCAAAACGCCCCAAAGGTACCCATAATCCCTTTGGTCAAACCAAAAGCTCCAAGGATTCCCTCAATCACTTGGTCAACCCCAAAACGCCCCAAAGGTATCCATAATCCCTTTGGTCAAACCAAAAGCTCCAAGGATTCCCACAATCGCTTGGTCAACCAAAACGCCCCAAAGGTATCTATAATCCCTTTGGTCAAAACCTCCAAGGATCCGTAAGAATCACTTGGTCCGCACCCATTCGGGATAAACCAACCATAACGAATATTCAAAAACAACAAAATAATCAAAAATAACAAAAAAAATTGCATCTCACTTCCATGCATACTCTTAAAAAATCAAAACACAAAAAAAAAAATAAGCTGCATTAGGCATCACATACATACATTGCATATTTGTTGACCATACAGGTCAAATGCACCATAGACTGTAATTACTCGGCAATTCCATCATTTCCCACATTTTTCCACTTTGTAAATGATCCAACAAGAATAACGCCATCC
Source organism: Wollemia nobilis (assembly GCA_028583015.1). NCBI lineage: Eukaryota > Viridiplantae > Streptophyta > Pinopsida > Araucariales > Araucariaceae > Wollemia > Wollemia nobilis. The sequence continues at coordinate 2,653,045 of JAQPPZ010017128.1, forward strand.
ACATTTTTCACCATATCATAGTCAGTTGTCTTCTAATGTATTTAGGGTTTTTCGTCATTCAGTTGTCTTTAGATTTCTAGCCAAAAACTGTACAAAGTCAGACATATTTTACAAAGGTAGAGTTTTACTTGGATCACACCTTGTTACGTAGCATCCCAACACAAGTTAAAACACATAAAAATTCCCAAGTTGTGTGAACGAAAGATGAAACCTGCAAAGCAATCCAGGATACCATACAGTGAAAATGTTATCTCGCTCCTCCCCCTATGCAAATGACCCCAAGAATGCTGAGAGTTGGCAAAAGGACAAGCATCTTCCCTACCCAATTCCCCAAAATAAACAGTGGCTTTTACCACTGTCAAAAATCCCAAATTCTCAAGAAGTTGCAAAACACCAAAAAAAAAATTGCAAAAGTCAAAGTACAAACTCCAAAGTTTGACATCAAAATCCTCAAAGTGCACACATCAAAAAGCACAAGAAATAGTGATTCTCATCACTCAAAATTCAAATCCCTTGCTCAAAAGAAAAAAAAATAAAAAATAAACAATGATTTTTATCACTACATACGAGAGCAAGTATCCCAATAAAATTGAAGAAAAGAAGGGAGTCGAACTTGAATCCCTGGAACTCTCAGCATTCGAAAGGTCATGAGGTGATCCTCAGTACCGGTTTGGTGGATATCCTACTGGTCACTGGTGGCAAAACCTCCCGCATGACGATATATCTATCGCATTAAATTGTGTACAGATCAATGTTTGCATGTGGATGAGCTAGCTTATGGTATCCTAGATTGCACCGTAGATTAATCTTACTAAATACAACAAAGGAGTTAGTGGAGCTAATTAGGTGATCCTCAGTATAGGTTTGGTTGACAGCCTATCTGGCACTGGCGGTATCCTGACAAATACCACATAAACGAATTCAATCGCACACACAGGGAAGTGAAATAACTTGGTCAAACTCAAGTCTGATTCGTACCTTGTTCAAAAGTCTTGTAAGATAAACGTATAGTCTTGGCTAGTTAGTTAAAACATCTGAGTCTCAAAAAAACCTTAACTACATTCTAAAACAACTGTGGTACATTTCATTACTTACATCACCATCAGAAAATACAAAAAAAAAAAAAATTACACATGAAAAGTCATCTCACAAAGCAATCACATAGTACAGAAAGCCAGTAAATCCTATACAGTCTATGGTGCCACCACCAATATATCAACAAATCATTTCATCCATTCCATATGCATACATCCATATAGTCAGAAACATCCGCATTCATAATAACATATGCATACATCAACATAAATAAATGTGCATAAAAGAGCAATAAACCATAACAAGTAAATAATCCAAAAAGAGAGTCATGTATATATTAAGTCAAAAATGCCCTCAGGCTACAATAAAACGGTCCTCTGACCTCACAAAAAAATCAAAAACTCAAAATCCCCAAAGCCTAGGGAGTCGGCCACCATGATCACGCAGGATCGGTGCGACTGGAACTACCCCCAGTGGTGTGGGTCCTATGGGACCTCTCAGGGCGGCTGCTGCCAGCCCTCGCATCATGCCCACTAACGCTACCCTCACCCACCCACCTACGATGAGAGGATGCAGACTGCTCAGTCTCACTGCCTCTCGTACGGCATGATGATCCACCTCCAGTGAGCTCAGGTAACTGTCCACCGAGGCGGATAATCTCGGCCTCCAACTCCACCCGACATCGACCCCACTCCACATCCCACCGGTGGTACGCAGCCAATGCGTCATCCCGCTGCGCCAACTGAGCCCATAGGAGATCCCTCTCGACTCTGTGCTCCTCATCCCATCTCCATAGTAGATCCTCCAATCATGCTATCTCAGCACGAAACCTAGCCTCCATATCCCCTAGGACTGCCTGAGGCATGGGCATCTCCGGGATGGCATGCTGCTCTGGCACCCACTGCTCCGGGACGTCCTATGTATCCGGCTGCTTCGGAACCCCTAAATCATCCCTAGTGAAGTCATCTACCTCCACCATATCCGCATCATCGAGCGGAGCCCCCCAACCCTCCATCGGTGCCTCCGCACCCCCACCGCCTATTGCTACCGCATCCGGACCTCCTAGAGGCCCCTCACCCCGCCATCGCCGCATCGTCCACCACTGGTCATACTCTACAGTCACCTCGACATTGTCCACATCGGGGACATCAATCACTACATCAGACTCCTCGCCCAATGGCTCAATAATCGGCCAGGCTAGAGTCCTCTCGTCGCCCCGACGTCGATAGATCAAGGGCTCACCAGGAAATCCCTGGTGCACCCCAAACTGTCGAGTCACCTAGACGTACGAGAAGTACTCCTGCTCTATCCCATGTCTCCCGATCAACCATCTCCCCCTACGCACCCATCGGAGCCACTCTCTAGCCTTAGGCTAGGCTGGACAGTCCCAGTATGGCCACCAGAACACCTCCCCTGGAGCAAGACGCGAGAAGGCATCAGTATAGTGACTTACGTCACCTGCCCACCATCGACTCTGCCCATGCTCCTTCGACCTCCGCCATAGAGTAGCATACCCAATCTCCCTATCCACCATCTCACCCCGAGTGGTCCAAGGCAACCCCTGTGACCGCTCCACAGCTATGTGCTGCCACCCCTAGCACTGCAAAAGATAGCTGCACCCGATCCCCTTCTGCCTCCGACAGTGGACCTCGTACAACTCATCGTAAAGCTATGCCAATAGTGTCTGACCCCACCTCATAATAAGTGGCACTACTATCGGACACTCCACCAGTCTGAACACCACCTCAAGCAGGTTCCAAGGGAACCTCGCACCTGAGGAGTCGAGAAGCAGCATGTTGGAGATGAGGGTCATGAGCAATGCATGCCTCACCCCCAAAATGCCCTTCTCCAGCCACCACCGCACCAGAATCCCACCAATCAGGCAGTCCACCTCTGCCCTCTCCATAGCCCTATCCACCCCCATCTCCGTCACCTACCCAAAGCACCGTGTCAGCACCGCCATCCACTGATCACGGGGAGTCATCCGAATGGGCAGTCCGTCTATCAAAATCTGTAGAATCTGATACACGTCCTCCAAAGTAACCGTCATCTCCCCTATTGGGAGATGAAAGGTGTTGGTGCGGGGATCCCATAAATTGATCAGGGCAGTTAGATATGCCCGATCCCCCACCACAGGCTCCAACCGTGTCACCTGCTTGAGCCCAAGGGCATCAAGCCACTCCCAATCCGCAATAGTCAGCGCATCCCGAGCATCTGAGAACACAGTCGGTTGGCGATACCGACTCTTCACAACCTAAAAAACAAAAACAACACAAAAACATTAAAACATGACAACAAAACAAATGTACAACAGTGTATACAAAAAAAAAACAAAAAACAAAAAACAAAAAAAAACATTAACTAGGGTTTTAATCTTAGTCTAAAATGCAAAAACGAAATACAAAAAATTAATTACGGTTTTAACTGTACTTAGACAAAAGAAAAACAAATAAAGTAGAGAGAAGGAGCACCTACCGGTCTCACCTCAGCTCTGCCACTCGAAGATCTGGTCCTTGCACTCATGGTGTCCACAAAATTTTGGTAGCACTCCGCTACGCAAACTCGCACTCCTCCTCACAGCTCCAAATCGCCAAAAAAAAAGATTGCAAATGAGCCCAAAACCTAGTTTTGGCCCTTATAAAGGCTCTTAGGCCTGTAATCGTTCCACCCTGGGATGAGCACTCTAGTTAGTGCTCGTCCCACCCTAATACGATTACAAAATTGGTATTCGTCCCACCCTAGGATGATTACAGAGCAAGAAATAAAGCAACCAAAACTGCATCAAAAAAAATGCACCAAAAAAAGCAATAAAGCTGCCAAACAAAGGTGCCCTTGCACCTGATATTCTTGGCATGCAAAACCGATGTCGGGGTCACAAATTATCACTATGCTACTCCCTAAGAAGGCTACCATAGCCGGACCACTCCATGGGAGGAAGGATTTTTGACAATTTCAACCCCAATCGGCATCACAAAAAGGGTCAAAACCCACCAAAAATAGGTCCGATTGTTGGGAAACTGCATAAGCGTTCAACGAAAAACAACTAAAGGCACCCTTACAAAAGTCATCTTGGGTCAAGTGACTCATCACTTTTCTCATTTTGGTCATTCCCTCATCGATTCGTCGCTTGAGGGGGTAGTCACACTCAGTTACCAATCAACAAATACACACCCGATCAAGGAAATGGCATGCATTCAAAGAATCATTGACAAAGACAATCACGCCCCTGCTTGGGGCAGCAAACAAGCAATAATCACAAGCTGATCAAACACTTGGCATTCTAGAATCATGAACTCAAGGTTCCCATAGACAAAAGGTTGCGCCCTTTGCCTATTCATGACTGAACAATGTCCAAGATCAAGTAACACCTCACCGAAAAAGGTTAACACTTGAAGTAAGCTCCTTAGCTCGTCAGAAGCAAGGATTCAAGAATGCGTGCCCTTTCCATACTTGGGGCATCAAAATTTGGTTAGGTTACTGAGAAACCCTAATCATTAAGTGCTTTGGTTATCTATTTTTGCTCAGCACTGCGCCACGCACAGTGCATCCCAAAAAGGGGCATCTATAGACACCAAAACAACACCAATCCGATTATGTGGCTACAAGCACTGACCAAATTGGCATACATAGCCCCTAGGGCAGCCCCTAGAGGTTAAAAAGTGGTCCTAACCACTCCCAAAGTAGTTTTGGAAGGTCAGAGGTCAATTTGGCACCTTTCAAGCATTCTGCTCCCTATTCGTTCCACCCTGGGACGATTAGAATGCTATTCGCCCCACCCCGGGATGATTAGCAGCAATCGCTCTAGGGTGGGACGAATAGCAGGTTTGACGGGCAAAAAGTCAAACCTTGACAAATGGCAGCCCAGATCTGCCACTCAACTCCACCTCCAAGGCATGGGAGTGCGAGTGAGCATTTCAGAGCTCAAAGAGGCAGTCATGGAGGCCTAAATCAAGGAGCCCTTAATCAGGGAGGAATCTTCTCTCCCCTGACAAGGCATGATGGCCAAGTGGCGCCCCTGCATGCGCATTCAAAGGAGACCCTCAGGTCTATAAAATGGTGAGCCTTCTCACCCCACAAAAATAGAGCAGGAGCATTTGGAGCAACGGAGTGCTGCCAAATTATACCCTCACCCCTCATTGTGCTTCCTACATCCTTGATCTCTCTTTTGGAAGGGAGGTCATCGGGTGAATACTAGGAGTGCAATCCGGACCCAAAACCTAAACAATCGGCCACAATCCCACACCAAATTTTTTGACACAACCCCCTAGGAGGTTTTGGACCCATCCCAAGTGGATTGGTGTCAAAACCAAGCCCCAAACGGTGGGCGTCCTGCCCCCGGGCGCCCCCCGCACTATTGCAGTCCTAATCGCCCCACCCCAGAGCGATTAGAAATCTACATTATATTTCTTTACTATTTCTTTTGCATCATGTTGTATGTGATTTTTTTATGCTATTGTTCAATTTTCACTACATTCTGACCTATTTTGACTATGTTTTTATCATTTTATGCATTCACTAACCTACAGGGAGCACCTTCGGATACAGGGCAATCTGGGTAGAATCTGCCAAATCCGACCTTCTGGGTCATCTCAAAATGCCCCATTTTGCCTAACCCCAAGTTTGTAGGTATTTTGGAGGCCTCTGGATAGGACATTTGGGAGGTCACTTTCACACATTTTGTGATAGTCGCCAGCGTCCCACCCCGAAGTGATTAGAAATCCACGCATGATTTCCTGACTGTTCTTTTTGCAATGTGTCCCTAATGATGTTTGGATGCTCCTGTTCAAGTTTCATCTCATTCTGACATGTTTTGATCTCTGTTTTATTATTTCATGTATTCACTAGTCGGAGGTCTTGGGGATTGCATGTTTCCTTCCATACGCATATGCTATTAACCATTTGCTATTTCTCTGTACGTAGGATCTCGACACCATAGGGGCAGCAAGGAATTATGGATGCACTCACGCAAGTGGCGGTGACGTTTGGCCCACCCATTTTGAATGTGGGCATGCGAAAGATCCCGAAGGGAAGCGTACCATCCGTTGGTGTAACAAAATTGTATCGAACGCTCCGAGCCCCTGAAAGGGGGGGAACGTATTGTAACCGGATCACAAGAAACATTAATAAAAGAGGCTGCACTTTAGTTTTGCTTTACATCTCATTTCATTGCGTCGTTTTCCCTTTTCATGCACTTGTTCTTCGCATTTTCGTAGGACTTAGCGTTTCATTATACATCTGCTTTTGTTTGCATCGCACCCGGTACGCCATGCTTCCGTAGACATGTTTTCAGTTATCATATGGTTTGAAAAGCAAAAAATTTTATCTTATACTATTCACCCCCCTCTCAGTATAAGCACATGTTCTTCAATTGGTATCAGAGCGGGTCTCTCCATGAAAAGACTAACAACTTGGAGGAAGATCCATCAGAAACACACATGACTTCAGAGAATGAAGAAGAGACCATGTTTGACATAAAAGAGGAATTATTTGCTGCTCTCAGGAACCTGGAAAAGGTTAGAAAGAAGAACTCAAGTTTGAAGGATCAAATTCAAGAGGATGAAGAAGCAAAGATAGAACTTCTATAGAGTCTCACAAAACTCAAGATAAAGGTAGAAGAAGGAAATAAAATTGAACAAGATATGATAGATCTATTAAGAGCAAGGGAAACAAAGTGTGAAATATTGGAAGCAAAAATTGTTTCTCTAAGGAATGAAGTTGAAAAGACCAAGTTACAACAAGATATAAAGTTAGGGAAATAGAAAGAGGAGTCAAGCTTTCATGAGGTAGAGACATCAAACAAAGATAAGCTTGTGACTCATACTCTGGAAGGAAAAGACATCAGGAAAGAAGAAGGCAAAGAAGAACCATGGACAAGAGTTAATCACAACAAAAGGAGGAGCACTCGACCATATTTTCCAAGGCATTCAAATAGGTTACATAATATCTTCCATGGCTATTGCTTTTCATGTAACAAATATGGTCATAGAGTTGTACATTGCACTGGTTATGTTAAAAATGATGTTGATAGAAATTTCAATTCTTTTGCACCTCTTATGAATAATGATGTCATATGTTATAAGTGCAATAATTTTGGTCACAAGGCTAGATGGTGCAAAATGGTATTGCCTGAGTCAAGTAAAAAGAATACAACATCAACAATTAGGAAAGAGATAAAAGGGCATGAGAAAGCTAGATCAATGTTAGTACAAACAACTCTTCATGTTCAGGATAAGGGAAAACAATGGTTTCTTGATAGTGGATGTTCTAGTCACATGATAGGAGATAAAAGTAAATTTCTTGTACTCAAAGAAACTGATGGAGGATCAGTAAGATTTGGTGATAATGGATCAACAAAAATTTGTGGGAAAGGAACTCTGAGTTTAGATAATGGGAAAACAAAAATAGAGAATGTATTGTATGTCAAGGGGTTGAGGCACAATCTATTAAGTGTGAGCCAACTTTGTGATCAAGGGCACATGGTTACTTTTCATCCAAGTAGGTGTGAGATTAGAAAGTCTAAAACTGGAAAACTTATTGCAAATGCAAATAGAACTACAAACAACCTCTACATGTTAAGTGAGATTAAAGGGGAAAAGTGTTTTCTATCACAAGAAGATGAGAGTTGGTTGTGGCATAGAAGAATGGGTCATTTGAACTTTGAAAACATAGTAAACATAAGCAACAAGTAGGCTATCAGAGATTTACCAAAGCTAAAAAGGCCACAAAACACAATTTGTTCACAATGTCAGCATGGGAAGCAAACTAGAACAAGTTTCAAGTCAAAAGGATTTATGTCATCTGAGCCATTGAAGCTAGTGCACACTGACCTATGTGGTCCTACAAGGACAAAGAGTTTACAAGGTGAAAGTTACTTTATATTGTTTATAGATGATTATTCCAGAATGATTTGGGTAGCCTTCCTAAAAGAAAATTCAGAAGCTCTTGAGAAGTTTAAAGCTTTTAAAGAGTTAGTGGAAAATGAAACAGGGAAAAGGATTAAGAGTTTAAGGTCAGACAGAGGAGGAGAATTTACCTCAAATGAATTCGTAGACTTTTGTGAACAACATGGGATCAAAAGAGAATATTCAACAACAAGAACTCCTCAACAAAATGGGGTAGTTGAAAGGAAAAACAGGATAGTTGAGAATATGGCTAGAGCCATGTTAAATGAGTCTAAGATTTCATATGGTTTTTGGAAAGAGGTGGTACATACAACAACATATATCATCAATAGAGCTCAAGTAAGAGTAAACCATCACAAAACTCCATATGAGCTCTGGAAAGGAAGACCAACTACTGTAAAGTACTTCAGAATTTTTGGAAGCAAATGTTACATAAGACGGGAAGAGAAAAATTTGGGTAAGTTTGACCCAAGATGTGATGAGGGTATTTTTCTTGGCTATTCCACTAAGAGCAAAGCCTATAGATGCTATAACAAAAGGACACGTACTATTATAGAAAGTATAAATGTAACAGTTGATGAGAAGATAGGATCAAGAGAACCAGTTCAAGAAATTGTGTATCAAGAAGATGAAAGTTGTCAAGAAGAGTTATGTGAAGAATCAGAGGAAGAAGACGAAACACAAAGATCATTTCCTAAGACTCCATCCAGGTATGTACAGAAAAATCATCCAAGGGATCAAATCATTGGGAATCCAGATGAGAGATAGACAAGGAGAAGGATAATAGCATCAAATCAACAAGCAAATTTCTCCTTGTTATCTAAAGTTGAGCCAAAATATTTCAATGAGGCAAGTGAAGATGACTTTTGGATTAAGGCAATGAATGAGGAACTAGATCAGATAGAGAAAAGTAAGACTTGGGAACTTGTCCCATGACCAAAGGACAAGAATGTGATTGGCACTAAATGGGTATTCAGAAACAAGTTAAATGAAGATGGTCAGGTAGTCAGAAATAAAGCAAGATTAGTATGCAAAGGTTATGCACAGGTAGAGGGAATTGACTTTGATGAGACATTTTCTCCAGTTGCATGACTTGAAGCTATCATAATGTTCTTAGCCTTCTCAAGTTTCAAAAACTTCAAAGTATATCAGATGGATGTTAAATCAGCCTTTCTAAATGGTGTTCTAGAAGAAGAGGTTTACATTGAGCAGCCAGAAGGATTCAACTTGACTGATAAACCAGACTATGTATGCAGATTGAAGAAGGCACTTTATGGACTAAAGCAAGCTCCTAGAGCTTGGTACTCAAGATTGGATAAGTACCTACAGGAATAGGGTTTCAGGAAAGGAATAGTGGACAGTAACTTATACATAAAAAATGAAGGGAATGACTTACTAATTGTGGTTGTTTATGTGGATGATATTATTTTTGGAGGCAACAATGATAAGATGTGTCAAAAATTTGCAAAGAGCATGCAGAATGAATTTGAGATGTCAATGCTTGGTGAGTTGTCCTTCTTTCTTGGACTTCAGATTTCACAATCAGAGAAAGGAGTATTTCTTTCACAAACCAAGTATATAAAAGAGATGCTAAAGAAATTCAAGCTAGAATATTGTAAACCAGTGAGTACCCCCATGGTTACAGGATGCAAGTTAAGTAAATATGATGAATCTCTAGAGGTAAATAAAAAATTATACAGATCTATGATTGGCAACTTATTGTATGTCACAACTACAAGACCAGATATCATGCAGGTAGTGGGATTAGTGGCAAGGTTTCAAGCAGCACCCAAGGAGACACATGTAGTAGCAGTAAAGAGGATTCTCAGGTATCTAAAAGGGACTATGGATTTTGGGCTCTGGTATCCCAAAAGTGATAGTTTCACTCTCACAACTTATACATATGCAGATTGGGCTGGCAACATTGATGATAGAAAAAGCACAAGTGGAGGAGCATTCTTTCTTGGAGACTTTTTAGTCTCTTGGTTAAGCAAGAAATAGGCATCAATATCCTTATCCATAGTAGAGGCAGAGTATATTGCAGTAGTTGCTTGTTGTACACAGGTATTATGGATGAAGTAAACTTTAGAGGACTTCAAGATAAAGCATGATCACCCTATTCCCATATTGTGTGATAATACAAGTGCTATAAATATCTCAAAGAATCCGGTGATGCATTCTAGGACCAAGCACATTCTGATCAAATATCATTTTCTGAGAGAGCAGGTGACAGATAAGCAAGTCAGGTTGGAATATGTTACTACAAAGGAGCAGATTGCGGATATCTTCACTAAGCCACTTTCGAGAGAGACTTTTGAGTATCTTCAAAGAAAATTGGGAGTAGTTTTACTCCCATCCCAAAATTAATCACCTCAAGGAGAGGAGGTGGGGGAGGGGCTGAGCTAAGAGTCTTATCTTTAGCCCCAAAGGTGGCCCTTTGCCATTGATGACAAAGGGGGAGAGATTTGAGTTAGGGGGAGAGCATTCAGTCAGGGGAGCAGTTTCTCAAGGGGAGAAATTTGGAAAAAGGAATGGTTAAAAAAAAGGGTTGCCATCAATGACAAAGGGGGAGATTGTTGGAAATTTTGAGTTAGTTGTGTTGTCATTGATGTCAAGAGTCAGTGTCAGGAATCAGTGCAAGACTTGGCAAAAGAAGGGTTAAAATATTTATATTTTAAGCCCAAGAGATTTGGTTTAAGAGCTTCACATGATTGGTCAAAAGGATGGTTAAATACCCTGAAGAAAAGGCCTAAAGGAAATAATATTATAATATTTATTATTATAATATTAAAGGTATAAAAGATCTAAGGTGAAAGAGAAAAATACCTAGGCCCAATAGAAATAATTATTATAATATTAAAGGTTAAATTAAAGCCTAAGGTAATTTATAAATTATTTATAATATTTATATTATAAATTAATTTATAAAAATAATATTATTAAAACCCAAAGTAGGGTTGGGCGCAAATTTAATTTAAATTTTTATTCCCCCACCGACGTTCAAAGGATAGAAGCATATGGTATAAATACCATAACATTTGTCTCACAAATGCAAGTCTCCGAATATTAATGCACATGTGATTATTGTGGAATGCGAAAAATTCGTGAGCAAAAAAAGACAAGAGGATATTATTTTTTATTTGCAACGAAAATGTGAAGGTCAAAGTGACCAAGGCATAAAGCCTTATCACCAACCAAGTGGTTGGGCTAGTGGCAAGTTGTTGGCGTGTAAGGCGTAGGGCATGGAGGTTCCACGTTCGAGTCTTGGCGGCTACGAAGGGACAAAGCCTTTTGTTGGCTTTGGCGTTGGTGGAAGAGACAAAGTGCTCAAAGTGCTTTTGCCTCCCACGTGAGCACCTAGCTCACATGGTAGCTTGGTCGTGGCTAGGGTGTAGGCGGTAGCTTGACCTAGGATCGAATCCCACCGAGGAGTGTGCAAAGGTACTTTTATTTTTATTATATGTGCATGTGGTCTAAAGTTGTATTGTGAGCACCTTGGGAGATATAAGGTGATTAAAGGGAATTTTATTTTAATTAAAGGTTGTGAAGAATTTAATTATTGTTTAAAAGTGAATTGCATTATTTCTGGATAAGAGGTGTTAATTATTTTGAAATGCAATTTTAAGTTGGGAGATATAAGGTGGTTAAGATATATTTTATTTTTGTCTTAAGTTGAAGATTGAGGAAGATTTAATTTTGGCTTAAAAGTGAATTGAATTATTTCTGGAAAGGTGTGTTGATTATTTGATAATGCATTTTTGAGTAGGGAGATATAAGGGAGTTATTTTGATTATTTTATGCATTAAAATTTTGAAGTGAATTATTGTGAAAGTAAGTTAATTGAACCTTTGTTAGTTTGGAGATTATAAGGTGTACTTGAGACTTGTTATTTTTGTATGGTGAAATAAATATTGAGGAGAATTTTGAGTGGAGATTTTGAGATAGATTGTTGCTACCTAACCTTGGAATTGGCAAAGAGGTTTTGATTGTGATTAAGACAGGTTTTGAAGACATATCTCCATCAAAACAAAAGGTATGGGCACATCTTCCTTATGAGTGAAATATTGTTGGGTTGAATGTTGTGAAATGCAAAGTTGGAGTGAAAAGGATTGTTTGATAAGCATTGTTGGAAATATTTGAGTGAGCCTTCATGTGCATGATTAAGGTTTGTGAAAAGAACATGAGTATCATTGTTATGTGAATGTGGAATCATCTTGAGTCAAGGGTTGAGATTCATAGAGTGAGTTTGAAGGTGATTGAGTGATTTGTGAGTGTGAAACATATTGAGTCTCTTACCATTCTCTATATGTTTCTATGGTTAAACAAGATTCTGAGTGAAACTTGTTTGTGTGATTGAAGAGGTTTTCTGAAAGGATTAAGTTGAGTTTGTGTATGTAATATTTGCATTGATTTGAATAATATTTTGTGAAATATTAAGGACAAATTTGTGTGAGCTTTTGTGGAAGCTTACAATTAGATTTAAGGCAAGTCTTGGTGAAGACTTGTTGAGCAGATTGGACAAGTTCTAGAGAGGACTTGAGCATATTTGAGATAGATATTGAGCATATTTGTGCTAGACCGAAGGACAGTGTTTAGTGCAGATTTGAGATAGAGATTGAGAAGATTTGTGCTAGACCGAAGGACAGTGTTTAGTGTAGATTTGAGACAGATATTGAGCAGATTTGTGCTAGACCGAAGGACAGTGTTTAGTGCAGATTTGAGATAGAGATTGAGCAAATTTATGTAGGGTAGAGGATAGTGTTCAGTACAGATCTGAGATAGAGATAGAGTAGAGTAAGAGTAGGCTTTGGAGGTGATAGAGCAGAGGATAGTAGTCTCCAGTGGATAGAGATCCATTAGCCAGGGTAGTGAGGACAGAGATCTTCTGAGTGAGGATATAGTCTTCTGTGGAGAGAGATCCACAAGCCAGAGCAGTGGAGGCAGTAAGTCTTCTAAGAGGATCACCATCCAGAGCAGAGGAGAAAGGGTTCTCCTATGGATAGAGATCCATGAACTTGATTAGGGGATTGGTGTCTCCTTTGGATAGAGGTCCATAAACATTGTAATAGGGAAGGATTCCCAAGAGAATTTATTGAGAAAATTTTATAAGGAATATTTTCTCCGTGGACGTAGCCCACATTGGGTGAACCATGTTAAATCATGTCTCTCATGTGTGTGATGCTTTGTGTAATGTTTACTACTTTAATATTGCTGATGTTATCATATGGTTTGAAAAGCAAAAAGTTTTATCTTATACTATTCACCCCCCCTCTTAGTATAAGCACATGTTCTTCATTTCTATTGATTCTTGTATTTAGCTCAAATCTTCTAAACCCTCTTGATTTTGAAAGATGTGTCATTATTTGATATTAGTATAGCTGGTATACAATAACAACAAAGGATATGATTAAGTATGAATTTAGAAATGAATTTGGAATCTAATGGTGGAATATAATGGCATATATCTGACCCATTTGGTGAAATCTTTAGTAGCAATAATAATGAACTTATGTCCATCGAATGACTATGGATAATTCCTATGATATCAAGGTCCCAAATAGATAAGGGCCATGGTGAGGTGATTGGTTGCAATTCTTGATAAGATGCATGAATGATATTATAATTCCTTTGGCAATTATCACATTTCTTGACATAGTCACAAGCATATTTTTCCATATATGGCCAATAATAACCCATTCTAAGGAGTTTTTTTGTCGTAGAGACACTAAAGTGTCCTCCACTTGACCCATAATGGGCTTATTTGATGAATATTTTTGCTTCTTCCATGGTTAAACATCTACAAAATATTCCCTCAAAGGAGCAACAATAGAGAATGTCTCCTATGATAACATATTGACAGGCTTGTCTAGAATATTTATGATCACGGTGGTTTAAACCTTCAAGTAATGTGCCATATTTCATAAAGTTAAAAGTGTCTTAATACTAATATTCGTGTGATGAGGAAGCTTCAATGGTGTAAACATCTAGAGGAATTTGGCTAGATTCTAAAGTCGTTGAATCTTATAAATCATATGACTATAAAGGCTTGTTTGTTTTCTAATTCTAAAGAAATAAGAGATGTGGTTGTAGCTATGGCATTTGCATGGTATTTTCTTAAATGTGAGATGACATAAACATTGATTTTTTCAAAACACACCATCATATTATCCATAATATCTTTCTATGGTTTTGGAGCAAAAGCCTAAAGGTAGTATATGTAAGCTTGAGCTTGGGAATATCTCACCTCTTGAAGGATTCTTCTCCAAGTCTTATTGAACCAGATGTTAAAATTCATGATATTCTATTGAGTATGCCTCAGTATGGAAGTAAAAAATGTGAGGATTGAAAAGTAATCCCCTTTATCATTGAATTCTAGGATAAAGGATTCATCTAGCTCAGCCATGTTCTTATGTTAAGTTTTTCCAAAGAGTGATACCATGCTAGTACCTTCCCTTTAAAAATAAGATTGATATCATTACCATTACATATTCGTGGATGATATTTTGAATGGTAGCTAGAGCAACTATATCTTGGTAATTTTCATAGGTAGTATTTTCACTACCATCATAAGAGGTAAAATCTTTTAATGCATATTATGGGATATCTTAAGAACACAAGCTTATACTGAGAGGGGGGGGTGAATAGTATAAGACTTATTTTTACTTTTTCCTTTATACTTCAAAACAGTAAAGCAATATACCCAAAGCAATATCAAAGCAATGCACAATATCATCCACAAAGTGACACCAATTTTAACGTGGTTCACCCAAAATGGTTGTGCTACGTCCACAAAACTTTTCTCTAAAAGTTATCTCAAAGTTCTTTGGGAATCCTTCCAAATTACAATGTTTATGAGCCTCGACCCAAAGGATATACCTTCCCCCAATCATAATTTATGAGCCTCTGCTCAAAGGAGATACCTTCCCTCTGCTCTGGAAATTATCCCTCAGAATATCAACTGCCTCTACCTCTTGCCAGCACGTGGAACTCCTTTCCACCGAAGACCTCTTGTCCTCAACACTTAGCCTAAGAGACCTCTGCCTTCTATGATCACGTCCACGATGGCTCAAGCAACTCCGTACCAAACACAGTCAGTCGATCTAGTACAAGTCTTCCTCTATCTGTCAGATCTATCCAACGCTTGAACAAATCAATCCTCTACACACAAGCCTTCTCAAAGACTTTCTAAATTTGTCCTTAGGTTCTTCTCAAAGAACCAGTGCACCTCTATCCTCAAGTTCTCTAATAGAACTATCAAACTTAGCTCACAAGTCCTCTGCTAGGACCTATCCAAATCTGCTCACAAGTCCCCACCGAAACCTGTCCAAAACTGCTCACAAGTCCCCATCGAAACTTGTCCAAGACTGCTCATAAGTCCCCATCGAAACCTGTCCAAAAACTCAGCAAGCTCACCAAGAAAAAAAACTTTCTTAGTAGGAAATCACAAGGTGAATTGTTAGAGACCCAATGTGATTTGTCAAACCCATAGAAGCATAAAGAGAATTGTTAGAGACTCAATATGTTCTATACTCAACTCCCAATCTCAACACTCAACTCAAATCAACTCAGCTCAAACTCAATCTCAAATCTGAAAACTCAACTCAATATCTGAAATGGATAGGATAAAATGCTTTCTTTCAAGAACATGAAACCCCAACAATTTCCAACTATGCAAAGAATCACATAACAATGATACTCATGTTCTTTTCACCATCAATTAGGGCTTCAACAACAATGCTCATCAACCAAGGTTCAATCAACACCATTCAACTCAAAACACAACCTTGAAGCATTTCACAATCAACATCAGAAAAGGAAATAAGTAGAACTCCTTTTCTCTCCAATATTGTTTGAACAAAAAGCATCCACAAACTCAAATCACAAAGCACAAAATAACTTTTCAAATCATCAACAAAGGAGTAAGCCCAACACTTTAACCAAGTAAAGAATAGCTTGATTATTACCAATTTAATGAAAGCAAATGTCAATCTCAAAGCTGCCCACTTAAGGTTTCACAACTTCACACAAGAAGCAATTTTAACCTTAAAACATCATGCTTTCATTTCCATAATCAACCAAAAGCACTCTCAACATTACAAGAAAATTTTATCCCTTATACACCTTATTTCTCCCTTATAATCTTATCAAAAATAAAATTTATTTCTCATAAGAATGCAATAAGATATTTCAAACAACACCTTCAAAATAATCTTTTATCAAAATAAAACAAGCTTTAAACTCCTTATAACTCCTAAGCTATTTTGCCCTCTAATAAACTTCCTCCATCCGCAAAATACACTTAGCAAAAATTAATTTCAAAAATACCTTGGCCAACATCAAAAATCACACTATGGAGAAATTACGCACGAATTCTAACACCACCCGTTGCGTCCACTTCATGATGAAAAAACCTTTCACATTATTCGAACACGAAACCTCCTGTTCGGGTAGCGCGCCAACAGCCTAGCCGCTACCGGTGCACCAAAGGCACCCGGTGACGTTTAAACCTCACGCTATTAGCCTTGTTCCTTCTGTGCCAGTGATTAAATAAAACAATAGTGCCTCCCTTTCTTCTGACGCAAACATGAAGACGAAAACCTTATGGCAGATTTATGACAAATGGCGAGTACAAAAAATGAACAGCGGATTCACGAAAACGGCGAAGACACAGTCGAACAGCAGATCATGAAATCACAGCGAGCAACTCTTTTCAAAATACAGATGGGATCATTATTGATTTTCATTGAGGGAGATTTATATGCATTTTTACCATAAGCTCTTGACGTCGACGAGGAGTTTAACACGTCAACGGAGGTCTTGGCTAGCGCCCACAATCTTAAAACATAGTGCCATGGGTTAGGAGAACCCATTGCAAACAATAATTTAATATTTATTTAAAAATAATTAAAGGGAACCTTAACAAGGTTTTTAATTATTTAAATAAATACTTCCTCCTGGACCCAAATGCATTAAACTAATGCATCCACCTGTAATCTTTAAACCTGCCAACTTGGGGTTTACAAAAGACCTTTGAAACTGTCATGTCGTAACCTTCATCAAAACAAATAATTTGACATCAAATCAAATTCCTTCAAGAGCTTCTTGACATCAATGACAACTTATACACTTGAGCAAAGGCAATGTACCCAAAGTACCCAAAATTTCCAACAATATCCCCCTTTATCATTGATGGCAAACCTTTACTGAAAACACTTCTTAAGAGCCAAAACTGAAACCAACTGTGCTAACAATCGACCAACCGTGCCCACAACTGAGAATCTTCCTTTGAAGTTTTGCTCCCCCCGACTTGAAGCTCTCCTCTTCACTTTGAAGCTCTCCCCCTTACTCATATCTCTCCCCCTTTGTCATCAATGGAAAAGGGTCACCTTTGGGGCTCGGGACTAAGAATGAGCCTCTTAGCTTAGTCCCCCCCCCACCTCTTGATGAGGTGATTAATTCTGGGGTGGGATTAAAACTCCCATTAGGCACTAATCATCATCAGCGTCTATAACTTCCTGGTCGGGCCTTCTCTTGAACTCTTTGTCTATATTCCTGTTCTTGTCACTATTCTTGTTCTTGTTCTCATCCCTGTTCTTGTTCATACCTTGATCCTTGGACCTGATCATGCCACTGTTCTTGTTCCTGTATTCTAGAATTTTAGCTCTACACTATCTGATTATGTGACCTTCATTGTTGCACTTGAAACACTTGACGATGTTGTTTCTCCGAGGTAAACCTGATCTTTGAATCCACCAGTTCTGACCAAACCTGTTCTGACCAAACCTATTTAGACCAAACCCGTTCTGATCAAACCTGTTCCTGTTATTTGCCTTGCAATAAACTACCTTGTGCCCAAACTGTTGACAAGAGTAGCAATACCCTTGAAAGAAACTAGCACTTATGAAATTGTCATTTACCTTCTTCACTTGAGCCATGCAATGTGAAGCCATGTGACCAAACCTGTGACAAGCAAAACATTTGCCTTGAAACTTTCCTTTATTTGACCTCTTAGGTTCTGAAAACTTTTTCTTCTCATTCTGAATTCTATTTTTTATTTATGTGCATCTATCATTCAAGGACTCCTTTTTTGAAGTACTTTCCTCATTAGAACTCTCTTCCTTTTGGAGTCTCTTACTAGACTCTCCAACTTGTTCCTTGTGTGGCTTAACAAAACCAAGGCCTGTTTTATCTGTTGTCTTTATTTGACCTTTGATGAGTGACTTAACCTTTTTGGAGCTATCTTGAAACCCTTAAAGCTTATCCTTGTACTCTTTAGTTTCCTCTTTCAAAGAAGCCATTTTTTGTTCTAACTCACTATACTCAAGAACCTTAGACTCTAACTCATCCTTGAGTTCTTGTGTCTTAGCTATAGAGAAGTCAAGACTTTCTATAAGATCATATCCCCCCATACAACATTCATCTAACTTATCTTTGAGTCTAGCATTCTTCTTTCTTTCCTTTTTCAAAGAACTAAGAGCACTAATAAGTTCACCTTCAAGATCTACTTCACCTTCCTCTATATCTTCCTCTATTTGTTTGCTTTTTGAATCATCAAAGCCTTTTTCGGATTTCTTATCACTAGAGGTGCTACCCTTTTCAAAAACCATACATGCATCTTCCTTATAGTTTTCTGAAGCATCCTCATACATACTAGAAACCAAATCATTATTTGTGCAATCATCCTCAAGATGACCAAAGTTTCCACATCTAAGACATTTCATGATAATGAATCTATGTTTTGGTTCTTCCTCTTTTCTGATATGAACAACATCTCATTTTCATCATCACTTGAAGAACTTTCACTATCACTACTAGAACACTTACTTGCTTTGTCTATGTAGAAAATCTTCTTGTGCTTGTGAGAATACCTCTTTCCTTGATTGTTGTGCTCATCTTTGTTCTTCCTGTGATGCTTGTGCTTTTCAGAATCCTTGCTCTTAGAATTATGTTTATCTTCATCACTTTCATTCTTGGGAATAGTACAGTCAGTAGCATAATGACCAAACTTTCCACAATTGAAACATCTTATATTTTTCATACTTTTGTGTTTTCTAGAGAACTTGCATTTCTTGTTGTAATATGCCTCTTCATCACTAGAAGACTCATCACTATCTTGAAGTTGTTTACCCTTGGATTTCTTGGTAGCCTTGAAAGTCGCCTCTTTCTTGACATCAACCTTCACTTGAGTTCTCAACTCAAATGCCGCAAGTATACTATGGAGCTCATCCTTTTTCAACTTATCCAAATCTTTAGCTTCCTCAATAGCAGAAATATTTTCACTAAATCTATTAGGAAGAGATCTTAAAATCTTATCACAAACATCATTTTGAGCAAGCTCAAGACCTAAGTCTTTCATGGAGTTAACAACCTCATCCATACGAAGCATGTAGTCACTAATATTTTCATCATCATTCATCTTGAGTTGTTCAAACATACCTTTGAAGTGTCTCAACTTGGCCTTTCTGACATTTGTATCACCTGTATGAACCACCTTCAACTATTTCCACATTTCACTAGCTGTCTTGCAGTGAATCACTTTGGTGAGATCTCGCTTCAGTAAGCCTTTCGAGATTGCATTCATTGCTTTTGAATTGTTGTGATGTAGGAGCCTTTCTTCTTTAGTATTAGGACCATGTTCGGGAATAGTGTACTCATCTTCAATCACTTCCCAAACCTCATTCCCAAGTGCCATTAGATGAACCTTCATCCTTGCACTCCAAAGACCAAAATCCGACCCATCAAGAATAGGTGTTGCATTGCCACTTGAATGATCCATTGTGTTCTTTACTAGCTTTTCCTTCAAGCTGTTAAACTTTTCGAAGGC
This sequence comes from Wollemia nobilis, assembly GCA_028583015.1. NCBI lineage: Eukaryota > Viridiplantae > Streptophyta > Pinopsida > Araucariales > Araucariaceae > Wollemia > Wollemia nobilis. The sequence continues at coordinate 2,672,806 of JAQPPZ010017128.1, forward strand.
ACCTGCTCTGATACCAATTGAAGAACACAATCTTATACTAAGAGGGTGGGGGTGAATAGTATAAGACTTATTTTTACTTTTTCCTTTATACTTCAAAATAGTAAAGCAATATACCCAAAGCAATATCAAAACAATGTACAATATCATCCACAAAGTGACACCAATTTTAACGTGGTTCACCCAAAATGGTTGGGCTACGTCCACAAAACTTATCTCTAAAAGTTATCTCAAAGTTCTTTGGGAATCCTTCCAAATTACAATGTTTATGAGCCTCGACCCAAAGGATATACCTTCCCCCAATCAGAATTTATGAGCCTCTACTCAAAGGAAATACCTTCCCCTCTGTTTTGGAAATGATCCCTTAGAAGATCAACTGCCTCTACCTCTTGCCAGCACGTGGAACTCCTTTCCATCGAATACCTCCTATCCTCAATGCTTAGCCTAAGAGACCTATGCCTTCTATGATCACGTCCACAGCAGCTCAGCAACCTATACCAAACACAATCAGTCGGTCTAGTACAAGTCTTCCTCTATCTATCAGATCTGTCCAATGCTTGAATAAATCAATCCTCTACACACAAGCCTTCTCAAAGACTTGCTAAATCTATCCTCAGGTTCTCCTCAAAGAACCAGTGCACCTCTGTCCTCAAGTTATCTGATAGAACTATCAAACTCAACTCACAAGTCCTCTGCTAGGACCTGTCCAAATCTGCTCACAAGTCCCCATCGGAACTTGTCCAAAATTGCTCACAAGTCCCCACCGAAACCTGTCCAAGACTGCTCACAAGTCCCCACCGGAACCTGTCCAAAAACTCAGCAAGCTCACCAAGAAAAAAAACTTTCTTAGTAGGAAATCACAAGGTGAATTGTTAGAGACCCAATGTAATTTGTCAAACTCATAGAAGCATAAAGAGAATTGTTAGACTCTCAATATGTTTTATACTCAACTCCCAATCTCAAAACTCAACTCAAATCAACTCAGCTCAAACTCAATCTCAAATCTGAAAACTCAACTCAATATCTAAAATGGATAGGATAGAATGCTTTCTTTCAAGAACATGAAACCCCAACAATTTCCAACTATGCAAAGAATCACATAACAATGATACTCATGTTCTTTTCACCATCAATTAGGGCTTCAACAACAATGCTCATCAACCAAGGTTCAATCAACACCATTCAACTCAAAACACAACCTTGAAGCATTTCACAATCAACATCAGAAAAGGAAACAAGTAGAACTCCTTTTCTCTCCAATATTGTTTGAACAAAAAGCATCCACAAACTCAAATCACAAAGCACAAAATAACTTTTCAAATCATCAACAAAGGAGTAAGCCCAACACTTTAACCAAGTAAAGAATAGCTTGATTATTACCAATTTAATGAAAGCAAATGTCAATCTCAAAGCTGCCCACTTAAGGTTTCACAACTTCACACAAGAAGCAATCTTAACCTTAAAACATCATGCTTTCATTTCCATAATCAACCAAAAGCATTCCCAACATTACAAGAAAAATTTATCCCTTATACACCTTATTTCTCCCTTATAGTCTTATCAAAAATAAAATTTATTTCTCATAAGAATGCAATAAGATATTTCAAACAACACCTTCAAAAGAATCTTTTATCAAAATAAAACAATCTTTAAACTCCTTATAACTCCTAAGATGTTTTGCCCTCTAATAAACTTCCTCCATCCGCAAAATACACTTAGCAAAAATTAATTTCGAAAATACCTTGGCCAACATCAAAAATCGTGCTATGGAGAAATTGCGCACAAATTCTAACACCACCGGCTGCGTCCACTTCATGATGAAAAACCCTTTCACGTTATTCGAACGCGGAACCTCCCGTTCAGGTAGCGCGCCAACAGCGTAGCCGCTATCGGTGCGCCAAAGGCACCCGGTGAGGTTTAAACCTCATGATGTTAGCCTTGTTCCTTCTACGCCAGGGATTAAATAAAACAACAGTGCCTCCCTTTCTTCTGACGTGAACACGAAGACAAAAACCTTACGACAGATTTATGACAAACAACAAGTACAAAAAAATGAACAGTAGATTCATGAAAATGGCGAAGACACAGTCGAACAGCAGATCACGAAATCACAACGAGCAACTCTTTTCAAAATATAGATGGGATCATTCTTGATTTTCATTGAGGGAGATTTATATGCATTTTTACCATAAGCTCTTGACGCCGACGAGGAGTTTAACACGTCAACGGAGGTCTTGGCTAGCGCCCACAATCTTAAAACATAGCGCCATGGGTTAGGAGAACCCATTGCAAACAATAATTTAATATTTATTTTAAAAATAATTAAAGGGAACCTTAACAAGGTTTTTAATTATTTAAATAAATACTTCTTCCCAGACCCAAATGCATTAAACTAATGCATCCACCTGTAATCTTTAAACCTGCTAACTTGGGGTTTACAAAATACCTTTGAAACTGTCATGCCGTAACCTTCATCAAAACAAATTATTTGACATCAAATCAAATTCCTTCAAGAGCTTCTTGACATCAATGACAACTTATACACTTGAGCAAAGGCAATGTACCCAAAGTACCCAAAATTGCCAACAATATCATGTAGATATGGGTGATTAAGGGCTCCAAACGTATTCCAACCAAGGTAGATTAATTTGACCATGGCTTTAGGCAAGTATCTAGGGTGGTTATGGGAATATGGCTTACAATAGATATGGGCTTCAAATAAATGTAGTCCAGATAGGTGAAAGTGATTTAATTTTATTATATTTTCCAAGGGATTATAGACTAATAAATTGTAGAGGTTCTTTCAACTTCTTGGCTTCTGATCTTGTTATCATATGATTCTAGGGTTTATATTCTTGTGAATTTTATAATTCACTCTTGAATTCTTGAAAGTGGAGTTTCTAGGTGAGTAGATTATTTATCTACTAATGAGACCAACATATTCATCATAATTTCTATCATCCAGATATGCGGGTGTTCCAAAATTATTAAGCATACGATAACTTTAAAATTCTAACTTCAAATAGAATCATTAATCTGTTATATCCATTGGTGATTCTTTGTAAGGTAATCCAAATTTTTTTGGTCCCATCGAGCATGCCAAATATCTTCATTAGTCGATCTACCTATGAATGGAATGTGTGCCTTAGATCGAGGTCAATATTAGATGACTTAAAATCACTTTTGAATAAAACCTTTAGAGAAGGCTAATTCCTCTTCTAAATTCAACTACATGGAAGAAAAAAGAAGATAAATAAAGGATAGGGTTGGAAAAGAGAAGAGTAGAGAGAAATATTGAATATGGCCAAGGCTTCAGCTAACAACATTGCTTTCAGTTGTATGAGCATTGGTTATCCAATACAAGCATAAACTAACAAACTATTCAATCCAAACTATGAAGAAATGTATTAAGCATAAGCATTACAAAATTCAACATATTGAGTAGTCCAATAAAATAATTCTAAATAGGATCGATCCTAATAGATAACACCTCAACTACTAACTATACCAAACAACTTCAATCTTACCAAAATGACCCTAATTAAAGCAATGTAGAAGTATTGAAAGCATAAATTTCATAGAAATTAACAATTCTTCATATGAAATTGAGGTAAGTCAAACAAATATTGATTGCATTAGGGTAGCATAAACATACAACCTATGATAGGCAAACACTAAATTTGTTTACCCTATTTATAAATTTCATTGAGTTGAAAAGAAACTAACTATAATTATGAGTAGAATTGATTGCACACGATATTTAGGATGATCTGGCACCACTTATATTTACCACATCCTATACCATACCTTAAGTACTTATGAGTATAGGATCATCAATAATGCTCAGGTGGAGTTATTATCACTTTTTGGCTTTGACAATTTTCATGTGTCCTCACTACTTCTTTTTAGGGTTTCATATGCCTTTCATGTTGAGGTTTTCCAATATGGGATGTTATTTTTGTAGTACAGGAGGGAGTATTCCCAAAATGGGAGGTGAATTGGGAGGTTTTGGGATGAATTCTAGAGTTTTGTAACTGCTTTGGTCCAAATCGTACAACTGTATGATTTACCACTGTACAATTTACAAAACTCCCAATAAAACTGATTGTATGATTCCAAATCGTACAGTTGTACGGTTGTAACCTTACAACACCTTGAACTGTATGATTTGCTACTTGTTCAATATGCCAAAACTTAGTTTATAGGTAAAAACTTATCAGTTTTACAATCGTTCAATATGAAACACTTATTTTGCACCCTAGACAAGTTCAATATGCAATTGTGAACCCAAAACTTAGGTAAAAAATCAATTGTATAGTTTGGTTGGTTGATTGTATGTGCATAAATCCTTGTTGCATTCCTTCAGTTGTAGATCTATCAATTTGCATACAAAATTCTCACAAAGTAAGGATTGTCTACCTTTATGGTGCAATTGCCAACCTAGTATTCTAACATGCAATCCCAAAATTATAGTCTTTGATTAATGCCATCAATATTGCCCAATGTTCATGCCCAAAAATCATACAATGCCATGTAAAACATCTCATTTACCAATTACAACAACAACAATGCATAAGGCTAATTCACCATCATCATACCAGGTTGTGGAATCATCAATACTACATTTCCATTGTAATGTCATCCATTTACCACACCATTCTAGCCATACTTGCATAGAATGTACAATCTAGATTTACCAGCAACATGTACAAGTAATATTCACATTGACACACAATCCATAATACTTTCTCTCATATTAATAATGATCTGTAAAGAGATAACATGATCAATTCCGAACAACACTACAATGAACAACCATGAAAAATTGAATGGGTGGCTTTATAATGTTTACCCAAGCCATTCCAAAGCATTTTCCTAAGACAACACATTATTCACAACTACCTTCCTACAATATCTTAAAATAATCAATGCATTAAGGTTTTACTAAGTCTAACTTTGATTTTTATAAAATTACCTTAAATGCACATTTCAATTAATTTCATTTCACTCTAATTGTACATTTTATGCATTTGTACAATTACACCCAATTGTACATTTACAACCCTACATTGTACAATTAGAACAACCCTACATTGTACGTTTTCACAAAATTGTACATTTGATAAAATTGACAAAATTGTACAAATCCATATTATTTCTTCTTCTCGGAGGTGGATTTGCTACCTACATCTACCCTTCCCTTTAAATCGATCGATGTCCTCATTGACTGGTCTTGTTGAATATCTTGAAGTTGTACTCAAAGAATAGTGTGATCATTCTGTAACTTGGTTGCATAGTTACTGAGTTCTATAGCCTTCAAGCCATACTTGTTGGCTACTTCCTCAATAGTAGCTAAAAGCTACAGTAACTTCTTCTCTCACTCGGATGCACCCTTGCATAGATTTTATTTCAATTCTACCTTTGTTCGAGTTGTGATGGTCAGCTCCTCATCCTTCTCTACAATGACACTATCACATTGTTACAATTTAGCCTTGTGGGTTAGCTGAATCTCTTCCTTGACCTGAAGCATTACCTTATGATCCATAATTATCTCATTATATTGTTTAGCATCCTTTGTCGTTTCTTCAATATTTTTGTCCTTCAGCTACAGTTGTCCTTCATATATCTTCAATTGTTCCTCATTCTTTGTCAACTACTCTTTCTGGACTACCAACTATTCTTCCTACTGCTTGAGTTGTTGGCTATTTAAACTCAGCTGCTCCTCCTGTTGTTTTATATATGTAGCGTATTGTTGTAATATATTTTTTTGTTCCTCCAACCGCTTCTTCTACTCTTCTACTTGTTGGAGCATAAGCTATTTATTTTCATCTTGTATTCATAGCTTCTCTCCATAAGCTTGTTTCATGTCCTTTATTTCAACTTTAGACTTCTTGAGTTTCTCCTTAGCCTCGTTCTTGTAACATTCTAATTATTCCTCAATTGAAGCCATCTCTCTTTGAGTTGCTTCCATATCTTCCTTATGTGCTTCCTTGGCCTGGTATATTTGTTCAAGACCCACCCTCAACCACTCAATCCAGTGTATTAAATTTTTGGAAGATGAAGGTCAATTCTAGAGATGCCCTTTGATACTCAATATCCAATGTGTTCAATGGACATCTTTTATTCTTACATATATCCAAGTACACCCATGGTTATTCTCAATAGTTTATCTTCACTCCTAGTAAATCTTCAATACCTAACATATTTGTTACCTCTCCTTTAGGTAACTACCATGGATGTTGTGCATGAATCCGAGCTATCTTTCTTGTTTGGTCCTCACTACACACCCACTCCATGACCTTCTCCATCTCAGTGAAGGTTTTCTCCTACCAAATGCAACCTATCCAAAACAACAACTAGATACTATTGAATATGTCACAAATTTGTTTCAAGAAATGGTCCACTTGGTCATTTGTATCTTCTCCTTCATTCAGGATGCCAAATTATGGTACTTTAAGCAAAAATCTTGTTTGAAGTCCTCTATCCATTTCCTATGATGGGTTCCTTTCCTCCTCTTCCTCCTGTGAATATGAGCTTCCCCTAACTTCCTTATCACCTGCTACAATCTCCTCTTGTATCATAATTTGGGCTACAATTTTACCTCCTTCTTCTTATGGTCTGATCTCCTCTTGTAGCATAATTTGGGCTGTAGTTACCTCATTATTCTTATGGTCTGATCTCCTCAACATTAATAATCTCTTGAGTTTATTTTTGACCTTCCACAGGTACCTAAACTTCCTTTTGTGGCTTTGGAAACTCATCTGATGTAGTGTAGATAATCCCTCTTCTTGGAAGGTTGACTATTCTTCTACCACTATTATGGATACAGGTATTGGATTAGATCATTCTTGTATTGGAATTAGATTCTCCTCTCCTAACTAGCTATTACCACCTTGCATCACAATCCTTATTTGTGGCTTCTTCTTAATCTCTTCTAGCAGGACTACCAACACTTATTTTTCTTTTGTTCTTGGTGGTGATATTGTTCTATCGAACCAATGTTTAGATGCTTCAAACAATTCAAATCCATTGACTTCAAGCAATGTAGGAGATCCCACCATTGCTCCTAACTGGTTTTCCCCCACTAGCACATTAATATCTATCAACTCCAATTCTTCCAATCCCAATTTGATATTAATTGGTTTGATATGTATTGGTTGTAACTGCTCACTCTACATAGGAGACCTCTCTCGTGTCTATCTCTCTTATTGCTTGTATGTTCAAATCCACACTAGGCTATGTGTTGATATTGTTGTCTCCTCCTAGTGAGACAAAGATTGCTACTACAACTGTTGGATAAATACCTGTTGGTCCGAATCAAAGTCCAAGTGCAACTTTTATCATCTCTTCCTCTGAGGATGGACTTCTTCTGATGAAGTCCCCTTATCATTAATCATATGAGGTTTTATTTTCTTAGTAATATTTTTTTATCTCGGCTTCCCCGAGGTAACTTTTTGAATTGGCACTATCTTCTCCCATCTTAGTATAGTAGGTTGGTCCCTTGGTAGATCACATAGTGTTGTTAGCCCCATGGAATGTAATGTCGGCCTGAGAGACCACATCCAATATTACAGTGATTGCATGAAATTTCATCAAAAACTTCTTTCTGATCCTCTGCAATAATTTTTGCATCCTCTAAGACAAATAAGTTCCCAGATCATAATGCACCCCTTGTGTGACACCTTCTACATATTGTGCCATCTATATTGGCATCTCATAATATCATGCTTCACCTAATAGTCAAGACATAACCACGTTCATGGCACACATAAGAGCCTTTGTTTTCAACGTTATTTATTTGATTCCCTATCCTCCTAGACCAGAAGCCTTTATATCTTATAGATATTGAAGCTCTATCAGTGTGGTGATTAACATGTACCACTTTTCTCTTAATTAGGAGCCCTTCCTTTGGAAACCCAAATGTTCATCGAAAGGCTGTAGCCAAGAATTACACCTTAACGTGATAGTTCTCGATCTATACAAAGGTGCAATTCTTGCTTGAGTCGTATGATTGCACCATATGCAATAAGTAGTCATGGAAGAATATTTTATCCTGTGGTGGTACTTGTGCCAATATACTCACTCCAACCCGATTCAAGGCTCTCTTCATCGGGTGAGTATCATCATTATCATTTCACTATTTTTGGCATAATTTACCTATCGGCTGTATGAAGACAATATCCTTCTATTCCACCTACCTTCCCTTGTATTCACTAGGCAGGTCTATTTATTCATTTAGGGTAGCCTATCTATGCACCTCACTACGAAGTTACCTTCGATGTGCCCTAGGTGGTTCCATTTCCTCCTCACGAAATTGTAGTTGTGCTATTCCTCCCCCATCATGCTAGTTCATGTGTCTCCTCCATGACCTATAACCTCTCCCTCTCCAAGGATGATAATTGTGCTCTCCTTATGGCTGAAACCCTCATCCTTGTCCTTGTACTAGGTAGATCACTTCTACTTGTCTAGGTCGTGAATCCCTCTGGTATAGCAATCCTGGTGAGCGTTCAACCCTTTTTGCTACAATTTTTTGTAGATGAGCCTATAATTCCCTCTCGATGCTCATGATTCACCCATCATTGGTTTGGAACCACTTATCACCACTATGCTTAGTGATCATGGGTGTTGCTTACCCAAAAAAGAATGAGGTGTTTGGTTATTTTTGTAGTTTATTCTTAGACTTATTGTTATGTAGTTAGATTAAATAAATAATAATGATCATAGTGTAGAAATTAGGTTAGTGTGAGAAAACCCTAGGAGCTGGGAATCCGCCTTAGTCCTTTTAATGGTTGTCGCTCATACGGTAGCTTCAACTTATGCTGAAGCTGCCGGAGCGAGGAATGGCGCCAGGGAAGAGACCCCGCAAGTTCGTGCCGAAAGTTTTCCACGAGGTAACAATGTCAATCCTGTTGTTGAAATTCTTGTTATTGAGTTTGATAATGCATGCAAGTGGCTAGAAGAGCATACCCTGATAGGATATTTCTTGGGTCGTATCCCGAACGATACTCTGATCCGATCTTGGATTCAGTAGTATTGGCAACCTTATGGCATTAAGATAGAGAATATCCAAAATTTATCAAAAGGGTTTTTCTTTTTCGCTTTGTTGATGCTCAGCATGCGCAAGAAGTTTTTAGTCGGGGTCCCTGGTATGTCCGAAGCTCTTTGCTTGTCTTTCAACAGTGGTCCAGAGATTTCTCTATCAATGATGAGGCTTCTCTGGAAGTGCCTATTTGGGTTGAGTTCCCTGGTCTTCCGATGACCTTTTGGCCATTCCTGCAAAGTATTGCTTCCACCCTTGGGAAGGTGGTCTGCTTAGAACCAAATAAATTCTATAATGTCTGCCCTAACAGGCATGTGTGTGTCAAAGTCGATCTTTCCAAGGACCTTACTGAGTCTATTGACCTGAAGATTGGTGACAAGGTTTTTACGTAGCGTGTTGTGTACATTAATTTACCCAACACCTGCTACCATTGTCAATCAACAGAGCACAAAATTAAATATTATCCGCTTATGGATGATAAGTTCAAATCGTGCAATGTTGTTGTTCCTCCCCCTGCTTCGACAGCTCCAGCTCCAGGAGCCAAGAATCATCCAGATGAATGGACTACCATGATAAATAGGAAAAACCATCAACCTAAGAAGCTAGTGTTGTAGGGAGGTTCTAGTTCCAACCCTTTGATGCAACAACCCTTGACACCATGCATGCTAGCCCTTCTAGCTCCCACTACTCTAGTGCAGTCATCTCCCTCGACACCAAGAGGGTCCTCTTCTGTACCTACTTTAGATGGAGTTTCACCACCTCTAGTATCTTCTTCTTTCGATGATTTTGCTACTTCCATTCTTAAGCAAGCGTTACCTGAGGATGTGTCATTCTCCAGGTCCCACCATTCACGTAGTCCAGCTCATGATGGGTTACATCAAGAAAAGAGACATCAAACTGACTTTCTTAGGGAAAATCATGAACGATTTCTCATCAATTCGTTCACTTCCCTAGGAGAGTTGGGAGATACTGAAGATGTTCTCGAGGGAATGAACCTCGATCGTCCTCAATGATTTTTTTGTCTTGGAATGTAAGAGGACTGATGGACCTAGTCCAAAAATATCAGGTCCGCAGAGAGATTCAAAATGTTGCTCGCTTGCATGGTAGTTTGGATTTTCTGTGTTTGCAAGAAGTTAAAGTTGTTGACTTCATTTTGGATAGTACCTGTACCTTTTTATGGTCGACAAGTAAGTTTTTTATTCCCATCATACTCCTGGCAGAGGAGGAGTTGTCACTTTCATTTCTCCTAGGTGGCATTCTCATATTGTCACATGGGGGTGGACCCCTCAAATCAAGCAGTTTGGATTCTTTTTGAAGTTGGTGGTATCCCTTTTGGTTTGATTAATGTGTATGCTTCTAATAATGCATCGAAAAGGTGTGCTTTATGGTGATGGCTTGCTCTTTCCTTGCTTGAAGCGGTTTGGGTGGTGTGTGGTGACTTCAATATGGTGGAGAAACCGGTTGACAAACTTGGTTTGCTCCCTATGCATTGGAATATTGGAGAGCGGGAAGCATGGTTTTTTTCAAGAATAAGCTTGGGTTGAGTGACCCTAATTCCTGCTTTATACCCTCTGATTTTCCTGAGTCGGTGTGGTATACCTGGTCCAAATTTCAAGCTGGCAATGCCCATATTTTGAAGTGGCTTGATAGAGCTATGCTATCTGAACATTCTCATTTTCATTTCCATCGCTTGTCGGCTTCTCTGCCCTTTGTTTCAATTGTTCCTGATACCACCCTTTCTGATCATGCTCCCATTGTGTTTTCCATTTCTTGTTCTCTGCCTCTACCTCATCAATTCAAGTCTCAGTTCTATCTAAATGTTTCTTTTTTGAAACATCAAGCTATGTCTGCTCATATTCATAGGATTTAGAATCTAGTTCCCAGACCAACTGGAATTCATGGTAGAATTTCTTGGTGGAATGCAGCTATCTCCAGAACAACTATTCTTCTCAAGAATTTAGGAGTTGAAGTTGCCAAGCGGAGATGAATCTCTAATGCAGCCCTTAAAGCTGAACTAGCTCGAGCTTCTGTCAGACTAGAAGTGAGCCCTCTAAGCTCTATTCTTCAAGCCCAAGTTGCAAGTCTTAGGCATGAGCTTAAAAAAATTGAGCTTTATGAAGCAAGGGGAGCTCAACTTCGTGCTTGGCTTCACTGGCTAAAAATTGGTGATAGGGTTTCAAAAGAATTTTTTCAAAAAATAAAGCCCTTGAGACAAGTCATTCAGTTCAATGTTATTCAAGATGCAGGGGTTCGTTGGACATCGCTTCCTGATATTATTAAAGTTTTTGTCAAGCATTATCAGAAAGTTTTTGCTTCTCAGGAGTTAACTCCTGAACGATAGGTTGCAATTCAAGCTTGTTGTGCAGTTGTTCTTGAGAAGCTTTCAGCTCTTCAAAAGGAAGCTTGTGAATGTCCTTTGTCATTGGATGATCTTGTTGAAGCCCTATCCAGGATGGCTAATGATAAAGCTCCAGGATTAGATGGATTTCCTTGTGAATTTTATAAGGAGTATTGGGACATGGTTGGCCCAGATTTATTGTATGTTTATCAGGAAGCAATGGCTTCTGGCTCTTTAGGTTCTATAATTAATAAGGGCAATATTAAATTCATTCCTAAGTAGGGGGATCCAGAAGTGCTCACCAACTGGAGGCCTATTACTTTACTCAATGTGAGTTACAAAATTATTGCTAAGGCTTTGGCCTTACGCCTTAGACCTTTGTTGCCACTTATTATCCGCCTTGAGCAGACTGGGTTTGTGCAGAGTAGATATATTCTGGATAATGTAATTGTTGTTTGGGAGGGCATGGAATGGGCTAGAGCCACTCAACAAAATACTCTTTTCATCAAGATTGATTTTGAGAAAGCCTATGATAGGATTGAATGGAATTTCATCCTTACCATGCTTCGAGCTCTTGGTTTTGGGCCACATTTTTTGAGCTCGATTAGTATGCTTTTTGTGGATGCTTCAATTGTGCTTACTTTGAACAATTGTCAGTCTGAATCAATTGGATTGTTCAGATCTATCAGACAGGGTTGTCCTTTGGCTCCTTCTCTTTTCATATTGGTAGCTGAAGCTTTTGGATACCTTCTTGCTAACCAAGTGAGTCAAGGTAATATTAAGGGTATTTCTTTACCTAGAGAATATTCTCAACTCATAAATGGATATTTTGTAGATGATTCTTTTTTGACACTTCATGAGGATGAATGCTCTATCAAACAGGCACTAGATTGCCTGGATATTTTTTGCAAAGCATCAGGATCTAGCATTCAATGGAGGAAGACCTCATGCTATAGGCAATCCTCTTTGGACCTTCCAAGCTGGCTTGAAAGCTTCCAGTGGCATTGGATCCAACCAGGGGAGATGTTTAAATTCCTTGGCATCCCATTTGCATTCCAGAGTTCCCCTGTTGTCTTGTGGAATTATGTTTTACAAAAAGTAGAGAAAAAAATTTCCTTTTGGATCACCAAAAAACTTACTCTAGCTGGTAAGTTTCAGGTGTGTTCCAAAATTATTGCTACTACTCATGTGTATTATTCATCATGTTGGGTCCCTTCTCAAGCCTGCTATAAAAATTTGGAAAAGCTTTTAAGGGATTTTCTTTGGGCTAACTCATCACATAAACAAGGGTTTCATCGAGTTGCCTAGGAGATTTGTTGTCTTCCCAAAAAATCAGGAGGTATGGGACTACATGATTGTCAAAGACAAGGTTTTGCTTTATCTGCTAAATGGATTCTTCGAGCCTTAAGTGGTTCTGAAGCTTGGAAAGTTCTAATTCGACATTGCATTTCCACTGGTTTACCTCTTGGTAGGAAGGCTTGGAAAGGCATGAATTTTCAATCCCTCCTGGTTGCTCCTATCCTAGTTAAAATTCAAGGCTCTTTTGTCATTCAGAGCATATGGAGGGCTTGGGAGAAAATTAAGCCCTGGTTGTGTTGGCTAGGGGATGGGCATCGAAAAGGTGCTTCTATTTCCACTTATAATGTTTGGTGGTCACCTTTTATTACTTTTCAAGGTTCCCCTCTTGCTTCTATGCAATGGATTCATGCTCAATGGTTCTTCAGGAAAGGGATTTCAATAGTGGCAGATTTTTTTCGAGATATTCCAGGGATTGGATCCCATGGGATGATTTCAGGAGATTGTTTGGTCTACGACCAGATGATAAGAATACTTATGACACTATTTTGGATTGTATCCCTTTTTCTCTTTGGCCCATGATCTGTAGACATTCTCAAAAGCCTTGGTGGTCTGATTGGGGATGGTTTAAGAAAACCTCGCTTCTTACTTACAAACCTAAGTTAGGGTATGCTTGGCTTACTCCCAATGTCCCTATGGTTCAAAGACTCAATGAGCGGTGGGATCTTCTTTCCACTCAGACTCGTTGGAGTCTAAGATTTAAAATGGCTTGGGTAGGATATATTGAACCCAAACAGGCTTTCTTTGCCTGGAGCTTATTATCCTATGGTCTTCCTCTTGGACAAAGATTAAAATACCTTGGAATAGAGAATCCTTCCTACCATTTTTGTGGTGCTCCAGAGGATCCCCTTCATATTTTTTGGTAGTGCAGGAAAGCTCGAATGGCTTGGGATTGGCTTGAGTCCTTCTTTCGACCTCATATGGCCAGTTCATTCACCTGGCATCATGCTTTGCTTGGTGACCCACCAGATTTTTCCTTGCCCTTGTTGGAAGTGTGGAACATTCTTCGCATCAGTGTGCTCTTTCATATTTGGAAAACTCGTAACAGAGTTCTCTTTTCTCAGCAACATAGTTCAGATGAATTTTCAATTGTTGATAAGTGCACGGTTTATTCTAATTTTTGGCTCCAGATTTTAGTTCAAGTGGAGAAAGTTCATATGGAGGTGGAGCATCTTCGCGCTCTTATGCAGCACTAGGGTAATGCCCCATGTACGGTCAATCGAATGCCTTCTATAGAGCCTTCTCGATCTCGCAAAGTTTCTCGATCGTGCTCTCGTCGATGACTTCCCTCTCGATCTGCAGAAAGACATTGGTCTCAATCATCTCCTATTCGCCAACCCCAAGGCAACATTGGCAATAGTACATCTCATCATGGCAGTGGCTGGGAGGTTCTCCAGGTGGAGCCAGACCTAGTTGTTGGTTGGGGAGATCCCATTCCCACGTGCCCAGTCGCTCCAGCTAATGTGGTGGGTTGGGGTGTATCTGATGGCATTGATGGCTCTAGTACAGGTGATAATGTTCGTACGCCTAGGGAGGATGGGTGGCTCATTTCCATTCCTTCTAATACCGGTTGGCAGCATATGGAGGGTGAGGGACATTCACCTCGTGAGCATACCCCCATGATTGACATGATTTAATGCATGCTTTTTGGTGTTGTGGTTGGTGACGGGTTTAACCCTATTTTTGTTGTTTTGAGTAACCGCTTCCTAACTCAACCTGAGTTAGTGTGACTACCTATTGGGGTGTGCCTATCCACCCATTTTTTTTGGTTGTAAAGACTTGTATTTTTAAATTAATTAAAAGTTAGGCCTTTACATTAAAAATAATAATAATAATAATAATAATAAATTATTTTTTTTAGGGGTAAAATTATCTCTTTAGCAAAAATAACTATTTATTAAAGTCCTAAAAATATTAGATATCCATTTTAGATAGATATTATAATTTTTTTTCCTTGTTTGTTAAAATATGTTATATTAAAAAACTTTTTATTTTATATATATATATATATATATATATATATATATATATATATATATATAAGTTTTTAATTCAATATTTTATCTTTTAATCACTTAAAATGTTAAAAAAATATCCTAGGGAGAGCAACGGTTTGGGCTTTAGCTCTTCTTTAAGAGGTTCAAGGTTCAAACCGTGACGTAAACAAGTGTGTAAGGGGGTGGGTGTGTGGTGGTTGTGTGTTAAATTTCCTATTGATAAGCATAGCTCTCAGTTATAGGAGGTGTGTTAAATTCCTTATTGATAAGCATAGCTGTCAGCGTTAGGAGGTGTCATGGTTGGGGGAGTCTGCCCAACCCTATTCATTGGTCATTGAGGTTTCTCACACTAACCAAATCAAAACAAAATTCTAAAAAAATCATTAATAATAAATATTAATTTTTGTTCCTGGGGATAGCGTAACGGTTCGGGCTTTAGCTCTTGTTTGGGAGGTTTAAGGTTCAAACCGACATGTTGGCTCTTGTTTGGGAGGTTTAAGGTTCAAACCGACATGTTGGCTCTCAGCATTATGAAGAATCATGGTTGGAAGAGATTGCTCAACCCTACACATTGATCCTACGGATTTCTCGCATTAACTAAATAAAAATATATATATTAATTTTTATATAATATTTCCCTTGGTTTTCTCCTTTAACTTTTATTGATAGGCATAGCTCTCAGCATTACGAAGAATCATGGTTGGAAGAGATTGCTCAACCCTATACATTGATCCTACGGATTTCTCACATTAACTAAATAAAAATATATATATTAATTTTTATATAATATTTCCCTTGGTTTTCTCCTTTAACTTTTCTTGGGTGACTGACTCTAATTTGTTCAGTATTTATCCTTAAAAAAAAAGTTCAAATTTTAATATAGTTGATAACACTCGCCAACATGAACATTGTTTTGGAACATTCCACCAATATACATGCCATGTTATGCTAACACTAGAGAGGGAAAAATAAAACTACTGATTCTAAATGCACAAACACGAAGGAAAACCTACTAACCATTGCAAGCAGAGCTTGATCCGGCGAAAAAAAGTATTATATTTGTTTACAGGTGACCTCGAAAACAGGCCAGTTCCTCCAATAAGGATTCATATACGCAACTTTAACAAGAAAGCTAATTACCACCTCACTCTTCTTCAGGTATTAATATTTTTTACATTTCTGTTCTTCGCGTACAAGATATTTTCGTGTTGGCTCTACTATACAGTAGGGTATGCGTAAAGGCACGATAGACAGGCTCACAAATTCCAGCCACGCTTCGTCGAGACCTTTTTGTGATTCACACTTTATAACGTAATATCCAGAGGATCTCTTTGCAGATAATATCAACATCAGTGAGAGGATGAAACCCTTATACGCACTTCTCCATTATCCAGCGACTACCTGATAACAAACAGCCCAAACAATTGGTCCTGAACGCTATCAGAAGACAGAAAACCGAACAGTAAGAAGAGATCGAAGCAAAATACCTAACACTTGATCGACGCTGAATCTTCTATCCACATCTCTCGACAGCATTCGGCGAATTAGATCCTTTGCAGGATGTGAAATTGTGAGCCACGGATCGGTAGGAAATCTGAGCCTGCCACGCAGCACCGATTCAAATATTTGCTGCGGTGTATCACCGTTGAATGGAGGAAAACTGCTGAGCATAATGTAAAGAATGACTCCAGCGCTCCACACATCCACCTTCTCATTATACTCTCTTCCTTCCACTACCTCGGGCGCCACATAGTACGGAGTCCCCACTATTCCGCTCATCTTTCCTCCTCCTGCATTTCATTTCCAGAAATTTTAGGATTCTTGGCCAAAATGAAATTCAAACTAGCAATATTCACCACAACGCAAAATACCGTGAGAGAAGAATGAAGCCTGCCCAAAGTCGGCGATTTTGATGCCTGTCGACAAAGGAGCGGAAGACTGATCGTCGGAGAAAAGAATGTTATCCGGTTTGAGATCTCGATGGGCAACGCCCTTGCGGTGGCAGAAATCCACCGCCTCCATCACACTTCTCAACACCCCCGCCGCCTCCTTTTCGCTCAATCGTTTCCGCTGCGCAATTTTGTCAAAGAGATCTCCGCCGGAGCAGAGCTCCATCACCAGATACATGCGTTCCTCATCTTCATGAACGTCGTGGAGTTCAACGATTCCACCATGGTCGGCGAGATGTTTCAAAATTCTGGTCTCGTTGTGGAGGGATTCCATGTCCAGGGAGTCGCGGAGATTCGCTTTCTCTATTGTTTTGCAGGCCAAGAGTTCTCCTGTCTCTGTGTTGAAACAGCGGTTAATGCTACCAAACCTCCCTGTGCCGATTTCCTCGTCCACACGGTACCGTTCTAAAAAGCTCTCCCTCATTGCGGTAGTGGTGACTCTGCGCTAACGATTGATCATTTCTCCTCTATGGATTAAATTTGCAATTTAATCCCAGGATAAGACATTACGCCTCCTTCGCTATTCCCATTCCTTACGGAAGTAAGAGTATTACACACGCAATCGCTGTTGCGACCGGAGACCAACTTGTCCGTGCCATGGGGCACGGTGGACCATTTCCAAAAGTAATATCCTTTGGAATATTTTACTTCGCCGGGATTCTTGCGTTTGAGTGCGGGAAGGCAATATCACTCTCTTCAAGTTCAACGACTGTGATTCTATGAAGAATGTAACTGGCTAAGCAAGAGACGTATCACATGCTGATTCTCAAATTTCCAGTCTAAGACATAGCTCCCGTTTGTACGGCAAGGCATCCTAATCCAGGGACGGCATATGTTGATTCGGCGTTCAGCAATTCAATTCAAATAAGTGTAGAATTCTTTACTTTGACATGGACTGTTATATCAGCGTACCTTGAATAGTTGTGACACGAATACAACAAAAATAGTGTCGTGATACAATCAAAACGGTGGGTGGGTGGGGTTCAACTAGAGATCTCCAGACATTCCTCGATAGTGGTTCGATCTAATTGTCAATTTGACCACTGAGACCGTAAAAAGATGGGTTTTTCTTCGCTAGTGATGAAAAAGTTTTCCTACTCAGTGACGTGACCATAATCAATCAATCGGTGGCGATTTCGTGAAACATACTTCACGAAATTTGGTTTTGAAAAGTAGTCAGGGTGGATGTACCCAAGCAATGAAGTGGGACGACCCCAACTGCCTACGATTTCTTCATTATGGGAAATCAGAAATTTCTCGATTCTTATATTATTCTATTTTAGTGATTATCATTATCTCTAATCTAATTTTCAATTAGATTTTGAATGGACACAAGATCTACTTTTTGGAAATTGAACTATCCAATAAATTTAACGGGAAAAAGTTTCAAAACTCTGGCAAAGATCAAGTTAAAACTAATCCAACGAAGATGGTGCGTTCTTATCGAATCCACTCAGGGAGATTAAAACCCATTTCCTTTCTTTTCCTTTGAAACACATGGGATGTTTAGGTTTTTTTTATATTTGAAAAATATAAAAATAAATAAATGTTAATGGTTCCGTACACTAGAAGTACATCTTGTACGGAAGGTAGCACTCGCCTGCTTTGCAACGTGGGCGGTGCCGGTCATTATCTACTTGAGTGCACGTCGCCTAAGCGGTTGCGTTTTTTCTTTTTTAATGTAAAGGCCTATCCTTCAATGTATAAGGTATAAGATTGGTATGAGATACCAACAAAGTTTTCCAACCGTACTAAGGATGAAAGGTGTCTTAGAGGTCGAATCAACACCAGAGTATTCAATTTGGCTATAAAATTAGAAATACATCTAGTGGGTCAAGCCTTGCGTGCACTCATATTGTGGCCCCTTTATGGAAAAATAATTAATTAATTAAACAAGTTGTGCTTAGTCGCTTAGTTTTGTAATTTTTCTCCTTTGACCTTTCACATAATTACCTAAGTTTTGTTTTTTTTCCCTCTTTTTCCTTATGGATGTATATATTTTGCTTTTTTTGTGTTTTTGTTTTGTTTAAAATTTTTAATTATTGTGGTCTATTAATTTTTAAAAATTTAGAGTAGACTTTATCATCAATGAGTTTTTATGTTCTATGATGAGTCATCAAGTAAAAGCCAAAACAATTTTGATTAAACAAAATTGGCAAGGTAATTAGAAGTGAGCAAGCCGGTAGTAGAGGGAGATTATCTCAACGGTATCAAATATCTTAACAAGAAGACTACATAGATTTGGTAGGTGTCAAGTATAATATCGGAAAGTCTAAGGATCCTTAACTCACTAGAACAAATAAAGATGAATCATGTTGTCAGAGAAGGTGATAGGATGGCAGATTGGCTAATTAACTAGGAACTCTTCATGAAGAGGACCAAAGGTGGATTTCCTTGGATAATGTTCATCCAGACATAAAAGAGTTAGTAGAAAGGGAAGAGGCGTAAACAAATTATTTATGATTCGGTCAAAGGTTAATCCAAGTCTATACTTTTTCATAATCCAAAGCAGTCAACTCCTAGGATTAAGCCCCGTTATTGGTAGATATGTGGTCACATGGCAATGTGTTGGGACTTTTTTTTTTATCTAGTTGATCTGTGGCCTTTGCAATTGCAAAAGCTCAATGACACATTTTCCAACAAAAAGAGTTGTCATTGATAGTCATTTACAACATGGTAGATGTAGTGGTAATCAACTTCAAACGTCCATCGATGGACAACAAGCCCACGAACTACTCCATCTAGACATGTGATAATTGCATTAAAGACTTGGGTAGATAGTTTGAGTGTAATGATTAACAATTTGCAGGAATAAGGGAAAGATTTCAAGGGCATAATGTTTCCAACAGTTAAATGGTTGACAAAAGTCCCTACAAACAACTGAACTCAGGGATAATATTAAGGAATGGATCCAACAAACAACTGAACTCAGGGATAATATTAAGGAATGGATCCAACGATAGTTTGGATTGGGAGGCAAATTAATGGTTTGTGGACAAGGGTTGTAACCCTTTTGACCTTTGGGTAAGGCCCAAGAGTTATCTCAGATATGTTTTTGGAATTAGGATGTTAGATTGAAATAAGTTGAGAATGTTTGAAAACTAATAGAATAACCCAACATCCTATAGTCCTATAAGAAGAGGTTTTGTGCAATAGGATTGGTGATGCCAGTTGAAAAGTGTAAAAGGGTTTGGGCCCTTTCAAAAACCTAGTTTTTACCCTAATTAAAAAAACATCATAGTCAATATTATGTTTAATATCAATAAAATTTTGTTATATGTTATCGTTTTTCTTATGTGAGTTGGTATAAGTTAGTGATTAATTAAATTATTAATAATTTTATTTTTTATTTAATATGTATTTTTATATATGTTATGTTATTATGATAGTAAGTAGGATTAAAATTGCTTAAATAATATTTTTTTTAACTTCCTAGTCCTCATGGATGCCTTGAATTTTTTTTTAATATATTTTTACAATTATTTGTTAATGTTTAGTAGTTTATTTTTGTTAGTGTCTTATTTGTCCATTTATATATCATTTACCTTCATCCAGGTGTTTATATTTTTTGATTAGCTCTTCTTCAACTATACCCTTAAACTCTCTAAGCTCATTTGCTAGTGTTTATGCTTTCATTATTCTTTAAATACCTTAAAAGATGAATCATTACAATGGGGCCTCTAAAGGAATGGTTCCAACTTTTATTAGAGTATTATATATTATGGCATATTTATTTAGGGCCTTTAGGTAAAAATCTTTCTTCACTAGTTCAAGGGTAATATACAACAAATGAGAATGACCCTTATCAAAACATTGATCTTTATTTTATTATTAATATTTTTGGTTAAAAAGAGTTTTTATTAATCAAAAGTGAGCAAGAAGGTTACATCGTTATGACTTCCAAGAAAATAGAGATTTTATGTAGATTTTTATAGAGGGATAACTACGATGCTCTAATTGCACTAAGCTATTGTAAAGAAAAAGTAATCTAATACTTTTTTAAGTCATGAGACACATAAATCAATATTACTAGCATCAAGACGTAAGATATGGTAGAGGTCTTCCATGATTTTTTGCATCCACCATCTTGGGAGATCTTCATAACAAATTATATTTCCTTGGTCTAAGGTCTAGTTTGCTATAGCATCTACTACCTTGTTTTGCTCACCAAAGACAAAAAATCCATTGTTCTAAATCTGGTTTGAAGGCTAGGAATCTTTTCCAACACTCTATAAATTCTAGTCTTGAGAAGGGGCCTTAGTGGTATCTTTCAATCGATTAATTAACATCTGGGATTCTGAATCTACCTTTACCAAACTCCAACCAACCTTAGAAACTTCTTGTAGATCCCAAATTATAGCATAACATTTTGCTAGAATATTAGAGAGCATCCACATTCTCCACAAATATGAAGACATAATTATCATCTAATAGCCTTCCTATACCCCATACTTGCTTGTCTTAGATTATTTCTCGAAGCTTCATTCGTGTTAATATTTCCAACAACGTTAGGAGGGGGTTGTCAATGACCATCCTAATGAATAAGAAACCTATGTTTTTGAGGATTTCTTTGTCTACATTCATCCAAAGAAAGCTTCATCATATTGAGAATACTATTCCAATACTAATATGGGGATGAGGGGGCCTACATTACATGTTGGATAGTTTTTATAATATTAGTCGTGGTCCTCTACCAGATATAGTAAATATCCTATTGAACGTCTTTGAAGATCTTGCTACCCATACCATCTCCTTTATAGAACTATCCATGCCATCCATCCTAGGTTAAGTATGCCAAGCTCGCTCAAAGGAAGTGGACATACGAGGTCTAAAATCCAAGAGGGGTGTCAACATATTTCATAATTTGGTAGTTAAGGGATGATAAAAAAATATGATTTAGAGTATCTCCATATTTGCAACACATCACACATCTATAGGGTCTAGGAAAACCTTGTTTTCTCAACTAGTATCCTATAAGGACCTACTTATGAAAAATAAGGTAGATTAAAAACCTCACTTTGGGCCATAATGGTAGCTACAAAAGTTGATATAAGAAATCACTAAGGGGTTGGTAGCATACTAACACCATGAGGAATATCCCAAGTCTAATTTTAAACACATTTGGAGTGAGGACCCTAGCCAAAAGAATCATCTGCTTAAGACAAAGAAAGATATCAAGATCTAAGAACCATATACATAGCTTCTTTTTTAGCCTCCAACATTGTCATAGGCCACTCAATAAGTGGGATCCATACTATTTAATTGTAAGTACAATTCACAATGTTCTTATAATAGTGGGAAACTTTGATCCACCCTTCCCTATGAAGTTGTTCCATGAGAGGTCTCCATTCAAAAATTATTGAATTAATAGGGGATATCCATCTAGGTCTCAGTAAAAAAAAATTCTTGGTGGCCATTGTTGATAATCTCGAACTATTATGTTAGTCAATGTTTCCCCCATCCTCAACATCATTAGGATCAAATATCCTCTACTAGTTAGCTAATATCTGGTAAATTCTTCTTGTAATAATTTTTTTTGCAATTTTTAGCTCTCAATTTTTGAGCCTAAAGCACATGAAGGGTGTTGATTAATCGTCAATGCAATTTAGCTACCAATGCTTTATTACTATTGATCGTTGATCTAAGGACCAACCCACCCTTTTTTTAAAGGCATAACTGCTCTCACTTCACAAGTGCCCATTTATGTTATGCTTTTGCTCTACTTCATAAGAATATTTGATTGATTTTATCTAGTTCTCCTAGGATAGCTTTAGGGATACTCAAGACATACAAGACATAGAATATATTAAAGAACTAATTTTATTGAAGTGAGTCTACATATAGAAGAGAGCCACTAATTGGTCTAGTTATCTAGTTGATTGTTATTCCTCTCTATCAACCACATCCATTATTCATACTTTTGCTTGGCAATTTTACGTGAGACTCCCAGATATGAATTGGAAGAGAAGCTCATTTGAATTGCAATATGTTCATAATCATATTTTCCACTTGAACAAAGCAATAAAAGAAGATGATATTTGATTTTCCCTCATTAATCAATTATCTTGTGGTTGTTGAAAATATATTCAAAATCTTCTTGAACATGGATGCTTCTTTCAAATATGTATAACCTAATAAGGTTGAATCATTCAAAAACTATAAGTGGTATAGTGAAATGGATCTAAAGGTTGTTACATTTTTCTAAAGAGATCATTTGGTTATGTCTTTAGAGATAAGACAACCCAAACATTCTGCCAGTATTATGAATAGGTAAGGAGAAAGAGGATCCCCCTTGAAGTTGTAAGAAAATGGGATGGACTGTCATTGATAAGCACTACATAGCAGACAAAGGAAATACTACCTCCAATCCAATCTAACCAATTTTGAGAAAACATAAACTACCTCAAAACCTAAAGAAGAAAACATCAATCTACCCTATAATAAGCCTTGGAAATGTCCAAATAACAAATATGGAATGGGATCGTTGGGCTTAAATAGAATGTAAAGCTTCCTAGGCCAATAGTATCTCATCTACAATATGTCTCTCTCATGAAACTATTATCTAATGTTGACTTATTTTTTTCTATAGTTAGGATAGTGTACATTAAGGGGGAATGTTAGAATATTAATGTGCACTATGCCTTCTATTTTAATACTTGTCATGTTCACTGACATTTGTCATGTTTTTCATATAGGTTTATGCCTATATATTGTACTCTTTTGTATCAATACATATCTCATCTATTTTTTCCATTCTCAAAATTTGGTATCAGATTAGGTTCGCTCTTCTGCTTGTGTAAATCTTGAGGGGGATTTCCCTCATGGAAATATCCCCCTCATTTTTTTAGCTACCCATTTTTTTCTCATACTGAGGGAGTCTGCTCTCTATCAATGATGATGGATCAAAAACCAGAAATTTTCTTGAGAAAATAAATGGCTACGATTTTTTTAATGATTTTTTCAGGTGTCATTTTAGTTCATGTGTAAAGTTAGTGGGATGTTGCTTCCATGAAGCTCTTTTACCTATGAAATTATTCCATGTTTTTGTGGTCGTAAATTGATGCAGGTGAAGGCTAGCAGATTCAAAGGTTGTGCATCCATATTTTTTTTCTTGGTTTGACAAAGATTTGATGAAGATCTCCTTTTTTATTGAAAGGTGCACCAGTCTACCACATCCATGTGAGGTACCGTTGGACGGTACAGGAACTCAAGTCTCCTCCGTAATTTACCCTCATCCAAAGAGCCTCATAGTGGGAGGCATGCTTAATCGGTCAAAGCGCACGGTGTTCGCTTTCATGTTTAAAAAAAATTATTTGCTCTGTGGAAGTGTTTGATTTAGTCGTGAAAGTGACGTCAAAGTTCCTCATGGTGCCTCTTCTACACTGGTGAGAGATGTGTTGTATTTTCTATCAATCTGGGTATTGCAAGCTCCACGACCTTTAGATCGCACAACTTCAAATCACACATTTTTATATGGTGCAGATTGCACATTTTTTATCCCATTGTTTTCAACAATTCTGGTGGATGAGCGTTCTTGCAGGTGCACCATCGAAGACGATGAGTTTATTTTTGTATGTTGGCACAGATCGAGAGATGGAAGTTTGCTGGAGGTTTCTGGTGATGTAAGAAAAATGGCTCCTGAAGTCACTGAGTGACATCCATTCATAAATTGTGCATTTGGATTTTCATGATCATTAGCAACAATCGAATTTTTTTGCAACATGATAAGGCGCCCAATTTTTTTCTATTTCAACATCTAAACGATGATGTGTCTATGCAGCTGGTTGTTCAGGGCTCATGTGGAGGATGGAGAACCGATTACTGAAGTTGTTGTTGTTTCATGGACACATATGCACCTGTGCAACTATTGATTGCCATCAATTTTTTGAACACAAGACTAGATGCAAAGATGTAATGTGGGTGCCTCCAATAGCTGAGTCATGTGTTACCAAGCTACCAATTCCAGTTGTACATTGATCTAAAGTAGAGAATCCACCAATGCCATCGTTGAATATGTGAGAATGGGCGACGAAAATAAACATCTTGTATCATGGTAAAGTTGCAGATTATTTTCAACAAATGAAGATACTGAAGGATTTTCAAATGCAACATCATCCAAATCTATATTTTTTATATTTTCTCAATATCGTCCACTGCTGTATTGATTGTTTTTCATTGAAAACCACATATTCTACTAGTTTTGGAAGAATTGAGCTATGGAAAGCCTGTTTATGCTGCCTTTGGACATCCCCGCAGTGCTCAGTTCCCATATGAGTGCACAGTTACAGCACATGGAGTAAATTGAGAGCCTATGGGATATCATATCTTGCCACATCTATATAGCCCTTGTATTTTCATATGGCGTATATGGAAGCATTTTCAAGGGATTTTCGGTAACAGGATACGTGCAGGAGAGATATGCCCTTCATTAATAGCTTCATATGTTGCAACACCCGTGCACATCCATGGAGAATCACTAGTGAATGGATCTTTGAGTGAGCATGCCAAAAGGGAAATCCAGGGATGGAGTCAATGTACGTGTGAGTAGCAGCGAATATAATGTCAAAAAATATGTCATAACAAGTCGCACAACTGGAGCGATGATTGTGCGATAGTAGATTAATTAATTCAGTTTTTCAAAAAATAATTTAGTTTTTGCAGAGATTTGCGGCAGTGTTGTCGTAAACTACGGAAGGGAGACCTGCAAGAATTTTTATGAATTTTGAGATTAGATGGGAGATTCAACGGGAAATTGGATTTCTTGTGTTGTTAAAAATCCCAAAAGTCTTAAGGAGATTCGACACACTGAGATGATGTTGGTGCAATTGTTTTCCATTTAAGAAACGTAGAAATGAGTCGTTGTGTGTGTAATGACTTCTAGAGTGTGACACATAACATGAAAATCTGGCGTTAAAGAGCCAGAGAAGAGTCAGTGATATCACTGTTCTTACCTACCTACATCATCGTTGAAGATATTGATAATGCCAATCTATATTTGTAGATGCAAAAGCCAATATCGGGAGCTCCAACGTGACGTCCCTATGTTATGTTCAAAGTTTTGTGGTCTTCTATTCTAAATATACTTCATATTTGGACTTGGGATATCTAGTTATGACGTCACGTAATGGAAAATGAATCAGAGCTTTGCTGCACTTGGAGCTTTGTTGAGAAGCATTATGGATGAGTTGTGGTTTTTTCATATGCAGAAGATGATCATGTACACATGCGATCAAGTATTTGTTAGTGATGTTGTCTGCAAGGACTTCCTAAGTAAGATTGTTGTGTTTACAGGTCCTATAGATTCCCGTACAGCCCATCGTTATTTTTTCCAGTAGGAGGAAATCAACATTTACAACAGTCGTGGGCAGAGCTTGATTGATGATGATATTTTTTTTGACTCTTGATATTGGATTTGTTGTTATACGTTGCTTATGTCTCTGGGTTGTGCTGCTATTGTTTTATTAATGTTATTGTAGGTTGGACGAGTCATCACCCAACGAAAGCTTTGATATTTCTCTAGTTTTACTTTCACTACCAAAAAAAATATAGCATCAACTTGTGGTGGTGATTTATGTTTCTCTGCACGTGGCTCCCCCTATCAAATTTTTTGGGAAGAGCTTGTGTACAATGATGGTAGTCTAAAAGTGTTCTTCTGTTAGCGATGGGGAGGAGAGAGCCTCGTGGATGTTTAAGAATTCCAGAACCGATGTTTTCCAGGTGAAGTGTACAAGCCAAGCCATGGATCTTATTTGTGCAAGTTTGAAATTAGAGTGCCACATGAAGGAAATGGCTGATCAGTTGTGATTTACGAAGAGGAGGGTCCACCTGCCAGCACACTCGCTTTGATTGTTGATGATCGCACTCTTTTTTAAAAATTATGGACCCACTTTTTTATATTTTTTTATCATGAGAAGGGGGCATTTTGAATTAATCATAGTGGGAATTTTATTTAAAAAGGCAATCTTTGTATTAAAGGATATTTTTTTATAAAGTGGAGGAAAGACACTTTATTTTTTATTGTATGGCCTCTTGACATTTCTACTGCCCAAATTTTTTTATTGTATTTCCACATAGAGAGTGGAAGGCCCACTCCTACAAGGTAAAATTGAAGACAATTTTTTATTCCTCCTGAGAGTGATGCCAGGAATATTTTTATTCCTGATGTTTTTTTGTTGCCTAATGAGGCATGCTGTTATTTTATCTAGAAAATGAAGGCCCCATTGAGAATATAACATAGGGGTATTTATAGTCATCGAAAAGGTTTTTTTGAGACAGACACAATGGTGGTGTCAAATTGTATTTTTGAGGTTATTCCATTTGCATTTTTTAGCCTCAAAGATGTTGTATCATGGAGTGCACTCTCGATTGAATCCAACACTCCCAAGACAAATTGTATGTGATCCTTGTACCCAGTCACCTTCTCTATAGACCTAGCAAATGCAGCGGTTGGTTACCCATGCATTCTAGTAGGATGAGGAGGTCACCATAAGGACACCTACTCTAGGGACTACAGACATAGACACCCTAGACTCTATTCGAGGATTTTTTTGGATCAACTTTTGAAGACTACAGAAGAAGACACTTCAGAAGATTCTATTATCTTCTTTCTTCTTCTCATCCATATTTGGCTTTTATGGCTCATTTATTATACTTTGTGGCTTGTATTTCTTTTGTATTAAGGTGAATTTTCGGTAGAGATCGACACCTTCTAGATTGAGTTCACCATGAGGGGAGATGATATTCATGGTGAATCTAGTCAGTGACCTACGAGAGGCAACATACCTAGAGGATGACCTGCAGAGGCAACAAACCCAAAAGTGGTTAATCCTGAAGCACTTAGATGGCTAACCTAGAGGTAACAAAACTCATGGAAGTGTCTGACCCTGAGGCAACAAACCAAGATGTATACATCATTGATATAGCATTATTTACAGATGTATAACCAAGCACCAAGAGCATGAGCCTAGACCAAATCATGTAATAAAGGAGGATGATAGGGTTCTTTTAGAGAAGTCAACATTAAGGGGGAATGTTATCTAATGTTGACTTATTTTTTTCTATAGTTAGGATAGTGCACATTAAGGGGGAATGTTAGAATATTAATGTGCACTATGCCTTCTATTTTGACACTTGTCATTTTCATTGACATTTGTCATGTTTTTCATATAGGCTTATGCCTATATATTGTACTCTTTTGTATCAATACATATCTCATCTATTTTTCCTGATACATATCTCATCTATTTTTCCCATTCCCAAAAGAAACCTACTTGCTCTAGGAAAATTATATTAGAGAGAAGAGGGCTCAATCTATCAACTATCACCTTTGTAATTATTTTTAGGAGGATATTACATAATGTTATCATCCTAAAACTAGAAGATTGTTCAACTTCTTAATATTTAGAATGAGCACAATATAAGATTTGTTGATTTCTTTAAGTATCAACTTAGTCATCCATGTTTTCTCTACTAAATCAAGCATGTCAAGTGGATCACAAATTTCTTGAAAGAATTTAATGGGAAATCCATATGGGCTTGGTGCTCTACCTTTCTTCATCTTGAACATGATGACATGTAATTCCTGTTAGTCTCACAATGACACTAAGAGGGGGGGGTGAATCAGTGTAGCTCTTTATAACTTAAAACTTTAACTCTTAAAGCCAAAACAGTGAAAGCTTAAAACCACATAAAGTAAATATAACAAGAGAGCATCACACACAACACAAGATGTACCGAGGTTCACCAGTTTTGGCTACTCCTCAAAAATAGACTGTTTGGACTTCCATCCAAATCCAGCCTTTGTAAAGCAACAACTTTACAATCAATTTATCTGCACCAACAGAAAGGAGCACCAACCCCTAATTTACCAACACCAACTGGAAGGAGCACCAACCCTTGATTCCAAGCACCAACTTGGACTTCAATTCTTAAATTTGAATATTGACATATAAATGTCTTCACTTTTACAAGACCCTGACTGGTCTATTGCTCACTTGACATTGCCCACAGTTCACACAGCACATACCTATGGCTCTACTTACTGCACTTTGGCGGCCCTCTTACAGCCCTCTTGCTACGCTTCTTACAACACTCTTATGGCTCTCACGGCTCTGCTTAACACTCTCTTACAACATTCTTTCAGCCCACTTCTTGCAGCACTTTCACTCTAGTTTGAGTAGCACTTTCGCTCTCTTTTCAACCGCACTCTTCTAACCCTCTTTCGGTAGCACTTTCACACATTCAACGGCACTTTTTTCACTATAAGCGACACCTTAAATCTCCACGTAGACCTCCTTTTATAACAGGCTTTTCTCTCTATTTTTAACTTTCGTATTTACTCATGCAGACTATCAATAGCCACTTCTGTGAGTAACTCCTTTTTGGTATAGTATTTCTGCATGCAACCTATTAATAGTTCTATCTCTTGTTTTGGACTGATAGTGTAACGACTGCTCGATGGTTTCACTGCGTCATGTGCCCTGTAACTGCCGTTCTTCCTTTAATGCTTTGTTCTTATTTTAGCTTGCATGATTTCTATTTGTAATGGCACCTGTAACTGTCGCACTAACTCCAGTTAACTCTTCTTATTTTGGCTACATGATTTTCCTCTACAAATGCCCCTTTAACTGTCGTTCTACTTCAGTTAATTATCCGTAATTGTGTTGTTGCGACCTGTCACGAAATCGTGACACTTCTGTCTCTTTGTACTCTTCTCGCCTTTTACCCGCAAAAACATGACATGTCACGATATCACGACATTTCTACCCCTTTGACCTTTTCTCAGCTTGCACCCGCGAAAACATGACATGTCGCGAAATCGTGACACTTTTCGCCTTCTTGTCCTCTTCTCAGCTTGCACCCGCGAAAACATGACATGTCGTGAAATCGCGACACTTTTTTCCTCTTTGTCCTTTTCTCGGCTTGCACCCACAAAAACATGACATGTCATGAAATCGCAACACTTTTTTCCTCTTTGTCCTTTTCTCGGCTTGCACTGCGAAAACATGACATGTCACAAAATCGTGACACTTTCTGCCTCTTTGTCCTTTTCTCAGCTTGCACCTGCGAAAACATGACATGTCGCAAAATCGTGACACTTTCACTGCCTTGTGCTCTTCTCTGTATTTCGCCCACGAAAACACATGTCACGAAATCGTGACACATTCGCTGCCTTGTGCTCTTCTCTGTCTTTCACCCGCGAAAACACATGTCACAAAATCGTGACACATTCGCTGCCTTGTGCTCTTCTCTGTCTTTCGCCCGCGAAAACACAACATGTCACGAAATCGCGACACATTCGCTGCCTTGTGCCTTTTCTTGCCTTGACCTTGCAAAAACAGAACATGTCACGAAATTACGACACTTTCGCTTTCGTACTCTCCTTCTTTCCTTTTGTCGTGATATCACGACACTTTTTCTCCTTGGCGCTTTTCTTCTCATCAGGTCGCGAAAACCCGACATGTCGCGATATCGTGACACTTTTTCTTGCAAGCTCTTTCTCTTCGAACCTGTCGCGAAATCGTGACACATTTTTGTTCGTACTATCTCTCTTGCAAATTGTCGCGAAATCGTGACACTTTTCTTTGCGAGCTCTTTCTCTTGAACCTGTCACGAAATCGTGACACATTTTCGTCTGTACTGTCTCTCTTGCAAATTGTCGCGAAATCATGACACTTTTCTTTGCGAGCTCTTTCTCTTGAACCTGTCACGAAATTGCGACACATTTTCGTCCATACTGTCTCTCTTGCAAATTGTCATGAAATCGTGACACTTTTCTTTGCGAGCTCCTTCTCCCCGAACATGTCACGAAATCGTGACAGTTTTCTTTGCTTGCGCCTTTTCTCCGAACATGTCGTGATAGTTTTCTTTGCTTGCGCCTTCTCTCCGAACATGTGAAATCATGACAGTTTTTCCTGTATGCGCTGCTTCTTTGAACATGTCATGAAATCATGATAGTTTTCTTACTTGCCTTCTTTGCTTCCAACATGTCGTGAAATTGCGACAGTTTCTCATGCTTGCTCAACATGTTGCGATATCATGACACTTTTCTTACTTGTCTTTTTCTTTGAGCTTTTGCATATGGGCCACTATGTTCTTCTTGGAAAATCATTGTACATGCTCTGTATGACCTCTGAACTCCTGTCCACTACATCAACCAATCTCTCTAATGACCTCTGCACTCCTGTCCATTGCATCAACCGATCCTCTATCTGTGTTGACAACAATGATAATACTTTGGCTGCACCTTGCTCAATAATGAACTCCTGTCCATTATACTTTGGCTGCACCTTGCTCATCAATGAACTCCTGTCCATTGCACTTTGGCTGCACCTTGTTTATCAATGAACTCCTGTCCATTGCATCAACTGATCAACCTGACTGTGTTGACAACAATGACAATACTTTGGTTTCACCTTGCTCATCAATCTCCCCCTTTGGAATTGTTGGCAACACACGTAATTGCGTGCAATTACCTGTAACTCTTCTCCCCATTTGACAATAATACCAAAGGGCGGTTGCAAAACTCCCCCTGAGTCCATGCACAACATTCTCAGGCAAAAATTATTACAGTTAGCAAAAAGCATAAACATGAGCAATATGATAAACAGATGCATAAATGCTCCCCCGAGAATTTGATCCCGATGGCTAGTCAATTCTTAGTCTATTCTTGGGAATATGTGACCACTTCATTTCACTGTTTGACAACATCATGATAAGCATAATAGGCATCAACAATATCAATAATGTGAGTAGCAACAATAACCAATGAATGACATCATCACTATCAACTTCACCAATATAATATGTGTAAGAACATGGCTGGACTACTATCTTCTGAGTACCAACCCTCTATTGCTCTGCAATCTCAAACTTGTCCACTATTAGTGAAGGCATACACTGATTGTATATATCCAACTGTTTGTTATGCAATGCTGGCAGCACCTGCAAATGCATCTTGGATATTCTCAACAAGCTTGAACCTAAAGTTAGTTGTTTGTCTCTCTCTTCAGTGAGAGTCCAGCAGGCTACCTCAATCCACTTTCAACTCTGTGTAAGCATCAAATACTGTACTGTAGCACAACCAAATTCCTTTTTATATTTACAACCTGATCTGAGTTTTCTACAGTTACTGCAGATCACACCTTACTTTCAACTATGCAAATCAAGAGAAGACATTTTGTCAAACACTTTATGGCCAACCATAGTGCACCTTACTCAGCCTTATACTTCTTAACCATGGATTGGCATTTTATCAACAGTTAAAACAAAACTGTCTGTGAATTAACTATATTCACCAAGGCGTCATGAAAGATCTAACAATCTTCACATCAAAGCGTAGAACAAATACATGCTGCTTTTATTGAAGCACAAGTACGCAGCTAGGGCACGCACGCATTCTTTCATTAAACCAAAAAAAAATCTGAACTGTTATGATCCGTAATTTTGAACAGTGGCAGAAGAATCATCAACAGTACAACAATGACAAATATCAAAATTACCAAGGATGCCAGCTCTCCATTTAATCACAACCCTTCACGGTACTTCCATAGTCCACTACATAAATCAAAAAAAAACTTTGACAACTGTACAACAATTTCTCGACTGCTGGTATTTCATCCTCAGATATCCAGACAAATACATAGGAGCATTAAAATAAAACTTTAATATTACTCCCCCTGAGGATGTGCCACCTGGATTTGCTTAGAGCAATGGCGGAGTAGCCTCCTTCAGTCCAAGGAGACACAATTTCCTTTCTTCTGCCTTTCTCTAGACTTTCCGGAACTTGGGCTTGAGTTTTTCAATTACTTCCCTATTTTGCCCCTGTTCGTGAACTTGAACATTTCTCTTGTGGGGTTGTCTCTTGTGCATTCTTGATGGTTGATTATTTTCTTTTCTTTTATGCACATGATATGTTCCCTGTCTGTGTTGCCCTCTTTTTGTCTAATTAAATCTAGGGTTTTGCCTTAGATTAGATATAGAAGTGCTTGGACAGAACCTTGCTATGTGCCCTTGACCATTACATTTAAAACATTGCACATGTTTTATTCCCTGTCTGCATTACATTCTATGTGTATGATGAAATCTATGGTCTTGCATTAGATTGGATACAGAAGTGCTTGGACAAAACCTTGCTATGTGCCCATGGCCATTACATTTAAAACATTGCACAAGGTGTTCACTCAGGAAAGCAGATGTGTTTTTATCAAGGATAACTTTTTGATCGATTGTTCAGTCCACAATAAATTGCCTTATGACCATAGCAGTTGCATTTAGAACAATAGCCATTAAAAGCATTATTATTAAAAGAGTGAGAGTGAGAGAACCTCTTTTGTTGTGGTTTCTTTGATGTAGATCTTCTTTGATATTTTCTTCCTTTTGAAGATTCAGCTTCAGACTTTTCTTGCTTCGATCCTTCAGTAGTGGACTTCTTCTTTTCTTTACTTTTGGAAGATGATGGTTGTTCGGCTTCATATCCAAGACCAGACTTATCCGTGGAGCTTCTTTGTTGCTTTCTCATTTTATCTAGTAATTCAGTGCTCTTCTCATATTTGAGATTTATGTTGGCCTCTTCTAGTTGTTTCTTCAATGAAACAATCTCTTCTTCTTGTTGGCAACAAACAGTCTCTTTCTCATTGATTTGAGACCTGAGAATATCTTCAATCCTTTTGTACTATTCTACTTGTAGCTTTAGATCAACAATAACTTTGTTAGATTCCTCTTCACTTGTGTTGCATACATCATCCTCATCATCCAGGTGTGTCTTCAAGGCTTCTTCTGATTTCTTGGCCTTTTGAACTTGTAGTAAGAGATCTTCAATCTCATCCCCATGTTCTTCTAACTTCTTGGACATTCTTTTGTTCTTTTTCTTTTCTATACTCAACTCTTCAAGTGCAGAGATCAACTCTCCTTCAAGATCTACTTCAGCCTCATAGATTTCATCACATACTTCAGAGTTCACTCCTTCTGCCTTTTCTGGTTCAATTTTCTCTTCCACAAGAATTGAAACTGACTGAGATGCCTTATTGGAGGAGGATCTATTCTTCTTACCCATTATGTACTAATCCAAGATCAACCCTGACTGATTTAGCCTGAACTGGGAAACTCGCTCTGATACCAATTATTAGTCTCACAATGACACTAAGAGGGGGGGTGAATCAGTGTGGCTCTTTATAACTTAAAACTTTAACTCTTAAAGCCAAAACAATGAAAGCTTAAAACCACATAAAGAAAATATAACAAGAGAGAATCACACACAACACGAGATGTATCGAGGTTCACCAATTTTGGCTACTCCTCAAAAATAGACTGTTTGGACTTCCATCCAAATCCAGCCTTTGCAAAGCAACAACTTTACAATCAATTTATCTGCACCAACAGAAAGGAGAACCAACCCGTGATTTACCAGCACCAACTGGAAGGAGCACCAACCCCTGATTCCAAGCACCAACTTGGACTTCAATTCTTAAATTTGAATATTGACATATAAATGTCTTCACTTTTACAAGACCCTGACTGGTCTATTGCTCACTTGACATTGCCCACAGTTCACACAGCACATACCTATGGCTCTTCTTACTGCACTTTTGCGGCCCTCTTACAGCCCTCTTACTGTGCTTCTTACAGCACTCTTACGGCTCTCACGGCTCTGCTTAACACTCTCTTATAGCATTCTTTCAGCCCACTTCTTGCA
Source organism: Wollemia nobilis (assembly GCA_028583015.1). Lineage (NCBI taxonomy): Eukaryota > Viridiplantae > Streptophyta > Pinopsida > Araucariales > Araucariaceae > Wollemia > Wollemia nobilis. Next base: position 2,707,175 of record JAQPPZ010017128.1, read on the forward strand.
GCACTTTCACTCTAGTTTGAGCAGCACTTTCGCTCTCTTTTCAACCGCACTCTTCTAACCCTCTTTCGACAGCACTTTCACACATTCAACGGCACTTTTTTTTTCACAATAAGTGGCACCTTAAATCTCCACGCATACCTCCTTTTATAACAGGATTTTCTCTCTATTTTTAACTTTCGTATTTACTCATGCAGACTATCAATAGCCACTTCTATGAGTAACTCCTTTTTGGCACAGTATTTCTGCATGCAACCTATTAATATTTTTGTCTCTTATTTCGGACTGATAGTGTAACGGCTGCTCGATGGTTTCACTGCATCACATTCCCTGTAACTGCCATTCTTCCTTTAATGCTTTGTTCTTATTTTAGCTTGCATGATTTCTATCTGTAACTGCACCTATAATTGTCGCACTAACTCCAGTTAACTCTTCTTATTTTGGCTGCATGATTTTCCTTTGTGTAACAGCTGCTCGATGGTTTCACTGCATCACGTGCCCTGTAACTGTCGTTCTTCCTTTAATGCTTTGTTCTTATTTTAGCTTGCATGGTTTTTATCTGTAACTGTCGCACTAACTCTAGTTAACTCTTCTTATTTTGGCTGCATGATTTTCCTCTACAACTGCCCCTTTAACTATCATTCTACTTTAGTTAACTATCCATAATCGTGCTGTTGCGACCTGTCGCAAAATCGCAACACTTCTATCTCTTTGTACTCTTCTTGCCTTTTACCCGCAAAAACATGACATGTCATGATATTGCGACATTTCTACCCCTTTGACCTTTTCTTAGCTTGCACCCACGAAAACATGACATGTCGCGAAATCGTGACACTTTTCGCCTTCTTGTCCTCTTCTCAGCTTGCACCCACAAAAACATGACATGTCGCAAAATCGTGACACTTTTCGTCTCTTTTTCCTTTTCTCGGCTTGCACCTGTGAAAACATGACATGTCACGAAATCATGACACTTTTCGCCTCTTTGTCCTTTTCTCGACTTGCACTCGTGAAAACGTGACATGTCGCGAAATCGCGACACTTTTCGCCTCGTTGTTCTTTTCTTGGCTTGCACCTGTGAAAACATGACATGTGAAATCACGAAAATTTTGCTGCCTTGTGCTCTTCTCTGTCTTTCACCCACGAAAAGACAACATGTCATGAAATCGCAACACATTCGCTACCTTTTGCTCTTCTCTATCTTTCACCCGCGAAAACACATGTCGCGAAATCGTGACACATTCGCTGCCTTGTGCCTTTTCTTGCCTTGACCTCGTGAAAATAGAACATGTCACGAAATTGTGACACTTTCGCTTTCATACTCTCCTTCTTTCCTTTTGTCATGATATCACGACACTTTTTCTCCTTGGCACTTTTCTTCTCATCGGGTCGTGAAAACCCGACATGTCGCGATATCGCGACACTTTTTCTTACAAGCTCTTTCTCTTCGAACCTGTCGTGAAATCGTGACACATTTTTGTTTGTACTATCTGTCTTGCAAATTGTCACGAAATCATGACACTTTTCTTTGCAATATCTTTCTCTTGAACCTGTCGCAAAATCATGACACATTTTTGTCCGTACTGTCTCTCTTGCAAATTGTCATGAAATCGCAACACTTTTCTTTACGAGCTCTTTCTCTTGAACCTGTCATGAAATCGTGACACATTTTCATCCGTACTGTCTCTCTTGCAAATTGTCACAAAATCGTGACACTTTTCTTTGCGAGCTCCTTCTCCCCGAACATGTCATGAAATTGTGATAGTTTTCTTTGCTTGCGCATTTTCTCCGAACATGTCGCGAAATCGTGACAGTTTTTTTTGCTCGCGCCTTCTCTCCGAACATGTCGCAAAATCATGACAGGTTTCCCTGTATGCGCTGCTTCTTCGAACATGTCGTGAAATCATGACAGTTTTCTTACTTGCCTTCTTTGCTTCCAACATGTCACAAAATCGTGACAGTTTCTCATGCTTGCTCAACATGTCACGATATCGCGACACTTTTCTTACTTGTCTTTTTCTTTGAGCTTTTGCATAAGGGCCACTACGTTCTTCTTGAAAAATCATTGTACATGCTCTGTATGACCTCTGAACTCCTGTCCACTGCATCAACCGATATCTCTAATGACCTCTGCACTTGTTAGCGTACTGTTATGTTAGCGTAGCTGTTCTACTTTGTTTGCATTATATTCTTTAGCAAACTGTTGCAACCATGTAACAGCTCCGGTGTTCTATTCCCGGCTGTTACCGATGTATTTAAACAATGCTGCGTAATACAATTGTTGTTGCACAATCTTACATGGCATCAGAGCCAGCGATGTCCAGGGAGGCGTGACGAGAAGCCGAGGTTGGAGAAACTGGGCGGGTGTGCAGTTAATTTTTTTTTTGTCGCGCAGACGCGATAGAAGGAGAAAGCAGCCAGACTCCCCACCGCTCGTCGAAGCAGACGCAGCCGACGTGCTGCGTCACAGGATGGCCCGGACCCTATTGTGCGCGGTTGACTGGAAAGAGGGACCACTCCCCACGCGTGCGACGTCTGTCGCAGACGCGCGACTAGGAGGGGCCGCGCTCCCCCGCGCGACAGAGGAGCTGTCGCAGCAGGCCCGTGCGACAGACTGTCGCACAGGCCGTGCGCTCCCGGAGCTGTCACAGCAGGCCCGTGCGACAGACTGTCGTGCAGGCCGTGTGACAGGAGGGGAGGCCGTGCGACAGGAGGGGAGGCCCCCCCCCCTTGGCCGACGCTGCGGGGGGAAATTCAAATTTCCCGCCCACCGCGGTAGGAGGGGTATAAACCCCCCCCCGGCGACTGCGTCATTTTAGACGCAGCTCCGGGCCTGCGTCAAGTAGACGCAGCTCCCCCCCCTCCCCCCCCGCGTGCAGGTTGCGTCAGGCGGGGAATTTAAAATCCCCTCCCTCCCGCTCGCGCTCCCACGGCGGGTTGCGCGCTGAGAAGCGCAAGAAAAAAAAAATGCACCTTCGCCCCCGTTGAGAGGCCCGGATCGCAGGGAATTTTTTTTCCCGTTGAGAGGCCCGGTTCGCAGCAGGGATTTTTTTTTCTAAATTCACTGTGAGGAGGCGGTTTGCAGGACGGGAATTTTGTTTTAAATCCACCGTCGAGAGGCCGATCTGGGCGCGGAAGCAGCAACCGTGCGACTGGAGGCCGCTGCAGAGGAGGTGGAGGTAGCAGGCGCTGTAAAAGGAGGAGGCTCTTGATCTCTTTCGGATCAGCCCGCTGGCTCACGTGGTCGTGAGCCGTGCGGTTAAGGCTCAGGGAGCCTGCAGGTCCGGGGTTCAAATCCCGCCGACTTCCCTCAGGTATATTTTTTTTTCAAAGTCATTTTTAATTATTATTATTTTTAATTTTAATTTTTTTAATATAGTTTTAAACTTTATAAATTAAAATTTAATTTTAATTTATTTTTTCTAAAGTTTTTAAAACTATATAAATTGAAATTATTTATTTTAATTTTAAATAAATAATGATTATAAAAATGCTTTGTTAAAGAAAGCCTTTTTAAGGGGGGATATTTTTTTCAAAAATCAAAGGGGGATAGAGAGTAATTTTTAGAAAAAATAGCAATTTGGCATTGTAAAAGGTGCATTTTCGGCTGTGACCGACACCTTGTGGGTTATTCTTGTGGGCAATTTTTTTTGTTGTATGTTGCATATTTCATTTTTGCACTATAACATTAAAAATTAAAATCAAAACACTCCCTAAGTCCCCGGAATATAAAACCCATCCGTGCAATTTATTTGCACTGCAGCGTTCGGTATTTGCGATACCTCTGGCCAGCACTTACAGGTAAAGCTGTCATGATTTGGCTACTGTATCCGTCGCCTAATATAGCTGCTATAACGACGTCTGAGCTTGTTCTCTATAAATCGTCGGGGAGGAATAAGTATGCCATTTTTGCATTTTTTACTCCATCCACTACCCTTTATCGCACTTGTGTTTAGGCGTAAATCCTGACGAAGTATTCTTCATAGTGTTTAGGGGAAGTTACGCCCCATGCATGAGAAGAATCTTCTATGGTAGGTGCCATCAACAAGGCGATTCCATTTCAATACCGCTTATGTTCCACGTATCGTATGATCTCTAAAACTCACCTATAGTCTCCCTCACGTAAGGGCGGGTGATTTTTGTTGATCTTTCTAAATACCTATAGTTTCCCTCACGTAAGGGCGGGTATTTTGTACGGTATATTGTCCTAGCAAAAGGTATATCGAAATGGGGACCAATTTGGTGATATAAGGAACCTTCACTATGGCCGCTGTTGCAAAGTTGATGACTAATCCGCATCAGTTATTGAAAGGTCCAAATTATACACCATGGAAACATAAGATGAAGGCTATTCTCCAAATGGAAGATTTGTGGGATATTGTTACTGGAGTAGCAACCAGGCCTTCACCAACAAGTAGGATCCACAGGTCCTTCGACAGATCAGATTGCTTTTGCCAAGAAAGACAGTAAAGCAAAGGTGCTCATTTTGTTTGTTGTTTCAGATGAAGTGCAACCTCATATAGCTGATAAAGCAAGTGGTAAAGAGGCATGGGATGCCCTTAGAACCATCTATGAGTGGAAGAATGAATCCACCATTCTTCATCTTCAACAACAACTTCATAACCTAAGTTTGAGGCAGGGTGAAATAGTTGAACTCTTTCTGTGCAGAGTGTCTGAGTTGAAAGAGAAATTGAGTTCTCTCGGAGATACTGTGGACGAAAAGCTTCTCATTTCACTTGTGATGAGAGCTTTACCTTCTTCATTTGACATGTTGATAACCTCCATCCAAGTGTCCCAACGACAAATTACCTACATCGAGTTGGTCAATCTGCTCCAACAACAGGAGGCACGCCAACTTCACAAGGATGATTCTTCCAATACAGCCCTATACACCAACAGGCAGGGTTCTAGGAAGAAAGGTAATGGGAAAAAAGGAGGCAACTTTCGAAAAGGAGGAAATTCTCAACAAGATACGAAATGAAAAGGCAAACAACCTCAACAAAAGAAGAGGTGGTGCAAGATCTGTGAGAAAGACAACCATGACACCAACAGGTGTTGGCATAAGAACAAGCAGAAATGCCAAAACAAACCACAAAATAAGAACAAGCAACCCAGGTGAATGTTGTTGTTGAAGAATTTGACTCATATTCTGAATGGGCACACAAGGTGCTCATGACTATCACAGATTCCACACAGAGGGATCCTATTTGGTATGTCGATTCTGGAGCTAGTAAACATATGATCAGCGACGGATCGTGGTTTGAATCATTTGTGGCCAAAGAGGGCAAACCTATCACAATTGTCGATGATAAAACCTACAGGGTTCAGGGAGAGGGTATAGTTTCAGTCACTCTTCCTGATGGCAAGTGTCAGATTGACAAGGTCCTCTATGTTCCGGGATTGGCCAACAATTTGTTGTCAGTGACACAAATCTTGGATAGAAATATGGTTGTCAACTTTCGTGTTGAGAATGGAAAGAAGTGTTGTACAATTACCAGGAAGGGTAAGCAGATTGCAACAGCTTCATATAAGCATGGCTTATTTGCACTAGATGTTATCTCTACTCCACATGTTGCCATGACTATCTCTACAAAGGAGGCAACTTCCCTATGGCACAAGAGATATGGGCATCTTAGTTCTGGCTACTTACTTGAGCTCAGCAAGTATGAGATGGTAAAGGGTCTTCCTTCCCTTTCTGCCACATTGCCAGTGTGCTCTACCGCTAGCGGAAAGCAAGATAGAGTACCATTTGAGAAGAGCTCTACAAGAGCAAGAAAACCTCTAGAGCTAATTCACACCGATCTATGCGGTCCTTTCACACCCAACAGTGTTGGAGGGAAGAGGTACTTTCAGTTATTCGTAGATGACTACTCACGAAAGATGTGGGTTTTCTTTCTCAAACCGAAATCGAAGCTTTCACATTCTTCCAACAGTTCAAGAAATCCGTTGAGAAGGAGTCAGGGGCTTCTATTAAAACCCTCCGCTCAGATCGAGGGGGAGAGTTTACCTCTAATGAATTTTCTACATTCCTAGATAAGCATGGGATCAAGAGACAGTTAACAACCCGCCTATACTCCTCGGAAAAATGGAGTTGCTTGAGAGAAGGAACCGTTCTATCATGGAAATGGTTCGTTGTATGCTCACAGGTGCTACTCTTGGGCAACAATATTGGGCAGAAGCTGTCACCACTGCAGTGTATCTTTTGAATAGGGCACCCACAAAGGCCCTAAAAGGAATGACTCCATAGGAAGCATGGAGTGGTCGAAAACCCTCCATATCTCATCTACGTATTTTCGGGTGTCAAGCTTTCATGCACATATCGAAAGAGAAAAGGAAGAAGCTAGATGAGAAAACACTGAGATGTATTTTTCTTGGATATTCTGAGCACTCTAAAGGATATCGGTTGATAGATCCTTTGACCAAGAAAATTCATATTAGCAGAGATGTTGTCTTTGATGAAGCTTTCACATCACAGAGCACATCTACAATACACCAAGATATTGTGGAACCTAAGGAAGAGGAGATTCCTTCGTCAACACGAGACGGGAGGTCCTTCTACATCTTCTTCACCACCACCGAAGCGGAATCCTAAATGGTGTACAAATACAATCAGAGATGCAAATTTATCCACTCCTCCCAATTTGAATTTGGATAGACCTCGTACACGTAGTATGGCTCAAAAGGAAAGAGAAGCCAGAGAAACTGGTGAGGTTGATGATCTTTGTCAATCTTTTGAGGAACTTTCTGTGACTCCAAGTAGAGAAGTTGAGGATATGGATATTGATGATGACGGGGCATTCATGTCTACCATAGATAGTCTTGAACCTGCATCAGTGCAAGATGCTCTCAATGAGCCTCAGTGGAAGGCCGCTATGGATACAGAGTATGAGTCTCTGATGAAGAATAAAACTTGGAAGCTTGTTGATCTGTCACATGGAAATAAACCTATTGGCTGCAAATGGGTATACAAATTCAAGTACAAGGCAGATGGAACAATTGATAAGCATAAGGCCCGTCTTGTTGCAAAGGGCTATGCTCAAAAAGAAGGCATCGACTATGAGGAAACTTTTGCACCTACTGCTCGGATGACCACAATTCGGGTTATGTGTGCTATGGCAGCACAATATGGGTGGAAAGTTCACCAAATGGATGTCAAAAGTGCCTTTCTTAATGGTGATCTCCAAGAAGAAGTCTATATGACTCAGCCTGAAGGATTTGAAGTGGAAGGCCAACAGCAGAAAGTTTGCAAATTGGTCAAATCCTTGTATGGTCTGAAACAAGCTCCTCAAGCTTGGTATATAAAAATGGACAATCACCTAATGCAGCATGGATTTAAGAGATGACCGTCAGATGCAAACCTCTATTTCAAGAAACAGGGTTCTGAGATAGTGTTGCTTGTACTCTATGTGGATGATCTGCTCATTACAGGGAGTTCAAAAGATATGATCTCTACTGTCAAAAGAAACTTGTGCAAATCTTTTGAGATGATAGATCTCGGAATTCTCCATTACTGTCTTGGTCTGGAATTCAGCCAGAAGGAGCACTCCATCAAAGTGTCTCAGAAAAAGTATGCCAAGACATTGCTCGATAAATATCGCATGACTGACTGCAAGCCAATGGCAACTCCAATGGAGAATGGACTTCAGTTATCGCGATATGATGACTCACCTCAGGTAGATGGCACTCTCTATCGACAGTTGATTGGTAGTCTCATATATCTAACCAATACTAGACCAGATCTCGTATTTGCTGTAAACTATCTTTCGAGGTTCATGCAGGAGCCTAAGACTACTCATTGGAAAGCAGCAAAACGTGTTCTTCACTATGTCCGTCGTACTATAGAATATGGCCTAGAATACAAGAGGAACAACAAATTCTTCTTGCAAGGATACATGGACTCCGACTATGCCGGATCATTTGATGATCGCAAGTCAACTTCTGGATACATTTTTCATCGGGATCCGGTCCTCGTCTCTTGGCACAAGCAAGAAGCAACAGGTGGTTGCTATTTCTTCAACAGATGCAGAATATCGTGTCGCACGTGAAGCTGTGTGCGAAGTGATATGGTTATTTCACATTCTGACAAGTATGGGCCATCCATCAAAATCTCCAATACACTTGTTTTGCGACAATCAGGGTGTTCTGAACCTCGTCAAGAATCCAGTCCATCATGAAAAAACAAAGCACATTGACACTCAATGTCATTTCATTCAAGAGGAAGTTCCAAAGCATCGAATTCAGCTTCAGCACATTCCCACTGATGCTCAAGTTGCAGACATTTTCACTAAGGCACTTGGACGTGTCAAATTTGAATTGTTTCGCAGCTCACTTTGTATTGCAAAATAATGTAAGGGGATGTTAGTAGTCTAGTATAGCTATTAGTTATTACATTACCCAAATAATGTAATAAAGGGGGATGTTAGCGTACTGTTCTGTTAGCGTAGCTGTTCTACTTTGTTTGCATTATATTCTTTAGCAAACTGTTGCAACCATGTAACAGCTCCGGTGTTCTATTCCCGGCTGTTACCGATGTATTTAAACAATGTTGCGTAATACAATTGTTGTTGCACAATCTTACAGCACTCTTGTCCATTGCATCAACCGATCCTCTGTCTGTGTTGACAACAATGACAATACTTTGGCTACACCTTGCTCAACAATGAACTCCTGTCCATTATACTTTGGCTGCACCTTGCTCATCAATGAACTCCTGCCCATTGCACTTTGGCTGCACCTTGCTTATCAATGAACTCCTGTCCATTGCATCAATTGATCAACCTGACTGTGTTGACAACAATGACAATAGTTTGGTTGCACCTTGCTCATCAATTCCTATATAAATACCACACTTGTCAAACTACCATTGCTTTCTTTTATAATGAGGGGTGAATTCCTAAAGAACTTCCTATTGGGTCCTTAGATCTAAAGGATTTTTTGAGAATATTTTTACAAAATAGTTTGAAGAAATATTATTCATGCTATCCCATGAATAAAAAAATTCACTTGTGTCGAACTGAAAGGATGATATAAAATTATATGATCAATTTATGGAAGAAATAAAATTCTTATCTCCTTCTTTCAGCCATTGAATCCTATATTTTTGTTTCCACAAAAGTTTATCCATTTTTCCCATTCCTCTAGATCAATTGATAATCATATTTCTTACTTACTAAAATCCTTTGAGAGGCCCACAAAGTAGTTTTTTTTTCACCTATTCGAGTTGAAGATCTAGATCTGCCTTTTTTTCCTAACATCACCAAACTCTTACCAATTTCATTCCTTAATTTTGGTTCCAAGTAACTACAATATCTTCACAAAATAATAATTTTTTGTAAGAAATCTTGTCTTTCCTTCCCTCTATCACTACTGGACCATGGGTATAAAAGTATTATCCTAGAGCCACATGACCTAGAATTAAAAATGAGTGTAGTTATAAGTGAGCTTCTAAATATCTAACAAAATAGGCCAATGATCTAAACCAACATTATTGAGGATGAGATATTTTATAATTATCCCAACCAAAATGAGCTCATCTAAAATCATAAACCTATCCAGACGTTCCAAAATGCATGTTGACCCTTACCTCTTATTAGACCATGTCATCATACCATTCTCAGGTTTGACATCAATCAATTGAAGATGCCTCAAATATTCATGCATTAGATATAACACACCATCTAGTGCTCTAAACCCTCCCATGTTATCCTTTAAAGAAATAGTAATATTAAAATCCCCTCCTAAAATGAGCTATGCTATAGGAAATATGAGTCAAAGATATCAAATATAGCTCCACTACATTCATTTCTCCTCTATAGATATGGTTGCATAAATATTGATACATAAGAGTTTCTTATCCTACTGCCTCTATTGACCAAGATAAACAAGGTTACCCCTGATACCCACAACCATATGCACCATAAAATCCTTCAAGTCCCAAAGACAAGAAAGACCCTTTGATGCACCTTGAGAGCAAAGAGAGTCCACCCTACTGGTAAGCCAATATTTCCTTTCCACTATCTCCATCTCTTCCATTGATAACTTAATTTCCTCAAGGAAGACTATATGTGGTTTATTTACCTACATCATCCTTTAATTTCATTATGTTTGGGGGGAATACCTTTAATCCCCCTTACATTCCATGAAATGAGTCTCATGAGGAGTGAGGAGTGAAAATATTCATAAGGGGATTAACATTAACTTTAGTAATAAGATTTTCTCCTTTCCTGACTATGTAGTGTTGATTGGTTTTGCACTTGATCTTATGATTGGTCTCTAATTTTTTTGAGTTTTTCTATTTTATACTAGATGAATCCTACATGGGCTTCAAGCTTGGAGTGTTGGTGTAGATAACTAGGGCATTGTTAAGAGGAAGTGAGAGTTCCCCACTTGCTGATGGCTCCTGAGAAAGCATTTTTCTTTATTCAAGAGGTTCTTCTATTTTGAATTTCCATCCTCTTAGTTCTTCCTTTAAGATCCTTTAGGATTTTTTTTTATATTCATCTACATAATAATCTAAATCTTGATGTTTTCTAGGCTAGCTTTAACTCCTCATCTAGTTTGGGTCCTCTATTGGAGAATATTATATTATTTGGTACATGCAAATATTCCCCCATGGTACATTTATGGTACAAATGTAAATATGTAATATATTAGGTTTAATTCTATAGTTTAGGTGAATAATTTATATTTCTCTTTTATGTAAGTGTTTGTGTATGATATGCACACGTGTCATGTACGTAAGAGTGCAAGTGTATAATGAGAGAAAGTGCACAAGTGTCATGTATGTAAGTGTGCAAATATGTAATGTGAGGATGTGTACAAGTATCATGTATTAGGAGTGCATGTAGGAGAGTAAGTATCATGTATAAGTATGAAAGTGTCATAGAGTTGAGTGTGCATGTAAGTAGATAATGAAGAGTCTTGTATACAAGTGGAAATATGAGAAGCCAAAGGACATGAGAGTCTTATCTTATGTAAAGAATAGGAAATGTTACAACTCTAAGATATGTGAGGAGTGCAATATTCAAGTATTGAAGAGTCACCTTTCAATTTTTATACTATGGAGAGAAATCTCCATACATTGTATTGGGAAAATGGCCTATAAATTAACACCATAGCAAAGCATTTATAATATTGAAGCCTGTATATAAATTTTGAGTAATATTATTGTAAGTATTTTTCATGCTAGTACATGAATGATTTTAGCCATTTACATTCATATTTGATGTTATAATGAATGTTATTATAATTTATATTGGCTTATATATACTTTAATTGCTCATATATTTAATTCTATTCTTGATTAATTATATTAATACTTGAGATATTGTTATTAAAATCCAACATCCTCCAATCCCAATGAGATTTTACTCTACCATAGCTTTTATTTCCATTTGATTGCAATCTTCAACATCTATCTTCAATGGGAAGGTGGGTAAAGATGTTTCTTATCACAAAATTTTATATGGTTACCTTTTTCTTCTAGATCAATTTTATTTTAGGTTCTTGGAAGCCAATTATATTAGTTAAAATTCCTTTGCTTGCTCTAGGATTTTGTGAGGATATTCTATTTCTAGATGTCCATACTCATGGGAGATCTAACATATAAAAGGAACATTGTCATAGTCTAATTTAATTTTCCAAAATTTATCATTTGCTTGCAATATGATCTTCTTCAAGAGGGATTTATCAAAATCCATTAGGATGCAAATTTTAGCATAGACCATCTACTCAAACTATTTGTGCTTGCAACCATTGTCATAAAAGTTCCCAAAGTATTTTCAATAGCTTCAAATGAATCAAGGTTCTACAGTTCTATATGTAATCTAAACAACCTAACATATATTGGACCCAATGATGGTATTTTCTCCTTTGCTTTGAATTTCATGTGCCCAGGTTTCATGAAAAGACTTGCTATTTCAAATAACCACAAACCTCCTTGGAACACTCACTTTAGATCCTCCTCATTAGAAAAGAGAGACATGAAATAACCATTAAAGTACTATATAGAAATCTCCCTTCATGTGCTAATGTTATGATATCCAATTATAGAGTTCTATTAGTTGGGCTTTGAACCCCATGAATTTGCATATCAATACTCTCCTTTCCATATTGTTAATACCTTCCTAAAGATCATTTTTTCCAACCTTACAATTGGAGATCCATATAGAGCCTTCATACAATATTTTTCTATCTTCTTGGGGTCCATCTTCAATATTCATAGAGGTCTCCATACAAATTTAACACCAGCATTGCAAATATTTTCTCTCAATCCTATTCGAACTATTTTTCAAAAGGATAGTTTTTTGGGGGGAGGGATCACCCCCATCATATTTTCCCTAGTGGGTTAAAGAAGTATATTGATGGATTTCAAGAGACGATAATATCATGGATGGATCTTGGTATTTATGTTAAAATTACATATGATGAATCACTTTTACATCCCTCCTATTTGTTTTTCATCTAAGTTTCCTATCAAAGTGTAGCTCAATATATTTGAATTTTACTATTGTGTCTAAATCATGTTTGAATATATGGTGGTTAAGCTTCTCTTGAGGCCACAATCCACTTTTGTACTTGTATTTTTCATATTTGCTCTTTGTGCTCATGCAAGCCTCAAAAAATGGGCTTTTGTAATTTTTATAATATTTTATTCCTAAGGGTTGATTTCACAATCTTGATTTAAAGGAATTATGTATTTGGGTATAATCACTTTTCCATACTGATATTTTTATCTATTGGTTGGAGTGTAGTTTTATTTCTAGTTTAGTGATATTATTTGGTATCTAGGGACTCCCTATCATATTCTATGTTATTTTTGTTCTATGTATTCCTTTATTAAGCAATACTAGGTAATGTTTGATTCTATTTGTTTCTAGAAATTATTTTGAAATCTAACTTGGTATCAAAGTATGTGTGAATATTCATTACTTAATTTATTCCATTGGAAGGTATTCTTTCCTTTAAATTTTTTCAAGGGTGATTTTATGTTGTAGCTAGCTCAAAGGATGTTTTGAAGGTCAATAATATAATCTGAAGAAGGGTTTTATTAAAAAACCTTAGGTGGATTTGGACTGTGAGGATCTCATTGAAATCAACCAGTTTGCTCCAAGAGAAATTTTACAAATAGGTTCATTGTTTCTCTCATTGGTGCTCAATATTATTTTAAAAAAATGTTAAATAGATGGAAGCCCTAGTTACATGATTGGATTTTTTTAAGGTTTTTCAAAAACCTGATTTTTCTTTTAGAAAAAATTTCAAAAGAAATGTTTCCTTTTATCTGTTGTCTTTCTATCTAATAAAAATACAGATGAGAGGGTAGACTACTTCAATTCCATAAAAGAAGAAAAGAAGAGGTTAATTTTTTCATATAGACCCTTAGTGCTATAGAAGTCATGGGTAGGATTTCATTCTTAGCAAAGATCTTCAAGCCACTTGACAAAGTTGCATAAATAGTTTGACAACTTTTCTACTACATAGACATGAGATGATGTCCTAATTGGTTACGTTGAACAAAATGGTTGTGTAGAGAAAACCTTAATATATATGAACAAATCATAAGCATTTTTTTATTCTTTGTAAAATTTCAAAGGGGTCTCAATTTGGCACTATTGTCCATTTTACCTCTAGGTGCTCCAATTTTTCATTTGATAAAATTATCCCTTTATTTTTGAATTCTAAAAAATTTTCAAAAATGAATATTTTTTGGGAGGGTGGAATTTTATGGTGGAGTGGGTGCACATGTACCTACATTAGTATGATTTAGGCCTACATCAATGCTGGACATCAAAGTGGATAAGAGAGGTAATGTTATTCAATTAAAATTTATTGGCTGCTCTTTTTCTACCATGAATGATGCATGGAAGGTTGGTTAGTCATATCGCTTTGATAATTTTAGCTATGGGAGGTTATAAGCATAAATCCCTCCCAATCCAAAATATTTTAAGTTGTAATAATAACTTTAGCTTGCAAATGACCTAGAATGACATGGAAATCCTAAATGACATGGCATTTTGTGACATCTTTATTGGATGACATCACCCCTTTGCACAACTTTGATAACATGGAAAGATTATTTGGATACCACATGGTAGTTCATATGGATGACATGTGATCCATATAGAAAATTTGGTAGCCAATAATAGAATATTGATGTGACACATGGTAGTTTGTATGGATGATGTGGCAAGCGATATAAGTGACTTGGTAGTAGGTGCATGAATCTTGAGGTGATATGGCAATTAATGTGGCATTTCATACAATTTATCAGTTATTAGTTCACAAATCCCAAGATAACATGTGGATGAATAGATGATGTGGCAAGATACTTGTCGACTAGTGGAGAAACCAAATCAATTGATTACATGGTATGAATCCAAATATTATGAAATTTTATTCTCATTAAAATAAATCATTTACCAATATGCAAAAATATCAAATTACTCATCCATAAATAATTATCCACAATAATAATCCACACAATAAGACATAGATAGATAATACCCTTAAGTTGGAGCAACACCAATAATACTCCTTAAGGAAGGAAAACTCCACAAGATCTCCCAAGATGAAAGCACTCCTTAGAGAGGGAAAAGTCTCATAAGCCACTTCATGGGAAATATGATTACAAGCAATACCACATATGATTGATCTCCATGAAGATTATAATGTAAATATACCTTCTTTATATACACATATTATAAACCCTTATCCCCCTTATTATTATAGTATAATATAATAATATAATCAGCCTTGGTTATGTGTTTTCCATGCCAACTACCATAATACCCATATACAATACAATATACCTATTCCTAGGTACCATAGTATTTGATATAACATGTAAGTGATGTAGAAGTTGATGTAGATATTGACATGGCATATTCCAATTAGGTTGACATGGTAGACCATAAGCCACTTGTAGCACCCTAAAAATGACTCACATTAATTAAAACTAAGCTAAAAACATTTTGAAAACTCAAATTTGCCACCCCTAATTTGTTACCTCAATTTTCGTGCCCATTATAAGTTGTTTTTAACCTCTACGCAAAATCGCACGATTTCGTGCAAAATCGAAAGATTTTACACGAAATCGGGTCACCCGATTTTGCTCAAAACTGAAAAGTGCCTGCTTTAGCAAGGCGAAAAAATAAGTTGTAACTCCTTGTCTCTATTTGGGCAACTGCATGACAGTTGTGGGATCGGTTCACCCGATTTTGACCGGATTAGAAGAAGTTGCAACCTCTTCCATTTCTGGCCCAATAGCTCACCTGACTCCCTCCTTTTTAATCCAGGCTCCTCACCTCGGATTCCCCTTGGAACTCCCGCATACTTTCATGCCATATTTTCACCCTTTTCACTATGTTTTTGTAGGTTCAGAGTGTGCATCGGTTAGATTTCAGCGATATCGGATCACCCGATCACGATATCGTTCTACCCGATTTTGCACAAAAGCGCCCGATTTTGCACAAAATCGCCCGATTTTACCTGCAACACACATTACTGCAATTTAGCCGATTGGGGGCATCCAGACCTCAGAGTTTGCATCTCCTTTCTCCATATCTCTCATTTAGAATTAATATTTCATATCTATTACATCAATTTCAATTCATTACTATTATTATTTTGGATCTAATAGGCATATTTCTTCGTTATTTCATAAATATTCAAGCATTTAGCATAGATATGCATATGAACATCCTTCCATTATTATCTTAAGATCATTGCTCATTGTAATTCAGTCCATTCAAATGCATGTTTCTTTGTGAAATTGTTGTTTTCTGCATCCAATTATAAAACTGCAACTTTTAGTCAAGATCGGTTGGTTTTTTGCATAATCGGGTCACCCGATACTGCCTGATTTCGATCGATATTGTTGGATTTTGCCCGATATTACCTGCATCAAAAATCAGAATCTTCTTCAGACTTCTGGATACAAGTAAGTGTTTTAAATCACTTTTTAAGCATTGCATTGCCTATTTAGATTCTATTTTCTGCTTTTGTTGCTTACATATAAATCAAAATTGCATATAGATTAGCGTAGTTGCATATTGGCCAAACTAGGTGTATGCGTGATTTGATAAAAGGAACACATCAAAACAAATCCCAAAACCTAGGCGTGGAAACTGCCATAAAATATTTCCTGGTGAACCCACCCAATTCATCAAAAAATCACCATAAGAAGGTACGATCAAGTACCTCTCTTTCGAGGTGTAGACCATTCATTCTCCCATTCCCCTCTAAGGCGCGGATCCATCAGCCTTGAGGAAAGGAGTGCGAGAATTTTTGGGCTACATTCTTTGGTGAACCCGACGTGAAACATAGGCTTTCTTCTGATTTTTAAATAGTCATAAAAACAAAACAAAAACAAAAAACAAAAACATTAGTTTAAATCACATAATTTTGCATTTCATAGATGGTAGATTACAACATAAGGAGAGTCGTTCGAATTAATGTTAGTACAATACTAGCAAACCAAGAATTTTCTTCATTAGGTAGTGTGCCATACCCTGAGATTTGGAGAAGGTTAGAGATTATAAGAGCTAAAGAACCTGAACTTAAGAAAATCATAAGGTTTGACTTGTCTAGAATCTTAGATCCAGATAGTGCACCTTTTTACTTTGACCTTCAAAGAGCCTGTGATAGGTGGCTAGCAGATAAGAGAGCTGTAATTTCTCCAAGTCTTTATTCCTTTGAAGATTATCTTGAGAATGCAATAGTAGTACATCAATTTCTATCACGAGTGGAAAATCAAGAGATTGTCTTAGATGATAAGAGAAGATTTAACAGAGTTCCTAGAGTTGTGCTTTATCGAGAATACTGTCATGAATTACACTTTTATATGTCAAATTGTGAAGTTGATTGCATCACTATAGCACATTTCATAAAATTCTTAAAAGCCAACTTCCAATTTGAAGAAGAACACTACATGTCACCAGACCAACTTGAACCTGTTAATGATATCTATAGGCTTTTCCAAGAAAATTAAAGTATAATATCTATAATATTATAGTTGTGTTTGCTTTGTTGTTTGCAATCTAAAACTACAAAAACCCAAAAACAATCATATTATTTTAGTTTATTTAGTTAGGTATATATATAGCATATATACCCCAAAATTTTAGCACATATATATAATATATATCTACAAGAGAAAATATTCTAAAACAAAATGCCTATATTAAGAAGTGGTAAACAAGTAGACAATGATAATATGGGAGAACAAGACCAAGAAAATATTGAGGATAGAGCACTCATTGAAGATTATGTACCTTCAGAAGATGAAGGTGATAATGGAGAAGATAAAATAGAAGATCCTGATGAACCTACATTAGATGAAAAAGGAAATGTTAAATTTGAGTCTCTTAGCAAATTTACCCAATTTATAAAAGACCACATAGAAGAGTTTAATCAAGCAGTACAAATGGATAATTCAGGAGAAGGTGATATGGAAGCAGCCTTAGCATCTGCTTTTTGAATACATACAAATCCATTATCATACATGAACTCAATAGACCAAGATAATGATCAAGCAGGACCATCTAATCAAAACATGATACCTTTAAATCAAAATGCTCAAAAACCAATGGCACAATCATCCAAGATTGTTGCTAGCAACCCAAAAGCAAATCCTAAACAACAAAAACAACCATTCACATCCATGTTCACTCAAGCTCTTAATAAAAAATGTCAAATCAAAAAAAGCTAAACAAGTGCAAAATACCAATCCTCAATAGAAAATCCAACAAAACAAGATTTCATATCAACTCCATAATACTGTTCCCACACAGACTTTACACAATAGTGTTTCAGTTGGAAATCCTTACACAACAACATCAACTTATCAAAGACACAATAATATGGTGCAACAAAATCAATTTGGTGGACAACAACAGGGACTTGAAGCCATGGTTAAACAGTTAGCTTCTCGTCTAGACCAGATGGATCCCTACCGTCCCTCATATAGTTATCGAGAGATGTGTAGTCAACCTTTAGATCCTATTGTGGTAGCTCAACCTTATCCTAAGCATTTCCCTATGCCTGTCCTCCCGATATATAAAGGAACTGAAGATCCTATAGAGCATCTTCGCATGTTTAGGACAACATGTCATGATGTTTCTCATGATGATTTGTTGTTGCTAAAGATGTTCCCTAAAAGTCTAGGAGGCATGGCTCTAGAGTGGTATTATCAGTTACCCACTAATTCTCTAAGGAATTTTGAGGAGACAACGAAAATGTTTGTCCATCAATTTAGTGCCTACATAGAGAGGCATGTGACTATTAAAGATTTATACAACTTGAAACAAGGAAAAGATGAAAGTTTTGCTGAATTCTTGGCTAAGTGGAGATAAATTTTGGGTAAATTACACTTTGCATTACCTCATCATGAAATGTTGGACATATTCATAGGTAATTTGCAAGAACAACTATCTTATGAACTTTCTACTGCTACAATAACATCCTTTGATCAAGCCATTGATTTAGCAAGGAGGGTAGAAGATGCCCTTATTAGAAGAGGTCAATTTAAGAAGAAGGATGAAGACAAAACTTCTAAGAATCAATATAAGAATAAACAAGTAGTGGGTGATGGAGTTATTGATAGTAGAAACAACTCAAATGTTAACCTTGCTGAAGTTGTGAAGAAGTTTGTATTAAAAGTTCCTGATAAACCACCAAGAGAATTTACAAGATTAAATCAGCCTTTAACTATGATTTTACCTCAATTATTGGAACAAGGCTTGATACGGTTGCCTGAAATAAGACAACCTGATACAACCGTAGTTGGATTTAGAGCTGCTTTACATTGTAACTTCCATAGAGTTGATGGTCATTCAACAAACTCATGTAAAATATTGAAACATATGATACAAGATCTAATTGATAAAGGTGAAATGGAAGTAGAGAATTTCCCTCCAAGAAATGCTCAAAATAATACACAAAAACCTCAAAATCAAAATGCAAATCAAAATTTGGATATTTTTCAACACCCTTTACCAAAGCATGGTAAAGAAGTTGTAAATCAAGTAGAACATCATAATGTTCCTCATCCAACTCGATATGTAGGAACTATTAGCAGTTTTCTACCACATCAAGATTTGCAAAAAACATGTGTAACTACTGAATCTCTAGTCACTATTAGACCTCTAAAGAATTGCCAAAGTACATCTTTAGAAAGTGACACAGAAAGTGAAACAGGGAGTGAATTAGAGATTGCTTCAAATAGTTCTGAGTATGAATCAGATCAAGTCACCCCTATTACAGACTTATCAGTTCCAGAAGAACCATTTCCAAGAAGAGTAACTACTAGACCATCATCTCAACAATGGCTTTCAAATGAGCAAGCAAAAAATGCTAGACCCCATTTTGGTGATCCACGACATAGTAACATTGTAGGTACCATCGGAGTTGTTACAAGACAACAAGCACAAAACCAAAATTCTCAAGATCAAAGTCAAAATGAGAAATCAACTCCATTTGTATTAAAAGCTCCTACTAAGGGAAATAATGTAATAAGTTCACAACAAAGATCTCCATATGATATTAATGAACAATTAGCTACCATCACAACGAGAATTTCTCTTTTGGATCTCTTAAGAACTTCTTCCATACATAGAGAAGAATTGATGAGAACTTTAAGTAAGATGATGGTACCTGAAGATATTGAACCTAATGTTGTAGTAAATGTTGTAACTTTGGATGAAACAAATTTCATAGATTTTCGTGATAAAGATATTCCTCCTCAAAGTTTGTATGGAGATAATCCTTTATACATTACAACATTGATTGGAGATGTAGGAGTTAAAAGAGTCCTAATTGATAATGGATCATCATTAAATATATGCACATATGATTTCTTTCAAATATTTGGATTTAAAAAAGAAGATATGAAAAATACTGAAATGATTATTAAAGCATTTAATGATGAAACTCAAGAAACATGTGGAGTAATGAAAATCCCATTGCAAGTTGGTCCAAGGATTTTGGATACGACTGTGTTTGTTGTACCTTGTTTTGCATCATACAACATTCTTCTAGGTCGACCCTGGATCAATGCAATGAGAGCAGTACCTTCCACATTACATCAATGTGTTAAATTTGAGTTTAAAAATCAATTAGTCACCATTCATGGTGACCCTAGGCCATTTGACATGTGTGCTATGGTGGAACCTATAGGAGTTCCATTCTATCCTGCTATGTCTGTTGTTCATCCTAGTACACCCTCATCATCAAAACCTTCTAAGTCTAAATCATCATCACCTTCTAAATCCACATCATTAAAAACACAGTCTAAAACATCAACATCAACAAATTCTAAATCATTATCATCATCACCTTCTGAACCTATATCTAATCCATTTCCTAAATCTATAATAGCAGATTCACCTCCTGAGTCTACAACATTTAAATTTACAGCATCTAAAGAACCAGTTAAGGAGGATAGTCCATCTACTTCATATGCCATTTTAGATGAAGTATTACCGGATTTATCTTCAGTACTTGCAACTACAGAAGAAGTTAATTTTGCTACCCAAGATTCCTTGGTGCTATCTAAGTTACCACCATCTCCTCGAACATTAGGCTTGCCAAATAAGGGAAGCATTTGTCATATTGGGAGTTGTGCCTTTGTATATGCAGGATATGATTGGGGTAAAATTTCAATTGTAAAAATTACAATTGATGAGGATGGATTTGCTAAGTGTTACTTTTCTAATGGATATATAAAATCAAAACCAATGATGTGTAATATGGGATATAGAGGTAAAGGTTTAGGACCTTATGAAAATGGTATGAAAGAACCTTTAGAAGTTATGGAATGGCCGGTCCGATGTGGTCTTGGTTATATTCCTACAAAAATAGAACCATTCCCATATGAAGATGATGATCATCTTATAACATATCAAGAATATATGGAACAAAAAGAGCCCCTTAAAAGAATACATACTTGTAATATGTTGACTATGGTTTATCCAAAAATGATTGCTTCTCTGGATGAATGTTTAGAGGGTGATATCTGTCATGATATATCTCTTGATGAAATTTTAAGGAATGAGTTCTTCTTTGATGGATCTATGCCATGTATAGCCCATATTGAAGCTACTACTCCTCAAGAAGAGTTAGCTAAATGCACATTAGAAGAATTACAAGAAATGGGTGTGTCACCCGCACCACCCAAATTTGAAAGAGATTTAAATATTGTTGTAGAAAATATTTTAAAAATCAATATTGGGACAGAAGAGAACCCTCGCATGGTCAATATTGGATCAGAGTTAAGTGAAGAAAAACAAAAGCTATATATTGAATTCCTCATAGAATATCCTGATGTCTTTGCTTGGACATACGTAGATATGCCAGGCCTAGATCCTTCTATAGTTATGCACCATTTAGTAGTGCGCCCTGATGCTAAACCTGTAAAGCAAAAACTCAGAAAAATGCATCCTAAAGTAGCACTACTAGTTAAAAGTGAGTTAGAAAATATTTTGAATGTAAATTTTATACAAGCTATTGACTATGCTGAGTGGATATCAAATGTTGTTCCAATAACTAAGAAAGAAGCTACTAAGATTAGGGTTTGCATGGATTTTAGAGATATTAATGTTGCATGCCCTAAAGATGACTTTCCTCTCCCTAATATGGATCAAATCATAGATTTTACAGCTGGGAGTGGGATGTTATCCCTTATGGATGGTTTTTTAGGATACAACCAAATTAGAATAGCTCCTGAAGACCAAGCTAAAATAACCTTTATTACTCCTTGGGGAACATTTTATTGGAAAGTAATGCCCTTTGGATTAAAGAATGCAGGTGCAACTTATCAGAGAGCTATGACATATATTTTTCATGATATGATGTATGATATTTTGCATGATTATGTGGATGATATTATAGCTCATTCAGTAAAAGAAGATGATCACATTAATGATTTAAGAAAAGTGTTTGATAGATTAAGAGAATATCTGATACGTTTAAATCTAGACAAGTGTGTATTTGGAGTAAAATCTAGAAAATTATTAGGAGTCATTGTTTCTATGTGAGGCATAGAAATAGATCCTCTAAAAATTAAGGCTATTCGTGATATGCCACCTCCTAAAAACATATCAGAATTAAGAAGCTTACAAGGAAAATTACAAGCTATTCGTCGCTTCATTGATAAATTGGCAGATAGAACAGAACCTTTTCTTAAATTGCTCAAGAAAAATATTTCCTTTCAATGGGATAAGGAATGTCAAGAAGCTTTTGATAGTATTAAACAATATCTTCTCAACCCTCCAGTGCTTGTTCCGCCTAGACCGGATTGTCCTTTCATTCTATATATTTCTGCTTTGGAACTTGCACTTGGAGCTATGTTAGCTCAAATTGATGATGAAAAGAAAGAACGAGCTACATATTATATAAGCAAAACTTTAATAAGTTATGAAACCCGATATACTCCATTAGAAAATCTTTGTCTAGCAATTGTGTTTTCTACGCAAAAGTTGCGTCATTATATGCTAAGTCAGAAAACATATGTTATTGCTAAGTCTGATCCATTAAGGTACTTGATGAGTAGACCTTATTTATCAGGATGCACAACTAAGTGGGTTCTTGCTCTTAGTGAGTTTGAACTCATATTTATCAGCCAAAAATCCATAAAAGGCCAAGTTATAGCTGATCAGTTAGTTGTTGCACCTTTAGAGTCTACTCATCCTATGAACATTGAATTTCCTGATGAGTGTCTTAATTTAGAAGAAGATCATTCTGAAACTTGGACATTGTTTTTTGATGGAGCTAGATGTATGAGTGGTGCAGGTGCAGGTATTATATTAATATCTCCTCAAAAGCACCTTATTCCTTTATCTTTTAAATTACAGTTTGCTTGTACTAATAATACTGCAGAGTATGAGGCTCTAATCCTCGGATTACGAGCTGCTTTAGCTTTAAAAATTAAAGTCTTGTTAGTTTTTGGAGATTCTCAGCTCATGATAAATCAAATCAATGAATTTTATCAAACACGAGATGAGAAACTTCACCCTTATAAAGAATATGTGCTTAAACTTATATCATTATTTGAGAAAGTAACTTTAGAAGCTATTCCTAGAACTAGCAACCGTGCTGTCGATGCTATGGTTATGGTTGCTTCTCTATTGCCTTTGGAGTTGGATGATGAGTATGCTACTATCATTATTCATAAACTCCAAGAACCTACTTCCTCTAAGTCTTGCTTAGAGCCATTAGATGTATTTTTTATTAATGAAATTACCCCAGAGCCTTGGTATATAGATATCTTTAATTTTTTGCAGGATGGGACCTTCCCTGAAGGACTAGATAGAAACCAACGTAGGCTATTATGTAAGCGAGTTGTTTGCTTCGTAATTGTTGGTAATACCTTATATAGAAGATCTTTTGAGGGTATCCTGTTAAGATGTCTTAATCTAGAAGAGTCTAAGAAAGCCTTAAGTGAAGCCCATGATGGATCCTATGGAGGACACTTTAGTGGAAGTGCCATTGCTAAAAAGCTCCTTAGAATGGGATATTTTTGGCCTTCCATGGAAAAGGATGCCAATGATTATGTGTATCATTGTGACAAGTGTCAAAGACATGCTGACCTTGTCCATGCTCCTGCTCAGGAACTCCAAGCCATAGCCTCTCCTTGGCCCTTTTCTAAATGGGGTTTAGATATTATTGGTAAAATCAATCCTGTTTCTTCTGATGGTCATAAATTCATAATAACAACAACAGAATATTTTACAAAGTGGGTAGAAGCTATACCTTTAGCTTCTTGCATAGGAGTTCAAGTTTCTAAATTTATTTTCAATCAAATTATTTGTAGATTTGGAATTCCATCTAATCTCATCTCTGACAATGGTACATGTTTTAAGAATAAAGATGTTAAGAAATTATGTCAAAAATATAAAATCCAACATAGATGGTCTACTCCTTATTATCCACAAGGAAATGGCCAAGCTGAAGCATCTAATAAAACATTAATCAAAATCCTAAAAATATTGGTTAATAAAATAGGCCGTGACTGGCATATACAATTATATCCTGCCTTGTGGGCTTATCGAACTAGTGTTCGTACTCCTACAAGTGCTTCACCTTTTGTCTTGGTTTATGGTGTCGAAGCAGTTTTTCCATTTGAGTTAGAAGTTCCTTCTTTAGCTCTTCTACTTCAAGATGCCGAAGTAGGAGATGAATATCATGCTGGTAGGTTAAGTCAGTTGGAACTTCTAGATGAAAAGCGCATCCATGCTTTAGAGCATCTTCATGCCTACCAAGACAAACTTAAAAGATCATATGCAAAGAAAGTTCACAATAGATCCTTTGAAGTTGGAGATTTAGTCTTAAAAGAAAATCAAAAAAATACTAATGCAAGAAAATATCTTAAAGGAAAATTTCAACCTAATTGGCTTGGACCATTTATCATTACTGCTAAATTTGGATCAAGTGCATACAGATTGGCTACCTTGGATGGAAAATATCTCAAGGAACCCATGAATATTATGCATCTGAAAATATATTATGCATAAAGCCAAAAGTCTCATCACTGTACATAGTTGTAAATAATTTTCTCATGCATTTCAATATATTATCAAAAAAAAACAACAAAAAAATTACAAAATCTGAAAAACCATAGGCATTATTAGATTTATTTTTGCATTTATTATCTACCAAGATTGCAAGTTATATTTTAGTTTACTTCAGATAAATTCAAAAGTTATCTTGAACCATGCACCAAATTTCACATATTTAATAGTTTTGATTTTGTTATTTTGATTATAAATCTCTCTTGTACCAAAGAACACTATTACTTCATTAAATAATTTTGAGTTTTGAGAATGATCTTGCTACTTCTTGAACCAAGAACACACTTTCACATCTTAAAATGATTTGTTGCAAATTTGAAAAGTGATACTACATAGTAAGTCTTAATACCTTAAGTGAAAAATTTCCCTTGCTATCCTATCATGTGCATGGTCTAGAATACTAAGAAATTGGCAAAAGGACAAGCTCCTCCCTACCCGAATAAAATCCCTTGCTCTACGTCTAATCTGAGCAAGTATCCAAAAAAAATAAAGAAAAAGAAAGAAAAAGAAAAAGAAAAGAGAAAAATCAAGAAAAATGTTCCATTACAAAGCAATAAAATCCCCTTGTTCAAAAATGGACAAGAAATCCCTATTCCAAAAATTTGAAGAAAATAAGGGAGTATTGAACTTGAATCCCTGGAATTTCTCAGTTATTCGAAAACCATGAGGTAAGCCCCATAACAGGTGATTTGTGCCCAACTTGCTTGACCTTGGGTAATTCCTTTCACATGGCGATATGTCTGTCACATTAGTAATCTTTCTTTTGTACAGACCAATGTTCGCATTCATATTAGCTAGCTTTTGGTAATTTGATTTACATAAGTAGTTCAGTACCAATTCACTTGTAAAATCCATTTCAGGAGGCAAGGACTGTCTCTGCTCTGTTGGCACAACTGTAAAGTATAAAACCTAATAAAATGAGGTTTGTCATATAGACCTCACTAGATCATCTCCTAACCCACTCTTCCTAGAGTGAGTCGTATGTGTAGATGTAGGAGTAGGAGCCACAACTCCCTAAGCTCCAACTCCCTGAGCTCCATCTCCTTGTCCAATATTTTCCCTAGCTAGTGCTAGCTCAACCTCTAGTGTCTCAATCCTAGTATTTTGAGAGGCAGTCTCCTCCCTCAATCGGGTAATCTTAGATCGTAGAGCAGCCATCTCACTGCTCTCTCCCTCATCCATAATCCCCTTGCCCTTCTCGGGTGAGTCAGGTCTCACCTCTTGCTGAGGGGATGCTCCTCCCTCTAGTGGGGATGATGTCCTCCTCTCCTCCTGGTCTTGCCTCCTCTGTGTTAGGTGATTGCCTCTAGTGCGAAGTCCTCCTCTCCTGAGAGGAACCTGACCCTGTCTCCTTTGCTATTGATGATGAGTTACTGGTCGACACTGTTGCATCTAGTTGTAGGCTTGATGTATCATAGACCTCAGCCTAGTAATCCTCGTTGGCCGAATTTGGGCATACCAACCCTGGTATTTGTTAGTCACTCTAGTGTAATCCCCAGTGACTATAGGGACCACCTCATCATCTGCATCTAGGTCCATATACTTTGCCATGTCATGAGCCCCACTAACTGTGGTAGTATCCCGAGTAGACCTAGCAAAGTAGACATCCCTAGTCCTAGGGACATCCTATGGTAGTCCAAACTGGCATAGAACTCGATCAACGCAGTGTAGCTCCACGTCACCCTGGTCCATCCTCAGCCAAATCACTTGTCTCACATGAGTCATCTGATACCCATCCTTTGGCCAATCGAGATGACCTCTATGTGGCCTCTATGTGATGCTATCTACTATCAAGTCATCAAAAAATATTCTATTCATTTCCAATGATATCTGACTCCCATGAACTCTACGCAGACACCAGTAAAAATCCCTAGCTCTCTCTACAGCCACTCCAACCAATGGTAGTCCTACTGGCCTCCAGATAGCAATATGCTCCCATGCCCAAACCTATAGGAAATAAGTGAGGTATAACATCACAGCACTCTTGTATACGATATTGAAGAGGGTCCTATACAAATTGCATAGCATGAAATACCCCCAAGCAAAGACTATCCCTTGATATCTCATGTCGGCCACAACCTCTGTGAGAGTCCATGGTAGAAGACAGCTGCTAAAGTGGCTCAAAAGTAAGCCACCAACAATCCCACTGAGTACGACTGTGAGTTGAGAAACCCTCGATCTCTGAATCATAATCTCAACCTCAATACCCTCGCTGGTCAAAGGAAAGTGAGGATCACTACATAATATTTGAAGTGCCTTGCTCTGATTTCCAGATGTAGCAATAAATATCCCTTTGATAGGTACTATGAGGATCCTCCAAATATCCTCTAGTGTGGGAATCATCTCCCCTGTTGGTAACTGAAAGCAATAAGAGCTCGAGTACCATCGCTTAGCCAATGCAATCAGTAGTCGCATATCAACAGGCATCTATGGCAACTCTGCCACATGTTGTAAATCCACAGTAGATAAGACATCTCCATCTGCTACTGTGAGGGCATTCAGGTCATCCTAGAATGCCTCGTACCACCATTCCTTGTTCTTCATTTTATTTTATTTTTAAACAAATAAAAAATTTAATTAATAGCTTAATAATCAAGAATGGCATCTAAAATTGGCTAGTTTTTTGCAATATCGAGCATTTTTCGATATCGGCATATTTTTTGTGATATAAAACATATTTTTTTTGATATCGGGTGATATTCTACGATATCGGATCATTTCCTCGATATCGATCATTTTTTTTATCAATATCGTTGAAATCAAGCCAATATCATAGAAATCGGTCCGATTTTGCTGACATAATGAAAACGTGAAAGTCATGCCCTAGAAATCCAAAATTAACGTAAAATTAAACATAAAAATCACAAATTACAAGTTAAAAATAAGTTAAAAGATCCTTACCCATATCTAGCCAGTCCTATTACACACCGAATCTACTCGGTGAGGAACCTCTGCCATATTCTTTTCTCCAAAGCTCAAAACAGAATAACTACACAGTAAAAATGAATTAGGGTTTTACTTTAATTTTCTGATTTTATTAACATTCACTTTAATAAAAGATGCAAATTTTGAGTTTTTTTACCAAAATTGGAATTGGTACAAAAACTTGAAGGGGGCACCATATATAAAATAGTTAACAACAAAACTTGAAACCATCAACAAATTTGCAATAAAATTTTTGTTTTCTTGTAAAGCGTGCCATCTTATATTTAACGCATTTTTTTTAAAATACGCTAAAGAAAGGGTAAAATGTAGCACCCTAAAAATGACTCACATTAATTAAAACTAAGCTAAAAATATTTTGAAAACTCAAATTTTCCACCCTTAATTTGTTACCTTGATTTTCATGCCCGTTATAAGTTGTTTTTAACCTCTATGTAAAATCGTACGGTTTCGTGCAAAATCGAAATATTTTACACAAAATTGGGTCACCTGATTTTTCTCAAAACTGAAAAGCATCTGCTTTAGCAAGGTGAAAAAATAAGGTGTAACTTCTTGTCTCTATTTGGGCAACTGCACGACATTTGTGAGATCGGTTTGCTCGATTTTGACTAGATTAGAAGAAGTTGTAACCTCTTTCATTTCTGGCCCAATAGCTCACCTGACTCCGTCCTTTTTAATCCAGGCTCCTCACCTCGGATTTCCCTTGGAACTCTCGCATACTTTCGTGCCATATTTTTTCCCTTTTCACTGTGTTTTTGTAGGTTCAGAGTGTGCACAGTTAGATTTCAATGATATCGGATCACCTGATCATGATATTGTTCTGCTCGATTTTGCACAAAAGCGCCCGATTTTACACAAAATTGCTTGATTTTGCACAAGATCACCCGATTTTTCCTGCAACACACATTACTGTAATTTAGCCGACTGAGGACATCTAGACCTCAAAGTTTGCATCTTCTTTCTCCATCTCTTTCATTTAGAATTAATGTTTCATATTCATTACATCAATTTCAATTCATTACTATTATTATTTTGGATCTAATCGACATATTTCTTCATTATTTCATAAATACTCAAGTATTTAGCATAGATATGCATATGAACATCCTTCCATTATTATCTTAAGATCATTTCTCATTGTAATTCAGTCCATTCAAATGTATGTTTCTTTGTGAAATTGTTGTTTTTTGCATCCAATTATAAAACTGCAACTTTTAGTCAATATCGGTTGGTTTTTCGCATAATCAGGTCACCCGATACTACCTGATTTCGATCGATATTGTTGTATTTTGCCCGATATTGCCTGCATCAAAAATCAAAATTTTCTTCAAAATTCTGGATACAAGTGTTTTAAATCACTTTTTAAACATTACATTGCCTATTTAGATTATGTTTTCTGCGTTTGCTGCTTACATATAAATCAAAATTGCATATAGATTAGTGTAGTTGTATATTGGCCAAACTAGGTGTATGCGTGATTTGATAAATGGAACACATCAAAACAAATCCCAAAACCTAGGCATCAAAACTGCCATAAAATGTTTCTTGGTGAACCCACCCAATTTGTCAAAAAATCACCATAAGAAGGTACGATCAAGTACCTCTCTTTCAAGGTGTAGACCATTCATTCTCCCATTCCCCTCTAAGATGTGGATCCATTAGCCTTGAGGAAAGGAGTGCAAGAATTTTTTGGCTACACCACTTGGCATGTATAATACAAGTTAGGAAAATTATATCTCACCAACTATTCAAACTTAACAAGTACTTCACAAATTTTATAGCAGAATTAGTGATACATGAATTTTAAAGTGAATCAAGATGCGACAAGTGGTATAGTGTGGTTTAGAGATTAGGCAGCTTAGATCATGACAAGTGGCATCACATGATTTGTTAGTATGTTGCATAGTCAGTGCATGCTTGGCACCCCCTTAGCCATTTAGAGTAATATGTGGTGGCCTCCCATTCACTGCACGTATTGAGTTTTTTAATTTTTCAAAGTTTTTTGAGGCATTTTTATGGTTTTAGGAAAAAAATTTTGGGACCATAATTTTACATATGAAAACATTTTGAGTTAGGTTTTTTTCAAATCGCATAGTTTTTCAAGATCTCCATATCAATTGTGTTGTTTTTGGTCACCAATTTTTTAATTTTGGTAAAATACTATATTTGTAAAAAGATAACTAACAATTGAACTTATAGGTGGTGGAGAGTCTCATCTTGCTATATACAGGGTAACAAGTGGACTAAATTTGTTATTCCTTTGGTAGGATGACAATGAACCATGTTGGTAAATAATTTTTAGTTCTCATTATTAGCCCAATTATAACTTTTCTACCATATTTTCTTGATGTGTTTTCCTCCTAACTTGTCCAAAATCCTAAATTAATGATAGAGTCATTATTATGGGATATTTTTGCGTTTTCCCTAATGCACATAACCTAATCAATCAATGGTACCAATACTACCACTTTATGTGGGGATATTGGATGTCTAATTAATTTTAGGGTATTTAATGCACTTTCATGATTCTAGCATATTTTTATACCTACATTCAAATGCCATGTTATTTGGACCAATTTTTATTTTATGACCCTAAAAAGAGAGAAAATCAATGGTTGGCTCCAAAGAAAAAGTTATTTTACTTTATCTGCTATAAATACCCACTTTATTTTCCTCATTTTTATTCTCTTGCTAACACTAATATTAATTCTCCGTCTCTATTTCTACTGCACCATGCATCTCATTTGTTATTTGTTTCTCTTGCCCTTGTAGGTACAACAAAATCCATTAACCACTAGTTTGATATCTTCCATGGAGGACGAGATGCTCTACCAATATTTGCATCCAAAGGTCACTAATTGTCATTCAAGGATAGGTTTCCAAGGTAGTTCATATCCTCTACGAACATCGTAGGTGTGATATCTCCTTATTAGCTATGGTGATGCTGCAAGTAGGATAAGGTAGGAATGAGTTGTTTATCATGTTTGTTTTATGAATAATATGGTCTTTTATTCCCAAGGTCGTTATGTAATCTATTTGATTACAATGGGATTATCTCTAGCCTTGAATTTTGTGCATAATCTTAGTGTAGTTAATTCGTAAATGCTATTTTTAGTTATGCTTGGATTAAGATAGCTTTTAACTATGATTGTGAATTTACTATTATAATTTCTTAGTTTAAGAATCTTTGGTTTATCTTGTATTAATTTGAGTACTTCTATAAGATATCTCATTTTTGTTGAAGCTAACGTGAAACTACCTTCTAAGGTTTTTCTTTCCATTTTCAGCTACTAGGGTTTGGTATATTTGTTGTGATAGCTTTGTGTTAGCTATTACTTTTTGCTTTGAGATAAATAATCTTGTCACAATTTTCCTCTTTATCTTAGGGCTGCCTTAAAGTCTAGTTTCATTTATAGTGATGATTTTTTTGATGTTTGCTTGATTAAGGTTAGAAATTTTGGTAAATCCCTAGTTGCTCTTGCATAGGAACTTTTGCTTACCCTTATGGATCCTCTTGATTATTATAAGGGCATTGGAATGGATTCTAGGTCTAAGAGAAGAAAATTCCTAAGTCCTTTTAAATAGAAGAGGATCTCCCACTATTCCTTACCCATTAAAATTACATTGTTCATCCTTTTACACTTAATTTTGAGAATGAAATTCAAATTAAAGATTGGACATGTAGAGATTATGATTTTAAAGAAGAAAAATATCCTAATATTATTTTTGACAAAACTTATAGATTTATTATAGGGTCTCAACAAGCATTAGGAGATTCTATTTTAGGAAATAATGATGAATGCTACACTAAACGTAGATCACCCTTTATTAAGGTGATCGTGGCATGATCAAGATCATTGCTAATGTGGTGATCATGGAAAAATAGTTGTGTACACAAACAATGCATGCAGAACAACCTTTCCCAATATCCAATACTTATTCTAAGCCTCATGACAAAATATTAGTTGCATATATGATGATCCTTAGGGAATATTTACCAACTAGATAGTCATGGGTGTAATACTAAAAAGCAAATGGACGCTTCCAGGAGAGAAATAAAGGATTCCAAGAGAGAAACAACTAAACAAATGCAGGATTTGATAACCAATATTACTCAATTCTTGAGTGCTAATATAATCCCTATAACATAAAATATAATATCTACTTCCATATTGAACCCCAAAGCTTAAGCTCCTCCTCCCCTAACCAATCATGGGGAGGATTTACTTGTATTAACAAATTCAACTTTGAGAAATTATAAAAGATAAACTCTAGCCCCTAATGTGGAAGCTATTGACTTGCCTAGGCATGTGCCTAAATTATTTTATGCTAAGACAAATAAAACCCAAATATTTATTGATAAGTTTATGGCATATTATAGGGATTGGCTGCATAATGAGAAATTTTTACAAAAATTAATGACTAGGACTTTGGTGGGAAAGGCTCTTTATTGGTTTGCACCTTTACCTAAGCCTTCCATTGAATCCCTATATAGTTTTTTCAAATAGTTAAAACAAGAATTTGATAATAACATAACAATAAAGGAATTAATGGATGTTTTTGTAAACACAAAACAACACCCTAATGAATTTATTACTAACTTTTCACAAAAGGTGGGAAGACTTAAATATCATGCTAGTAACTAAAGAGGCTACTGCAATAATATTTGTAAACAAATTTAGAGCCTATTTTTAGGATAATATCCAAGAAAACAACCTTTATGGTTTACCTTCCCTTGACAAAGTTACATATTTTGTTAATATCTTTGAACATTGGAAAAAGAAGGAAGTTTAAAAATCCTTGAAACCTAAAAATATTTTTTATTTTTATTTTTTAGGGGATGGGGTTTACAATATAGTTATCCAAGATACCTCTCATGAGTTATATATAGTTAGGGATCTTGTGCATATGTTAACTAAATTTGGGGTGGTCCAAAACCTAATAATATAATGCCTCAATGGACCTAAGAAAATATTCTCAAGATATGTCCACCTCCTAAGCTTAATAATTACCATATTAATGATATGTTTGAAGCACGTGTATGGCATGATCCTAACAAGTTTTGGTTTTGGAATGGAATCTATGGTCATGAAAATTCTACATGTGTAAACTTGTGTAATTTCTAATTTAATCAAGCTTTTGGTCCTAAATTTAACATTGATCAAGTCAATGAAAGGAACAATTTATTTCATGAAAGAAAAAAGAGTATCTAGAAAAGATTTAACCATCCTTGCAATAAAATGTTAGGTATCTATAACACCCCATTCCCCAACCATGAATAAAAATATCCCAATCAACAACAAGGGATGAAACAAAATTGGGATCAAGGGTTATGGTGGTAAACAAAACTATCAAAATCAAGGATACAACTCTAATTAATGCAAATAAGGAGGGGGTCAAAATCATCAAAATCAAAGTGGTAATTACTTCCAAAATCAAAATTTTGGACCTATCACTTCTTAGAATACCTCTCAAGTTAACCAAGACTTTTCCCATTCTAGCATAAATAGAGAATAAATTTGTAGTCAACCCAATATTAAATTCAATTTTAGGGTTCTTTAAATTTTGTCATCTCGTCCTAAAATTACTACAAAACTAAAATTGCCATAATTTTTTATGAAAATATTTGTTTTAGGTGATTCAAAACTTCGTGGAAAAATATTGAAATCATCTTCAGAATGATATAAAAATTGTAGAAAATTAGATGTTAATTTTGTCCAAAAGAATAGTTTCTTAAAACACATTGTGAAATTATAATTGAAATATATCATGATAAATGATGAATTTTTTAGTTTTATCAATGTATTTGGATACCCATTTGGCCCATTTATAAACATGAGAAGTTTTGTTAAAATATGGACACTTTGAATTTTGACCTAATTTTGGCACTACAGGAAATAAGACACCAAATTTCATATTTTAAATTCAGATTGTTAGGTCCCAAAATAGTGCCAAGGTCAATTAATTACCAATGGATAATACTTTGGTTAATTCATAATTTCTAAATTTCATACTTTAATTCAATTAAATCCTTTTATATAAGGCTTAAAACCTAAGTTTTGGGCAATAATAAATCCATGCGCCCATTACACCACGATAACAATAAGTCGAAGGCCTCCCTAGGGATTTTAAAACCCTAAAATATACCTAAAATCTATATCAAAAATCATGTTGAAGGTTGTATTCTTATTGGCATGGGCAAATGAGTCAACCACACCCAATTGGCAAAGAATGATGAGCTCTGATTGGCGTGGCTATCTCGAGCACTCACATCAGATTGGAGTGGGTGACTTGGGTGATGCAATACAATTGGCTAGTATTAAGGATCTGAATTTAAACCTTTAAGATAATTTTAATACCTAAATCTACCTCTAGTCCCATTTTAAGGTAAATTTCGAGCAACTTCATAATGATTAATACCTCATATTCTTTGGTAGAAATCCAAGGGCTTGGTTTTAAAAGCTGAGAGTCAAACTTTAATCAATCGATATTCAAAAATTTAGAAGAGGATTTGGATCATCCTAGAGACTCTACCCCTGGTTCCCATTGGTTTTGGTTAGCTTTTGAATATCTCAGTTGGTGTGTTGTGGCTTTTGAAATAGGGTTTGTCACCCATGTACTTGTTTCAATAGCTCGGGATCCCTCTCTATGTTTTTTTGGCTTTTAGGGGGACCACGTTCTTAGTGCTTATATATGTGTATCTGTTCCATATTCTAATTGGGTTTCTATGGGGCCTCTAGGATATCTTAGCATATTAAGTATTTGTTTGCTTTAGGGTTTTTCGTTGGAGCCTTTCACTTCAGTCTATAGTTTTTAGTCTTGGGGTGAGACCCTATGCTTCTTCATGCAACTGTGACATTGGCTTCCAAGGTTTTATCCCTAAGAAAACCTTGATAGGACTAAACATAGATCTGATACATGTGATTATCTAGCAGACCAGCTTTGTAGTTTCTTTCAGGTCTTTGGAGGGAGACCTTGTGCTTTCTTGCTTGCTGCAGGCGTTAGACCCTTAACAATAATCAATGTATGCAATTTTTTTTCAATCATGGGTCATCAAGGTGGCTAGTTTCTCTAGGATTCTCTCCTTACAACTTGCGTATTCAGTCTCCTTCACAGGGATATATTATGGCCTGTTGAGATCTTTGGTCATTTTTTATCTGCTTTTCATGCTTTGTTCTAGTTTTAGTTGTAGGCAGCAATCTTTCTACTACATATGGTTTTTTGGATTTACTCAATGGTATGAATGGAGAACGATGTTATTTCCAATGGGAAATCTAACTCCAAATTCGAGTGGGATGGGTGTCTCACTCTGTGTTCAATTTCCTAGGCCCATCCTAGGCAGAATTATGGTCTTCAGGATGGTATTTTAATTGGCTATAACTGGTTCTTCAGTTTTGCTAATGGTGCAAATGGTAAACAATGCTCTTTTTGATAGGAAATCCTTTATTTATTTGTTTGAAGCTACATTTCCTGGGCTCCCACTAGATGGGTTTTTCGTTTGGTGAGCAGAAATCATATCTCAAAAAATAATCATGTCTCTTCCATAAATTATCAATTCGGTAAGTCCATAAACTTACAAGTGTCACACACAGTATATGTCTGTAGTGTTGGGGAATGAATCTGTCTATACCTTATTTAGTTTGGTGGGGGATTTTCAAGCATTTGAATATCAGCCAAACCAAATAAACTAAGTGCATAAAATTAAATAAATAAATTACAATCCTGAAATTAAAGTGCTAAAAATAAAGTACAAAAATAAAATGCAATGAAATAAAACACAACTAAATTAATTAAAGCAAGAAATAAAACAATAAACTAATCTACAAAAAATAAATACAGAAATAAAATAGGAAAGGACTACTACAGGGAGTGGGCCCAAGCTCCCACAAATAGTCCGCTCGGCTAGCTACGTAGAGCTTGCTCAAATAAGAGGAGTTGCACTCTTAATAAATTAAACAAAGAATGAAATGGAATAATAATTTTTGTGTAAATTAATCATTGATCTCCCCTATTCATCTGGCCTGCGTATTTATATAAAGTGCAGCCAAATATTGTTACAATAACAAATTAATCTAATTTAATCACATGATGTGATTAGTTACAATTGGTTCTACACAGATTTTATTTCCCTATTTTAAAGCATGTTCGTTCACACAAGGATAAATATATAAAAATCCTTAGGTGTACATAACAAACAAATCCTAAACTAATGCATCCTAAAAATAATACTTTAAGAGCTTTACAAGGTCAACCGACCAATCGGTTGATAATAATAAAAAATACTTTATTCTATTTAATAAATGCATGATTAAAATAGTTCTCCTTTGTCTTCACGTGCAACCTCCTCCTTAGCCCCTTGGTCAACTTGGTCAATGTTGACTTGGTCATATGGCATCTCCAATGTGGGTGTCTCCAACGTATGGGGAGTAAGGCACCAATAAGGTGCCTACTTGAGTAAGGCGCCGGCTTGGTGCCTACTTGAGTAAGGCGCCTGCCTAGCACCTACTTGAGTAAGGCGCCTAAGTAATGCGCCTCCCCATGTATGGAAGGCGCCAGATTAAGGCGCCTACTCCATATACCTCAGATGCATTAAAACGAAAAAATGCCAAGTCCATTTGGGATGTAGATTGGAAAACACCATATGACTAGAAAAACCTGGATTTATACATAGTTTCCACTAAAAACACCCGTTAAGCATAATACTGAATTTTCTATCAATTATATGCATAAGTTAAATAAAAATATATTTCTAATGCTAATTAAACCAGTGATGATGCCCCTTAACAGTGTATATAAAATGAGCATTTCTGGTGCTCATCATCCCCCCATGCCTAAATATTTCCACGTCCTCGTGACAACAACCCCCGAGATTATAATAATTTTTTTTATTGAGCACTACTCTGCTTTTTTTCATTCAACACTGCTATTTTTTCCTTACTGACCACTGTTGTGTTTTTTCATTTGAGTTCTGCTTATTTTTTTCTCACTGAGCACTGCTATTTTTTTCATTCAGCACTACTGTGTTTTTTTTCATTTGAGTGCTGCTATTTTTTTCTCACTGAGCATTGTTGTTTTTTTTCTTCCCTTGAGCATTGTTATCTATTGAGCATTGATGTGTTTCTACCAGCATATTTTATTTTACTTTCACTTCTTTGTTTCAGGCAGCAGATTTCCATTCCACTCTAGAATTGAACCTGAAGTGACGTGAGCAAGTCATTTTTCCAGTCTGCTGTCTTCTTTGGCACTCCACAGATTTCTCACAATGCAGCAATGAACCAATGCCAAATCTATTCACGTGAATGTCATAGCTTATTTTTTTTCTTGTTTTTAAATTATTTCGGAGTAATAAATTTTTTTACATCCGAGGCATGTCTTGCACTTGATTTCTAATGGGATATTTTGATAGAAATAATTTTAAAGGGCATCTACTGAGTTTAGCATAGAAATTATTTTTAAAATAACTCTACACATAATTAACAAAAAAAATAGTACATACCAGGGTGAATTTCATAGATTCTGATTTGTAGCATGTTGGTGTTGTCCTTCGGCTACGCTAGCTTCCGATGGTGCTGGGTTGGCTTTCATTCTTCATCAGATTCTTATCGCACTGGCTATGCCTCCTTGGTATGCTAGCCCAATACCTGTGTTGGGTGTTGCAGCTACATTTGTCTCTTCTCTCTGGAATGCTACCTCTACTTCCTACCACAAGTCAGCATGTTGAAGGTGTAATTCTCCAAAGGGAATATCGAAATTGTACCTATTTTGAACAACCATGCTGGCCTTGTACAATCAAAGTTCTTCAAGGGTGAGGCCAACATCTACAATCGATGCTACCTATACCTCTGCATCTAGAGAATTTTATTTATTTATTTATTTATATATTTCTCTTTTTCTGGCTACTGTTCTCATCCGTACCACTAGTTATCGTTGTTGTTATGCCTTTGGGCATTGCTACTCTAGAAGTGAAGCCAATCATGATCAGCCATTAAATTGCGATCAAATAACCAAGTCATAGCCACCACAAAAAATCATGAGGTCTCTTTCTCTTTTGGAAGTCAAACTCGTAATGCACACCAAAAACATAGCTAGTAGTGTGTGTGTTGAAAACTACGATGGTAGGGGAATTCTTTCATGAAAGTAAGTGCCATATATTTGATGAAAACATGTAGTGAATTCTTTTTTTTTTGTTGCACGTACAGCTGAACTGTATTCAATTTGATCCATTGAGGCATTCCTCTCGTGTGGACTTTAACAAGTCTAGCATTGCAACCATACTATATTTATTTTTTTATTTTTTATTTTTTTTTAATCATTTTTTTTCTTGTTGGAGATTCAGGTTCACCCATCCTCTCCCCCACTTTAATTTGTGATGTCCTCATCACCAGTAACATGTCTCTCTGTGCAATAGGTCTCCATCCCTCTGAACATCAGGTCCCACATTGAGCAACAGGAACCCCCAATCTAGGGAGAAGAAGTTGAGCAATGCTGGGATAAAGTGGATCTACAGTTCTCTTCTCCAGGAAGAGCTGCAAATATTTTTAAGCACTCTTTTTCTTTCCTAGCTATCTGATTCTCTTCTCTCTTTTTTAATGGCTTCTCACAGAAGTTACACGTTTCTAGCAATGAGTATCAAGGCACCTTCTTACTATTGAGAAGTCAACAATCGTTGATGTGCCTACTATTGCAGAGTTGATCAGGTCCTCTAATATTTTTCTCCTGTTGCATCAGGATTTGTTTTATCTAAGCACAGATATGGGTATCTCTTCCCTTTGTAGAGAATTAACATCCACATCCATGCCCAGATGGGGACTATCTCCTTCGGATAGAAATAGTCAAATTTCTACCTCCCTAAAAATGTGTAGGTTCATGAATGCTGAGCCGGTATAGGCCTTGTCTCCCAAGATGCCTATTTTTCGTACAATCAGGTCATTTCCCCTGCAAAATAAAAACTAAGAAAACTAAAATGTAGTTTAGTGGAATCTATGTCTATTAGGCCCTAGCTCTCAGGATCACTGCAGCTTGCATGCGAGCACTTTCCCTACAACACACAAAAGCAACAAAAGAAATTTTATGCTGAGTAGGATAGATGATGTGCGGTTTTTTTCTTTTTCTATTTTTTTTTCTTTTTCACTTTTTTTTTTATAATAATCAGGGCACCCTTGATGCATGACATCAAGGTTCTTGTCCTCTTTGTTTTTTTTTGTTTTTTTTGTGATCAAGTGCCTCCGTTGATGGACACTGAGGTGCCGCTTGAGGAGCTTGGTGCCTACTTGAGTAAGGCGCCTACTTGGTGCCTACCTGAGTAATATGCCTACTTTAGTAAGGCACCTACCTCAGTAAGGCATATACCTTAGTAAGACACCTACTTCAGTAAGGCATCGTATCACCAAAGTAAGGCACCGCACCACCGTTGTGCCACCAGAGTAAGGTGCCTACTTTAGTAAGGCACCTGCTTTAGTAAGGCTTCGTGCCACCATAGTAAGGTGTCGCACCACCGCCATGCCACCTGAGTAAGGCACCTACTTCAGTAAGGCACCTGCTTCAATAAGACATCGCACTGTGCCACCAGAGTAAGGCACTACACCACCACCACACCACCAGAGTAAGGTGTTGCACCATCGTCGCACCACTAGAGTAAGGTGCCTACTTCAGTAAGGCACCTACTTCAATAAGGTGCCTACTTTAGTAAGGCATCATGCCACCGTCATGCCACTAGGTTAAGGCATTGCACCACCTCCGTGCCACCAGAGTAAGGCACCTAATTTATTAAGGTGTCTGCTTTAGTAAGGCACCGTTCCACCACCGTTCCATGCATCGCACCACCGTCGTGCCACTAGAGTAATGCGCCTACTTTAGTAAGGCACCTACTTTAGTAAGGCATCACGTCATCACCGCAGCACCAGAGTAAGGCATCGTACCACTATCGCGCCATCATAGTAAGGCACCGAATTAAGGGGTCTGCTTGCAGATTAAGGCACTTCTAAAAATTGTTGGTATGATATCTCCGCACTTCATATTGTCCTGCAAAACATTAAAAAAAACTAAAGGCATTAATAAAATTCTAACTAAATTTTTTTCATCTGTTTTGCCATGACCAGAACAGATCTTGTCTCATTTTTTTTTTCATCATCCGCATCAGAAGAATATCAACTACAACACTGTGAGCTGGTGATTTAAAAATGTGGCATTCTCCTCCACCGTAGTGAAATTTCATCTCTTCTCTATAATTTATTTTCCACATTTAAAAATGCTACCAAAAAAATATATAATTTTGGCACTATGCATTTGAAATACTCAGCTCATCATCAATGGCACATATAAAAATATTTTAATCCCACTTTGACGTATCTCTCTCCGAATGCATTTGCAGGGATTAATGTTTGTGCATTATTAATTTCTCACCATGTGTCGTGTCACCCTTTTTCAATTTGATTAAACTTTATACTGTCTTGGCACGCATATGCCCCAAATCGAATGATCTTCCACTCTGAATTGTGTCCTTCGCATGCATAATTGGAACCGCACTATGATCCTCTATTTTTGAGAGTGGGGATAAAAATAATTTTATCCATCATCATCCGCGGCATCTATTGGGTGTTCAGGTGTGACATTTTCATGAGATGCAACACTAAGATTTATGTGTTGTTATTTTCGGCCACTGTGAGCTCCATTCGTGTGATTGATCGTGCTCAGGTACCATGTGGACTTCGTGCAAAAATTTGATTTCTTCCAAGCTCCTCCCCTATGTTTTTTTAGCTACCGGTTGGATATTTCTCATTTCTCTTCTAGACCAAGCTGGTCCTCGAGAAAGAGGATACTCTCTTCCAATGAGTAGCAAAAAAAACTATTTTTTCTCTTCTCTTAACTTTGGAGCCTTTTCAGTAGAAGATATTTTTTTTTCATGAACATTGTAAACAACATTCATTGTGTTGTTAGTGGCAATGATGAAGGTGGGTCCCCCCCATGCCTATATCTGAGCTAGTCTTCTGAAAATAATCTTCTTCTTTATCAACTAGTCTGATATGTTGTAGCATGAGAAGAGTATTTTCCTTCATGGTCTCACAACCAAACTCTTTCAACGTTACGAAAAAATGTGCAGGCTGGAAAATGACTACCTATGGCTAGCACCTTGAAGAAAATAGGGAATAGTAACATTTTAAAAATATGTGCTTGTTTCTGATTCACCAGGTCACCTTAAGCGCAAGTGAAGAGCATACTCCATAACAACATGTTCTTTTAAATTTAGCTCTGTCATTTTCCCTGCATCATTAAAAGAAATTGTCAATATGTTGCAAAGCGTTAAGCTTGTAAAAAAATTTCATTGCTAAAACCAAGCTTTTAGAGGCATAATTTTCCAATAGTTTTTGTATAAAAACACATCCCTAAAAATTTTAATCAGACCTGGGTTGTGCTATTTCTTTTGATTTCTTGAAACCATTTAGAACATGATGGAAATCCTTCATTGCCAGATTTTTCTAAAAAAAATTCAACAACACATTTTATTCCTACTTCTACACTTAATATGGTACATCAGGTTCATTCCCGTATTTACCTAAGAAGCTGATAAATTTAACTGTTGTTTGTGGGATTTGGCTGTGACTATTCTAGCAACTGTTTTTGACCTTATAAAGAGACCCTTAATGGACTCACACTTCTTAGGTAAAATATCTACAGGTATTTTTAAATGAGATTTTTATTTGACCTGTAAATCATAACACTACAGTTTTGACACTCCCCGACAACGGTGCCAAAATGGTGAGCAAAAATCATGTCTCAAAAAATAATCATTTCTCTTCCATAAATTATCAATTCGGTAAGTCCATAAACTTACGAGTGTCACACACAGTATATGCCTGCAGTGTTGGGGAATGAATATGTCTGTACCTTATTTAGTTTGGTGGGGGATGTTCATGCATTTGAATATCAGCCAAACCAAATAAACTAAGTGTGGAAATTAAATAAATTAATTACAATGCTGAAATTAAAGTGCTAAAAATAAAGTACAGGAATAAAATGCAATGAAATAAAACACACAACTAAATTAATTAAAGCAGGAAATAAAATAATAAACTAATCTATAGAAAATAAATACAGAAATAAAACAGGGGAGGACTACTGCAGGGAGTGGGCCCAAGCTCTCGCAGATAGTCCGCCCGACTAGCTACGTAGATCTTGCTCGAATAATAGGAGTTGCACTCTTAATCAATTAAACAAAGAATAAATTAGAATAATAATTTTTTTGTAAATTACTCATTGATATCCCCTGTTCATTTGGTCTACGTCTTTATATAAAGCGCAGCCAGATATTGTTTTTTTTTTTTTTAATTTAAGTGAAGAGGGTTTTTAAAGGGCCCCAAAACCTTTTACAATCAAAAGAAGACAGCAAACCAAAACAGTGAACTTCAGCACTTGAACAGAAGAGTACAAAAATTTTACTACAACACTAACCAAAACAAAATAGTAATTGCATAAATTGGCACCACAAACCATAGGATACAAAGGACCGAGAGATCTAAGAAGACCTGTGAGAGAGTCGAGTTAGTTCTACAACACAACATCTAACTTTGATATAATCCCATCAAACATTTGAGTCGCACGGTCCCCAGCAGATAACCACTTCCCATGGTAGGCAGATGAACCAAGGCAGAAACATATTCTTGATTCCTGCTCTCCATTTTCAAAATAATTCTCGCTCCTCATTTTTTAAATAATTCTTGCTTCTCATATTTGAAATAATTCTTGCTCCTATTTTTTGAAATTAATTGGGTATTTAAAAATACCTTCATTAATGACCTTCATTAATGAATTAAATGGGGTATTAAAAATACCTTCATTAAGGACCAATAATTAATAAATTGATTGGGTATTTTAAAAATACCTTCATTAATGAATTAAATGGAGTATTTAAAATAAATTCATTAATGACCCATAATTAATAAATTGATTGGGTATTTAAAAATACCTTCATTAATGAATTAAATGGGGTATTTAAAAATACCTTCATTAATGACCATTGATTAATAAATTGATTGGGTATTTAAAAATACCTTCATTAATGAATTAAATGGGTATTTTAAAAATACCTTCATAAATGAATAAACTTGGTATTTAAAATATCGTTCCCATCCAGGAATACAAGGAAAAGACAAGCCACATAACTAGCAAAGAGATACAGTTGTCCCACCTCTTTAAAAACTGCACCAAATCTTCTAACCAAGCAAACTACCACCACCCGAGACCAATTAACCAACATCAAAATGAGCACAATTGATGAGGTCCTGTGGAAAGTCCCCTTGCCATACCCTATATCCATGAAGATTCACTCCAATATTTGTCATCATGTCAGCAGCAACATTTCCCTCCCTGAGCGTGTGACAAATTTGAACATCTTCCAACTCTCGATACAACTTTACTCCTTCATCAATTAGATTGGTGACCTTCCAACTAACATGGCATGCTCCAATAAGCATATTAATAATATTACGGGAATTACCCTCAATAAC
This sequence comes from Wollemia nobilis, assembly GCA_028583015.1. Taxonomy (NCBI): domain Eukaryota; kingdom Viridiplantae; phylum Streptophyta; class Pinopsida; order Araucariales; family Araucariaceae; genus Wollemia; species Wollemia nobilis. Next base: position 2,750,178 of record JAQPPZ010017128.1, read on the forward strand.
AACTTTCTTAAAATTGAATTCGTTAAGCAAGGTAATCCCGAGGTAAGTCGCCCTCGCCTCCGCCACTTGCAAAGAATTCACACCCAAAGAATCAGCATACGCCAGCCAAATATTTCCATAATTGTCTCGGATAATGCCACCCAAGCCTGCCTTCCCCGTTATTTCCTTTGCTACCCCATAAAAATTTAATTTCACCCACCCGACAGGGGGGCACACCATTTAATAGAATTTCTTATGTTAGGCACCGGTGGTGGTCGATCTGTATTTCCAAAGCCCAAAAATTATTCCAACCTAATTTTGCACTGCTTCGATGCCTCCAACAAGTCCATAGACATTGTGGTGCTTTCCACATTCTCCACATTTTTACCAATAATATGATTACTCAATAAGATTGTAGCCACTGTCTTCTCCCTAAATATTTTTGTATTTCTTGCTTTCCAAACTTCCCACATCGCGTGGAGAAGCAAGTACCACCAAAAACACCTGAATCAAGGGGAATGAAAATGCGGAGACCGCTGAAGGATACAATCATAAATGGTTTTCGGGAAGACCCACTCCACGCCCAAATTTTTAAGAATAGAAAGAATTATCCTTAAAAATACAACAATTGAGCAATAGATGAGAGGTCGACTCCCAATAAGATTCGTAAAGATAACACCGATTGACCATATGCCAGCCTCTTTTGAGAAGATTCTCTACAGTTAAAATTTGGTTTTGAGAAGCCAACCAAAAACATATATTTACCCTGGGGGAAATATTCTTAAACCAGAGCAACTTGAATGGGAAATGCGACCCCTCCTCCATATTTAAGTAATTATAGGCCGATTTGACCGTATATCTTCCTGAAATCTCCAACCACCAGATCAACCAGTCTTCAACATTTTCTTGGTAGATAACGCAAAGATACAATTCCTCCCAAAGGCTCTCCCAAACCTGTTTATCACCACCATCCCTTACACAAACTAGCACCGTAGCCCAAGCAATTCTATCCCCTCTGTCTTCAAGGAAATCAACCACATAGGTCAAACCCATTTCTCTGGAATTAGCAGCCAATCCCTGAAATCACACTTCTTTCGCCAACAGAAAATCTTGAAGCCAAGCATCTTCCCAGAAGAGGGCCTTCCTACCATTCTCGATTACCCACCTGCAATTATTTTTAAGCAGATCCCTAGTCTTAACCAAACTATTTCAAAAAGTCAAACCATCTGAGAGTAAATCTTCAGAAAGAAAGGAGCTAAATCTATACTTGGCTTTTAATATGGATCCCCACAATTTATAGGAGTCAGATTCCAACTTCCACCCAATTTTTGCAATCAAAGCTTTATTCATTCTAACTGCACTTTTTAAGTTCAACCCTCCATTGGATTTCTTTCTACACTACCTCCCAAGAAACAAGATGGAAACAAATTAATCTAATTTAATCACATGACATGATTAGTTACAACTGGTTCTACACAGATTTTATTTCCCTATTTTAAAGCATGTCCGTTCACACAAGGATAAATATATAAAAATACTTAGGTGTACGTAACAAACAAATCCTAAACTAATGCATCCTAAAAATAATACTTTAAGATCTTTACAAGGTCAACCGATAAATCGGTTGATAATAATAAAAAATACTTTATTATATTTAATAAATGCATGATTAAAATAGTTATCCTTTGTCTTCACGTGCAACCTCCTCCTTAGCCCCTTGGTCAACCTGGTCAATGTTGACTTGGTCATATGGCATCTCCAATGTGGGTGTCTCCAACGTATGGGGAGTAAGGCACCAATAAGGCACCTACTTGAGTAAGGCGTCGGCTTGGCGCCTACTTGAGTAAGGTGCCTCCCCATGTATGGGAATAAGGTACCAGAGTAAGGCACCTACTCCATATACCTCAGATGCATTAAAACGAAAACATGTCAGGTCTATTTGGGATGTAGATTGAGAAACACCATATCAGTAGCAAAACTTGCATTTATACACAGTTTCCATTAAAAACACTCGTTAAGTATAATACCAGATTTTCTATCAATTATATGCATAAGTTAAATAAAAATATATTTCTAATGCTAATTAAACCGATGACGATGCCCCTTAAAAATGTATATAAAATGAGCATTTTTTGTGCTCATCATCGGCCTTCCTATTTCCTGGGTGGGAAATAGTTTTTCTATTTTGTTCCTACTGGGCAAGATTTATCACTTATTTTTTGATCTAATATCCCTCTTGGGCAGGATTCTATGCTTCAATTTTTCCCATCTATACTTACTTTCTCAAGCCCCTCCTGGGCAGGAATCTATATTTAAAATTATTACCATTTGTTTTAGCTTTCTCGTGCCCTTTCTGGGTGGGATTCCACATTTGATATCCTGGGCTCTCACTAGTTAGGTTTTTTCATTTTTTTTGCTTTTCTCATGTGGGAGGATCCCATGTTTCAAATTGAATGTTTTAGAGACGGTCATTCTAGGATCAACTCCTTTGTATATTTTCTCTTAGCGGAGATCATCTCCCAATGGATATCTTCTCCCTAACTCATTTGTAAAAGGTTTGGGATCCATTTCAAAACCCCCTTTACAACCAATCAAAAAAAATTGGTCTTCGAAAATCAAGGTCAACAAATCTGAGCAAATTTTATTGGTTTTTTGTTCAAACTTTGTGTTAATGCTTGAGGATAGATTTGAGACAGAGGTTAGTGTAAATTTATGAGCAGATGTGTGAGAATATTTGTGAGCAGAGTTAGAGCAGATTTATACTGCACTTGGGATAGAGTTTGGTGCAGATCTGAGATAGAGTTGAGAGTAAGCTTTGGAGGTGATAGAGCAGAGCACAGAAGTATCTAGTGGATAGAGATCCATTAGCCAGTGCAATGAGAACAAAGGTCTTCTATGGAGAGAAATCCACAAGCCAGAGCAATGGGGGAAGAAGTATTCTAGAATATCATCAGCCAGAGCAAATGGGAAAGAGTTCTCCTATAGATAGAGATCCATGAACCAGAGTAGAGGGGAAAGATTTCTCCTGTGGATAGAGATCCACGAACCAGTTTAAGGGGAAATAGTTCTCCTATGGAGTGTGATCCGTGAACCAATGGGAAGATATATTTCTTCTATGGAGAGAGATCCATGAACCAGTTGAGGAGAAAGAGTTCTCCTGGATCAAGTTCCACAAACCAGAGAAAATGCAAAAGAGTTCTTCTATGGAGAGAGATCCACAAATCAGAGCATTAGGGGATTGGTGTCTCCTTTGGATAGAGTTTCATAAATATTGTAATAGGAACATGATTCCCAAGAGATTTTTTGAGAAAATTTAGTAGAAATATTTTCTTCATGGAGTAGCCCATATTGAGTGAACCACGTTAAATTGGTGTCTCTATTGTATGTGATGATTTATGCATTGCTTTGATTACTGCTATTGATATTGCCATTGATAATTTTGAATAATATTTTTTGGGAAGGAAAAGTGAAATTTGGTCTTATACTGTTCACCCCCCTCTCATTATAAGCTTGTGTTCTTCAATTGGTATCAAAGTGGGTTCCTTCAGGGAAGCCTAACATCTTGAAGGAAGATCTACAAGAACACACATGACAAGGAAAGGCAAAATAAGAACCGTGAGACCTGAAAAGAAAGAAGAATTTGATTTTGAGACTAAGATAAGGGAAGAATAAAAATTATAATATATGTAGAGTGTGGTAAGCTTGGTCACATGGCACTTTATTATCCACAAAATGAGTATAATAGCAACAAATAGGAAAATGAATTTGATTTTTCTCTCAAAGATATTTTTTCTCTAAGAGGAGAAGTGGAAACAGGATCCAACAATAGAAAAGAAGCTAACTATGTAAAAAGGAATAAGAAGGAACTAAGAATACTCAAATATTTTATTTGTGGTAACTTTGGTCATATTGAAGATCATTGTTCAAAAGTTGGGTATAGTAGCAGTGAAGAATAATATTTTGGTAACCTTGGCCACAATGCAACTTATTGTAATTATTTCAATAGCAGTGAAGATGAAAAAGAAAATAGGGATAGTCAAATTAGGTATACAAAGGAAACTATACTTTCAAAAATAGAAGAAAAATAAGATGCTCATGTTGAAGTAGAAATCAGTGCTTCAAGTGACAATGATGAAAGTATTTCAGATATTGAAGAGTATGAAGATGCTCTTGAAAACCTAGAAGAAGAGGAAGATTCAAAAAAAATAAAAGGAGGAAGCCATAATTAAGGAACTTGTTGAGTTAAAAAGAGAGAACTCAAGATTAAAATCCCAAGTACAAGAAGATAAGGAAACAAAGGTAAAGTTTCTACAATATCTCACTGACCTTAAGGTTAAGGTTGAAGAGGTAAGGAAAATTGAAGAAGGTATGACTAAAAATTTAGAGGTAAAAGCCTTAGAATGTGAAATATTAGAACATGAGGTAGTTTCACTAAGGAAGGAAGTGAAAGAGTCTAAAGACAAGCTACATAGGTTTGAGAAAAGTTTAAAATCTTTGGATAATATTACCAAAGCACAAAGATATTCATTTATCAAAATAAGACTAGGCAATGAAGAAGATCTAGAAGTACAAAAAGTGGGATCAAGCTCAAAAGAAAAGGAAATATCAAAGGAAACATCAAAAGAAGTGACTGAAGAACCTAAGACTTACACCAATGTGTTGAGAAGTGATAGCATCAAAGAGGAAGGAAACAATGCACAAACAAGGTACAGGCATCATCACAAAGAAGGAAGGACTAAGAGACCAGTGGCTCCAAGGAAATATGTCTTCAAAGGATGTTTCTTCTCATGTAACAGGTTTTGTCACAAGGCTATGCAGTGCAGGGCTCATGAAAATAAGGAATATGATTTGACTAAGAGAAATTTTAAAAATGGACATCTCTTTCAAGGGTATTTCTATTCTTATAATCAGTTTGGTCATAAAGCAATTCATTGCAGGGTTCATGACAAAAATGGGTATGGCTTCACCAGAAGGAACTTCAAGATATTTCTACCTCCTAGGAACCACAACATCAAGTGTTTCAATTACAATAATGTTGGGCATACATAAAGGTGGTGTAGAACAAAATTTTTAGAACTTCTAAGGACATGCAAGAAAGAGGATTCTCAAAACGTTCAAAAAGGTATGACTTCAAAATTATTAAAAGAGAAAGCTGAGAAGGGAGAAGAGCATTGTAATATGGGAGTATATTTACTCCCACCCCATAACTAATCACCTCAAGGAGAGGAGGTGGTGAGGGGGTTGAGCTAAGATTTTTATCTTTAGCCCCAAAGGTGTCTATTTTCTATTGATGACAAAGGGGGAGAGATTTAAGTTAGAGGGAGAGCATTCAATCAGGGGGATCAGTTTCTCAAGGGGATCAGAATTGAAAAAAGATAAAAGGAATTCTTAAATAAAAAGGGTTTCCATTAGTGACAAAGGGAGATATTATTGGAAATTTGAACAAGTTTTGTTGTCATTGATGTCAAGAGGTTTGATGTCCAAATGTGATGGAATTAATGTCAAATTTTTTGATTAATATCAAAGGTTTGATGTCCAAGTTGGTTGATATGATAACTCCATTCCATGGTGTTTGAGGAAAAATAATAAGGTTATTTGATGAATTTTTACTAAGGTGATGGTGGTAAAAGTTTCCCCTTAAAGGCCTAAAAGAGTTTTTATTTTAAATTAATGAAAGGCCCAAAAGAAGTTTAATATTTAAATTATAATATTTAAATTCATTTGAATTTAAATAATTATAATTAAAATATAATATAATTCAAAATCCAAAGTCTAAATTTTAATATGCGCCGACATTGGAGGTAAATGCCTTAAAAGGTATATTAATAGTGCAAGTCAAAGGTGGAAAACAAAAGGTGAAATATCATATGCTCTATTCGTCGATCGAATCATGGAAGAGAGAGGAGGAATTCACGTGGTTCAGTTTTTTAGGTAGGAAAGCAATAAGGATAAGCGGCATTGAGATTTGATTCCATCCGAGTAGATAGTCCAGACGACGATTTTCTAGGTATTAAGTCATTGCAGCAGGGAGGTCTCGGGTTAGAGATGTAGTGGTGGCAGAGGAGTAAGGTTTTAATTTTTAAAAGTTTTTTGGTGTCAGTGACAGGACAAAGCATATTGGGCATAGTTAAGGTTCCAAGTGAGTACTTAGCTCAAGCAATTGTTTGATCGCGGCTAAAGCACAGGCGACAGAGCATGACAAGGGTTCGATTCCCATGGAGGCAGCGCACATTAATTTTTTTAATTAATGCCTAAGGTACTAATTTCTAAGGTATGCAAATATTAATGTTGCTTTGGGAATTATAAGGTAAACATTTTATTTTTTATAAAAGGAATGCATGAAATAAAGTCTATGGTGTTATTTTGAAAAAGGGTTTTGGATTAAAATAGTTTGATTGAATTGTAATGTGTGATCTTGTTGAGTTGATTTAATTTACAATATTCAGAGTTATAAGGTGTAAAATTAGTTTGAATTTTATTGTACCTTTTTGCATTATGAAGAAGAGTACTTGTGAGATTATGATGAAATATTAATGCATTCTCCTTGAGATCAAAAGAAGAGTTTTAGAGTATAATTTTCAGATTCCACTAAGCACTTTTTGGAAGGAATTTTTTGTGAATGGTGTGAAATATTCATTTTGAGATAGACTATTGTTATCTAACCGTGGAAGTGGAACAAAAGGAATTGGTTGTGAGAAAAAAAGGTTTTGAAGACATATCTCCATCAAAGAAAAAAGGTATGGGCACATTATCTTTTGTTTAAAAGTTATTGGAATGAATGTTGTGAAATATAAGGTGGAGTGAAAAGGATTGTTTGATAAGCATTGTTGGAAATATTTGAGTGAATTTTTATATGCTTCATTGGTGAATGTTTAGAGAACATTTGAGATAGAGATTGAGGATTATTTGAGTTAGGGTTTGAGACCCACATTGTGCTCTTTGTTTGAAGAAGTATGAAAACACTTGTTTAGGGTTTGTGAGCAAGTTGTGTTTCATTGGTTGAATGATTGAGTGAAATTCTTGAGCATTGGTTTTGAGTGATATTGAAAGTGAATGTGCAAACATTAGAAATCAGATTTGTGAAAGCGACAGACTTAATGATTGAGTAGAACATATTGAGTTTTTGATAGAGTACATCATTCTCTATATGTTCCAGAGGTTAAACAAATTTTGGATAGAATATGTCTAAACTGCTTCAAGTTAAAGGAATTACCTTGAATATTAGACAAAGCATTTGATAGCATTGTGTGCAAGATTTGAGATTGATTGAGCATATTCTTGTGAGTTGTTTTGAGCATGTATTAAGACAAATTTGAGCAAGTCTTGGTGAAGACTTGAAGGTAGATTTGAGCAAGTCTTGGTGAGGACTTGAAGGTAGATTTGAGGTAAGTCTTGGTGAAGACTTGAGAGCAGATTGAGCAAGTTCTTGAGAGGACTTGAAGGTAGATTTGAAGTAAGTCTTGGTGAAGACTTGAGAGCATATTTGAGCAAGTTCTTGAGAGGACTTGAAGGAATATTTGAGGCAAGTCTTGGTGAAGACTTGAGAGCAGATTGAGCAAGTTCTTGAGAGGACTTGAAGGTAGACTTGAAGCAAGTCTTTGTGAAGACTTGAGAGTAGAGTTGATTGATTTATTTGTTCAAGCTTTGTGTTAAGGCTTGGGGTAAATCTGAGTAGAGTTGATTGGTGATTTGATCAAGCTTTGTGTTAAGGCTTGAGGATAGATTTGAGGATGGAGGTTAGTGCAGATTTATGAGCAATTTGTGAGTAGAGTTAGAGTAGATTTGTACTACACTTGGGATAGAGTTTGGTGTAGATCTGAGACAGAGTTGAGAGTAAGATTTGGAGGTGATAGAGTAGAGGATAGGAGTCTCCAGTGGATAGAGATCCATTAGCCAGGGTAGTGAGGATAGAGGTCTTCTATGGAGAGAGATCCACAAGCCAAAGAAGTGGGGGCAGAAGTCTTCTAGAAGATCATCAACTAGAGTAGAGGGAAAAGAGTTCTCTTGTGGATAGAGATCCATGAACCAAAGTAGAGGGGAAAGAGTTCTCATGTGGATAGAGATCCATGAACCAGTGCAAGGGGAAAGAGTTCTCCTATGGAGTGTGATCCATGAACCAGTTGGGAAGATAGAGTTCTTCTGTGGAGAGAGATCCATAAACTAGTTGAGGAGAAAGAGTTCTCTTGGATCAAGTTCCATGAACCAGAGAAAAGGGGAAAGAGTTCTCCTGTGGAGAGAGATCCACAAATCAGAGCATTAGGGTATTGGTGTCTCCTTTGGATAGAGGTCCATAAACATTGTAATAGGGAAGTGATTCCCAAGAGATTTGTTGAGAAAATTTAGTAGAAATATTTTCTTCATGGAGTAGCCCACATTGGGTGAACCACGTTAAATTGGTGTCTCTATTGTGTGTGATGATTTGTGCATTGCTTTGATTACTGCTATTGATATTGCCATTGATAATATTGGATAATATTATTTGGGAAAGAAAAGTGAAAGTTGATCTTATACTGTTCACCCCCCTCTCAGTATAAGCTTGTGTTCTTCAATTGGTATCAGAGCGGGTTCCTTCAGGAAGAGCCTAACAACTTGAAGGAATATCTACAAGAACACACATGGCAAGGAAAGGTAAAAGAAGAACCATGAGACCTGAAAAGGAAGAAGAATTTGATTTTGAGACTAAGAGAAGGGAAGAAGAAAAATCAGTGAGATGTGTAGAGTGTGGTAAGCTTGGTCACATGGCACTTTATTGTCCACAAAATGGGTATAATAGCAGCAAAGAGGAAAAGGAATTTGATTTTTCTCTCAAAGAGATTTTTTCTCTAAGAGGAGAAGTGGAAACAGGATCCAACAGTAGAAAAGAAGCTAACTGTGTAAAAAGGAATAAGAAGGAACTAAGAATACTCAAATGTTTTATTTGTGGTAACTTTGGTCATCTTGAAGATCATTGTTCAAAATTTGGGTATAGTAGCAGTGAAGAAGAATGTTTTGGTAACCTTGGCCACAATGCAACTTATTGTAATGGTTTCAGTAGTAGTGAAGATGAAAAATAAAATAGGGATAGTCAAATCAGGTATACAAAGGAAATTATACTTTCGATAATAGAAGAAAAAGGAGATGCTCCTGTTGAAGTAGCAATCAGTGCTTCAAGTGACAGTGATGAAAGTCTTTCAGATATTGAAGAGTATGAAGATGCTCTTGAAAACCTAGAAGAAGAGGAAGATTCAAAAAAAGAAAGGAGGAAGCCACAGTTAAGGAACTTGTTGAGTTAAAAAGGGAGAACTCAAGATTGAAAGCCCAAGTACAAGAAGATAAGGAAACAAAGGCAAAGTTTCTACAAGATCTCACTGACCTTAAGGTTAAGGTTGAAGAGGTAAGGAAAATTGAAGAAGGTATGACTAAAAAGTTAGAGGTAAAAGTCTTAGAATGTGAAAGATTAGAACATGAGGTAGTTTCACTAAGGAAGGAAGTGAAAGAGTCTAAAGACAAGCTACACAGGTTTGAGAAAAGTTCAAAATATTTGGATAACATTACCAAAGCACAAAGATCTTCATTTATCAAAATAGGACTAGGCAATGAAGAAGATCTAGAAGTACAGAAAGGGGAATCAAGCTCAAAAGAAAAGGAAGTCTCAAAGGGAACATCAAAATAAGTGACTGAAGAAGAACCTAAGACTTACGTCGATGTGTTGAGAAGTGACAACATCAAAGAGGAAGGAAACAATGCACAAACAAGGTACAAGGATCATCACAAAGAAGGAAGGACTAAGAGACCAGTGGGTCCAAGGCAAGATTTCTTCAAAGGATGTTGCTTCTCATGTAACAGGTTTGGTCACAAGGCTATGCAGTGTAGGGCTCATGAAAAGAAGGAATATGGTTTGACTAAGATAAATTTCAAAAATGGACATCTCTTTCAAGGGTATTGCTATTCTTGTAATCATTTTGGTCATAAAGCAATTCATTGCAGGGTTCATGATAGAAATGGGTATGGCTTCACCAGGAGGAACTTCAAGATATTTGCACCTCCTAGGAACCACAACATCAAGTGTTTCAATTGCAATAATGTTGGGCATACAACAAGGTGGTGTAGAACAAAATTTCCAAAACTTCCAAGGACATGCAAGAAAGAGGATTCTCAAAAGGTTCAAAAAGGTATGACTTCAAAAGTATGGAAAGAGAAAGTTGAGAAGGGAGAAGAGCATTGTAATATGGGAGTAGATTTACTCCCACCCCATAACTAATCACCTCAAGGAGAGGAGGTGGTGAGGGGGCTGAGCTAAGAGTTTTATCTTTAGCCCCAAAGGTGTCCCTTTGCCATTGATGTCAAAGGGGGAGAGATTTGAGTTAGGGGGAGAGCATTCAGTCAGGGGGAGTAGTTTCTCAAGGGGAGAAAAATTAGAAAAATGTAAAAGGAATGCTTAAAGAAAAAAGGGTTGCCATCAATGACAAAGGGGGAGATTGTTGGAAATTTGAGCAAGTTTTGTTGTCATTGATGTCAAGAGGTTTGATGTCCAAATGTGATGGAATTAATGTCAAAAGGTTTGATTAATATCAAAGGTTTGATGTCCAAGTTGGTTGATATGATAACTCCATTCCATGGTGTTTGAGGAAAAATAATAAGGTTATTTGATGAATTTTTGCTAAGGTGATGGTGGCAAAAGTTTCCCCTTAAAGGCCTAAAAGAGTTTTTATTTTAAATTAATGAAAGGCCCAAAAAGAAGTTTAATATTTAAATTCATTTGAATTTAAATAATTATAATTAAAATATAATATAATTTGAAATCCAAAGTCTAAATTTTAATATGCGTCGATGTTGGAGGTAAATGCCTTAAAAGGCATATTAATAGTGCAAGTCGAAGGTGGAAAACAAAAATGCAATAATCGAAATATCATACACCCTGTTCGTCGATCGAATCACGAAAGAGAGAGAAGGAGGAATTTGCATGGTTTAGTTTTTGATGCAAGAAAGCAATAAGGATAAGCGGCATTGAGCTTTGATTCCATCCGGGTGGATAGCCCAGATGACGGTTTCCTAGGTGCTAAGTCATTGCAGCAGGGAGGTCTCGGGTTTGAGATGCAATGGCGACAGAGGAGTAAGGTTTTAATTTTTAAAATGTTTTTGGCACCAGTGATAGGACAAAGCATAGTGGGCACAGTTAAGGTTCCAAGTGAGTGCTTAGCTCACGTGACGGTTTGGCCATGGCTAAGGTCCAGGTGGCAGAGCGTGATGGGGGTTCGATTCCCACGGAGGCAGTGCACGTTAATTTTTTTAATTAATGCCTAAGGTACTAAGTGCTAAGGTATGCAAATATTAATGTTGCTTTGGGAGTTATAAGGTAAACATTTTAATTTTTGATAAAAGGGATGCTTTGGGAGTTATAAGGTAAACATTTTATTTTTGATAAAAGGAATGCATGAAATAAAGTCTATGGTGTTATTTTGAAAAAGGGTTTTGGATTAAAATAGTTTGATTGAAAATCATTTTAAAGAGGGAGTTAAAAGGTGTAATAGTGAAAAATTATTTGTAATGTGTGATCTTGTTGGGTTGATTTAATTTACAATATTAGGAGTTATAAGGTGTAAAATTGGTTTGAATTTTATTGTACCTTTTGCATTATGAAGAAGAGTACTTGTGAGATTATGATGAAATATTAATGCATTCTCCTTGAGATCAAAAGAAGGGTTTTAGAGTATGTTTTTCAGATTCCACTAAGCACATTTTTGGAAGGAATATTTTGTGGATGTTGTGAAATATTCATTTTGAGGTTTTGAGATAGACTATTGTTATCTAACCTTGGAAGTGGAACAAAAGGAATTGGTTGTGAGCAAAACAGGTTTTGAAGACATATCTCCATCAAAGAAAAAAGGTATGGGCACATTATCTTTTGTTTAGAAGTGATTGGAATGAAAGTGTGAAACTTAAGGTGGAGTGAAAAGGATTGTTTGATAAGCATTATTGGAAATATTTGAGTGAGTTTGTATATGCTTCATTGGTGAATGTTTAGAGAACATTTGAGATAGATATTGAAGATTATTTGAGTTAGGGTTTAAGACCCACATTGTGCTCTTTGTTTGAAGAAGTATGAAAAACACTTGTTTAGGGTTTGTGAGCAAGTTGTGTTTCATTGGTTGAATGATTGAGTGAAATTCTTGAGCATTGGTTTTGAGTGATATTGAAAGTGAATGTGCAAACATTAGAAATCAGATTTGTTAAAGTGATAGACTTAATGATTGAGTAGAACATATTGAGTTTTGATAGAGTACATCATTCTCTATATGTTCTAGAGGTTAAATAAATTTTGGATAGAATATGTCTAAACTGCTTCAAGTTAAAGGAATTACCTTGAAGATTAGACAAAGCATTTGATAGCATTGTGAGGAATATTTGAGATTGATTGAGCATATTTTGTGAGTTTTTTTGAGTATGTATTAAGACAAATTTGAGCAAGTCTTGGTGAATACTTGAAGGTAAATTTGAGCAAGTCTTGGTGAAGACTTGAAGGTAGATTTGAAGCAAGTCTTGGTGAAGACTTAAGAGCAGATTGAGCAAGTTCTTGAGAGGACTTGAAGGCAGATTTGAATTAATTCTTGGTGAAGACCTGAGAGTAGATTGAGAAAGTTCTTGAGAGGACTTGAAGGTAGATTTGAAGCAAGTCTTGGTGAAGACTTGAGAGCATATTGAGCAATTTTTTAAGAGGACTTAAAGGTAGACTTGAATCAAGACTTTGTGAAGACTTGTAAGCAGAGTTGATTGATTGATTTGTTCAATCTTTGTGTTAAGGCTTGGGGTAAATCTGAGCAGAGTTGATTGGTGATTTGTTCAAGCTTTGTGTTAAGGCTTGAGGACAGATTTGAGACAAAGGTTAGTGCAAATTTGTGAGCAGATGTGTGAGAAAATTTATGAGCAGAGTTAGAGCAGATTTGTACTACACTTGGGATAGAGTTTGGTGTATATTTGAGACAGAGTTGAGAGTAAGATTTGGAGGTGATAGAGCAGAGGACATGAGTCTCCAGTGGATAGAGATCCATTAGCCAGGTTAGTGAGGATAGAGGTCTTCTATGGAGAGATATCCACAAGTCAGAGCAGTGGGGGTAGAAGTCTTCTAGAATATCATCAACTAGAGAAGAGGGAAAAGAGTTCTCCTATGGATAGATATCCACGAACTAGAACAGAGGGAAAGAGTTCTCCTATGGATAGAGATCCATGAACTAGTGCAAGAGGAAATATTTCTCCTATGGAGTGTGATCCATGAACCAGTTGGGAAGATAGAGTTCTTAAATGGAGAGAGATCCACAAACCAGTTGAGGAGAAAGAGTTCTCCTAGATCAAGTTCCATGAACCAAAGAAAAGGGGAAAGAGTTCTCCTATGGAGATAGATCCACAAATCAGAGCATTAGGGGATTGGTGTCTCCTTTGGATAGAGGTTCATAAACATTGTAATAGGGAAGTGATTCCCAAGAGATTTGTTGAGAAAATTTAGTAGAAATATTTTCTCCGTGGAGTAGCCCACATTGGGTGAACCACGTTAAATTGGTGTCTCTATTGTGTGTGATGATTTGTGCATTGCTTTAATTACTACTATTGATATTGCCATTGATAATATTGGATAATATTGTTTGGGAAAGAAAATTGAAAGTTGATCTTATACTGTTCACCCCCCTCTCAGTATAAGCTTGTGTTCTTCACATCGAACCAATCTCGCTCACACAAAATATTAAAGGTAAAACCCTAGTTTGAGGTTAATATAATTAAACAATTAATAACATAATTGGACCTTAGGTTGACATAGGTCTTATAAAGGATTAAGTTGAAGCTCAAGTCGGGACCAAAGCATTATAATTTGAGGGTTAAGCTTTAATGCAAAAGATAAAATAAATTAAAGAGTAAAAATTAGACAAGGAATTGAAAGGGTTGATAATAGAAGAATAAAACTTTAGACCATTGAGATACAAGGATAACATGATGTAAATAAAACCTAAGTCTAGGATATTAAATATGATACAATACAAAGTTTGATTTATTGGAGCTATAAATATAAAAAGAAATCAAAATAATAATAATAGATATGTATATAGCAATAATAATGATAATAATAAATATGAATTAATCTCAATAATTTCTTGACATTAAACTTGGATTTAATAATTGGCATTAAAATTGAAATTTAACTTTAGTGTCAAATATTAACAATTTGAACATAAAAATTAAAATCTAAAACATTAAAAACTAATGTAAAATTAAAATGAGATATAATGTCAAACCTTAGAAAATTAATTCATTAAATTTAATAATCACCAACTTTAGCAATAATAATATTAATAATAGTAATAATATGATTTTTTTTGCTAAAGTTCTAAATTAAATTTTGAACTTTTGTTTTACAGGTGACCAAACCAACCCATGAAAGATAGCAGAAGTCGAAGCATTGGGGTTACATTCATTGAACCTGGACAAAATTTTAGAAAACCCCTGGTGCTTGATAGATAGATTAGCTCAATAATTGAAGATTGACAGCTTGGCTAGGCAAATAATTGGAGAGATCTATGGCCAAAATTGTAGATCTAGATCAAGAACCAACACAATTGGACACCTCATCCTCTAAGTTGAAGATAACTCAGACAAACAACTCATCCATACAACTGTAAACCACTAAAAGTATAGCTATGAAGCACTGAAACACTGTTGTAAAGTATTAAAAATTAAAATTTTAAGGCTATAAATAGCCAATGAGACCCCATTTCAAAGGGTCAAATGTCATTTTTAGCAATAACAATTTTAAAAAATTATTTTCTTTGGTAGTTTCATGAGCATCTGCACCCTTGTCAATGTACTTGAAGGTTTATACTTGTAATCACCTGATGCAATCTATTTTGAATGTACTTATTGAAAGTTTTATTAATATAATAATTGAATTTCTTAGTGTAATTTGTGCATGTTGATGGTGGTTACGCTCGAGTTAATTTTGATGCATGGATTCTCTTCCCTCTAAAGATAGCACCATTTTAACCTCAGATTGTGTGATAGCTAATCGATGCTAAGGCCGGTTTATTACATAATTGGCTTCTTCTATAGATTATGTATAAATCTTCATACTACAATGGCTTTTTTTCTATATCTCTTTAATCGTGTCCTTTTGATTTTTTATTAAACTTGCTTATATTAGGAGTAAATTAGTTGAATTCCACCTTCTAAAGCTCATGTTATATCTTTGTTATGTGCTTGGAAGATTATAATTATGATGCAATTAATGTTATATGTTTGATGAATTTCAAGGTAGCAAGCCTAAATTTCGTATTTTGAGAATTAGCTAAATATTAAGCTAGATTTATGCTTTACAAGTTTAAACAATGAATTGACACTCGCCCTTGTTAACAGTTATATGTTCCTCTGATTTATCCATATGATTTCTATTTTTATGCCTTAGTTTAAAATTTGATAAGAACATAACTAGGTTAGACCAACCTTACCAGAACCTTGGGGAGATTTATTATTTCCTTTCAAGATAGAACATCCTGAATGAGTTCTAGTTGTTGGTATATGTTTGCAAAGTGGGTAGATGTGTCACTCAGTAAGAAATGACACTAGAAGGAGGGCCTAAAATAGATTAATCTGATTTTAGATGTTGAAATTTGTCCAAGTAGTCCTCAAGTTCTAAAATTCATTGATATCTACAACAATAGCTTGGAATTGTTTAATGTGTTTTAAATTCTAAGATATTTAATTTAATGTTGTTGTTAAATTGTTAATTATTGAATTCTTGATCTCTAAAATTATTATTTTTTTTGTTATATTTTTCATATATACTATAATTTCTTGATTGCTAAAGCTAGAACCTAGGATTATTAACACCAGGTCTAAGTCTTCTAAAGGTAATACTAAACTCCACACATTTTCTCCTCCTAGAAGACCTAAAAATATTAAAGTTTAGTCAAGCACTCTTCCTCCTATTAATACCTCATCTCAATCCATAATACCATTTGCTAATATATTCTCCACTCATTAAAAGTTCCCAATGGTAACATTTGCACCTTAGTTAGGTGGAAGTAGTCCATTGAACATACCTAGAGCTACCCATGATATGCCAAATAATGCAAATATATATATGCCCAAGTATAGACATGATGGAGCTAGAATAGTTGAAGAACACATTCAAGCATATAAATATGCTTTGATCATATTGTAGGTTGAGAATGAAGATGTTACCTATAGGTTGTTTCCTCTTACATTGGATGAACTAGCATATGACCGGTACATCATTTTACCTGGTAATGCTATCACTTGGGATAATTTAAAAGTAGCATTTGTTAGTTAGTTTAAATTACCCATAGATCTTGCTATCATCTACCATCATTTTACTTCATGTAGGAGAGAGCCTAGTGAACCTCTAATATTTTTTAATACAAGGTTTCATAAGCTTTATAAAATTCCAACTCCACATTATACTCTAAATGAAGAAGCAACTATTCAAATGTATTATAGAGCTTTAGATCCTTTAACGTCTATGTTTGTAAGAAGAGCTCCTAATATCACTACATTGCTCATGGCATATAACAAAGCTTTAATAGTTGAACAACAATTGATACCTCAAGGATTTGGTATGGGACAAATACCTTCTATAGGATAACCAGGTGCATACAACCAAGTGCCCATGATTAACCAAGCTTTTTCACAACAACTGCCAATATTGAATACTTTAACATATCCTAACTATAATCAGCCATTCAATCCTATTTCTACTCATACTTATCATACCATTCCTTCATATCCAAATAAACAATATACCATCCATATAAATATTAATAATAATCCTCAAATAACACCAGTATTTATGAATGCTACCACAAACTCAATGACAACAAATCAGAACGTACCCACTTTTGTGAATTTAAACCCTTATGCCAACAACACAAATCAAATTGTAGCTCAAATTAACAATGAGAGTGCATAAATAGAAAATTTCCAAAGATTAGTTCAAAAACTCAATCGTTATATAATTCAACTACAAAATCAAACACCTCAAAATACACAACCAAGCAATGTGGTAATACCCAACCCCATGGCTAGTTAGAATTATTCCAACATAGTAGTCAGTATTTTAGATTTAGATTTGAAAAATTATAGTAAAGTGTAGGAAGAAGTGGAAAAGATATAAATAATGCATAATGAATACAATACAAATCTTGTTAACAGCCAATTAGATGACAACCTAGGAGCTTCCATAAATTTAAATGAACTTGCTAAAACTAACTATCAAGAAATCCAATTTGTTCTAGATAATGACCAAAAAGAAATAAAAATTTTAGAGTCAGTAATCATCAGTGAGGATTGTAGCAATCCAGTTGAACAAAATGTAGGGATTAACTTAGTTTTAAAAACATAAAAACCATCAGAAGTGGATGAAGATGAAACTAAAAATGAATATGTGGATGAATTTGAAGATTACATAAAAGTAGAATTTCACTACTTGTTTCAAGAAGATAATGATTATAATCTTCAAAATGAATATGAGGAATCATTCATTTGTTTCACACATTTTAAAGAATTATTCATCTAACCTGAGGTATAGAACATTGAAGCGCTTATCTTACTTAAATATCCTATTCCTATTATTCCTATACAGTCAGAAAATAGCAAGCCATTGTTAGAAATAGAGAAAGCTCTAGAACTATATAATATTGGATATGATATTATTGAAGACCTTAATAAAGCCAATGAAAACAACCCTTTGATTGAGATAGTTCAGTTGGCTAATCACAAAAAAAAAAAAATTGAGAGAGAAGAAACTATAAAGGCTAATCATGATAAAGTGGCTATAAACATAGGTAATTTAGAATCCTCACTTTCATTGTTGACTACTAGAATTTCTGGTAAAAGTTTACATAATTGTCTTGTTGATTCAAAAGGTTTTGATAATGAAATGTCATATGTTGTCAACAAGAAATTGGAATGGACTCCTGCTAATATGAATAATGAGGTTATTATGTTGGACAAGATAGAGGTAGATATGCTTAAGGTATTGAATCAAATTCATAGATAGTTGATTGCAAATAATGAGGTTATTATATTGGACAAGATAGAGGTAGATATGCTTAAGGTACTAAATCAAATTCATAGGATAAAAAATTACAACGATCCCCATATGATAGATATCCTAGAGGATTTTAAAACGTTGCACAATCATGATTGGTCCAAAATTATAGATAATATTATAATAGCAAAATTTTCAGAAATAAGGTTAAGGTTGAAAGAACTCATTGTTGATCAAAATAATAACATTAAAAATCTAGAAATGAAATCCTACAACATAGTAGTGGAAGTTGTAAATGAATATAACTATTCAGTATTAGACACCTCACAGAGTAAACAAAAGGAATTCCAAAACCAATCATGGATATTTAAGTTTGATGAATCAAAATCTAAGTATGGCAAAGAGGATGGAATTAAATTGAGGTGGTGGGGTGAGAGAGGTAAAACAAAAACCTTTGGAATTTTAGGTCTGATATTGCTATGGGATAACACTCATGAAATCCAATTGCCTTGTCATTACATACATCTCTCAAAAAATCATAATTGTGTGTGGGATCCTGGGAAATTTAATATAACCTAATCATTGTACCATATTTTTTGTTTTTTTGTCTTTTCTTTTGTTTTTTTATATAGTTTTCATTTTTGTTTTAGATTAGTTTATTTTCTGATTTTGTGGTTCTTCTTTTGTGTGTTTGTTCAATTTTACTTGTTTAGTTTACTTGTTTTGTTATTTCTTTTTCATTTTATATTTCATTTTCTTATCATCATGTTGTCTTTTTCTTTTTTGTCAAATTCTAACAAGTGAATTCAAATTGCAATCAAATTTTGGTTCCTCTTAAATAAATATTCCTTATCAATTTAGAATGAATTACTTATTTTAAAATTAGGTGAAGTTGAGGAATAGTGAATCAGACTATTTAGTTTTATTCATTAATTATGGGGTTATAATAAATAAAGCTAGAAATAGTGTAATATGATGTTGAAGCTTCATATTTATCAATAACATTTAAATAATTCTTAGATCATAAGGGTGAAATCATATTACTTTGATGATTAGGTAAAAGTATTCACACTCTAGTTTTAGCCTTATAGATCTCTAACCCAAAAATGGAACATATAATGCAAGTAATTTTTTAGAATTATAATCATTGAATACCTCCATTAATACAAATTTTGTATTTTCTTGATGTAATATGTACATGATGATGGTGGTTACATTTGAGTCAATTTTAGTGCATTGTCTCTTTCTCCTTTGAAGATAGCACCATCTTGGTCTCAGATTGTGTGAATACTAATCGAGCTAAGGTTGGTTGATTTCAGAATTGTTGCTTCAACAGATTCAACATAAGTCTTCAATAATGCAATGGCTTGTTTTATTTCTTCCTTTAACCCTCTTATATTTTATTTTATTTTTTAAACTCGCTTAGAATATGAGTAGATTAGTCCAATTTCATTTTTGAAGCTCATTTTATGTGATATACTCTTTTAAGTTTCAAAATAATTATTGCTATGTGCTATAATGTTTTATGGATATGATGCAATGAATGATATATCAATGATAATTTTAAGGTAGTAAGCCTAGAATATTACTTTTCTATGTTTCTTTGATGCAATATTGATATTGAATGCTTATATATTTACTAAATGATTGAATCAGATCTATTTTAGACAAATAATTGGCACTCACCTTTGTTAATAGTTTTATGTTCCTCTGATTTATCCATTTTATTTCTATTTTTATGCTTTTTTTCAGAATTTAATAATAACATAACCATGTTAGACCAACCTTACCAGAACCTTGAGGATATTTATTATCTCCTTTCAAGAGAGGATATCCTGAATGAGTCCTAGTTGTTGGTATACGTTTGTAAAGTGGATAGAAATTTATTAAGAAGTATTTTTATCAATTACAAATATTGATTGTGATTTATATAATTTACCGAAACGATTGAATCAAATTTATGTTATACAAAGAATTTAAACTCTCCCTTGTTAACAATTATATGCTAATATGAGTTATCCATCTGATTTCTATTTTCATGCTTTTTTTTAGAATTTGATAAGAACATAACTAAGTTAGACCAACCTTACCAGAAGTTTGGAAAATTTGATTATCTTCTTTTAAGATAGGACATCCTAAATGAGTCCTAGATATTGGTATATGTTTGTAAAGTGGACAAATATATCACTCAATAGAAATAGATATATTTATACTACAGTTAACATTGTCATAGTTGATAAGATCCTAGACCCTTCTTTGCTCATTTGAGAACCTATTATAAATATAAATTAAAAAACATATAAAAAATATTTATGAGAAGACCTCAATAAAGTCTACAAAACTTGTTATTCTTGAAAACATCAAAAGACTATGGTCACCACTTGAAGTTATAATCTTAGCACCCATAGTATAAAAATGATAAAATGTCACCCAGCTTGAGGAATCCCTACTTAAAGTAGTCACGAGCAACACAAAAATATGGGACTTTGTTGAAGAGTTGCATACAACCCCTTGCAAAGTCCCATACTTGGAATTACTTAGAACACTCTCTATCAAAGAAAAATATTAAGAGACTTACTAGATGAAATGGAGATGCCCAAACCAAGGATTGATAACATGATGCCCACCATTCTAGGGTCTTATGAACTATAGTATATTTAAACAACACATAGACAAAACCTTTGTATTGATGCACATACTATCCCTAATTTAGTTCTAAAATTTTAATTGAAAAACATGATTGGTATTGATTATTTAACAAGGTATTATGATCTACCATTGATGATAATAGTTTTTTATAATAATATAATGGTCCATAGGGCTTTGGTTTATAAAGGAAGTGGTACATGTGTTATGTCATTGTCCTTGATAGATAAACTAAAAATCCCTAGAAAAATGTCCTTTTTACTAGAATTCATTGTTGTGCTTATAATAGTAATCCTCAATATCCTATGGTTTCCTTTGGTTTCCAATTTCATCTAGTCCTAAATAAGTAAGAGTGAAGTTTTAAAACCAACTATAACATACTACTAGGTAGACCTTGGACTTCTAAGATGAGATCCATAGCTTCCTCCACTTGTCAAGTGGTTAAGTATGTTTATGATGATAAATTGTTAACCATAGAGGGATACTTAGGTCCTTGGGGGCCTCATATTCTAAGCCATAATAGTTGCTTTATTTCTTCTATGGATAAAACACAAAAAATATATATTTATGAGCATGGGCCTCAATGGACTTCTAATAGGAAGTTATACGAGAGGTATTCCAAAATTTATCTAAAATGCCCTCAAGGAAAATGTTAATTAGAATATGATCAACCTGGTATTGATGATATTAGCCCCTTCCTCATAAGTTAGTTGAAAAATTACCACTATCATTAAAAATCAAACAAAGAGAATATCTTTTTTTCTACAAACAATTGGCTAGATTACATAAAGCCCATGAGGATGTTGTCAAATTTAAACAAGTGATATTTTTTGTAGATAATAACAACATAGGGAAGGAAACTAATAGTGATACAAATAGTGATCAAATATTTAACATTAAAATTGAGAATGCTCCTTCTACTACTACTATTTCTAGTGTATGTGTCTGGCATTAACAAGTAGGCTCAATGGAAGTTCCTACTTTGGATGATGATGTTGAATATGATATAATTTTTTATAAAATTGATAATAGTAATTTGTCTATCTATTATTTTTCTATTACAATGCTAGGGCAAATATGCATAGAACTAATGTTTCTATTATCTTGATATTAAAACCTTTGCGTAGGCTAAGTGAAACAATAATTATTCCCTTGCCTAGGCATTTAACAAAGGTTAACATTTATTAGTTTCAAAGCTGCTATGAAGAAAGACCAATGAGTTGCTCCATGTCTGCAAAGATTAATTTTTGTACTATCTTAACATATCTTAAAGCAAAATCCATTATTTTATCACTTTCTATTAAAGTTTCTTCAATAGGACTAGGATCACCACTTAAAGAGGTAATCCCAGTTAGTGCTGACCTTTAATTATCTCTAGTCTTTTACTACCATTTTACTAGTCCTTAGTAACTTTTTAGACTATATAACTCTTTTTGTAGTAACATTATTTGAAATTTTTGATGAAATCTATCTACAATCGAGACTTCCCCTTAATTTGGTAATATTGAATTTATTTGATTTAAGGGAAACATTAAATTCCCAAGTGTTCCTTATTGTCCTTAGTTTATTTCTAGGTGTGGAAATATCTTTCTACTGAGATGGGTTATCTGAAAAGTGACTTGATAGTTTGACTAATCCTACACCCTCTTGTTTGACAAGGCATTTTATCTAAGTTGAATTCTCTATTAAATTAAAAATTAGGACTGTCTTTTAGGATTTACTAAAATTTTATAAGCAAGTGAGACCATATGTTGATAACATATCCCTATATTTATCAATACCATTACATGTTCATATCCTCTCTATTCTTAGGGGTAAAAGGCATATGAAATAATCAACAATTAAAATTTCTAATAATGTTCCATTTCTCCCATCATTGCCCAATACAAAGTTATTATAGATATGTTATACGCTAGAGACAAAATAATCCCTTGACAATATCATAAGAGAGGGTTTCTCTAAGAACTAAATCCTAACTGGGAGGATGACAAGTTTCATTAATGCTCTCATTTTAATTCTTTTGTCAGACCAGGATGGCATCCTAAGGCTATATGTGATAGAGGTCTTAGAATTGTGTCTTGGATATCAAGGTTCTAAATTAACCTATGGAAACTAAGAATCACAATGTCTTTGTAGTATTCATGAAGAAAACTATACTAAATTTCATACTTTATCACTGAAGGTAAAGCTAGTTTAAATTGTAATATGAATGTAGACATATAATAAAGTAATAAATTATACTTAATTGAAAATAACTAAACTAATCCAAACTAAAATGAAATACAATTCATTGCTAAAAGGAAAATAGAATTCAATGTTGGAATAAAATTAGATTTAATAGAAATAATGTTGTAGAAATAAAATGGAAATAATATCACACTTGCAAAGAAAGAAAAACAAATTAGACTATGCTAGAAATGGAAATTAACTAAGGCAAACAGAAAATGAAAGCAAACTCATCAACTTTAACTATGATATTCCAATTGCTAAAATGAATGACAAAAATAAAGTTAATCATAAAAACCTGCAGTTACACAAATGGTCCTTCTACTATTCTAGAGAGTGGGACCTTTCTCCGAGGTTCAATAGGAGGAAGATGAATCCAATAGTAAACTAGTCTTAAATAGTCAAAGTATCATATGCAAAAGAACTGAACAATTCAAACATAGGATAATGTGTTGAGGGTCAAATCATTGCATCTTTAATTCAAACTTCTTCAATTCATTCATTCTAACTATTAACTTTCCCCAATAGGCATACAATATTATTATTTATTTAATTTTTTAACTATTCAACCTATGAATATAGTTTATTTTAGGTAATGATCTATCTCTTAATTGAATACATAAACCTATGTTTTAAATATGATAAATCAGATTATAATAGGATGTTGAGTTGGATGAGTCTCCTATTTTTGCACTCATGTTGGTTGTTGACTAGCTTGGAATAAATTTGAAGCAATCTGAAGCCTTCAACATCTTCATAAAGCTACGATCTACATGCATCAAAGATACCTATCATCATGTGGTTTCGCTTTATTCTAGCATGGAATAGTAGCAGCAACTCTAGAATAATCAGTGGGTCAAACTACCACTTTCGTAACATAAACACAAATTCATGCATATGCTTACTGGTTAGCATTTAGTTCAAACTCATGACTCATATCATTGACCAAACACTTCCATGATAAATTGACCACTTAATTTATCCTTTCCTCCCTTGTGCAAATATTTTAAAGCATTGTAAAAATATAAAACTACCAACCCTTTTTTTTTTAAGATAACTTACAAACTAGGATCACAAGGGAGACACCCTTAATTTATTTATCTCAGCATACAAGGCTTCACCATATTTGAGTTCTAAGTCACTATAAACGATATTCAATGAATAGGAGTGACCAACTCCCATGTTTTCTTGGATTCATCTTAATAAACCTACATGTTCTAGAAGGATACCATTAACTGGTCCTCCTAACTTTCCTATACCCTCCATGGTATAGGACCATGTGACCATAATGTAGGGATTATCCTTTAAACCTACACACTTAAAGGGGGATGCATATTCCCTAACCTAACTCTAGCTCCACCTAGGTAGATTAATCGGTGTAGATATATGGTGCTTAGTTACCACACCTTCATAGGCTCATTATGGTCATTGTAATTTCAACGAAAACTAACATGATCACCTAATCTTGCATGATTGAGGGATCAACATTACTATATTGTGAATAATTTTCTCAATATTTATATGGGACACACCAGATCCTACATGATCAAGGTGTGATGATTCACAAGTACCTTGGCTATTGTATTCACACAATTCCTACCAGGTTCATAAGTTCCTAGCTATTGCATTCATGCAACTCCTTACATGACTCATATCTACTTGGGTATTGCATTCATGTAACTCCTCCTAGGATTGGGCTTTATGGCTTACTAGAGGAACATTCCTACCCATCCCAAGGATAGATAAACATTGCAACATTTACCATAGATTAAGCATTGCACTAAGCATAAAATTAAGCAAGACATAATCCATCAGTTAGAAATACGTAAAACAAAGATTCCTCTAACCATAAGCCAAACTATGCATATATCAAGTATTTTCCCTATAAATTTAAATCAAATACTTCCAAATAACATTAAAGCATAACATGATAACATAGCTATGCATATCTACAGTTAAATAAACTCAATAATAGCTATCCAAAGAGATTACTCAAAATCACAAAAAGTACAGAAACCCAAGTTGTCATTAAGCAACATAATATTTCAGTTTGTACAATAATCAAATATACAAAACTTATTGATCAACTCAATCATTACAAAGCCTTTAATTTCCATAACTTCTAAATATTTGAAGTTCTATGAAGCCATTCCCAATGATCCTCTAACCAACCGCAAGTCAGCAAGTCTCCTCGAAATGGGAAATCACCCACAAATTGATGAGGTCTACTTAGGTTTCAGAACAACTCTTCATGCAATGTAATTATAATCATGCCATTTTTCTACTATGAAACCATGCACATAACATAAGCAAGCTATAATAAGAGAATCCTTATTTTCTTTATAATGATCCCTTAACCCACAAAAGTCTCAAGAATCATTATATTAGTTTCTCTTTCAAAACCAACATCAAACATTCAACATCTATACAAGAGAATCCCATACTTCTCTTTTATAATGAATCCTTAATCTACCCAAGATATCAAGAATTCATTATAATAAAAAATTTCAAACAAAACATAACAATTTCATGCAAGAGAATCCCATACTTCTCTTTAAAATGATTTCTTAACTATCTCAAGTCTCAAAAATCATTTAGTAGTTTCTCTTTCAAAATCCACATGCATTAATCCATGATTCCTTAGCTATCACAAGTCTTAAGAATCAAATAGTATTTTCTCTTTCAAAAACAATGTGCATTAATCATACATTCACAAACAATATAAGAGAATCTCATACTCTTTTTATAATGATTCCCTAACTCACAAGAGTCTCAAAAATAATTACATTAGTTTCTCTTTCAAAATCACTTGCAAGATTCCATTTTACTAAACTACCATGTTCAAAGCAAGAACATACATTAATAAAGAAATACTTATCCTTTTCTTTATCTCCCAACACATAAATATACTTCATCTATTATAAAGCTTAATATTTCGTCAAACATAAATAATACTTCATCTAATAGAAATATTAATATTTTAAAACATAAATATACTTCATCTATCAGGAAGCTTCAATCTATCAAAACTAAAATAAACCTACAAATGCAAAACAAGATAATCCCATACTTCTCTTATAATGATTTCCTAACTCACAAGAATCTTGAAAAACATTAATTTTCTATTTCAAAATAAAATTAGACATGCAATATCAATACAAGAGAGTCTCATACTTCTCATTATAATGATTTCCTAACTCACAAAAGTCTCGGAAATCATTATATTATTTTATTTTTCAAAACCAAAATCACATTAAAATCCAATACACTAAAAAAAACTATCTCTAGATTACTTTTCTTTTCAAAGCTTAGCATTTTAAGAATGAAAGAATATAATGATTCTTATCTAAAAAGTAAGCTTATAGATCAACTAACCATAAAGCTTATAAGAGCAAGCTTATAGATTCAATTTTAAATCTAAATATAAAGCTTCTAAAAGCAAAAGATACTTTGAACAAGGCAAGTGCTAACTAAACCTAGAACATACACTAAAGTAATACCATGACAACATAAATGTTCCTTAACAAACACACCTAGTGCTAACATAAGATAAAATGGACTATTCAAAACACAATAATCAATAGCTCAAAGCATAGTCCACCACCCAAGACTACTATGAGAAATGCTTAGCATACAAGTCGACAACAAAAAGATGCTCAACCCGAAGGATGAGAAAAATATATGGATCAACCACAAATAACCACATCCAAACACAACCCACCACCCTATTAATGGGTAAATAAACTAGATAAACTAACCTCCACCACATGGTCTAGCGTAAAATGTAGGGGTGCTCTACAACCAAGCAAACATCATAGCCCACAAGGCACAATAGGCAGATCAACTAGGACAAGAATGTAAAATAGCATGGTTCCCACAAACTACAAAATCTAAAGAAATGTGTAGGAGGCAAAAACAATCAAACCAAGGGTAACTCAAAACATAACACAGTATGGAAGTGAGGATTGATGTCAAACAATAGAAACCAATGAGAGCACACCAGTAGAGGAATAACAAAGGATAAAATATATTTAAACAATTATAATGCAACACAAGCATAGAGCAAATTTAAAATAAGGGAAAACAGTTTCGAATACTTCCAAAGATTACTTCCCAATGTTGTTGGTTGATTGTTACCTTTTGCGTTCACTTCCACCACTTTCTTAGGTGTCAATTACCCCTTTACCCCCACCTTCTTCTTGGATTTAAGGGAGAAGCATTACCTTAAGTAGATTAGCATTATTCCCATGATCAAAGAGGGTTATGCTCTCCCTTTGCAGGCATGTACAAGCAATTTTAACTACCCAATATTTCAAGGAAATCGAAGTTGACCTTTGGCTTTCAAAGGTGACTTATCATAATGTACCTGAAGACCAAAATATAAGGTAATTAATGCTTGGCACCTTGGTTAATATTTTAATTAAAGCATGGATATAAAAAAAAATATGCAATGCTTGATTAACTGATAAAGTTTCCATACAAGCAAAACAATAGTATTATATGCTAATCAAAATATAACATCTTTTCTAGCCACAAGTAACTAAGACAAGCATGGCACTACATCCTCAATATTCTACACCACTGTTTTATCCCCAAATAGGTGGCCCTTTTTATAGTAGTACAAGCTACCATCAACATTATTGAGGAGGCTCATTGCAAGCAACATCCTAGCCCAATGGTGTGAATGTGGAAACAACAAAATGATATGCATCTATATGAAGGTAATTTTTCCATGTTTACTTGACCATCTATAAAACCTAACATGTTTACTTGGTTTGGCCTAATCTTCATTCAATTTTAGTACAAGAGCATCTAAATTTAAAAATCATCACTTTCTCATCAAACCACTACTTATGAGGATGAATTTCTTGAATGTCCATTTGCACTCCTCTTATAGAAATAACAAAGCATTTAACCTTACTTGCATTAGCATAATATTAGTGTCTTCCAGTTCTATTTTTTGTGACATTTGGAACAAATGGAGCTAGAGGTTGATTGGTAGTATCCCTTCCTTCCTAAACACAAGTTTACATATTGAATTACCTATACAAGCATTCAAGTTCACCCTATCATCTCATAATGTTCTTTTTGACTACATATGCCAATTCCATTGTAACTTGATAATTTTTTTTAAAGACTCAAACCATATTCTTAGCTATAGATTCAACTAGATAAATACCTTGTGGATAGTAATTGGAGGAATTATTTAATACAAATCCATACTATAGTACAAACTGAGTTAGTTTTCCTTTAGTGAATGCTTTAGCATTACATGTAATAACTACTGAAGGTACTCCACATCTAGTGATAACATATTCAAAGAGTTGTATTATGGTATCTTGATTGTCAATCTTGATTGAAATTGATTTTACCCATTTAGTAAAGTAATTTTTTATTAAAACTCAACCATGCTCGACCAAGGACCAATCTTACCAATAAAGTGTAAATCCCATTATTTAAATGACTATGAATGATCAGTGATTGTAGCAACATTGGTGCTTTCTTCCTATTTTTTATGAACATGCAATATGAATTACCATTTTTGACCCACTACAATTTGTTTGAGATAATATTCAACCAATAACACCCTACTCTTATGATTTTATAAGTTGTTTTATAAGCTAAGTAATGCCCAACCTTGGAATGGTACTTGTATAGCAGTTTGTTCATTCTTTCGCCTTCAACACACCTTAAAACTGCATTGTCATATCCTTTTTGGATCAACACTCCATTTAGAGATTATTCCATTATTTTTATTTAAATAATATTCTTTCTTTTGATGTTAGATCTTCTAGAATAATACTAGTTTGCATATGTTCTTAGACATCTCACATCCACCCTATTTGTATTTGACCATCTACTTGATCTTTAGGTTGCTAAACATCATCTACAAATCCATCCTAATAATTTGTATGAGACAAGGTCAAGTTCTTGCATAGTTTTCATCCTCTCAATAGTTTCATGGATTTGACCTTGATATCAAACTCCTAGAGTTAATTGATCCAATCAACTCTTTTCCCATCCAATTCACTATGCAAGATGGTAAACCTAACATCTTAACGTACTAAAAAAATGTAATATTGCTTTGTGTAAGGTAATATTTGAACCTTATTAACACTTTAAGCCCAAAAAAATCATGTTTCTCAATAAAAGTATGCTTCTCCTTGTAGTTATTGTAACAACTCATAAATAGGATGTAAGGAATAGAGCAATTTTTTTTACAAGGTTTAACTTACAAAGTAGACCCAATATTTTTCATCAGTATTAAGGCATAACCATATCAAGTTCATTATCACTACAAATGACACCCTCAAGTGGATAAAAGTGGCCAACTTCTCATAATTTCTAAGGGTTCACTTTTCTAATCTCACCATTAGAAAAGATGCCATCAATGGTATCCTATTTCCCATACACTCCTTTGTATGAAATAACTTTACCATGGCATAATGATTACCCTTTAATGCCCATATTACTTAAATGTGGTGCCTATTCCCTAACCCTACATACCCCCATCTATATAGGATTACTATGGCGTGATGTGTTAGTGATCATTTAGTTTCATCTACCCTTGAACTAATTAAGACCATTACCACTCACCTAGTAATGATCATGGTCATGCTTGCCTACCCATAAGGTACCACCACTATACTACCTTGTGAATGATCTGATGGATTATCCCATACCAATCCACCATTAATATTCTCAATTCTCACTTCTAGGGTCACCCAAGCCTCACCGCTAGGGTATATCATTCATAATTACCTAGTTGAATTGTCTACCCACAACTCAACCCTAGATATTACTAATATGGTGCTAACATTCATGCCCATAAACACACCCTCTTAACCCAATGGTCCTAAACAATATTTCTATCTAATAAATCATTCTAAAAAATCAATACTAACATTCATATATAGGTCCGAGGTGTAGACCAATTGGTTCATCCAAACCCCATAAGGGGGCGGAGGTCCAAGATTCAAATCTCGGGCCTCGTCGGACTGAAAACTTGTCCCTTTCCTGGTGCTTTCAACAGCGTAAAAGGTTTAAAATGATTGTGTCATGGCGGTTATAGGGGCGGAGAACGCAAAGATTTGTGTGGCGGCTTTCGGGGCGAACATCATAGAATACTGTGGCTGCCAAAAAAGTTGGACAACCTGCCCGGATTCGTGGTGGCTATCGATTCCACCATGTAAAATATATATATATATAGATAGATAGATATAGATATATAGATATATAGATATATAGATATATAGATATATATATCATATTGCTAAGACTAACATATTTAGGTTCATTCAAAACATAATTCTATAAATACGTATTTCCTTTATTTACATGAAAGGAAGTAATCAACGTCTAGAAAAACCATAACCATATTTCATTAATTAAAATTCCATCATCATCTTAAATAAATAAATAAACTCCATCTTGGTATCAACAATTAATTTTCCAAAGATATTTAACATAGAAGGAAGCAATAAATCATATTTCATTCTTTGAACAAAAATTCATAATAATATAACAAGAATGTTTATCTATCATAATCATTGCATAGCATAACTTCCACACAAGATACCTTTCAAGTATTTCTCATCTCCAAATACAATATTATATTTCAACATATATACATAAATAGCCCTTAGTTTCATTTTCTTTCTCAAAGTCTTCTACTTTATAGGTATTCTCCATCGAACTTTTGAATGTAAGTAGGGATAATGACATCTATTGTAAATGAGTATGCAAACCTAATATGCATGATGTAATAAATTCATACAAGAGCAATGCAATATCGACAAAAGCCCATACTTCTCTCACTCAAATATGGATGTTTTGCTACACAACCCACATCCATCCTTTTGAGTAAATCTTATTATTCAACCATTTATTTTTAAATAGAATCTTTTTTAATACATTAATTTCATCATTTGTTCTTACCATTTCCTTAAATCATGGGTTTGTTACTCTTTAATTAAACCCAACCATACTCCTTACATTTATCATAAATATTAAACTAATATTGATTATTAATAAAAATACATTATTTAATCAATATTAATAAGACAAAAGTCTTCAATCCTCTATTAATATAAATTAATAGTTTCAACCCTATTAATTAAACATTAATTAAATTCGAATCAAAGAAACGGACCGATCTTATAATGATTGTTGGAAGAAGGGGGAGGGAGCGATGAAATTAGGGTTTCTTGGGAGGGTGGGGATGCCGATGGGCGGGAAGGCTGTTCTGGGAGAGCACGAGACCGTCGGCAGGTCGAACCAGGGGCTCGGCAGGGTGGAGGGAGGGCAAACAGAGTCTGGGGATGCCGAGGAGTCCTTACCAAGTCGTGGCAAGGATCTGCCAGACAAACGGGGAGATGGACCTCGGAAGTCATATGCTTTGGCAGCGGCCTCTGAAACCCTAAGCGGGCTCTTCTCCAAGGAGTTATTTTCGTCCGGGGACGAGTTGGACATCCCGGCGGAAATTCTCTCAAGCTTTGTGGATTTCAAAAAATTTACCCTCATCGATAAGTTTATTGGTGGTCGTCCCGACATGGAGACCATTCGCAAGTGGGCGTCTGGCAAATGGCGGACCTCTGGTCACTTAGAGTCGGCTGCCCTAACCCGAGGTTTTTTCACGATTAGGCTGAGCAACAAGGAGGACTACTGTAAAATCCTGGCCGGAGGGCCTTGGTTCTTGGGCCGTAGGAGTCTCTTTCTAAGGAAGTGGGGTTTGGACTTTAACCCCGATACCCGTAATATCAACATTGCTCCAATATGGGTTAGGCTCCCGAGTCTTCCCCTTTTTTGTTGGCATGAAAATGTAATCAAAGGTATTGCTCGGTCCATCGGGGAGCTGATCACTTTAGACTCTCCCACCAAAGCTCGAACTAGATTTGTCCAAGCTCGGTTCTGCATTTTGGCGGACTTGGAGACGGACCTCCCTTCCTCCATTACTCTGCGGTCTGGGGGTACTTTTCTACACAAGCAAGCTATTGTTTATGAGAACAGGCCAGCTTTCTGCCCTCAGTGTAGTTCTCAAGGGCATCTTCAATCCAATTGTCCTCTCCAAAAGCCGAGGAAGAAGGAGCGGGATCCCTGCAACCCTCTGGAGCACGGTGAAGGTCAGACGAAGCACCCTTTTGCGAAAGGCCATGAATCTCCAGGTCCATCTAGGGACCATCTCGAATCCTCCTTACCAGAAGAGGAAATCACCACCCATCCGGACTCCGAGCAGTGTGGTGGGCGCCCCCAACTAGGACCACAGGAGGAAAATGAACAGCCCCCCCCCTTATCACCACACAGGCAGATTCATCCAAAATTTATGACCGAAACTCTCTCGAGGCACAAAAGATATTGGAAGACTACCTGCTGGGAAGAAGAGGTTACCAGCCTGGTAATATTAGCCCTCGGATTACGAGGAGTCAAAAGCGAGGGGTGGATTTTGGTATTGAAAGGAAGCAGGGTCGTCCCCCCAAAAAGGAAAAGAGAGACAAAGAAACTGCGGCTGATGTTGCAAATGGAACCCAACGGTTGTTGTTTCAGGATGACTTTGATTCTTTGATGGGTGACGCGCTTATCCCAAAACCTCCCTTCCAGCAAGGAAAGGGAAGTAAGAAGAACCTCAAATCGTACGGATGAAATCCTGGATGTGAGAAGACTAAACGGAGTGGCCATTTGGGCCAGGGTAAAATTTTCTAGCAGGATTTTCAACGGTTTGTTTCAGTCCAGTCATTTTTCTTGGATCCTATCCAACATGTATGCTTCGAATTCTGCCTCCGGGAAAGCAAAAATGTGGAAAGTTATTTCCTAGGTATGGGAGAATTTTTTATAGTTTTCTTGGTTGTCTTCTTCTGCTTTTCGATGGTCCAGCTTCTTCAGCTAGTTTTTGTTTTCCCAATTATAATGGCCATGGTTTCCAGGATAATCAGGCAAAAATGCCTTACTTGTAGCCCTCGGGCAATTAGCAGCTTTTTGTTTTTTTTTTAATACAGGTTTATTCTTCCAGCCAAGAGGCATGAAGCACTATTTAGCAAGGCTGATTTTGTATATAAGGTTTTGGGATCCTCTATAAAAACTCACTGTTAATCTATTATAATAATTACCAAAAAAAAAAAAACATTAATTAAATTCGATAATTAATATTGATTAATAAATAAACACATTATTTAATCAATATTAATAAGATAAATGTCTTCAATCTTCTAATAATACTAGTTATTAGTTTCAACCCTATTAAATTAATAAAAATAAATCTTTTTGTAAACTACCATAATAAAAAACTACATTTTTTTTTTTAACAGATAATAAGGTTCCTTCACTAAAAGACTCCCTTAACACTACAATACATAAGGTGATAACAATCATTTATCTAACCCTATTAATTCAATATTAATAAACTTTTTCATAAATTGTCATAGCAAAAACTGCAATCTTTTTTTATTTAATATGACAGCAAGGTTCCTTCACTAAAATAAAATGCATTCAGTGTTAAAAATAAATGTAGATTTTAAAAAAGATATTTTCATGAAATTAAACCATTCCACAGGATGCAAATTAGAAAGCAATCAAAAGGCGTGAAGTTTTTTAAAAATAACTTTTGCAAATAAATATAACTAGAGCATTGACGTCACGAAAACCTCACACGGTTAAAGCAATTTAATTAGTGAGCACTTGGTTTAGATTTTAATCTCTTGATTTTTGTTTTTAATGTAAAACATAATTTAAAGGACTTTGAATTTGGATCTTTCTAAAGAAAACTTAAAATATACCAACTCATATATATATCAACTAATCCAAAACTACTATAAGGTATTCAAAGTTCAATTGGATTTCTTAATTGGATGCAGCTTGAAAAAATACAGTAGATCTCTACTCTTAGAATTAGGTATGCTCATAGGAAATCTAAGCAAAAAATCAAAAATTGAAAAAAAATGGTAAAACCAACAAAATAAGCATAAAAACATTTACACTTCCTCGTAAAAGAAAATTAGAAGAAATTACCTTCTCACCAACAAACCCAAATTGTTCACATCTTTTTCCAATTTCTTCCACCCAGCAACTTTCTCCTAGCCTACAATATCAATCCCTCAAACCCTCACAGCAAGAAGGATGAAATAGGATTTTAGAGAGAAGAGGGAGATTAAGAAGATGGAGAAGGTGAAGCCCAAGAGTCCAGTGACTCTTTCTTGCTTCTTCTTGCAATGTTTCAAAAAGATTAATTTTTCAACATTTTCCAAATTCTAGGTTTTCAAAAAAATAACTTTCCAAAAATTTTCAAATAATTACATTTCAAAAATGATTGACTTTCCAACTTTCCAACATTTTTCAAATTGCTATCTTTAAAAAAAATTAACTTTCCAACATTTTTCAAATTGCTACATATAAAAAAAATTACCTTTCCAACATTATTAAATTATGAACTTTATTCATAATAATATTTATTTATTTATTAAATGTACCCCTTTTAAAAAGTATTAATTTAATAAGGATAATATTAATTTACTAATATTTTTTTAAAACAATGTATTAGTAATTAAATTATCTACTCACTTCATAGAATTAAATTAATTAACACTATTACTATTTTTTCTTTACTAATGCTATCATTAATTTTTAACATTAGCATTTAATATTTATAATTTTTTTTTAACATGGTGGAATCGGTAGCCGCCACAAATCCGAGCAGGTTGTCCAGCTTTTATGGCCGCCACAATATTCTGCGTTGTTCACCCCAAAATCCGCCACATAGATCTTCGCGCAATCCACCCCTATAACCGCCATGCCACAATCATTTTAAACCTTTTACACCGCTGAAAGCACTAGGAAAGGGACAAGCGTTCAGTCCGGTGAGGCCCGATATTTGAACCTTGGACCTTCACCCCCTTATGGGATTTGGATGAACCAATTGGTCTACACCTCGGACCTAACATTAGCATTTAATATTTGAAGTATTATTTTTACTGGATAATAAGGGGTTGTACTCAGATCACTTACCCTTGACAAATTACAACTCTCTTATTTAGAGCTTGAAATTTTATAAATAAATACACTTCTCATCTCAATTGAGATGCTATAGCTAGAAACCTACATCATTTTACATAAAATATTTGAATTTTTTATTTTCATTTTTTGGATCTTTTCAATTTTCTATATGAATACAATTATTCCTTAATTTAGCATCTTCCTTGACATTTTTCTATAGTTTAATATTTTGAGTATTAATAATACCAACATTATTATTAATACCTTTCTTCTCAAATAAATAATCAATTAAGTTCTATACTTCAAAACACAAATTTTAATACATCCTAATAAATTAAGAGCCTAATTAACACAAGGGTTCTTGCCAAAGATTGTCCTCACTCAAACCAAAGATGCAATCATCAAAAGTAAGAATATGCACAAATAAATACATTTTATAAGCAGGAGGCATTATGATATCTACAGGTTATCCATCACCTATGAAGGACCCCTAAGCATAGAGGTAAGGGCTCTTTTTCTTTTATAGCAACCTCCTTGCCTAATGATGCATTTAATCATACATACACACATGCAAATGCTTCTACATGATTGTTTTACCCCTATGGGCTATTAATTGAAAATAATTCATCATTTTATCTTTCTCATTTCTCTCAACTTTTGTGGTTGTCCCATACCAATCCACTCATGATATTACCTGGTCTTGCAACCACAAAACTCGTTAGCAATATCATATTTTAAAAATAGCATAATCCAACTTAGAAAGAATGAAATACAACTATCAACTCATCTTGATAGAAGAAAATAGAAATATACATTAAATATCATCACATCAGTATATCAATAAAACAAGGGAAAATCCCATAAAAATGGGCCATTACATCCTCTTCCCTAGGACTAAACGCATTCCCTTGTATTTTTCAAAAAATAAAATAATTTTTATTAAACAAGAATGAAAACTGCTTTCTCATTTCATCTACATCTTCCCAAGTAGTAAAATTCTCAAAAAAATGGTCCCAACTAGACCTTACTATATTCTAAGGTATGTTTTCTCAAGTTTTAGAATGAAACCCTAGAATCTTGATAGGTTGCACCTCAATTGCCCTGGGATATATCATCTATAATTTAGACACATTCCAAACATGATAAGGATTAGCAACATACTTCCTAAGCAGGGATATGTGAAAAGTACCATGTATTTTTAACAGGTTGGATGGTAAGGCAAGTTGATAGGCTATTGGAATAAATTTCTCAATTATATCAAAAGGTCCACCAAAACGAGGATCCAACTTGGTTGACTTGATGGCACTTTTCTTGGATCGCACCCTTAAGAAGAATTTATCTCCCATGAAGTATTATCTCGATAATATTTTTAAATCAACATAGCTCTTTTAGCAATTAGCTGCTTCCTTGAGCCTTTGTTGAATCACCTTGAGTTGCTCCTTCATCTTCTTGATAGTGTTTGGTTCAATCATCACCTAATATTTTAGATTATCCTAAGATAGAGGTTTTTTGTACCTTCTTCCATACAATGCCTCAAATAGAGCTATTCCCAAGGATGCATGGTATCCATTATTATATGCAAACTCTGCCAGATGCAAAGTCTTTCCACTTAGAATTTTTATCCATGTAATACATGTGGAGCATATCTTCAAGTACTTAGTTAACCCTCTCTGTTTACCCATCTATTTTTGTATGGCAAAAAAATTGATATTCAACTTAGTGCCCAAATCACGACGAAGAGCTTGTTAGTATTTTGACATAAATCTAGAGTCTCTATCCAATACGATTACTTCAAAAAACCTTACAATCAAATTATTTCCTTGGTAAACTTATTCACCAAAATTGGTGCATCATCCTTAATGTTCCCCGATATGAAATGTGCAATCTTTATCAATTTTTCCATCACCACAAGAATTGCATCATGGTGGTACCTTTTTTAGGCTAACCCACGATAAAATCCATGGATGTGACATGCTATTTTTGAGTAGGTATATCATGTGGGTATAGTTTTCCTATTGGATGTTTATGTTCTACTTCTTCTTTCTAACATTCCAAACATCTAGCAATGAAACCATTAACATCCTATTTCATTCCAAGCCAATAAAAGGTCTTTTTCATATTCTCTCTCATCTTGGAACCTCCTAGATGAGCAAAATATGGAGAACAATGTACCTCTGCATAATCATTCTCCTTAAATCATAAATATTTTGTATAACCATCCTACCTTTGAAACACAAAAGCTTACATTTTATGCTAAAATCCTCATTTTCCTCAAGATTTCGATGAAACTTTAGTCTAGATTTCAATGCAATATGGGTTTTGTAACTACATTTTTTTACTTTTTCAATCAAGTCAACATGACTCTAGGTTAAAGTTATTATATGCCTCCTCCTACTCAAGGCATCAACCACCTTATTTTTCTTTCCTTTGATATATTCTAATACCAAATTCATATTAAACTAAGAACTCTATCCACCTTCTTTGCATTGCATTCAACATCGGTTGGGTAAAGATGTACCTTAGGCTTTGGTGATATATCCTTAGTTTGAAAGGTTTTCCCAACAAGTAATACCTCCAAACCTTGAGAGCATGGACAACAATTGCTAGCTCTAGGTCATGTGTAGAATAGTTCAACTCGTGCTTCTCAAGTTTTCTAGATTCATAGGCTACTATAGCTTTATTTTAGGATAAAATTCCTCCCAATCCTTCTAAAGAAGCATATGTGCATACTGTAATTTCCTAAAAGGATTAGGTATTTTGAGAATGGGTGTTGTAGTAAGCTTATTCTTTAGAGTTTCAAGGACAAACTCATACTTCTCCATCCATTTGAACTCTTTTTATTTTCTTTGAATGCTAGTAACAGAGTATGTAATTCTTGAAAAGTTTTATATAAATCACCTATGGTAACATGTCATTCCCATGAATCCTTATATTTTTTGACAAATTAATAGGTGCAAACCAGCTTAGTATGGCTTCAACTTTATTTGGATCAACAACAATCCCTTCTGTAGATATAATATGCCCTAAATATTGTATTTGTGAAACGTAAAAGCCATACTTTGATAACTTTCCATAAAGTTGATTCTTCCTCAACACCTCTAATACCAATCCCAAATGTTGGTCATGCTCTTCTTTGATGCAGGAATACATCAAGATATCATCCAAAATTATTAAAACAAAATGATCAATATATTATTTGAACACATTGTTCATTAGGTTCATAAAGACCATTAGTGCATTTGTTAAACTAAATGGTAGAACCGTAAATTTATAGTGTTCATATCTTCAATTGATGGCATCCTATCAAGTCAATTTTTAAAAAAATTATGGTATCTTTTAATTGACCAAAAAAATCATCAATTCTTGGTAAGGGATACATGTTCTTGATGGTCACCTTGTTCAAAATCCTATAATCAATATATATCTTAAGGAACCATCCTTCTTTACAAACAACATTGAAGCACCCTAGGATGACACATTGGAGTGGCACCTTTAACTCCTACAACTCAATTTTGGTCATTCTATAGGGTGTCCTAGCAATAGGTTTTGCCCCAAGAATTAATTCAATAGTGAAATAAAATTCACGTCAAAGTGGAAGGCCTAGAAGATCTTTCGAAAATATATTCCTAAATTCACACAAGATTAGATATTTCTTAAATAGTTCTATATCTCCATTACTTCCTTTATTTTCATTTATTTTTATCATATACAATATTCTACCTCTTTTAATTACCTTCTTAAGTTGTGTAGCTGATAATAAATATGGTCAAAAAGACCCTTGCTTGCTTTAAACCCTTAATCTTTGCTTATCCTTATTAGTATAATCCATCCACATTTCTTGAAAATTGATTAGGACACCACGGATCTAAGCTAATCCATCCCCAAAATAGTTGATCCATTGGGTAATAAAATATTGACATTAGACAAGCATTGGATCTCTAAATAGGTTTTCCCAGATCCATACTCGGTTTTTGACCCTTGTGCCAAAAATCTAGGTTTTTTTGGCATATCCCCAATAATACTAGAAGAAATAAAACTATTTGTGGATTCATAATCAATTATAATATTTACATCTCTATCAAATATTTATAATCAATTATAAAGGACCTTGTGTTTTCTTCTATGACTGCTCTTTGGGATTGATGTTGTGGGTCCAGCGGGATTTCAGTTTCTTTTGTGGCCTTCCTGGGAGGGCCTCTGGTTTCCTTGTTGTTGTTTCCTTGCAGGACTTCCTCATCTATTTCCCTAAATTTGTTTGATGGCGGTGTTGAAGGTTGTCTAGGATTTTTGGCTGCATCCTTTCTATCTGGGCTTTATCGTCTGTAGCTGGGCTTCCTCGTGACTCCTTCCTCTTGGGTTCCTTGGGAACTTTCCTATATTTTTCCTATGGTGTGTTGTTCTACTTTTGTTGCTTCCTCTACTAGGTTGGCGTCCTTGAAGGCTTCCTTCTTCATTGCATGAGGACTTCGTGGCCTATGGAGTTCCTCAATATGTTGACCCACTTTCCAGGCCTGTGATTCAATGCTTGAGGATTTTGTGGCCTGAGGAAATCCTCTATTGGTTGTTCCACCTTTCAGGCTCGCAAGGGATTCAATTTTTTCTCTGTTTGAGTGATCCTATGACATTCCTGCTTACTTCCCATCCTTGTTTAGGTGGTATTTACTGTAATAGTATTTTCTCTGCTCCACCCTTTGGTGTAGAGGGGTTTTTCTGCTTTTGGTTAGTTTTCCCCTGCATGGGAAGTTGTATCTTTCATGGTTTTCGGTTTCCCATGGGTGGTTTGGTGCCTATTTCCTTTTCCCACCCTTGGGATGTTTCAAATTTAAATTTAGGCACCTATTTTTTTTCCTGCTTATGGGAAATTTCAAATTTGATTTTAGGCAGGTTTTCTATTTTCTTCTATCACCTTCTCCTTTCCCATCTTGCGCGCTTTTCAAATTTTGATCCACACATTTTTCCTTGCTACCTTCCTGAAGGTGTTCCTCAAGCCTTTCCTGATGTCCATCCTTGGACTGTTCCTCTTGCAGTTTGATATAATCATATTTTGTGATCCTTGATAAAAATCCACTTTTAATTCATATTAACTTACCAAAAAAATATTTTACTATTTAACAACATAGGAATAGCCTGACCATCTAGGTTTTGACTTTCGGTTGTTGCATAAATTTGATGAGGTTGCTCTTTTTCTCTACCCATTAGGGATACTTGTTTGCATAATAAGGACCTTTACAAATGAAACAACCTATCTAGGGTGCATGAGGTTTCTCTTGTCTATTTCCC
Organism: Wollemia nobilis; assembly: GCA_028583015.1. Classification (NCBI taxonomy): domain Eukaryota; kingdom Viridiplantae; phylum Streptophyta; class Pinopsida; order Araucariales; family Araucariaceae; genus Wollemia; species Wollemia nobilis. Next base: position 2,790,319 of record JAQPPZ010017128.1, read on the forward strand.
CTTGTATCCTCCTTATGTATGGGATCATTCTATTTTTGAGGACAAGATTTCGAATTGTCCTTTCTCTAGAAATTCTTCTTATAATTATCCTGGTTTTCGTTGTTCCCATTCCTAAACATGGATCCCTATTTAGGGTTTCCTTTACTTTTATTATTTTTTTCATTAGACCACCTTACAAAACCAACACTTTTCCTCTTTCTGAGTTCTTATTGTTCTTCCTCTTTCAATTCTCTATAGAGAAAAAATATATTTTTAGTGTGTTGCATTGTCTTCTCCTACCAAGCCAAATCATATACCTTTTGTATATTTTTGGGCTTCAGTAGGTTAATTATTATTTAGATCTTAAGATCTACACCTAAGATAAAATTTTGCACGTTCAAATGTTTCTGTCTCATATTCAAAAACATATTTCAAAATTTTGATGATTTTTTATAATAAGCCTCCACGGTCAAGGTACCTTGTTGAAGTGTAGACTATTCCTCAATTTTTTCTACATAAAATTTTTTTGTTAGGAATATTCCCTTGAATACCCTTACAAAATCATTCTATTTCAAATCCATTGCTTGGATTACTCTACCTACCTTGAATGTATTCCACCATTCCAAGGCAACATATTGTAGATGAATGGTGATCCAAAAAGTTTGTGTTTCAATCGAGTAGTTATTCATGGAAAAGTAGATTTCTAATTCATTCAACCAAGATTATGTTGCAGCATCCACTTCTTTTCCACTTGTTATTTCCATTGCACAACTCATCCCAATAGGGGACCCATTTAAAATATTTTTGAATTTTTACACCAATTTTAAAGTTTACTTGCACCCATGTTTTACATTCGCTTGCATTGAATAAGTATTTTAACTTGTTGGCATTGAATATTTTAGAATGGATTGGATTTCAATTGCTCTCCATAATTTGGAAAATTTAATTTTTTAAATTGCTTTAGGGTTGTCTAAATTTTACCATTTTTGGTAGTTGTAAACCTAAAATGACCATAACTTTTGCTACAAAGCTCTATTTGATATGATTCAAATCCTGGTAGGAAGGTATTGAAATTATCTTGCCAATGGTACAAAGCTTGCATACACAGTATTAATACTTCAAGAATTATGATGAAACTACCATTCAACATATATCATTTCTCCATAGTAGTCCATGAGTTTCAAGAGGTCATATCTTCTTATCCAAAGCAATTTTTTAGTTATTTCAACCATTTTAGATACCTATTTGGTCTATTTATAAATTTTTAAAGTTTCATGAAATTCCTAATTTTTGCACTACAAGATTATTCTTAGCCCCATAGTATGTAACAAACCATTACACCAAATATTTGAGGTGTTAGTGAAATCCAAACACACCAAGATCATAAAATTCTCACCCACTTCAAGATTGAATTCTGGACAACGAGCTTGACTCTCCGTACACTCCCACACGAGGACTCTGCACGGCAAACCTGAATTTTCGCCTGCTCCGCGACTTGAACCTAGGTGATTGCTCTGATACCAAATGTAATGAACCATTACATAAAAATCTCAAGGTATTAGTAAAATTCAAACACACCAAGATCATAATAGAGCATGCACTAGTTTCATAAATCCAATAATATGAGGTCCATGGTCCATTAAATCAGGTTGAAACTAGCTTTCAGATAGGTATAAAAAAGCCCAAGTAAAATACCAAGTCCTAAACTCAAGTCCCATTCTCTTATGTCTATGCACCTCGTTTCCCCTATTGGCATTAAAATTTAAAACATTAAGTAAATAAATTTGATTTGACCGATTTTATCTTTTGTGCACTAAGGTTTAAAGAATTAATAGTGCCCTTTTAATTCTTTAATTTCAAATTTTAAAAGTTAAGGCTTAATAAATGAATTAAGTCACCTCTGAAACTTACCATTCGAGTGAATATTAAAGTATCATATGATCCATAATGATCTATCATACTATTACCAAAATTAATGGCAAGCACCACGATATCCAAGTCATTCATGCTCCTATTTTAACCTTAAGTTTTTATGTTTTGACTAGCTATCATTCGTCCAATTGCAAGCCAATAAAATTAAGGCACCATGCATGTAGCAGAGGGTTCTCATTTGCCAATCCAATAAATTTTAAGCACCACACATGCACATCATGCTCTCATTTGTTGATTCTACCCAACTAAGAAAACCTTAGGTAAATATTTTAATTAAATTTAATATTTTTGGCATGAATTGGAAGACTTTTAAACCAAAGCATTATTTTCTTTGAGGAAGCTTTTGATTGACCCGTCGTAGGAAGGGCGTTGAATGGTGATTGGCCAGAGATACGCATCCTACAATACATCACCAAATTAATGGTGAATGGCTTAGATTAGCCTAACCGATTTCAGGTGTTGAATGGCGATTAGACAAAAGAAACAAACAAAGATTAATTAAAATCATTTCAACATAAGACTTAGGCCATGAAAACTTTAATGTCGATTTTACTTTATTTTTCTAGAAAGAAGAAATTATGGGCAATACTTCAATTTGAATAATGTTTTATGTAACCCTAATATTTTGGGCCTGAATGAATCATGAAAACCCTAGTATTGATTTAATACTTCGGCATTAAAATTTAAAAAAAAAAGATAGACCATATGGAAAAAAAGATAAAAGAGTTATACCACAAAAAGGTATTTGGCTAGGTAAATTCTATATTAATAAATTTCTAAAGTCTTAAGTATCAACAATCCTAATTCCTAGTCTTTCATAAATGATTCTTTTGTTACCCTAATTATTTCAGGTTTTCTAAGTCCCCTCGCCACGCCTGTGTACCCTAGTTCCTAAATATTTTTGTCTCCTAAAGTAACATATTTTTCACTTCCCCCTTTTTGTCATTCCAAAGTCTTAAATATTGTGAAACGTAAAGAAATATTAGTATAAGGAAAAAGACCTCATAAAAAAATTAAATCTCTTTCCTAAGGTTCTATGGAAATAAAGCGGATAATTTTGATTGGCCATAAAAATGGGGCGTTCGATAGCAATTGTCCCATATATGAATAGTTAAAAAAAGCCCCACTGCATTAAGGGTGGATGATCCAGATTCATCTGCTAGGAGAGGGGCACTAGATGGCGATTGGTCAAAAATGAAGGGTCCTAATAAGCGTGTCATAAGAGGGTGAACGGATACAATTGGCCCGCCTGAGCTGGGGCATTGCATGGCGATTGGTAGGAAGTAGAAGACAAAGGAATTGCTCTTCAAATATGGAAATAATAATGCTTTTTAAGCAACACATGAATTAATTAAAATATTTTGGCATAAAACTCAGGGTATGAGAACCTTAAGGCGATGCTTTAATTTGATTAATATTTTCTATATAACCCTAATATGTTGGACCTAAAAGAATCATGAAAACCTTAATGTTAATTTTAATATATAGGTATCGATATTAAAATGAAATTTAATGTTTAAGCTAATTCTTTGGGATGGATAGCCCAGATTGACCTATTGAGGATGGGTGCCAAATGGTGATTGGCCAAATATAAACGAACCACAATGCATTGCTAGATTAGAGGTGAACGACCTATATTGGCCCGCCTGAATTCAGGCACCGTATGGCGATTGGTGGAAATAAATGGACAAAAAAATAATTAAAATCATTTTTAACATTCCACCTAGAGCACGAAAAATATTAAGGTTGATTTCAATTTTTTGAAAGGAAAAAATTTTAGACGATGCTAAGTCTAGGAATAAGTCTAAGATTATTTTGAATAATATTTGTTTACATAAGCATAAGAGTTTTGGCTTTAATAAATAATGAATGAACATTAAATTTGGCTTTAATATTTTTTCTCAAAATCTTAAGATAATGGTCAAATTTGATTAATATTTTTTTACAACCCTAAGAATTTGGTCTTTGATAAATAATGAAAACCTTAGTATTAATTTTAATACTTTGGTATCAAAAATTAAAATGGAATTTTAATGTTAAATTCAATACTTCGGTCATGAAATATTAGTATTAATATTAATACTTTGGAATTAAAATTAAAATAGAACTTTAATATTAAACCTATTACTTTGGACTTAAAATTAGAAGGGACTAAACCTTATAAAAATAATTAATGAAGTTTGAACAAATAATAAGAATCCATATTTAATATTATCAATTCGAGAACCTAAGGTAAGTTCATAATGGTAATTTAAACCGTTAAAATAGAGAACGATAAATTTACAATGACCTTAATATTCGAAGAAATTAAAACATATAATCACCAACCTTTCTAAAAATAAATATATATAATAGTAATAATATTTTAAAAACATCATAAAAAAATATGTTTTTCACCAAACATGAATTCAAAATGACACATGCCTTTCTTCTATGATTATAGGTAAATAAAATCGAAGGTGGACGAGAAACAAAGGAGGATAAAGGGAGCCTTGATAAATCTAGAAGCTAGTCAAGCGTCTGGAAGAAAGTTTAGAAGAAATACAATGAATCTAGACCTGATCTTGACCAGTTAGTGCATGATAACTCAACTCACTTAGCTTCAAGGAGAAGATACCAAAGTAGTTAAAAGAATCAATGGCTGAAATTAAATTCCAAGATCAAGAAGAACCTTAAGATGACACATCATCTATCTAGGCAATGACATACAACTTATTTGTACAACTGTAAAGCACTAAGATGTCATTGTAATGAACTAAAATTTTAAAATTGTAAGGCTATAAATAACCATTGAGACCCCATTCCAAAGGGTTGAAATCCATCATAGCAATAGGTATTTTTAGAATTTTTTATTTTGTAGTTGGTGGATATCTAAACCTTGTCATTATACTTGGAGAATTATCCTTGCAATCACATGATGCAAGCAAGTCTGAGTGTAATCATTGAATATATTATCAATACAATGTATTAGAATTCTTGGTGTAATTTGCGCATGATGATGGTGGTTACATTTGAGTCAATTTTAGTGCATTGTATCTTTCCCCTTTGAAGGTAGCATTGCCTTGGTCTTAGATAGTGTGAATGTTGATTGGACCAAGGTTGGTTGATTCAAAATTGTTGCTTCAACAGATTCAGTTTAAGACTCCAAGATTCAATGGTTTGTTTTGTTTCCCTCTTTAACCCTTTTCTTTTAAATTTTCTTTGAAAGGAGTAGATTGGTTGAATTTCATTTTTGAAGCTTATTTTATGTGATATACTCTTTTAAGTTTCAGAAGAAGTATTGTTGTGTGCTATAATATTTTATGGATATGATGCAATGAATGATATATCAATGATAATTTTAAGGTATTAAGCCTATAATCTTACTTTTATATGCTTCTTGGAAGTAATATTTGATGTTAATGCTTATATTTTGATGATTACATGAACAATTGAATCAAAAGTTTTGTTTCTTTAAGCTCTAAAATATAAAAATTAATCACTCACCCTTGTAACCGTTACATGTGGCCCTAAATATTCCAACATTTTTCTTTTATTTTCTTCTTTATACTCTAAAATTATAAGTCAACCAGGTTAGACCAACCTTACCAGAACCTTGGGAAAATTCATATTTCCTTTCAAGATAGGACATCTTGTCTTGATTGTTGGTGTATGTTTACAACTAGGAATATGTATCACTCAACACTAATAAATTCAAGTACCCTAACATTCTTTAAGTCCTTAGCTAGCTCAACCTCAATCCGAGCTTTATCCTCATTGCCTCCTCTAGCAAGCTTTTTTGCTTATCAGCCCCTTAAATTTTGGTTATTAGATTTTTGGTTAAGAAGTGTTTCTAGCATTTTTTTTTGTTGTTTCATCTTCTCTTGTAGCAACTTAACTATCGATGTAAGGTTTTCCATCCTCTTGTTGGAATCCCTCGAACTTCCAAATTTCTTCTCAATATGAGTTGCAGCTTCTTCTTGCGTAGTTGACCCTAGCTTCTTGGAAGATCCTCCTCTAAAAATAGGTGTCATCTCCAAGCTACAAAAAAGAAATAGGATAAATTATAATCCTTAATAAGTTGTACTTTCTAGGATTTTTACTCCTTGGTTTGAATGATCAAGACAAGACATGTGTAGTACCTGCTTATACCAAATCAACTTAAGATCCCTAGAAAAAGTTTAGTCTTCTTAACATTAGTACATCAATTCCAGTTTAATCTAGTTCTTTTCAAGGAAGCAATGAGTCCTACAACCTAGGCCTAGGCTCCGATACCAACTATAATGACCCACAAACTTGACCTAAGGAAGAGAGCAATTTTTTTTACAAGGTTTAACTTACAAAGTACACCCAATATTTTTTATCAGCATTAAGACATAATCATCTTGAGTTTACTATTGCTACAAATGAAACTCAAGTGGATAGGAGTGGTCAACTTCCCGTAATTTCCTAAGGTTCAATTTTCTAATCTCACCATTAGAAAAGAAACCATTCGTGGTTCTTCCATTTCCCATATACTATCCTGTATGAGATAACTTGACCATGATAAAAATATTACCCTTTAAGGCTCATATCACTTAAATGTAATGTCTATTCCCTAATCCTACTATGTAGGATTACTATGGCATGATGCCTTAGTGATTATTTAGTATCATCTACCCATGAACTAAGATCATTACCACCCGCTTGTTAATGATCATGGTCATTCTTGCCTACCTACAAGGTACCACAACTATATTACCTTGTGAATGACCTAGTGGATTATCCCATACCAAACCATCATTAATATTCCCAAGCCTCATTGCTAGAAATCATTCAAGCCTCACTACTAGGGCCACCCAAGCCTCACTGCTAGGGCCATCAAGCCTCATTGCTAGGTATATCTTTCACAATTACCTGGTTGAATTGTCTAACCACAACTCAACTAATATTGGGTACAACTCAACTCTAAGTATTACTAATAGGGTGTTAGCATTCATACCCATAAACACTCCCTCTTAACCCAAGGGTCATAAACAACATTTTTGTCTAATAAATAATTTTCAAAATTTAATACTAACATCCATATATCATATTGATAAGATTAACATATTTAGTTTCTTCTTTCAAAACATAATACTGAAATAGGTATTTCCTTTATTTACATGAAATGAAGTAGTCAACATCTAGAAAAACCATAACTATATTCCATCAATTAAAATTTCATCATTCTCTTCAATAAATACAATTTTTTTCCATCTTGCTATCAAAAATTAATTTTTCAAACATATTTAACATATAGAAGGAAGCAATAAATCATCTTTGATTCTTTGAAAAAATATTCATAATAATATAACAAAATGTTTATCTATCATAATCATTGCATAACATAACTTCCACACAAGATACTTTTCAAGTATTTCTCATCTCCAAATACAATATTACATTTCAACATATATACATAAATGGTCCCTAGTTTCACATTCTTTCTCAAAGTTTTCTACTTGATAGATCTTCTCCATCAAACTTTTGAATGTAAGTATAGGTATCAAGGCAGCTTCTATAAATGAGTATGCAAGCCTAATATGTATGATGCAATAATTTCATACAAGAACAATGTAATATTTAGAGAAGCTCATACTTCTCTTACTCAAATATGGATCTTTTGCTACACAAGCCACATCCATCCTTTTGAGTAAATCTTACTATTCAACCATTTAATAGTAAATCTCATTTCAAATATAAACTTTTTAATACATTAATTCCATCATTCATTCTTACCATTTCCTTAAATCATTGGTTTTTTATTCTTTAATTAAACCCAACTATACTCCTTATATTTATCATAAATATTAAATTAATATTGATTATTAACCAAACATATTATTTAATCAATATTAATAAGACAAAAGTTTTCAATCCTCTATTAATATCAATTAATAGTTTCAACCTTATTAATTATAAAAAGTACATAATTAATATTTTTTATTAATGGTGAAAACAGGGGTTTTTGGAAGGACCCCAATCCTTTTACATAGGCCAATGAAACTTCCAACAAGGATAAAAGCCCAAGGTCGAAAAGGAATAGTTGGATAAAAATATCATATCAAAGAACAACATGAAAAAACAACACAAGAGGCTAGCAATAAAAGACTGTAAATAGAACAAGAGAGAAAAATGGATAACTAAGATTTGGAGAGACTGACATTGACCTCGAAGTCTTCCTTCTTAATCTACACTAGGATCTTCAACACCTCCCAAGATCCTTCAACACTTGAGCATCCCAAAGAGGATGATTCTTATGGCAGAAGGTATGTTGAAACATAAGGTCCTCCTCAAGATGGCCCCCTATTTGTTACAATGTATAAATTCTAGGTATCCCTCTCTAAATAATTGGTTCTCATTTAGGTTTTACATACTTAATATTTATTAGTAAACAAACACAGTATGACCAATAACAATGTTGATATTTATCTTGGTGAAATTTAAATTTCAAAAGGCAATTGGTAAAATGAGACTTTATCTATTAATCAAAATGATGTCAATGAGCTAAAATTGGAAACATAGCACTTCCATGTAGTTGAAGAATATATGTGATAGTCTTCACGAAAGGGATGTAAACCCTAGGTGTAGTTAAGCAATTAAAAAAAATGATAAATTTGGCTATAGTATTCGCAAAAGGGATATAAACCCTAGGTGCAATCAAGTATTGAAGGAAGAGGGTTGTTCACATACTATCTCTTCAGTCTGTGAGAAAGCCTCCTCAATTAGAAGAAATATCTTAGGGATCATTGGATTTGCAGGTAGATGAACCTCTACCCTCTACAAAAATTTTAGGGGATGAATTTGGGTTGGATCTAATTAATCATGAAGATTAAAAAAATATCAACAAACTCAAGGGAAAACGACTAATCTTGGAGGAGCTCAAAGGATTTAAAGATTGGTGAACTAGTACAGAACTCCATGTAACTCTCCTACCCAAAATTTTCTTTTTTGTTTCTTTTTCTAATCTAGTGGATAGATATAGGGTAATGGATTATAGATATAATTGGTTTTTCTGACAAAGGGGTGTCTATATAAGACCTTTAACTCCTATTTTTAATCTCTTTACATAAGAAGTTGATGGTTTCCTAGTCTGGATGAATCCTTATGCTCCCCTTGTGGAGTTTTGGGGAGAGAATATTATCACCAAAATTGGTAATGTCGGTAGATGCCCAAACAAAGGAAAATATGTCCAGTAAAATTAATATGACTAAAGCAAGATTGATGTTTGGATGGATGTTTTAATTTTTGGGCCTCAATCCATTACTATCTCCTTAAGCAAATGGGAATGGATCCAAAATATTGAATATGAAAACTTCTCCCTAAGATGTTATGGTTATCAACAATATGGCCACTTGAAGAAGAGATGCTCGATCATCTGATCATGATTTGATTCCTCCTTGGTGGATAATATGACCCTACATGCGAATAATTTGAAACCTTCAAATGTCTCAGTTCAAAAGAAAGAAGCGCATCCTCCAGATGCATAAATTATCAAGCAGGAATCATGCAAGCAACAGAAGACTCAACCCCAAAAGGAGAATTTAAATCAAATCATTGATAAAAACCAAATGGTTTCTAAAGACAATCCATATGGTTCTATGTAAAATATTAGCACCTTAAATGGTATTATTGAAGCTGTTGATGATGATCAATTTTTTTAAAATAAAAATCCTACAAAATCTGTTACAACTAGATATTACCTTAGGAGCTTGAAGTACAAAATTGCATTCTTAAATCTTGCCACTCTAAAGGAGGAAGAACATATGCTACAGAAAAAATAATAATCGAATTGATTTTCTCTTTTATGGATGATCGTTATGTTTGTTTTCCTTCTATCCATTGAAGTTATGTGTCATGTAAGGGTTGTTCTTGTTGTAAGTTCCTTCAAAAAATAGTTGATTATGAAAACTTAGCAGTTTGAGGAATGTTTTATTTTTGTAATGGGAGTGGGGCCAATTTAATAAATACTATAAATACAAAAGTATTCATTATTCTAATAATACTAATTATTAGTTTCAACCCTATTAATTTAATAACAATAAATATTTTCATAAACTACCATTATAAAAAAACTGCATATTTTTATTTTTATTTTTTAAAACTGGATAGCAAGGTTCCTTCACTAAAATAAAATACATGCAACGTTAAAAAAGAAATGCAAATTTTAAAAAATATATTTTTCATAAAATCAAAACATTCCAAGGGATTCAAATTGCAAAGCAATCTGGAGGGCTTCCTCCACGAGGGTTTATCTCCAGCTCAACTTCGATGTTCTAAAACCCTTTGAGTGGGAGGTCTCCTTTCTCCCTTTCTTGATATGGCTGCTAAAGAGAGGAAAGGACATATACTAGCTCAAACCCATTGGGGTGAGCTTGGTATGGTGTTTGGCTAAAACAATCTGATGGTGTTCCCTTGGTTGGCTTCGGCTTTGATGGTTTGACTGCTCTAGTTGGATGGTGCTTGGATGGTTTTGTTACTAGGGTTCTCTACCAGTAATAGGTTCATGGCTGGTTTGTACCGCTTTCTTCTGGGTTCGATAATTTCTTGTTGTATCTAGTTGTTTCGGGAAGACAGGGCCAAATACCGATCCAAACCAATTGGGATGAAAGTGGGTTGTTATGCTACATTTTTTTTGGCTTTTGGCCCCATATCTTTGGTGGGTTTCCTAGCTTCAACAGTCTACAAAGATCTCTTTCTCCAATTCCAACAGTGATGGTGTGTATTATCCAGGTTTTTAAGGATTATTTTTTTGGTATCTTACCCTTCTTCCTCTTAGGTGCGGTGCGGAATGTTGCTATCTCATTTTTCTTGTACTTGAGAGTGGTTTTTCTTGAAAAATTTTTGGTTGACTTCGAGATTTGCAAGTTTCATGGAATTTCTTGTGCCAATCTCTTAGATTGTTTTTATGGTGGATTTTGTTGCCTGGTATTTCTAGTGTTGTTTTTTAAACTAGCTATTCTTGTAAGGGGTTCTCCTCTTATGTGCTTTGGTAGATAGATTTGTTGATTGTGATGACAGAATTTCTCTATTCTCCTTTCATGTTAGGCGGCAAATGGTTTGGTTTGGGCAGTTTTTAGTTGTAAATTGATTTTTAGCCGGTAGAATTTTCATTATTTTGTTGTTTTTTTCATTGCTTTGGATTCAGAGCACACAATGGTTTGACCATAGGACAATCTCTTATATTTTCTTGATAAAAATTTATGACTAATTTTCTAGGAGGTTGTTTCATTGGATTTTTGGGTTTGATTTGTGGAATCCAGCTCAATATTTCTTGATATCTTAATGTTAGATCTAAGGTTTGGGGTGCCTTTCAAAACCCTACTTGTAATAGGTTTGGGGATCCTTTTAAAACCCTTCTACTATCAATCAAAAAATTGCAAAGCAATCAAAGGGTGTGAAGCCTTTTAAAAACAACTTTTGCAAATAAATATAATCAAAGCATTGAAGTCACAAAAATCTCACACAGTTAAAGCAATTTAGTTAGTAAGCACTTGATTCAAATTTGAATCTCCTAAATTTATTTTAAATATAAAATATAATTTGGAGGACATTGAATTTGGATCTTTCTAAATAAAACTTAAAATATACCAACTCAAGTATCTAACCAAAGTTTCTAGCTTACTACGGTGGTAAGGGCTTTGGTCTCTCTTTGAGAGGTCCAAGGTTCAAACCCCACTCAATGTGAGGGTACCAGGATCCCTCATAAAAATTCTATGTAAACTCATTGAAGATCAAGTGGCATTAGTTCAACCAGTTAAATTCTTCAACATTTCAAGGAGGAGACCTAGGTTTGAATCTTGCTAAACGATACATGGATAATATCCAAGCTTTGTTGTAATACCACTATGTGGTGATGATGTAATATGGGTGGGGCCCATTTCAATCCCATATAACCCATTATATATATATATATATATATATATATATATATATATATATATATATATATATATATATATATATATATATATATATATATATATATATATATATATATATATATATATATATATATATATATATATATATATATATGTATGTATGTATGTATATGTATGTATGTATGTATGTATGTATTAATAAGTGCGAAGGATTAGGGTTTTTCCTAAAAAATATCTCATCTTTTAGGAGCCATATCTTCACGAAGAGTTATCCGATTCAACTGATTCTTGGACCAACTTGTGCAGAATTTGAATAGCTTTAAAATGAGTGGTCATATGCAAAAATCTGAGCAATATTGAGGGAGATACGACCCTATGAAGTCAACCATTCAGAACAAGGGCAGTGACGATTTTTCAAGTCGTGAAAAATAAAATTGCAAAGTGCGAAGGATTAGGGTTTTTTTCTAAAAAATATCTCATATTTTAGGAGCCATATCTTCACAAAGAGTTATCCGATTCAGCTGATTCTTGGACCAACTTGTGCAGAATTTGAATAGCTTTAAAATGAGTGGTCATATGCAAAAATCTAAGCAATATTGAGGGAGATACAACCCTATGAAGTCAACCATTCGGAACAAGGGCAGTGACGATTTTTCAAGTCATGAAAAATGAAATTGCAAATATTTTCCAACTAGGGTTCGAATGATGGGAAGAGCAATGAAGGGCTAGGACTTCAGTGAGGCAAGACATTCTATCTGGACAAAGAATTTTTTAGCTAAGTTATTTTTCCCTTTCTTTATCTTAGAAATTGTGCATGAAAAATTTATAAAGTTTTTATCAAATATTATATTTGCTATAGGACTTTCAGATAAATTTCATTAGATTTTGAGTTTTAGTTTCCTTTCCATGGATCGATTTATAGTTAAATCCTTAGAATCATCCCTAGTGGTAGAGGTTAGTGAGCGCACCTCAGAGAGATCCTCATTGCTCCAAGATAGGGTAGTTTTTGGTAAATTTAATGGGTATTGGCCAGGGGCTTCAACCTTGAGAAAATGGATTGATAGGAGTTGGAAGTCTCCAGGAGTGATTCTATCATTTCTTCCCAAAGGTTTCTTCCTAGCCATTTTTTGTTCTAGGGAAGAAAGAGAAAGAATCCTAAAAGGGGGTCCTTGGTTTATGGGAAGAGCAGGGCTCTTCCTTACCCATTAGTATGAAGGCTTTTCACCTGAAAATGTAAATCTATCCCTAGTACCAGTCTGGGTTAGGATGTTTGGGTTACCCATTGAATTTTGGGAAATAGATACCTTCAAGGCAATAGGCAACACTCTAGGAGAATTCCTTGAGATTTTAGATACAACAAAAGATGGATTTTTGGCTATTTATGCTCGAATATTGGTCATGATTGATATAAGTAAAGCTTTACCAGAATCAATCATTCTTAAGTATGGGGATAAGATGTGGACCCAAACTATAGATTATGAAAACATATCTTTTAGATGTAGAATATGTCATGAGGTGGGGCATATTGAGAGATCATGCCCTAAGAAGAGCCAACAGAATCATTTGTAGAAAATCGTAAGAGAAATTTACAAATGGTTATGGATAAAGATGGTTTTCAACTTCCAAAAAATAGATCTAGAAAAATAAAAGAAAATGAACAATGGAGACCAATAAGGAAGGATACTAGAAGAAATTCCAATTCTTTTGAGGCTTTAGCCTATGAAGAAAAAGTAGATCAAAACTTAGAGGACACAATACAACAATTTCAACATATTAGCAAGGAACCATCTATTCAATATGATCCTAATTTAAGGAAGAACATTCTCGATGAACCTAAGGAATGTGTCTCATCAGATTTTGAAGACTCTCTTGAAGTACCATGCACCATTCAGGAGAAAATAATTGGTAAATAAAATACAGTTTTAGAAGTTAATACCTCTACCATTAATAAGGAAATACCAAAAAATGAGCAGGATAAGTCAAAAGCTTCTATAATAGAGCTAGGAGAGGATAAATATGTTGAAAAACAAAATTGTGAAAGAATATTGAGGAATAGAATAATAAGACCTACTCCTGATATAGGCAAGGCAAAAAGAGGAAAACCCTCAAATTATCAAGCAAGATCCAAGGAAGCAAGAGCTAACATAGAGAAAGGAACACAAACTAAGTTGGTTGAACTTCTATTTACCAAACAACAAAATGATATTGGTAATACGCAAGAGGGGCCAAAAGCCCCTAATGAGACATGATTATCATCTCATGGAATATAAGGGGTGCTAATGCCCCCTCAAAGCATAGGTGTATTAGGGACCTATGTTTAAGTAATAAACCTGATATTCTATGTATCCAGGAAACTAAAATGACAAAAGAAGTTTCAAAAACTATGAAAGCAATTTGGGCAAGATGTGAATGGGATGCTATGGATTCTGAAGGAGCAGTAGGGGAATTCTAACTTGTTGGAATCCTTCTAGAACCTCTTGTGTAACCATTCATAAAACTAGGCATTGGATAGCCTCTTTAGTCACTTGCTACTTTGTAGATATTCACTTCATCCTTATCAATGTCTATGGACCTACAACTCAGTCAGGTAGATTAGAAGTTTGGAGTGGGATTGAAGCCTTTATGAGAAGTAAAGACCAAGAAACCTGATTCATGATCATTGGAGATTTTAATGCCATAACCAAGTTGAATGAAAAATTTGGGGGAATTAGGAAATTGACCCAAAGTATGAAATATTTCTCAGCTTTTATTCAAAACAACAATCTATGGGAAGTTGAGTTTGAAGAAGACAACTATACTTGGACCAACAACAGGAGAGGCCAGAACCTAATAGCAAAAAATTAGATAGATGCATTCTCTCGATCATTGGCTAGATGAAGGAACTTGTGCTAAAATTAATACCTTAACAAGGATTGGTTCAGATCATTAGCCAATAAGAGTTAAAATGGTGGTAAGTGAATTCAAAAAATATCATATTTTAAATATGAGAAGATGTGGGAAGACCATCCTCAATTTGTTGATATGATAGCTCAAACATGGAATTATTTAGGTAATGGTGGGTTGTATGCTCTTCCAAACCAAATTAAAGCTATGACATCTAGATTAAAATAATGGAACAAGAACACCTTTGGAAATATTTTTGAGAAGAAAGAAGAACTAAAAGATAAACTTTCAAAATTCCAAAAAGGTGATGAAAATAATACAAGCTCAGAGGAAAGGGAGTTGCTTAGTGAATATCATAATATTTTGAGTAAGGAAGAGAAATTTCTAGAGATTAAAATCAAGACAGACTTGGTTAAAAGAAGGAGATAAAAATACAAAGTTTTTTCATAGGATGGCTATAGTACAGAGATCATCTTCTAGAATTAGTAGAATTAAATCAATAGAAGGGGTTTGGATTGAAGATCAAAGTGAAATTAGAAAAGAGGTAAAGTCATTTTATCAAAATATTCTAGGTTCAGAGGAGACCAAAGTTCTTAATGATAAACTTCTTCAAGATGTTCCTTCAGTTATAACAAATGAAGACAATAGGAAACTGATGGAGCCTATTACTCTAGAAGAAGTTCATTTAGCTCTTTTCTCTTTTAATAAGGATAAATCCCTAGGTCCAGATGGGCTCTCTACAGCTTTTTACCAACATAATTGGGATATAGTGAAGGATTCTTTATTGGTGGTAGTGGAACAATCTAGGGTAAAATAATACATTCCTTATAAAATAAATGCAACTTATCTTACCCTAATTCCAAAAAGAAGGATGTTGAATTGTTTGATTCTTTTAGACCCATAAGCCTATGTAATATGGCTTATAATATTATTTCCAAAGTGATGGTGAATAGATTAAGGCCATTGTTAGACAAAATTATTTTAGAAGAGCAAGGAGGATTTGTGAAAGGGAGACAAATTCTAGATGGGATCATAGTAGCTCATGAAGTTATACATTCAACAACTTCAAGAAAAGAGAAAGCTATGATCTTAAAACTTGATATGAGTAAAGCCTATGATAGGGTTAAATGGGATTTTATTTTTGCAGTTTTAGATAAGTTTAGTTTTGGGAAGAAATGGGTTAGATGGATTAAAGCTTGTGTCTCTACAGTTTCTTATTCAGTGTTGGTCAATGGGTTAGTGATAGAATATTTTAAAGCCAAGAGAGGCCTTAGACAAGGAGATCCTCTATCTCCTTATTTGTTCATTATTATGGCAGAAGTTTTGAGTAGGAACTTAAAGAAGGCTTACAAATATGGGCTTATAAGTGGACTTAAGGTTAGTAATAACATCGATAACATCACCCATCAATAGTTTGTAGATGATACAACCCTTTTTGGAAGGGCAAGGATAAATGAGGCCAGAGCTTTGAATAAATTTTTAAAAGAGTATGAAAGAGCTTCAGGGCAAAAAATTAATAGGACTAAATCCAAAATTTACTTCCTTAACACTCCTACTAATATCAAAGCAAGAATTTATAGGTTGCTTCAAATGGAGGAGGCAAATTTACCAACAACTTATCTAGGGATGCCTTTATTTGAGGGGAGAATGAGGATAGATTTATGGAATCCAATTATTAGTAAAGTTCAAAATAAACTTCCAGCTTGGAAAGGTAGATGGTTATCATTAGCAAGAAGAGTGTAGTTAATTAAGTCAGTCTTACAAGCCATTCCAACATATTATATGTCATTGTATTCTATGCCAAAATCAGTTGAAAAAAGTTTAATCTTTATTATGCGATCCTTTTTATGGTCAAGTTTACATGATAAAAGGAAATTTCCTTTGGTGAAATGGAGCAAGTTGTGTGATGATAAAACTAGGGGAGGTCTTGGTTTAAGAGCTCTTACAGATGCAAACTTAGCTCTTAGGGGAAAATTTATCTAGAGATTGTACAAAGAGAGTCAAAGACAATGGGCAAGAATTCTTCTAAGTAAGTATGTTGATCCCAATGACCCAAGTTTAATATTTACTGCATTCTCTCTTCCAAATGGTTCTGCTCTTTGGAATGGTTTAAAAAAATCTATTGATCTTATGATTAAAGGTTTAATATGGGTGGTGGGAACTGGAGAAAAAATTCTATTTGGATGGATACTTGGTGTGATAAAAAACCACTCAATTTAGATCCAATTTTGAAACCTTGGATGAGATTGCTTCAAGACAAATACGATGATAGGGTTTCAAACATTTTGTACAAGGATCGAGAAGGAAGATACAAATGGAAAGAAGATTTTTTTACAAGTATACAAGACATTGATGCTAGGAGGCAATTGAGTAGAAAGATAACAATTATGATTATTTTGAGGGGTGCCAAGGATAAATTGATTTGGGAGTTGAATAGCTTAGGAGAATACACAACAAGAAGTGGATATAATGTTCAACACCAACATAATAATAATATCACTAGAATATGGAGAGATATTTGGGATAGCCCAAGCATTCCTAAAGTCAAAATATTTGTTTGGCTAGTAGGTCATAGAAGAATTTTATCCTGGGATAACCTTATGAAAAGGGGTTTTCATGGCCCCTCTCAATGTGTTTTCTATAATAAGGAGGAGAGTATTGACCATCTCTTGGGACATTGCTCAATAGTCTAGAATCTATGGCAATGGATTCTTAATATGTTTGGTAAATGCATGGTGATGAATAGAAGAATTGAAGATTGGTTAAAGCAATGGTAGAGCACTTATAAAAGTGAGGCTTTATAGACAATATGGGATATATCAAAAGATACAATACTTTGGACTATATGGCTAGAAAGGAATAGAAGAATATTTAAAGGAAAGGAAAGCAGTTTAGAGGTAATGAAAAAGAAGATATGTTTAGCCATAGAGGAGTCTAAACCAACCCTATCAACTCACCCAATCCCTAATTTGGAAGTAGAGAGTCTTGATAGATGGAGTCAAGTCATTAAATGGAATTATGATGTTGGGTACAAGAGAAGCAAAAATAAGGTAAAGAATATAAAGTGGAAACCACCAGATATGGAGTGGGTTAAATTGAATTTTGATGGAGCATCTAAAGGAAATCCAGGACCAATAGGAGGAGGAGGAATAATTAGAAATAATAGAGGAGATATTTTGTCTCATTATGCTTTCAATAGTGGATTTAAGACAAATAATGAAGTTGAAGCTTGGGCAGCTTTAGAAGGGTTAAAAATATGTAAACAAATGAAATGGAATAGAGTATGGATGGAAGGTGATTCTCTCATAGTAATAAATGCAATTTTGAGGAAAGCAAAGGCTCCATGGAACATACAAGAGATAATTGTGGAAATTCAAGATCTTGCTAAAGAGTTTGAAGAAATCAGGTTTACACATATATTAAGGGAAGGAAACAAATGTGCAGATAAGCTAGCCAATAGAGGGGTTTTGATTGAGGATCGTGAAGTTAAATTCTCCTTTCCATGGTTAGAGGAAGTAGAAAGTTTAGTTGAAGCTGACAAAAAATGTTGATTGCCTAAATCAATTAATGATTAAGATTTACTTTAATGTTTTCCATTGGTAATATCTATTTTATTTTGTAACAATAATGTGTTTTCATTTAGACTATTTATTATAATTTTTGTGGTTGCACTTGTGTTTCAGGAAGGAAACTAGCAATCCAGATTTGGTAAAGCGGACTATGATAGTGCGATGTTTTGGAAATATTACTCTACTAAGATGCAAGGCATAGATAGTAGAGGTGAAGTTTTGGCATTGTGAAGGTTGCTATAGGAAAATGTCAAGAAAGATGCTAAATTCTGGAGTAATTGTATTCATACAGAGATTTGAAAAGATCCAAAAAATGAAAATCAAGAATTCAGACATTTTATGTAAAATGATGTAGGTTTCTAGCTATAGCATCTCAATTGAGATGAGAAGTGTATCTATTTGTAAACTCTCAAGCTCTAAAGAAGAGAGATGTAATTTTTCAAGGGTGGGGGACCCGAGTACAACCCCTTATTATCAAGCAAAATATATATATCAACCAATTCAAAACTACCAAAAGGTATTCAAATTTCAATTGGATTTCCTAATTGGATGCAACTTGAAAAAATACAATAGATATCTACTCTTAGAATTGTATCCTCATAGGGAATCCAAGCCAAAAATTGAAAGTTGGAAAATAAATGGTGAAACCAGGAAAATAAGCATAAAAACATTTACACTTCATTGCAGAAGAAAATTATAAGAAATTATCTTCTCACTAGCAAACCCAATTTCTTCATGTATTTTCCTAATCCTTTCCATACAACTTTCTCCCAGCCAACAATCCCAATTCCCCAAACCCTCGAGGGAAAGAAGGATGAAATAAAATTTTGGATAGAAGAGGGAGATCAAGAAGATAGAGAGGTGAAGCCCAAGAGTTCAGTAACTCTTTCTTGCTTTTCTTACAATGTTTCAAAAATATTGACTTTCTAATATTTTTCAAATTGCTACGATTCCAAAAAAAAATAGCTTTCCAACATTTTCCAAATTGCTATGTTTCAAAAAATATTGATTTTTCAACTTTTTGATATTTTCCAAAACGTTACGTTTAAAAAAAGATATTAAATTTCCAATATTTTTCAAATTGCTACGTTTAAAAAATAATTAACTTTCCAACATATTCCAAATTGCTACATTTAAAAAGAATATTAACTTTCCAACATATTCCAAATTGCTACATTTAAAAATATGGTCCACTAATTTCAATTATACATAGCCAGCTAAGCAAGGGTAAATGTGTAGTGAATATGGATTCAAATATTGAGATCTTCTGATAATGGTGATTTTTGGTGGTTGATCGATACATGCATTCCTGCTGATGTGGACTATTTCAGATCATACATGTAGAGTTTAACAACATGAAAAGCATCTCTTACTATTAGGTGATCACCTTGGCTGAGCAATGTTTACTTTGGTTTTCTTGTTACGTCGAACCTTTGAATATTTTGATGCCAGATATCGGATGTCAATCTAAAAATTTTGGCAACTAGTTTTGCTCATGTATGATGTTGGACTTCAAGAGTTTATTTTCCTTACTTTGTTACCGGGATGCCCTACTTAGATCTAGGATTGCATTTGGCTTACCAAGTTTTTAAGCTCTTGATGCTGACATCGTCACCCTTTAAAGTCTGGAACCTTTGAGAGCTTTACAAATTATAGTATCAAATATCGTATACTAGGACCAATGCCTTAGAATATTTTTTGTTTGGCTTCACTTTTCATTATACTAGATATTTTATGCCCTCTTGTTGATATCAACATTGTAATTCATATGATTGGTTTTATCCGCTTGTCCTCCATAATTGATCATCAAGCACCAGGTAACAACATCGGGTCTTGCACTTTTGATGTTCTATTGAATAATATCAGATACTAAACTTTTGATGTCCTACTGCTAACATCACCTTTTGAAATGTTTGGCTAGCTTTCTATACTTCGAATTTTCTCTCACTCTACTTTTTTGAATGTCTATGATCATCTACTTATTGCTCTATCATCTTCCTTAGTCCATATTACATCCAATCATGCTATTCTGCACTCCACACTTCTTTGCAATCTTTGTGCTTGTTGGGTTTGCTACAAGAACTTCATCCAAAAGTTATTTTGGTTGTGCCATTGAACTATTTCATGCTCATTATTGCACTATTGTCTTATAAAAATAACGACATGGTCTAAACTATGCCACATAGTGGATATATGTGATAAAATTCATGTACAATAGGCAACCCTCAAAAGGAGGAGGCTTTTAGGTTGCTTGATCTCAAACTAAAATATTTTTTCTTGAGTCATTCTTTGGAGGAAGAATCTCTTGTTTATGGTTCTACTATAGATGGTTTTTTTAGAGCCAAATCAACTTATGATATCCTTTTGTCTAAACCTAAGGGAGGGTTTCCATGGAATAAGATTTAAAGTAAGAAAAAAACCCCTAAAATTGCTATTTTCCTTTGGTTGGTTTCTCAAAATAAAATTTTAACTATGGACAATATGAAGAAAAAAGGTTTTCAACTACCTAATAGATGTTCTCTGCGTGAATCTAACGAAGAATATTTGAATCACCCTTTTTTAGAATGGAAGTACTCTATGCATATTTTCTCTAACATCATTCATGAAATAGTAATTAATTGAATTTTTCCAACTAATATGTTGGATTGGTTCTAATATTGGGAAAGATATTTTAAAAGCAAAAGATTAAATACTATATGGGACCTCATTCCATTTCATTTTGATTGGGGAATTTGGTTGGAAAGAAATTGGAGGTTTTTTAAAGAGGAAAAAATATATTCTTAGAACACTCAAACCATTAAAGGGGCGGTTTTGAAAAAATTTTCTATCATCAAGTTGGAGAATAAGGCAGAAATTAGTGATAAGGCTTCTTAAAATTTAAAGAGAATTAATGTCACTTGGAAACAATCGAAAGTAGATTGAATTAAATTAAATTTTTATGAGGCTTCTAAAGGAAATCTTAAAAAGGTTGGAGGTGGAGGGATTATTAGAAATGATAAGGGTGTTATGGTTTGTTAAGGATTAAAATATTTTTAATTAATTAAACTTTATGTTTAATTAATTAGATTAGATTAATTAAGTTTTTATTTAAAAGTTGTTAATAGTTTTAGATAGACCTTTGAGCCTTATCTTTTGAAATTGTCAAGCCTCTGAAAAGTTTTTGTTAGCCTTATCTATCATAACTTATATGTAATTTGTTATTATATCCTTTGATCTGTTTTGAAATATTTACAAATATATGTTTGATCAATGGAAATAATCAGATAAGATTTCATCCAGATTTAAGTATGCTTAATTATCATCAATTGATATCAAAGCATCTCGATCCTTCTCTATGGAGTACTCTTGTTTTAGGCATCATGTTACCTGCTCGATATTCTATGAGAGATATTAATGAATTAGCACAACAAGCTAAGAATCTATGTGTTTAGATAATGGTTGACATGTCAATGGATGGACCTAATTGGAATGGAATGCTTACCATTCAAGGATAAATTTTTACTATTGAAGAAAAAATTATTGATGCTGAGAAAGCAATTCTTGTCAATGTTGCTTTAGTTTTTATTGTTGAAGAAGAAGATTCACCTGATGTATTGTTTCATGGAGAAGCAACACCTAGATTTTAATTAGGATTTATAAGTGAGATGCCCATCGTATTTTCATTAGACAATATTGTTGATATTCTTATTGTTAAAGAAATTAAAGAAAATTTTGATGAAGATATTGATATTGTTCTATCTAATGATGATGCTAATGTGGAAAAATTAATTGGCATCCTTACTATTGAACAAAAAATTGAAAGTCTTTCTGAAAAAGACTCTAATAGATGCAAAAGTTGTTATTAAAGTTAATGAAGTAGAATTTGAAGATCTCCTTGTTGAAGATATCTCTAATGAAGAAGAATAAATCATATTTGTTGTTACTATGGTGGCAGAGGCCATTGTGGGAATATCTTATTGTAACCTAACATCAGTTTAGACAATCAAATGTTGACACCAATTAGTATGTGGACTTTGGAGATGCCCCACACACTAGCCCTATCTGCTATTTTGACCTGCTTGAAAAAATCTAAATTTTTTCTTCCATGATGGATAGCGCCATAAAGGCCTCTTATGACTTAGCTCCAAGAATAAAACCCTAGTGTGCCCCTCTACATTTGCCCCTTTGCATGTTTTGTGCTCTTTTACTCTATGCACACCATGGAGCTTCTTTCTTCCTGATTTTATGTATTTTTTCCTAGTTGCAACACCCCCAATATATTGTGTCACTTTATACTATGGCTTGTCCCACCATCATTTCCATTGTTGCTTTTTTTAGTATATAAGCTTTTACCAATGCCATCCTGATCACTGTCCATGGCCGATATTACCTCGTTGTTAGGGAAAAAATCATCTAACTAGTCTAATTTTTATCGATGAAGTGACCCTCTAGCCATCTCCTTGGTCACCACCTTATGATGTTAGTTTGTTCGACCCACTTCTAAATTGATGACATCCTACTTTATTTTCCACCACATCAACCTGTATTCTATCTTGTAGCCTTCATTTTCTAGAAAATAACCTTCTATGGCCCATACCACATGCACACTCTATTTGCAACCAATAATTGCGATCTTCTAGGATGGTAGTACAAGAGGTTCCTTCATCAAATTATATTATGACATATGTGGCCTTGATGATTCAAGTCATTGTGGTTTTTCTTCATGTAGTTTCTCAATTCTTGTGGCTCCCTCCACAACTTTTCATTCCTTTGTTGTGAATCTACAACATGACAATGGCCCTCATGTTGCACCACTTCATGCCTATAATATTCTCTTGGTTATCAAAAAAATCACATCCATATGCTATAGACCAGCTTTATGGCTAGTATAGCAGCCCCTATAATTTCTCCAAACCCCCAAATCTGCAAGTCGACTATACCTTCTTGACTATGTCTATTTGCTCGATCTTTGTTGGACACACAAGTACCAAGTTGGACACACAAGTAGCAAGAACATTATCCTTTTGTGCCACCTCATATACATGGGTGCCTATCTACACTTCATCTACAGCCCAAACCTCTCCACTTTGTTCATATTATATCGTTTCTATCTCATTGTATTCAGTTGTCCATGTGCCAAAACTATGCTTTTTGTAGCTTGTCACAATCTTCTAGCTAACTCTACCTTTTGTCCCACATGGAGTGGGAAATATTTTTTGTAGCATTTTTTATTTTTTTGGTACATTGTAAATATATTTGACTATGTCACATGTGTTGATGGGCATCTTAGTGTTTTCCTGCCTCGATAGCTCAATATGTTGTGACTTCTCCCATATAGCTTTTGAGTAATTTATGCTTTATGTGTTTCTCCCTTTGGCATGTAAACGTATGTCACCATATTTAAAAACAAAATAATATTCATGTGAGCATCTTCTCCAAAATATTCTAGAGAATATTCCTTGGTGTTGACAGGATTGAAAAGATATGAACTCTGCCAAAAATGCACTTCAAAAAATTACAACAAATGATGAGCCATAGACTAGAATCCCGAATTGAAGGATGGAGAAAGATGAATCTTCTGAAGTGTCTATTTATGTAGTCTTCAAAATTTGATATTCGAAGAAAGGAACTTTGTAGTCTTCGGATAGAGTCTACAGTGTCAATATTTTGTAGTCCCTAGAGTGGTAAGTGTCCTTATAAAAACCTTCTCATCTTATAGAAATGCATGGATAACTAGTCGTTGCATCTTCTAGGTGCTATAGAGAAGATGACTAGGTACTAGGTTCACTTATATTGTGTTAAGGAGTGTCGGGTTCAACCAAAAATGCACCCCATGATACAAAAAACTTTGAGCCATAGAAAAGCATATTAAACAATTTCAAAATTTAAAATGGACACCACCATTGTATCCGTCTTAGAAAAAATATTTCCAATGACTATATAAGGCTATGAATGGGACCTCAATTTATGGGAAATACAGTAGGCTCTCCTTGAGAACAAAATAAGAGGGGCATGTTGTCCTTTACAAAACATAATATTCCCTCCTTGGTGAATATTCTTATGTTTGAAAAAATATTACATGGGCCAGCTTTGTTTCCACTTACATTCAAAAAATTAATTTGGCCTTCAAATTTAAAACAGCTAAAAATAGCCTTCCCACTTTTTATGTGGGATCCATGCATATAAGACGCATGTGGTCGACCACCAAGACAAATGGAAAAATAGAAATTTAATGCAGAATAATGCACATCAAGTTTCGCTCAATGAGCCTTCCACCATCATCCATCCAACCTTGTTCTCATAATCTTGACTGGGTAGCCTCAATCCAAACTTCTATTTGTTGATGAGAAGCTTGCAATTGGTGTATTGCTCCATTCCAAGAGTAAACCCCAACATTGAAATGCCCCACAAAACGCTTTTCCATCATGGCTTTCCAAAATAAAATCATATAAAATCTGACCAGGATGTTGACGAAGATCAATTTCATCTCAATGCTTTTGTTAATACCGCAGGGTGAGCAAGCACCTCCAACTGGCTAAACCATGGTGCAACAAGCCCCTTCTCTTTATTCTTCTCCAAAAAACAGGGGGAAACATATTTGAAACGTGGGAGGCATATTTATTGAGACAAAGCACCCATACAAAATAATGTCCATTATCCATAAGACCAAGGGCTAATTCATATACCTAAGCTTTGGACACTGCCACTAGGTTTTTGAATGAAACATAGATGATGGATCGTAGGGGTATGGACTCCAGCCAACCCATGTAGTCTGTTTTGACCCGAGAGCTAGTGCCCACCTTCCAATCTCAGTTGAGGAAGCCCAACAAAGGTCTAATGCAATAGAAAGGGATCTTGAGCCTTAAGGCCTCCACTACCTCACAATCTAAGGCGTAGAAGATATTGGCAACAATACAATTTTCTTCCCCAACAAAATTGTAGTGCAGAGGTAAAAGCGGTCAAAAGTTCTATCGATTGCAAATTTATGTTGAAAGTAGCAACTAAATTTTGAAGAGTTATACCCAAACTTATTCTAGAATAATAATGCAGAAATAAATAACTCAGAATAAAATAACAACTCACAAAATACATGCACATATAATACAAGAGATTTATCCGGGTTCACCCAATTTGGGCTACGTCCAGCAAACAAGAGCCACACCTCCTTTTCTATTATTATTCACCTTGTCTGTATGGGACATTACAATCAATATAAAGGAAACGCTTACAACCCTAAACCACAATGTGGTATTAGAATACCGTGGGCACAATACCATGGGCTAAAACCACCCATACCCACTAATCATGGGAATTCCACCAACGCCTCCAAAAATAGCTCTGATAATATCTCTGGAAAAAGGGGGCCCAAAAAGGCTAGTGGCGCCACTGAAACAGGGTTCGCCCCCTCGAACCCCCCTGGCCGGTGAGCGAGGCCGTCGAAATAGGGTCCTACCGTACAGTACTTTCTCTATAAAGGATGAGACATATCCAACATTCTCCCACTTTTTGAATACTTTGCATAAAGTCTGTAATCAATGTTAGTTCCAACATCCAATCTTGCTAGACCCATTTCAACTGTACAAAACATGAACTTTTCTATGCTAACTACCTTGGTTAAAGCATCTACAATATTTTCATTGGTATCCACTTTTTCCAACAACACTTTCTTATGTTCAATCATGTCCCTACTGAAGTGGTACTTTGTATCAATTTGCTTTGTTCTTGAATGGTAAACAAGGTTCTTTTCCAGAAATATAGCACTTTGGCTATCACAATTTATCTTCACAACTCCTTGAAAGAACCCAATTTCAGCACATAGTCTTTATAGCCATACTGGTTCCTTACTTGCATTAGTGGTACCATGTACTCAGCTTCAGTGGTTGAAAGAGCAACAACATTTTACCTTTTTCTCATCCAACTAATAGCCCCTCCAAACAAGTTGAATACATATGCACTAGTAGATCTTCTGTTGTCAAGATCTCTAGCCCAATCTGCATCAACAAAACCTTCTATATCCAAGGATTTGTTTTTTTCCTGTACCTTCATAATAGATTGAAAAATCAGATGTACCACACAAATATCTAAAAACTCTTTTTACAGCAGTCCAATGCTCTTTACCAGGCTTAGACATATATCTGCTCAAAACTCCCACTACATGGGCAATATCTGGTCTAGTACACACCATGGCATACATTAAACTCCTACAACATTTGCATAAGGAACATGGGACATTTATTTTATCTCTTCTTATATTTTTGGACATTGTTCAGTAGATAATTTGTCACCCAATGAAATAGGTACCTTCACTGGTTTACAATCCTGCATACTGAATCTCTTCAATACTGTCTCAACATACTTTTTTTGATTCAGCCACAGCTTTTTGTTTGAACGGTCTCTATTTATTTGCATACCCAAAATAAAATTTGCAAGGCCAAGATCTTTCATTTCAAATTGTGAGGCTAACCGGGACTTCACTTCCCTTATCATTTCCTTATTGTTTCCAATTAGTAACATATCATCAACATACAAAACTATAATGGCAAGTTCATTATCAATTTTCTTTGAGTATACACAATGATCAGCATTGCTACGAACAAAATCAAGTCCTAAAACATAAGTATCAAATTTCTAATACCACATTTTAGGTGACTGTTTCAGTCCATACAAAGATTTCTTTAACTTACATACAAAATCCTCCCTTCCTTCAACAAT
Organism: Wollemia nobilis; assembly: GCA_028583015.1. Taxonomy (NCBI): domain Eukaryota; kingdom Viridiplantae; phylum Streptophyta; class Pinopsida; order Araucariales; family Araucariaceae; genus Wollemia; species Wollemia nobilis. The sequence goes on from JAQPPZ010017128.1 coordinate 2,817,257, forward strand.
GAATCCTTCAGGCTATCTCAAATAGATTTCTTCTTCCAAATATTCATGAAGGAATGCAATTTTTACATCCATTAAATAAAATGCAACAGCCACAGATAAAAGAAATCTTATTGAGGTAAGCTTTGCAACAGGAGAAAATACTTCACCATAATCAATTCCCTCTACATGAGAATAACCTTTAGCAACCAGGCGAGCTTTATACATCTCCACTTTACCTTCAACATTCTGCTTCTTGAAAATCCATTTGCAGCCTATTGTTTTTCTTTCACCAGGTAATTTTACTAGATCACATATCTAGTTCTTTTTCAGGGCCATCATTTCCTCATTCATGGCTCCTTCCCAAAGGTTTACCTCTTCAGAATTAATAGCTTCTCTAACTATTCTAGGATCTTCATTAGTAACAAATAAAACAAAGGAAGAAGGAAAAGGAGATGGACTATACCTTTCAATTTGTCTTCTTTCTCATGTCGATCTCCTTACCACAGGTGTATGAACCTCTGGTTCATCCTCTTCTTATGAGTAGGATTCTTCTTCCATGAGATCAAATTACACCTTTTCAGGTTCTTCTATTACTTCATTCTTGTGATCACTTTTCATTTCTCTAAACACCACATCTCTATTGTAAATTGTACTCTTAGTTTCTATATTCCAAAGTTTATATCCTTTAACACCATATTTATAACCAATAAAGATACATTTAACAACCTTATTATCAAGCTTACTTTTCTCCTTTGTAATATGCATGTATGTATCACAACCAAAAACTCTAAGATGTGAAAGAGAGGGTTTCCTACCAAACCATGCTTCAAATGGAGTTTGATCTAGAAATGATGATGTAGGAGATCGATTTCGTAAGTAACATGTCGCATTCATCACCTCTGCACATAATTCCTGTGCTAGACCAGCACCACTAAGCATACTTCTAGCCTTTTCCATCAGTGATCTGTTCAACCTCTAAGCAACTCCATTTTGTTGAGGTGTATATGGAGTAGTCTTTTGTCTTGCAATACCACATTTCTTACAAAAATTCTCAAATTTATTTAAACAATACTCTCCTCCATTATCAAACCTCAACACCTTAATATTTTTCCCAGTTTGATTTTCAACAAGTGCTTTAAATTCTTTAAACTTATCAAACACTTCAGATTTACTTTTAAGAAAATAAATTCATGCATATCTTGAAAAATCATCAACGAAAGAAGCATATTACCATGATTGTCCAAGGGATGGAATAGGGACAGGACCAAATATATCACTGTGAATTAGATCTAATATCCCTTTTGATCTTGCAACATCAGATGGAAAACTCACACGATTCTTCTTGCCATAAATACAATGTTCATAGAAATCAAAAACCATTGAGCAATTAGGGATACCTTGAACCATACCTTTCGTGTATAGGGTATGCAATCCCTTTTCTCCAATATGTCTCATTATTTGATGTCAGAGCATTGAACTTTTATTTAATTTAGCCTCAGGAATAGTCGAGCTATTAAACTCATTTTTTATAGTGCTTCCCAATAGCTTATACAAGGTTCCAATCTAAAATCCTCTTGTTAACACCATAGATCCATGAACCATTTTACATGAATCCTTACTAAAACTGATGTTCACTACTGCATCAGCCATTTTGCTTGCAAAAATTAAATTTATAGCAAGGCCAGGAATATGCATCACATCTTAGAGGGTTTTAACCCTGCCATCCTGCAATAGTATTTTCACTCTTCCACGACCAATGATTCTAAGTGGTGAATCATCTCCCAAAAGTACCTCCCCTCCATAATATCTTTCATATTCACTGAACCACCCCCTATGAGGAGTCATATGAAAATAGGCACTAGTATCGATCAACCAATCTTTACTATCTGAACGTGTGGAGCAAGATGTCAAATATACATCCCCTCCTTCATCAATGGATTTATTTATCTCCGTGGAAGTGGATTCATCAGATCTCTTTTTAGAATCAACATTCTTTGATCTACAATCCTTTTTCATGTGTCCAAGCTTACCACATTTCCAACATTTTCTCTCAAACCTTCCTCAAGACTTGGATCTCCCTCTCGACTTAGATCTATCACCAGATCTCATTTTATCTTTTTCCTTGGCATGCCCTCTCACTGTTAGGGCATCCCTTGATGTGCCCTCCATGGCTTTTCTCCTCATATCCTATGATAATAGAGATGCCACAACATCTTCAAACTTCAATGTGGATGAAGTTGTACTACCAATTGCTACAACCAGGTTATCCCACGAATCTAGTAAAGAGCATAACAAAGTAATACATTTATCTTCCTCACTCAACTTAATTTCAACATATGTAAGTTGACTTACCACCGTATTGAATGCATTAAGATGATTTGCTACTAAATCCCCTTCATTCATCCTTAGATTATACAATTTCTTTCGAAGGAATAATTTGTTCACCAGGAACTTAGATTGATACAAAACTCCTAACTTCTCCTAGAGATCCTTTGCATTAGCTTCTCCAAAAACATTGATTAAGACTGAATCTGCAAGGCACAGTCGAATTAGACTCCTCACTTTTCGATTCAACTTTTCCCAATATTCATCGGATGTACTAGCAGGTTTCTGTTTAGAAATAATAGACCACTGATCTATGTCCACGAGAAGATCCTCCATCTTTAATTTCCATAGATCAAAACTTTTTGCATCCAATTTCTCTATCTCTATCCTTGAATGATTTGACGTCATTTTCCTTCAAAATCCTACATAAAACTTCCACTTCGAAATAAGTTTTCTATAACTCCTAGAAACCCTAGCAATAAAGGCATCCCTCTATGGCTAACAATATGGCTCTGATACCATATGAAGAGTTATACCCAGACTTATTCTAGAATAATAATGCAGAAATAAATAACTCAGAAGAAAATAATTCACAAAATACATGCACATAGAATACAAGAGATTTATCCTGGTTCACCCAATTTGAGCTACATCTAGAAAACAAAAGTCATACCTCATTTTCTATTATTATTCACCTTGTCCGTAATGGGACATTACAATCAATATAAAGGAATACAACCCTAAACCACAACATGGTATTAGAATACCGTGGGCACATTACCATGGGCTAAAACCACCCATACCCACTAATCACAAGAATCCCACCAACGCCTCCAAAAATAGCTCCAATAATATCTTCGATAATATCTTCGAAAAAAGGAGGCCCGAAAAGGCTAGCGTGGTCGTCGAAATAGGGGCCTACTGTACAGTACTTCCTCTGCAAAGGATGAGACATCCAAAAAAATTCCTTCAACAAGGAATCCTACGAGGCCGACAGGCTTCACCTCGACACTAAGGTCCACCAAGCCATGGCCACCCAAATACAAGAAGAAAATAATAAAAATAATGAAAGGAGTAATTGGAAATAGAAAATCTGTAAACGAATTTGGGATTTAATGGAGAGAAAATATTGCTCAATTCCTCCGATGCAAATTCTGTCGAGGCTATCAAGATTTGTGTGAAGAAGCAATACACAATATGACAATGAAAATACATAGCACATAGTGGAGAAAAAAACACAGCATAGATGAAGGCCAAAAATACTATGGGATTGGCCTACAAACGGCCATGGGCAACAATATGCTGCAATTCGGGACCCTTGTTGTGTTCCTAATAAGTCTAAATTTGTGACTTCCTCTTCGTCCCAAACACTAGCTCATTCATAGGCAATAACACCATCTCGTTATTGCTCACCAAAACCATCAAATTCAACCCGCTCTCTCCAATCCCCACATCCTTCATCGTAAACTTTGTAATAATAGTGTGGATCATTGACCTTCCAAAACAAAGCTACATTAAAGAGTCACAAAGGGCCTAGATGGGGCCATGGTAGTGCCACAGTGAATGGGTACTAGAGGGGTTAGCCTATAAACCCTAACACTAGCTTGGCTATTTGTGTTATTGACATGGAAGACCTTGAAGCAATTATGTTCCACTAGGCTTTCAATTTTTTGACTACGCACTTGGCAGTGAATCCCATTAAAACTCTAAAGTTAAGCATATTTGGCTGGAGTAGGACTGGGATGGGCAACCTCCTGGGAGGTCTCAATTTTTGCACCCCAAATTCATGGCTCCATGCTTAAAGTTTCAAGGGCATCCATGAATTCCTCTCTATTGGCTTTTTGGTTTTTGATCCACTTAGAAAGTGGAGAGCATACTCCCTACTATTTTGGAGAAGAAAGGAATGGAGGTGCACCACCAATGGGGGAGGGAAAATTGCCAAAGAAGCAATTCCCCCCTCAAGCTTTCAGGTAGAAAGGGGTCCTGCTCTGATACCAAATGATGATTGAAAAGAGATGATATTGTACATAGAAATGAGTACATATATAGGCATAAGAGCCTATATGAGATTATGACAAGTGTCATAACATGCATAAGATAAAGTACACATTAAACTTATTCTAACAAGTGTAATGAGCATTTAGCCCTCTTTTATTTGCCCTTCCAGGAGAGCTTCTATTTTTCACACAAATCAAAGAACCATCTAGCTACAAGTATAGGCGTATTTACAGTATTTGGTAAGCTATTTCCAAGTCCGATCCAATGGAATCATCATTTTTGCATTTTTTGAAGACCTGCTCGAGCTACTGAAGCGACAAAGTTTGAGTAGTCATCTTTTAGTTTTAGTTTTTGTTTTTGTTTTTATTTTTGTGATTATCTAGTTCTTTCCTGTCCTCATTTGTATGCATTGGAGTCCAGTGCTTTTATGGTTGGGAGTGTTAAGAATTAAAATATTAGTAATTAATTAAAATTTATGTTTAATTAGTTAATTAGTTAAGTAGGTTTTAATATAAAGTTGCTAGTAGTTTCAAATATGCCTATAAGTCTTATCTTCTGAAATTGTCATGCCTTTGAAAAAAAATTGTCAGTCTTATATGTAATTTGCCAGGCTTAACCTATTAGTCAAGCTTATCTACTTCGATCAATTTTAAACTATGTATAAATACGTGTTTGATTAATGGAAATAATCAGATAAGCTTTCATCGAGACTTCAGTAAGCTTGATCCTCATCATGGTTGGTGTTTTTTTAGATTTTTTGGGAGAAATAATGACCCATTTGGTAGAAGCAAGAGTTGTTTATGTCGGTGTTACATTAGCAAAAAATATCAATTTTAAAAAATTGTTGGTTGATTAAGATTCTGTAGATATAATTAATTGTGTGAAAGGCAAAGCTAAATTAAGTTAGAAGGTGACTAGTATCCTTTAGGACACTTTATAGATATTAGATTTCTTTGAAGAAGATGCTTTATGCCATGTTTTTAGAGAGGGAAATAGTGCTAGAAATTTGTTGGCAAATTTGGGTATTTTTAGAGAAAAGGATAAGAGATGGATCCTCTCAGATATTTTCTCTTCTAATTTAATTCTAATTGGGGAAAAGGAGTCCATCTTAAATAGGAATGGAAATGTTTAATCTTAGTAAAATTTAGTCCAAGAAGATCAGACATCCATCCCAATTTGTTTATGGGTAAAGTATGATGGATTCGAATGAATTTGAAACAATTAGTAGCTTATGTTGTAGGGTGCTCTAGACTTAGACAAGACAGATTTATTGTTCAACTCTCGCCTCCTTTATTGAAGACTTTGTTGAAGGCCTTCCCCACCTAGTCCAAAAGAAATTATCTTTATGTGAACAATTGTTGAGAGTTTTTTTCATTCAAGAATTTTTCTTGTAGCTTTATGCAACAGTGTTTGTAGTGTTTTGGAGTTGCTTTTCCACCTTGTATTTTTTTTGTTCTTTATGCTATGTTGGTTGTTGGTTTCCAGGTAGCTCTATTCCTATTTAATATGTAATACCAGGTTAATCTTATTTTCTATTGTATAAAAGGGTACGGGCCCTTCCAATCCCTTTTTTTACCTTAAGCAAAAAAAAAAAATTATAGAAAGGAGTAAAGTGAATCAATTTACTTTTCATCCTCTAAGGGCTCCCAACATCACTCAAAAGAGTTGTATTGCCATCACTTCACTCAACGGATTCAAGTTCAACAAAAGACCCATTTGAGCGTAGAGGAAAATATTGTACATACTTTCAAATTTTAAGGACGACTTTATGCTATAGTTTTTCATAGTCAAAGGGTTTTGAAGAATTCTTTTGCTACCACCAATCCACTCAATGAATTCAATTTCACGAAAGACATATTTGAGCGTGAAGAAGAAAACATTGATTTCAAGAATATCATCTATGCTATAGATTTCCTTAGCCCAAGGGTTTTGAAGAATTCCTCAATCGTCATCAATCTACTCAATGGAGTCAGAATCCGCAAAAGGCCTATTTGAGCACAATGGGGAGAGAGATGACAAGACGTCATATTTCAAAAACAATATTTGTGGTGTAGTTTTTAACAACACGAGGGTTTGGAGACATTCTTCCTCCACCAACAATCTACCCAATAGATTTCAAATCCATGAGGGACACAATTGAGTACACACAAAAACAACTCAACCCACATTTTCATTTTGGAAAAGGATTCTCAAATATTTGTTTTTGCAATACAAGAGTTTTAGACATTCACAGCAACCATCTTTAGGGTAAAAAATCTTTAAGGGGCACAATGAAGGAAAGCACCATTTTAGCTAAGTACCCCACTCGTACAAAGTGTCCCTCTTACCCAAGAAAAAGAATTTGAGACCATTAAAAAATAAATGTCTTGTTCAAGTGAAGATTCCAAATCAAGACGTTCAATACCCCTTCCTTGTAGATCATTTTCTTATTCGAACAAAAAAAAGAGTAAAGTGGAACCTTTGTTTTCCTATTTAAGGTTATTCTCTTTCTATAAAAAAAAGGCCTTAGATAATTAAAAAAATGTTTGCCTAAGTGAAAATCTTACAAGAGACACTTAGGTTCTTGCTTCTTCTCATCTCTATCTTCCAACATGTAACTCATGAGCACTTCACCTGCACCTTCTTTAATTCTTCTACTCTCACTATTCTCTCTTTCCCTCTTATTCCTTTTGTTCTTGTTTCTCAAATCCCCTTCACCTCTACTACATCCATCTCACCTCTTATTAGCATAGCCTTATTCCTACCTTCATCAATCCAAAGGTCATTACAAGTACACTAACAAACTTCCCTTCAAAAGTAACAATTTTGCTACATCACTAGCTAAATTTTGACTCTATGCCCAAGGATAAGGCATAATCAAGGATCTTTTGTTATTTAAGATTAACATCCCCATGAGTCACAAAAAGTGTGGTAGTTGACTACTACCATCACTTCCATAATGAGTTTTTTCATGCAATTGGTATGAAAGATGTGAAGGAACAAAGTTAAGACTTCAAAGATGCTTTGCTTTGAGCATTTGCCATTGTGTCAGAGTGCTCCGCTTCCGAGCACCTTGCTCACCAAAGTGACCCAATGTTGGAGCGCCTTTATTAGTAAACAACTTGTCGCTAGAACACCCACTCGCCAAAGCAACCTATCGCTAGAGTGCCCTACATGTCAATGCCCTGCGGGCTTGAGCACCCTGCACGTCAAAGTGCCTCTATTACCAAAATGACTTGTCGCTAGAGCACCCTCCCTGTCCCTAGGTGCCCCGCAATTAGAGTGCTCAACTCATTGGAGTGACCCACTACTTACGTACCCAACCATGTTGAGCCTCTTGTTTTGTGTCTATTTTTAACGACAATATAAAGATGATATAATCACCTTGTAATTATCACCAAGGTAGTCCATTTTGTAGCTATGGGTTCAAGCATATATAAGAGTTGAATGCTCATTGTAAAGGGTCTTTTAGCCTTTGAAGCAATATCAAAGCTCCTCTTCAAAGTAACATTATAAACAACTAAAATTGCAAAATCAATAGACTTGTATGTAGCATTCCAATCCAAATGACTTTGATCTTATGTTTTTCAATGAGTGGAATAAATGGTTATTTCCCTCCTTTCCCCTTATTAGTCGTTTTTATTATTTGACATCACAAGTTATTTGAATAAAATCTTACACACTATGTTTATTAGATCTCTACTAAAAGAAATCATTCTTACCAAGACTGCAACCCCTTATTAGTCATTTTTATTATTTGACATCTAAAATCTTACACACTATGTTTATTAGATCTCTACTAAAAGAAATCATTCGTACCAAGACTGCAACCTGATTATAGCCTTCGCCATATTTTGCATTTTATTTCACATCCTTACCCTCAAACAAATTAGATTGAAATTATTTACCCATATCAATTTTGCTTGTTCGTTTTTTGGCCCAAGATTCGGAGGTTGAGAAGAGTAGAAATCTTCCATTCATTTGTTTGTTGGATTGTGGTGATGGACACAAATCACACCTGAGGTTGAGAAGAGTAGAAATCTTCCATTCATTTGTTGGATTGTGGTGATGGACACAAATCACACCTGCAGATTTGTTGGATTGTGGTGATGGACACAAATCCTGCAGATTTACGTGTTCAACACCACCACACATTGTTTTACCCCTAATTTATATACTAGAAAAGATGAGAAAATTACATTTAAAAAAATATTATAAAGTAAAACAAATTCAATCACCACTCCCATCAAATTTACATACTGACCCTCTACTTTTAAATTATATACAACTTAACCTGTTCTAGTTTAAAATATTTTTTAAATAAAATTGAAAGAAAATTGAAAGAACCATTATTCCTTTAAAATAATAGCAATGAACCCTATGTTTCATGGAACTTATCTTACGATTTATGGGCTATCTCAAAGACGCGTCCTGTTGTCCCGAAATCATATCCTGTTATCTCTGTTTTAGAATTTTGTGAAACATAGCAACAAACATGATTAATAAAATATTAAAATAACCTAATTCCTTTGAAATAATAAGGATTAACATAATTTGGAACAGTGGAAACAAAATAATAATTAAAATAACGCATATCAAGATAGACATATATATGTCAAGGAATTGACTATAGAATCATAAAAGGAAAATAAAGAATATATTTGATTAAAAATATGGTTTGATTGACTAACAGCAAATATAATATTTTAGTTATTAAATAGCAGTGACCCAATAAAAACCTTGTATAACTTATTAAAAAAAAAAATGACAGGCATCATGCATACCACTCTTAACCAAAAACTAACAAGAAAGACAGATTTCCTTGCAAATAATCCGTATTATATGTCATATATATTTCATTGCGTTCATATCATTTAAGTGCCGGACCAAAATTATTGGTTTTTTCTATGCACTGAAAGCATCTGTTCGGCGGATCTTCGCCAATTCTGGCTTTTATTTTTTTTAATTTCCTTAGATTCTGAATGACTCCTCTTTGCACTGACAGTAATTGGTTTTTTCAACTGTTAATTATTTTTTCTAAACTTTTCTTGTAACCTACTATAAAAATACTAAACAAATGTGTTTTTTCTCAACTTCTCTTTTAACCTGTTATGAAAATGCTAAACAAATGTGTTATTTCAAATTTGACAGTCTTTGCTGCTTTCCACATAGCCTTTAGGAACCTACAGCTAGACATTTTATTAAACATGAGTTGCAATGCCATTATGAATGAAGTGGGGCGCCATAAAATGAAAATTTCCACCAACTGTATTCAAATTTATCATAAACACCAGAGGCAAACAAATCAGATTCAATAAGAGCAAGACATCCTTTAATTTACGGATAAAATCTTATTCTACATGCAAAAAATTGACATCATATGGTAGTGTCCAAGATTCTGAAATTCATTTTGTCCCTCATATTTGGCCCTTAAAATGCATTCAAGCAGGCACTAATTGAATTCTAACAGAACCTAGCACAAGTTTCTCACTGTACAAGAATCTTTGAATTTGAAATAAAAAAAAAAGCATGAGCTGCATGTAAACCTTTTTTTCAAACCTCAAGCTTGTTATATAGATTCATTAGCTTGCTGTGAGCTTTAAACAATCCACTTAGCACATTACACAATCAACTACCAATCATAAAACCTCATTGGCCAGAAAATGCCGGAAAGCAGTCTATCCCAAACTGCAGAGCCACAAATTTAGAACAGCAAAAGAAGCAAACCCATCTGCTCACAGCCTGTTAAAGCAAATATTGCACAACTACAGCAAAATTTAGTACAAATATGACGTGCAATATCCAAAGTGGAAGACAGTCTTTCTAAAGCTAAAAATACATGCAGCAATACTTGAGCTGATTAGATCAGGTCTGCCACATTCATGGGCATTTCATCTATCTGGGTACTGTAGTACTGCTCAATATCTCTCAGAATTCTTATATCATCATTTCGAACAAAATTTATAGCAACACCCTGCAGATTTCACACAAAAAGCGATGTCAATATCAATTAAGAGATAGCTTTCATTTCAAACCAAAGGATAACACAACATGATTAAGAATAACAGCCTGCACTTCTGCCAAAATGATAACATTTGCAATACCTTTCGACCAAAACGACCTGACCGACCAATTCTGTGAATGTAAAGTTCACGATTGTTGGGAAGATCATAGTTTATCACCAGGGAAACCTGAAGTTTTGTCGTAGATAAAATGTCAGTGAACTTAAAAATAAAATAAAAAATTAAGATAAAAGAAAAAGGAGAGAAATAGAAACTTGCCTGCTGAACATCAAGACCACGAGCCCAAACATCTGTGGTGATTAACACCCGAGTTGTACCAGCTCGAAACTCAGCCATAATAGCGTCACGTTCCTTTTGTGGCATATCTCCATGCATAGAGGACACTGTGAAGTTATTGCTCCGCATCTTCTCTGTCAGCCAGTCGACCTATAAATGCAAAAGCCGGGTTTCATAATCACGAAAATAGAACATATAAGTCAGTGAACTAATTCATTGTCAGAGTAAGACATGAATCCAATGGCTTAAAGCAAAACCTGTAAATCATAATGAATAACAAAAGAACCAAACAAGCATTGAAGTGTTCAATACCTTTCTTTTTGTATTGCAAAATATAACAGCTTGAGTGATGGTGAGTGTATCATAAAGATCACAAAGGGTGTCAAATTTCCATTCTTCCCTTTCAACAGCTACAAAGAATTGTTTGATTCCCTACAATTCACAATAAAATAAATGTCGATGTTTGATTCAGCTATAATGCAAGGTTGATTGTGGAAAGCATGTCTAACATATGAATGAAATGACATCAAATTCAGGCTGTCATACCTCCAATGTCAATTCATCACGTTTGACTAGGATTCGCACAGGGTCAGTCATGAATTTGTTTGTCATCTCCAAAATCTCATGTGGCAAAGTTGCAGATATCAGCACAACCTGTCAGATAAGTAACAGTCACGTTGATGCTCCAGCAATGACCAGAAATTAAGCATTTCCAGACACAAACACTTATAGATAATTAAAAATCATAACAATGTATGACATATATGATCACCAATGCAAATCATCTTTAAAAGTTGCCTTGTGAAGTTTAATGTTATTAATCAGAACATCAGCTAAAATGACACACACCTGAAGCTCTGGTGGAAGATACCTATAAACATCATATATTTGGTCCTTGAACCCCCTGCTCAGCATTTCATCGGATTCATCCTGTTTAAACATTAAAATTGAAAAGAAAAAAAAAACAACTTAGTCATTACAAAATCTGAATCAACATTTAGCGTTTTCAATCATAACATGAAGTTATAAGATATCAAATGGCATGAACTCAACCAGTTAAAATTCTTCAACTTTCAAGGAGGAAACCCAGGTTAGAATCTTGCCAAACAATACATACATTATTGCCAAGCCATTGTAATACTACTATGTGCTCATGATGTAGTAGAGGTGGGGCCTGTCTCAATCCCATATAACTGATTAAACAAAAATGAAGTGATAAGATATGCATACTTACAAGGACAAGTAGCTTGATAGCTCTAGTTCTTAATGTCCTCCTCTTGATCATGTCACATACTCTTCCAGGGGTTCCTGATACCACGTGAACACCATAATCCAGTTTTCTAATATCTTCCCCAATACTCTTGCCACCAATACATGCGTGAGCTTGAACATTTATAAAATCTCCTATAGCAAGAATCACCTTCTCTGTTTGAGCTGCAAGTTCCCTTGTAGGAGACACAATTAAAGCCTGAACCCTGTACATCAAATGCAAACATTCCAAAAGTCAAATACAACATCATCAAAAGAGACAAGTTAAATGATGCCCACAATCAATAAGGTGCTTCATACCAAAAAAAAAAACAATAGAACTCCCATGTTATTTAGAAATGCAACTTGTATATATTGATAAAAAATTCTTCAGAGACATGCTACAGAATCTTAACAGAATTGGTGGCAGTAATGAGTTTAACACCATAAAACAAAATTTGACTCTCATTCGTGAGTTTTAAATATTATTAAATAGCATGATCTCATGTGGTTAAAAAAGAGGATTTTCCAGTTGAAACCCTGATTCAAATCTTGCCAGGTAATATATACATAATTGCCAAAATGTTATCTTAACACCAGTATGTGGTTTATTGAATTACTGTGGTAACATTGTAATGATGTAATACAGGTAAGGCCTGGTTCAATCCCATAAAACCAATTAAAAATAAAATTCTACAAAAATTGGGACCCAGACCCTCATTTATCTTCTCAGATTCCCTCAAGAGAATGCTTAAGGCTAGCCCACCAAAAGATAATATTTATCAAGTTGAAATCATCCTTCCAACTCAATTTTGGTAACTGCCTGCTTGATTGCTCGGTAATATTTAGACTTCTTCGTTATTCCACAATAACAGTAGCTATACTAAGTTTCTGATATCATTAATTGTATCCAAACCTATTAGCACATGAAAGAAATAAAAAGCCATAACAAACAACATATGCCTCACACTTGGGATTGACGTGACAAGTAAAAGGTAAGGAATCAACCAACCACTCAAGAAACTCAACAAGAATATGATATTTAAAAATAAGTATATTATTCAAAAAAAAATCAATATTTATTTAGTTTTTGAAAATCAGAGTGTTTACAATGAAAATTTGTTTCTATTATATGCTCCTACATCTATCCAGTATTTCAAGGTAACTGTAGTTTGACTAACTCTTTACAAGACGGACTCATGCAAGTGCTGTTGACCAGCTTTAGGGGCAAGTCCATGTGGACTTCCAGGTTTTCAATCCTCTACAGCAAACAAAACTATACTGTAAAAAAATAATAGTAGCGACAGTTACAAAAATGCATTGTACTTATTGAGAATTGCCAACAAAAAATTGAGCTCTCTTCTACAATCACTCCCAAAATTATACTAGTAATTGGAATGGAAGTTTCGGGGAATGAATTCTCACTCTGCACTACTATTTGATTGAAAGAACTGAAGATGGACTCAGAATACATAGGCAAGATTATTTGGTTTCATTTTTATGTACAGAGAGAGGTATTTGTTTTCTAAATGTTAATACTTGTACATAGATAGTGGCCTCTTCGACATGTTCAGTCTCACATGTTGCTAACCACAGAAATACAGGCGTCAACTTGAAAACCCCCAATCTCATTTCCGTCCACTGTCTCCTTGCCAAAAATAGGGTTCTAGTCTTTTTTTTTTAAATTCCCTAAAATTCAGTATTTGCAAATTGCCAAAACCCCACCAGATATAATGAGTCGCTAGGGTCGAACTTAACTGGTTAAATCCCTCAATTTTTAAAAACAGAGAAGCCATAATTCTCAAACTGAAATACCATATAGTACGGATTGGCTTGCTTTAATCCCATATAACTAATATAATTAAAAAAAAAAAAACTCGCTACTGTTTTAAAAAAAAAAAAATCGCTAGGGTTTGTCCTAACAGCAGAACACAAGAAAAACTAAATAAGGGGAAGGAAAGCCTAGATCTTACTCTCGAATGGAGGTATCGATCATCTGACAAACGGCCAGAGCAATCATGGAAGTTTTGCCGGTCCCGGACTGAGCCTGAGCAATGACATCGCGGCCACTGATGATGGGCATGACGGCCCTCTGCTGGATGGCGGAGGGCTTCTCGAAGCCGTACTGATATATCCCCCGCAGAAGGTCGTCCCGGATTCCCATCTGATCAAAGCTCGTGATCGCCTCCACGCCGGGGCTCGTCTCGAAAATTAGGTTTTCATCGTCTTCAGCATTCCGCCCAGGGTTCCGCATCCTGCCGCCGCCAGCAGCAGAAGCCATTTTCTTCACTATAGTTAAGGCACAGAAATGACAGACAACCCTCTAAAGCCTGCGACTCGGTTGCGAGAAAGTCCGAACCCTCCAACTAAAGCTTATTATTACTTTTGAAAAAAAGAACACTGTTTTGTTCTGTTCCGACTGAAAAGCTTGATAGTTAATAATCTGCCCAGCAGGTGCGTCCGGATTGACGCTCTGAATCGAAATATCAGGTCTGAAACAGGGTTCCTAGAAATCTTGACTGCTAAGCTACATATGTAATTGTGCTTTTTAAATTTATTAAGAGTCTAAAATACTTTAGGTTTTTTTTTTTAAATTACTTTAGCTTTTTTTCATCTTATGTCGGCTATGGGGAGTTAGAGCGTGGGACTCACTATACTTCGTGAGAACGGCTTGCGCTTTACGACTAGAGGGACAGGGCATAGAAGGGCGTGGAATAGTGGTACAACTTAATTTTTAAAAATATTTATCACTTACATGTCCAAAGAGAAGAGGGCATGCAATCACAGCCTTATCGGTAGAACCTCAGGCAGTTCACCTCACACACCAATATAGATTTCAATTTAACCAATAAATAATAAATATTAATTCCAATCGATTATCAGCTTCTCAATGCGATAGCGTTTGCGCATGGTTTTTTTTTAAGATGTTACGCATGCATACTCCCTAAAAATAAGGGGACTCTTTTTTTAAGAATATAGCTCCTGCTTACTCTAGCTTTGATGTTACAATTGAGATTTTATTATTGTGTATATATATAATGTTTAATGTTTTTTTAATTGGTTATATGGGATTGAAATTCATTATTTTTTAATTTTTTTTTTATTGCGTAGGAGAGTTGGTTACAATCACTATTTTTAGTAACTGGTTAATGCAGGATTCAAACTATTTTTAGTAGTTCAGAGGATTCGGAGCAGACTACTACATTTGCAAAGGGTTGGCTTCCTCCAAGGTTAGAAGCTAGGTCTCCTCTTGGTAAGTACCCAGCCATACCTACACTTACCAAACCACCTAGTCCTTGGGGGTGGATTGAAATGTATTATGAGTATATGGTGGTATTATATAAATTTGGCAATTATGAATGCATCACATATCAAGGTTTGAATATGGGCTTCTTCTTGAAAATTGAGGAATATAACCGGTTGAGCATGAGATAACTTTTACAATAATTTAATACCTAACGTTATTTTTTTATATGAGAGTTGGTTACAACTACACAATTTTTAGTAGTTGGCAAGCATAGGGTTCAAACCATAGGAGCTATATCCTCCAAACCTATTCTACCTTTTTGTTTTATAGCCCAGTGTGAAATAGACCATCGGGTGCTCGTGATTCGTACCATTACAGGATTCGTACCGTTATCGTCAGTCTAACACGCACTCAGAGGATTCGGATTAGACTACTACCTTTGCAATAGGCTTCTCCCAAGGTTTGAACCTAGGTCTCTTCTTGGACTAGCACTTACCAATCCACCTAGCCCTTGGGAGTAATACTTAAGGTTGTTGATTCTTCTATGTAATAAAATCAATAAAAATGAAACAATATTTAAAGTTAATATTTTGTAGTTTAATGCTAACTTTGATTAGTATGGAAGAAATTATAAAAAATGCATTCAGTGAAGATAGTAGGATTTTTCAAATTGCGAAAAATGAAATTGCAAAGTGTGAAGGATTAGAGTTTTTTCTTGAAAAATGTCTCATATTTTAGGAGCCATATCTTTGCGAAGAGTTATCCGATTCAATTGATTCTTGGACCAACTTGTGCAGAATTTGAATAGCTTTAAAATGAGTGGTCATATGCAAAAATTCGAGCAATATTGAGAGAGTTACGACCATGTAAAGTTAACCATTCGAAACGGAGGGAAAAAAGTAGAGAGGGGAGGGTCCCGATCCCTTCCCTGCTCCCCCTCCCCTGGTTCCTGCCTAGTCCCTGGCTCTTCCTAGGTCATCCCTCCCTGGGATTGTTTGTTGCAGATGATCTCCTTGAGGGAGATCCTTATCCTCTTTCTACACCTCTCCCAGTCGGTCAGGGTTCCCTTGTTTGAGTTTTTGGCCTGGTGCTTCCCAGGGTTCCTTGCTATTTTCGGGATCCCTTTCCTTTTTTTCCCTCAGGCTTCCCCCTGGGGTTTTCTACAGGTTTTTGGCATGGATCTGGTTCCCTGCGGTTCTTTGGGTGGTGGGGGTGATTGGTTGGGTTTTTGACAGCTTCCTAGGGTTTCCTTTGAGGTCCTTACTGCTTTGGGGGTGGTCTGGGGGGGCCTCTTTCCCCTTTTTGCTAGTGAATCCTCTCTGGGATCCTGTGGTTGTTGTTGGTCCCGTCCTTGTGGGGAGGGCCCTCTTTGATTTCTCGCTTGGAGGCTTCTTCGTGCTGGTTCTGCTCCTTGGTGGACACCCTGGGCATTTGTTTGGCCTTGGGGGGGGCTTTTTCTCTGCCTGGGTTGTTCCTAGCCTCAGTCCTAGTTCCCTGAAGTTTCTCCTGTGCAAGGATGGGATTCTTGGCCCCTGTTGTTGGGGTTCTCTGGGTTCTGCTGCATTTTTTAAATCTTGGGGGGATCTGATCTATGCATGCAGACCCTGGATCCCCCAGGCTAGGCTCCCAGGGATCCCATGTTTGTGGTTGTTACCTCTTCCCACCTGGGATCCCCAGTCCCTGTATCCCTGGTCCCTTAACCTGTTGTTTTTTCCTGCTGGTTGTCCTAGGGGCGGGATTCTCTTGGTGGTGCTTTCTGGCTGCTTCCCGATGGGCGGGATCTCCTCTTTGCTGGTTTTCAGCTGCTTCCTACTGGGTGGGATTCCCCCTTTTTTTTGGGCAGGATGGTTTCCCGCTGGGTGGGATTCTCCAAAACCATTGGGTTTCCCGCTAGGCGGGTTTTTCTCATTTCTTGTTGGTTTTCTCGGGAGGCGGGATTCACTTGGTAGAGGTTTTTGTTGCTTTTCGCTGGGCGGGATCTACACTGGGATGGATTTGTGCTGCTTCCCGCTGGGCGGGATTCACTCTTTGGTGGTTTTTTGACTGCTTCTCGCTAGGCGAGATTTATATTATAATGGTTTTTTGTTGCTTCCTATTGGGCGGGATTTACACGATGGCGGTTTTCAGCTACTCCCCACTAGGCGGGATATTCAAACTTACCTTCCTTCGAAATTGGTGGTTTTCTGCTGGGCAAGATTATTCAAATTTACCTGTTCCCATTGGGCGAGATTTCTGTTTGTTTTTCATTTTCAGGGTATTGGTGCCTTGGGCCCAAAATTTTGTTGTAATGGCTTATTCTCGGCATGTTATTACCAACTCTTATGTAATCAGGTTTTGGTATCCTAGTTAAAACCCGCTGTAAATACAAACGCTACTTAACAAAAAAAAAAAAAGTTAACCATTCGAAACAAGAGCAATGGCAATTTTTTAAATCGCGAAAAACGAAATTGCAAAGTGTGAAGAATTAGGTTTTTTTCCTAAAAAATGTCTCATCTTTTAGGAGCCATATATTCGTGAAAAGTTATCCGATTTAGCTGATTCTTGGACCAACTTGTGCAGAATTTGAATAGCTTTAAAATGAGTGGTCATATGCAAAAATTCAAGCAATATTGAGGGAGATACGACCCTATGAAGTCAACCATTCGAAACAAGGGTAATGATGATTTTTCAAGTCGTGAAAAACGAAATTGCAAATATTTGCCAACTAGGGTTTGAACGATGGGAAGAGCAATGAAGGGCTAGGACTTCAACGAGGCAAGAAATTATATCTGGACAAAGAAGTTTTCAACTAAGTTCTTTTTCCCTTTCTTTATCTTAGAAATTGTGCATGAAAATTTTATAAAGTTTTTATCAAATATTATATTTGTTATAGAACTTTCAAATAAATTTCATTAGATTTTGAGTTTTAGTTTTATTTCCATAGATCATTTTATAGTTAAATTCTTATAATCATCTCTAGTGGTAGAGGTTAGTGATCGCACCTTAGAGAGATCCTCATTGCTCCAAGATAGGACAATTTTTGGTAAATTTAATGGGTATTGGCCAGGGGCTTCAACCTTGAGAAAATAGATTGATAGGAGTTGGAAGTCTCCAGGAGTGATTCTATCATTTCTTCCCAAAGGTTTCTTCCTAACCATTTTTTTTTCTAGGGAATAAATATAAAGAATCCTAAAAGGGGGTCCTTGGTTTATGGGAAGAGAGAGGCTCTTCCTTACTCGCTGGTATGAAGGCTTTTCATCTGAAAATGTAAATCTATCTCTATTACTGGTTTGGGTTATGATGTTTGGATTGCCCATTGAATTTTGGAAAATAGATACTTTCAAGGCAATAGGCAACACTCCTTGAGATTTCAAATACAACAAAAGATGGATTTTTGGCTATTTATGCTCGAATATTAGTCATGATTGATATAAGTAAAGCTTTACCAGAATCAATCATTCTTAAGTATGGGGATAAGATGTGGATCCAAACTATAGATTATGAAAACATATCTTTTATATGTAGAATATGTCATGAGGTGGGGCATATTGAGATATCATGCCCTAAGAAGAGCCTAGCAGAATCATTTGTAGAAAATCGTAAGAGAAATTTACAAATGGTTATGGATAAAGATGTTTTTTAACTTCCAAAAAATAGGTCTAGAAAAATAAAATAAAATGAATATTGGAGACCAATAAGGAAAAATACTGGAAGAAATTCCAATTCTTTTGAGGCTTTAGCCTATGAAGAAAGAGTAGATCAAAACTTAGAGGACACAAGACAACAATTTCAACAAATTAACAAGGAATTGTCTATTCAATATGATCTTAATTTAAGGAAGAACTTTCTCGATGAACCCAAGGAATGTGTTTCATAAGATTTTGAAGACTCTCTTGAAGAACCATGCACCATTTAGGAGAAAATAATTGGTAAAGAATATGTGTTTTTAGAAGGTAATACCTCTGCCATTAATAAGGAAATGCCAGAAAATGAGCAAGATAAGTCAAAAGCTTCTATAATAGAGCCAAGAGAGGATAAATATGTTGAAAAACAAAATGTTGAAAGAATATTTAGGAATAGAATAATAAGACCTACTCCTAATATAAGCAAGGTAAAAAGAGGAAAACCCTCAAATTATCAAGCAAGATCCAGGGAAGCAAGAGCTAACATAGAGAAAGGAACACAAACTAAGTTAGTTGAACTTCTCTTTACCAAACAACAAAATGATATTGGTAATACACAAGAGGGGCCAAAAGCCCTTAATGAGATATGATTATCATCTCATGGAATATAAGGGGTGTTAATGCCCCCTCAAAGCATAGGTGTATTAGGTACCTATGTTTAAGTAATAAACCTAATATTTTCTATATCCAAGAAACTAAAATGACAAAAGAAGTTTCAAAAACTATGAAAGCAATTTGGGCAAGATGTGAATGGGATGCTATAGATTCTGAAGGAGAAGCAGGGGGAATTCTAACTTGTTGGAATCCTTCCAGGACCTCTTGTGTAACCATTCATAAAACTAGGCATTGGATAGCCTCTTTAGTCACTTGCTACTTTGTTGATATTCGCTTCATCCTTATCAATGTGTATGGTCCTACAACTTAGTCAGGTAGATTAGAAGTTTGGAGTGGGATTAAGGCCTTTATGATAAGTAAAGACCAAGAAACCCGTTTCATGATCATTGGATATTTTAATGCCATTACCAAGTTGAATGAAAATTTTTGGGGAATTAGAAAATTGACCCAAACTATGAAATATTTCTCAGCTTTTATTCAAAACAACAATCTATGGGAAGTTGACTTTGAAGAAGACAACTATACTTGGACCAACAACACGAGAGGCCAAAATTTAATAGCAAAAAAATTAGATAGATGCATTCTCTCAGATCATTGGCTAGATGAAGGAACTTGTGGTAAAATTAATACCTTAACAAGGATTGGTTCAGATCACTGGCCAATAAGAGTTGAAATGGTGGTTAGTGAATTCAAAAAAAAAAAAAAATTTAAAAATGAGCAGATGTGGAAAGACCATCCTCAATTTGTTGATATGATAGCTCAAACATGGATCTATTTAGGTAATGGTGGGTTGTATGCTCTTTCAAATCAAATTAAAGTTATGCCATATATATTAAAAGAATGGAACAAGAGCACCTTTGGAAATATTTTTGAGAAGAAAGAAGAACTAAAAGATAAATTTTCAAATTTCTAAAAAGGTGATGAAAATAATACAAGCTCAAAGAAAAGGGAGTTTCTTAGTGAATATCATAATAATTTGAGTAAGGAAGAGAAATTTTGGAGATTAAAATCAAGACGGACTTGGTTAAAATAAGGAGATAAAAATACAAAGTTTTTTCGTAGGATGGCTATAGTACAAAGATCTTCTTCTAGAATTGGTAGAATTAAATCAATAGAAAGGGTTTGGATTGAAGATCAGAGTGAAATTAGAAAAGAGGCTAAGTTGTTTTATCATAATATTCTAGGTTTAGAGGAGATCGAAGTTCTTAATGATAAACTTCTTCAAGATGTTCCTTTAGTTATAACAAATGAAGATAATAGGAAACTGATGGAGCCTATTACTCTAGAATAAGTTTATTTAGCTCTTTTCTCTTTTAATAAGGATAAATCCCCTGGTCCAGATGGGCTCTTTGCAGCTTTTTACCAACATAATTGGGATATAGTGAAGGATTCTTTATTGGTGGCAGTGGAACAATCTAGCGTAAAACATTACATTCCTTATAAAATAAATGCAACTTATCCTACCCTAATTCCAAAAAATAAGGATGTTGAATTGCTTGATTCTTTTAGATCCATAAGCCTATGTAATATGGCTTATAATATTATTTCCAAAGTGATGACAAATAAATTAAGGCCATTGTTAGAAACATTATTTCAAAAGAGCAAGGAGGTTTTGTGAAAGGGAGACAAATTTTGTATGGGATCATAGTAGCTCATGAAGTTATACATTCAACAACTTCAATAAAAGAGAAAGCTATGATCTTAAAACTTGATATGAGTAAATCCTATGATAGGGTTAAATGGAATTTTCTTTTTACAGTTTTAGATAAGTTTGGTTTTGGGAAGAAATGAGTTAGATGGATTAAATCTTGTGTCTCTACAGTTTCTTATTCAGTGTTGGTCAATGGGTTAGTGACAAAATATTTTAAACCCAAGAGAGGCCTTAGACAAGGAGATCCTCTGTCTCCTTATTTGCTCATTATTATGGCAGAAGTTTGGAGTAGGAACTTAAATAAGGCTTACAAATATGGGTTTATAAGTGGACTTAAGGTTAGTAATAACATCGATAACATCACCCATAAATAGTTTGTAGATGATACAACCCTTTTTGGAAGGGCAAGGATAAATGAGGCCAGAGCTTTGAATAAATTTTCAAAAGAGTATGAAAGAACTTCAGGGCAAAACATTAATAGGAATAAATCCAAAATTTATCTTCTTAACACTCCTACTAATATCAAAGCAAGAATTTGTAGGTTGCTTCAAATGGAGGAGGCAAATTTACCAACAACTTATCTAGGGATGCCTTTATTTGAGGGGAGAATGAGGATAGATTTATGGAATCCAGTTATTAGCAAAGTTCAAAATAAACTTCCAACTTGGAAAGGTAGATGGTTATCATTGGCAGGAAGAGTGCAGTTAATTAAGTCAATATTATGAGCCATTTCAACTTATTATATGTCTTTGTATTCTATTCCAAATCAGTTGAAAAAAGTTTAATCTTTATTATGCGATCCTTTTTATGGTCTAGTTTACATGATAAAAGGAAATTTTATTTGGTGAAATGGAGCAAGTTGTGTGATGACAAAACTAGGGGAGGTCTTAATTTAAGAGCTCTTATAGATGCAAACTTAGCTCTTAGGGGAAAATTTATATGGATATTGTACAAAGAGAGTCAAAGATAATGGGCAAGAATTCTTCTAAGTAAGTATGTTGATCCCAATGACCCAAGTTTAATATTTATTGTATTCTCTCTTCCAAATGGTTCTGCTCTTTGGAATGGTTTAAAAAATTCTATTGATCTTATGATTAAAGGTTTAATATGGGTGGTGGAAACTGGAGAAAAAAATTCTATTTGGATGGATACTTGGTGTGATAAAAAACCACTCAATTTAGATCTAGTTTTGAAACCTTGGATGATATTACTTCAAGAAAAATACGATGATAGGGTTTCAAACATTTTGTACAAATATCGTGAAGGAAGATACAAATGGAAAGAAGATTTTTTATAAGTATTCAAGACATTGATGCTAGGAGGCACTTGAGTGGAAAGATAACTATAATTATTTTGAGGGGTGCCAAGGATAAATTGATTTGGGAGTTGAATAGCTTAGGAGAATACACTACAAGAAGTGGATATAATGTTCAACACCAACATAATAATAATATCACTATAATTTGGAGATATATTTGGGATAGCCCAAGCATTCCTAGAGTCAAAATGTTTATTTGGCTAGTAGGTCATAGAAGAATTTTATCCTAGGATAAGCTTATGAAAAGGGATTTTCATAGCCCCTCTAAATGTGTTTTTTTATAATAAGGAGGAGGAGAGTATTGATCATCTCTTGGGATATTGCTCAATAGTCTGGGATCTATGGCAATGGATTCTTAATATGTTTGGTAAATGCATGGTGATGAATAGTAGAATTGAAGATTGGTTAAAGCAATGGCAAAGCACTTATAAAAGTGAGGCTTTACAAACAATATGGGATATATCAAAAGATATAATACTTTGGACTATATGGCTAGAAAGGAATAGAATAATATTTAAAGGAAAGGAAAGCAGTTTAGAGGTAATGAAAAAGAATATATGTTTAGCCATAGAGGAATCTAAACCAACCCTATCAACTCACCCAATATCTAATTTGGAAGTAGAGAGTCTTGATAGATGGAGTCAATTCATTAAATGGAATTATGATGTTGGGTACAAGAGAAGCAAAATTAAGGTAAAGAATATAAAGTGGAAAACAACGAATGTGGAGTGGGTTAAGTTGAATTTTGATGGAGCATCTAAAGGAAACCCAGGACCAATAGGAGGAGGAATAATTAGAAATAATAGAGGATAGATTTTGTCTCATTATGCTTTCAATTGTGGATTTAAGACAAATAATGAAGCTAAATCTTGGGCAACTTTAGAAGGGTTAAAAATATGTAAACAAATGAAATGGAATAGAGTTTGGATGGAAGGTGATTCTCTCATAGTAATAAATACAATTTTGAGGAAAGCAAAGGTTCCATGGAACATACAAGAGATAATTGTGGAAATTCAAGATCTTGCTAAAGAGTTTGAAGAAATAAATTTTATACATATATTAAGGGAAGGAAACAAATGTGCAGATAAGCTATCCAATAGAGGGGTTTTGGTTGAGGATCGTGAAGTTAACATCTCCTTTTCATGGTTAGAGGAAGTAGAAAGTTTACTTAAAGCTGACAAAAATTGTTGATTGCCTAAATCAATTAATGATTAAGATTTACTTTAATGTTTTCCATTGGTAATATTTATTTTATTTTGTAACAATAATGTGTGTTCATTTAGACTATTTATTATAATTTTTGTGGTTGCACTTGTGTTTCAGGAAGGAAACTAACAATCTAGATTTGGTAAACCGGACTATGTTAGTGCGATGTTTTGGAAATATTACTCTACTAAGATGAAAGGCATAGATAATAGAGGTGAATTTTTGGCATTGTGAATGCTACTATAGGAAAATGTTAAGAAAGATGCTAAATTCTAGAGTAATTGTATTCATACAGAGATTTGAAAAGATCCAGAAAATGAAAATCAAGAATTCGGACATTTTATGTAAAATGATGTAGGTTTCTAACCTTAGTTATCAAATTCGTCAAATTTTTTAGATAAAGTTTGAAATTCATCAAATTCAAAACCCTAACACATAAATTTGACAAATAAACTTTAAATTTGATAGCAAAAAATTAGAAAAAAAGAGACTCCTTATATTCTGCTAACAAACCCTATATTCTGCTTAGTTTGTAAATCTTCCTCAACAACTCCAACGACCAATGGTTTCATGGTCCTCTTTGGAGTGGGGGAGACGATGTTTGTTTCTTCTTCATCGTATTTGTCGATCAATGGCTCTATGGACCTCTCTGGAGCAATGGAGACTACATTCATGTTGAGCAAGGTGCAGCAACAATATTGTCATTGTTGTCAACACAGTTAGACAGATCGATTGATGCAGTGGATAGGAGTTAAGAGGTTCTTCAGAGTATGTACAATGATTATCCAAAAGATCGAAGTGGCCCATATGCTAAAAATCAAAAGAAAATCACAAGGAAGAAAACTGTCGTGATATCGCGACATGTTGAGCAAGGAAGAAAACTGTCGCGATATCGCGACATGTTGAGAGCAAGAAAGAAAACTGTCGCGATATCATGACATGTTCGAAGAGAAAGCGCAAGAAAAACTATCGTGATTTTGTGACATGTTCGAAAAGAAAGCGCAAGCAAGAAAAACTGTCGCGATTTCGCGACATGTTCGAAGAGAAAGCGCAAGCAAGAAAAACTGTCACGATTTCGTGACATGTTCGAAGAGAAAGCGCAAGCAAGAAAAACTGTCACGATTTCGTGACATGTTCGAAGAGAAAGCGCAAGTAGGAAAAACTGTCGCGATTTCGTGACATGTTGGAAGAGAAAAAGGCAAGTAGAAAAAGTGTCACGATTTCGTGACATATTGCAAGAGAGATAGTACGAAAGAAAAAGTGTCACGATTTCGCGACATGTTGGAAGAGAAAAAGGCAAGTAGAAAAAGTGTCGTGATTTCGCGACATATTGCAAGAGAGATTGTACGGAAGAAAAAGTGTCGCGATTTCATGACATATTGCAAGAGAGAGAGTCCGAAAGAAAAAGTGTCGCGATTTCACGACATATTGCAAGAGAGATTGTACGGAAGAAAAAGTGTCGCGATTTCGCGACATATTGCAAGAGAGAGAGTCCGAGAGAAAAAGTGTCGCGATATCGCGACATGTCGCGTTTTCGCGACCCGAAGGCAAGAGAAAGAGCAAAGGAGAAAAAGTGTCACGATATCGCGACATGTCGTGTTTTCATGACCCGAAGGCAAGAGAAAGAAAAAGGAGAAAAAGTGTCACGATATCGCGACATGTCGCATTTTCGCGACTCGAAAGGGCAGGAAGGAAGAGAAAGAAAAGTGTCACGATATCGTGACATGTCGCATTTTCACGACTTGAAAAGAGCAAGAAGGCAGAGAAGGAAAAGTGTCGCGATATCGCGACATGTCGCATTTTCGCGACTTGAAAAGAGCAGGAAGGCAGAGAAGGAAAAGTGTCGCGATATCGCGACATGTCGCATTTTCGCGACTAAAGGAGGAGAGAGAAAGTAAGAAGGCAGAAGTGTCGTGATATCGCGACAAAAGTAAAGAGGAAGAGTACGGAGGCGAAAGTGTCGTGATATCGCGACATGTTGTGTTTTCACGGGTACAAGCCAAGTAAAGTAGCAAGGAGGTGAAAGTGTCGCGATATCGCGACATGTGTTTTCGTGGGGAAATCCGAGAAGAGGACAAAGAGGCAGAAGTGTCACGATTTTGTGACAGGTCGCTTTGGTGCGAGCTAAGAAGAGAACCCAACCAAAATAAGATATGTGATAGTTAACTAAAGTTATACGACAGTTACAGGGGCCGTTGCGTAAGAAAATCATGCAGCTAAAATAAGAAGAGTTAACTAAAGTCAGTACGATAGTTACAGGTGCAGTTACAGAGAAAAATCATGTAGCTAAAATAAGAACAGTGAACTGAAGTCAGAACGACAGTTACAGGGCTTAAAAAGAAAGAGCTAACTATTAATAGGTTGCATGAGAGAATACTATGTCATACTGGAGTTACAAGTTACAAAGAGAGAGGATGGTTATAAAAGGAGTGTTGCTTGGAGAATTTTGTAAGCGCTCGGGATTAAAGTGAGGCGGATTTAATCTTGCGAAGAGAGCAAGAGGAGAGTGAGAGGCACGCGAGAGGCGAGCGAGAGAGGTGTGCGATATGTGAAGCACGAGGAGAGTGCGTAGGAGGCGAGCGAGTAGGGTGTGTGTTGTGTGAAGAGTGGGCGATGTTGAGAAAGCAATAGACCAGTCAGGGTCTTGTAAAAGTGAAGGCATCTTTATGTCAATCTTCTAGTTTCAGAATAGAAGTCCAAGTTGGTGCTTGGCATCAGGGGTTGGTGCTCCTTCCAGCTTGGTGCCGGTAAATCGAGGGTTGGTGCTCCTTTCTGTTGGTGTAGATAAATCGGGGGTTGGTGCTCCTTTCTGTTGGTGCAGATAAATCGGGGGTTGGTGCTCCTTTCTGTTGGTGCAGATAAATCAGGGGTTGGTGCTCCTTCTAGTGGGTGCTGGTAAATTGATTGTAAAATTGGTATTTTGCAAAGGCTAGATTTGGATGGGAGTCCAAACAATCAATTTTTGAGGAGTAGCCAAAATTGGTGAACCTTGGTACATCTTGTGTTGTGTGATGCTCTTTTGTTATATTTGCTTTATTGGGTTTTAAGTTTTCATTGTTTCGGCATTAAGAGTTGAAGATTTAAGTTTTTAAGAGCTACACTGATTCACCCCCCCTCTCAGTGTCATTGTGAGACTAACAATTGGTATCAGAGCCAGCTTCCATTATTAGGCTAAATCAGCTAGGGTTGATCTTGGATTAGTACACAATGGGTAAGAAGAATAGATCCTCCTCAAATAAGGCATCTCAGTCAGTTTCAGTTCTTGTGGAAGAGAAAATTGAACTAGAAAAGATAGGAGTGAATTCTGAAGTATGTGATGAAAACCTTGAGGGTGAAGTATATCTAGAAGGTGAGTTGATCGCTGCACTTGAAGAGTTGAATATAGAAAAGAAAAAGAACAAAATACTGTCCAAGAAGTTGGAAGAATATGGGGATAAGATTGAAGATCTCTTCTTACAAATTCATAAAGCCAAGAAAATAGAAGAAGCCTTGAAGTCACACCTGGATGATAAAGTCGATGTATGTAGCAAACGTGAAGAGGAATCTAACAAAGTTATTAGTGATCTAAAGTTGCAAGAAGAAGAGTCCAAAAGGATTGAAGAAACTCTCAGGTCACAGATCAATAAGAAAGAGATTGTTTGCTGCAAACAAGAAGAGGAGATTGTTTTATTGAAGAAACAACTAGAAGAGGCCAATACAAATCTCAAATTTGAGAAAAGCACAAAGTTGCTAGATGAAATGATAAGGCAACAAAGAAGCCCCATGTCTAAGCTTGGTCTTGGATGTAAAGCTGAACAACCTTCATCTTCCAAATATGCAGAGAAGAAGAAGTTCACTGTTGAAGGATCGAAGCAAGAAAATTCTGAAGCTAAATCTTCAAAAGGAAGAAAATATCAAAGGAGATCTACAACAAAGCAACCACAACAAAAGAGGTTCTATCACTCTCACTCTATTCATAATAATGCTTTTAATGGCTATTGTTTTAGATGCAACCATTATGGTCACAAGGCAATTTATTGTGGATTGAATAATAGATCAAAGAGTTATGATGATAGAAATACATCTGCTTTTTCGATTGAACACCATGTGCAATGTTTTAAATGTAATGGTCATGGGCACATAGCAAGGTTTTGTCCAAGAAATTTTGTATCTAATCTAAGGCAAGACAACAGATTTCATCAGACACAAAGAATGAAACACAGACAGGGAAGAAATCATGTGCATCAAAGAAAGGAAAATAATCATCCATCAAGGATGCACAAGAGACAACCACCCAAGAGAAATGTTCAAGTTCACGAAAAGGTTCAAAATAGGGATGCAGTTGAAAAACTCAAGCCCAAGTTCAAGAAAGGTTGGAGAAAGAAAGAAGAGAGGAAATCGTGTCTCCTTGGACTGAAGGAGATTACTCCTCTATTGCACTAAGCAGCTCCAGGTAGCACATCCTCAGGGGGAGCAATCTTAAAGTTTTATTTTAATGCTCCTATGTTGTTTGGTTATCTGAGGATGAAAGGCAAGTAGTCAGGGGGAGTTGTCGTATAGTTGTCAAAATGTGTTTCAGTTCATGTAGTTCTTTGTGGAGGTAATAAGCAGGAGCATGAGACGTTGGCTTGACAGAGCCAATTTTTTTTATTATTGTGAAATCTCTCTAGTGATGGCGGTTACAATAGCAGATAGTGTCAAACTGATGTGCTTCAATAGAACAACATGGTGAACAGCTAGGTTTTCGATGCAATAGCTGATAGGCATTATCTGAGATAGAACATGCAACACAGGTCATCGTGTCATGGAAGCATAAGTTGGCAGGTGCTGGTTTTGAAGCCTGTAACATTCCCAATCTGCAGATAACATAGAATCCATGTTGTGAGTATGTCTCGATTCATCTACCAATATCGAGGGAGGACTATGGTAAAGCTCTTCATGATCATTATGAAAATTACTGCCAACGTGTAGTTGGGAAGGCGTGTGTTTCTTAACCAAAAATACAACACATCGTTTGGTATAAGAGAGCATTAATTTTCTCTAAAGAAGTAGTCGTTATCAAAGAGATGCTAGAGTCAAAGAAAATAGTGGCACTAGCACCCAGCTCGTCAAGAGTGCCAAGTGGCACATGCAAGGCAGAGACGTTGAGAGAATAGCGCCCAGGTGGTGAAGCGCCAAGGAGGACAAGATGCCTATGCACCTAAGAAAGTCTTGCATTATTTGAGGAATGCGAGATATTGCCCGAGGAATCCCTTGATCACAGTGAGGAGAAATGCTCCCTGGAATCGCGTGAAGAACGTTCGCCTAAGACATTGAGTAGCCCTGACATATGCCCTAGCAAGAAGCAGAATACCGAGTGTTGATGACTACACGTAGATTGAGGTTCCAACGCTAGAGG
This sequence comes from Wollemia nobilis, assembly GCA_028583015.1. Taxonomy (NCBI): domain Eukaryota; kingdom Viridiplantae; phylum Streptophyta; class Pinopsida; order Araucariales; family Araucariaceae; genus Wollemia; species Wollemia nobilis. The sequence goes on from JAQPPZ010017128.1 coordinate 2,846,161, forward strand.
TAACGGTCCACTGTCAATACCTGTGCAGGCAATGAAAACATTCATGGCAGCCGTTAGAAACCAGAGACATTGAACTGCACAACGGATGCGAGGCAAAGTCGTAAGACACGGAGGAGGTGGCAGTCAAAAGAATCAAGCTATACTAAATAAGTAAAAGCAAGGTACAACAGGAATTATAATATGATGAGCAGAGATTAGAGTGCTTATCCAAGAAGACTTTATGATAGAAAGAGTACCAGTGGAGGTGCATTCCATCTTGGAGACAGGTTGGTCGCATGGAACAATAAGAAACAAGAGTCAGTCTCCTTATCCATAGCAGAGGCAGAATATATTGCAGCGACAACGTGCTGTACGTAGGAGAAAGTTGTGGAAGGTGAGGTTAAGTTGGATTTCGTTCCAACAACAGAGCAAGTAGCGGATATCTTCTCAAAACCGTTGCCCAAGGAAGTCGTTGAGTACCTTCGCAATAAATTGGGAGTGGTCAATTTGTTTATCTTTTTGCTCATGTTTGTGATTTTTGCTAACTGTAATAATTTGTGCCTGAGAATGTTGTGCATGGACTCAGGGGGAGTCTGTAGCAGCCCTTTGGTATTATTGTCAAAGGGGGAGAAGAATTACAGGAAATTGCACGTGTGTTGCCAACAATTCCAAAGGGGGAGATTGTTGAGCAAGGTGCAACAATAGTATTGTCATTGTTGTCAACACAATCAAACAGATCGGTTGATGCAGTGGATAGGAGTTAAGAGGTTCTTCAGAGTATGTACGGTGATTATCCAAAAGATCGAAGTGGCCCATATGCTAAAAATCAAAAGAAAATCACAAGGAAGAAAACTGTCGCGATATCGCGACATGTTGAGCAAGGAAGAAAACTGTCATGATATCGCGACATGTTGAGCAAGAAAGAAAACTGTCGCGATATCGCGACATGTTGAGAAGAAAGAAAAACTATCACGATTTCGTGACATGTTCGAAGAGAAAGTGCAAGCAAGAAAAATTGTCGCGATTTCGTGACATGTTCGAAAAGAAAGCGCAAGCAAGAAAAACTGTCACGATTTCGTGACATGTTCGAAGAGAAAGCGCAAGCAAGATAAACTGTCGTGATTTCATGACATGTTCGAAGAGAAAGCGCAAGTAGGAAAAATTGATGCGATTTCGTGACATGTTCGAAGAGAAAGCGCAAGCAAGATAAACTATCGCGATTTCGTGACATGTTCGAAGAGAAAGCGCAAGCAGGAAAAACTGTCACGATTTCATGACATGTTCGAAGAGAAAGCGCAAGCAAGAAAACTATCGTGATTTCGTGACATGTTCGAAGAGAAAGCGCAAGGAGAAAACTGTCACGATTTTGCGACATGTTGGAAGAGAAAAAGGCAAGTAGAAAAAGTGTCACGATTTCGCGACATATTGCAAGAGAGATAGTACAGAAGAAAAAGTGTCACGATTTCGTGACATGTTGGAAGAGAAAAAGGCAAGTAGAAAAAGTGTCGTGATTTCGCGACATATTGCAAGAGAGATTGTACGAAAGAAAAAGTGTCGCGATTTCGCGACATATTGCAAGAGAGAGAGTCTGAAAGAAAAAGTGTCACGATTTCGCGACATATTGCAAGAGAGATTGTACGAAAGAAAAAGTGTCGCGATTTCACGACATATTGCAAGAGAGAGAGTCCGAGAGAAAAAGTGTCGCGATATCGCGACATGTCGCGTTTTCACGACCCGAAGGCAAGAGAAAGAGCAAAGGAGAAAAAGTGTCGCGATATCGCGACATGTCACATTTTCGCGACCCAAAGGCAAGAGAAAGAACAAAGGAGAAAAAGTGTCGCGATATCGCGACATGTCGCATTTTCGTGACTCGAAAAGGGCAGGAAGGAAGAGAAAGAAAAAGTGTCGCGATATCGTGACATGTCGCATTTTCGCGACTTGAAAAGAGCAGGAAGGCAGAGAAGGAAAAGTGTCACGATATCGCGACATGTCGCATTTTCGCGACTTGAAAAGAGCAGGAAGGCAGAGAAGGAAAAGTGTCGCGATATCGCGACATGTCGCATTTTCGTGACTAAAGGAGGAGAGAGAAAGTAAGAAGGCAGAAGTGTCGCGATATCGCGACAAAAGTAAAGAGGAAGAGTACGGAGGCGAAAGTGTCGTGATATCGCGACATGTGTTTTCGCGGGTACAAACCAAGTAAAGTAGCAAGGAGGTGAAAGTGTCGCGATATCGCGACATGTTGTGTTTTTGCGGGTACAAGCCAAGAAAAGAAGCAAGGAGGCGAAAGTGTCGCGATATCGCGACATGTGTTTTCGCGAGCAAAATTCGAGAAGAGGACAAAGAGGTAGAAGTGTCACAATTTCGTGACAGGTCGCTTTGGCGCGAGCTAAGAAGAGAACCCAACCAAAATAAGATATGTGACAGTTAACTGAAGTTATATAGCAGTTACAGGGGCCATTGCAGAAGAAAATCATGCAGCTAAAATAAGAAGAGTTAACTGAAGTCAGTACGATAGTTACAGGTGCAGTTACAGAGAAAAATCATGCAGCTAAAATAAGAACAATGAACTGAAGTCAGAACGACAGTTACAGGGCCAGTTACGGAGTGAAATCATCGAGAAACGGTTAAACTAAAAGTCATCAGTCGAAGACCAAACAAAGAGCCGTAACTATTAATAGGCTGCATGAGAGAATATTGTGTGATACTAAAGTTACAACTGCAGTTACAAAGATAGAGGATGGTTATAAAAGGAGTGTTGCTTGGATAATTTTGTAAGCCCTCGGGATTAAAGTGAGGCGGATTTAATCTTGCGAAGAGAGCAAGAGGAGAGTGAGAGGCACGCGAGAGGCGAGCGAGAGAGGTGTGCGATATGTGAAGCACGAGGAGAGTGCGCAGGAGGCGAGCGAGCAGGGTGTGTGTTGTGTGAAGAGTGGGCGATGTTGAGAAAGCAATAGACCAGTCAGGGTCTTGTAAAAGTGAAGGCATCTTTATGTCAATCTTCTAGTTTCAAAACAGAAGTCCAAGTTGGTGCTTGGCATCAGGGGTTGGTGCTCCTTCCAGTTGGTGCTAGTAAATCAGGGGTTGGTGCTCCTTTCTGTTGGTGCAGATAAATCAGGGGTTGGTGCTCCTTTCTGTTGGTGTAGATAAATCAAGGGTTGGTGCTCCTTTTTGTTGGTGCAGATAAATCAGGGGTTGGTGCTCCTTCTAGTGGGTGTTGGTAAATTGATTGTAAAATTGGTATTTTGCAAAGGCTAGATTTGGATGGGAGTCCAAACAGTCAATTTTTGAGGAGTAGCCAAAATTGGTGAACCTCGGTACATCTTGTGTTGTGTGATGCTCTTTTGTTATATTTGCTTTATTGGCTTTTAAGTTTTCATTGTTTCGGCATTAAGAGTTGAAGATTTAAGTTTTTAAGAGCTACACTGATTCACCCCCCCTCTTAGTGTCATTGTGAGACTAAAAATTCATTTTTTCTTCACCGCATCTGCCACACATGGCCTCCTTCGTACAACTCTAGCAGTTTCCTATGCCGAATGTGAAAACTAAAAATAAAAAATAAAATGATATGTGAATAAACAAAATTTTCTTCTCAAACACTCATTTTCAATAGGCTTTCTCCATTCACAAATGCAAATTGCAAGATCAAATGCCTTTCATGCAAAAATGGTACACCACAACCGCGTTATGTATATTTACTTCATTTTTTCTTTGGATAGGTAAATGATTTGTCCCTAAATTCGCTCGAAAGAAAGTACCGTGACCCAACTCTTTTCGCTTGTATCTCAATAATTGGAGATAATGGAGGTAGTGTGCCACTTATAAGTCTTTGTACGAAGGCAAAAGTTAAAATATTTATTTATTCTTTTAAATTAAAAGATTAAGTCCTTCCCTTGTTTTTTAATTATAATTTAAATAATTTTTTGTTGAGACATCTAATAGTATATTTATATTAATTTTTTTAATTTTTCTTGGTGGTAGTGGAAATATCTAGGGTAAAACAATACATACCTTAAAAATTAAATGCAACATATATTACATTGATTCTAAAAAAAAGGATGCAAAATTGTTTGATTCGTTTAGACCCATAAGCCTATGTAATATGGAATAGAATATAATCTCCAAAGTGATGGAAAATTGGTTAAGACCACTATTAGACAATTATTTTAGAAGAGAAAGGAGGACTTGTGAAAGGAAGACAAATTTTGGACGAGGTCATAGTAGTTTATGACATAATGCATTCGACAACCTCTAGAAAAGATAGAGCAATGATATCAATGCTTGGTATGAATAAAGCCTATGATATGGTTAAATGGGATTTTCTTTTTGTAATATTTGAAAAGTTTGGATTTGGAAAGAAATGGGTTAGATGGATTAAATATTTTACCTCTACAATATCATATTTAGTGTATGTTAATGGGCTAGTAAAAAAATCATTTAAAGCCAAGAGGGATCTTAGAAAAAGATATCCTTTATCACGACATATGTTCATTATTATGGAAAAACAAATATGCACTTCTTAGGATTCAACCTGAAATTATGCTCTCTTAGGCAATCGAAGACCTTCCTTAGGACCTCATCGTGCTCAGAATGTAGCAATGACTTAGCCAATAAGTCATCGATATAATCTTCTAATATATTATGCATATAGTCATGAAAAATGTATGTCATAGCCCACTGATATGTGGCACCAACATTTTTGAGGCTAAATGGCATAACTTTATAGAAAAATGTTCCCCGTGGTGTTATAAACGTGGTTTTATGCTGGTCTTTGGGCTTAATCCAAATTTTATTGTATCCAAAAAAACCATCCATTAGGGAGAGCATTTTGTGACCTGCAGTAGTGTCTACAAGAGTATCAATATTCGACAATGAAAATGAATCCTTTGGTGTTGCCTTGTTGAGATCTCTAAAGTCCATACAAATACGGATCCTTCCATCAGGTTTTCCTATAGGCACCATATTGGATACCAATTTTGGATAGTCGATGGAAATTACAAACTCTACATCCAACAACTTTCACAGTTCATCTTTCACCATTAAGGCTACCGTTGGATGCATTTTTCTAAGCTTCTACTTGACTAGCTTCTTGGATAGATCTAGTGAAAGGTTATGAGTAACCAATTTTGGATCTAGACCTGGCATATCTTTGTAAGTCCAACTAAAAATATTAGGTCTCTCCTTCAGTAGGGGGTTGATGCTATCATGTTCATTTGAAGTGAGACTCTCTCCAAATTTAACCTTCTTTGGATTAGTGGGATCTTGACTGATATCCACATCAAAGGTTTCCTCCACTAACTTGTGTTACTCCTCCTCAAGCTAATGAGGTATAGTAATCAAATAAATGTCATCAGCTGGGTTTATAGGTTTCTTGTTGGAGTTATCCTCAGCATGATAGACATCATAAGCATAACCTGACACAAAATGAAATGGTTGTAGCATTTTTTCATTAGGGAAGAAATCTTCAGGCTCGAAAGGTGAGTCAGCACGATCCCAATCGATAGCATCTACATTTGGATGCAGCGGTTTGGATGGATAAACTTGATTGTAAAGTAGAGTGGTCAAATTGATGGAGACCATATTTATGGAATGGAATTGATCTCCAGGACCACACAGACAAAAATCTACATCATCAATGTAGCTTCCATACTCGATATATGGATCTAATGGCATAGGCACGAATGGGTCTTCCCTATGGGAAGCATGGATGACTGGATCCCCCCTGTGCACTGATTGCAAAATTGGGTTATTCGACTCGAGGAGCTCCATATATGTGCATGGATGGGGAAATAGCATGTGATAAATCACATTGAAATTTGGTGGTCTGTCCTTGAGGTGAGGGTGGAGATTAATCTCCCTATGCATTTTCTTAGTTGTAAAGGGTGCATTTTGGTGACATTGGTAAGGAGGTCCTAGATAGGCCCTCTCTATTTCATCCTCTTTGTCACTGTCAAAATACAATCTCTCATTTGCTCCTATAGGTGGGGGACGCTCTGGTAGATACGGTCCCATGAATCTGATTTCTCGATCACTATCATCGTTATCTGGAAAAATTGGATAATTAGTCCGTATATATGATAGCATCAAGAAAATTGGATTTGCTTCTTCCTCAGAGTGATCAACATGATGAGGTCTTAAGTAGACCCATTTTGCTTCATCTTCATAATCGCTCTCGACTATGAAGTGCTCATTTATCTCATCTAGTTTCTCCATGGGTAGCAAATAATGTAGGAATGTTAGGACTAAGAGGACCGACTCAACTTCATCGTTAGATTGATCATCGTGTGAGGATTCATTTATCACATCATAGCTTGGTCCACTTATTTCAGAGATGGACTCCTCTCCATATTCACTACAAAGATCTCCTAACTCGAGATCACCTAAAATGATGGGGTTATGCCCCTACATACCTATGTCATCGACTGCACTATGGATTTGATGACCTAGGTCATATTTGGGGTCATCCTCTGAGAGCCCTTCATGATATATCTCGAGTGGCTCAAAGGTGATAAAATATACCATCGAGTCCTCAAGAAGCTGGAAGAATTAGGATGATATGGATTGAAATATACATCGTCCCCCAAACTAAGATACAAACGATCTAATGATGCTACAAGAAAATCGTCATGACCCTGTATCTGTAATCCTAGCCTGAACCTATAAATCACCAGCTGATAATGTGGTTCGAGTGGAGTCCTACGTCCTTGCTTTAAGAGACCAAGGTCGTATCCATACTAATGATATAGCTCAAAAATATGCATGGTGTACTTCAAGTTTGACAAGTAACGAATATTTATTATGAACCGTTTGTCATCATCTTCATCCATGGGCATTCACATTGGAAGTTGATCCAACCCAACATAGATAAAGTTAGTTTGATTGGGTGGCTCACCCAATGGTACTACTGATCCAATCAAAAATTGATGGGCATGCGATCAACCCATCTATTTTGTAGTCTCTAGAATAGGTCCAAAGGTGATATTTTGCACAAGGTGTTCACCTAACCCTATGTTAGCTAGGTGAACAGTCACCTATGGTGCATATGACCCTACTGATGATGCAGGCGAGGCAGGCTGAGGTGCCTCCTCAACTTTTTCTTGAGCTTCTTCCACATCCATGGGAGTGGGAACCTCATCGATGACTAATTTGGGCACGTTCTTTATTTATTTCTTGCCCACTTTCAGCTTTAGCTTCTCGTCATCCCGATGCATTGCTGGTGCAGTAAATTTTAGAAAATTCGTAGTAGTGTGCTCAGATCTTTTTGACATAGATATCGATGGTTGAGCATGTACTGTTGGTTTTCCTCTTGGAATTTTAACCAGTGACACTGGCCGGACATCCAAGTGCATTTATGGGAGTATGAAAATCCTAGGCAAATCTTCTAGGTTCACAAAATTAAAAGGTTCTTCATCCGATGATACTACATGAACCCCTCCCTCATGTATGTACTTTACACACTAGTGCAATATAGAGGGGACACAACGCATTTCATGAATCCAAGGCCTCCCAAGTAGGATGTTGTACTGCATGGCACATTCTATCACATGACACATCACAGAGATGGTCTTTAGACCCACCTGAATAGGTAGGACGATTGTGCTGACCATAGAGCATAGTGCGTCGTTAAATGCTCTCAACGTAAACATGGTAGGCACAATATGTGATTTGGGCAACTTCAAATGACTTAGTTCCTTAGTCGTTATTATGTTGATAAACAAATTAGTTTCAATCAAGACCCTTTTGAATGGCATGTGATTAACACATGCAATAATATGTAATGGCAAGTCAGCCATATCTGTAGGAACCATCTTGACTTTGTGATCATAAAATTGGATCATTGGTTCCTAACACTGCTCTACATGTCCCATGAAGTTTGTGAACTCTTGAGCATCCTGGGATTGTACCTCAATCGACCTCAAAATTTCCATGAGAGTCTCCCTATTCCTAGGGGACTGTTGTATTAGCTCGTAGGTAGACAACTTCATAGGATTTGTCTATAGGTTTTGAACTAACCTACTCCTTATGGTCACCATAGATCTAGTCGGTGGGCCTGGCATGTTCTGAGCTGGTCGTTGATCCAGAGTAGCCTGTATTCTAATGGGAGCGTGAGGTTGATTTGGTTGTTCATATCTCCCATGCCTAGTAACAATGTTGACCATACCTACGAACCCATGGGAAGGTGGTTCGACATGCAGTTGGTTGATCTTGCCAACATTATTGCATAGCACCTCATGGTTTGGTAGTGTATTTTTATAAATCCCCATGTTTTGGTTTTTTGGCACCTGTGGATTGTTAGGTACTACAAGCTCACCTTTATCTATCATATTTTGCACTATGTGTTTGAAGGACCAATATACTTCAATGTCGTGACCCTTCGCTCGATGATAAATGCAAAATAGATCATCCTGATAGCCCTTTGACTTGGGTTTATTAGAATCAATCAGCTTAGCTTCAAGCAATCTTATTTCCTTAGCCTCGCATAGTTGATATAAAATCAACGTCAGTGATTTTGTCAACAACATGAACTAGCGATGCGAGAGTTGTTCTTTGTTTTTCCCTTATAATTATTTTTGCACTACTCATACTACACAGGAGGATGTTGGCCTTGATAATTCTGCTTTTGATGCCCCTTATCCTCTCTATGGAGACTCAGCACCACATTATTTACATGGGCCTGCTTGCCCTGATGTTTCATGGTACTCTTCTTGAATCCCTCTTTCTTGTTCTTGAGCTTCAAGTTGTCTTCTTGCAACTTGATATCCTCAATCACCTTGGCTTGCACCAAATATTCTTTGAATGTCTAATACTGCTACAACTACAATAGTAACGATATGTGCTTGGCACAACTCTTAGTGAACATTCAATTTAATTCTATGGTGGGAATATGGAATGGCAGATTAACCATTAATCTTCTCCATATCTTTCCATACTATTCAATTAGCTTGTCATCGTGCTAAGCCAACGCAACCAAATCAGAAAGGTTTGCTTATTTCTTGATGCTAAAGAAAAAGTGTTCAAGAAAAGCGTTAGCTAGATACTTGAAACTGGTGATGCTATGCTTCTTAAGATGATTGAACCACTCTCGGGCTGGGCCTGAGAGGGTTGTGATGAATGTGCACAACAACAAGGCATCATTGCTTGTAATCTAGAAGCATACATCTAGAAATCTCATGGCATGCTCCTGTACATCTTCATCACCTTTAAATTTGTCTAACCTGGGCATACAAAATGCTCAAGGTATGTCAGAGTAGGCATCGAGGGGTCCAAAGGCTCATTATGGATCTTCCTTAATGTCAGCTTTTGAAAATTCATGCCTTGCCTCTCGATCTCTTTTACCTTATCTACTAAGGCCTTATAGGCATGTGAGGATAAGAAGTCCTCCTCCCTAAGTTGACATGGAGGTGGTCTAGGAGGTACATTCTTCCTCGATCGATGTGGAGGATGTGGCTCTTCCTCCTCCTCATATTGGGAGTTTTCAATATTCTCTTGGTTGGCTCCACTTCCCTCTTATTCCTCATATTGTTGTTGCCTCTGATTGTCGATCGAAGGTGGTCGCTCTCTTTGTTGGGCACTAATATGAGTGTGAGCGCTTATGCATTCTTGGTGCATATCAGCTTGTGAAAAAGCCTTTATATGCACACGCTCTCTATTATCTACATGAGTGTATAGAATAACCCTAGCTAGCCTGTCCTCCTGCTCTACATGCTCCTTTTGGACAAGGATATGCTCCTCGTGCATGCGCTACTCATATAGTATTTGTATAATGAGCCTCAATACTTGAATATTTTCATATTCAATGCACTACATTTCTAGGCAAGCATCCTTCAATTGATCTTGTAGGAGTTGGCATATCTGCTCAGATACTAGTTTGTGTGATCTATCAAGATGATCGGTTGTAGGAGGTCTCTGGTATGCATGCTCTATGTGAGTGACCTTGTGGGTTCTGTACCCATCGGATTGATGTGTTGCACCTTTGCCTCTATATGTGAAGATGACATTGGTGTCCTATTTATTCCTATAATGTGTGCCACCATGTGTATATGGTGGATGTGTGACATGAGGGTGCATAGAAGCCTCTCCATGCTCTCTAGTAGTCCTAATGGAGCTCCCACTATGCTCACTCAGGGCATGAGTGGGCGAAGTCAAAGGATTGCAACCTAACTACTCTAGGATACTACCTAGACCATCGAACTATCTAGACTTCCACCGCTCATGCGATGGTTTACCATTAGCTCCCACCTTAGATATATCAATGATGATCTTGCATGGTGGACCACGCATGGGAGTGTGACTAGACCTATGCTCGAAAGTGAGCCTATCTGCATACCCCTAAATGGGTGGATCTCTATTCCTTATATACTCATAAGGTGGAGGTATGGAACCTCCTATGTACCTAGTACGTAGGGGTACCAACTTGGTCCCCTGCACAACATACTCTTTGGCCGATCCCATGGATACGTATGCACTGCGGTCTCTGTAATGGCTTTCGAGTGGATCACCCTCATGCTAAGAGGCTCCCTACTCAATCCTATTCATAGAAGAGTGTACTGAAGCTCTTCTATCTGTGGTACACTCGATGGTGTCCCCTTGTATTGAGTTATCTCCTCTAATGCTTATCGAACGACGTTCGGTTTGCTCATGTGGGTAACGACTTGACACGTGTTGTTGTGAATCAGTTGGGGGTGGGTCATTGGCATTAGGCTTAGACCTTTTTTGACCACCCCATGTATCCACCATGGTGTACCTTGTGTCTATATGTATCTTTTATTAATAAGAAAAAAAGGTATACAATGGTTATTATCTTGTATTAAATTTTAATAATGAGCCCTAAACTATTTGATGTTGTTTTCAATATGTGTTGTATCAGTAGAGAAACTCTTATCATGTTTTGCAAAGCTTTTTGAATGATATTCTTAGTTTAATGGCTTTCACCTATATACTTGTAGCTCGACAATATGGATGTGACTTCCAGATCGTGTAATTCAACCTATAATGTGTGGTAATGAAGACCAAAGACGGTTAGGGAGCACAGGTCTTCCTAGATCATCACTCATTTTTCCCCAGTCAGCATTATACCCTCCAAAGATAATACATGTAAATTTTCCACTGTACGAAAGGTTATTGGATTCGGTATTGGTCTAGTATACAAGGGTATATAGGATTTGGACCAACAGATAGAAATCACCCCACCGTTGTTGAACCCTACAAGTGGTTGGATGTGACTCCCAACTCACTAGCGTTTAAGTTCCAAGTGGTGTGTGTGGTTCATTTTAATTTGCATAAAATAAAAATGCATAATATAGCATGGATGATTGTTTCCTACATGTAATGTAAAAAGGAACGTTTCATATTAAGAAATGCATGCTACATCCTACATGATTTTCAAAAATGCAAGCTACTATGCAAATGGCCACTGATTGGGCCTCAAACATGTAAACCAAACATAATCCACGTTGGATTCTAGGGTGGACTAAAATCAGAGATCAGTTGTTCCTAGCAGCACCTTTCTAATAATGCAAAAATAAATACAAATCTAGGACCTAAGTTTTTTTTCCTTTTTTAATGTGCTAGTTGTATTGCAAAATTTAACATTTTGAAAAAACACAGTGACAAAAAGTTATAGAGGGTGAAAAGTGGGACCTACCTCAGGTCCACATCTGATATGTATTTTTCTCTTTGTTTTTTTATCTATCAGCTATGAACCGCAGGTCTGGTGCATGGTCTGCACTATAAACTACGTGTTGCAGCTATGGACCAATAATTGAACTATAGATGTCAGTTGCGGTCTGCACCTACAATTTTCAAAAACACAAAAATGACAGTCAGATCGCTTGAATTATGAAGTTTTTTTGTGATTGCCTTTTGACCTATCCAAAAAGCACGCACCTATCTAGTAGGTCAATTGAAATCAACATGAAATAATGAACAATATTGCATATAACAATAAAATGGATGTTCCTTTTATTAATATTGCAAATGAATCTCGGTTACAATTATGCCCCTCTTAGGGTCACCCAAATGTTGATACAATTTCGAAGCCCCCAACGGGGTAGGCACACTACTAAGGCTCTCTAAATAGTCACAAACTACTCTAGGGTGGATTTGACCCTCTTCTTCATGTTGAGGAAGGTGATTGAATGATTGAATCTCCTTTAAACATGTTTCCTATGATCAAGAAACAACAAAGCATTAGACAAATAGGCAACTTCTCGTGATGAGGCCCTTTAAAGAAATTAAACAGAAAGATGCTATGAATAACATGAAATCAAGAAAGCATGTAAAATGTATTTAACCTATACCAAATTGATAAAAATTCATATATATGCGTAAAGGAATAATGTAGCTAATTATTAAATGGCCTAATTATGTAAAATAAAGCATGGAGACATAGAAAGAAGCCATTATCGCATACACTACACTAATGAAACAAGATTTCCTAAATCCTAAATTTATCGGTCAAAAATCTCTAAAATCCTAATTAAACCGTGCAAATGTCTATTTTAATCTAACTAAGCAATCTGCAAAATAAATAGTAAAGAGATCTTACACCTATTCCAAACCGCAACTCGGATGAGCGGTCTGCGCTGTAAACCACAACTGACAGTCGTGGTGAGAAAATAAATGATTTTTCCCTCAAATTTCAAGGGTTGTGGGCTTGATCCTCCTTGTCAAATTGATGATCAAAAGTCACCTCAATGTCCTCTGATAGGTTTGGCGGTTGAATTGTTGAATGGGGCCTCCGTTTTCTCGAATTAGCATTTCTTGGCTCTCCTAGGCTCCTAGGACCTCCATGGCAACTTGATCTTTTGTGGATGGCAAAGTAGCCTTCTCAATGCATGAAATCAGTATGCAATTCGATAGGGCTTCGCTGCTCACTTGATCAATTATCTCTCTCTATTTATCCCAAATTTGGATGGGGTATTTATAACATGTCCCTAGGGCTAGGGGTGGCTTCATGGAGAAGCCAAGAACAAGAAGGGGTGGTTAGGACAGTTGGAATGGAAGCCTCTAGAATATTCCATCCTTTAACTGCCTTCTTCTAGATCAAATGGTCATTCAAACCAATTTGCCTCGGATGAAGGCCAACTAAACTTCAGTTAATACCGCTGGTGACAGTTGCGGTCCAAACTGTAAATCATAGGTTTCAACCATGGTTTAGACTATAGACTATAGGTATTAGTTGCAGTTCATACTTATCAGGCCAAGGAGCTCAAACTGAGTGGTTAGAACCACTGCTCTATCTTGGAGTCTGTCTAATATCTTCCATATGTTCGTGTAGCATGTCCATATGTGTAATCGCCCTTGACATGAGCATAAATAGACAAAAAGCCATATTTTTTTTATCTAAAATATCAAGGAATTCTCATAGAGTGTTGCCTATTGATATGAAGGTATCTATTTCCTAATATTTAATGGGAAACCCAAACATCCTAACCTAGACTGGTACTAGGGATAGATTTATATTTTTAGGTGAAAAGCCTTCATACCAACGAGTAAGAAAGAGTCCTGCTCTTCCCATAAACCAATGACCCCCTTTTAGGATTTTTTTCTTCCCTATAAAAAATAGCTAGAAAGAAGCCTTTGGTAAGAAATCATAGAATTACTCCTAGATACTTCCAACTCCTATCAATCCATTTTCTCAAGGTTGAAGCCCCTGGCCAATACCTATTAAATCTACCAAAAATTCCCTTATCTTGGAGCAACGAGGATCTCTCTGGGGTGTGCTAACTAACCTCTACCACTAGATATGATTCTAATAATTTACTTATATATCATTCCATGAAAAGGAAACTTAAACTCAAAATCTATTGAAATTTATCTAAATATCTTATAGCAAATATAATATTTGATAAAAAAAACTTTATAATAATTTGCATGCACAAATTCTAAGATAAAGAAGGAAAAAAATTAGCTAAAAAATTATTTGTCTAGATAGAATATCTTATCTCATTTAATTCCTATCCCTTCATCGCTCTTCCTATCATTCGAACCCTAGCTAACAAATATTTGCAATTTCATTTTTTTACGACTTGAAAAATCATCAATGCCTTTGTTCTAGATGATTGACTTTATAAGGTCATATCTTCCTCAATATTGCTTGGATTCTTTCATATGACTACTCATTTTAAATATATTTAAATTTTGCACAAGTTGGTCCAAGAATAAACTGAATCGGAGAATCCTTCACAAAGATATGAATATTAGAAGAAACACCAACTCTTTTTAAGATTTAGCCTATGAAGAGAAAGTAGATCAAAACTTAGAGGACACAATACCACAATTTCAACATATTAACAAGGAACAATCTATTCAATATGATACTAATTTAAGGAAGAATATTCTTGATGAACCTAAGAAATATGTCTTATCAAATTTTAAATATTTTGGTAAAGAAAATTCAGTTTTAGAAGTTAATACCTCTGCCATTAAAAAGGAAATAGCAAAAAACACAAGTCAAAAGATTATGTAGTAGAGCCAGGAGAGGATAAATATGATGACAAATACAAAATAATATTGAGGAATAGAATAATAAGACTACTGATATAGACAATAAAAAAGAGGAAAACCTTCAAATTATCAAGCAAGATCCAAGGAAGCAAAAACAAACATAGAGAAAGGAACATGAACTAAGTTGGTTGAACTACTCTTTACAAAACAACAAAATAATCTTGGTAATACACAAGAGGTACCAATAGCCCCTAATGAGACATGATTATCATCTCATTGAATATAAGGAGTGCTAATACTCCCTCAAAGCAGAGGTGTATCAGGGACCTATGTTTAAGTAATAAGCCTAATATTCTTTGTATCTAGAAAACTAAAATGATAAAAGAATAAGTTTCAAAAACTATGAAATTAATATGGGCAAGATGTGAATGGATTTTGAAGGAGTGGTAGGGGGAATTCTAACTTGTTTGAATCCTTCTAGAACCTCCTGTGTAACCATTCATAAAAATAGGCAGTGGATAGCCTCTTTAGTCACTTGTTACTTTGCAAATACTTGTTTCATCCTTATCAATGTCTATAGACCTACAACTTAGTTAGGTAGATTATAATTTTGGAGTGGTATTGAAGAATTTATGAGAAGTAAATACCAAGAAACTCGATTCATGATCATAAAATATTTTAATGCCATAACCAAGCTAGATAAAAATTTACGAGGAATTAGGAATTAACCCAATGTATGGGAGATTTCTCAACTTATATTCAAAATAATAATCTATGGGAGGTTGAGTTTGATGAAGACAACTATACATGGATCAAAAATAGGAGAGGTCAAAACCTAATAGCAGAAACATTAGATAGATGCATACTCTCATATCATTGGCTAGATGAAGGAACTTGTGCTAAAATTAATACCTTAACAAGAATTGGTTAAGATCACTGGTCAATGAGAGTTAAAATGGTGGTAAGTGAATTTAAAAAAATATATCATATTTTAAATATGATCATATAATTTTTGATATGATAGCACAAATATGGAATTCTAGGAAATGGTGGGTTGTATGATTTTCCAAAACAAAATAAATCTATGATATCTAGATTAAAAGAATGGAACAAGAACACTTTTGAAAAAAAAAAATTGAGAAGAAAGAAGAACTAAAAGATAACCTTTAAAAAATTCAAAAAGGTGATCATAATAATCCAATCTCCGAGGAAAGGGAGTTGCCTAGTGAATATCATAATATTTTGACTAAAGAAGAGAAATTCTAGAGATTAAAATCAAGACAAACTTGGTTAAAAGAAGACAATAAAAATATAAAGTTTGCATAGGATGGCTATAATACAAATATCAAAATCCAAAATTAGTAGAATTAAATCAATAGAAGGGTTTGGACTGAAGATAAAATTTAATTAGAAAAGAGGCAAAGTCTTTTTATCAAAATATTCTAGGATCATAGGAGACTAAAATTCTTAATGATAAATTTCTTCAAGATATACCTCTAGTTATAATGAATGAAGCTAATAGGAAGCTGATGGAGCCTATTACTCTAGAAGAAGTTCATTTAGCTCTTTTCTCTTTTAATAAGGATAAATACCCAAGTCTGGATGGGTTCTCTATAGATTTTTACCAACATAATGGGGATATAGTGAAGGATTCTTTATTAGTGGTAGTGGAACAGTCTAGGATAAAATAATACATACCTTATAAAAATAAATGCAACATATCTTACCCAAATTTAAAAAAAAAAGATGCTAAATTGTTTGATTCTTTTAGACCCATAAGCCTATGTAATATGTATTATAAGATTATCTCCAAAGTGATGGTGAATTGATTAAGACCATTGTTAGAAAAAACATATTTTAGAAGAGCAAGGAGGATTTGTAAAAGGGAGACAAATTTTAGAAGATCAAGACGTGTGATGATAAAACTAGGGGAGGTCTTTGTTTAAGAGTTCTTACAAATGCAAACTTAGCTCTTAGGGGAAAAGTAATATAGAGATTGTACAAAGAGAGTCGATGATAATGGGCAAGAACTCATCTAAGTATTTTGAGTCCAATGACCCAAGTTTAATATTTACAGTATTCTCTCTATAAAATTGTTATGCTCTTTGGAATGGTTTAAAAAAATAAATTGATCAAATGATTGAAGGTTTAATATGGGTCGTGGGAATTGGAGAAAAAAATTCTATCTAGATGGATATTTGGTGTGATAAAAAACCACTCAATTTAGATCCAATTTTTGAAACCTTGGATGATATTTTTCAATATAAATATGATGATAGGATTTCAAACATTTTGTACAAGGATCAATAAGGAAGATACATATAGAAAGAAATGTTTTTTACAAGTATACAAGAAATTTATGCTAGGAGGCAATTGAGTAGAAATATAAAAACTCTGATTATTCCAAGGGGGGCCAAGGATAAATTAATTTTGGAGTTGAATAGCTTAGGAGATACACAAACAAGAATTGGATATAATCTACAACACCAACAAAATAATAATACCACTAGAATTTGGAGAGATTTTTGGGATAGCCCAAGCATTCCTAAAGTCAAAATGTGTGTTTGGCTATTAGGTCATAGAAGAATTTTATATTGGGATAACCTTATGAAAAGGGATTTTCATGGCCCCTCTCAATGTATTTTTTGTAAAAAATAGGATATTATAGATCATCTATTGGGAAATTGGTCAATAGTATGGAATCTATAGCAATGGATTCTTAATATGTTTGGTAAATGCATGGTGATGAATACAAAAATTGAATATTGATTAAAGCAATGGTAGAGAGCTTATAAAAGTGAGGCTTTATATACAATTTGAGTTGGTTGAGTGGGTGATCCAAAGTTCAAATCCTTCTTCTACACTCAGGTCCCAGTGGTGTTCTCAGGGAAGAACATTTTTTGTTTCTATGGAAGTGTAGGGGCCCTAAGTTTTTTATGCCTCAAATATGAATCATTGATACCCTGAGTCCTAGTTATTAGGGTTTGATAGCATTTTTGGTTGGTTGGTTGGTCCCTTGCTAGATAGGATGAGGATAATTTTGATTTTGATTTTGTGTTCAAATTTTTGTGCTGCCATTGGACGGGAATGTAAGCTTGATTATTTTTTCTTCCAGCAGCTTTTATGTTGAGCCTACCTTTGTGCTAGATTGAATATTATAAGTTTTGGTGATTGGCTGACTCCTTTTAGAGCTCTATGTACAAGGTTTTCAGATCCTTTATAAAGGCTCACCTTTTACCTATCAAAAAAAAAATATGATATATATCAAAAGATACAATACTTTGGATTGTATGGATAGAAAGGAATATAATAATATTTAAAGGAAATGAAAGTAGTTTAGAGGTAATGAAAATGAAGATATGTTTAGCCATAGAGGATTCTAAACCAACCCTATCAACTCACCTAGTTCCTAATTTGGAAGCAAAGAGCCTTGATAGATGGAGTCAAATAATTAAATGGAATTATGATGTTGGGTACAAGAGAAGCAAAAAGAAGGCAAAGAATATAAAGTGGAAACCACCAGATGTGGAGTGGGTTATATTGAATCTTGATGGAACTTTTAAAGGAAATCCAAGAGGAATCATAACTGATATCCCCAAGCCTATGATGCCACTTATGACTCTCATTATCAACATGTGCAACCATGGAAACAAATGTTTTCTTGCTAGAAGAAGTAATAGAAAAATTAGGTACATTAGTCAACATGAGACGACCATTAGACTCCCACACATTTCCCCTCTAACTGGTGCATGTGAGGGATGCATTTTAGAAAAACATCATAAGGAAATATTTTTAGGAGTTGTTAGGAGGGCATATTTCCATTTGGAAGGAGGAGGAATAATTAGAAATAATAAAGGAGATATTTTATCTCATTATACTTTCAATAGTGGATTTAATATAAATAATGAATTTGAATATTGGGAAGCTTTAGAAGGGTTTAAAATATTCAAACAAATGAAATGGAACAGATTATGGATGGTAGGTGATTCTCTCATAGTAATAAATACAATATTGAGGAAAGCAAAGACTCCATGGAACATACATTCAAGATCTTGCTAAATAGTTTGAAGAAATTAGGTTTACACTTAAATTAATGGAAGGTAACAAATGTGAAGATGGGCTACCTAATATAGGGGTTTTGATTGAGGATCATGAAGTTAAATTCTCCTTTCCATGGTTAGAGAAAGTAGTAAGTTTAGTTGAAGCTGACAAGAAAATGTTGATTGCCTGAATCAATAAATGATTAAGTTTTAATTTAATGTTTTCCATTGGTAATACTTTTTTTATTTTGTAATAGTAATGTATTTTCATATAGACTATCTATTATAATTTTTGTGGTTGCACTTGTGTTTCTGGAAGGAAACTAGCAATCCAAATTTGGTAACGCAGACTATGATAATGTGATATTTTGGAAATATTACTCTACTAAGATGTAAGGCATAGATAGTAGAGGTAAAGTTTTGGTATTGTGAATATTTCTATAGGAAAATATCAAAAAGGGTGATAAATCCTGGAATATTTGTATTCATACAAAAAATGAAAATCTAGAATTCAAATATTTTATGTAAAATGATGTAGGTTTCTAGCTATAGCATCTCAATTGAGATGAGAAGTGTATCTATTTGTAAACTCTCAAGCTCTAAAGAAGAAATTTGTAATTTGTCAAGGGTGGGGGACCCAAGTACAACCCCTTATTATGGAGCAAAAAAACAATAATAATATATTTTAATGATTAAATAGCACAATCTTAATGTATTAGTAGGAGACTTAGAATGAAATCTTGTTAAGATATTATAATACCATTCTTTTATTAGTTGTTGTAATATTATTTTTTGGTCATGATGTTGAAAATAATCAATTTTATATATTGATTATATATAATCAATAAAATATATATTTTTTCATGCTACAATATATTAATTTTTAAATAGGAGTGAGATTAATGGTGAAATTTTTGAAATTTCAAATAAAATTCATGTGTATGACCTCAATTAATGAAAAAATATATAAAGATAAAAAATATATAAAAAAGAGAACATATTATATAGCAATTGAATAAATAATGTAATGGAATTGATTTGAACTATCATTCAAAACAATTAAATTCAAACCACGACAAGGTGTGTATGAGTTTGTTTTAAAAAACTAAATAAATTAAATAAATAAGTAAATATTAAAAAAGATAAACTTTTTCCTAGCAATTGTTTTATATGAATTGTAATTTTGATGTGCTCAAAAGTTGTTTACCAATGTTTAAAAAAATAAACAAATCTAAAAGGACATAACTTTTATATAACTTATAATCCACTGATGTCCATTGATTTATATCTTGGGTTGTTCCTTGGTCTATCCTTGAAATTTTTTCTTAATGGCCAACCCCTTTCAAAAATATGCGCCTCAAAACCTTGTGGTCATTTTGTCTCCACCATTATTTTTGGCAAATCTGGTTAGAAAGAAATAGGCATGCTTTCTTAAACATCTCCCAAAATTTTGAGTATATCCTTAATAAAATTCTTGCTTGTGCTATTGAGAATGCTTCCCTATGCCCTCTACCTTCCATGCTACCTTCTCCTTTTGAAGTGTCTATAGGGAGATCCTTTAATTTTTCTATTGTCAATTCTAGTGCTCACCCTTCGTCCAATGGTACTCTTTCATCTTGGATTCCCCCTCCTGGATGACTCAAATTGAATTTTGATGGTTCTGCTAAGGGTAACCCTGGTCTTTCAGGTTCTGGTGGAGTTATCAAAGACAATCAGGGTAAAGTGATCACAACCTATGCTAAATTTCTCGGGACCCAGTCTAACCAGGTTGTTGAAGCCCATGCTCTTTGGCATGGATTATTTCTTGCAAAAGGGGTGACCAATCAGATTCTTGTGGAAGGTGACTCTCTGACCACCATCAACTATTTCAAAAATAATAAAAAGCCTTCATGGAGAGTTCGCAATTACATTGAGGAAGCTAGAGTTCTCAGGAGCCAATTCCATGACACAATTTTCCAACATACTTTTTGTTAAAACAACAAAGTCGTTGATGCTCTTGCCAAATTTGGCACTTCCATAATTAATTTGATGATGTGTACTTTTGACTTGCCTCAATTCTTACTTCATATAATTGATAAAGATAAAATAAATTTAAGACCTGCACCTCCTTCGGCTGGTGTGGAGCAAGTCAACATCATCCATAATGATCCTCATGTCAATGAAGCTTAATTTGGTTTTACCCTTGCCTTTAGCAATTTTATCTTGTTCTTTATTGTGTCTTCATGTGATGTCTTCCTTGAGTGTCGGTATTCCTACCTTTGAGGCAACTTTTTCATGTCGTACCTTGCCTGTGTCTTCCTTAATTGTCATTTTTCCTTTTTACGAAGCTTCATCATTGTTTTTTACCCTTATCTCATTTTTTCTATTTTTCCCTTACTCCCGTCTTCGTTTCATGTGACTCCATCCACCTCTGCCCTCCACGTCACTCTTTACATGCATTGTCCTAGTTGTGTTCTAGTCTAGCCTTTAGATTTTCCCATTTGGAGAATTTTTTTCCTGATTTTTGTTGGTGATCATCCCCAGCTCATCAATTTTATTCATGCTAAAACATGGTGCTTCCTTAGTTGGCATGAGTTCTGAATCTAGTGCAAAAATGATTTTATAAATTTCCCCTGGGGCTTTGTAAGTCGTATTGCTCTGCTCTACTCCTATTGTTTTTCTTCCCCGAAGATCTTTCCCCTAATGCTCTCTGTGTGTTTAAACATCATGGATAACTTTGTTGAACCTTCTACCCTTTGTATTGATACTATCACTGAAGGCATTCTTGATGGAAAAAAGTTCCTTCCTTTATTTAAGTTGTTTGAAGGTGAAGACCCTAAAATTACTCTGGCCTTCTTAGAAACCTGGGATGATGGGAAGGTCACCATCCAAGGCAAATCCTATGTCTTAGATGTTCAAAATATTACGGAGCTAACTGGTCAGTAGGTGAAAGGAAGGTCTATCAGAAGGGAGAAACACAACTGGGACGTTGAGCTGAAATATATTTCTGACAAAGATCTTTGCAGGAGAGCCAATTTTGGCATGCAACGTGATGAGCTTCCTTTTCCTTTCGAGAATGTCCTCAAGCCAATAATGGAGTATGTCACTGTCGACGATCCAAGTAAGCCCTTAAATAGTTTTTAATTTGATTTTTATAATCATTATCATGAGGTTAGGGTGTTGAATATTCCCAAATTTATTTATAATTATATTAGGCATGCCATTGAGGAGACGAAGAATAAAAAAATTTATAAATTTCCTATCCATTGTGGCTTGTTTAAAGTCATTTACAAGAATTACCCTGAAGGTGTTGTCCTAACCCCTACCCCTAACCCTGAGACCAAGTCCAGTCCCCTAAGGCTATCTCCTCTCAATCGACTCCTCTGTCCTCAAAAAAACTAAAATTGTCAGCTAAGAAATAAAAAATTGTTGAGGAAGTGGAAATTCTAAGGAAAAGGGCCAGAGAAGCTCCTACTGACAGTGACAGTGATTATGACCTAAATCCAGAGACTAAATCAAAGACTGAACCAATGCAAAAATAGCTTCATGCTTTTGTGCGTTTGAAGAACAAAGCAAAGCAACAGGAGTCCATGGTCATTGACTCTGACGAAGACACCAAGGATGACCCTAATATTTCGCTATAGGAGTATATCATTAAATATACTTCTAACAATATTGATCAGCTTATTGATTTACGCAATGCCTTGAGCCTTTATTTATTTAGAATATCTTTCTTTGAAAAGGTTGTAAATGAGCCTGATGCTAAGCAAAGGAATAAGAAGGTCAAGATCGAGGAGTCCCCTATCAATGACAGTATTTTTGAAGCTGATTTTTTCACTGCAAGCTTGCATGATCTCATTGCTAAGCCTGCCTCTAAGAAATAGTTGTTGGTTGTTACTCTGTGCTTTTTTTGGGGGTTTCCCCTTTCTCCTGCCTCTCTGTGACTTGTCTGTTCTCTCTCTTTGCAGTGGCTAAGGATAGCCTTTAGTATGTTTTTGTTGTGGCCCCTTTGCTGGTTGAGATTTACCTAAATTTTTGCTTCTTTGGATCTGTTATTTTTCTGGTTTCTTTGGTTTCTTCTAGTTAGTGCTTCTACTGGAAGGCTTTGCCTTTTGTATTTAGGTTTTGGGTCCTTATTAAAACTCCTTTTAATCTAAAATTTTTAACCGATCAAAAAAATAATCCATTGATGTCTTAAAATGCCTCTTTAACTCTAGCTTTTGTAATATTATCAACAATGAATTATTGAATATGAAATTTGTTGTTATTTTTCTTTAAAATATAATATTGAAATTATTTATCAATATTACAAGTAATTATATAATTTTAATATAATAATTACATTTAATTATATGATAATATTATAAAAAATTTGTCCCCAAGGGTTGGTGGATTGGTAAGTGCTTGTATAACGAGGCGCTTACCAAGAATACACCATGTTTAAAACCATGGGGGCAACATGTTTGCAAATATAGTAAGTCTGATATGAATCATCTGAGTGCACGTCAGATCGGTAATGATGGTACAATACTCTAGTGATTAATGGTTCCCTTCACACTAGATCAACAATAGAGAGGTGGAATAGGTTTGGTGGGATCGACCCTTATGGTTTGAACCCTGCTCTTGTTAGTCACTAAAAATAGTGTCGTTGTGACCAACTCTCCTATGTAACAAAAAAAAATATTATAACAATATGATAATTTTATATTTAATATTTATCAAGATTCTAACGTTAATTATTTATTTTAAAATTGAAAAAAGTTATTCGACTAAACTAAAACTATTTAATAATATAATTTATAATTATTAATTTAAATAAAAAATAAATTCTATTTTTAAAAATATATTTTCTTAACAAATAAAATTTTAATAATATGTATGCTTAATTTTTTTCAATTTTTGTCTCATAAGGGATACCATAGTGGTAAGTTCTTGGGTTTCCATCTAGGAGACCCAAATTCAAAACCTTTTATGAGAAGACCAGGACCTCTCATAAAACCCCTTGCTTTACCCTAATAGTTTTTATGCTAATTGAAACTATTAAAAAAGTCTCTAAAGCTTTTAGAGTATTTACTAAAGGAGCTTACCTAGCTCTGTAATGATGCTAGGGTTTCAAGAGAATGACAACATGGTGATGCAACATCTCTACAGAGCTAGGGTTTCGAGAGAATGACAACATGATAGATGTGGTGTCACTACAAAGCTAGGGTTTATAGAATGATAACATGGTAGATGTCACGTTGGTGTGAAGCTAGGATTTTGAAAGAGATAAGTTTTCAATTTATGAATTAAGTGATAACAAAATAATTTTTTTAGTTGGAAACATGGTGGATGTAACATCACTATCGAACAAGGGTTTTGAAAGAATGATAATATGGTGGATGAGATATGGCTACGAAGGAACAACATGGTGGATCTGATATCTTTTTGGAGCTATCATTTTGATAGAATGACAACATTATGGATGTGGTATTATTGCAAATTTAGGCTTTTAAAAGAGGTAAGTTTTCAATTTATGAATTATTTTATAACAAAATAATTTTTTAGTTGGCAACATTGTGGATCCAACATTGTTGTAGAGCTAGGGTTTTGAGAGAACAACATGTTGGATGTGGCATCGCTACAAAAATAGGTTTTTGAGAGAAAAAAAACATGGTGGATGTAATGTCACTGCAAAGCTAGGATTTTGAAAGAATGACAACATGGTGTATGCAGTGTCGTTGCGAAGCTAGAATTTTGAAAGAGATAGGTTTTAAATTTATGAATTAATTGTTAACAAAAAAAAATAGTTGGCAATATGGTGGATGTGGTGTCATTATAAAGCTAGGCTTTTAGAGGTCAACAAAATGGTAAATGTAGTGTCATTAAAAAGTTAAGGTTTTGAGAGAATGACAACATGGTGAATGTGGTATCATTTTGAAGCTAATATTTTGAGAGAATGATAACATGGTGGATGTAACATCATTATAAAGCTAGGATTTTGAAAGAGAGGTTTTCAATTTATGAATTAATTGATAAAATAATATTTTGTAGCTGGAAATATGGTGGATGTAGCATTGTTATGAAGCTAAGGTTTTGAAAGAATAAAAACATGGTGGATGTGGCTTCGTTGTGGATATAGGGTTTTGAGATAATGACAACATGGTGGGTGTAGTATCTCTATAGAGCTAGGGTTTTGAAAGAGGTAGGCTTTCAATTTATGCCTTTGGATGCAATGAGAGATTCAAACCATGCATTGATCTACACATGTGGATCTCTATAACACAACTTGAGTTTTTCATGCATATTAATATTATTAATAAGATTGTTATTTTTGTTGTTCTCATGGAGGTAAAGTGTTTAGAGGGTTAGGGTTTATTTTGCAAAACCTTGCAATGAAGGGAGTGAGAATCACAATTGGAGGGGTGGGTGCTTGGTGTTGCTAGCACATATATGCTTCCCCTATTCAGTACAAGAACTCTCCTTGAACAACCAAAATTGTGAGAACAACATAGTGGATGTGACATGTTTGCTTCCTATTTCCATGTTGTGTAATTTGGTAGACAATCTCTATGAAAAGAGGAAGAATGCAACTTTAGAGCTTGAAGTAGTTATCACAAACTTGACTACTATCGGTGACCATGAAAGGATATGCTTGATGAGCATATAAAATTTTTTGAAGAAGAGAAGGTGCTTAATGAGTATAAACATTAGCTTTAGGAAGTTTACAAAGAATTTAATCAAAAGTGGAAGGAGCATGAGAAAAAACTGAATTAATATGTGGGTGTGCATGCTTTTTATTCTACTATGGAGCTGAGTTTTAGTTAAAAATATTCAAAGGGAAAGGAGATACAAAATACTACAAATTTTTTGTTTAAATTTTGTCTTTCAATGTTTGTAAGATTGGGGATGAACCAAAAACCCTATTTTTTTGCTTGATTTAGACATTTATGGTTTTTCTAAAATTAGTTGTAAGATCTTTTATAATTTTCTTGATGAGATAAAACTTCTTAGGTGTGTAAGCTAGGAGGTATTACTGGACTTATGGTACGTTTAATAACAAGATTTTTATAACTATATATACTTTTATAAAGGGATGCGAGGCCTTTCAAGATCCTATTTTTACCCTAATAAAAAAATCAAATGAATTATCTTAAAACAAACAAAAAAAATATTTCAAAAACTTAAAATGATCCACACATGTTTGTTTCTTTGATATTAAAAATATAAGAAATTTTTTTATAACTTTCTTTCAAAGAACAAGTAATTAACCTTACTTTACACACACCCCATTGTAGTTAACCTTATTTAATTGGGTTTATGTTTTTGCATCCAAAATTTTAAATGGTAACCATCTCAATGTTGTGCCAAGGACCAAATCCATCATATAATGTCATTCAAATAACATTTTTTTTAATAAGAATCATTCAAATAACGTTAAAATTAGTTAAATAATTTTTTTAATAGTCCACCTAGGTATTAGGTTTCTTAATACAAGGAACTCAATTATTTGAAGAAATGTTATTTTGAAATGTGAAATTAATTAAAAAAATAACCAATATTTAATTTTGGGTGATGTTACTTAGGTATATAAGGATATGACATCGAATATTGCAAAGGATATTGTTAAATGTGAAGGGGATTTTAATATTTTTATATTGGTTATTATTAAAATGGAAAAAAGGGGTTGTACTCAGGTTTGTCATCTTTGAAGAATCACAAATATCTCCTTTAAAGCTTGATATTTTATAAATAGATTCAATTCTCATCTCAATTGAGTTGCTATACCTAAATACCTATACCTCTTTTCATAAAAATTATGAATTCTTAATTTTCATTTTTTGGATCATGTTCAATTTTCTTTGTAAATACAAATATTCAAAAAATTAGTATCAATCTTGACATTTTCCTGTAACAGCCTTTATAATACCAACAATCCACCTCTATTATTTTCATGCTGCATCTAAGTAGAGTAATATTTCCAAAAAAATATGTTATCATAGTCTACTTTAGAACATATAGACTGCTAGTTTCCTTAAACATAAGTGCAACCATAAGAATTGTAATATATATTTTATATAAAAAAATATTAATGTTATAAAATACAACAAATATTACCAATGAAAAATAATAAAGTAAATCTTAATCATTATTGATTTAAGCAGACAATATTTTATTGTCAACTTCAGATAACTTGTTACTTCCTCTAACCATGGAAAAGAAAATTTTAACTTCATGATCCTCTATTAAAATCCCTCTATTTTCTAATCTATTTACATATTTCTTTAATTTTCTTAACATATGTGTCAAATTTATTTCTTTAAACTCTATAACAAGGTCTTATATTTTCACAATTATCTCTTGTATGTTCCATATACATCATTTGCTTTCCTCAAAACTATTTGCTACTATTGGTGAATCGAATTTAATCCATACTTTATTCCATTTCATTTACCTACATAGTTTAAAGCCACCCAAAGCTGCCTAAAATTCAAATTCGTTATTATTTATCTTAAATCCACTATTGAAATAATAATATGACAAAATATCAACTCTATTATTTCTAATTATTCTTCTCCTCTTATTGTTCCTAGACTTGCTTTAGATGCTCCATCAAAATTCAATTTGACTAACTCCACTTTCGATGGTTTCCACTTTATATTCTTTGCCTTCCTTTTTTTCTCTTGTACCCTAGCTTATAATTCCATTTGATGACTTGACTCCATATTTCAAGGCTCTCTACTTCAATATTAAGGATCAGATGAGTTGATAGGGTTGGTTTAGACCCCCTCTATGGCTAAACAAATATTCCTTTTCATTACCTATAAACTATTTTTCTTTCCTTTAAATATTTTTTTGTTTCTTTCCATCCATATAGTCCAAATTATTATATCATTTGATATTATCCCATATTGTATGTAATTCCTCACTTTTAAAAGTGCTTTGCCATTGCTTTAACTTTTCTTCAATTTTATCATTCATAATATTGCATTTACCAAAAATATTAATAATCAATTACTATAGTTTGCATACTACCAAACAATATCCCAAGAGATGGTCTATACTCTTCTCCTTTTTTACATAGAACACATTATGAGGTGCCATGCAAATCCCTTTTCATTAGGTTATTCTAGGATAAAACATATATATGACCTACTAGCTATACAAATATTTTGATTGTTGGAATACTCAGGCTATCTCAAATATCTCCTCATATTTTTATGGTATTTTTATTTTTTTGGTGCTTTACGTTATATCTTCTTCTTGCTATGTATTCTCCTAAGCTATTCAACTCCTAAATCAATTTATCCTCAAATCCCCTCAAGATAATCATTGTTGTTATCTTTATCCTCCATTGTCTCATAGAAATAATATATAGTATACTTGCAAAAATTCTTCTTTCCATTTGTATCTTTCTTTTTTATCCTTGTACATAATGTTTAAAACCCTATCACCATATTTATTTGAAGTAATATCATCCATGGTTTAAAAATTAGATCTAGATTGAGAGGTTTTTTATCACAACAAGTATCCATCCAAATAGAAATTTTTCTCTAGTTTCCACCACATATCTTATATATTTAATCACTAGATCGATTGAATTTTTAAAACCAATCCATGGTGTAAAATCTTCTGGTAGTAAGAATGCAATAAAAAATAATCCTAGGTCATTGGGCTTGACATACTTAATTTGAAGAATTATTGCCCATTATCTTTGACTCTTTTTGTACAATCTTCAAATTATTTCCCCCTTAGTTCTAAATTTACATCCATCAGAACTTTTAAACCAATACCTTCCCTAGTCTTATCATCACACATCTTGATCCATTTCACTAAAGATTTTTTTTTATCATATAATACTAACCACAAAAATGATTGCATAATATAGATTAATTTTTTTCTATTGATTTTGGCATAATACACAAGGACATATAATATGTTGGAATAGTCTATAAGACTAATTTATTAGATGCACTCTTCTTGCTAATGATAGCCATCTACCTTTCCATGTTGGTAGTTTATTCTAAAATTTACTTATAACTGAATTCCATAATTCTATCCTCATTCACCCCTCAAATAAGAGCATCCATATATGTTGTTGGAAAATTTACCTCCTCAATTTAAAGTAACCTGTATATACCTACTTTGATTCTATCTAGAGTGTTTAGGAATTAAATTTTTGGATTTTGTCACATTAAATTTATGTCCTAACACTCATTCATATTCCCTTAATTAGTTATTCAAATATCTAGCCTTGTTTTTCCATACCCCCAAAAAGGGTTATACCATCTTCAAATCATTGATGGATGATGCTATCAATTTTATTGCTAGCATTACGTCCACTTATTAGCCCATATCTATATACCTTATTCAAGTTCCTTCCCAATACGTTAAACTAGCATATTCTTGATACTTTTTACAATGTTTAACATATGTGCAACAATCATGTTCCATTGTGGGCCAATAATAACCCATGTGTAAAATATGCTTTACAATGGCCATTCCACTAAAATGACCACCACAAGTACCATCATGGGCTTCAACTATGGCTCTTTGTGCCTCACTAGACTCGAGACAATGAAGGAGGACTCCATCATAACCACGTTTATACAACACATTCCTCAAGAGAATGAAACGAGCTACCTTTTTCTTGAAAGTGTGCTTGGCAGTTCGAGACATGCCAAATGGGAGTGTTCCAAACTTGAGAAAGGCTACTATCTAGCTTGACCAAGGCTCATATGGATCTGACTATATAAATCTAATATTCTTTTCATTTTTAGATTCAACATGGACAATTGTAGATTTAGACTATTGAAATTATAAGGGGTTGTACCTTTCCAAAGGAGTATTTTGGAATCAATGATCCAAGGGAGGCCATCGTATCTGCAAACTTATTAATCGAACAGACTATTGATTTCATACCAATCAAACTTAGAGAGCAATTTCATTGCTACTTCATGATAAAGCTTAATGGTAGGTTCTTTGCATTGGTATTCTCCATTGATTTGCTTAACAAAAAGTTAGGAATCCCCAAATATACTAATACACTTAATGCTCATAGCTATAGCTGATTGAAGACCTAGGATTAAGACTTCATACTATGCAGTGTTGTTTATGCATTGGAAGTCGAGTTTGAATGATAAAGGAATAGGTACCCCATGGGGTGTATGAAACACAACTCCAGTACCTTGACCTTTTGCGCATATAGAGCCATAAAAGAATAGTGTGATACTGATGTATTCCTCCATAATGACATCTTCTTCTTGTTCAGTGACATCAAATACCGAATCGTTTGAGATCTCAATAATAAAAGGATGATCACTAGGTAGTGGAGCTTTCACAAGTGGATCAGTTATTACCTGATATTTAATGGATTTTTGGCTAATGAATTCAAGATCAAATTCAGTAAGGAGTATTATCCATTTAGTAGTGTGGGCGTTATTGTAAGTGTGAGGTATCATATAACGCATAGGATTTTCTCTAGCTATAACATATGTTGTGTGACTAAGAATGTAGTGTCAAATTTTCTTAGTGGCAAAAACCACTGCTAAGCACACTTTTTCTATATAAGCCTATCTAGTTTCATAGCTTACCAATGTTCGACTAATGTAATAGACATCTTGCTCTCAATTTTTCTCATTCTTTTGTGCAATCATTGTCCCTAATGCAAAGTTTGTTGCTGAGATATAAATATAGAAAAGGACCCCTGGATGAGGAGGAGCTAGGACTAGCAGAGAAGCTAGGTATTACTTAATATCATCGAAATATTTTTTGATATTCATATGTCCAAAAAAATGACACCCCCTTTTGTAGTAGGTTATTGAATGGCCTACATTTATCAAAAATTTACACAATGAAATGACGGATTGATTGGATATTTCCTTGTAAACTATGCAATTCATTTAAGTTAGTTGGGGGAGGTATCTCCATGATGACCTTGAACTTGTTAGGGTCCATCTCAATGCCTATTTTGGAGACAATGAATCCTAGAAGTTTGCCCTAGGTAACACCAAAGACACATTTCTTGGTGTTCAACCTTACATTATGCTATAATAAACGAGTTTTGCATTTAGCCAAGAGATCATCCACATAATCTTCGATAATCTTATGCATGTAATCGTGAAATATGTATGTCATATAAAATATCATTAAACTCTTCTGGCTTATCCTCATCTATTTCTACCTTGAAAACCTCGATATTCGAAGGTGAAGGTGAAGGAGAAGTCGAAGGGGATGGAGGAATGTAGTTGGTGGAAGCCCTTAACAATTCCTAGAACAAGAAAAATTTGAAAAAGGATTCAGGCGAGAAAATCCGATCCATATCAATGAGACTTATGTCAATTGAAATTGGCTTAGTCAGATCGTATGGATTACGAAGCGGGGTGAATAAATCAATAGGATTCATGTTGAATTTTGGGCAATATGAATAAGGTTGGATGGGTCCTAGGAACTGATGCTAGGAGCTTGGTAAACCTAAACAACATCAAGAAAAAATTAAATGCTATTGATTTTTTATTTTTTTTTGGTAGATTTTGGTATTATGTACATATGTTACAAGTCTGGCTTATGAAATGGCTTAATGGAATGGAGGTGGTGGTTCACCAGTAGGGGAAGCTTATTCTTATGGAAGAAACAAGTGAAATATGGGCTCATGGATGGGGGACATGTTGAGATAAAACTCATCTTGTTTGGTATGGGAAATGATGGGCTCCGATTCTTCTTCACATTCATTCAAAATTATAGACATAAGTTTGAATTCTTCATGAATTTTATCGTCAGAATCATTAGGATGGAGGGCTTCTCCTAAATTTAAATTAAGCCTTTGGAAGGTTTGTTCAAAAGAAGAGGTAGTGGATAGTGGGTGGTAACCTAGACCTAAAATATAGTACACTTCTTGATATGGAACATCAATAGGTTGAGGCACTCCCTGTTCATGCAATCCTAGGCCACTACCTTGTCAATTGACTATGTGAAAATAGCAGGATGGAAATCCCGATATGTTTGTAATGTTGGAAACTGCTGGTTTTTTGGGTTCCTCTAGGGGAGCTGGACTTGATGAAGAATAAATCCCCCCATACACAAAATTTATGCTATTTAGAGCTGAACCCATGTTATATACTGCTCCTATGGCTAAAGGTGGATCACATGTGCGATCAAAATCCTTAGCCTTAGGAATGGTGAGGGGTGTGACGGTGATGTCTTGGACCACATATTCACCAATACTGGGATTAGCAAGGTGGACCTCGACTTGATAAGATATGGAAGGACCTTGGTTGGATGATGGCTCGAGAAGTGGTAAATATGGATATGTCTCACAATCCATCAACTTGACTTTTAAAACATTAGGTGATGGCGATGGATTACATTGGAAAGGTTGCTATATGAATGATGATGATGAAGTGGATGGTAATGATGTTGATGATGTGGATTGACTATGACCACATGTGCATGTAGTCAATGATGAAGATGATGGGGGCATGATAGCTTTATGAGAATTGGTGATAGGGAGCTCCTCAGGAATAGGAGCTTTTGATGCGAGAATTGATGAAGTGGTAGGTGGATTGGCTGATGGTGAAAGGAAAAGGTGAGTGGAAGGAAGCATGGACTCATATGGATTTGAGATGAAATTGTAATACTTAAATGACTCGATGTCCACCGGTATGCAATGTACTTGTCCTTCATGAACATATTTCAAACATTGGTGTAGTATTGAAGGAACACATCTTATTTACCTCATCCAAGGTCTTCCAAGGAGTACATTGTACACCATAGATCCTTCCAAGATGTGAAACATGGTGTGAAACATTTTGATCCCTACTTTAATGGGTAAAACAAAAGTGCCAACTATGGAACATAAAGCATCGTTGAATGCTTTTAGGGTGAATGATGACTTGGTGATATGAGATGGAGGAAGGTTCAAATGATAAAGAGCAAATGTGGTGATGGTATTGATAGAGTAACCAATATAAATTAACACTCTTTTAAAAGGCTTCTTGTCAATTAGATCCATGATATGTAATGGAGGATCTATCAAATCCTATAATATTGGCTTAATATCAAAGTCATAGAATGTGGTAGAAGGCTCCATGCATGTTTGGATGCTCCCTACAAAGTTATTGAAGGCATTAGGATATTGAGATTGCAATTCAATGGATTTTAGAATATCCATTAATGTCTCACGATGTGGGGGAGATTGTTGAATTAACTCATAAATTGACAATTTGGCAAGAGCCATATTTAGACTTGTGGTTAACCAGCTACTCAATGAGATGACTGGTCGTGGTGGATGATTGATAGGTGGATTTTGAAAATTTGGTTGGCTAGGGATATGGATGGGTGATGAAGGATTGGGAGAAATTTGAATGGGTGGCGATGTGGGAGGTTGTGACACACTTGCTTAAGGTGGTTGCCTTACATTTTGTTGATTGTTTCTTTGACCTCTAGTGACCACATAGATGGCTCCTACAAACCCTTGGTATTGTTGGACGTAATTGACTTGATTAGGAGTTTTGGTATTAGCCCCTCCTATGTTTGGTTGCACCTCCTCATGATGAGGAAGTGGTATTTGAAAAATACCAAGGTTTTAATTTTTTTGAGCAAGGGGGTTGTCAAGCTTGATTTCCCCCAAGTCAATAAGGTCTTGTACTATGTCTTTAAATGTATGGGAATTGTTAATATCATGCCCATTTTACTTATGATAAGGACAAATTAGATGTTCTTGATAGTGTTTACTACGTTTTGTGGGATCATATGGTCTGATTTTGGGTAAAGAAAGTTTGTTTGTGTCATACAACCTTCGAAAAAGGGAAGCATATGACTCGGCTAAGGGGGTGTATTGATGATTTTGTCAGACAAACTATTTTTGGGGATGGTTTTCTACAACTAGCGTTGTATTTTGCATGGATTGAGTTATCAAGGGTATTGCATGATAAGCAATTTGTTGCGGTGATAGTTGCACTGATTATTGTTGATCCATTATCAACTAGCTCATGACCACTTGATTAATGTGATTGGGCTGATTGGCTGGGGTAGCCTGTGTTGATTTTGGTTGGCCATAATAGTTGCTTTTATATTGGCCCTTATTTTACCATTCTTTTTTCTTAGGATTAAGTATGCCTTCTTGGATTTTGATTTCCTTGATGATACTAGCCTGAGCTAAAACTTCTTCAAATGAACGATAGGTTTGTAGTTGAAGCATCCAAGAGATGGGTTTTAAACAACTCTTGGTGAATAGCTTTATTAGCTCATCCATTGGTAGAGTAAATGAAAATTTGGTGATGAAAACCCTCCAACAGTTTCCAAAATCATAAATAGACTCATCATCAAGTTGTCTTAAAGCATAGACATCAGATAATGAGACTTTCTTTCTAACATTTAGGATGAAATGTTCAAATAATTGGTCAATAAATTGATCAAAAGTATAAATACTATGATTGGGCAATTGATTATACCACTCTATGGCATCTTCTCATAATGTTTGAGGAAATATTATGAGCATGAGAGCATTGTCATTTTGAATTTTAAAATAGGCGTGTACAAACGTGTTCACATGCTCTTTGGGATCCTTAGTTCCCTTGAATTTGTCAAACTTAGGCACCATGAAATTTGTAGGATATGGTGGTGATGGTACCAAAGGATGAATGGGTTGATTGATCAATTGATGTAAGGTTGGTTTATGGTTTGTCAAACCAAGAGTATATTGTATCAATTGATCTATCTATTTTTGCATGGCTTTAATTTGAGGGTCTTCTTTAGGAATGTGGAAGCCTTGAATTACCTGATTATTCTGAGGTGGGGTGGAAAAATATTGTGGAGTGACTAAATGATGATAAGATTGGTGATGATGACTAAGCGAATTTGATGGAAATTGATTA
This sequence comes from Wollemia nobilis, assembly GCA_028583015.1. Lineage (NCBI taxonomy): Eukaryota > Viridiplantae > Streptophyta > Pinopsida > Araucariales > Araucariaceae > Wollemia > Wollemia nobilis. Next base: position 2,880,458 of record JAQPPZ010017128.1, read on the forward strand.
ATGGGAGATTTATGATGAAAATATGGAGAATTATAGAATGAGGTTGATGCATGAGGGTTATGGCTGGGTTGGCCAATGGAAATAGGATGGGTAGTGGTATGACTTGGTGGAGGAACAAGGATAGAAACCACAAAATACTGTGGTGTCCATGATGAACGCTAGTTAATGAAGACAATCTGAGTAGAGTTTGGTAAAGGCTTAGGGTTCACTTGCACTTTTTGTTGGGCGTTTTGACGCTACCTAAGAAATTTGTTTAGGTTTTCCCATGCCTCATTAATCTCTCTATCATAAATGGAAGGTATGAAAGCATATGGTATGGAATATGTGGCTTGGGAACAAGTTATACTAGGTATGGTAACTTGTGAGGCTAAAGCTTGTGAAGCAACATTTATATGTGCTTCATACAAGGGGTTAGTGTATGTGGAGGTTTATGAAGTGCTAGGAGCACATGAGGGTTAAGGAATAGATATATGGGAGGAAGGTGCAACTGATTCCTCGAAATGAGGGTTGGTGTACACCTGGGTAAAGTTGGAAGGTGGTTGGGAATAAACATGTTCCTATTGTAAAGTAGGATCCTATCTAGGTGAGTTGGGGATTGACTCTAAGACATAGTTATAAGACTTCATGAGAGCTTCTACTCATGCCATGTCTATGTGGGTAATGTGGTGATCAGTGGTTGGTGAGGTTAAATCTTCTTGGGGCATAGCCATATGAAAGGTTGTGGATGGCAAGGAATGTGAGGGACCTGCAAATAAATCTGCCTGTGTCACATTCAGGGATTCTACCATAGAAGTGGTGGGGAAGGTGGATGAAGGTTCCATTGAATTATCTTGATTTAATGCTTTATTTTTTTTCTTGTTAAGACCATAAAGAAAATAAACCAAAATACAAATTATGCAGTAAAATGAAACACAAAATTAAAATTTCACAAGAAAAATAAACAATCAATGCTAAGTTTTTTTAACACGTGTGTCTTACCTTATTAATTGATTATCTCCTTTTAATGTGAGTTTATTTTCTTAGGTTTTGATCTTGTGTGTTTCAAATGTGCTAATTTGAATTAACCAAAGAAAGGTAAAAACTATGGCTAAGTTGGGCAACGAGATTCTTGTTGGTGATGAAATCTAGCAAGTTTTCTCGGGGGTGACCTAAGGTTTCTAAGGGCAAAGATTGGTGGATGGAGATGAAATCCATTGTCACAAAATCTCAAGCAATGGCTGGTGATGAAATCCAACCACAATTTTTAAATGTGAATCGTGCAGTGTGTGGTTCTTTTTAAAATTTTTGATTTGCTATGTTGTTCATACAATGTTAGAAAGATAGCCATTTTTGATAGTCTAAATCAGAAGCCACTACTCACAATACCAAAATTTCCAAAGGATGTAGAGTACATCGCTTAAGACCCACTCTATATAGCTGGGGGGTTCGTCTACTCCTCTGTATGGAATCACCCAAATATAGGGGTACTTTTGGTATATGAATAATGTTCCTACTTAGACCTACAAAAATAGAAATCTCTAACCCTATAATGCAAACTTCTTATGCATATTTTCAATTCACATGAAATCAAAATGCAATAATTTTCAATTCGTGAATACAACAGAAACCAAAAACTTTAAATAGAAAGTGTGTATAGATGCAAATGATTAATCTGAAACCTAAGATGCAAGCTAGCATGAATTTTTTCCTAGATTAATTAATGATGTTCTTTTTAGCTTAGAAACCTGAAAAAAATGTAAGTTGCCATAATACATAAAAATAAAAGCTAGGGTTTCAACAATAGACTTACAAAATAACCTACATTTCTGATCCAACTCTCTGTGAAACACCCCTGGGTGTTTTTGGATGGCATTCGAGCATCATCAGGTGTTTGCACACCTTTTGCAACTTTTTGCAAGTCTTCAGAAATCCTAACCAGCAAAAAATGCTCAATTTACACCTCTAAAAATCTTGTAAAATAAGATAGAAAACAACAAACAAATTAGCAAAGTAAATCATAAATAGAAATCCTTATGGGGTCCCACCATGTTTGCCATTTGAAGAGACAAAAACACAACACCAAATAACAAAAATATAAAGTAGAACTCAAAGAATAGTATTGCACAATGAATAATTTATATTAATGGGGGAGCCTAAAAACTCCATTGTTACAATAATGTTTCTTGAATTCTTTAATACAAATTTTACAATGGCTAGGGTTCTCCCAAACCCTCACGAGAAACGCTAGTGGTATCTCAAAACACGTCTCTACTTCCAATAGATGTGAGTGGGCTTTTAGTTATCCAATGCTTGGCCACTCCAGCTTAAGCAACTGCACAATGCTAATGTCACACTTCCATATATGCACACAATAAAATAACAAAGGAGTTAGTAGAAAATGTGAGGGCTCCACAATGTGAGACCCTCTATAATCAATATAAAAACCCTAACTATCTACTGTAAATAACATGAATAGAACTAAAAAATACATGTAAAGAAATACCAAATAAAATATTTAGCTTGTATGTCATTTTTTTATTTGTTGAACTCTGTTGTAGTGGACTAGTGTGGCAATGACCTAGCATCACTCGGAGACTAGAGGGACTTCAGAACTTTGGTGTAAAATTCTTGCGGGTGCTTGTCGACTATAAGAAACGCCCGTGGGCACTCAATAATGGTGGAGGGCACCCAAAGGAACTTGGCGATGGAGAAGGAAGTGCCCAGAGGCACTCAAGAATGATAGGAAGCACCCGAAGGTGTTCTGTAGTTGAGGGGGAAGTCTATAGAAGTAGATCTAGTAGGGCGAGAGGGACAACGATGGATGCGAAGGCTGTGGCAAGTGAAGATGGAAGACAAATGTGCTTGGGTGCTCCAAGGAGCTCAGGGATGAATGACTGAGGATTCAAAATGTGGAAAACATAGGGATTCTTGGGATTCAAGGAAGATTCAGGGTTGAGCCATCAAAATGGATCCTATTAATAATCCAACCTAGGGCATACTTAGGGTTTCAACGACACTAATTATGTGGATGAGATAAAAGCATATCAAAGGGTGGATATTAAATCTAGGGTGTGGCATGAATTGATGTAGATGAATGGATAAGATTAAGTGAAATTAGATGGTTGGTATTAATTCACTTATATAAATATATATTTATTAGATATATAAAATATTATTATAAATATATATGAATAATGAGTGGAAATGGTAGGAAAGTTAGGATGGACGACAAGTGGCTAGGTTTTGGTGTCTACAAGTAACAATATTTGCAAATTAATATTTCAAATTTTCCAATGTTGAAAACCCTATATCTCCTAAATTAATTATTTGTAAATATTGTAATGTTTAAATATCAAACAATTTGTAATATCTTCTAAGATACATTCCCTTTTCTAAAATTGCTTTCTTAATTTTTAAAGTTGATATTTAAATGCATTAATAAATAAATTTCAACCTTGTATTAGGCATATTATAACTCCCTAAACTTAGGAAAGAAAATATTGAATAATGTAAAGTCTTTTACCTTCCTTGTAAAGTGTATTGTGCACGTTGATTGGTTTATGGAGTGACTCTTTAATCCAAGTGTGTATTTCTGGTCTCTTGTGTATGGCAGAGATCAATCAATGTTCATGGATGCCTTCTTCTCCTCCTTAATGGTGCTTTGACTCCCTTTTTAATGCTTTATTGTGTGCCTTATATTCTCTATGCGCTTTCCTTAAATACTGGGCACTTAAATAGCTTGGATGCTCCTCAAAATTTTAGACGTGGTGCTTTGGGAGTTATGTTATTAATGGGTGTTGATTTAGATGCTTCTATGCTCATATCTCCATTGAATGTTGAGTTGTGATGATTATGCCTTCTAACCTCCAAATGATGTTATTCAATGCTCAATAATAGGTGTTACTTTCTCTTTGAGCACTTCTTTCTTGGGCATACATTAAAGGAATATATGGGCACCTTGTTTGGATGTGCCAAGTGGCACAAGATGCCTTGGCTCTAAATTATAAGTGGTGCTCCAATTTCATGCATGTAATAATTCCTTCAATGTCTCTTATTCGTTTTATACTTATTGCCAAAGAATGCTCTTTATGTCTTTTCTTTTACGCTTTCTTCCCAAGTGAATGGTGATGCTATGAGGTTGTCTCTAGCTATGGTGGTTCTAGGGAACTACAATGGTGGTTCTATGGCACTCCAATGGTGGATTTAGGTGCTTCTTCTTAGCTGGTGGTTCGTCCAAGCTATAGCTTGGGTAATGCACCTTCGTTTTCACCTTGTAACTTGCTTCTTTATGCTTGCAATGTGTTGTCCTTAACACTTATCCCTATTCCATTAGTATGCAATGGATGATAGCTTTCTTCATAGACCCTTTGTGCTATCTTTTTATGTAGATATGCAATAGATGATGGGATCCTTATGTTGCCCTTTTATGCTGTAGGTTAATACTATTGTAGGCATTGGATTCGATGACAGATATGGGTCTTTAAAAACCTTAAAACTTAGCTAATGTGATCCCTTCATTGGATCTCTTTCTTTGCTAAAGTTTACTCATTTAATCTAAAGATATTTCCACTTTGTAGACGTATTTTATTGGCTATTGTAGTGTCTTTGAGACACTCTAGATTTGTCCTCTTTTGCTATGTAGGACAAGAAGATTATGGTGCAAGAATCTAATGCAAATAGCTTTGCAATAGTTAGAATATAATACCTTAAATTTACACCTATATTTTGAGATCTTTAAATCTCCTTTTGCAAGATTTATTTCTTCCTTGATGAGGCAACTTCTTTGCACTACTTCTTAGTGGTAAACTCTCTCCTTTTATAACAACTACTTCTTAGTGGTAAACTCTCTCCTTTTGTTTAATTTAGCACTAATAAATCAAAGCTCTTAATCATGCAACTAATATGCCTTTATGATGACATAACTTTGCACTAATTTTCAACCTCACTTAAAGAATTAGTGCACCTTTAATAACTAGTATAGTGCAATAGCAATTTCTCCTTATTGCTCCTATAAATGAACTCTTAATAGTAACTTGAAATATGCACTATAATCTATGCAAAATTTCACTTATAGATAATGTCTTCTTTGCTTTAACTAGAAGGTAGGATGTTGATATTTTTCTTTCTTTCAAAATATATCTAACTCCTCCTTTTTGTGTGCAGGTTATAACCCTTGTAAAAACTATCTTCTGCACTCCCTTGAAGACTTTAATATGCAACCTTATCCTTGCAACTTTTAAACTCTAATATGGTGCTTTAATGAAACTAAATAATGAACCAAGTAACTAATGTTCATGTAATGAACCTTTTGCACCAAAGTTTCTTACCTTAATGACCTTTGTAGATGATGGTTGTCTTGGTGATTTGAATCACCTAATTGCTACCTTGTAATGAATGAAATTGTAACTCTTCCTTGTTGTCCAAAACAACTATTTAGCTCACCTATTTGCAGCTTTGAAACCCTCTAACTTGCTACCCTAAAACTATAGTTTGGTGGATTTAATTCTCCTTCTTGATGCTCCCTTGAATTCTGTAAATTAGCAGCTAGTAATGCTGCCAAAATTGTTGCTTCTTTTGCAATCAATTTCTCCTTTGAAATGTTGTCCTTGAATCTCTCAAATTTGGTAGGAAACTCCTCCAAATTACAACTAAGACTTATCTCCTAAAGAACTTCAACTTTATGTTGTAAAACAAACAATATCCTTTCTTCGAAATAGTCTTTGAGCCTTTAATGGTTATCCCAAAATCTCTCAGATTTGGTGGCTTCTCTATCTCCTTTCTCCTTCAACCTCCTTATCAAATTTTGACTTCAATATTAGCCTATTTAGTGGCCTTCTTCTCAAGATTTTGACTGTCTTGAGGTCTTCACTACTTTCCCCTAAAATTTGATAAAATCCTTACCAAAATCTTCTCCTTTTGGGTTTGTTGTTAGATGGTGACAATTTTCCCAAATTTCATTCTATCAGGAACTCCTCTTGGCTAGTAAATTTCTCCAATGAGTTCTCCTAGGAACTCCTTCAATGGCCTTCTCTGAAATCTACTTCAATGGCCTTCTCAAACTTGGTAATAAGGCTTTCCTAGCCTTCTCCTTCTTTCTCCTTGAGACCTCTTCTCTAGGATCTTCAATCTCATAGCTTCTCTAGTCTTCTCAATGAGACATTTTCTTCAATATTCTACTATGGAAGTTTCACAATGAGATCTCCTCCTTGGATATTTGAAATCTGCTACTTCTAAAATATAGAACAAGAATTTTGCTAGTCCTTCTCTATCTTCAATCTTCCAAGACTAGAAGTTCTTCAATGGGACCTCTTGTGGGTCTCTTCAACTTCTTAGGCTGATTTCTCTTCTCCTTCAATCTACAATATGTAGTCTTCAATATTCAATGGAGATCACCAACCTCTAATCTTCTCCTAGACTCTTCTCTGGAGTCTCTTCTTCCTTCAATCTGCAATAAGGCTTATCTGACATTTTCTCTCTTTTGCAATATGCAGGTCTAAAATATGGTAATGGGACTTTTTTTTAGGCCTCCAAGTCTTCAATATTTCATTTTTTGCTTCAACTATTGGATTGATTCCAAAGAAGATATTCTTCCTAGCTCTTTGTAGGAAGCTTCCCAACTTTCTTTGAATCTCCTTTTCCTACAACAAATATTAGAAATTGTAATGGAAGAAACTCTAAATATAGAGATAATCAATCTTCACTAGTTGATTTGTCAATCTAGTGGAATCAATGTTGAGTCCTAGTCTTCACAAGTTTTTTTGCAACTCTGTGGAAAGACTCCAACCAAATGTATTTTTAGAAATTCTAAAAATGATATTTTTAAACTCCTCTCAATCTATCTTGTGGATCTCCCTATTTCCTATCGATCTACCGTGTGCTCTGATACCACTATTAGCTTTTGAGGATGTATATTAAAGGAAATGCAACCAAAAGATGTGAAATAAGTAAGCTATGATAACTATATGATAATGACACTATAATATGTAGGAAAATAATGAGATAAACTTCTACAATAACTCAGTAATATACCATTAATGAAAGCTCACAAAAATAGTACAATGTAATATAATGGAGGACTTGAACACTCCAAAATTTTCAATGAAGAACTACATTGTACCTACTCATTACTCACTATTGTCTCTCTCTCTCACTATTTCTTCTCACACATTCACACCTCTATCTCTTTCACTCTATACCTTAAAGGCCTATATATAGGAAGATATGTACCTTGGACTTTACTCTACCCATGACTCTTCATCTATATTATCCTATGACTCATGTACATGTGGACTACATGCATATTTACATCATTGCACATTCTAACACTTGTGCATTTATTACATTGCATGAAGTAACTCAAACTTTACTCTAAAGTAAACTCCTACTCTAGTTATGTACCCAAGGTGGTACATTGGCATGTACCAAATAATGTAATATACTCTAACACTCCCATGGAAAAGGTTTGCCTAAATATCTACTTTACATGTAAGAAATCATAACATTATATGTTGTATTAGAAAACCTATGTGGTCATTAAAATTGACCCCTTGAGAGACATACTATAAAATACTTATATCCTTAGTGACACTCAATATGAAAAGTGGATTACTATGATGCAAGAATTTTATCTCTCTATAGTTACACAAAAAGTAGTTAAAGCTCAAGTAATCGTTGATCAATTGGCAATGAATCCTGACCCAATATAGTAACCCTTAAAGGAGGCATTGTGTGATAAATATGTAACAGTCATCTCTTATACTCCTCATAATTTTGTCATATTTCCTTTCTCCATTACCTCTAGTCTCATTCAAGAGTTTACTCCATATGAACATACTATGTAGAAAAAATTCTCTTGGAGTCTTATGAGGCTTCTAGGAGGTATCATGAAACAAAGGCTAGAGTCAAAGTTGACACATATTCCTTTTCCAAAGAATCTAACAAAGACCCCCCATATTGATAATTGGATCCTTCACTTTAATATAGCAAGGAATGAGTTTGGGGTAGGAGTTGGCATATTTAGTAAATATTTGAATGGCCTAACTATTCCTATGGATTTCCATCTAAATTAGACTTGTGTTACTAATAGTGTCGTGGATTATGAGGATTTAATTTTAGGACTCTTGAATGCCCAATTTATGAATGTTAAACAAATCAAAGTGTTAGGTGGCTCTCAAATTATGGTTTGTCAAATAGCTAGAAAATAAGATATTAAAGCTTCCCATTTGATCCCTTCCTTTTTTGTTAGGCATTCCCTGAGGGGAAATAATGCTAAGGTCGACTCCCTAGCCACTTGGAATAGTAAATTTGTACCACATGAAAACATTACTAAAAATAATTTTGTGGTCCAATTTCATGATGAGCCTATAATTTTTATCATCAATGGCCTGGTGGATGTGCATACAATTGAGGTCAATGTTGTTGATTACCAAATCCCTCTTGACGATCCTTGGTATGAAAATATTTTATGCTTTCTTAACGATAAATCCTACCCACCTACAACTAATGCTAAGAAATAGGCTCATATTTGTACAAGGGCATTTAGATATGTTGTTCTTAGTGGGGTCCTATACTACCATAATCCTGATGGTGTTCTCTTACAATACCTTATAGAAGCTGAGGTACCCAAAGCTCTTTTTGATGTTCATAATAGTGACTATGGAGGGTACTTTAGTGGTCATTCCATAGCCCCTAAGTTATTAAGAATGAATTAATTTTGTCCAACAATGGAAGTTGATGGTAACATGTATGTCAAACCTTGTGATAAGTGTTAGTTCCACAAAGACAAAATTCATGCCCCTACATAGGTTCTTCATCGCATAGAGTCTCCTTAACATTTTCCCACTTGGGTCTTGGCCTTTTTGGATATATTTGTCTTGTATCCTTGGATGGGCATAAATTTATTATCACAACCACAATATTTTACAAAACGGGTGGAAGTGATGCCAAAGAAAAATTCGATAGCTTTCAATGTATTCAAATTTATTTTTAATTAGATTGTGTATCGCTTTAGTGTGCCATCTACTCTCATTTTAGATAATGATATTCCTTTCAAAAAAATAAATGTAAGAGTTAAATTCTTTGTTAGGGATTCAACATCACTTTTCTACATCTTATGATCTACAAGGGAATGGTTAAACTAAATCTAGCAATAAAAGTTTGGTAAATATTAAAAAAAAGATAATTAAAGAATCAAAGAAATATTGGCACTTAAAGTTATGTTCAACATTGTTAGATTATTGCACCAATATTTTTACCTTTATAGGGGTGACCTCTTTTTATTTTGTCTATGGTACTTAATTTGTTTTACCACTTGAATTGCCTTCTTTGCATGTTTCTCTAAAAAAATTATTGAGTCATGATGAGTACAATTAGGAGTATTAGGAGGCTCATCTTGTCAAAATTACTACTCTTAATGAGAGACATCTACATGCTATTGAGCATAATAGAGCCTATAAGAGTTGTGTATCCAAGTAATATAATAATAAACTATGTAATCATGATTTCAAAGTTGAGGATCTTATCCTCAAGCTTGATAACATGCATAAGAAGCACAAGGGCAACTTTATACATAAATTACTTGGTCCATATACTATCAAATAGTTGTTCGAATCTGAGCCAATGAAATTATAAACAATAAATGGAATTGAGTTGGAAGAACACTTTAATTTTATGTATATCAACTGCTTTATGCAGTCCCCTTTGACATGTTTGTATAGTCTTTGTGTTTCCTTTGATTTTGTATTGACCTTGGATTTTTTATTTTGCTTTGTCTACTTTGACTATCTATTTATAAGTGTTAGAACCATACATCCTTAATTTTGACACATATTCATGTATTTCATAGCATCTCTTACTCACATAAATGTTGATCCTAGTTTTTTTTGCCAATCATGGCTTGTTTTATGTTTTGAGTGGTTTTTATTGCCTAGCTATAACTGGCCTTTAAATCGATGATCCAGGTCATTTTGACTATTCAAATTTTATTTTTCCTAGATTTGGTTTATTTTTAAATTTATTTGCTTTTGCTACTTTGTCCCTTTGTTTCTTGGGGTTTTTTACCATTTTTACTGCATTTATTGCTGCTAATTTTATTTGTAATTTATTTATTTTTCTTTGTCATGTTGTTACTCTTGCTAGTAATGAAGAGATATACCCAGACTTATTCCAGAATAATAATGTAAAAATAAATAACTCATAATAAAATAACAAATCACACAATACATGCACATAGAACACAAGATATTTATCTTGGTTCACCCAATATGGGCTACGTCCAACAAACAAGAGCCACACCTCCTTTTCTATTATTATTCACCTTCCCGTAATGGGACATTACAATCAATATAAAGGAAAATATTACAACCCTAAACCACAATGTGGTATTAGAATACCGTGGGTACAATACCATGGGATAAAACCACCCATACCCACTAATCATGGGAATCCCACCAACGCCTCCGAAAATAGCTCCGATAATATCTCCAAAAAAAGGGGGCCCAAAATAACAAATCACACAATACATGCACATAGAACACAAGAGATTTATCTTGGTTCACCCAATATGGGCTACGTCTAGCAAACAAGAGCCACACCTCCTTTTCTATTATTATTCACCTTGCTCGTAATGGGACATTACAATCAATATAAAGGAAACTCTTACAACCCTAAACCACAATGTGGTATTAGAATACCGTGGGCACAATACCATGGGCTAAAACCACCCATACCCACTAATCACGAGAATCCCACCAACACCTCCAAAAATAGCTCCGATAATATCTTCGAAAAAAGCAGGACCACCAAAGCAGGGGCCTGCCATACAATACTTCCTCTACAAAGGATGAGACACATCCAAAATTCTCCCACTTGTTGAATACTTTGCATAAAGGTTGTAATCAATGTTAGTTCCAACATCCAGTCTTTCCAGACCCATTTCAACTGTACAAAACATGAAATTTTATGTGCTAACTGCCTTGGTTAAAGCATCTGCAACATTTTCCTTGGTATCCACTTTTTCCAACAACACTTTCTTCTGTTCAATCATGTCCCTACTAAAGTGGTACTTTGTATCAATGTGCTTTGTTCTTGAATGGTAAGCAGGGTTCTTTGCCAAAAATATAGCACTTTGGCTATCACAATTTATCTTCATAGCTCCTTGAAAGAACCCAATTTCAGCACATAGTCTTTGTAGCCATACTGCTTCCTTACTTGCATCAGTGGCTACCATGTACTCAGCTTCAATGGTTGAAAGAGCAACAACAATTTACCTTTTTCTCATCCAACTAATAGCCCCTCCAAACAAGTTGAATACATATGCACTAGTAGATCTTCTATTGTCAAGATCTCCAACCCAATCTGCATCAACAAAACCTTCTATATCCAAGGATTTGTTTTTGTTTCCTATACCTTCATAACAAATTGAAAAATTAGATGTACCATGCAAATATCTGAAAACCCTTTTTACAATAGTCCAATGCTCTTTACCAGGCTTAGACATATATCTGCTCAAAACTCCCACTACATGGGCAATATCTAGTCTAGTACACACCATGGCATACATTAAACTCCCTACAACATTTGCATAAGGAACATGGGACATTTCTTCTACCTCTTCTTCTATTTTTGGACATTGTTCAGTAGACAATTTTTCACCCAATGGAATAGGTACCTTCACTGGTTTGCAATCCTGCATACTGAATCTCTTCAATACTATCTCAACATACCTTTTTTGATTCAGCCACAACTTTATGTTTGAACGATCTCTATTTATTTGCATACCCAAAATAAAATTTGTAGGGCCAAGATATTTCATGTCAAACTGTGATGCTAATTGAGACTTCACTTCCCTGATCATTTCCTTACTATTTCCAATTAGTAACATATCATCAACATACAAAACTATAATGACAAGTTCATTACCAATTTGCTTTGAGTATACACAATGATCAACATTGCTACGAACAAAATCAAGTCCTAAAATATAAGTATCAAATTTCTGATACCACATTCTAGGTGACTGTTTCAATCCGTACAAATATTTCTTTAACTTACATACAAAATCCTCCTTTCCTTCAACAATGAATCCTTTAGGTTGTCTCATATAGATTTCTTCCTCCAAATATCCATGAAGGAATGTAGTTTTTACATCCATTTGCTCTATTTCAAGATCAAATGCAGCAACCATAGATAAAAGAAATCTTATTGAGGTTAGCTTTGCAACAGGAGAAAATACTTCACCATAATCAATTCCCTCTACCTGAGAATAGCCTTTAGCAACTAGGTGAGCTTTATATTTCTCCACTTTACCTTCAACATTCTGCTTCTTCTTGAAAATCCATTTGCAACCTATTGCTTTTCTTCCACTAGGTAATTTTACTAGATCCCATATCTTGTTCTTTTTCAGGGCCATCATTTCCTCATTCATGGCCTCTTCCCAAAGATTTACCTCTTCAGAATTAACAACTTCTCTAACTGTTCTAGGATCTTCATCAGTAATAGATAAAACAAAGGAAGAAGGAAAAGCATATGGACTATACCTTTTAGGTTGCCTTCTTTCTCATGTTGATCTCCTTACCATAGGTGTATGAACCTCTGGTTCATCCTCTTCTGATGAGTGGGATTCTTCTTCCATGAGATCAAATTGTACCTTTTTAGGTTCTTCTTCTGTTACTTCCTTCCTGTGATCACTTTTCATTTCTCTAAACACCACATCTCTACTGTAAATTGTACTTTTAGTTTCTGGATTCCAAATTTTATATCCTTTAACACCATATTTATAACCAATAAAGATACATTTAACAACCTTATTATCAAGCTTACTTCTTTTCTCCTTTGGAATATGCATGTATGCATCACAGCCAAAAACTCTAAGATGTGAAAGAGAGGGTTTCTTACCAAACCATGCTTCAAATGGAGTTTGATCCGACAATGTTGATGTAGGAGATCGATTCCACAAGTAACATGCCGCATTCACTACCTCTACCTAGAATTCCTGTGCTAGACCAGCACCACTGAGCATACTTCTAGCCTTTTCCATCAGTGATCTATTCAACCTCTCAGCAACTCCATTTTGTTGAGGTGTATATGGAGTAGTCTTCTGTCTTGCAATACCACATTGCTTACAAAAATCCTCAAATTTATTTGAACAATACTCTCCTCCATTATCAAACCTCAACACCTTAATATTTTTCCTAGTTTGATTTTCAACAAGTGCTTTAAATTCTCTAAACTTATCAAACACTTCAGATTTACTTTTAAGAAAATAAATCCATGCATATCTTGAAAATTCATCAATAAAAGAAGCATAGTACCATGATTGTCCAAGGGATGGAATAGGAACAAGACCAAAGATATCACTGTGAATCAGATCTAATATCCCTTTTGATCTTGCAGCACCAGATGGGAAACTCACACGATTCTTCTTGCCATAAATACAATGTTCACAAAAATAAAAAACCATTGAGCAATTAGGGATACCTTGAACCATACCTTTCATGTACAGGGTACACAATCCCTTTTCTCCAATATGTCCCATTCTTTGATGCCAGAGCATTGAAATTTTATCTGATTCAGCCTCAGGAATAGTCGAGCTATTGCACTCATTTGTTATAGTGCTTCCCAATAGCTTATACAAGGTTCCAATACAAACTCCTCTTGCTAACACCATAGATCCACGAACCATTTTGCATGAATCCTTACTAAAACTGATGTTCACTACTGCATCAACCATTTTGCTTACAAAAATTAAATTTCTAGCAAGGCCAAGAATATGCATCACACCTGGGAGGGTTTTAACCCTACCATCCTGCAATAGTATTTTCACTCTTCCACGACCAATGATTCTAAGTGGTGAATCATCTCCCAAAAGTACCTCCCCTCCATCATATCTTTCATATTCACTGAACCACCCCCTATGAGGAGTCATATGAAAAGAGGCACCAGTATCGATCAACCAATATTTACTATCTGAATGTGTGGAGCAAGATGCCAAATATACATCCCCTCCTTCATCAGTGGATTTATTTATCTCCGTGGAAGTGGATTCATCAGATCTCTTTCCAGAATCAACATTATTTGATCTACAATCCTTCTTCATGTGTCCAAGCTTACCACATTTCCAACATTTTCTCTCAAACCTTCCTCGAGACTTGGATCTACCTCTAGACTTAGATCTATCACCAGATCTCATTTTATATTTTTCCTTGGCATGCCCTCTCACTGTTAGGGCATCCCTTGATGTGCCCTCCATGGCTTTTCTCCTCATATCCTCTAATAATAGAGATGCCACAACATCTTCAAACTTCAATGTGGATGAATTTGTACTACCAATTGCTACAACCAGGTTATCCCATGAATCTGGTAAAGAGCATAGCAAAGTAATACATTTATCTTCCTCACTCAACTTAATTTCAATAGATGTAAGTTGACTTACCATCGTATTGAATGCATTAAGATGATCTGCTACTGAATCCCCTTCATTCATCCTCAGATTATACAATTTCTTTCGAAGGAATAATTTGTTCACCAAGGACTTAGATTGATACAGAGCCCCTAACTTCTCCCAGAGATCCTTTGTAGTAGCTTCTCCAGAAATATTGATTAAGACTGAATCTGCAAGGCACAATCGAATTAGACTCCTCACTTTCCAATTCAACTTTTCCCAATCTTCATCGGATGTACTAGCAGGTTTCTATTCAAAAATAACAGACCACTGATCTCTATCCACGAGCAGATCCTCCATATTTAATTTCCATAGCTCAAAACTTTTTCCATAAAATTTCTCTATCTCTATCCTTGAATGATTTGACGTCATTTTACTTCAAGCTCCTTTTGCATAAAACTCCCACTCTAGAATAGGTTTTCTATAACTCCTAGAAACCCTAGATCCTCTTCAATGAACTAAAACCCTAGCAATAAAGGCATCCCTCTATGGCTAACAATCTAGCTCTGATACCATATGAAGAGTTATACCCAAAATTATTCCAGAATAATAATGCAGAAATAAATAACTTAGAAGAAAATAACAAATCACACAATACATGCACATAGAACACAAGAGATTTATCCTGGTTCACCCGATATGGGCTACGTCCAACAAACAAGAGCCACACCTCCTTTTCTATTATTATTCACCTTCCTGTAATGGGACATTACAATCAATATAAAGGAAACTCTTACAACCCTAAACCACAATGTGGTATTAGAATACCATGGGCACAATACCATGGGCTAAAACCACCCATACCCACTAATCATGGGAATCCCACCAACACCTTCGAAAATAGCTCCAATAATATCTCCAAAAAAAGGGGACCATCGAAGCAGGGGCCTGCCATACAATACTTCCTCTGCAAAGGATGAGACACATCCAACAAGTAAGGGACATCATGATGTCTTCAATGTATTCCCTATGTCAATACCCTACTTTAAGTACCATAAATAAATCACATTAGTTCAACCCATTGCATCTCCCATGTGGTATGTGGTTAGAACACCAAGGCAACATCCTTTCAATTTTTATGTAATCAAAACAACACAAAAACTTTCCAATTAATCAATCATTTTGGTTTCTCACTATGTTGGAAAACATACTTTATTGAACAATGGGCTTGACCATATACTATAGTGGAAAACCCCATTACATTAGAGGTATGATGACTTTCCTTCCATAGCATCTCCCTCTTATGGGGCAAGTTACAATGCATATATAGCTTGTATTTCCTTGAACTTATCTTCTCTCTCCCTCTATTGTGGTGGGTATGCCATACTGATTAGCATGTCCATCATAAATAATAAGGCATGAGTTGGACTTAGGGGCATATACGTGTGTACCATTCATGGCATAGGTTAGCATCCCTTAGGCCACCTCGTAGTAGTGGGTGGACATGATTAACTACAATATTATTAATTTAAGCCTATCTTGTAATTTATTTTAGGATTGGGCTCAAATACTTACAAATATACATGGCATCAGTTAGTTTCTCCTACTTTAACCCATTGTAATGAAAAATGTATTTGTTGGTACTTGGTACTTATTGGATATTACATGTGGCCTACCTACTCTAGTGGCATGTATGAGAAAAACACCACCCCATATATGGCCATTATCAAAGGGAGGAAATATTTTAAAAGCATTTCATTGAGTGCTACATAAATATTTTAAGTTCTAGATCAATTAAATTTAAAAAAAAACGTCACTAAATTCTACACAAATCATGCATGCTATGTCATTGATATATGACTTTAAATGCTACTCAAATCACACATGCAAATCTCGAAATGATACATTATCGTGTGCTATACAAATATTAAGTGTGTATCATAAAAATATTGGCACATCATTGTGTGCTATACAATATTAAGTATATGTCAAGCAACTATGGGTATTTCATTGAATGCTACACAAAATAATATACATATGTCATAAATGAAATGAATGCAATAAATGAAATACATCAAATTAATGTCACACATTTGATACAAGTGATGCAATATAAAAATATATATCTATATCAAAATAGTATATGTAGGTACAATATGGTACAATAGGGAGTGTCATCATCCTAAGCTACCCTGTGTCCCAAGTACATAGTCTCATCACCCATAGAATCCTATATACATCCTATGGGTGCCATGGTATCTACAAAAATGAATGTGATAAAAAGAATGCAATACATAATATAAACACTATAACTACAAAATAAACCCCTATGAGCCTCTAACTAAGTGTTAGGTGCCAGCACTATGGTTTGAGAGGTGTGAGTCTAGAAGACTTGTGATACTGACATCCATAATCCTGTTAGCTCTTCCTATGCTCATGTCAAATCTAGTTGAGCTTGAATAACTTGTTGCTACCTCTTGGTTGCATCCTACCATTCTTGGTTTGACCTACCATAGCCATAACTCCAAATCCATCTCATAGAATCGATATGCTATGTGGTTTCCACTTGGTAGTTATGATAAAATGGCACCAATGTATCACACACTACTATAAAATCCTATCGATGTTGAATATGATGGAGATGGTGGTGCCAGGATATTAAAATTAACAACTGCTCATAGAGTGACTGTTGGTCATCAAATCTGCCCAGGAAAGGATTTGGGTAAGTGTATGCGCCCTAGACCTGGACCAACATTGAAAGGCCGAAGGGAAGAGATGCCCCTCGTGCCAATCTCCGGAGAAAGGCCGGCTCCTATACTAAACTACTTTGATGTTTAAGATAAGGGTGCAGGAAAGAGATAAACAGAGTAAGGGTGCAGGGAAGAAATAAAAGAGTAGGGAAGAAATCTCAGTAGTTTAATGGTGGGAAAGAACTGGAAGCACGATCGCTAGCCAATAGCTTGAAAGAGCAGCAAAAAACACCAAGAATAATGAAATGAACACGATATTAATCCTCCTATGTATCCTCTGGACGAGTTCCAGGATTCTCCCTCCCCTTTCATCGAAATTTAGAGTTCAGAGTAACGACGATTAGGAAAAGTGAATATAACAGAAACACTACCCACAGGCGGCATACAAGAAAACTAATATGGTGTTTTCCTCCCCTATGTATCCTTCGGGAAAATTTTAGGGTTCCACCCCAATCACATACCTAAATCCAGGATTCAGAATTACAGTATGCAAATGAAGAAAGATGAAAGAAATAAACGTAGAAGGCAGCATACAAGAGAGAAATCAAGCCCAAAGAACTTTAGTATTAAATACAAGGATTCAAGTTACAACAACTTTCTAGCAGAAAGTTCCCCCCCTCTTTACATTACAATGCCTGGGTTTTTATAGAGGACCCGACCCTCTGAGCCATAAATGCACAAAATGGAGGAGTACACCCTCGAAACCTGAGAAGTCGGCTCTTCGCAGCCCTCGTGACTGAGCTCTCAAATCTGTTACCAAAATTGGCAACTACGACCGGGTCAGCCATGGAAACAAGCATTAATGAGCCGTCTGAGCGTCCTTGGCTTCTGGGTACAGTGCTCGAGTGGCCGCCATGCTCGTCGGGCTCTTCTTCTGGGACTGATACTTCATTTCCAATTGCTAAAAATGAGCAACGAGCTTACCGGGCACGTAAAAATGCATTTATGAGGCACTTGATCGCCTCGAGAAAATACTCGGCTTGGAGCGCGTGCCCTTGAAGCGCTTCGCTGAATTTTGTCCGCAACTCCGCTTCGCAATGGACTTGTGCCGAAGCAGATCCTCCTTCTTGATTTGTACTTCGCATGGTGGAGCTTCGCAAAACTGCTTCGGGGATGGTGGGTGCCGAAGCATATTTCCTTCGCAAGATGGGCTCTTCACTTCTCGTTGCTTCGTTGATGAACCGTTAAAATGCTTCGCCGTGATCTTCCTTCAAAATTGTGGTTCGGGAGGATTTTGGCCGAAGCACATTCTTGCCTTCAAAAATGCTTTGACTGCTTCCACTTCGGGTGAAAGTACTTCGCACGAAGGTTTGCCGAAGCAGATGCTTCGCAACGACTTTCGGCGAAGTAGAAATGGTTCGCTGGCGGGGAGGCCCGAAGTGGGTGCTTCGGCGGTTTTTCGGCGAAGTATTTTCAACGTTGCGCTCCTTCAAATCCCGCTTCGCAAGTTTCTTGTCCGAAGTAGCCTTTTGAAATGCTTCGGGTGCGAAGTAGTTTTCATTCTTCTTCCCTTGTATTTTTCTTCGGCAACACCGCTTCGCAAAATTCTCGCCCGAAGTAGTTGTTTGAAGTGCTTCGGGCCCGAAGTAGTTTTCTCTGCCTTAGAAAATTCGGACCATGATTTTCTTCGGTGAAGCTGTTCTTTTGAAATGCCGCTTCATAAAACTTTCACCCAAAGTAGCTACTGGAATTGCTTCGGGTGCGAAGCTCTTTTTTACGCCTTCTTTGAATTCCTTCTTTGGCAACGCCGCTTCACAAGATTTTTGCCCGAAGTAGTTGTTTGAAGGACTTCGGGCCCAAAGTAGTTTTCATCTTTCATTTCTTCCCTTGAGGCTATCTTCCTTAGCTTGTTCGTCAGTGAAGCTCTTTCATATTCATTTTATGTACAAGGGGAATGGCAGGGAAAGCCAAAATTGCTACAACACTTGAAAATGTTGTTTCTAAAAGCAAGGGAACAAATTCATGAAATTGAAAGAAATACTTTACAAAAAAATTGATTTTTCTACCCCATTGTGCAATGTGACAAAATTGTCAACATTCTTGGTGGCTCATGGGGCAACGAGCTCGTCTCGATGGGAGAACCCTCAACCTTGATCCGTTGGGCCAGAGTTACCTCCAGACCCTTCTCCCTTTTCTATCTTCGGGGGTGCTTCCACAACTTGTTCTTCTTCTTCTTCTCTGGTGCATCTTCCTATGGTGGCGATGGGGCAAGGCGATCATGGATGCGCTTCATGGTTCGATGAACATGAGCCCAGGCACCCTTCGAGAAAGGCTCTTGATCTTGCAATGCCTTAACCAAAACATGGAACCGATCAATCTGCCCGATATCAGCATGTTTGGCTCTGATGTACAGATCGTTTAGGCAGGCTGCAATCTTGCAGTGTCTCAGAATGAAATCTGTGACCTGCCCTTCTGTTATCGGCTCTGCCCATTCATCTATCTCCGAGACGTCACCTTCAAAATGAAGCCATGCCGGCTTAAGCTCTTCCTTGGTCAGAAGGTTCCCATCATCATCCGTGAAGCTCGGGAAACCTAAGGAAGAGAGATCCTAGAAATAGCCTAGCGATGCACGTTGCTCATTCTCAAACACATCCAGGAGGTCCTTCACCTTTTGTGCCTTCCTCACCTTGGAAAAGAAGGCACGAACTGTGGCTTGGGCCGTGGACCAATCCCTAGCCGTCTGACTCATTGCAGCAACCTGCAAGTCCTGATATTTAGTGCTTTGGACATCAAAGGCTAATTTGAGTCGGCCTCTAGCTTTCTGAGTGACCTCATCTATGATTGGTCCTCCTTCGACAGTGGCACGCTGTGCTTCGGTGATATAGGTTAAAATTGATAGGGCACTGGAGGCCCGAGACCTAAAATTCCTGAGCAAGTGCGAGCGGATTTCTTTGATTCTACCTCTGTCAAATAGTTCCAGGCTTTCTTTTTCATGCAACTGCTGCTGCAACTGCAAGATCTTGCTTTCAACTTCCTTGGCCTTCAGATCATTTTTGGCCTGTCTCTATGCTTGGTGCTCAGCTGTGCACTGCAGTTGTAGTATTTGTTGTTTCAGGGCGTGTGCTTCCTTTTTCATCAGCTTACACTGCTCCTCTGAATCCTCCAGCTTGGAGCGGATTCTAGCTAGCTCTTCTTCCAACTTGATGTTGGCATTTTTTGCTTCAAATCTACACTGATTGGCGATGTTTGCATGTGCTCAAAAAGTTTTGATTCTGACGTGCATAGATGCAGATTCATTATCTACATTTAGATGCTCCAGGTCCTTGGATTTATCTTGGTAGTCGTAGTCCACTGGAGTCATTTCATCCAGGGGCTTCTGGACCTTGGGGATATTTTTTACCTTATGCAACTTCTCGGCCTTCAAATCGAAGACAACGCATTTTTCAACTTGAGCCAGAGAGCGCCCTCTCTTCTTCCTCGCCTCCTTCAATATTTTTTCTATGTTTTGTCGAGCTAGGAGTAGCTTCTCGGCTAGAGGGCATTCCTTAATTAAGGACATCTCTGATTCAAATGAGGTTGGATCTCCAGCCAAAGGGGTGAACAAGTATAAAGAATGAACAGGGGATGCCTCACCAGTAGGTTCGACGACGGGTGTAGCAGGAGCTTCGATGAGAGGAACTATGTTGTGTGTGACAGGGGAGCAAGGAATGGGGCTCGACATTGGGGTACTACCTTCGCCCTGCCTGGGAACTGAGGGAATGGTGGCATAGGTGGGTGAAGTAGTGTCAACAGACTTGTCTCGGCCTGATGACTCGAGTGGAGTGGGGCTAACGGGATCGGTGGCAAGGGGCAACGTGCGAAGAGGTGATTGACTTTGTGAGGGAGGGAGAGACTGATGAGAATATTTGGTCGGGACCATAGTGGACATGTGAGAGACCAAGGCAAAGGGTGGAGAGTGCGTACCTACATGCCCTTCTGGCAGAGTGACCGTGGTGACTTCTTGTGTAATAGGCTCCTGCTCTTTTTGGACTTCGGCACTCCCGACTTCCATGACTTCTACTTCAGGGTCTCCCTCTTGTTGGAGGAGTTCCTCTACATCAATGATGTCTATACCTAGGACTGTCTCGGCACTTGGTGGCACCGCATCTTCAACATTTGCTTCGATCGGGCCTGATGCAGGTTGTCCGACAGGAGCACTTGGGAGCTTCATGCGGGGTCGCTTTGGGTGGCTCGGAGGCACTTGAATTTGCTCTTGCCTCTTTCTTTTCTTCCTCTCCAATGGTTGCTCCGACTCTTCGGCACTTGTGTCATGGCTTTCCGACGGTCCCTGTGGTAGTGCCTCTGGTGTAGCTTCGGCTTCTTCCTCTTCTTCCTACTCCGAGGCATCATCAGCTCCTCTTGGGCTTTCACCCGATCCTGGGGTAGCTGGAGGAACAAAGTCGATGAAGGATATGGGCTTCCAAGTCCCAACATTGGCTTCATAAACAATTGTGAAGTCCTTATCCATTGTCAAGAGTCCATAGGAATTCATATTTTGGTGATGGACTCTCATTATCCACCACTCCCTTAGTTTTTCCTCGCCCCAATTCTTCAATTCCTCCTTCAAATCATCTTTCGCATTTCTCCAAAATGTGGAGTCTAGAGTTGGGAAGGGATGTTGGTCAGGGTCAAACTCGACCTCCATAGGGTAAAATTCATGCCAGGGAGGCAATGTCCTCATCCTTTCTAAATGCCACTCTAGATCCTTCCCATTGGGATTATTTCTTTGCTCCACAATTTTAGGGTGGGGGCAGATATGAAAATTCTTGAATTTTAGGTGATCCCTCATCACTCCCAAGGGATCATAGAGCCATTGTTGAGGAATTTGGAGTAGGCCAAAATTGGCAAGATTTTCCTCCAGGAATACGTTCTGCTTCAAGGCAAATACTTCAATTACCCCCATATTGAAGGGGAAGTCATAGGTATGTGCCCATTTTCGACCATGGTCGTAGACGGTATTTGTTACATCGCTCTACCGAGCGACCTCCAATGCGAACTGGTACTCGAAGGGGAAGACAGGCAGCAGGAATGGTTTCCCTATGAAGCCGAATAGGCGAATCACCAGTCCCTATGTTAATTGAAAGACGTCTCCCTTCTTCTCCATTACTACTCTATCTCTCAAACTGAGGGGCACCCGAGGGCAAGAACCCTTCAACAAATGCATAGCAGGTCCCAAGAACTATTGATTAAAAGAATAATAAGACTCTATCCTCAATAGGAGGGGAGTCCACTGGTACACAGGCAGAGGATTTCCATCCTTGCCGCTCAGAGAAATGGCAATGTGGGGGAATTGCTTATGTACATGGTAGAAAAACAACCAAACAAGGAAAGAATAGGGTGCGAAGTACTGGCCCATCATCGAATTCTTCATGCTGGTAAGCCGCGTGTGCAAGGTTCGGGCCACCCATTCTACCCAATCGAAGAAAATTGGGTTGGTGTTTGGTCTTGAAGCATCAGGGGCATAGAATTCCCCTCTCAAAATACATTCGGCCAAAGACACCTGCCAGGGTTGCACCGAAGCATCTGTCGACAGGCCCGCCACCCATGCAATGATAGAGAAAATATCGATGTTCTTGAAGGCCACCAAGGGTAAGGGCATTTGGGGCAGCTTGCCTGAAGGGAGCCCGCTTTTGAGGTTTTCATGCAAGAATTTCAATATGTAGTTGTTGGAGGTGAACCTCTCCATCTGTTCGCTCAGAATGACGTTGCGAACCGAATAGCCCTTGGGCGGCCCTTGTTGTGGCGCGAAGGCTGCTTGCACATCTTCCTTTAGAATTGAAAACAACTTATGGCCCACAACATCCAACACTTTCCTGGAGGTGGGCTGGTAGTTCTGCATGATAGCACAGATTAATTCGGGACAGTGGTGAGCGGGCGGGGTCAAATACCAATAAATTTGAGAGTAATATGCAGCAACTCTCTTATTCTCTGGGGTGAGTCTGCTTGTCATAAATTCAATAGTGCATCGGAGGTCAGCCACACCCTTTGAGAGCTCTGTGTCTCTAATTTTCTCCCACCCATCAATTGGTGGTTCTTCAAGTTGTTCGTCCTCAGAATCTTCTCTCTCTTCTACGACTTGCTTTTCTGGGTGGAGGTTCAGGTTAACCTTCTTCGATTTCTACTTTTTCTCCTCCTTGCCCTTCTTTGTTTTTTTGGGGTCGGCTACTTCTGGTTCCTTTCCTTTCTCTTTGGAGTTTTTCTTCCCCATGTTGGATGTCTTACGGTAGAAGCAGGGCTTACAGCGCAGAGGACTTTGGCACCAAGAATTTCAATGCAAAGGGCGTAAGACTTGCAGATTAACAGCGAAGGCTCTTAGTCTTGCATGAACTGATGAATGAATAACCTTCTCACTGCTAGGGTCTTGCATTTTATAGCCCTAAAAGGCAACTACCTAAATTTATGGCACCTACCCTAATTAAATTTTCAACTCGGATGAGGAAGGTTGTCGTGCCCTCTGATTGGTTTCATGGTGGCGTAGTACGTGGGTCCATGCGCTTTTATGATTATGTTTCGCATCGGGAACGTGACCTGCTGCCACCTCGTACCTCGGAGCGGGCTTTTCTCCTAACCGAATCCTCTCGGGATGTGTTCTGCCACCTTTGCATTAAAATCGCTTGCCCCGAACAATCCCCTAGGTTGCCGTCGGCGTGTCCCCCAAGACACGTTTTAAATGCTCCTTGTCCATTGGGTGGGCGAAATGATGTCGATGCTAAAACTACTTCGCAGTGAACCTCCGGCATGGATCGATCTTCTATGCTTCGGGCCCGAAGTAATTCTCCCTCGCTGCATCGCTACTTTGCTTCACGGAAGGCTAGCCTCCCCCGAAGCTTGTCTTCTTTGGAAAATGCTTCGCTAGGCTTCTTTTGAAATCTGCTTCGCAAGACTCCTGCCCGAAGTAGCTGCTTGAAATGCTTCGGGTGCGAAGCTCTTTTCGTTCCTACTTTTCCCTTTTGATAATGCCTTCGGTCTTTCGAAGACCTTTTGGAAGCCAAAGTGCTTCACTGCGAAGCATATCACATCAGTTACTTCGCACACAAAATCCTCGAAGGAGATCCTTGCTAGGTCCAGCGAAGCTAGAATTTGTCACTGCGATGGTGTGATACTTAACCTCCCTGTAATCTTGGAACAGAGTATATACAAAGATACAATTTTACATACAAAAGTAAAACTTGAAACACATTTTTTTTTTCGCCTCAGCGATGAAAAGTCTTCAGATGAAGACCATTGACAGAAATTGGTAATACCTAGCCATCTGCATCCTTGAGGATGAAAGAGTTGGCCGAGTTCACCTTTACGATTTCGAATGGCCCATCCCAGAAAGCATCCAGCTTGTCGTGATTCCCAGGCTTGGCCTTCCAAGAGTCCCACTTCCATACCAGATCTCCCACTTTGAATGTGCGATCGGATGATTTCTTCTTGAACCAATCTCGGGTGACCTGAGCATGCTTAGCGAAGCTTTGATAGGCTTTCTCGTGATCTTCCTCTAGCTGTAATAGCTGAGCCAGTCTATTTTCCATAGGATTGACTCCTTCTCCTTCTAACAACTGTAATGCAGGGATCTCTACGTGGGTAGGTAAGATGGCCTCCTTGCCGTAGACCAGGGCATAAGGTGAAGTCTTGATTGACTTCTTGATAGAAATTTGATCGGCCCACAAGGCACGATCTAGAAGGAGATGCCAAGTCCTTTTGTTCATCTCTATGAGCTTTCTTAGCACCCTTAACAAGGTCTTGTTGGTGGATTCTGCCAATCCATTGCCCTGTGGATAGTAGTTGGAGGATACTTTATGATATATCCCATATTTGTAAAGGAATCCATTGATTTTGGTGCCTACGAAGCCAGGACCATTGTCCATGATGATCGCTTCTGGAATGCCGAACCGGGTGATCAATCCCTCTAGGAAAGCGATGACGGTCTCCTGATCTGCATTCTTCATGGGAACTACTTTGGCCCATCTGGTAAAGTAATCAGTTGCGATCAGGATGAACTTATGCCCAATGGAGGAGTTCGACGATATGACCCCTATGAAATCTAGCCCCCATTATTGAAAGGGAGTTTCTACTTGTATTGGTTGGAGAGGCATTGAAGCATTTCTGCTTCGACCGATGAACTTTTGACACTGCTCACATTTGCGACAAACTGTGAAGGCATCAACGAAGAGTGTAGGCCAGTAATAACCCACCTTGATGATCTTTAATGTCGTTGTTCTCCCTACGAAGTGACCTCCAGATAATCCTGAATGAAATTCTCCCAGGACTCTCCTTTTATCATCATCTTTTATACACCTGAGAAGGATGCCATCAATGTTTCTAAAAAATAGGCCTTCGAGGCGCAAGGTATATCGAGAGGACCGCATCCTAAAATGCCTTCATTGTGAAGCATTTAGATGTGAAGGACATCTATCGGTGTTGAAGTATTCGACTATTTCACTGACCCAGTCTTTCTCGTCCTCTTCCTGGTTTGCGAAGCATTCTTCTGTTGGTGAGTCATCCCACTGAGATTCTGTAGCTTCGGCCGCTACGCTCTTCGCCAGTTCTTGACACAATGCACGACCATGAACCAGTTTTGTAGGTTTGATCTCGATGTCGAATTCTTGAATCTTGCTGACCCAACCGGCTCTTTTACTACCCAATTCTCCTTGGATGATGAAATTGCGCACATCAGGGTGAATGACAAAGACTGTAACCCGACTTTGGGAGATGAACTGCTTGAATTTCCTAAGAGACTTCATTATTGCATGCACCTGCCTTTCTATGAAATTATATTTTTCTTCATGAGGGTTTATCACTTGGCTTAGAAACGCGATGGGGCGCTCTTCGCCATCTTCCCCCTTTTGTGTCAGGACCGCAACATAGCTCTCAGGTTCTCCTATGGCATATAGGATGAAGTCCCGATTATAATCAGGGTTGGTCAGGACCGGTGCTTGAGCAATTCGGGCTTTTATTTCTTTGAATGCTTCTTTTCTCTCCTTCATCCAGATGAATTCTGCACCTTTCTTCAAAAGTTTGGACATCGGCTTGATAACTTGGGCAAAATCTGGGACAAACTTCCTCACGAAGTTGATCTGGCCGAAGAAATATTGAAGTCCTTTCTTGTCCACTGGGAGTGGGAGCTTCATTAGAGCCTCAGCTCTATCAGGATCTACAGTGAGACCCTTCTCTGATATCGCATGTCCCAACAACTTCCCTTCGCTGACTACGAATATGGATTTCTTCGGATTGATTGAAATGCCAAACTCTCGACATTTTTCGAAAATATGTTGTAAGTGTAAGGGGTGATCCTCCCTTCTTCGGGAGAAGACGGTCATGTCATCTAAATAGATAACAATAACCTTATTCAAGAGTTCACCAAAAGCTAAATCCATCGCCCTCTGAAAAGTGGCCCCCGCATTCGAAAGGTCGAATGGCATTCGTTGGTAAGCAAATGTTCCCCACTTGGTAGTGAATGCGGTTTTGTGCTGGTCTTCGTCCCTGACCCAGATTTGATTGTATCCGGAGAAACCATCGAGTAGGGAGAAGCGTTGAGCCCCAGCCACCGAATGCAAGATCTGATCGATCTATGGGAGAGGGTAGTGATCTCTGAGAGAAGCCTGGTTCAAGTTGTGAAAGTCCATGCACAATCGTATATCTCCATTCTTCTTTCTAACTGGGACTAGATTCGCTACCCAAGAAGAATGTTTGATGGGATAAATTATCTTTGCCTCGAGCATCTTCAGGAGTTCGGCCTTCATCAGGACCTCGATCTTTGGATTAACAGGCCTTTGCTTCTGTCGAAAAGGTTTGATCCCTTCCTGCAACTCAATTGTATGTTGGATCAGTTGTCGATCATATCCCTTTAGATCTTGATAAGACCAAGCCACTGTGTCGGGATACCTTCTGCACAGAGATCGGATCTGTTCTAGCTCTTTCGAAGTGCAATCTGTCCCAAATTTTATTGCTTTCCCAAGTTCAAGTTCTAAATCTTGATACTGCTTTGCATTAACTTTGATCCTGTGAGAAACTGCTCGATCATTCTGATCAAAGAGGCTTTCAAGAGTAATTAATCCCTTAGGCACATGATTATTCTTCAATTGAACTAGCCCTTCATATTCCTCTTCGTCAGGGCTTCTGCTCTCAACTGTGGCTACTTCCTGAATCATGAAATTCACAATCTGCTCATCACTATCAAAAACTTGCCAATGCAGATCTCTATCTGGGACAGAGGGCCTGTAAATCATCCTCATAACTTTGGGCTTATGCACCATGTCTTCTACTGGAGAGTACCTGGCTGCGATGGATGCTAAAACATCGACATGTCGATTCTTTTCTCTTGGAATAGACTACAGATTGAGAGATTTGAACTGGTCAAACAAGTCCCATACCCTATTACGGTATGACTTGAGATAGTGCTTCTTTGAAGTGCACTTGTTTGTGACTTGATTGCATACCAATTCAAAATCTCCAAAGATTTGGAGATGCTTTATGCCCAACCTTTCTGCTTTCTTGAGTCCTAAGCATAATGCTTCATATTCTGCTACATTGTTGGTGCAACTCCACACCAACTAGTAACAATATTCCTTCTGCTCTCCAGAAGGTGATACTAAAAGAATCCTCACCTCGACACCATTTTTGCATCGGGCGCCATCGAAGAATAATTTCCATAATTCACCTTGGGCGAAGACCTTATCTTCTGACTTGATGTGTTTCTCAGGCTTGGCGATGGCATAACATCCCATCTCGGTTTCTATCATGGCATTAAAGTCTGCTAATGAAAACTCATCTTCACAACTTAACTGTGCGAGGGACTCCTCGACCAGGTCCACTTGCTCTATCCCTTCCACTATCACGTGCACAGGATCGCTGCTCTCCCCTTCGGACATTTTTTCTACGAGGAAGGTAGAAGGCTTCTCATTGTAGATTTTTATCTTCTTTCCTTTGAATGGAATCTCCAAGTGTGAGTAATCCATAGATAGATACCCTCCTAGCTTCATCGTAAATTCTCTCGACAAGCACATACTGAAGTAGGGCTCAAGGTCAACGACTACCACCTCTTGTATAACCGTGATCTGAGGCATTTTGTGTAGTCGGATAGGAATATCTTTAATCACTCCTACAATTTTCATAGGAGTACCATCCAACTGTAGCACGCCATGACTGCTTCACGTATATTCCATCCCTATCTCTTCGCACACTGCCTTGGGCATGACTGTTGTCGTGGCCCCAGAGTCAATCATACAATTATGTACAACATACCCTTCCATCTGTAGAGACATGTAGAATGGTGGTGGCCTATTCTTCCCCATAATGGATGTGGATAGGGTCTGCACTAGGGCAAGCGATGTTGCCTTTCTTGCTTTGGTTATCTTCAATGATTCTTGCAACAGGTCCACTTGTCCAGGTAGTTGCAGTGCATCGTACAGACTGATTTTGGCTGGAATCCTCTTCAGCTCATCTACAATGTTGTACGCTAGGGAATTGGGCACCTCAAGTTCCTTTCTCGGCTCATATCTGGTGCGATACTGTTTCGTAGCTTCGACCCTTTGTCGCTTGGTCAACGAAGGAAGCTTGAGCTTCTCTCTAGCCTATTCCTTAGTTTCCACCTACGGTGGATTTGTAGGGGCCTATTGGGCCTTCTCTTTGATTAGTGTAGGCTGTCGAGCTTCGTTCGGGGTCGGAGGAGGTTGTTGTCCTTTCTCATGATGAGCATGCACCTTTAAGGGAGCCATTTGAGTAGCATCTACCTCTATCGACTTCTTTCCTCCTCTGGTAAGGACTGCAACTGGCTCTTCTTCACCGATTACCAGGTTCTGATCCAATTGCTTGATGACATTGACTTGACCGCCATGACTACTGCTCACCAATATTTGTACATAGTGTTGGTGCAGCATGCAGGTATTCTCTTCATGAGGGTCATTACACGTGGAGCACCAATGTATATAATCGAAAGTGCTCGAGGCTTCGTCTATTGCAACATTTCTTGTCGAAGCTCTTCCTTGTTGGACCGCTTGATCTTTAGTAAGCGTAGGTGTAGGATAAGATCTTCTCGATAGAAACTCTTGTTGTGCTTGCTTCTTCTTCATAATGGTCATGTCATTAGATAGGGTCTACACTGTGGAGTTCAGGGACTGAACTTCTTGCAGTATTTTGGCTTGCATGTCATCGATTTTAGGAATAGGTGGTAATGGAGCCATTGTTGGTATTGGAGGTAGGGCGGGGTGTTGAAGTGGTGTTGGCAGTACAGGGAATGCCGAAGTGACCGTGGGCTACGGAGTCAAAAAAGTGGGAAAATGAATTTATGGAGCGGTGATTTGGGATACAATGGGATTCGGGTTCCAAGATGAGATCGGGTATGCAGGGGTTGCAGAGATCTACGAAGTGGCTATGCTCGCATACTAGGATTGATGGAAATCGAGAAGTATGGGCATCGACATCCTTTGGGGAAGCTTACCCATAGCTATTAGATCCATCTCCACTTTTTGGGCTAACTCATATAACTCTGGGAAGGTATTGATATTCGAATACCTCACCATGACGCTGATATCAAGATTGAAAGCCCGAAGGAAATAGTACGTTGTAGCTTCGTCAGTTGGCCGAAGTCCAACTGGTATTCTTTGCCAGGTTCGAGCGAACCTAACATTGAAGTCGATGATCTCTTCTTGTGGATGTCTCTGGATCATTGTGAACTGGTGCAGGAGAGAGGTCGGATCGGTGGACTCATTGAAGCTTCGCATCAACTGTCCGGCTAACTGGTCCCATCCCGTAATAGTACCGGGTGGTAAAGATCTATACCAGTAGAGGAGTTTTCCTCTAAGAGATAGAACCAGAAGCTTTACCATAACCCGCTCTTCTGTGATGTCATGGATCACCGCCAGAGAAACTATGTCCTGGATGTGCTCCAGAGCAGTCTTCCCAGTTCCATCGAACGTTGGGATCTTCTTTATAGCAACAGGTGGCACTTGCCCTTGTCCCGCTAGATTTAGCGGTCCCGAAGAATTCCATGCTGGGAATAATCTGGGTGATGGTTGCTACTGCATTTGTTGTTGTTATTGTTGTTGTTGTTGTGCCATATTTACTCTTGGATTTTGAGAAACAGGAATTCTCGAAGCTCCTCCTTGATTGCTAACAGGATGACCAATAGGAATGGAGGCACTAGGATGCTTCGGTGAGTTGGGAGGATTAGGAGGAAAGCTAGCCATTGTGCTATCAGAAGTTAGGCCTTGTTCATCAACAATGGCCTCTTGCGAGGATGTTCCACGTAACAGAGATTTAGGGGTAACTAACCTAGATCGTTCCCCAAAGGCGTCAATATCTAGCTCAAAGAACTCAGTTTCCTCTCCTCTATTCCTAACTCTCCATCTTGTTTGCATGAAGGCACAGAATTTGGTATCGGTCTTTATGACTTAAATATTCTTGGGTAAGACAGAGTCGCCAGATGCTAAGAGTCTTTTGGTAATGAGAGCATCGGTTCTCACTACTACTCACAAGGTGAGACTGATCGGGTCCCACCGAGCGTGCCAAAAACTATTGGTCATCAAATCTGCCCAGGAAAGGATTTGGGTAAGTGTATGCGCCCTAGACCTGGACCAACATTGAAAGGCCGAAGGGAAGAGATGCCCCTCATGCCAATCTTCGGAGAAAGGCCGACTCCTATACTAAACTACTTTGATGTTTAAGATAAGGGTGCAGGAAAGAGATAAATAGAGTAAGGGTGTAGGAAAGAAATAAAAGAGTAAGGGAAGAAATCTTAGTAGTTTAATGGTGGGAAAGAACCGGAAGCACGATTACTAGCCAATAACTTGAAATAGCAGCAAAGAACACCAAGAATAAATGAAATGAACACGATATTAATCCTCCTATGTATCCTCTGGACGAGTTCCAGGATTCTCCTTCCCCTTTCATCAAAATTTAGAGTTCAGAGTAACGACGATTAGGAAAAGTGAATATAATAGAAACACTATCCACAGGCAGCATACAAGAAAACTAATATAATGTTTTCCTCTCCTATGTATCCTTCGAGAAAATTTTAGGGTTCAACCCCCAATCACATACCTAAATCCAGGATTCAGAATTACAGTATGCAAATGAAGAAAGATGAAAGAAATAAACGTAGAAGGCAACATACAAGAGAGAAATCAAGCCCAAAGAACTTTAGTATTAAATACAGGGATTCAAGTTACAACAGCTTTCTAGCAGAAAGTTCCCCCCTCTTTACATTACAATGCCTAGGTTTTTATAGAGGACCCAACCCTCTGAGCCATAAATGCACAAAATGGAGGAGTACACCCTCGAAACCTGAGAAGTCGGCTCTTCGTAGCCCTCATGACTGAGCTCTCAAATCTGTTACCAAAATTGGCAACTACGATCGGGTCAGCCATGGAAACAAGCATTAATGAGCCGTCTGAGCGTCCTTGGCTTCTGGGTACAGTGCTCGAGTGGTCGCCATGCTCATCGAGCTCTTCTTCTGGGACTGATACTTCATTTCCAATTGCTAAAAATGAGCAACGAGCTTATCGGGCACGTAAAAATGCATTTATGAGGCACTTGATCACCTCGAGAAAATACCCGACTTGGAGCGCGTGCCCTTGAAGTGCTTCGCTGAATTTTGTCCGCAACTCCACTTCGCAATGGACTTGTGCCGAAGCAGATCCTCCTTCTTGATTTGTACTTCGCATGGTGGAGCTTCGCAAAACTACTTCGGGGATGGTGGGTGCCGAAGCATATTTCCTTCGCAAGATGGGCTCTTCACTTCTCACTGCTTCACTGGAGAGACGTGCCAAAACTGCTTCACTGATGAACTGTTAAAATGCTTCGTCGTGATCTTCCTTCAAAATTGTGGTTCGGGAGGATTTTGGCCGAAGCGCATTCTTGCCTTCAAAAATGCTTTGACTGCTTCCACTTCGGGTGAAAGTACTTCGCACGAAGGTTTGCCGAAGCAGATGCTTCGCAATGACTTTCGATGAAGTAGAAATGGTTCGCTGGTGGGGAGGCCCGAAGTGGGTGCTTCGACGGTTTTTCGATGAAGTATTTTCAACGTTGCGCTCCTTCAAATCCCGCTTCGCAAGTTTCTTGCCCGAAGTAGCCTTTTGAAATGCTTCGGGTGCGAAGTAGTTTTCATTCTTCTTCCCTTGTATTTTTTCTTCGGCAACACCGCTTCGCAAAATTCTCGCCCGAAGTAGTTGTTTGAAGTGCTTCGGGCCCGAAGTAGTTTTCTCTGCCTTAGCAAATTCGGACCATGATTTTCTTTGGCGAAGCTGTTCTTTTGAAATGCCGCTTCGCAAAACTTTCGCCCGAAGTAGCTGCTGGAATTGCTTCGGGTGCGAAGCTCTTTTTTATGCCTTCTTTGAATTCCTTCTTCGGCAATGCCGCTTCGCAAGATTTTTGCCCGAAGTAGCTGTTTGAGGGACTTCGGGCCCGAAGTAGTTTTCATCTTTCATTTCTTCCCTTGAGGCTATCTTCCTTAGCTTGTTCGTCAGTGAAGCTCTTTCATCTTCATTTTATGTACAAGGGGGAATGGCAGGGAAAGCCAAAATTGCTGCAACACTTGAAAATGTTGTTTCTAAAAGCAAGGGAACAAATTCATGAAATTGAAAGAAATACTTTACAAAAATTTGATTTTTTTCTACCCCATTGTGCAATGTGACAAAATTGTCAACATTGACTCTCCAAAATAGATCATTGAGATCATGTCACTCTTGAAATGTCCCTATAATTACAAACAAGCAAAAAATGAGTTAGATACATCATCATGAGTAACCCATCCAAATCTAAGTCTAGTTGAAAAATTAATCTACATATAATTATAAAGCAATATACTAAGAAAGGAGGATATTTTACGTACATTGTTTGGCTATCATGTAGGATCTCCCTCCCTAGGAGGTAAATACTAGAGGTCTATAGTGTCAACACCAACCTTATAGATGTGTAACTCCTCTACCTCCATCTCCTCCTTTGATCCCTTACTGTTTGTAGTATCTTTAGTTACCTCCTCCTTGGTGGCTTCCTTATTGACTATCTCCTCTTATGTCATATCCTCCTCAACCACATTTAACATGGTTTATTCTATTGGTGCCTCCTCATTCCGTAGAGACTCGTTCCTATTACTCAAAATCTATATTAGTATAGTGTTAGCTAGAGTACTCTAAATCAGACTCATAGTGATGGCCTCTCTAAGGCCTCTCTATCATTGTGTTGTTAGACCCCTATGGCTTCCTTCTAGGTTATTATTGACCATGTGTTGGTGGCTACTTAAGTGCCCTATCTACTACCTTCTCCCATTAGTATCTACATTGTAGCTTTAGGAGTGGGATATCTTTGGCTGGATGGGGGTCACAAAACTATTGTAGGATCCTATCCAATCTATGTTCCTCTACCACCTATGGATGGTGATATCACATGATGGATGCCCTAGTTTTTACCATGTTCCTCTACCTACCTTTTTGGGTGATGTCTTTAACCGTTCATTTTCTTGCAACCATTGATTTTGGTAGAAATCATCATTTTTCATAGTTTGCCTAAATCACCTTGTTTAACAATGATCCTCAATTTTTAAAGTGTGATCATGATATTTCTTGGATTTTGAGCTTTTTAGGGAATCTAGAAGGTTTTTTTCAACTGCCCCATGTGGGCCCCACCACCCAGGTGATATGGACCTCCTATCGTTGCTTTTATCATTGTCCAAGCTACTTCCTAGCTAGCCTAACTATGTGATTGTTCATTTTTTTTAATTTCTTATTTTTTTTTCATTTAAGCCAAAATTTGAAGAAAATCACAAAGAAAGGTAAAAAAATGTACCTTTCAAGCATCATCCCCATTCTTGCTCACCATCAACTACCTCTATGATTAAAACTGGATACCATTTGGAAGCATAATGTTCATTAGATGGATTGAAGTGCACATGAAAATGAAAGTTTTTATCCCCCTACTTATATTTTTTAGTATTTTATTGCATACAATTGACTTTATCACAAGTTTTGTAGGGATAGTAAAAAGACAGTGCTTTAAGAGATTTTGGCATACTTTGGACTCATTTTTGCACTCAATTTTTGCTCATTTTGCACCCAAATAACAATTTTTAATGTTTTGGATGTTTTTACAAGTAAATTCATATCCAACTGCATAGGGAAAGTAAAAATCAATTTCTTTTGATAAAAATTTTTAGGGGCATGTACAAGTAAGCATCAAGTATGTTTTTCTCAACTCTCACATTTTTGGCTATTTTTTGTATTTTTTATTATTTATTTTAATACATACATATATATATATACATATACAATTAAAAATTTCAAAAAAAAATAATTTTTGTTTTATGGAATATAATATTTATTTTTTTTACTTTAGTTATTACATATTGGTATTTTGTTTTTCTTGTTTTAGCTAAGGGCTCAAGCAACTATCCCTTATGGTGTTGCCCATAATCCTTAAGGAGGGGTAATATGTATTTATAAAAAGAGCACTAACAATTGACTTTATAGGTGGAGAGTCTTATCCTCCTATATATGGGATAGCGATGGACTAAAATTGTTAGTACTTGGGTAGGATAGTAACGATCCATATTGGTTGGTGGTTTTGGATCCTTTTCTTCACCCATTTGTCATTTTTTCTTAATGTTTTTGTCTTCTAGAATTTTCAAAACCTAAAATTAAGGATAGAGTCATGATTAAGGGGTATTTTAACACATGAATCCTAAATCATGTACCCTAAAATAAATAATGCCAATATCACCACTTCAAGTGGGAAGCTCAGTCCTTCAATTAATTTTAGGGTTTTTAATGCACAATCATGATATTAGCATGCTTTTGCATGTAAGGTTTGAATAGAGCGTCATTTGGATCGACAATTATGATTTATAATCCCAAAAAGGTAGAAAATCAGTCGTTGGATCCAAAGGGAGATTTATCTGCTATAAATATCCCTTTCACCTCCTCGTTTTCCCGTCAATATTTTAGCTATCAACACCATACATTTACCAAATCATTACAAAATATTTATGCTCTTGCTAATTCTATTTTCAAGCTCTTTTACCTTTATAACTACTACATCATGCACCTCTCTCTTTCTCTCTCATCCTTGTAGGTACAACTAAAGACATCAACTATTGGTTTGTTGCCTTCCATAGCAGAGGATGAGATGGTCTACTAGGATTCATAGCCAAAGGCCCTTGATTACATTCAAGGACCGGTTTCCAAGGCAGGTCAAACCCTTTGCAAACATCTTAGATGTGATATCCTTTATTTATTATGGTGACATTGTAAGCAAGATAGGATACCATGTTTATGTTTTGAAAGATAAGGTCCTTGATGACCTAAGTGTAAAGTAATTATTATATGTCATAAGGATTAGTTCTAGTTGTTAGATTTTGTGGTAATCTTAGTGTAGTTTGCTCTTGAATGCTCCACATTTATTTATGCTTATTTTAAGATTGTTTATAGTTGTTTACTTTTACTTTACTGTTATATTATCTTATTATAAGCATATTGGTTTATCTTGTATTAATTTAAATAATTGTATGAGATATCTTCTTTTTGCACAAGCAATTATGGTTTTAAAATACCAATAATTATACTTTATCCTTGCTTGTGTATTATATGTTTAAAAATTATTAGTTAAAAAATATTTCCAACAGTCAAACCCCGTAAGAGGGCGGAGGTCCAAGGTTCAAATATCGGGCCTCATCGGATTGAACACTTGTCCCTTTCTTGGTGCTTTCAGTGGTGTAAAAGGTTTAAAATGATTGTGGTATGGTGGTTATAGGAGCAAACTGCACAACAATCTGTATGGCAGCTTTTTGGTTGGACAACACAAAATATTGTGGCGGCCATAAAAGCAGAACAACCTGCTTGGATTTGTGGTGGCTACCGATTCCACCATGTAAATTCAAAAAAGAAAAAAAAAACTTTCCAAACCTTGGTTTAAATCAAAAAATTATTTTATCACATTCATGAATGAGTTAATATTGCTCTAAATCATAAAATAATTTCAATTAATTTGTATATATTTGTTGACTTGTCATTTAATGTAGCACAAGGGTCCCTAAATTTTGTGGAGTAGGAGGATTACTATACATTTTTGACTCTCATTATTTCAAATTCAAGGCTAGACTGAGAGAAGGTTCTAATAATTATACTAAAATTATGACACTCAAATTGTTGGTTCAGTTGGTAGAATAAAAAGAAATACAAAAATTCTAAATTTATAGAGACTCACATGGGCAATAAACTAGGTACTTGGAATTTTTATGATGGAAAACATGGTTCTATAACCCATCTTCTCTCAAATAAAAGTTGTGGATCGAAGTGAAGCTTTTAATTTTTGTCATATTTATTGAGAATTGAATATGAAATCCAATGAACTCTCAAATGAGGGACTTCATATTGAACTAGATACATGCTTAGTACAAGAATTTAGTGAAGGCAATGCACTGCATCGGGTCTGTATCTTTATCTAGGGGGATTAATCCACTCCATTAAAGCAAATTCAATTAAAACAATTAAAAAAACTAGCTATGGTTTAATGGATATTGGTTGACAATTTGTGAAGGTGTCTAAGGATAGAACTTAGCTTGATAGAGATAGCTAGCTATAATGTATAAGTGACCTAATATTTAAATAATTATTAGCTAGCTATGATGTATAAGTGACTTGATTTTAAAATCATTATTGGAGCTTTGATAAAATGCCAAAAAAACATTTGAAAAATATAATTTCATATTTACTTATAAAAATTTGATTTTTAACTGCAAGCTTACTGCAATGGTAAGGGCTTTGGCCTCTCTTTGAGAGGTGTTGCCAATTTTGCCACACTTTGTTAAAATTCCTATTGTATACAGTTTTTGAGACCAACCATTGTAAAACTTCTCTTTTTCCACAAAATGGTTAAGATGTTGTTATGTTGTTGTGCTTTCACCAGCTCTCTTTGGTTTAAAGACTGTATTCTGTTACATTATGTGGTTTCTCTTCTTTCTTTGTACTTTTCTCTATCATGTTGCATGCAAAATTGTGAACGTTTTAGCATGGGTATTTTTTTGATGGGATCTCTTCCTTACTTTTGTCTTCAAATCCTTTCTTTTTCATATCTGCACATATGGTTGTAATTTCCAGCACTTAGACACTTTGGTATGTTTTTCTGTTAAGTGATATTGTCGCTCCGGCAGTAGGAGCGAAAGGCCAAAAAGAGTAAAGATAGGCAAATATGGCTAAGTATGAAAAAGAAGTCAAAACATAGTCAGAACTGCAGGCGCTCCACTCCTGGAGCAATCCTCAAAGTGCTCCACCCATGGAGTGACACTCTAAACAAAAAAACAAGTTTAAAAGAGGCCAAGTGTAAAAAGGTCAAAGGGTCAAGCCCCGCTCCACTGGGCACACCACCCAACAAAAAAAAAACAAATAAAAAAATCAAAATCAAAGCACCAAGCGCTCCAACACTGGAGCGAACCCTCAAAGCGCTCCATCTATGGAGCGAAGGCGAAACAAAATAAAAATAAGTTAAAAACATGTGTGCAAAAGATAACTCCCAAAAGGGTTAACATGTGGTCAAAGGGACAAGCGCTCCACTAGTGGAGCACCTTTCCCAAGCGCTCCACCAGTGGAGCGAAGGACCAGCAAGGCATAGAGATAATGAAAAGGCACTAAGGGTGCAGTAAGAGAAGTCAAAAAATTCAAAACACAAAGCACTCCACTAAGTGGAGCCTCTCCAAAGCGCTCCACTAGTGGAGCGAATTTCAAGCAAAGGCATTAAGAGAAGACAAGGCAAAGAAAAGTCAATTTGGTCAAAGTGTCGAGCGCTCCACTAGTGGAGCAAACTTTCCAAGCGCTCCACTAGTGGAGCGAACTTCTCAAATGGTGACTAAGAAAAGTATGCTAAAGTTAGAATGGTCAGGGCCAGAAGAGCTTAGAAAAGGGTAAACTTAAGTTTTTTAGCAAAGGAGTCAAAGAAAGTCAAACACACGAGCACTCCACTAGTGGAGCGATTTCCCCGAGCGCTCCACCAGTGGAGTGAAGGCGAAACTAAGAGCAAAAGAGAGTCAATGACCTGGTCAAGGAACCAAGCGCTCCACCAATGGAGCGAAGGTTCCAAGCGCTCCACTAGTGGAGCGAAAGGCCTAGTCGCTCCAATTATGGAGCGAAGTTCCTGGTAGACCTCAAATGCAGTGCAAACTGCCCGAAATCACCATGAGGCTACCCAAAGCTGTCAAGGACTGCTATAAATCAACCATTGACCGTTTGAACCGACTCCAAGCTGCACTCTGAACCGTATGATCCTGATCATTGCTAGAACCTTCTACCTTTAATACTGAGTTATCTGAAAATCTGAATTGACTATTTCAAGTCATTATCGAAACCTTCTGCCTTCAATGCTGAGTTATCTGTAAGGCCGAATTGACTATTTCAAGTCATCATCAGGATCAAATCTGCCTATCATGGGAGTGGTTGGGCATTAATGTTTTAAGTAGCAAAATTCTTCTATAAAAGCTGACTTCTTCTCTGTAACCAAGGATGGACAATCTCTGCTAGAGAAGCAGCTTTGTACTTTGAAATCTGCTTTCGAAATAAAGACTTCTGGTTCCGGTTTTGAGTTTTCTATCTCTGTGTATGACTTCTATTATGTAATTTCTATTAAAGTTAGTCTCTCTATCATATAGTTTAATTCTATTTTCTGGATTTCGCTGTTAATAGAGGATTAATCCCTGGAATACTTGTTGGAGTTTATACAGTTCTGAAGATTTAATACTGATTTTTGTTAAAAGTCTATTGTTTTGATTGTTGTTGGTTCAAGTAGTTAGGTTGTCTATCATGCTTCCTATCCATCACCCCATATTTTTGGCTTTTAGCCATTTCCCATTCCTTTCAGTCATTTCATCCCTTTCAGCATCTTCCTAACCCTTATCTCAAAACCCCATTTTTATTTTCGAAACCAGCCCTACTAGAGATTGTCACGGAGGACATTCCTTTCCTTCAGACATTCAATGCTTGGCAGTGGGCCTAGGGCACTACAGACTTAGAAAATCTATATCTAGGCCGGTTCGATTGCCAATAGTTTTTGGCACGCCCGGTGGGACGCAAACGTTCCACGTTAAAATAGTATTAAGAAGTGATGTTCATATTATTATTATCAAATCTGAACATCTGGTGACTCTGTTGAACTCAGATACCTCCAAGTCTCGAAGACCAATCTAAAAACTCATGCCTTCATGCATACGAGATGGAGAGCTAGAAACAATAGAAGAAGAAATCAAGTTCTACGAGCTTGACATTGATGCTTTGGGAGAACATCCTAGGGTGGTCAGGTCGAATAACCCGCTAGACGGGACATCTTCATAGGAAGCTCTCATTGCTACATAGACTCCAACTCTCGATAGCACAATGACTAGCTTACCCCCAAATCCACCAAATTCTCTAGATCATCAGTATACTTCAGCTCCACCGAACGTTCAACCAGGTGCTCCGAGTGTTTCGACCATTTTGGCTCAGCAAGTTCTACCGACTCCACCACTCCATACAAATCTGCCACCCCAGATGGTGCAGCTAGCTCCACCCAGGTTGTTCCCAACCTAGAATCATACGGGACCGCTTGCCCTGCAAGCTCAACACCAAGTACCTACCACAATGCTCAAGGCTCTACCTACGTACGATGGTATGGGAAAGATGGTGCACGAGCATATCCAAGACGTCATGGGACTAGCGACAATTCATCAGATCACCAAAGAAGACGTCATGGTGAAGCTATTGGTTCTTTCGCTAAGAGGTAAGCTCCTCTACTGGTACCGATCACTCTCGATCGACACCATTACTTCATGGGATCAACTAGCAGAACAATTAATAAGGGGCTTCAATGAACAAGCTGACCCCTTCTCTCTGTTGCACCAATTCATGACTATCCAAAGGCACCCTCAAGAGGAGATAGCTGACTTCAATGTCAGGTTCGCCCGAACCTGGCAGAGAGTCACTCCCGACCTTCAGCCCACCCCAGAGCAGGCAATGTTTTATTACCTGAGGGCTTTTCATTCAGATATTAGCATGAGCATCCGACATGCTAATATCAATACATTCCCTGGCTTGTACGAGCAAGCACAAAAGGTGGAAGCCGACCTGATAGCTATCGAGAAGTTGCCTCCCAAGGTGATGACTTTGATTTACCCAGACTTCTCATAAAATATGTACCCGAGTGCATCCGCTCCACCTACATCCTAGATGTATCCTAGCCAACCATGGAATCCAACCCCTCAGTATCAAGTGGTACCCACTCCACAATTCCAAGCACCCACTCCACCATATCAAGCGCCTACCATCCCTCAACTTCCAGCTCCTATCCAATATCCGACATTACCTGCATCGTTGGCTCCATTGCCATTATCCACAAGTCAGGCAATCGCTAATCAGGCAATTATAAATGAAGCTCAGGCCAAAGAATTGCAAGAGGTGAAGGCATACATGAAGATGATGGTGAATCAGATGACCGTCATGAGGAGGAGGTAGGATGACCAAGGCTTCCAATAGAGAATATTCCCTCCTCCCTCGATCATGAAAGAGCAAGCATCATCCGCTCACTGACAGCCCGAAAGGAATTTAGTTGTGATGAGCAACGGAGAGGCCAATGTTTTAGATCTAACATATTGGTGTACCACATGCAATGATCCACACAATGAAGAAACCTGCATGGTGCACCTCAACTATGTTCAGACACTGTCTGATGGTGCTTACGAGCAAGTCAACATGATCAGGGAAGCTGGTCATAATTTTATGATGTCTTCCATCGAGCAAGTCTCAGTCCTCACCAGAGCTGGGAAGAAGCCTATTGAGGTAGATCCAGCTCAGATGGAGCCATTGAAGGTACCAACACCACCCAAGCCATGGAACCAAAAGACCCAACCTCTAGCAAAAGCTTCCAATCCAACAGCGACCTCGAAGCAATCCGACTTGTTGAAGGACTACCTACCACCTCACGCTAGAGAAAAGGTGCTCCAGCCTAAAGCTCTGACTTCTCAACTGTAGGCTGAGACACAAGACCAGGCTAGGGAGAAACTCAAATACCCCTCGCTGACCAAGCACCAATGGGTAGATGCCACACAATAGTATCGAAAAATGTATGAATCTACAAAGGGAGCAAGAGAACCAAGCACTTCGACGTACAACATAGTCAAAGAAATGAAGAAGGCCCTAACCAAGGTAAGCCTTTATGATGCTCTCCAACTCCTGGGTCAAGTCGACCTTTTGTAGGAGTCTCTCAAGTCCGCTAAGGACAAGGAGAGTAAGTCGACGCAGATGGTGTTTGCATCACCGCTGATGACTTTGGCCACAGGTAAGAATTGGCCCTCACCATTCTACCTTTCCCTTCGGATGGAAGGATGGATCGTGCATAACTACATGATCGACTCTGGCACCATGACAACCATCATGCCCAAAGTAGTGTGTGAGATCATGGGCATGGAGTATACCCAGAGTAGTCCTGGAGTGCTGCAGTTAGATGGTACTCCCATGAAGACGGTAGGAGTTATCAAAGATGTTCCCATCCAACTCCACAAGATGTCGTAGGTCACGATCATCCAAGAGATCGTGGTGGTCGACTTAGAGCCATACTTTAGTATGTGCCTCTCACGAGAATTCATAGCTAAGTTGGGAGGCTATCTCTCCCTCGACTACTCACACTTGGAGATCCCATTCAAAGGGAACAAATTTAAGCTCTTCAATGAGAAGCCTACCACTTTTCATGTTGAAAAACTTGAAGATGAGGAGAAGGGCTCGGTCTCTGTCAACCTGATGATAGAAGAAATGCAAATGGTGGACCTGATGGAAGAATCTCTCGATGAGCTCCGAGTCGAAGATGAGTTCTCCATGACTGATTTTAATGTTATCATCGGGACCGATTTGGGGTGCTATTCATTGACAAAGCCTGAAAAGGTTGAAGTAGAAGCACCCATAGAAGAGTCCTCGACACTCGACCAGCTATGGAAGTTATACTTTGATGGTGCCCGATGCAAGAATGATGCAGGAGCTGGCATCGCTCTCATTTCCCCATCAGGCGAACAGAAAACTTATTCGTACAGGCTCGCATGGAGCTGTACGAATAACGCAGCAGAGTATGAGGCTTTGTGCCTCGGACTCAAGAAGGCCAAAAAGCTTGGCATTAAGTAGTTGCAGATATTCGGAGATTCCGAATTAATCTGCAACCAGGTTACTAGTAAGTGCATCTCCAAGTAACACTATTTAAAGGTGTACCGCAACAAGGTGTGGGATTTGCTCGAATCCTTCACCACACTGAACATCAAGTCAATTTCATGAGAGCGAAACAAGCTTACGGACATCTTAGCCTCCATCGGCGCCCGGTTCTCACTAGCGGATGATATGATGCATAAGCCGAAGATGGTGAGGCTGATCTATAGGCCTTCTGTGCCTGATAAAAAACTCCATTGGCAGGTGTTCGACAATGATGAGCAACTTGTCAATTTCTTGGTAAATGAAGCATCCTCCATCGAAGAGCGGACCCTCAATGAGGAAGACCATGAAGGATTGATTCAGTTGAAAAATAACCACATCCCGAAGGGTCTGATCACGTTGGAAAGTCTCTTCGATCGGAACGATAGGTCTATCGACCACAAGATCAAAGTGGACCAGAAAGAGTTCGTGGACCTGGAGTTAGAGCCAGGAAAAGTTATCAAGGTAGGGGTCGACTGCATAATCGAAGAGCTTCAACAGATTCGCATCCTATGCAAGGAGTACCCCGACATCATCGCTTGGTGCTACCAAGATCTAAAGGGGTACGATAAGAACATCATCCAACACACCATCGAGCTGGAGGAAGGGGTCAAACCATTCAGGCAGAAGCAGTAGCCCATCAACCCAAAAATCGAAATGTTGATGAGGGTTGAGCTTCTAAAAATGCTTGAAGCAAAGATCATATACCCGATCAAGCATTCCTCCTGGGTGGCCAACCTTGTTCCAATGCGAAAGAAGAATGATGACATCCGCTTGTGCATCGATTTCTAAAATCTCAACCAAGCGTCGCTCAAGGACCACTACCCGCTACCGTAGATTGATCAAATTCTACATGTAGTGGTGGGAGCACAGAGGTTCTCCTTGTTAGATGGTTTCTCTAGCTACAACCAGATTTGGGTCAAGGATGAAGACCAGCACAAGACTGCGTTCACCACCAAGTGGGGAACCTTCGCCTACCAACGTATGCCCTTCGGCCTTTCAAACGCTAGAGCAACTTTCCAAAGGGCGATGGACCTCGCCTTTGGTGAATTGTTGAACCATGTCATCATGATCTACTTGGATGACATGACAGTCTTCTCCCACAAGAGGGAGGAACATGGCCTACATTTGCGGCAAGTTTTTGAGAAATGCCGGGAGTTCGGGGTCTCCATCAACCCCAAGAAATCAATCTTTGCAGTGAAGGAAGGAAAGCTACTTGGGCACCTTATCTCTGAAAAGGGGTTAACTATTGATCCCACTCGAGCTGAAGCGCTTCTCCGCCTTCCACTACCAACAAATAAAAAATCCCTACAATCCTTTTTCGGACAAATAAACTTCATCAGGAAGTTCATCATCGACTTTGCCCAAGTAGTAAAGTCGATGGTCGAGCTCTTGAAGAAGGATATTGAATTCAAGTGGACCGATGAAAGGAGGTAGGCTTTTCAAGAAATCAAGGAGTGGATCACTCAAGCTCCGGTCCTCGTCAATCCTGACTATTCAAGATATTTTATCTTATACGTCGTTGGAGAGCCAGAAAGCTACGCAACTGTTCTGACACAGAAGGGGGAAGATGGAGATGAGTGCCCGATAGCGTTCCTCAGCCAAATCATCCAACCGCACGAAGAAAAGTTCAATTTTATCGAAAGACAAGTGCATGCGATGATGAGGTCGCTCCAGAAGTTTTGATATTTCATCTCTCAGAGCAAGATGATAGTGTACGTGATACACCCAGATGTTCAAAATTTCATCATCCAAGGTGAGCTTGGCAATAAGAGAGTCGGATGGGTCACTAAGATCCAAGAGTTCGACATCGAAGTGCGCCCCACCAAGTTGGTCCGAGGCAGAGCGCTCTACCAAGAGCTGGCTAAAAATGCCATGGCTAAAGCTGCGAACCTCGACTCGGATAACCCTGCGCCCGATAGCAATCTCGCCAACCTATCGGTTGACAGTCCAGATTGGATAGATGACCTAGTCAGATACTTTGACATAGGTAGATGTCCTTCTCACTTCAATGCTTCACAAAGAAGGAGATTTCGCTTGCAAGCTAGCAGGTATGTCCCGACTCCTAACGGACTATTTTATCAAAACATCGATGGAGTTCTCCTGAGATGTATCAAAGAGTCAGAGAAGGTGAAAATCTTGGAGGAGTTTCACTCCAGGTTTTTGGAGGACATTTTGCAGGCAGACCGATGGCGCTGAAGATCATCAAAGTAGGCTATTATTGGCCCACCCTTTTCTTCGACGCTTTCAAAGTCAGCTAGCGTTATGACAGTTGCCAGCGCTACTCGAGCAGGACTAGGAATGCATCACTTCCTCTCCACCCCATCCAAGTGGAATCTCCATTCCAACAGTGGGGTCTAGACTTCATCGGGATCATCAATCCCAACTCCTCCATAGGACCACAAATACATTTTGACCACCATAGACTACTTCACTCGGTGGTCAGAAGCAATTCTGACCAAGCAGGCTAACCAAGACATGGTTATCTCCTTCCTTGAAGGACTGATCACTCACTTCGGTGTACCTGAAGCCATCATGTCTGATAACGGTTCTCCTTTCACCAATGCAAAAATCTATGATTTCACAATCAGGTATGGAATCTATTTGAAAACCTCATCTAACTATTACCCGTAGGGCAATGGATTGGTAGAATCTACAAACAAGAACCTACTATGGATCTTGAAGAGGTCTCTACAAAAAAATAAGTGAAGCTGGCATCTACTCTTGGACCAGTCACTTTGGGCC
This sequence comes from Wollemia nobilis, assembly GCA_028583015.1. Taxonomy (NCBI): domain Eukaryota; kingdom Viridiplantae; phylum Streptophyta; class Pinopsida; order Araucariales; family Araucariaceae; genus Wollemia; species Wollemia nobilis. Next base: position 2,925,454 of record JAQPPZ010017128.1, read on the forward strand.
GACCGCATTTCTATCAAGCGATCGATCAAAACATCACCCTACTCACTGGTGTACGGGAAAGACGTAGTCTTACCTACACACATTGAGCTACCCGCATTGTAGTTACTTAAGTGGCTCGACAACGAAGAGGGCCAATTCAACCCGATGGATGCGAGGTTAGCTCAGTTGATGGAGTTGGAAGAGGAAATAGAGAAAGCTTACAAAGCCTTTGCCAAGCATGCTGAATCCACCAAGGGATGGTTCAGAAAAAAGACTTTCGATCGAACCTTCAGTGTCAGAGACTTGGTATTAAAGTGGAATGAAAACAAGTCCAAGCCGGGGAACCACGAGAAGTTTGACGCCTTCTGGGAAGGCCCATTTCGAGTCTCCGGTGTTAACCAGATCAACTCATTTATTCTGCAAGACATGGAGGGTTTCACTCTCCCGATTTTAGTGAATGACTTTCTTCTAAAAGCTTATCACCCACCAAGCTTCGAGGAAGATCGTTGATCCACCAGGTATTTCTCATGTATATACTCTTTCAAATTCTATACAGTTCATTGTCGCTCCAGTTTTTTGAGCGCAACTAGAAAAATGGATATAAGGAGAGAGTTCTCTATCCTCCTCCATTAGTGGAGCGACCCAAAAATTCCTAAACTCCACTAGTGAAGCGCTTGCTCCACCTAGGGAGCGCTAAAAGAAGGAGGCAAAAAAAAAATATTATTTCTTCTAAGTTTAAAAGTGGCAAGCGCTCCACCTATGGAGCACTTCCCCAAATCGCTCCACTAGTGGAGTGACTTCCTAGTTCGCTCCACCTAGGGAGCGAACGTTCCCCCCTCCCTCAAAAAAGTTAATTTTATTTCATATTAAGCTGTCCTTTCAGATTGCGCCAAGTGTCGTGGAGAGATAAGTTTTAAAAGGGGTCATTTTCAAACCCTAAAGTGCAATGTTTTAAAGTGAGGGTCGTACGACTATCCAATCAAAAACATTCTCGCTCCCTATCAGCTAAAAACGTACCCCTCTAGAAGATTCGTACGGGCACCCCTCCCAACAAGCAACATGTGCCCCAAGGAAGTGTCCTTGTCCATCATCGTTATTCATCATTTCCAAAAGCAACCACCCACACATGGGTAATTAAAGGCGCACGTTTGCATGCACGATCTCTACCAACATTAATTTTAGGTGCCCTGTATTCAAGGTGGTGGATTAAAAGTTGGTGCTATAAGGTGGTGGGTTTATCAGAAAAATTTCAAGCCCTCGTAGCATTTCCAATTTCTCCACTGTCCTAGCGCCCTGCTTTCGTCCAGAGCCCCCCTCTGTTCAGAGTGTGAGTTGCATCGGTACATTCCGTAACCATGGGTAAAACAGATAAGGAGACTAAGGAGAAGGCGCCCAAGGAAAAGGTGACACCTGTGGGAGAGTTCGGCTCGAAGAAGCCAAAGAAGCCGCGAAAACATGAGAGAAAGCCAGTACAGTTAACAGCTCCACAAAATAATCTTTTTCGGTATCGAGATTGCTTGATGACAAACAAGGATATGGAGCAATTGTGCTAGGATGTTGAGAAGGTGTATAGGGAGGACCCGACTAGGAACCCATTGGCTGTTGTCTACCATTCACACATGTTCTTTTACATGTGCACACTTGTACATCACTATTTAGAGTTTGTACAGGTTGTATCACATTTTTATGATGCCCAGTCGAGAATGGTGTGAAACACCAAGTCAGAGGTATTGTTCGCCATCACAACTGACGTTGTCCGAGATGCTTTCACCTATGGAAAGAAGCACTCATCTGAGTTTATCCCGAGAAAAATCCACATTGATGAAGAGGGCACTAGGTATCAGCCAACGTCGGAGATGTGCCATTTCGTAAGGGAGCAGCTAGGAGGTGCGACATCATCTGACGAATTGCCCCAGCTATCGAAGCTCTTAGCGAAATTCACCCATCGTGATATCTACTCCATTCTGGCGTGGATAATGGGCCTTGCCATGGATGAGGTGGTCTATGACTGGCAAGTATCCATAGTGTAGTCCATATTCGAGAATGAAATTTATTTCCCATCCAAGGTGAGGTCGGGCGCTATCCCAGTTTTCTTTGACTGGGTGGAGTTCTTGGCGTGGCAGTTGCATGGAGCGTTGGCCTATGTTCAAAGCCATAGAGCAGACCAGTTCAGACTCTGCTCCCTCTTGGTGTGGTACTTTTTTTGGCACATGCACGAGAAGTTCCCTTACATCACAAAAAATTAGATAGATGAGGAGGGTAGAGTGTTACCAGTTTATCTCTAGACAAACAGCTTGTCCAGAGATGAATCATACTATGTCTTCAACCAGGTTTTCCTCGGGCTAGCACTGGAGCTGATATACGGCCACTACGAGCGAGTTCCTATGGAGTTGAAAGACAAGGTGATAGATGAGTGGATGGGAGATACATTTCTACTCACCTAGGGCTTGGTTATCAGGCTCTACGGGTTTATAGAAAAGCCTTTTCTGTTACCCTATTATGCCACGCCCTATATTTTTTCCATGGAGGTCGCTCGGCAGCTCGACTACACTAATGAGGCGTACGGGAAAGGTCGAGGAAGGAAAGTCATATGCTCTACGCCTTTTGAGTTCGGAGATGTCAAGGTAACGTAGTGTGGCCAGAATGTGGTGCTTACAGTGACACTTTTGGACTACGGGCTGATTGAACTTCCCCACCGCTGGAGATGGGACCCACTTGGTATCATCCAGAGACACCTCGGGGTGAAATATTTTCACTTTTGCCCTCGTCTCGACATGGAGAAGCAACGTAATAATCCGTTGGGCCTCGAGCTGGAGTGGCACGTCGATGAAATGGAGCCCTTGCCTCCCTGGCTGGATTTTTACACCATGGAGACCGAGTATAACCCGATTGTCAACTCGGAGCAGAGGTTGTCCAGGGCTATTTTAGCGATAATGAAGGTCAGACATCCGTAGTGGTCAGAGGATAAAATCAAATAGTGGTGGATCATGAGGGTCCACAATGATAAGGCATCCTCGGACAACCCGCTGGCGATTGATGATAAGTTCTCAAAGTTGTACGATGAGAACATAAACACTTATCGACCTCTCTCATTTGCTGATATTGTTCCCCGAGGTGGGTGCAACCCCGATGAAGTAGATGACCTGGCAGACCCAAGGCACGAAGTACAAGGCAAGGGCAAGGCCATTTTGGGTGACCCATTATTTATTAAGGAGAAGAGGCCATTACCTCATCAGAAGAAGAGTGCTCCTTCAAAAAGAAAAGTTGAGATGCCTCTCTTGCAGTAGGCCATGAAGAAGCCATGCACCAGCACTCGAAGCCCTTTGAAGCAATCTTTTGGGTGGCACTTGAACCCCCTCTGATGAGCTCTCCCAAAATGGTGGTGGCGACACAGGTTGAGGAGCAAAGGGATGAAGATGTAGAGCTCATCAACATGGATGCGCCAGATACAGAGGATAAAGGAGAAGCAGAAGTGCAACGCCCATCTTCCTCGGCTCCCTTGATCACGGAGCCCAAAGGTACGCATTCATCTCCTCCTCTTCTTCTTCCCCCTCTACATTATCAATTTTTATAGCCCCAATGCCTGTTTGCTCGACACCTAAAATACCTATTACAGTGTCAGTTTCAGTAGCCCCTATATCAAGTACACCTTCATTGCCCCAATCCACATTTCCTAATATTTTAGTTTTCTCGACATTATCTGTGCCATTATCTACATCATTTTCTGTACCTTCATCTATAACATTCGAGTCCTTCATAGGAAACCCTAATGCTTTTTCCATATCTACATCAGTTAGCCTTCCATTTTCTATAGTAGAGGACCCCATTGAAGATGTCTCCACTACCGCAGAAGTGAATCCTTTTTCCATGTCACCTCCTCTCACCATGTCTTCAGAGTCCGTTAGTTTCTCAATACCCAAACCGACTATTTCTGCGGTAGCGGTCCAGACCCAAGCACCTCTGAGGGTTAGCACAGTCACTTCCCCTCCGGCTTCCCATGCACTATCCAAATTTGAGTCCCATATTCCACTCATCCCCTTCACACCAATCCTTGAAATAGGTATTCAAGAGTCCCTAGAGTCCGAGTTGGAAATGTCACACCAGCTCGCTGCCGCAGAAAGCATCCACAAGGCACGCTAGAGTTCATCACGCTACCAAAGGGACCATAGAAAGAGAGCAGCACAGGCTCTAGCACAAACTCAGAAAGCTTCCATCATCAATCCAGAGACGATGGAGCTTCATACGATTGAGAAGATTCCAATCATCCAAAAGCCCTTGGGGGAAATGACCTCGGTTGATTACGCCTTCCACCATACTATGGAAGATGTGGCCAGAATGAACACAACATAAAATATGGGTGATGTCCAAGTTGGCATGGGCTCCATTTACGCTCATGGTGAGTATTATAAGGACCACTTTTTCAAAGCGCAATCCAAAAATGATGAGCTCGAAGAGGCCTTAGCAGCGACAAGAAGGTAAATTGAAGCGCTGGAGTCTAAGTCAAAGAAATAGGTTGAGACGTTGGAGTCTGAAGTTGCGTAGTTGAAGCAGAAAGTACTATCGCTTGAGGAGGAAAATGATAGAAATGTCCAAGCTATGCGATCACCATATGAAGTCACGTGCCGAGGTGAATCAGGAGATCCAAGCGCTCACTGTCCAAAACAATGAGTTGCAGGCTAAGTTATCAGAAAGAATGGAGCAGCCTATTCTATTCTCTAAGGAGCACCTCAAAGAGATGCATCTACAGTTCCTGGGAGAGTTCTCGGCAAGAGCGACAAAGGGAGTTATAGTCTGGACATTCTTTAGAGAAGCGCACGAGGCAATTGTTGTTGGCAGCCCAATCCTAGAATCCGCTCAAGCAGACGTCAATTATTGGTTGGACTTAGCCATGCAGCTCAAAAAAATTGAAGATGTGCTTATTCGCCTTACCCCTATGAGCGATCTGGCTCGATCATGGGTGATGACAAAGATAACTCTACACTACTTCTTCACAAAGGTTGAGCTGGCCAAAAAAGCTCACCTGCTCTCGGACTCCCTTATGCAAGAAAGAGACGTTTCACTGAGATATTTCAATACCTTGGCTAAAATCGATGTTCCTAGCTTCACTGACCTTGAAGGACCCATTCCATCAGTTGAAGAGTTAGAGCCTGTATGGGCAACATTCATTGATAGTGCCTCGAACATTGATGCTTGGGAAGTCCCGACTCCTGATGCACAGGTGATTCTTTTCATGGCCAAGTACGCCCAGATCGAATCTTGTTTACAGGAGTTCGACAGAATGCTAGAATTTGCTGATGTTGAATGCATTGAGACATACCGTTGCCTAATCCAAGAGCTTCAGAAGTAGTCAAATTTCTCTTTGGAACGTTGGGTTGATGCTTCCATAGTATACAAGCATGTTTTCAAGAAGTCTTTGGACCAATATCTCCCCCAGCCACCCAAACAGAATGAGGAAAAGGAAATGGAAAGTGAGTCGGATTCAAAGGTACAAGGGATAGAAGAGCAAGGAGAAGAGATGGAGGAAGAATCAGAGGATGGAGGAGACGAAGAGAAAGAGCCCAACAATAGTGAAGAAAAATCAGAGGAGCAGTCTGAAGACTCTGAGAGTGAGGAGGACTCTGCTACCCAAGGATAAGGTCTGGGATCTTCACATTGAGGCAGGCTCAATGCCCCGCGAGCCGCCAGATGTGTTGCCAATTTTACCACACTTTGTTAAAATTCCTATTGTATACAGTTTTTGAGACCATTCATTGTAAAACTTCTCTTTTTCCACAAAATGGTTAAGATGTTGTTATGTTGTTGTGCTTTCACCAGCTCTCTTTAGTTTAAAGATTGTATTCTGTTACATTATGTGGTTTCTCTTCATTTCTCTATACTTTTCTCTATCATGTTGCATGTAAAATTGTGAATGTTTTAGCATGGGCATTATTTCTGATGGGATCTCTTCCTTACTTTTGTCTTCAAATCCTTTATTTTTCATATCTGCACATATGGTTGTAATTTCCAGCACTTAGACACTTTGGTATGTTTTTCTATTAATTTATAATGTCATTTCGTCAATAGAGCGAAAGGCCAAAAGGAGTAAAGATAGGCAAATATGGCTAAGTATGAAAAAGGAAGTCAAAACATAGTCAGAACTACAAGCGCTCCACTCCTGGAGCGAACCCTCAAAGCGCTCCACCCATGGAGCGACACTCTAAACAACAAAAACAACTTTAAAAGAGCCAAGTGTAAAGAGGTCAAAGTGGTCAAAGCAACCAAAAACATCACACCAACGCTCCACCTGGAGCGAATCCTCAAAGCGCTCCATCTACAGAGCGAAGGCAAAACAAAGTAAAAACAAGTTAAAAACATTTGTGCAAAAGACAACTCCCAAAAGGGTCAACATGTGGTCAAAGGGACAAGCGCTCCACTAGTGGAGCGCCTTTCCCAAGCGCTCCACCAGTGGAGTGAAGTACAACAAGGCATAGAGATATGAAAAGGCACTAAGGGTGTAGTAAGAGAAGTCAAAACGATCAAAACACAAAGCGCTCCACTAAGTGGAGCGCCTCTCCAAAGTGCTCCACTAGTGGAGCGAATTTCAAACAAAGGCATTAAGAGAAGACAAGGCAAAGGAAAGTCAATTTGGTCAAAGTGTCGAGCGCTCCACTAGTGGAGTGAACTTTCCAAGCGCTCCACTAGTGGAGCGAACTTCTCAAAATGACTAAGAAAAGTATGCTAAAGTTAGAATGGTCAGGGCCAGAAGAGCTTAGAAAAGGGCAAACTTGGTTAAGTTTTTAGCAAAGGAGTCAAAGAAAGTCAAACACGCGAGCGCTCCACTAGTGGAGCGATTTCCCCTCCACCAGTGGAGCGAAGGCCTCATCCTCCAAGCCTCCACTAGTCACTCCAGTTATGGAGCGAAGTTCCTGGTAGACCTCAAATGTAGTGCAAACTACCCGAAATCACCATGAAGCTACCCGAAGCTGTCAGGGACTACTGTAAATCTACCATTGATTATTTGAACCGACTCCAAGTTGCACTCTGAACCGTATGATCATGATCATTGCCGAAACCTTCACTTTTAATACCGAGTTATCTGAAAAGTCGAATTGATTATTTCAAGTCATTATCGAAACCTTATGCTCTTCAATGTTGAGTTATCTATAAGGCTAAATTGATTATTTCAAGTCATCATCGAGATCAAATTTGCCTATCACGGGAGTGGTTGGGCATTAATGTTTTAAGCGGCATAATTCTTCTATAAAAGTCGGCTTCTTCTCTGTAACCAAGGATGGACAATCTCTGCTAGAGAAGCAACTTTGTACTTTGAAATCTGCTTCCGAAATAAAGACTTCTGGTTCCGGTTTTGAGTTTTCTATCTCTATGTATGACTTCTATTCTGTAATTTCTATTAAAGTTAGTCTCTCTATCACATAGCTTAATTCTATTTTCTGGATTTCTATTAATAGAGGATTAATCCCTGGAATACTTGCTGGAGTTTATACAGTTCAGAGGATTTAATATTGGTTTTTGTTAAAAGTCTATTGTTTTGATTGTTGTTGGTTCAAGTAGTTAGGTTGTCTATCGTGCTTCCTATCCATCACCTCGTATTTCTGGCTTTTAGCCATTTCCCATTCCTTTCAGTCATTTCATCCCTTTCAGTATCTTCCTAACCCTTATCTCAAAACCCCATTTTTACTTTCGGAACCAGCCCTACTGGAGATTGTCACGGAGGACATTCCTTTCCTTCGGACATTCAATGCTTGGCAGTGGGCCTAGGGCATTGTAGACTTAGAAAATCTGTATCTAGGTCGGTTCGATCGCCAACAAGAGGTCCAAGATTCAAACCCCACTCAGTATTAGGGTACCAAGACCCCTCATAAAAACCTATGTAAACTCATTAATTTTTATTTAAATGACATTAGTTGAACTTGAAAAGTTCAAGGTTCAAATTCCACTCAATATGAGAGGACAAGGCCCCGTATAAAAACCTATGTAAACTCATTGAAAAAATATAAAATTAGTTTTAATCAAATAACATTAACTCAACCAATTAGATTCCTTAACATAGAGGATACCTAGATTTAAATCTTGCCAAACGATACACAAATAATATACAAGCTTTGTTGTAATATCTTGCCAAGTGATACACGAATAATATCCAAGCTTTATTGTAATATCTTGCCAAGTGATACATGGATAATATCCAAGCTTTGTTGTAATACAACTATGTAGTGATGTTGTAACATGGGTGGTACCTTTTCAATCCCATATAACCAATTAAAAAAATATATAAAATTATTTAAAAAATAAAAATAAAAGTAGCACATAATGATTGTTTTTTAAATTGGTAATATGGGATTGAAACTATCCCACCTGTATTGCATCATCACCACACAATGGTATTACAATAAATCTTGAATCTTATCCGTGTATTAATTGGTAATATTTGAACCTTGGTATCATTTTATATTGAGACATCTAACCATTGAGCTAATACCATTTGATAGTTAAACTAATACCACTTAATAGCATATAAAAAGATTTTTATAGTCCCACTAAAAATTAAAAAAATATAATCTTTGCGCTTTAGCTTATAGATAAACTTAGTATTATCGCATTTGCTTATAGGAGTATTGTGGTGTTCATTTAAAAGTATTGAAATTAGAAGATATTAAAAATTATGTGAATCCTTTGAGTGAATGTCAGACCGACGCTGACGGTGCGAATCCCAAGTGACCAGTGGTTCCTTCACATTGGGTCAACAATAACGAAGCGAGATAGGTTTGATGAAAGTAGCCTCTATGATTTAAACCCTATGCTTATTAATTACTAAAAATAATGTGGTTGTAACCAACTTAAAAAAAAAAACACACTAGGTGTTCAACTTATACATTTATCTCAACATGGTACCACCACCCTGACAATTTTTCAAATCAACATAGTCTCGACATGTAATATTCCCTTAATTAAAAAAAACAACTTGATCTTTTATTTAATTTTGTTGTGAATATAGATAAGACGCAACATTCCTGCCATGCATTGTTAGGGATTCATTTGAACCCTAACATTGCCTTACCGCTTGGAAAATGCAAATACAAAAGTAGATCTCATGGAAATCAGGCTTGGAATTTGACGGGCATGTAACGTAATAAATCTTAAATTTCACATGTGAAAATATTTAAAAATTGTAGATTTTATTTATGATGTATAAGTGGAGTATTTACATGTATAAAAATACATTAGATGTGGAGAGTAAAGGTACACAAATATATTAAATGTTACTTCCTTTTTAGATCTGCGTGAGTATTAGATGTGGAGAGTAAAGGTACACAAATATATTAAATGTTACTTCCTTTTTAGATCTGCGTGAGTATGGTCCACCTGTAAGGATGCTACTTGCATCATCGGTGATGTGACCTCGGTTCAATCCCCAAGGCAGATGTTTATAAATAATATTATTCAAAAAATATATATATACAAATACATTACACCCTACTAAGTGTTTCAATAGGACATGGCGTTAGTTTGACAGTATAGTATTCATACTAGTTCTCTAATAGATATAAAGTAAAATGATCGGAAGACCTTTTTCGGCTTTCGTAATGATACGAACATGGGTGATGTTTGTAAACATAAACTACAAGTATAGTATTCATACTAATTCTCTAATAGATATATATCAACTTTCGTAATGATATAAACATAGATGTAAACATAAACTACAAGTATAGTATTCATACTAATTCTCTAATAGATATATCAATAAAGTAAAAAATGATTGGAAGACCTTTCTAGGCTTTAGCAATGATACGAATATGAGTGATGTTTGTAAACGTAAACTACAACTTTACATGTATGATTTTTTTTGTTTCATGGTATTGTCACTATATCTGTTATCAATACATTTGGTCTTGAGTGTGTCGTGCTTGCTATTATTTTTGGGTTTTTTAGTTGTATTAATGTAATGATTATTATTTCTGCATTAATAAAAGAGGATGATGTTTGTAAAATACAAGTTTACATATATGATATTTTTGTTTCATGGTATTGTAACTATATCTGTTGTCAAGATATTTGGTTTTCAATGTAACGTGCTTACTATTATTTTTGGGTTTTCTAATTGTATTAATGCACTGGTTATTATTTTTGCATTAATGAAAGAACAATAATCGATTACAACTTAATTTCATATGTATTTATTACCGAGCTACATTAATGTATTGGTATTATTTCTACATTAATAAAAGAAGAATGGTAGATCACAAACCAACTCCATTTTTATCCATTGTTGAGCTAAGAATAAGTTAAGAGGTAGAAGACAATTCATTTAGTATTATTGTGCAAAAAGATGCAAACATAAAGTGGTGTATAACAATTGACTCATTCACATCTTTAATTCGTAACAACATAGTTATATTTATTTCTTACCCTATTATTGGAACCCAAGATCGTATCTTGGTAGTTGGTATGGGCTTTGATTGCCCTAATACGTAAATGATGCCCAAGATTGTATCTTGGTATTGGCTTTGATTGCCTCTGGTACTTGGTTGTTACCTCAACATGGTAGAATGGTATGAAGATAAGAATTGGAGGATTTCTTGCCTTTATCATCCTTTGAGTTCAATGCATGGATTTTATACAACAATAATATTTGCATATTGGATCCGATTATATTCTAGATTGCAACTATTGCTTCTCAAATGATGAGCCCAAGTACAACCACTTCAATAAGAGAAATAGTTATCTTACCTTCTTAAGAGGATAAACTAAAAGATGCATGACTAATAAGAGAAGAAGAGAGATTGCTTTTAGATCAAGTCTGTCTTTTTTGTGCGAGGTTTATGACATTATTATAGCCGAGATGTGAACTAATATTGCTCGTGTAGCTTCAAAGGTGAGGTTTCTGTTCTCTATGTTTTAAAAGGGATGAACATTTTCAGACTTCCAGCAAATGATTTATAGTTATACTTCCAAAGTTTCCAATTTCCTAACTCTTTTTCTGGAATATGCTTTAAAGACAAAATGAAACCTGGAGTCTAGACCACGAACATTTGCATATTCAGGTTGCTGAACAAATAGCTAAGTCACTGGGGAATGTAATTGTTGTATGAGGACAAGGACAGAGACAGGTATGGAGTTGCAGATGTTCTTTTCAAACTCAAGGTCCTGTAGTATCTATGATAAGCAAATACACATGTTACAAATTTACAATCAATCAAATATTAAAATAAAATTTATTAAGACATATAAATGAAATAAGGTTGTTCTTTTTAGGCGTCCTCGTGAAAATTGATAGATCTTCTTTATATATTTGTTTCACATTCGTACAAGTTATTTTGATTTTACTCTTCTTTTTCTTCAAAATTTTGTTATAATTTAAGCACTTCACCATCTTAGTTAAACAATTTCCTTATTTAAATTAAAAATGGTTTAAAAATTAAAGATTTTTTTATGCTGTTAAAGATAACCTATTTCATTTACATCTTACACTATGTAAACAAAAGTCTTAAAAAATCTCAAGAGAGATTCCCCAACTTGATATCTTCCTCAAAGATGTTCCCCTCCATCTTCCTTTATAGAATATGAAGCCGCTATGGGAATGCACCACTTATCCCTTCATCCGTGCGGGTGGATCAAAATCATGTTTTTACTTTTTTTTTTAAATCCGTTAAAAAACCAACAAACTAACAAAAGCCCGACACCACGCGAATAAAAGGTGGGTCCTGAAACGATTTCCACGTGAGCAACATTTGACCACACGTTATTTTTATATTTTTGCTCGTTTATCTTAACGCACTTCAATAAATCAGCAAAAGACAACGAAAAATCCTCATGGGTTGAAGCGAAAAATCGCCCTCACGCTAATAACGAACCAAACAAACAAACAAACAAATCGGTAATAGCTGTTTCGATGATCATTCCCTTCTCCAACTTCCACTCCTTTACGCCAACTAATTCAACGGCCTCCATGCACTCAATATCTCCAACCCAAGCAAACGTGTCTCTCCCCTCCTTCACGCACCTCCTCTTTCCCCTCCATAAAATGAAGAAAAACATTCCCATTAAATTAGACACCGCTTTTCTTGCTGTGGATGTTTGCTCCAAGGATACACAAACCAAGAGACTCCATGGTAAAAAGTTCTATAAACTTTTTCTGGTATTGGTAAACGATAAACATGTCATCTGTTGAATCAACATTTCTGCAAGGATGGCAAGCGCCCAGTTTGTGAAACGAGGCAGAGACGGAGAAATCCTTGGGTTTCCAGATTGCGATGGAGAGCTCCTTCCCAAGAAGCAAAGAAGATGCAGCCATACAAATGCAGATTTTATGGGCATCAAACCAAAATATGATCAGCACCCTAAAGAAGAAGATGAAGCGGATATCACAGATGAAATGCTCTTCACATTCCAGAAGCATCTAGATGAAGCTCTCAGAGAAGAAACTGGGGATTCAGAGGAGGCTGCCTCCTCTTCGAAAGTCTATTATGACTCGGACAACTTTTCTCCGTATTTCTGCAGAGACACGACACTCATTCATTTTCCATTGCCTGATGATGCTCAGTCTTCAAAGACTGATGGCGATAAAGAGAAAGAGGAGGACATTAATGAAAATTGCATTACTTATCTTATGGAAGCTTCGGATCATGAGTTGGGGCTGCCTCCTCCTGCTTGTTTGTATGGATCCAACAATAGCTTGCAGGATATCGAGCTCTATGCTGTGGATCCTGATGGGGATTTGGATCTGGAATTGGATATGACAGATGTCCAGTTACTTGATTGGGATTTGTAAATCTGATTGTCTCTTTTGTACACTATGTGTGAATTTACTTGAATATAAAAAGTGCAGGCGTTTTTGCATGTAGCGAAGCAGTTTATAATTTGAGTTTTTCATAAATGTTGTTAGAATTTTGATGAATAATTTAAAAGATATATTTTTATTCTAATATTTAATTAATATAAAAATGATTTTATTAATAAAAAACTTACATTTCACAATTTAAACTTTAAACTGTTATCTACTTAAAACTAAATATATATTATGTTCTACTCTAGTTTAGGGCAATGGTTTATCGGGGCAGGCTCTTAATACAATTGGGTTTTTATTTCCTAGTTCGACCAAAAAAAAAACAAAACAGCACGGTATCACAATATGAATTTTGATTCCATCACAGTATGTATCTTTTGAACTAAGTGTCAGGAGACCTTTCCTTAAAGGGCTTTGCACAAATTTCTTTGGAGGAGAATCTCATATATAATCACGGTTGTATCATACCATAATCCGTTGTATCATAATTGGACACAATCCCATACTCCGTTATACCATGGTTGGACGGGTGTGCGAAGGGGATGACCGTTGTTTGATATCTGTTCAAGTTTAGACAAAATTTAGATAATAAGAGAGGATACGAGATTCCATATGTCTTTGTGTATCTTTTTTAATCAATACAAGATCGATAGAGGATTTAAATGCTTGGTTGTTTTTTTTGGTTTGGGGAAAATATTTTAGAAAAGATGTTATTTTCTGGTAAAACCTGAAGAGGTAGATATTTATTTAATCAAAATTGTTTAGGATTCATGAAGCGTGTTTACAATAACAAACAACAAAAACAAGAACACACAAACACATAGATTCAAACAACAAAAAAAAACATAAACAACAACAAAACACGAAACACACAGAAAAACCACAAAAACAACATAACAATACAAAGACACAACAAACAAAAACACAAAAAAACAACAACAAAAAACACGAAAAACACACACACACCAAAACACAAAAAAACACAAACATACAAAAACAACAATAATTAAATAAACACTAACAAACACAAAAACACCCAAAACAAACTAAGCCATTGGAGCTATTGACTATTTAGACAAAACCCCTGTGACAATCTCTATCAAGGATAGTAATGAAGAAATGCACCAAAATATAAAAGATCAAAATAAATTGCATAACCACAATAGGGATCTAAAATGTCACACCAAAAAGGGAGTTGTCATCCATCCATCCTACCATTGAAGCTTTGATTGTTGAGACAAAACCCTCTAACATCCTCTATCATGAATAGTATTGAAGATTATTTTTTTTGGAAGTTTGGGATCCTGTCATGAAAAAAGCTTTGCACTACTTATCATTTTAAACATAGCTTCCTGCATTGCCATCAAGAGACTGAACAAGGAGAAGATCAGTCCTAATTTGTTTTGGCCACCACCTAGGAGGATAACCATAGCACTTAAAATCTCCTTTGTCAAGAGCCCAATTTGCCATAGCATCTGCCACTTTGTTCTATTCTCTAGGCACATGATTGAAAACAACCTCCTGAAAATTGTTTATGATTAACCTAATCTTATCTATAATCTTTTGGATTCTCCAATCCACCTTCTTAGACCTTGAAGTTGATTTTAGATAATTGATCATAACTTGAGAGTCTGACTCAGCAATCACCCTTCTCCACCTTGCCTTTAGAGCCTCCTACAAACCTCTCAAAATACCCTGCCCTTCAGCTAAGTTATTGGATAGAATTCCTAATTTTTTTGCAAAAGTAAAAATTGGAGTACCATCCTCCAATCTACCTATCCCTCCTATACTAGCTCTTCCAGGATTTCCTCTGGATGCTCCATCAGTATTGATTTTTATGAAGTTCTTTGGGGGAGGCTACCATTGTTGAGTTCTATCCATCATTTGACTAGTCCCTTTCTTCCTTATGTGTTGGGCTAATCCATTTCTTATCTTTAATCAAGCCATCATTTGTTCCCATAGTTGATTTGAATTGTGTGGATGAGTTAATAAATACTGGATAGTCTCTCTCACATTTTCTATGGTCTTTAGCCATACATAGTGGATGTCCCTACTTTCTTGTTGAAATATTCGCTTGTTTCGCTCCTTCCAGATGTTCCAAGGAAGAATAGTCATACCTGTCCAAACTATTTGGTTCACATACCAGTATTTTCCTTCTTGTTTGCTCCAATCTCTCCATAGTTGTTCTATGGATTGTTCATTGGACCATCTTAAATTTAGAAGGGAAGCCATCTTCTTCCACAATGTTGTAGCTATGGGGTATTCTATGAACAAATGGTTAAGAGTTTCATTGTTATCCCAACACATTACACATTGAAAGGGTCCATTAAAGCCTTTCTTCATAAGTTGCTCCCCTGTGAGAACCCTTTTATGGAGCAACAACCAACTAAAAATCTGACTTTTGGCCATAAATTTTGAGCCCATAACTACTTGAAAATATCTTGATCCTGATGGGGATTAATAGGGCTTAAGGCTAAGTAACCCTGAGCAACAATGTACTCACCATGCCCTAAACTATTCCAACCAATACAGTCCTCAACTTGTGACCATGAAGGCAATCTCATTTGAAGGATTTTGTGAATAATATTTTTTTGAGCTTCAAAAAGTTGGATTGGCCAATCTTCTACTGGGATCCAACATCTTCCCACCTCTACATTTCTTGTCTGATCTGTATAATATTTGGCAACTTTTATCCAATTCATCCTATGCATTTTCTCCATTATAGGCCTCAATTCTAGATGTTGGATTGACAACGAAAGGTGTCCATCCCAAGAGTCTGTCCAAAAATTTATCTTTTGACCATTTTGTACTATCCAAAAGAGTTTTTCTTTATCAACTCCTCTCCAATTTTTAGGACCTTTAAAATTGGGGACCCTCTAGAAGGTAGTTGATGATGAATTAAGTTAGATGGGTCTTTATTTTTTGCATACTTGGCTCTAAGATTTTTGGCCCATAAGGCATTGGGGTGGCTAATCCATCTCCAATATAATTTTGCTACCAAAGCCTTATTATTCTTGATTGTCGATCTAAGACCTAAACCCCCTTCATGAGTAGGTAGACATAGAGTCTCCCACCTTACTAGGGCCCATTTCTTCTCCATTTTTGAACCTCTCCAGAGAAATCTATGACTAATTTTGTCTAGTTCATTGAGCACTGACTTGGGGATGTTCAACACTACTAAAACAAAGATAGGAATAGATTGAAGAACTGATTTGATAAGAGTTATTCGACCTCCTGATGAAAGCCATATGTTGGTCCAACTACCAATTTTGTTCTTCACTTTCTCTAATAACCAACTCCAATGCTCTTTTTTTGGCTACCCAGATTAATTGGAACACCCAAGTATTTAATTGGAAGAGAAGTTTTTTTGAATCCTAATTTGTCCATTATCAAAATCTCTTTTCTGGGTGAGCAATGAAAAAAGTACTTTTGATTTATCTTCATTAATTAGTTTCCCTGAGGCTCTAGTGAAACAATGAAGAATTTGCTTTATTGAGGTTGCTTCCTTTATTGTTGCCTTCCCCAAAAGGGTGAAATCATCAAAAAATTGTAAATGAGTGATAGGTCTGACTCCTTTAGCTATAGTGACTCCTTCTAACCTCTGACAATCTCGATTCTTAGCAAAAGTTCTTCCCAAACATTCTACTAGGATGATAAAAAGATAAGGAGAAAGAGGGTCTCCTTGTTTGATGCCTCTAGAAGCTGAGAACCAATGAGTAGGACAACCATTAAGAATAATTGAATAAGAAACTGAAGATATACAACCTTTGATCCATTTTGTCCATTCTTGAGAGAATCCAAAATTTTCCAAAACTTGGATGAGAAAGTGCCAATCCACCCTATCATATGCTTTGGACAAATCCAATCAAATAAACATGGAGGGGGAATTTTGAGCTTCCATAGAGTGAATTGCTTCCTGGGCTAACACTATCTCATCCACTATTTGTCACCCTTCAACAAATCCCCCTTGTTTTGGAGAGATGATCTTGTGAAGCAAAGGTTTGAGCCTTTCTAACATAATATTTGAAATGATTTTTAGAATAACATTACATAAAGCAATTGGTCTATATCCAGTAATGTTATCTACTTCTTGAGCTTTTGGAATTAGAGCTATAAAAGTCTTGTTGATATCTTTGAGGATATATTTTGCCTTTCTAGCCTCTTCTACCACCTCTAGAATGTCATCCTACAAAACATCCCAAAATTCTTGATAAAATTCAATAGGGAAACCATCTGGACCTGGGGTTTTCCCCTTTTGCATTTTGAAAACTACCTTTTGTAGTTCCTTCTTAGTTATAGGAGCAGTTAGAGCCACATTCTCCTCATCAAAAATAAGAACAAGTATCACCTGTAAAATTTCTTGTTGAGCTTTTGGATCAAGCAATTGGGTTGTAAAGAGGTTTGAAAAATGATTCACAACTAATGAAGACATGCCTTCCCAAGTGTGGACTATATCTCCTAATTCATTCTTCAATGAGGGGATAAAGTTATGAGTTCTTCGGGCTAGGAGAGACTTATGGAAGAAACTTGTGTTCTGGTCTCCTTCTTGTAGCCATTGAATCCTTGACTTTTGTTTCCACATTAGTTCTTCTCTTCTATCCCATTCCTTCACCTGGGCTAAAAGATTAATTTTTGTCTTAACCCTATTTTTTGTGAATCCCTCAAGACGAATTTTCTCATTCAACTCCTCAAGTTGGGTTAGAGCTTCCCTTTTATTTTCCCTAACATCTCCAAATTCCTCCCAATTCCAAGTCTTTATTTTATATTTAATATACTGCAACCTTTTGACAAAACAATACATCTTAGTACCATGTCTTGGCTTACCTTCTTGCCACCACTATTGTATCCTTGATTTGAGAGATTCATCTCTGAGCCACATTAGCTAAAAATAAAATGGTGTCGACTTACCCTTGGTTCTCCAAACTTCAATTAAAACTAGCCAATGATCAGATCCAACATTGTTTAAGATTTTTACTTTTGGGATGTGTCCTTGTATCAAAAACTTGTCTGAAAGCAAGAACCTATCTAGCCTTTCAAGAATGCATGTTGAGCCTTGTCTTTTGTTGGACCAAGTCATCAAACCATTGGTTGGCTTGATATCTACTAGATGAAGGTTGGCAATGTATTCACTCATGAGTTCTCAACTCCCATCCAACTTCCTACTTCCTCCCATTTTTTCTTCTAAAGAAAGGATAGAGTTGAAATATCCTCCTATCAAAGCCCAAGCTTCAAGGAATTGAGAGGTGATAAAAGCTATATTTCTCCATATTGTTCATTTTTCTTCTATGGTACATGGAACATAGACATTTATATAAAGTATAACCTGATCTGAATCTCTATTTTGGGCAACCACTACTAGCAATCCCTTGCTTCCCATCATGTACTGTACTGTAATTTCCTTTGGATCCTAAAGACATGCCACTCCTCCCAAGGCCCCTTGGGTGTTGAGGGACACTACTTTACTGGATGGCCACATCTTTTTCACTATTATTTCCATTTCTTCAAATGAAACCTTTGTCTCCTGAAGAAAGAGAAGTTGAGGCTGATTTGTTTGAATCATTCTTCTAATTTTTTATTGTTTAGAAGGACTTCCTTTAAGTCCCCTAATATTCCAAGTGATAATCTTCATAATTAACCAAATTTGAATAACTAGGTAAGAATTGTTACCTTACCTTCCTCAATTAACTTTTGACCTTCCTTTGCCAAATAATGTTGATTGGATTTATGTGATCTATAAAGAGCCAAAACTTGAATTTTTCCTCAAATAGATCATAAATTTTGCTTAATCCTTTAGCTTAAGTTAGTAAAATATATTCATGCTTAGACTGTATGCTTTATATTGTATGTGATATCTGATCTACTTATTAAATTAAAATTAATATTCAGATATTATAGAAAAATTTCATACACACAATTATAAACTGCAAGAGAACACAATATTTTTTAACGTGGAAATCCAAGATGGTAAAAGCCACAACCCAAATAAATTAGATAAATTATTATTGGAATTTAAAGCTGATACAAATTCTTACTGTTATTCAGCTGGCTATATTCTTCAGCTTATTGATGCCTATCTCTGCTCTGGCCTCTTCCTCCTCTACCTCTTGGTTCTTCCATTGTAGATGTGGCAAGCAAACCCTTACAATATGATTATTTGAAAAGCCTTCACAATGTATTGTGCAAAAATCCCTCATTTTATTTATCTAAAAAAAACCATCATAATATGTTATGCAAAAAATCCTCACAATGTGTTTGTCTGCAAAAAACCATCACAATGTGTTCTACAAAAATCTGTCAGAATGTGTTGTCCAAAAAAAAAACCACTTTTCTTAAATGAGTGTAGCCCATTTTCTTAAATGAGTGTTGGTATTTAAAACCAACCCCTTTTATTAAATGAGTGTTGGTATTTAAAACCAACCCCTTTTATTAAATGAGTGTTGGTATTTAAAACCCCCTCATTGAATTCTAGAAGTTACAACCACTTTTATGTTATTCTGAACAACCCTTTTTTGACTACCATAACTTTTTGTGCTAACCTCTATTTTCTAAGAAACCACTCTAGAAATATGCTCCTCAAAACCAAATTTCTAACGGTACCAATTTCATCCAATTTGACCTAGTAACAAAGACATTACAGTCTTTTAAAGATACCCCTGTAAGTAGTTTTGAACACATCGACCCATACATTCTAGAACTTCGTGGTTCAGTAATTTGACCATAACTTTGGCCTCGGTTGTCCATTTTGAGTGATTCAAAAAGTGTCAAAAATCTCTTTCCAAGACACATATCATAGAGTCATCCAGATTCACCCAAATTCCATGAATGTTTTCTAAAATAAAAAAAAAAAACATAGATCTTATTTCATTTATCCTCCATACTCTGTTCCAGCAAGTGTTGATTGCTCAGAAGCAAGGATTTTATTTGGAGCTCCTTCTACACTTCCTGTAGATGACCTTTTCGTTGGTCTCCTAATCAAGACCTCCCCATTAGAGGATTTTGGTCCTTCAAAATAATATTTATTCAAATGGGGATATTGTTTCTTCACTTGCTATTTGGAGATCCACTTTGCCTTGCTTAACATTTTTTCCTTAGGCCATACCAACCTTAATTCTTCCTCTTCTTTGCGTGTTGTCTATATTTTATAAATAATGTTACACACATCATTTTTCATATTGGGTTAGTAGACATATCATTGCAGGTAAGCTAATATTTTGTGCACGTTAAAATGATCAACAAATAGTGATGTGTGAGCTTACCTTATTAGTTGTAAGCATTTGTTTCCCTTGGGCACACATGATTTTTACTCTTTGAATAGAAAATCATTTTCCAAATGAAAATCCTCATTATATTTTCCCTACACTCCATTTTTCAGTGCTTAAACAAGTGCAAACAACTCTTTATCATACATAGGATAGTTAAGAACAACCTTAAAAACAATTAGAAGTGATAACATACATGTTTATCTTGTTGGAACAAAAATGTCCCCATAGCATGGCCTAAGGCATCTGTATCAATCTCAAAATGTATCTTCATGTCTATAATAGCAAGCACAGGTGCATTGCATACCTTATCCTTTATCAGCTCAAAGGCTTTTTTCTCCTATTTTTTCCAAACAATATTTATTTTCTTTTGTTGGTGAGTACATTTGGCTTATTCCACCTCCTTAATGAACTACACATTACTATTCATGCCCCTTATCATCAATAGCATGAACCTCTTTCTTACATTCACCAAACGCTTGGCCTGCTACGTCATCACAAGCTGGAATTTCTTTTCCAACTCACTGAAATTAATCACATATGTGATTCCACATGTTTTCAACTCCCAAACATTGTACCTCTACTTAAACAAAGCATATCTTTCCTATAAATATGGGCTACCAAAAATTACTTGTCAAATATCAAGAGGTACTCTGTAGCACCCTAAAATTGGCGCAGTTAAACCCTTAGTAAAAAGATAAAAATTTGAATTTTAACCCCGAAACCGCCCGTTAACCGCTCCCCCCATTTTTCGTGCCATTTTTAGGAGTTGTTTTGACCATTGGACGATATCGTCGCCGATCAGACGAAATCGTCCTAGATCGGACGAATTCGTCTGGAACAGAACGTCCAGACGATTTCGTCCCAAAACCAAATTTTCATAATTAGCTTCTGTTTCAACAGCCTCTCCAACTTGGGCAGAAGCGTGTCTACGCAGTTGGAGATTCCTCCGTTGGAGATCTCCCAGATTGGGATGATCCCCAACCTCCTAACCTCCCCCTAATCCTATATAAACTAGGATTTTCTCAGTTTATCCCCCCTTGCTTCCCCTGGCTCTCCTCTTGACTCTCTCCCTGGTTGATTTTCCCTACCATTTAGCTTTGTTGTGTTAAGACGTCCTATCTACCATTGTTTGCACTCGTAGTTTTAAGTTTTCATTGCAGGTTTTCACTGTGCTTCAGTTGGAGGAAGCTCGGATCGTCGCAGGTGATTCCACATGATTTCGGATGATCCTATCGTAGATCGGTGATGATCTCGTACGATTGGAGGTGATCTCGACTATAGTTCAGATTGGGGGCAATCAGAGCCCTGAGTTTGCATTTCTCATCTTCCTTCCTTATTTTACTATGCATTAGCTTGATTATTTTCATTCTGCATCCTGGAGTTCACCTCATTTAGCATAAATGCATGATAAAGTTAAAATAAGTTATTAAAACAATGCATTTCCTTTAATATGCTATCTAGATTTATCAGTTAAGCATTTATACTCTCACTTCTATCATTTTGCATTATTCTTGCAGTTGCATTTTTGGTTTTTGGTGTCTATTTCTGTGATTGTAGGTTTTTGACGAATTCGTCAGATCGACGATGATCTTGTCTGATCTCAGATGATCGCCTATGATCTGGGATGATTCGGTACAATTGCAGATGATCCTATCATATTCGGGATGATCTGGACTCCTACAAGCTTCAGAATCTTCATCAGACATCTGAAATCAGGTGCATTCTTTCTCATTTAACATATTCCTTGTATTTAGGATTCATTCATGCTTTCTGTATTCATATAAATCAGCATCTTCATATAGAATAGCTTAGATTCATTTTGGCCAACCTAGGAATATGAATGATTGAGTATAAAATGAACACATCAAACCCATTCTCAACCTAGGCATGGAAACTGCCACTCAAAGTTTCCTGGTGAACCCCACCATCCATCAAAAATTCACCCTTATACCCCTCCCCGAGAGGCGCGACCTTCAAAGGGCCTCTCAATCCGAGGTATTGTCCCATCCTTCTCGCATCCCCCTTTCGGGCATGGATCCTATAGCCTAAAGGTAAGGGTGCAAAAAATTTGGGTCAATACATTTTGGTGAACCCGACGTGAAACTAAAAGCCTTTTGAAAACAAAAAAAAAAAAAAATAATATAAAAATATAAATATAAATGCATTATTAAGAACATCTAGAATCATTAGAAAATTGTTAAAATTGCATATCAGACTTAGATGGTAGATTATAATAAAAGACGAGTTGTCACCATAAATGTTGAAAATCAATTAACAACCATAGAGATTACTTCTGTGCTTAGAGTACCTCAAACAAATAGAGTCCAACCTTTGTGGGATGAACTTGATAGGAGATTGGGTATTATTGAATCTAGATCTGTAGAACTTAGGCAAATTAAGAGGTTTGTCCTAGATAGAATCCTGGATCCCGATCAGGTGACTTTGTACCATGAACTTCAGAGAGCTTGCCATAGGTGGTTAGCAGATAAAAGAGCACTTGTGTCTTCAGAATTGTACACCTTTGAGGAATACCTCGAGAACGCAGTTGTAGTACATAAGTTTCTATCTCATATAGAGGATCAAGAAGTCATTCTTATGGATAGAAAGATATGGAATAGAATTCCTAGAGCTGTGTTGTATCGAGAGTATTGCCATGAACTTTATTTTTATAAGTCAGAATCTGAAGTAGATCATATTACTATAGCACACTTTGTCAAGTTCTTGAAAAACCACTTCCAATTTGAAGAGGAGCATTTCATGACTCCTGATGAACTTGATCCTATCAACGATATCCATAAACTATTTATAGAAAACTAAGTTATTCTTTTTATTATTGTTATTTCTTGCAACTAGCATGTTGTTTGTTATTTTTATACTTGTGAAATAATAATACAAAAAAAAACATATAAACAAAAAAAAAAAAAACATTTCCCTTTTAAGTATTATAGTAGGTATATAGTTAAAATATATACCTCTCAAACCTATCGCATATATATATATATATATATATATATATATATATATTATATATATATATATACAAGTATATATATTTGCTGAAATCTAAGTTTAAGCACAATGCCTAGACTTAGGAATGGAAAACAGACTGAAGAAGAAGAAGATTGGTTAGGAAAACCATTAAATAACCCAGATGTCCTTCCTGAAGATCAAGTTCCGGAAGAAGGAACCCTAGACCAGCAAGAAGAAGAGCTTGTTGTAGGAAATGAACATGAAGAAATTATTAGAGAGGAAGGATCCTCATCCCCTAAAATGTCTCCGGGAGGAGCTGTCACTTTTGAGAACATGGAACAATTTTGGAAGTTCATCAATACTAATATTGGTGTTCTTAATAGAGCAGTCCATATGGACAAGGATCGAATTAGTGACACTCAAGCAACCCTAGAAGAAGTATTTCACACACGCACTAATCCCTTGTCCTTTATTGATCAAGAGAGTGATCAAGCTGGACCATCCAATTTGGATATGGCCGCTATAATCCAGAACATGCAACAACAACAGCTTACCCAACCATCTAAAGTGCCTGTTAGCAAGCCTAGGGTTATTCCCGCACAAAAGAAACCATCATTTACTGCTCTATTTCGCCAAACTATTGAGCAACATACTTCAAATCAACAAAAGCCCAAAACAAAACCAAACACCAATTACCAACAATCTGGGATACAACATAATACTACTACAAATCTCCTTCATAATACTCTTCCTACCAACACTTTACATAATAGCAATATAGCATCTAATCCTTATGTCACACCATCATACACTCATAAATCCCATACCTATGTCCCACCGAACCAATATGGTGGACAAACTAGTAATCTTGAAACCATGGTGAAACAGTTAGTTTCCTGCATGGACCAGATAGATCCCTACCGTCCCTCGTACAATTATCGAGAGATGTGTAGTCAGCCTTTAGATCCTATAGTTGTAGCACAACCGTATCCTAAACATTTTCCTATGCCTATCCTACCCATATATAAAGGAACGGAAGATCCCATAGAGCATCTTCGTATGTTTAGGATAGCATGTCATGATATATCACATGATGACTTATTATTGCTAAAAATGTTCCCAAAAAGTTTAGGAGGAATGGCATTAGAGTGGTATTATCAATTACCCACTAATTCTTTGAGGAATTTCGAAGAAACAACCGAGTCTTTTGTTCATCAATTTAGTGCCTACATCGAAAGGCATGTGACCATTAAAGACTTGTACAACTTAAAACAAGACAAAGATGAATGTTTTGCTGATTTCCTAGCTAGGTGGAGATAGTTGATAGGAAAATTGCACTTTGTGTTACCTTATAGGGAGATGTTGGACATCTTTATTAATAATTTACAAGACCAACTATCCTACGAGTTATCAATTGCTACCTTGACCACCTTCGATCAGGCTATAGACTTAGCCCGAAGAGTGGAAGATGCTCTCATTAGGAGAGGTCAACTTAAAAAGAAAGATGATGAGAAAACATCCAGAAATCAATATAAAAATAAACAAGTTGTGGGTGATGGAGTCACTGATAGTAGAAATATTGCTAATATTAATGTTGCGAAGACAACGGAGAAGTTTATACTGAAACCTCCCGATAAACCTCCTCAAGAATTTACTAGGTTAAATCAACCTTTATCAACCATTCTACCACAATTATTAGAATGAGGTTTGATTCAATTACCAAATATCCGGGAACCTGATCCAACTATACCCGGATACAGAGCAGATTTACATTGTGACTTCCATAGAGGACCTGGACACACTACCAACTCTTGTAAAATATTAAAACATAAAATATAGGACTTGATTGATAACAATGAGATGGAGGTGCAAGCCTTTCAACCTAAGAAAAATCCTCCTAATAATGCTCAAAAGAACATCCCCCAAAACCAGAATCAGAATGCCAATCAGTCATTGGACATATTTCAACATCCTTTACCAAAACATGGCAAGGAAGTGGCTAATCAAATTGAACATCATAATGTTCCCCCTCCTACCCGATATGTAGGGACTATTAGTGGGCATTTACCCGTTCATGATCCAAAAATATTTGACACAACTTTATCCATGGTTACAACCAGGCCTCTATATAATATTCGGATACCTGATCTTAGTGATACAGAATATGAGACTAAGAGTGATATGGAAATCACATCAAATCAATCGAATAGTTCTGAAGATGAATCAGATACTATTCACCCTATCACAAGTCATATGGTCCCAGAAGAACCATTTCCAAGAAGAGTCACTACTAGACCATCCTCTCACCAATTACTTTCTAATGAGCAAGCCATAAATGCTAGACCAAGACCCATTCATCATCCATAGAATAATATTGTGGGTACCATCGGAGTTGTTACTAGACAACAGGCTCAAAACTCTCAACAAGATCAAATGCAGAATGATGGATCAACTCCATTTGTTTTGAAGGTTCCTAATAAAGGGAATCATGCACCTAATGTTCAACCTAAACCTCCTTATAATATTAATGAGCAACTATCAAATATTACAGCTAGAATTTCTCTTTTGGACCTTTTAAGATCTTCTCCTACACATAGAGATGAATTAATGCTCACATTAAGCCAGATGATGGTACCACAAGACATTCAACCTGAAGCCATGGCTAATACTATAATAACTCATGAAGTTGATTGTATTGACTTTCGAGATAGAGACATACCGCAACATAGTTTACATAAGGATAACCCCTTATATATTACTGCCTTAATTGGAGATGTAGCAGTTAAACGAGTCTTGATTGATAATGGTTCATCTTTAAACATCTGCACTTTTGACTTCTACCAAATATTTGGGTTTAGAAGTGATGAAATGAAAAGAACTGATATGATCATAAAAGCCTTCAATGACGAAACACAAGAAACATGTGGAGTTATTACCATCCCATTGCAGGTTGGTCCGAGAACCTTGGATACGACCGTGTTTATTGTACATTGCCCTGCATCATACAATATACTCTTGGGTCACCCTTGGATCAACGTGATGCGAGCCATTCCCTCAACTTTACATCAATGTGTTAAATTCAAATTTAAGAATCAGTTGGTTACCATTCATGGTGATCCTAGACCCTTTGATATGTGTGCTTTGGCAGAACCTGTTGGAGTTCAATTTTGCCTTGCTCTGTCATCCACACATCCTAATTCTCATTATCCATCTAAACGTGTGAAACACACACCCACAATGTCATCTACTTCTTCTCCATCAGTTCCACCCCTACATACAACTCAACCATCCTCTAAACAAACCACATTAGGACCTCAGAAAGATCCTAATCCCACAACCAATGCCTCTTGTTCTACTCCTATAACTTCTATACCTATAATAGACCCATCCATCGACATCTCTACAAAATCTACATCCACCAAAGGCATAGTTTCCGCATCAGAAGATGTAGGAAATGTTCCTTCTACCTCTTATGCTCTTACTGACGAGCTCTTACCCGATTTATCTAAAATCCTTATATCAGAAGAAACGAATGTTTCTATGCAAGATTCCCTTGTTTTAAATAAATTGCCACCATCTCCTCATACCTTGGGCCTCCCACAGCCTATGGGAAGTACTTACCAAGTCGGGAGCTGTGCTTTTATTTATAAGGGATATGACTAGGGTAGAATACCCAGAAACATCAAGACTCATTATGATGGATATGCTCGATGTTATTTTACTAATGAGTATGTTAAAGCCAAATCTATAATGCTTAAATTGGGATATAAAGGGAAAGGTTTAGGACCTTTCCAAAATGGTATGAAAGAACCCTTTGAGGTAGAGCCGTGGCCCACCCGATGTGGTGTGGGCCTATTTCCTAGTAAGGGTCAGCCCTTCCCATTTGAGGATGATGACCATCTCATATGTTATCAAGATTATTTGGATGAGCATGATGCTTTGCATTTAACGAATAAGCCATTTACATGTAATATGCTATCTATAGCTTACCCTGAGATGATCGCTGAATCCGATGATGAGTTGGAGGGAGATATCTTCCATGATGTCTCCGTTGAGGAATTATTACATAATGAATTTTATTTTGATGGCTCTATACCTAGTATAGCCCAGCTTGAGGCCACGACTCCTCAAGATGAATTATCCAAGCTAACCTTGGCAGAATTACAAGAATTGGGCGTTTCACCCACCCCACCTAATTTTGAGAAAGATCTACACATGGAAGTAGAAAATGTCATAAAAATTAACATTGGAACTGAGGATAATCCTCACATAATCAACATTGGATCAGAATTGAGTCAAGAAAAATAGGATAAATACATTGCATTTCTTAAAGAATATGAAGATGTCTTTGCTTGGACATATGAAGATATGCCAGGTTTAGACCCTTCTGTAGTTATGCATCACCTAGTAGTCCATCCGGATGCTAAACCTGTTAAACAAAAACTTAGAAAAATGCATCCTAAAGTGGCCTTACTAGTCAAAGGGGAGTTAGAAAAACTCCTGAATGTTATTTTTATACAAGCCATTGATTATGCTGAATGGATCTCGAATGTAGTTCCAATAACTAAGAAAGAAGCTACCAAAGTTAGGGTTTGCATAGACTTTAGAGATATTAATGTTGCATGCCCTAAAGATGATTTTCCTCTTCCCAATATGGATCAGATCATTGATTTTACTGTTGGGAGTGGAATGATATCCTTAATGGATGGATTTTTTGGTTATAATCAGATCAGGATAGCTCCTGAAGATCAGGCTAAAACAACCTTTATTACCCCTTGGGGGACCTTTTGTTGGAAAGTGATGCCATTTGGTTTGAAGAATGCAGGTGCAACATATCAACGAGCCATGACTTATATCTTTCATGATATGATGCATGATATACTACATGATTATGTAGATGACATTATAGCTCGTTCTATTAAAGAAGATGACCATTTAGATGACTTGAGAAAAGTATTTGATCGGTTAAGGGAATATCTTATCCGATTGAATCCAGCCAAATGTATATTCGGAGTTAAGTCCGGTAAATTATTGGGGGTTATAGTTTCTTTACGTGGCATCAAAATTGACCCTCTCAAGATTACGGCTATCACTGATATGCCCGCGCCCACAAATATATCTGAATTACGGAGTTTACAAGGTAAGCTTCAAGCTATCCGTCGCTTCATCGATAAGCTGGCGGATAAAACTGGACCCTTTCTTAAGCTTCTTAAGAAGGATGTCTCTTTCCATTGGGACAATGAATGTCAGGAAGCATTTGAACTCCTCAAACAATATCTTCTTAACCCACCTATGCTTTCACCACCTAGACCTGATCGCCCATTTATCTTGTATATTTTTGCTTCAGATTTTGCCTTAGGAGCTATGTTAGCTCAACTGGATGATGAGAAAAGAGAGCGTGCCAATTATTATATTAGCAAAACATTAATCAGTTATGAAACCCGCTACACAACATTAGAAAAGTTATGTCTAGCAGTCATATTTTCTACACAGAAACTATGCCACTATATGCTCAGTCAAAAAACATATGTTATTGCTAAATCCGATCCTTTGCGGTATCTCATGAGTCGACCTTATTTATCTGGTCGCACAACAAAGTGGGTTCTTGCTCTAAGCGAGTTTGAACTCATGTTTATAGGACAGAAGTCTGTTAAGGGTCAAATCATAGCAGATCAATTAGTTGTTGCACCCTTAGAGTCTACCCATCCCCTCATCATTGAGTTTCCTGATGAATGCCTTAAACTAGAGGCAGACCATCCAGAGCAATGGTCCTTATACTTTGACGGAGCCCGATGCATGAGTGGGGCTGGTGCAGGTATTATTCTAATATCTCCATAGAAACATCTTATACCTCTATCCTTTAAATTAACGTTTGCTTGTACTAATAACACTGCTGAATATGAGGCTCTAATCCTTGGCTTACGAGTTGCCTTGGCACTAAAAATTAAAAATCTATTAGTTTTCGATGATTCTCAACTTGTTATAAATCAAATTAATGATGTTTATCAGACCAGAGATGATAAATTGCATCCATATAAAGCATATGTATTACAATTAATATCTTTATTTGATCAAGTTACCTTGGAAGCTATTCCTAGAACTAATAATCGTGCGGCTGACGCTATGGCTGCAGTTGCATCTCTTTTACCCTTGGAGTTAGATGATGAATATGCTACCATCATTATTCATCGACTCCAGGAACCCGCTTCAAATAAATCATGCTTAGAACCTTTGGATGTGTTTCTAATCAATGAAACTACTCCTGAACTTTGGTACACTGATATATTCAATTTTCTTCAAAATGGGACCTTCCCTGAAGGTTTTAATAGAAACCAACATCGGTTATTACGTAGACGAGCAAGTCGCTTCGTAATAATTGGCAATACATTATATAGGAGATCTTTTGAAGGTATCCTACTGAGATGTTTGAATCTAGAAGAATCTAGATCAGCTTTGAGTGAAGCCCATGATGGATCTTGTGGGGGACACTTTAGTGGTAGCGCCATTGCTAAGAAGCTCCTTAGGATAGGATATTTTTGGCCTACCATGGAGAATGATGCACATGATTACGTGCGCCATTGCGACAAGTGCCAGAAACATGCTGACCTTGTCCATGCGCCTGCACAAGAACTGTAGGCTATTTCATCCCCTTGGCCCTTTTCAAAATGGGGCTTAGACATCATTGGAAAAATCAATCCTGTGTCATCTGATGGACACAAATTCATCATAACCGCCACCGAGTATTTCACGAAGTGGGTTGAAGCTATGCCCTTAGCTTCTTGCACTGGAACCCAAGTTTCCAAATTTATTTTTAATCAAATTATTTGTAGGTTCGAAATTCCTGCAAATCTCATCTCGGATAATGGAACTTGTTTCAAAAATAAATATGTAAAGAAACTATGTCAAAAATATAAAATTCAACATCGTTGGTCCACTCCCTATTATCCTCAGGGTAATGGCCAAGCAGAAGCATCTAATAAAACATTAATTAAAATCCTCAAAATACTGGTCAATAAATCTGGTCGAGATTGGCACATTCAATTATATCCTGCTTTGTGGGCTTATCGAACTAGCGTTCATACTCCCATGGGCACTTCACCTTTTGTTTTGGTTTATGGCGCTAAAGCTATTTTTCCCTTTGAATTAGAAGTTCCTTCTTTGGCTCTACTACTTCAAGATACTGAAGTAGGAGATGAATATCATGCTGGCAGATTTAGTCAGCTGGAACTCCTAGATGAGAAGTGCATCAATGCTTTGGAGCATCTTTGAGCCTACCAGAACAAGCTTAAACGAGCATACCTCAAGAAAGTTCATCATCGATCCTTTGAGATCGATGACCTTGTCTTAAAAGAAAATAAAAAAATACTAATGCAACTAAAGACCTTAAAGGTAAATTTGAACCTAACTGGCTTGGGCCATATATCATCACTGCTAAATTTGGATCGGGAGCATACAGATTAGCTACCTTAGATGGTAAAGATCTTAAAGAACCTATGAACATTATGCATCTTAAGCGCTATTATGCATAATTCTGGTAATTTCATCATTGTATATATTGTACATCTTGTCTCATTTTAGTAAATTCATATAAAAATTTCAAAAACAATCATATTGTGTATCTTCTCAATTCATAAATCAAAATCAAAATATAAAAAACATCAAAATCATCAAAATCTTCAAAAAACATCTTTTATTTTTGCACCTGTCAATTCTTGAAGTATTGCAGTCATATTTTCAATTATTTTGGATAAATTAGCATTTATTTGGAATCCCGCACTTTCACACTCACATGAATAAATATCTTGATTTTATTTGGTATGATTATTAATCTCTCTTATATCAAAGTCCACAGTTGAATTAAATAAAGTTTTGAGCATAGAGAATTGATCTTGTTATTTACTTGAACCAAGTATATCTTTTCACATTAAAATGATTTCATTGCAAATTCAATATGATGCTACATAGTAGAAGTGGTTTCTTGAGCGAAAAGTTTCCCCTGCTATCCTATCATGCACATGGTCTAGAATCTTTGAGAATTGACAAAAGGACAAGCTCACCCCTGCCTAGAATAAAAATCCCTTGCTCTACAGACCAATCCGAGCAAGTATCCCTAGTATAGGAAGAAAAAGAAAAGTCAAAGAAAATGAGAAAAAGAAAAATATCATTTTGTACCATCGCAAGCAATATTTCAGCATTATCTCAGTTCCAAGCAAAAATACAAAAAAAAAAAGAAGAGAAAGAGAAAAGAAAAAGCAAAATGCAATAAATCCCTTTCCCTACCCCTTGAAAAGAAAAGAAGGGTGAATGAGCTTGAATCCCTGGAATTCTCAATTATTCGAAAACCGTGAGGTAAGCCCCATAACAGGTGGTTTGTGCCCAACCCGCTTGGCCTTGGGTAACTCCTAGCATGGTGATATGTCTGTCACATTAGCGACCTTCTTTTGTACAGACCTATGTCTGCTTATGGATCAGCTAGCTCTTGATGACCCGACTTACATAGTAGTCTGGTACGGTTACATGCATATAAATCATGGTCAACGAACACTTATTTGGTTAATTCAAATTACTTGTATCAAATTATCTTGCTCAAAATTGGTAAATGAACAATACAATTGCACACACATTTGTATTTGAGAGATTTTGTATCATTATGATAAATCAAGATCGGCAATGAACTCACATATGCACATGAGGGTTCCTTATAAATCTACATTTTGTCTTTGAGATAATTTAAAATATTTATGCAAATATTTTGGAATAATTTCATCTTCTTATTTGAGAACATCTGCTTAGCGTAAAAACAATTAAATACATTTTTTTCCAAAATCCAAAATTTTCTTTCAAAACATGTTCAAAAATCTAGCAATAAAGTCACATTTATATATACTTTCGACTTCCGCAACGATGGTATAGTTCCTAAAACCTAAACTGGAATTTTATGCCTAGCGCAAGTCCTCATCTTATATATTTTTTGTTTATCTCAAAATCAAAAATCAATTATGCAATAAAATTATTTTTGGATTTCGCGATGATGGTATAAGTCTATACTTATAATTCTATGCCTAGCGCAAACCATTGTTCTAATTTTATTTCCCATTCATTTTAATTCATAAAAACATATGGCTTACATCATTATGTTACACAATTGTGCTTTAAAAAGAATGAACACTTTTTTCTATTTCATTTCATTATGTCAACATTCAATTTTGCAACGATGGTATAATTCCTAAGGAATTGTTCAAAATTTTATCACACTTAGGAATTTTATGCCTAGCAAAAATCATATTTTTTATATATTTCATGCATAATATTTTCATGAAAATCTGAAAACAAATCATCACCATCATCATCATTTTTCATCATCACAACACAAAGTCTTAAGACAGTCTCTTAAGCACTCTTTTACTTTTAGCAATATTTCTATACTGGGATTAGCTTGACGACCTAGCGAGCGGCGACTCCATGAAATGGTCATATAACAACGACAATGTCCTTTGAAATTATTGTTAGAAGTCCCTTTATTTTTCATCAAATCATACCACAACAACCAATTTGTTTACATCAGATTATTTCATTTAAATTTTACAACATGACATAAAATTATACTATTTCCAACGACATAATTACATGAATAATCAATCAACAATTCAAAATTTAAAGCATCATAAAACATATGGACAAGTCATATCACAAAAGATTCATATATATATATATATATCTATACATCATATCAAAACGGATTGGTATGCCACAATCTATACCCTGGCATACTCAATCCTCTCAAAAATATACAGTCTATAGTCAATGTGCAGCTAGTCTCGAGAAGCCCTCGAGCTCTCAGCCTCATCTCCTCTCCCACCCTGAGGTGGAGGAGGTGGTCCCATCGAGGTCCATGCTGTATCATGGGTCCTCGACGTCGATCATGAGGATGTCCTCGATGATCCCATCATGACCGGCTCCGCAATGGGGGCTGGCAATGGTATCCTCTGGTTCTCTAGAACCACATGATAGTACAATCCCTGGTAGAACATGGTCTGAGCAATAGCCCATGCTAGATCCCGAGTGCTCGCCCCTCCGCTCTGAGCCCTGAGTCATGTAGCCTCATCCTGTAGTGTCTGCACCTGAGCTCGGAGGTGGGCATTCTCAGCCCAGAGAGCCACCATCTCGTTGCTCTCCCCCACCTCGACACCCTTGCCCTTATCGGGCGATGCTGGCCTATCCCTCTACTGAGAAGGGAGTCCCTCCTCCCTCCTCTCTAGCTATTGTGGTCTCTTCGGAGCCTGTGGCACTCTTCGACGTCTCTCCTGAGGAGACCATCATTGCTCCCTCCCTCCATGACTCCTCACTGCATCGATGGTAGCCTGGCACCGCCTCCCCATCCATCGCACCACAGCATGCATCGGACCCTATGCCCTCATCATTCGAGGAGGGTGGATGCCTACATACTAGGCATCATATCCATCTGTGACCCCAACATCATCCCCATCCACTAGCTGAATGGGGGCATCATCAACATCCTGACTCTAGAATCGTTACATATCTAGAGCCCCGCTTAGTGTAGTGTTATCCCGGATAGTCTGAGAGTACTCATAGTCTCTGAGAGAAGGGATCCCCTACTGTAGACCGAACTACCTCAAAACTCGGTCATAGCGGTGGAGCTCTACCTCTCCTCACTCCATCCTCAGCCAGAAGACTCGCCTGATGCGAGCCAACTCCTATCCATCCTCTCCCCACCCTGGATGCTCTCTCCATGGCCTCCAGGTGATCTGGTCAGGGATGAGGTCATCTAGCAACCTCCGAGACATCGACAGATCTATCCACCATTGTGACCCTCTCTAGAGCCACCAATAGAAAACCTAGGGTCTCTCCCAGTCAACCCCTATCAGTGGAAGCCCTACCGGCCTTCGCATCGTAATGTGCTCCCAACACCAAACCTGTAGCAGTGATGTCAATACTAGACATCGACCTCCCTTGTATACGACCCCGTATAGGATCCTATACAAGTGGCATAGTACAAAGCTGCCCCAAGAAAACCTATAGCCATGGTCTCTCATGTCATAGACCACATCTGAGAGTAGCCATGGTAACCTGCATCCACTCTGGTGGCATAGCAGTAGGCCACCCACTACCCCTACCAAAACTTGAGTCAATCGAGATGCCCCAGGCATCTGCCTCAATGTCTCGATGTTCACCTCGCCCTTCTCCAGGGTGAAGCTAGGGTCTCCGCATAGTCGCATCATGGCATGGCCCTGATTGGCCGTAGGAGTCATCAATCGCCCATGTATGGGGATCCTCAAGATCCTCCATACATCCTCTAGAGTGGGAGCCATCTCCCCTATCGATAGCTAGAAGCAGGATGACCCTGGATACCACCTCTCTGCTAGGGCTGTCAATAGCCCCATGTCTATAGGTATTTGTGGCATCTCTACCACATGCTGTAGCCCAACCTTCGATAGTCGGTCTCGCTTCGCCTGATCGAGCATGGCTACATCATCTTTGAGCCCCCCGTATTTCCACTCTTAAATTTTTAGTAATCCCCTCTACAAAATAAACAATAAAACAACAAAAATCATTAATAGATAATCATTAAAATCAGTTAAATCAATTTCATCTTATAAAAAAATGATATCATCCATTATTGGATGATATCATACTAAATTAAGTCAAATCATCCTTGGTAGGATGAAATCGTCTCCGATTTCTCAACTTGGGGATCGCCCCTTGTTGGACGGGATCGCCCCTATTTCATCGATTTTACCCCTAGACGAAATCGAAGATCTAGGGACGATTTCATCCCGACGTCGTCGACGGCCTAAAAATGGCCGTGATGCCCCAAAAATAGTCAAAATTCAAATTAAAAATCACACAAATCAAATTAAAAACATAATGCATCAAGTTTAGATCCTTACCCGCAACCCGCGTCGGACCTCTGTCGATCTGTGTGTCGTTTCCACCATTTTGTCTACAGAGCTCTAAAACAATAAAAGTGAACAATAACAATGAATTAGGGTTTTACCCTATTTTTTTAATTTTATTTAAAAACAACTTTTTTTAAAAATTTTGCTTTTTCGCGCTTTTACCTCAAACGTTCGATTTGGGTAAAAACACGGAGGGGGCACCATAGTAAGCAGTCGTACGATTCGACCTAGAATCGTCGTCTAAAAAATGGAATAAATTTTTGCTTTCTCGTAAAGCGTAAAGAACTCATCTTTAACGCATTTTCTTTGAAAAATTCGCTAAAGAGGGGGCAAAATGTAGCACCCTAAAATTGGCGTAGTTAAACCCTTAGTAAAAAGATAAAAATTTGAATTTTAACCCCGAAATCGCCCGTTAACCGCTCCCCCCATTTTTCGTGCCATTTTTAGGAGTTGTTTTGACCGTTGGACGATATCGTCGCCGATCAGACGAAATCGTCCCAGATCGGATGAATTCGTCTGGAACAGAACGTCCAGACGATTTCGTCCCAAAACCAAATTTTCATAATTAGCTTCTGTTTCAACAGCCTCTCCAACTTGGGCAGAAGCGTGTCTACGTAGTTGGAGATTCCTCCTTTGGAGATCTCCCAGATTGGGATGATCCCCAACCTCCTAACCTCCCCTAATCCTATATAAACTAGGATTTTCTTAGTTTATCCCCCTGGCTCTCCTCCTGACTCTCTCCCTGGTTGATTTTCCCTGCCATTTAGCTTTGTTGTGTTAAGACGTCCTATCCACCATTGTTTGCACTCGTAGTTTTAAGTTTTCATTGCAGGTTTTCACTATGCTTCAGCTGGAGGAAGCTCGGATCGTCGCAAGCGATTCCACATGATTTCGGATGATCCTATCATAGATCGGCGATGATCTCGTACGATTGGAGGTGATCTCGACTACAGTTCAGATTGGGGGCAATCAGAGCCCTGAGTTTGCATTTCTCATCTTCCTTCCTTATTTTACTATGCATTAGCTTGATTATTTTCATTCTGCATCCTGGAGTTCACCTCATTTAGCATAAATGCATGATAAAGTTAAAATAAGTTATTAAAACAATGCATTTCCTTTAATCTGCTATCTAGATTTATCAGTTAAGCATTTATACTCTCACTTCTATCATTTTGCATTATTCTTGCAGTTGCATTTTTGGTTTTTGGTGTCTATTTTTGTGATTGCAGGTTTCTAACGAATTCATCAGATCGACGATGATCTTGTCTGATCTCAGATGATCGCCTATGATCTGGGATGATTCTGTACAATTGCAGATGATCCTATCATATTCGGGATGATCTGGACTCCTACAAGCTTTAGAATCTTCATCAGACATCCGAAATCAGGTGCATTCTTTCTCATTTAACATATTCCTTGTATTTAGGATTCATTCATGCTTTTTGTATTCATATAAATCGGCATCTTCATATAGAATAGCTTAGATTCATTTTGGCCAACCTAGGAATATGAATGATTGAGTATAAAATGAACACATCAAACCCATTCTCAACCTAGGCATGGAAACTGCCACTCAAAGTTTCCTGGTGAACCCCACCATCCATCAAAAATTCACCCTTATACCCCTCCCCCGAGAGGCGCGACCTTCAAAGGGCCTCTCAATCGAGGTATTGTCCCATCCTTCTCGCATCCCCCTTTCGGGCATGGATCCTATAGCCTGAAGGTAAGGGTGCAAAAAATTTGGGTTAGTACAGGTACTACATCACAAGTAATTACATCATGGAATTTATTTTTGACAAAAAATTGTAAAGTGCATTGCTTAGTTACCTATAGCTCCACGTCCTTCTCCACCCATCCTAATGGATATAGTTGTGGATGATCCACAGTCTTCAATCCCATCTGCTTCACTAGATCCTTAGAGATTAAATTTTGTTGGAATCCACTATCAAACAATGTTGTAACTTTTATCCTCTGCACTTGTATGTAGACCCAAAATAATTCTTCTTTCTTGGCCTATGAAGCTTGTTCCTCCTTCTTAGAGGTCTGGTCCTACCTTCGAGGCTTAATTTTGGTAGCACACTACCTTTCCTTCATCATCTTCCTCAAAACACCCTTCTTCCTCCTGCTCAACCTTTTTGGCAAAAATAGTAGATTTCTTCTTTTCCTTGTTCCACCATTTTGGTCTCTTTTCAGGGTGTAGCTTCCAACAGTCCTCACTTGAATGAGTGTCAAAATTGCATTCCTTACAATATTTTTCACCCTTTTTTATTTGGTGGTTGTAGCCCCTGATTTCTTCTTGCCTTTACTGCTGGAACCCTTGGTTTTCTCTGTAGGCTTGGAGGGTTTAGATGAAGTTGATACCTTATTATCTTTAATTGGCTTTCTGACCCTCATTTCTATGTATGTGACTTTAATGCATACCTTATCAATGTCATTGGCATCAAATAATGCCAATTCTATCCTGATATGATAAGAAAAGCTACACTTATATTAAAATTTGAGGATCTCAAAGATTAACGCCCATTAATATGGCTTTTTTTCTGAATTTTATGGTGTACTCTCGAACTATTTGGTCCTACCTTTGTATCAAATACAACCATCTCTCTTCCATATTAAACTGATAGCCAATACGATAAAATTGAACTCTTATAGCTTTCACAAATTATGCCCATGTTTTCATAATTGGTTGTTGATTTCTTGCTAATCCAACTGAATATGCCTCCCACCATGTGAGAGCATGGTCACCCAATTTCAATATAGCAAAGTTGATATGTTGTACCTTTGTATAAGACTTAGTACTAAAGTAAACCTCTAATTTCTTTAGCCACCCATCTAATTTTTCAATATCTAACTCTCCTTAATAAGTTGGAATATCAATTTTGACTTCTATTTTAAATGGATCTGCAGTCAAGGGTTGTGATGAGACATTCTCAGGTTGTTTGGAGTGGGATCCTTCAACCTCCATTTTATCACCATTGGAAGCACTAGACTCAATCTTAGATTTTGAATCTAATTTCTTTCTTCCATTCCTTGATTTCCTTTCTTCTTGAGAAAACACCATCTCCATCAAGCTTTAGAGAGTGTTTTCCATTTCAAGAAATTTTATTTGAAATTCCTTCTTGGATATTGTTGGAGAGTTAGGTTCTGATTGATCTATCATTTTCACAGATCTGATCCTTCTTCTCCTAATATATGGATTGTATGGGGCTAAGTCATTTCCTTAAGATATTTTACCTTGGATACACATTTCTTCAAATAAATCTGCTCTGATCCCAAACTTGATCCATAAAGAGCTAAAACTTGACTATTTCCTCAAATAGATCACAAATTTTGCTTAATATTTCAACTTAGGTTAGTAAAATATATTCATGCTTAGACTGTATGCTTTATATTGTATGTGATATATGATCTACTTATCAAATTGAAATTAATACTTAGATATTACAAAAAAGAAATCACACACACAATTATAAACTGCAAGATAAAAGATTTTTTAATGTGGAAACCTAAGATGGTAAAAACCATGACCCAAATAAATTGGATATATTGTTATTGGAATTCAAAGCTGATGCAATTCCTTATGGATATTCAGATGGCTACGTTCTTAAGTTTTTTCTCCCCAATATCTGCTATGGCATCTTCCTCCTCTACCTCTTGGTTCTCTCACTGTAGATGTGGTAATCAAACCCTCACAATGTGTTTATCTAAAAATCCCTCACGATTTGTTGTGTAAAAAGCCCTCACAATATATTTGTTTGTAAAAAACCCATCATAATGTGTTCTGCAAAAATAATTCATAATGTGTTTGTTTGCAAAAAAACCATCACAATGTGTTCTACAAAAATTACCTCACAATGTGTTGTGCAAAAATCTATCACAATGTGTTATGCCAAAAATCTGTCACAATGTGTTGTTCGAAAAAAACTACTTTTATTAAATGAGTGTAGCTCCCTTTCTTAAATGAGTGTTGGTATTTAAAACTAACTCCTTTTATTAAAGGAGTGTTGGTACTTAAAACTAATCCCTTTTATTAAATGAGTGTTGGTATTTAAAACCCCCTCATTGAATTTTGGAAGTTACAACCACTTTTCTATCATTTTGAACAACCCTTTTATAACTACCATAACTGTTTATGCTAACCTTCATTTTCTAATAAACCACTCTAGAAATATGCTCCTCAAAACTCGCTTTCTAATGGTACCATTTTTGTCCAATTTTACCTAGTAAGGAGTAAATTACGACATTTTAAAGATACCCTTATAATTAGTTTTGAACACATCGACCCATACATTTTGGGACTTCGTGGTTTAGTAATTTGACCATAACTTTGGCCTTGGTTGTCCGTTTTGAGCGATTAAAAAAGTGTCAAAAAGCTCTTTCCAAGATGCACGTCATGGAGCCATCCAAATTCACTCAACTTCCATGATTTTTTTTCAAAATTTAAAAAACATAGACCTTAATGCATTTATCCTCCACACTATGTTCCAACAAGTGTTGATTGTTCTGAAGTGAGGATTTTATCCAGAGCTCCTTCCACATTTCCTATATATGACCTTTTAGTTGGTCTCCTGATCAGTATCCATCCTCATCCTTTTATTTGTATCTTACTTCATTCCTATAAGGGCTATAAAATGATTACTGAGAACAAACGCA
This sequence comes from Wollemia nobilis, assembly GCA_028583015.1. NCBI lineage: Eukaryota > Viridiplantae > Streptophyta > Pinopsida > Araucariales > Araucariaceae > Wollemia > Wollemia nobilis. The sequence goes on from JAQPPZ010017128.1 coordinate 2,965,023, forward strand.
TTGTTGTTGGGATCTATATGATCTTTTTGAGGAATTGACTTGTTTGTTGTTTGAATATGACTTTTAGTTTTGTACTTATTTAAATTTTCTATGTTGTTCTTTTCTTGAATATTCATTGTTGGATAAGATGACTCTCCTTGGGTATTTTTCAAAATTAGGGTGGTTTCCTTGAAGTCTTGTGATATGTTGGAATTATGTAATGTGGTTTAGGAAGCTTTTGCTTAATCATTATTTCAAACCTTATATAGTGCTTAATTATGGTTTTATTAGAGAAGCCTATTAATTCTTTATTAATGTTTCATATAGATGTTAGATATCAAGTTTCTTGTTAATATTTTTTGTAATGCTTAACTATTCATGGATTGGGTATGAAAGATCCTCTAATAAGTCATAAATCCCAAACCTGAGAGGAGTTGCAAAAATGCAATAACCAGGATCCTTAGGAATTATCGCACCTCAGTCGTGCAGGATCGGGTGTGTCCCACCTAGTCATTAGAAAAATTATTTGTAAGACAACAATGGTGATCTCCTGGATTATGTAGGATTGGGTGGTCATGTTAGTTGTCATCAAAGTGGCAATGATCTTAGTTATCCCATGGAGGTATGGTAACTAAAAATCAAGGCTCTATGCTAATTAACATTTCTAGATGGACTTAAAGTTGAGTTAGGGAATAAGCATCCCCTTTAAGCATGTAGGTCCTAAAGGATAATCCCCATGTCATGGTCGCATGGTCCCATGCCATGAAGGATTTGAGAAATGTGGGGGGAATCACTTTGTATGTCCTTCCTAAGTGAGTAGGTTTAGTAAGGTGAACCCCAAAAAACCATGGAAGTTGACCTCTCATATCCACTAAGTATCATCTGCAACGACTTGGAACTCAAATGTGGTGAAGCCTTGTATGTTGAGATAGTGAAATTAAGGGTGTTTACCTTGTGAGTCATTGTGTGTTAGTGCTCTAAAAAATTTGGGTTGGTAGTTTTGGGTTGTTACACTATGTTGCCTAGTTCATAGGATGTTTAGGTTTTTCTCAATAGATTATAGGGTTTTTATTCATTTGTTTAAAATAACTACAATTCATATGGTAATATTTGCCTTGTTATAATAGAGGCCTTATGATGTAGATGCACTTCAATTTATCTATAAAAAAATGGCATTGCTACTTGGAGTACGCCAAATTTAATGATAAGTAGACAGTTTTTTATGTATTCTTTTTAGAAATGTCCTTAATTTGAGATCTAAAGAATATACTCTTAATAGCTCTTGTTAAATTCCTTCAAATTGAGCAACTTATTGGTTAATATTATGGATAACATTGGAATCATTATATATTTAAAAAAAAACAAGTAATTGATAATTAAAGTGACACTAATAATACAAAAATAACCAAATTCAAGTTTCTAATTTAAAGCTTATGGCTAAGCAATTCTCTTAGGTAAGTCAATTTTTGTTCACCTTTATTGAATGATATCATAAAAAAAATGATCTTGTGGAATCTTTCTCTAGATTTCATTAGTTGTAATAAAACAATTTAGGATTTGTCAAATATCACAACACTATTAACACATATCAAGACATTTTAGTGGTTAAATGCACTATAAGAGAATGTGCTAGTTACATGAATTACTATAGTTGTATATTGATTTAGGATTTCATAAAATAATGTGCTAGTGGCATGAATTACTACAATTGTGCATTTATGTGAGACTTTGAAAAATGAAAATTCACAATAGTAGAAGCCTCTCCAAACTTTCAAGTAAAGTTGATGGATATATTTCAACCTCGTATATGTTCCTTGGAAATGTGTAGAACAAATAATGGAGAGCTATTTGTGGAAAAGAAATTATTATGGCATATGCAAGATCAATAGCTTATGCTAACTAAATCTATCATTAACAATATGAATCCTAAAATTCATAAAGCAAAACACCTCTAATACTCACATGCAAGTGGAATTCAAAGAATCTAAGCTTATCCATAAAATTCCAACTATATAGTTTATCTATAAATTCTTGATTTTAGGCTAAATTTTAAACTTGGGAAAATTTGTGTTAGGGGAAGTTTGCACTTCCACAACTCTACCCATACCATGCCCATTATCATCCATATTCACTTTATTTGTAAGTATGTTACAAACGTTAAATTTCCACCTATAAATAATATCATAAGATGGGTTAGTGTTGTTGGAAATATGTTGAATATTTTTCATGTTATTTTGGTGGGGCTAATACTAAAAGGTACTAGACACTCTATACCTATACTCACCGGGGTTTAGGGCCGGGCCGAACCCCGAATAGGGGTTCGGGGACGGTAGCCCTCCAAAAAGTAGGGGTCTGAGGGTGGTAGCCTTCGACCAAATTTTTTAGGATTTAAGTTATTTTTAGATCCATATGGGTTTTTAAGGTTACTATATTTGAACCCATGCTTTTTCACCCATGATATTGTAAAAATTCGTGCATGTGCTTTATATATATTGCACTTGCATTAGGGTTTGGATAGATAGAAGGAGAATATTATTGTATTGGAGATGGTCAAGTTAATGCAATAATAAGATAATACCATACTATTTTTTGCCTAGTTGAGGGTTTCCAGGATAAATATTGTGTAATGTGTGAATCTATGATCTTCTTATTTGATTTTGTTATTATTGTTTTTTTTGTTTTAGTGTATCAGGGCTCTTTATTTCTCTTCATTTGGTATTAGATCTAGGTTTTAGCTTTGTTCGAGGAGTAAGGGTTTCAACCCTATGATAAATTAATTCTTGAGTAGGAGTCGTATGTGAAAGGATCCACGCAAAGAAAAAAGATGAGAAGCACATGAATAGAGATTGAAAAATTTAATGGATAAAATTTTGAGTTGTGAAAACTCAAGATGGAGGATCTGTTGGTTGATAGAGATCAGTGGATTATGGTCTTAGGAACAAAACCAACATCGATGACAGATGAGGATTGGCTAAAAATCAATAGAAAATAGGAAGGTAAGGATCTCTATGAGATTGTGCTTATCTAATTCGGCATTGTTGAATGTATCTACAGAGACCACAACAAAGTTGTTATAGGAGAAGCTGGAAATATTGTATTAAAAAAAGTCACTGGTAAATAAACTCTTTCTTCAAAATAAGTTGTATTCACTTTGGATGAATTATGGTGATTGTGGTTGAACATATGAATACTTTTAACATTATGGTAAGTCAATTAACCTCTATAGAAGTAAAAATAGATGAAGAGAAAAAGTGTATTACTTTACTTTGTTCATTACTTGATTCATGGGATAACCTTGTTATGACTATCATCAATACTACATCTACATTGAAAGTAGAGGATATAGTAAGAACTTTGCTATCTGAGGAGATGAGACAAAAATATTCTGAGGATTATCACCAAAAGGAAGCCTTGATTGTGGATCATTCTCAAGAAAGAAGAAAAAAGAAATCAGGAGAAAAGAAATAAAAATCTAGGGGTAAATTTGTTGCCCCAAAAAAGAGGAAATATTGAAATTGTGGTAAAGCAGGGTATTATAAAAGAGACTACATATCTAAAAATACTGATAATATTCAATCATCTGATGAAGGAACTTCTACAAAAATGAAGACCAAAAATGAATATTCAGGGGACTTATTCTTAGTTGTAGCATGCTCAAGTGAATACGATGACTCATGGTTGATTGACTCAAGTGCTTATTTTCATATGACTCCTCATAGGGAGGGGTTCAATGAATATGAAAATATAGATGGAGGTAAAGTCTTCTTGGGAGACAATTCGACATATAAAATAATAGGTCGAGGAAGAGTCAAGCTAATGCTAAAAGATGGAAGAATTAAAATCCTTCCTGGTGTGTTGCATATTCCAGGTTTGGTAAGGAATCTGATATATGTGAGTAAGATGAATGATGCAGGTGTGAATGTGGTATTCAATAAGGATAGTTGCAGGATGGTATGTGGATCCTTAGTGTTGTAAAGAGGAGTTCATACATGAATTTTGTTTATAATTGAAGCTAGCACTGTATGTATTAATTACAATAACTCTTCAGTTGTACAAGAAAATAATACGGCTTAAATGGCTTCAAGTATTACTACAACAAAGATAATATTGTGGTATCAACGCATGGGGCATATTCGTCAGAAAGGAATTTGAACATTGGAAATGAAAGGTATGGCTGAAGGACTTTTTGATTGCCCATTAAATTTTGATTTTTGTGAGCACTATATTTTTGGGAAACAAACTAGAGTCAAGTTTCCAAGTAGTGCTACAAGGTTTGAAGGAATTCTACATCTAGTTTACAGTGATGTGTTTATACCTGCAAAAGTGCCATCATTAGGTAAATCTATCTACTTTGTTATATTTATAGATGACTTCTCAAGAAAGACAGGTATATTTCTATGAAAAAAAAATTAGGTTTTTGATAAATTTAAAGAGTTTAAGGCTCTTGTAGAAAATCAGATTGAGAAAAATATAATTTTTTTGAGAAGTGATAATGGTGGCGAGTATTTCTCTAATGAATTTGAGCAGTTTTTCAAGGATTGGAGAATATAAATATAGAGAACAACTCTGTATACTCCACAACATATTGGGGTTGCAGAATGGATAAACTTGACATTGATGGATAAGGCTAGAAGCATGCTAAGTGGTGTAGGGTTAGAAAATATATTTTAGGCATAAGTTATGTAAACATATTGTTATATCATCAATATATCTCCTACCCCAGCTTTCGTGGACAAGACTCCACAAGAAGTATGGATTGGTAAGAAACCCTGTCTCATATATCTAAGGGTTTTTGGTTGTGATGCTTATATGTATTTCCCAAAAGAGAAAAGGACTAAGCTTGACTATAAATCTAAAAAATATGTATTTGTGGGTTATAGTACTAGTGTTAAAGGATATAAGTTGTGGAATCCATAAACACATAAGGTTTTTTTACAGTCGTAACATGATATTTAGAGAAAAAAAGGGATTATAAAACAAGAAATGCAACCAAGCAAAGAAATAGAAATAGTGTAGGTAAAATTGGAACAAGAAGAAGAACATGTGGTAGAACCTGAATTACAGAGAGATTATAAAGAGAAATATTTAGAGGAATAAGGTGAGGAGAAAGCTGAAGATGCAGAACCTATAACTCCAATTTTGAGGATATCAGATCGAGAGAGAAGACTTCCATATAGGTATAGTCCTTCAAATTTTTATTTTATATTTAATTTATCAGTTACTGATGAAGAACCCAAGATGATAAAGGAGGCACTTTAGTCAAGTGATAATAAGTCATGGAAAAGGGCTATGGAAGAAGAAATGAAGTCCTTGGATAAAAATAAGACATGAGACTTGGTTAAATTACCTCTTGGCAGAAAATCTATTGGTTGTAAGTGGTTATTCAAGAATAAGTATAATGTAGAAGGAAAGTTGGAGAAGTACAAGGCTCTCTTGGTAGAAAAAGGATTTTCTCAGGTTGAGGGAATTGACTTTGGTGATATTTTTTCTCCTGTGGCTAAACTAACTTCAATCAGATTTTTGTTGGCTATTTTTGTTGCTTTTGATTTTGAAATAGAATAGATGGATGTAAAGACAACTTTTCTACATGGTGAACTTGATGAAGATATATATATCACAACCATAATTCTTTAAGGTAAAAGGTAAGGAGGACCTGGTATGCAAGCTAAAGAAGTCTCTTTATGGGTTGAAGCAGTCTCCAAGGATGTGGAACAAAAAATTTAACAGGTTTGTCTTGACACTTGAGCTTGGAAAAAGCAAAGTAGATCCATGCGTATATTTCAAAAAGGAGGGTGAAAATTTTGTTATCATTGTATTGTATATGGATGACATGTTGTTAATTGGTAACTGTAAAGAGATGATAAAGCTACTAAAATCTTAGTTATCTTCTGATTTTTACATGAAGGATTTGGGTGCTGTAAAATTTATTTTGGGTATGGAAATAATAAAGGATCATGCAAATAGAAAGTTGTGGTTAAATAAAAGGAAATATTTTTATTTGATACTACAAAAGTGTAGGATGCATTATTTTAAACCAGTATGTACTCCATATCCAGTTGGTCAAAAGTTATCTGTTGAACATTATCTTAAAACAGATGAGGAAATTGAAGAAATACATCATGTTCCTTATGCTAGTGTTTTTGGTAGCCTAATGTATGCAATGGTCTGTACTAGACCTAATATTTCACATGAAGTGGGAGTAGTTAGCAGATATATGTCAAATCTAGGAAAGAAACATTGGATTGTTGTGAAGAGGATCTTTAGATACTTGCGTGGAACTACAGATTATGCTATCTATTATGGAGGAAATTTTGGAGGTGATGATATTGTAAATCTACAAGGATTTATGGATGCTGACTGGGTTGGATATCTTGATAAGAGAAGATCCATGAGTGCTTATGTGTTCAGGCCATTTGGAGGGGCAGTAAGTTGGATGAGCAAAAAGTAATCAATTGTTGCTTTATCCACTATAGAAGCATAGTACATTGCAGTAACTCATACCTGCAAAGAAGCAATGTGGCTACAAAGGTTGTGTTCAATAATTGGTCTTAAACAATAATTAGTCTTAAACAGAAGGCTATGAGAATTAACAATAACAATCAAAGTGCAATATTTTTGGCTAATAATCTTGGTTTTCATGATCGATCAAAACATATTGATATCAAGTACCATTTTGTGAGAGAGATGGTTGAAGAGAACTAGGTGATATTGGAGAAAGTTGATACAAAGAAGAATATTGTTGATTCATTAACAAAGGTTGTACCTGCTTAGAAATTTTCTTGGTGTAGAAGATATATGGGCATGGTTGCCCTTGATAGTTGACAATGACAATTTTTAGCCCCTATGGAAAGTATTCAACAAGTGGGAGAATGTTGAAAATATGTTTCCATGTTATTTTGGTGGGGCTAACACTAAAATATACTTGACACTTTGTATCTATACTCATTAGGGTTCGAAGGCGGTAGCCCTTCGAAAAGAAGGAGTCCAAGTGCGAAAGCCTCCAACCATTTTTTTTAGGGTTTAAGTTATTTTTAGACCCATATGGGATTTTAGGGTTACTATATTTGAACCCATGCTTTTTCATCCATGATATTGTAAAATTTGTGCATGTGCTTTTGTTATATATATCGCACTTGCATTAGGGTTTGGATAGATAGAAGGAGAATATTATTGTATTGGATACAATCAAGTTAATGCAATAATAAGATAATACTGTACTGGTTTTTGTCTAGTTGAGGATTTCCAAGATAAATATTGTGTAATGTGTGAATATGTGATCTTCTTCTTTTGATTTTGTTATTACTGCTTTTTTGTTTTAGTTTATCGGGGCTCTTTATTTCTCTTCAAGTGTGAAGTTCTACCTATAACCCTTTGAGGATTGCATGCAATAATTAATTTATGCATACACAAATATAGCTTTCACTTTCACATATGCATTATCAATAGCTTGTGTTTAGTAAATCTACCACCATATCAATATGAATCCTACAATTTATTAAAAAAATAAATCAAATACTCACATGCAAATGGAATTCAAAGTATATAATCTTATTCACAAAATTCTAACTACATAATCTAAGCTTATCCATGAAATTCTAACTACTAGTCCAATAAGGAGTCATTTATGTAAGTTAAACAATGAAACAATTGATCATTTATTGGTTGCTTGCTCCTTTACTAGACAAGTTTGGAGGGAGGTTATAGCATAGTTAAAGCTTCCTATAGGATGACAAGAATATTCCTTAGGAGAGTGCTTAAAATTTTGGTTTGAAAATAGGTATTACAAAGGTTTTATAGCTCTCCCATTGTTTGTTTCTCCTCCCAAATCATTGGAAGTTTAAAAACTATAAGGTTTTGGCAACAACAAAGGTAAACAGACAAATCATCCCTCCAAAGATTGACAAACAAGGGCTTGGGTTTTTTTATGGGGCTAGACAGGGGGTCCTTGAAGTTTGTGGAGCAAGAGGATTACTATATATTTTTGACTCTCATTATTTTAAATTCAAGGTTGGATCGGGAGAAGGTTCTAATAATTATGCAAGAATTATGGCCCTCAAATTGTTGGTTCAATTGACAAAATCAAAAGGAATACAAAATATTTAAATTTACGGAGACTCACAAGTGGTATTAAATAGAATGCTTGGTGTTTTTAGGATAGAAAACATGATTCTACAACCCATATCTCAAATAAAAGAAGTTGTAGATCAAAGTGAAGCTTGTACTTTTTGGCATATTTATACAGAACTAAATAGGGAAGTAGATGAACTCTCAAAGGAGGTACTTTAGATTGATCCAAGTATGTGTTTAATAACAAAATTCAATGAGGACAATGCACTGCAACTGATCCAAATATCTATCTAGGGGGATTACTACACTCTAGTTAGTGATTTAAAGGATATTGTTTGATAAATTGATAAGGTGCCTAAGAATAGAACTAAGCATGATAGAGATAGCTAGTTATGATGTATAAATGACCTGATTTTTAGATCACTATTGAAATTTTGAAGAAATGCCAGAGGCATATGAATAATATTTTCTTAATATAAAATTAGACTTTTTTCCCAAGGAAAAAAATCAAAATCTAAGCTTATCAACAACTTGATGGTCCTTTGGTTTCTCCTTTAAAACCAAACATTAAAATTGGAATAATTTGTGTTAGGGGAAGCTTACACCTCCATAAGCCTATCTATATCATAAATATTATTATCCATATTATGAACATTATTATCTCCATGACTTATTAATAGCACAATGTGGAACATACAATTTGGATTTCATGTCTGACTTAAGTTATAAACATACATAACATATAGTATGTGTTATGGTAGGCATTGTTGCATTTGTTTTCATTATCCACTTATCCATATGTTATAAACCTCAAAACTACAATGCTAGCCTTTGCTATTAAATAAGTTAAATTTTAGTTTTGATGTTTGATTAATTATGTTAGTAAATTCAATAAACATACTTATATAGTCCACAATCAATAGAAAATCATATAAAATTATAAAACAAAACTAAAACTTGATAGTACATTATCTATAAAATTCATTCCCAAATATGAAATGAAATGAAAGATTTTAATTATGTCCGCGAGACCCAAATATGGTCTATGGGACCTCAAATATGGAAGTACAATTACTCAAATCATATCATATGATATTTAATATCTTTGAAAAGGTTGTTCCTTCTCCTGCTAATTTGTGTTAGCAATTCCCCAAATTTTTTTATTTTACTGTCTTCAAATAAATCTGCCATAAACTCGTTCCCAAGTGTTTCTTTGTATTTGTCACAAATATCTGAAAATATCAAGCATTTATAGATGAAGTGTTCCTCTGTCTCTACTGCCCCTATGCTGCATAGAGTACATATCCTTTCTTCCCATTGTTCTTTGGGTGTTGTCCATCTCCTTGTTTCACATCTAAGCCTATGAGAGCTAGTCCTTATCTGAGAAATGAGTATTTTTTCCTTCCACTTGATTTCAGCATCTATATACACTTTTTCCTTGTGGTCATACGTTGGGTTAAAATTTGCAATATAATATTGTCTTTTCCTGCTTGCATTTTTCCACATTCCACTTCTGGACTTTTCATTCACATAATTTTTTATGTCTTTGTTGACTTTTGGGCATTCATTTATGTTGATTTCCCAAAGTTTCATCCGTTTATGATTTTGTTTCATCCATGTATTCTTTCACCTATGCAAATCTTCGTCCCTAGCTGCCCTAGGCCATCTATCATTTGTCATGTTTTCTATTTTTTCAAGTAACATAACAACTTGGTCATAGCAATTGCTTCTAAAGGGAACATTCCAGTTTCAGCTAGAATAATTTCATAAGGGGTTGTGGCCTTAATTTTGAGAAAGTTTGTGATTAGATATTTTTGAATCCTTTCTATTTGCCTCCATTTTGCATTTGTTGTGCCACTAGCCCACACCTCGCAACCATACAACATAACCGGTGTAACAAGTAGGCCATATAAGACCTTGGTGGTCTTCCAGTCCCACAACTCAACATTCCTACACCTGTTCTCCAACCACTTTGATTTCTTTTCATCCTACATGTATTCCAATTAATTTTGTCATGAAAGTCTATGCTCAGGTATTTGTATTCTACTACTACATCAAGTGGTTCTCTTGCAAGCTGAAATTTGAGTTGTTGCTTCTTCTTTTTTGCTGAAAAAATCATAATTTTTGTTTTGCTCGTGTTCACCTGCATCCCATCTTCTTTAAAAAAAAGTTCTAGAGCTTGAAGGTGATCTTCTAGATCTTTGGCTATTTTGGCCACAAGAATTACATCATCTACATACATGAGGATTTTTACCATATATTTTGCTAAACGCACACCCTCTCCCCCAAATTTGTTTATCCATTCTTCTAACTTGTCAATGTACAACCCAAATAAGGTCGGAGATAGAGGGCAACCTTGTTTGACACCTATGTCACTACCAAAACATTTAGATAACCCTTCCTGTGTTCTGATTCTAGCATTTACATGCTCATATAGTCTGTGAACTGTTGCCCTGTAGTGAATTGGAACCTCTAGCTCTTCCATTCGGCTCCAAATTTTTTCCTTGGCACTGTGTTAAATGCTTTTTTGAAGTCTACAAAACAACAAAAATCTTCCTCTTTTTTGTCCCATATTTTTTCCACTATGTGTCTGAGCGTGATACAGTGATCAATAGTTGAGTGCTTGGGCCTAAAACCTGTTTGCCCCTTTGCTCTCTTTCCCTTTTCTTCTACCCATATGCCGATCATACGCTCTATCATACTCCCAAAAAACTTTGCAAAGAGAGGGTTGATCATGATAGTTCGATAGTTTGAAGGATTATTTACATCTCCACTTTTAAACAAAGGAATGGTCAAGCTAGTTGTCCACTCAGTAGGGAAGCCATTTTGTAAGACCTCATTGAATTTTTTTTTTATTTGCGATGCCAAGATATCTACCCCTCATTTTATATGCTCTGCTTGAAGATTGTCTATGTCACGGGCTTTACCAGTTGCTAACTTTTTTATCCCTTGAATAATGTCTTCAATTGTGAAAAGTTCTTTCTTGACAATGATAGTAGGGGGTGTCTCTTGCTAGTTACTATGTTGATACAATTGTTTTGAATACTCCAACCATTGATTAACTGTTATGTTATTTTCAGTTTGCATCCTTTTCACGCTTAGTTCCTTCCAAAATTTCTTTGGTTCATGCTTTCCTAAGTAAATCAATTCTTCCTCCTTGTTCTAGTGTATTCTTCTTTTTTTGCCCTTACCAGTTTCTCATATGTTTTTTTGTTTGCTCTTGTTTTACCCGTTGGTTCCTTTAGTAATTTTCGCATTTTTTTGCAATCTTCATCGAACCATGGGTTGATTGAAAAGCTATTCCTTTCTTTCTTTTTAGGTTTAACTCTCTTGCATTTGTTTAGAGCTTCTTGAATAATGTGCATTAACCATTCACTCTTACTGTAATCTCTACTACTGTGATATAGTTCTTCCCTTTCCTGTAACTTGTTATTTAATACTGTTCTAAAATTCTGCCGATTTCCATCTGTTAAGAGAATGATGAACTCTCTTTTGCATCTACAATAAATGCTAAAATAAAACAACTTAAAAAAATTAAAATAATCTTGGTTTAATTTATTCATTAATAATATCAAATGATATTAATTCAACCAATTATATTCCTCAATATTTAAGGAAACCTCGGATCAAATCTTACCAAATAATATATAAATAATATCCAAACTAATATTATACCATACCACTAAGCAGTGATGATATAATATTGATAAGACAATTTTAATCTCATATAACCAATTGAAAAAGAAAAGAAAAAAAGTTTTTTATCACAATTATTATCACACAACCCATTTTTATATAAAATATAAAATTCTTGATACATGTTCATATCTATATTAAATTTAAACATTTATATTAATAAAAAAATATTTTTTTGTAATCCCTAAAATCCATCTTGAAGACGCATCCTACTATAAATGGATCTTCGAGGAGATACACTGGATCTTGTTGCATTTCCTTATGCCAATACCTATTGTTTATTTTTTAGAAATGAGTTTTATTGTAATTTACTATACTAATACTTAAAGTTTTATAGATCATAGTTCATTTTTCAATCTTAGTGATTGATGTTTTAAATGGACTTTTTTATTTGCTTGTAAAAATGGGTCTGGCTGTATTTCACTAATGGATCTTCAATATGCCAACATCTAAAGTTTTATAGATCATACTTTTTTTTTTTTAATGAAATCTTTTTTATTTGATTGTAATTCTTTGATATTTATGAAGGACTTTTTGTTCTCAAGATAGTGTATGTCTGGCTGCGAAGAGTTAAAATATTCTTATTAAATTAGAGGAATTGGAGAGCAAGTGGGTAATTAAAACTCTCTAATTAAGAGGTTCAAATCTCTCCCCTCAAATGTTGAAGATATATTGCAAATATGTTATATACAGAAAACTATAAATCAAAATATCCTTATTAAACGTTTTTTTGTTCATCTTTAAAAAAAAACTAAAATTTAAAACTTAACCAAATAATTTGGCTACTTTCTCTATAATATTTTGAAAATTATATAATTTTGTTCATCTTAAAGAAAAACTCAAATTTGAAACTCGAGCCAAGTAATTTGTCTTGAAAATTACATACAAAACATAAACACGATAACTTTAAATGAAATGCATACAAATCATAAACTACATTTCATGTTTTGTTGAGATAGTAATATTCTTCAATAATTATTATTATTATTATTTTTATATTTTCATCTTTTAGTTTTATTTTTAAAATGAAAGGATTAAAATTCGTCATAAAAATTTATGTAAACTTATTATTCATATGTTTTAGATGAGTTGGAGAGGGTAAGGTGAAGCAATCCTCTAAAGAAAATCCATGGTTCGAATCTCCACCTTACCAAACTCACATTGAGTACTTAAAATCCAGTTGATTATAGGAAAATCCATGATTCTAATCCCCACCTTACCAAACTCACATTAAATGCCTAAAATCCAATTGATTATAAGGTTAAAGCCTAATAAAACTCTGTCTGAATTTTTTTTTACTAGATTCAAATTAGAAAGAAATAATAATAAATTATTAAATACTCATCCCAATTCCCACATAATATTCCTATCTTCTAATCTTACTTTAAAAAACAAACTACTAAACCCTCGTCCCAATTCCCCACACATCCATCATTAAACCCTCATCCCAATCCCCCACACATCCATTATTACATCCATTAGTTTTTGCTTTCTCCAGGCTTTCACCCTACATCCACAGTGGATCAAAAAATATTTTAAACAAAAGTTTTTAACTGTAAGAATATTCAAAGTCACAACTCCTTATGGGTAACTAAAACGTGTGACCAAGCAACACATAGTAATACTACAGTTGAATGGAACAACCCCAAGTTAAAATTTATGGGCGCACACGAAAATAGTCCTCCGGCCAGAAAACAGGTGAGCAGAGACATGCGCAGGAGATAAACAGCAATATTGAGCGCCCATGGAAATAGGCCTCCCGCAAAATAGTAGGTGAGCAGAGAAGTGCGCAGGAGACAAACAGAAAGATTGAAATTAGCATCATCATTGCAAAGCCAACACGTACATTTACCCACCGCCTGTGTGTATTAACTTCTGTGCGCGAGATCCATAAAGCGGAGACTTCTTCGGGATCAATTTTCACCATTCCCCCTGCATGGAGGTTCGCCAGCCACATATTCCTCCAGCTTTAGCCTCTGTGTAATTCCTCTCCGCTGTTCAACGAGGTTATAAGAAATAAAGCCAAGCGTAGCGGCCGACACAAGGGCAGACAGAAGTGGAAGTTTCCCATAATCCATATGTATTTCCTCTGAAGAAAAACATGCGGATATGAGAAAGGTCCTCTGAATCATTATGTACATCCCTAAATAAGATTGTATACTCTCATCTTTATCCAGGTCGCGCATCCAAGGAATCGCACCCATGTCATCGGAATCCAAGAGATTCATAACCCTCCCGCCATCAACAATAGGCGATTGCATTACAATTGCGTGTCCCATTACCTTTTCCTGTAATTTTGAAACGTCTTCTTCTCCTTTGATCCAAACCCTAGTCTTCTTTTGAATTCTACCTGTCGTCGATGATCCAAACCCAGAGAACGGACAGTCAAAAAAGCAGAAGATGATCCAAGCCCAAACCCTTTAAAAGAGAACGGACAGTAAAAAAAAGCAGAAGAATCCATGGGCACCCAAACCCTAACGTACGCGGAAAGCATCCTCCTCTGTTTTTCTCAACGCTTTTTTTTTGGACACGTTTGTAACTCCTTTTTTATAGTTATCCACGGAAGAGGGAAACGTCCAAATAATAAATTGTTATTGTTTTTTCGCAGGACGCCAACCAAGATTTTAAACATTCCAAACGGTCGACCATAACCACAGGTTTCTAAGTTTTAATTAATAGGATTCAGAGAAAAATAAATAAATAAATAAACTTAAAGTTTTTTTAATGAAAAATACTTTGTATTAGCTTAAAATCCCTTTTATACAAAAAAGATTGAGTGGATTGAGCACACCCCGTTTCAAAACACCCTTAACCGCCACAAGTCTACACATTAACTTATAAAAAGTTGGATTCAAATACATCAAAACAATAACTCTCCATATAACCAAAGTTTAACAAAATGACAAATGTTAAGAAACCATCGTAACAAATATACACCAAGAACCACCCGGAGTGCATATAGCAGGAATAATCAAAAATTTGGTGGGGGGCAGTGTTAGAATATTATTATTGTTATAATGTGCACTATGTCTATAATTGACACGTTGACATTTGTCTTCTGTCACTTGTCCCTGTCTTCAGTTTGAGTTGGAGTGGTGTCTTCTGAAAGACACTTGGAGTGGAGCTTATGACACTTGTCATATCTTCCTCCTAAGCTTGATGCTTATATATTGTATGATAACTTGTAAAGTGTGCCTTATTTTCAGTCCCAACATCTGGTATCAAAGCGGTGAGATCCGCCTATGGGGACCCTTACGGTTTGAGAGATTTTTTTAGGATTGAATTTTTTCTCCGAAGTATCCTCTTCACTTGCTAAGTTGATCCTGTGAATGAGAAACAGAGAGAATTTTTAAGAGTTTTGGCGACTCTGGCAATGTGGGGCTATTCTTTTTTTGCAGGGTGAAGGCACATTTAAAAAAAAAAACATCACATTTTGCATCGGCGAATTTTTTTTAGAGCAGTCATCTTCAGAATCTGAGTACACCAGCACATATATTAGGAGGAGTACTACAAAATCGAGTACTTGCACACAAAAATCCGACAAGAAATGAGCAATATATGGTTGTTTGAAGACGGACTGTTGCAGCTGTTTTTTTTCCTGTGCGATTTTTTCCGAAACGGAATTTTTTTTATTAATTTTTTTAGCAGTCATTTTCCTGATGTTTTTGCATCATCATATAGATTATGATAAGTACTAAAACATCAAGTACTCACTTGCTTAATTCGGTAATGTATTGAGCAAGTTACAACTGCTCAAAGTTGGTTGTTTGCAGCAGTTTTGGGACTGCGAAAAAATTGTTTTTTTTTGTTAAGGCACATTAGTTGCCAATTGTTGGATTGAGAAACATCTACAACTGTAGTAGGTAACAATAATCTAGATTGCAAATTTCTCGCTCGGTCATTTCAAATTTTTCCCACCGAAACAGTTTCAAGCCAAAATTTCAAATTTCAAATTTGTAGAGGGCAATCTGCCATGTTTTTTGCCTCTAAGAAGTCTTGTTGTATTTTCTTAAAATCAAGGGTCAAATTGTAACCGACTATAGCCTTATATAGTTGTTGGAAAGGATTTTTTGAGGGGAATCCATTGGTGCAGTTTATTTTCAATTTTGAAATAATTTAATATGCTAAATTGAAGTTTGAAATTGACATTGTAATTTGGAGTGCATTTTCGGTAGTATCCGACACTCCTTGACAAAATATTTTGCAAACTTGTGGGAATCTCAATTTTAAGTCATTGGGGGGACATTAAGCCAAGTTATTCATTATATTTGGCAAAATTGGAGGCATTATCATCATTGGTGGCATTGAAATTGTATCACACTTCAAGGCATATTTGAGACTATTCTTGAGCCATTTTTCCTAATACAATCATCAACTCAAGGGGTGATTTAAGGCCCCTTGCCTCTTGCTTGTGGAGACCTTTTGTGGCACTCTCTTGGCCACTAGGTGTTTGTTTCTTGCATCTTCTATTTGGGCTTTGTCTACATTTTATGCTTGTTATTACCCTTGCATGACTTTGGGTTTTATAATTGTAATCAAGTGTAGTTCCATTTCATACACACTTGACACTAAGCCATATACAAGCAAGCAAACACATACAGGCAAATTCTTATAAAGCAATAATACATTGACACATCTATTGTAACAATTCTACAAAAAACAAGCATCACATTATTATAACCGCCTATGTTCTACGTATCAACTGCTCAAATACTTATAGTCTCCCTCACGTAAGGGCGGGTATATTGAGTAGTTTGGTATAAAGGTCTGGCAGGTTATTCCCTTTCAGAATCGCCTATGATCCACATATCAACTGCTCAAATGCTTATAGTCTTCCTCACGTAAGGGCGGGTATATTGAGAAGTTTGGTATAAAGGTCTGGAAAAATTCTAATTCTTAGTTTCTTTGGATAGAAAAAGGTACTTGTGTTCAACTTAACCCTCCCACTATTGGAATCACTTGAAGATTCGAAGTGGAAAAACTAGGCGAACCCTCCTCTGGATCTTCAACGGTGTACCCTAGATTTTTTTGAGGGCTCTAATTTGGCATTTGTCGTTCTTACTTCATCCTTTGTTGAGCTCCCTTTTATTTTGATCCTTTTCTAAATCATGGCTACTACAAATCTATTAAGTGGACTTACAAAGAAACTTGAAGGAGCACAAACTTTTGCAAATTGGAAGCATGAGATGGAATCAATATTAATGATGAATGACATGTGGGACTTTGTGAAAGATAGGTAGGCTAATGAAGTCCCACTAACTGCACCTACAGACCCTAAAGAAAAAACACAATTTGAGAAGAATTCCAATATAGCTTTAAGTCTAATCAAGCTAGCTATAGGAATTCAATGCAGAGAAATTGTAAGGGCTGCAAAAACACCTAAACAAGAATGGGATGCTCTCAATAGATTGTTTGATAGGCCAAGTCAAGATAATATTTTGTATCTCAAACAAAAATTGCACAATCTATGTATGAAAGGCTCACTTACCGATTATCTTATGGAAGTGAAGTCTATTAAGAATGATTTCTTAGCTACTGGTAAAACCCTAGATGATAATGAGTTAATTCCAATAATGTTGCATGGTCTTCCTTCAAAGTTTCACTCCTATGCTACCATGTTAGACTTGAGTGGTAAAACAATGAATTCCACACTTGAGGATATTGAGATCCTACTTAAGAAACATGAGCAACCCTAATCAAAGATGAAGAAATTGAAGCCACATCAGCAGCTTTTGCCACCAAGGCAACTTTACAGCCTAAAAAAAACAAGGGTCAAAATCAGCATAATCATAATCAAAGAGATAGACAACATCAGAGATACACATAGTACCAGCAGCAGCCAAATCAACAGTACCAGCAACAACCACGTCAGCAACAATACCAACAACCAAATCAACAGTACCATTAGCAGCCACATCAGCAACAGTACCAACAGCAGCCAAGATGGCAAACAAGACCTCAAGGGGGTCAAAATAACAATCAACAAGGGTGTGAATATTATGGAAAATGGAATCATAATGTTGCTAATTGCTATAAAATGCAAAGAGAACAGAGAGAACCACAAAATAATAATCTGAACACATTGTATGCAACCAACCAAGTTAATGTTGAAGATAAAGAATGTTGGTATATTGATTTTGGAGCAGCAAAGCACATGATAGGAAGGCAAGATTGGTTTACCAAGGTTCAGCCTACATTAAATAAATTCATTACTTTTGGTGATGAAAGTGCTCTACCCATTGAAGGTGTTGGGGAGGCACCACTTACTTTGCATGATGGTAATAATGTTCCTGCAATGGATGTTTTGTATGTGTCTGGTCTTAAAAGGAGTCTTCTTTCTATTGGATAGCTTACAAATAAGGGCTATAATGTCTATTTTGAAAAAGACAAATGCTACATTAAGGAACCCAATGGCAATGTCAAGGCCATGGGAGTGAAAAAGGATGGTGTTTACTACCTCCTTACAAAATTTGTAACACAAACATCTTTGCATACAACAACTACTTTCTCTTTGGAGTACATGTGGCATGAAATATTGGGACATTTAAATTTTAATAATCTTCAAATGATAGCTACAAAAGGATTAGTTAAAGGACTTTCACATATTAAGGAGTCAAAATGTTTTTGTAAGCCATGTGTAATAGCCAAACACCATAGGGAACCATTTTAAACAGGAAAGGCATGGAAAGGCAATAGACCTTTGCAATTGGTTCATTCAGACATTTGTGGGCCAATGTCTATTGAATATTATACTGGAGCTAAATACTACATCACTTTCATTGATGATTATAGCAAAAAAGTATGGATCTACCTAATTCAATATAAGTGGCAAGCCCTTGATAAGTTCAAAGAATTCATTGCAATTGTTGAAAGAGAAAGTGGCTATCAAATATCCACCTTAAGATCAGATAATGGTGGAGAATATGTATCCAATGAATTCTTTAATTTTTGTAAGTATCATGGGATAAGGAGGCAATTCACAACCCCTTATACCCCACAACAAAATGGAGTTGCTGAGAGGATGAATCAAACAATCACAAATAGGGCAAAATCAATGTTACATGCTGCTATATTACCTAACTCATTTTGGGGAGAAGTTGTTCTTACTGCTGCATACTTGACTACTAGGTCATACACAAAGGCCTTACATGAAAGAACACCTGAATAAGCATGGAGTGGAAGGATGCCCTATGTGGCCCATTTGAGAATCTTTGGATTTGATGCCTATGCTCATATTCCTCATAAGAAAAGGAAGAAGTTTGATGATAAGAGCCAAAAATGCATATTTTTTGGCTATAGTGACAGTGCCAATGCATATAAACTATATGAACCTATTTCCCAGAAAATCATTTTATCTAGGGATGTTACCTTTCATGAGTATCCCCCATCTAATCCTCCTAAGGCCCCCACTTTAGAAATAACTAATGACATAGTTGCTCCATTCATGCATACAATATCATCTAGTCCTTCTCCTTCACTCATAAATCAAGAAATTTATCCACAAGAAGTTCCTACAAATGATCCATGTCCTCCATCTCCTCCTCCTAATGATCAAGTAACATCATCCAATCCTTTACCCAAGTGGGTTCAAGCCACAATATATGAAGCCCAAAATCATTTGCCCACCTATACAGGCAAAAGGCCTTCAGCCCTAAGACACCAAGTGAATTATGCCCTAATGGCCAAAGTCCTTAGCCAACCTGAACCTTCTAATGTCAAAGAAGCACTTGGTGATCCTAAATGGGTTCATGCCATGGATCAAGAATTAGATTCCATTGAAAAAATCACACTTGGGAGTTAGTTGATTTACCCAAAGTAAAATATACCATTGGCACAAAATGGGTATAAAAAGCAAAATATAAAGCATATGGTTCACTAGATCGCTACAAGGCTCTCCTAGTAGCTCAAGGCTATAAGAAACAAGAGGGAATTGATTATGAGGAAACCTTTGATCCTGTGGCTAAGATGACTACAATCAGGACAGTTATTGCTATGGCAGCTCAAAAACATTGGCCAATATATCAAATGGATGTCAAAAGTGCATTTCTCAATGGTCATTTGAAGGAGGAAGTGTATGTGAAACAACCACCAGGGTACACAGTTGAAGGCAAAAATAAAAAAGTCCTCAGATTAAAGAAATCTCTATATGGGTTGAAGCAAGAACCCCGAGCTTGGTATGCAAAGATTGACTCCTATATTCTCAACCTTGGTTTCACTAGATCTGCATCAGAATCTACTCTCTATGTGAAACATTGGAGGAACCGTATCATTTTGGTTACATTGTATGTGGATGATCTTCTCATTACAGGTGATGACATAGAAGGAATAAGGTTGCTCAAGGAGGACTTATGCAAGAACTTTGAGATGACAGATTTAGGCCTTCTCCACTATTGCTTAGGAATAGAGGTATGACAACAGCCTGGTAAGATTTTTATCTCATAGGCTAAGTATATTTAGTCTATTTTGGAGAGGTTTCACATGGAGGAGTGTAAGCCCTCTCTAACTCCTATGGAAACTAGATTGAAATTGGTAAATAATGATAAAGAAGAAAGGGTTGATGATACACTTTATAGGCAACTAGTTGGAAGTTTGATCTACTTAACTTCAACTAGACTAGATATTTGCTATTTAGTTGGCCTTATTTCCATATTCATGCAAGAAGAGACATTGGATAACAGCTAAGATGATTGTGAGATTCCTAAAGGCCACACCTCATCATGGCCTTATGTATAAATCAAGTGATAATTTTTCTTTGATCGAATACACAGATTCAGATTGGGCCAATTGTCCTGAAACTAGAAGATCTACATCAGGTTATTGCTTTAAATTAGGCTAAGGCTCTATTTCATGGAGCACAAAGAAGCAGAACACAGTTTCACTATCTTCAACAGAAGTAGAATATAGAGCAGGAGTTGAGGCAACTAAGGAGGCAATATGGTTGAGGCAATTAATTCAAGATATTGGGCTATTCATACAAGGTCCAACATATATATTGTGACAATCAAAATACCATCAAGATGACCAAAAATCTAGTTTTCCATGCTAGAACAAAGCACATTGAGATCCATCATCACTTCATTAGAGAAATGGTCCAAGAAGACATTATACACATGGAGTGTGTACCAACTCAATATCAAGTAGCAAACATCTTCACCAAGTCACTTGGGAAAGACAAGTTTTCTCAGTTTAACAATTTGCTATATCTATGTAAAAGAAGTCAACATTAAGGGGGAATGTTATCTAATGTTGAATTATATTTTTAGGATAGTGCACATTAAGGAGGAATGTTAGAATATTATTATTGTTATAATGTGCACTATGCCTATAATTGACAGGTTGACATTTGTCTTCTGCCACTTGTCCCTGTCTTCAGTTTGAGTTGGAGTGGTGTCTTCTGAAAGACACTTGGAGTGGAGCTTATGACACTTGTCATATCTTCCTCCTAAGCTTGATGCTTATATATTGTAAGATAACTTGTAAATAAAGTGTGCCTTATTTTCAGTCCCAACAGGTAGAAATTGTCAATGTGAAGAACCAGCAAAAACATGACCATGAGAAGACCTCCGAGAGAACTCCAGCCCCGCAACCTGGAATGCACATGTTCCAGAGGAATGCGATTAACCGAACAAGGGGCATTCACCCAGTAGTCCAGAAAGGAACGTAAGTGCTGAACTTCAACATTCACTTTCTCCACTTGATTAATAATCTGTAACCAACAGTCATAGAAAATAGCAAGTTTGTCAGCCAGAGAGAAGAAAGTAGAGGCCTAAAGCCGAGCAAAAATGATATTATTTCGTGTTTTCCATAAATTATATAGAATTTTGATATGAAAAATATATCACACTTCTCTCAATGGTTCTGTAAAAACAAGCGAGTCCCCCAAAATGACATGAACCCACAAACATCCTTCTGCCAAAAACAGGTTAAAAAAAGAAGATCCAAGTCCAAGCTTTGTGAGCTTTCTGACAACTCCAAAAAACATGTATGAAGTCTTTTGATCCATTACAAAATGCACATATAGTATTATCCATCCCAAGATGTCGTAACCTGTTGCCAATAGGCAGTCCCTGATGCAAGAGACTCCAAGCAAAAAAACCTTGCTTGGGTTCAATATATGAGACCCACACAGCTAAAAATCTCAAACTCCAACGAGATTGCGAGGAGACAATATACCATCTATAATTCAAAACATCCACCATAGGAACATTAGAGGAAAGCCAAGCATACCCTACAAAAGGTTTATATTTAGAAAGTCGAGCATGTGTTGGCCAAAACCAATCAGACCACTAAGGTTTTTGGAAATGCTTACCAATCTTGGCCCAGACAGAAAAGGGAATTTTATCAACAACTACATCAAAGGTAGTTTTATCATCCTGCTTAAGTCTATATTTATGCCGAAACTGATCCCAGGATAACCAATTCCTGGTATGTAAATCAAAAAAATCAAAAAAGGAAGAAATTCCTTTCTTGTAAAACCGAAGGGCATGAATCCATTGCACTTTTGCCAAAGGCAGTCTTAAAACTTTTAAAGATTTTCCTTGTTTATTAATCATGTTTTTTTAATAGATTAAAAAGTTGGGGGAGTCAGTGGCACATCAAGGCCATCCTTCCCGTTATTTGAATTTTGGTCTCTTTAAGAAAGCCCAATACCATTGCGGTGTTCCTATCCTTGTTTATTAAACATATAATAAAATAGAAAAATATTAGAATTGCCCTGTCTAGACTTGTTTATCAAACATATAATAAAATGGAAAAATCTTATAAACAATTCTAAGGTATTGTTAAGTTGTTCATATTTAATCATAATGAATACCTCTTCTTCCACGGTTATTAATATACAATTATTATAACGATGCAAAGTTTATTGCATATAATGAGAATAAAAATATTTATCAAATGGCATTAGCTTAATCGATTAGATTCCTCAACATTCAATGAGAGACCCAGGTTCAAATCTTGCCAAGTGATACATAAATAATATTCAAGCTTTGTTGTAATACCACTATGTGGTGATGATTTAATATAGGTGGGGTCTGTTTCAATCCCATATAAACTAATGGAAGAAAAAAATATTTGGGATTAATCTTGTTTTGATAGGTAAGATAAACATAATGCGATATGTAAGTTGTTTATAGATACCAAAGGAATCTCACTAAATAAATAATAAGAACTCCAAATGATTACGAAATAGTTGGTATCAAGGGGTATAATTACCAAATTATATGTGACCTTCGGTTAAGATTAAAAAACTAAAGTTAAGATCAATTATTAAAATATTATAATAAACCTAAGGTGTATAAGGGCATAAAGAGTTATACAACAAATATATACAAAAGTTGACTATGGCCTTATATGAATCTTAACACCACCTATTCCAACATCCCATCCTAAGACCAATAGGGGACATAGAGAGAGGCCCTAAATAACAATACGTCTTTAAGAGGAACTCTCCCAATTTAAAATTTTATAAAAGACATCTTGGGAATGACCTTAGTTATGATACTTGATGTCTACTCTATTGATGACACATGGACTGGATCAAGCATCCCACGAGTATGAATTCGTTAAACATAGTGCATCCAAACCTTGACGTGCTTAGCCCACTCATGGAATATCAAATTGTGGTCAATCTTGAAGGATCTCTAATTATACAATAAAGGGTGACACATTGTTGTGGAATATTCAATTGCTCAAAAATCATAAGCATCCATCGAAGGCATTTGGTGGTCTTATTGGTGGTACAATATTCAAATATTATAGAAATTTGAGATATAGTGGACCGTTGTTTACAACATCAAAAGACCACTCTAAAACCAAGACAAAAGATAAATCCCATAGTGAAGCATCACTAGCCTAATCTACATCAAATAATTCTATCAAACCTAGAGGTGCTCCAATTGAGTAGTTAATGCCCATATAAAATGTACTTTTTGATGTACCAAAGGATCTACTCGGATCCTATCTAGTGACACTCATGAGATGCTTGCATATACTTAGAACAATAATTTGGCCAAGTATAGGTGAGCTAGAGAAGTCCCTCAAAAAATTACTATTCTAGGGTGGCATCCACCAAAGGGGTAGTGAGATGGTATGGAAGTGTAAACAAGGAAAATTTATACCATGCATGAACAAAAATAAAAAGACTTTATATTATTAAAATAAGTTTTTTTATATACAAAAGGTCTGTTGGAGGATGTTTTCACAACAATGTGCTAAATCAATGAAATGATCCATTTTACAACAATAATTTTAGTGTCATATCTTCCATGTTACAAGATCGATATTGGTGGGTTTGTAGTGACCACCATTGGATTATACCCTAAAATATCTGCACACAAGCTCACTACAAAATGTTAATAGCACTTGTAGAAAAATGCATATGTATATTAATAAATGAGATTTGAAAATATTATTACAACAGACACTCACAAATGCATAAACCTTAATCCCTCAATAATCTCAGTAGCACTTTACTATATTATTTTTGGGATCCTCAAATGAAGAAAAATGGGAAATATTTATAGAGTTTTTGGAGGAAGAGGGGAGAGTACCCAAGATCTCGAGTGCCTATTTTTATCCAGTGTGAAAGGGGTTTACGAATTAAATGCATATGTTTTGACTTGGGCCATCCATGGAAATTTTAAATTCAAATAATTCAAATTTAGATCCCATGGAGTGTAAAACGGGATTTTTGTGTTAAATGTGGATGTGAAGTGGAATATTAGAGGCAAATTGGAGGATTAGAGAGGCTAAAATAGGATTAGCGAGGGTTTTAGTGAGTTAGGGATTTTGGTGGATGCAAATGATTGAAATTTGATGTCTACAGATGCCCCTTTTTGTATCGTGTTGTGTAAAACGTAATACTGTGCAAAAACAAGAGATACCTGGTTGGTTGGATTGATTACGCATGGCAGTGAATGAATGATGATGCATCGTGAGTGAATGATAAAAGTGGATTTTAGGTTGAAGTGGGTAACGCAAAATTACCCCAAATCAAGGACAATGTAGGATGCCCCAAACATTAAAGTGATGAATATTTGTAAACCTTATCTTTGATAAATTTTTGAGTGCATTGGTTTTGGCAAACAAACTAGCCATATGATCAGTATATTTCGATGTTGTAATCAATTGTAGGTGGTTGGTTGGTTTTGCCATGTCGATTGTAGCATAATTCATGTAGATCCATACATAGCTGTTGTGCATAGTGAATCAAATTTGATTAGAGTTTGATTGAGAGGAGAAATTATGCATTTTGACCCAATAGAGAAGCTCAGCGAGTTAGCCATATTTTACTACTCTCTATATTGGAGGGTTGCTTGCGGAAGCCAATACAGAGTCACATTCGGACAATGTCTACAAGATCATTAGAGAATCGAACCCAAAATAACTTTATGCTCCAGTTGATCTATTTCTTCTATTTACTTATTTCACTATTTCACTATTTCTTCTATTTCCATATTTCAATATTTCACTATTTCTTCTATTTCACTTTCTCACACGTTGAGGGATTTCTATTTTATGATAGAATATTATTAGTCCCTTCCACCCAGATTAAAAGGTTTAGGGCACATTAAACAAGTTGAGCGACACCCAGATTAAAAGGTTGAGCCACACCTAGATTAAAATGTTTAGGGATTTATTATTCATGATAGATTTATATCCCTTACAACAACATTAAACGAGTAGATCTATTGGGTTTATGATAGCCTCAGGTAAAGCTCTTGGACAAACGTCAAGTCCAAAAATGGGTGTTTGAGTATTGATCTTGTTTAGGATCAAATTTTGTAGATATTATCGACCCCCTTAAGCAACAAGTGGGTGGAAGACAAAATGGATGACAACGATGAGCCGATTGACAAAATGTGGAATGGATAAAGAGTGAAATGTCGTATGTGGAGGAGGAAAAATTGTGGTGTGTTGTGTTGGGTTTGTTTTTGGTTTTTTTTTTTTTTGATTTTTTTAAACAAGTGTCCTTATGGTAATCTACCCATACTACTAGATTGCATGGATAACTAGTTGTTGCAACCACCAAGTGACTAGAGTAGATCACTAGATACAAGGTTCATGTGAGGATCTAGGCTAGCTAAGCTACAATAAGAAATAAAATCCAAAGCGACTAAAAGAAAGAAAAATCTATTCAAGATGTTGACCAAAGGGATTTAGTGCCTTAGGATCCTTTGAACTGAAATGAAAAATATTGAATAAAGGGGTTTAGTGCCTTTGGAGATTTTGAACTAGAATTTGACTTTTGAGGTGGCAAGGCAAAGGGCACAACCTTTGACAAAAGGACATAACATTTTGAACCCGGTAGTTGATATGTGTTAATATGTGAATGCGATGCAAAGGGCACAACCTTTGGAAAAATAACACAACCTTTTGAACCTGGCATTTGATTTATTGATTAAATATGGTATCGATAAAACCACTCCAAAATATTGATGGTGAGGCAATGTGCACGATTGATTGACTGATTAAGTTATTTTCTTGGTTTGTGGGGAAGGTGTGATTTATTGAAACATCCCCAATTTATTTTTATGATTGATGTGACTAATGAGGAAGGGGCGAGATCTTGAACATCCCCATTGTGTGTTGTGTCTGATTGACATGATTGTGTTGTTGCCCCAACAAAAAAGGAGCAAAAATGATCTTTTTGATTGAGGCTTGAAAGGCCTCCAAGTTTTAGTCATTTTAATTTATTTTTCATCATTTTTTTGTTTTTTTTTTGTTTATGAGGATGGATACATGATGAACTATTTTTATTCATTGATATCGGGGATATGATGTACGAATGAATAATGTATGTGTTTTAGGTACAAGTGATTGATGAGGGAATGGGACTGGGTAGATATGACATGTGAGATTATATGTACTAGATAGGTTGAAGTGCGTGGATGATGATGGTAAGGACTTTTTTTTGTTTTTTGATTGGTTGGGATTTGATTTGAGTTTTTTCATGATATTTTTATTTGAGTGATTTCTTTGATTTATTCATTGATGATGTGGATGTGAAGGATGATGATGAAGATGTGTTGAATTATGCATGGTAGATGTTCTAGAGGATAGAAATAGAATAGATAATAACTTACTATGACAATTGTGATAGATAGAATAGAATAAATACGTGTAGGCATGGTTGATTATCTTTTGAAAAACATTTAGACATGGATCACAAGGCACAATATTAAGTGCTTAATCAGGGCATCAACATAATGGTACTGACACAACTATAGAATAAATGGTAGAAAGTGGAACGTAAAATATGCATGGGGTATGCAAAAATGGAGAAGTGAAGGTGACATAACTTGTTAGCTCGTGTTTCCTAGGGAGGAAGAATCTCAAAGTGCTTTTAGAAAGCTCAAACACCCTAGTGACATCGATCAAACTCATCTACTAATAAAATAGGTGCTCGAAGATACTAACACTAGTCCAACGAGTCAAGTCTCTCAAGAACCAAAGTATCCACAATGAAGTTCATTTTTAATTTTGAACAAGGTAGGACTAGTTGTTGGCAACTCAAACCATGTTAGCTTTTGAAACAATATCCAAAGGAGATAACAATCACAAGATGCAAAATAATATGAAAGAAAGTAAATCTGCAAGATTACTGAGATATGTAATAAACATAAATGATATAAAAATTAATACAATATAGCTACGGAGGAAATAAATACTCCATCAATAAAGCTACTGGACTACATTGCATCCATCACCAATGGATGGTGATCCACGTAGAATTGAACTAGCTACTAAGATCCCTAAGCTACTGTGTCACCGATACTCCCATTGCTGCTATACTAACAATGAGGTCTTCCTTATATAGGTAAAATAGGATACTTGGACAACATTATATCTAGCTGCACAAGTGACACCTTGCACATTTACAACTTGCACATTGACACTTATGTATTTATTATATTGCATGAAGTAACTAGATAACTTCCTCCTAAAGTAATAATGTCCTAAGTATGTACCTTTGAATATACATTTACATAACCCAAATGATGGAATATAAACTATTTCTAACACCTCCCTGTATTATATTATTTGAGTATTGAAGACTTTTAGTCTTCAATATGGATCTTCTTCTTCTTCTTGAGCTTCGTATTCTTCCTCTACATTCTTTGTAACCTATTCAAGAAAATAGTCAGTATTTTTGTAGTATGTTACATTTGTTGATAGATCTTTCACTTCATAAGCCTTTGTAGGTTCTTCCAATTATTCAATTTCATCTATCTTTTAAAATAGGTGACCTCTCTGATTTCTCTTATGGTATTCTAGTTGAGGATAAGTTGTTGGTCGCTGAAATTGATGCTGATGAGGGTTCCTTTGGTACTGTTGTTGTTAGGATCCTAATCCTAACCATTAATCATTATTAATTCACTCATTATGTTTATGGACCATTGTGTCCTTTCACTCACAATCTTAGGGTAGATATATATTATTGTCCAATAATTCATTTGAAGGCATGCATTGAATTATAAGAAATTATTATAAATCCATTGGTATTTTTACCTCCAGTGAAAGAGTTATTCAAATACAAAAGTGATTCAATACATTTTTCATTGTTTTTACATTCCATTCCATTTGTTTTCCATCCTTCCAGGCTGCTAGGAACCAGGTTCCTACCATCTGATATTATAGCATGATCCCGACACCTTTTCTTTGTTTCCATATAATGTGTTACTTAAATATCACCAGCATAGTTCAAAATATTATTGCCGATCACCCATCGTGTCGTAGTATTTTCAAGGGTATACCATTCACAACATTCACGAATAATCAAAACGAAATAATAAAAATAAATTAAAAAAGACACCAGATTTTCAGAGCTACCATTTCCATAATTGCACCAGATTTTTTTCTTTGATCACATACATATTTTCCAGGTTGGACAATATTCTTCACATCAAGATTTGTTTTTCTATGGCAAGGGATAAGTGGCGATAATTTTTGTCATCTGTTTCTTTGTAAAAGTTAGGCAAAAAGGGAATTTATTATTATAAATATAACAGTAAAAAGAGTGCACGATCCCGGGTGAAATATCTTCACTGGTATCAAGCTCTATTCTCCTAGACACAAGCAAGTAAAGATATACAAAAGCATAAAAATATCTTTGCGCAATACCAGTTTATCTCGGCTTTTGAGATAGATATTTACACTTGAGACAGAAGCAAGTAAATTTTAGTGAGCAAATTTTATTACATCAAAAGATTTAAATCAGCCAATAGTTTTACGTTAATTTGCAGAGAAGGCTGTCATGGACATATGTGAATTCAAAGATCCTGACATGCTACGTGCAAACCCTGATGTGTTGCGTTTGAGACGCGAGCAAGTTAAGAACATGAAAAATTATGTATTTAAGGTGCAATTTGATTTTTTCAAACATCCTTTCAATAAATATCCAACTAACCAAAGCTACTACCTACAAACTTTAGTCTGCATAGGCCTCCCATCATCATAGAATTTCACTAGGCTAAAACTACAATTTGCTTAATTGAGCCTTAACATCCGATTGATCGCACTCCAAAAGAACTTCCAGTTTGATGTGAGCAACGTTGAAGAGAAATACAACCACCCACTTTACTTTTTTATTTGTGGTGAATAGTTTCAACAAAACTATTTCCTTCCTATGCACGAAAATTTTGCAAGTGCCGATAATTATTAGGATTCCAACAATAATTCTCTGGTGGTAGGATAGTGTGAGCAAGTGATTTTGATGTCATCCATTGCATCACAACAGGAAGTTATTCGCGAGTCATGATTAGTTGTGAAGGTTTATGTGATTATTTCAACAATGAAGATAACACATCCTCAATTCGCATCTCCTCTTAAAATAAGTAGACCAAATTTACTCAAGCAACATGTAACATTTAAATTAGTGGATGGAAATATAATTTGCTCAAGTGACTTATTTGTGACAAGATATTAATCGATTATTATGTAAGGTATAATCGTTTACAGTCTAATTTTTGTTATGTTGCAAGGAGGCATTGCATATAATTTTTTAAAACTTCTCTTACTTAATCTTCTCTTATATCCACCCAATTGGTGCATAATCAAATGATTGAAAATTTTTGTTCAATTATCAATATTATTCTCTCAATTAGTGTGTAACATTATCATTAAATTTCCATCTGAAGTGCATCAGTAAATTTCACCATGTGACCAACGTGTAGCAAGTAATCGTTTGTTTTTCATTTTTTGTGTGGAAATTCCTAAATCCCATATTCACTCAACATTTAAAAATTGGAAGTTTAAAAAGCAGTAAGGTGTATAGTAACGTTCGACCAGCTTGCTAGTCACTCCTCAGTCCTCTCGCATGTGACACAACCCTCCATTTACCTCCTCACCCCTTCGCGTGTCTTTCCCATGCTTATCTGGTTGTCTCGTGCCCCACATCCTGACGCTCACTAACCGTCAAGTTTTCATGCCCCACACCCTGACATTTGTGTGCCTCGAGTCGACATGTCCAACTTCCATAAGTAGTTCATGTCCAATCATTGATGTTGACTCCCACATATGCCAAGCTAGTTGTAAGTCTGTCTGCCTAGCCAACCTCTAGTCTGTGTCATCTTGGGTTGTGTGCCCACCCTAGTTTCCACTTCCCTATCATTGTTCTCTATCATGGTGTCCTATATTTTTGTTCCATTCTATTGTTGTGTCAGTGCATTGTCCCTGTTGCTTCACCTACGTGTTGTCCTCCAGCTATGTGCCATTCATGTACCCTGTTGTCCGCCCAGCCAAGTCAGAGTCGTCACTCTCACTCTCGTGTTCCACTGCCCCCCGCACTAAGTGACCATTGAACATTCAAAAATTCAAAAGTATTGTTGAATTCGAAAATTAAAAAATAAAAGTTGAAAACCAATTTTTTTGATGAAAAGTTGCACTCCAAATTTTTATGGTAATTCTTGCTCAAAATTTGTAACAATTGTATTTTGCAAATTGACAACAAAATTCTGATGATAAATTTTCGACGACAACTTTGGACGACAATTTTCAACGATAATTTTTTACTACAAAATTTTGACCATGATTTTGTCGACAACTTCTATTGACGATTTTTTGTGAAAATTTAGTCGATGACTTTTTGCTGCAAAATTTTGACAACTTTTTAGCAATTTTATCGATGACTTTTTTGTGATGGTTTTTGCGATGATTTTTAGCAAATTTAGTGATAACTTCCAAACAATGACTACACAAATGGCCGATGGTAGGAGATGGTAGGACCCTACCCTCAAAGAATTCATGTAGGAAGTGCGCTAGTGGAGGAAAGAACTTACAAATAGTACTATACAAAAGGAGGAGATTCACCAATGGATGGACCAAATTACTAATCATTTTTTATCGAGGTAGGAATTTGACCTAATACAAGAAGTTGATCCTTGTCAATCCATAATGAGCGAATATGAGGAAGATGAGCAAGAAAAATTGAAACACCTAATCATAGTCAGGCATAAAATGAGATCAATGTCCAAAAAGTGATCAATTCACCCGAAGAAGATGAGGAATTGTGTCCAAAATGCTTGACGCACCTACTCACAATAATAAAGATATTGAGGTCGATGTATAAGAAGTGATCGATGCACCAAGCAAGGATGAAGTAGAGATACATGAAGTGACCAATGAAGACCAGACATACACTCTACATGAACCACACACAAGTTCCTCACCAACATTGAGTTCTCATCGTATAGGAAACCTAATTTAGAAGGAAGGTAAAAGAGTAAGGGCTCTAAATAACAATACCTCTTTAAGAGGAACTTTATCAATCTAAGTTTCTTTTACAATTTTATAAAAGACATCTTGGGAATGACCCTAATTATGATACCTGATGTCTACTCTATTGATGACACATGGACTGGATCAAGCATCCCATGAGTATGAATTCATTAAACATAGTGCATTCAAACCTTGATGTGCTTAGTCCACTCATGGAATATCAAATTGTGGACAACCTTTAAGGATTTCTACTTATACAATAAAGGGTGACACACTATTGTGGAATATGCAATTGCTCAAAAATTATAAGCATCCATTGAATACATTTGGTGGCCTTCTTGATGGCACAAAATTCAAATTTTATAGAAATTTGAGAATAGTGGGCCATTGTTTACAACATCAAAACACCACTCTAAAACCAAGATAAAAGATAAACCCCATAGTGAAGCATCACTAGCCTAATCTACATCAAATAATTTTATCAAACCTAGAGGTGCTCCAATTGAGTAGTGAATGCCTATATAAAATGTACTTTTTGATGTACCAAAGGATCTACTTGGATCTTATATAGTGACACTCATGAGATGCTTGAATATACCTAGAACAATAATTTGGCCAAGTATAGGTGAGCTAGAGAAGTCCCTAAATAAGTGGCTAATCTAGGGTGGCATTCACCAAAGGGGTAGTGAGCTAGTATGGAAGTGTAAACAAGAAAAATTTTACACCATGCATGAACAAAAGTAAAAAGAATTTATATTATTAAAATAAGTTTTTTTTGATACAAAAGATCTATTGGAGGATGTTTTTGCAACAATGTGCTAAATCAATGGAATGATCCATTTTACATTAATAATTTTTGTGCCATATTTTCCATGTTACAATATCAAGATTAGTGGGTTTGTAGTAACCACCGTTGGATTATGCCCTGAAATATCCGCACACAAGCTCACTACAAAACATCAGTAGCACTTGCAGGAAAAGACTTATGTATATTAAATAATGAGATTTGAAAATATTACAACATACAGTGACAAATGCATAAACCCTAAACCCTTAATAATCTCAATAACGCTTTGCTATATTATTTTTAGTATCCTCAAATGAAGAAAAATGGGGAATATTTTTAGTTTTTGGAGGAAGAGAGGAGAGTACCTAAGATCTGGAGTGTCTATTTTTACCTAGTGTGAAAGGGGTTTAGGCATTAAATGCATATGTTTTGACTTGGGCCACCCATGGGAATTTTAAATTCAAATAATTCAAATTTAGACCCCATGGAGTGTGAAAGGGGATTTTTGCGTTAAATGTGGGTGTTAAGTGGAATATTAGAGGGAAATTGGAGGATTAGGGAGGCTAAGAGGGGATTAGAAAGGGTTTTAGTGAGTTAGGTATTTTGGTGGATGCAAATGACTATAATTTGGTGTCTACAAATGCCCCTTTTTGTATTGTGTTGTGTAAAAAATAATACGACGCAAAAACAAGAGACATCTGGTTGGTTGGATTGATGACGCATGATAGTGAATGGATTATGATGCAAGGCGAGTGAATGATAAAAGTGGTTTTTGGGTTGAAGATGGTGATGTAAGATTACCCCAAATCAAGGACAACGTAGGATACCCCAAACATGAAAGTGATGAATATCTGTAAACCTTGTCTTTGATAAATTTTTGAGCGCATTGGTTTTGGCAAATGAAATAGCCATATGATTGGTGTCTTTCAATGTTGTAATCGATTATAGGTGGTCGATCAATTTTTCCACCTCGATTGTAGCATAAGTCATGTAGACCCATACATAGGTGTGGTGCATAGTGAATCAAATTTGATTAGAGTTTGATTGAGAGGAGGAATTCTGCATTTTGACCCAATATAGTAGGGTTCATGATAGCCTTAGGTAAAGTTCTTGGACAAACATCAAGTACAAAAATTGGTGTTTGAGTATTGATATTATTTAGGATCAAATATTATAGATATTAGTGAAACCCTCAAGCAATGAGTGGGTGGAAGATAGAATGGATGAAAATGATGAGCTGATTGACAAAAGGTGGAATGGGCAAAGAGTGAAATGTAGTATGTGGGGAAGGAAAAATTATGGTGTATTGTGTTTGGTTTGTTTTTGGTTTATTATTTTTTTGATTTTTTTTAAACAAGTGTCCTTATGGTAATCTACCCATCCTACTGGATTGCATGGATAACCAGTCGATGCAACTACCAAGTGACTAGAGTAGATCACTAGATACAAGGTTCATGAAATCTTAAGTGACTACAAGAAAGAAAAAGCTATTCTAGACGTTGACCAAAGGGGTTTGGTGCCTTTGGATCCTTTGAATTGAAATGAAAATTATTGAATAAAGGGTTTTAGTGCCTTTGGAGCTTTTGAACTAGAATTTGACTTTTGAGGTGGCGAGGCAAAGGGCACAACCTTTGACAAAAGGACACAACCTTTAAAATTGGAGGTGAAGGAAGTTATGGCGCTCCTAGTCTAGATGATGGATTAAAAAAGGATGAGCTCCCCCAATCACAAAATCAAGTTTTGGAGGAAGGAAAATAATGATAACAAGAGGAAGGTGGAAAAAGGTGAAGCGATGATGGGATGATGATGATGGTTGATGATGGTTGATGATGGATGCCAATATACAACATGATACTTGAGCAAGAGACTTAGAATTGTATTAAATTATGATCAATGTGAGATGCCCCAATGATGAAGGACAAACATATTTGAACCTTGGAATTGATAGACTATTGAGCACATTTAAGTGTGGTAAATGAGCCAACCATATGATAGGTGTCCTGACGATGCTACAATAAATTGTAGGTGGTTGGTCAATTGTATCACCTTGATGCAACATAGTCATGTAGACCCTAACAAACATAGGTATGGCACGTAGCAAATCAAATTGGATTAGAGTTTGTGTTAATAAAATAAATTATGTATTTTGAACCAGGAGACTAGGGTTTATGATGATCTCAAGCAAGGTTCTTAGATAGATGTTGTTTCCAAGAATAGATGTTGTGGATTGATCAAGGTTGTGACTTGCATTAATTTGGTGGTGTCATCCAACTCAAGTGATAATGTGATTTGTGGTGTGGTATGATTGGGGTGGGCATGGGTTAGGTGGGTGGATTAGATTGGTGGTTACATGTAATATGCAAGTGAATAGAAGAGATGGACTGAGGAAGAGGAGGAAATTGATGAAGAAAAGAACTATTCTAAGAGGATCATGTGGAGGAGAGTGTTAATTCTCCATGATCTAGGAGGTCTTGCACTAGATGCTTGAACTATCGGCAGTATTCGATACCATATCCTTTTTGACAATGATAGAGACAATAGTAATCTTCTTTATAACTTGGATTTAGGCCTATTGGGGTCTTCAGAGTAGATTTCAGGTAAAGACATTGATCTCGTATCCTACAAATTTTAAAATATTGTTGACAATAGATCTAATAGGGGCATCCAGGTACGTGATAGATGAGGTGGATAAGGTCGATTGAAAGGTTGAGAGGAAAGTGAAGTGGAGAAAGATATCATAGAGGAGGATTGAGGTGGTACTAGAGAGATATCTTGGTGATGCAATTGTAGCTCAATGTTTATGAGTCAATCCAAGATTTTTTGTATGCTAGGTGGAGGTGGAGTTGAAGGGATTTCGTGGTGACTCCATTATAGCTCAATGTTTGTGAGTTGATCCAATATCTGTTTTGGGTCAGGTGGAGGTGGAGTGGTTAGGATATGATTGAATTGGCTAGGGATTTGGTTAGAGGTAAGGTGATAAGGATGAGGAATACAAATATGGGAAGTGGGGAGGAAAGAGATAATATGAGTGGTAAAGTTATGAGCGTTGGGCCATATCAAGGGCATGGGATAGAGAATAGGGTATTGGAAGAAGAGGGGGTAGGGATGGGATTGGAAGAAGAGGTGGTAGATATGGTGTTGGAAGAAGAGATGGTAGAGATGGTGTGGAAAGAAG
Organism: Wollemia nobilis; assembly: GCA_028583015.1. Taxonomy (NCBI): domain Eukaryota; kingdom Viridiplantae; phylum Streptophyta; class Pinopsida; order Araucariales; family Araucariaceae; genus Wollemia; species Wollemia nobilis. The sequence continues at coordinate 3,000,446 of JAQPPZ010017128.1, forward strand.
AGGTGGTAGAGAGGAGGAGGTAGGAATAAAATATGGTAGAGATGAGGGGGATCGATGCAAGAAATATTTCATGTTCATCTTGTGACAATGCTTATGTGATATGGTTGGAAGGGTTTGATGGATTAGGCTTGAACATGAAGGTCCTAAACAATCCATGACATGAGGGGAGGGAGAATGACAAAGCATGGATTGGTTACATGGTAAGGTAGAGGGATTCTCATTTGAACAAGGTGGAGGAACCTTAGGTGGATGAAATATTTGCTCATTATTAGAGGTGTCATGGGAAAGGGCATGGATGATTGGGACTATGAGGAATTTTGGAGGAAGCGAATGATCGTTATTAGGATAGATATATTCATATTTGTCCTTTGGTAGTTGGTAGGGAGGATCAAAAATAGAGAGCAAACCTTGTTCATATCAACCAAGGCCAAATTCATGTCAATTGAGATGTTGAAAATATTTTATAGCAAAGGATAAAGTGTATATAGAATAAATGGTGCTACAAAATGGTATTGTAGACATGATAAAAATAGATGGTATAGAGTAAGCATTAGGGTCCCCAGGGATAACGTTGGTATACTTGGTGGAAGAACCAATAAGGATGATAGCATTAACAATGAAGGGAATTTCATGGGGGTAACCAAAATCCATAAATGACTAGATAGCTGGGGGAGGGACAATGATCGTATGGACAAAGTACTCTCTAGAGCCAAGATTGGATGTATAGAAAAAGACAAGAGGGGACTTTTGGTTGAATGGATGAAGGGAAGACTCTAAGTGAGACGACTTGGAAGAAGTGTAGGACATAATAGTAGATGATGAGAGCTTCGAAGGTGGTGTAGATTGAGAGGATGACAAATTGGAAGAGAAGCTAGATGGAGTGTTTTGATAAGATGATGTGATAGTAGGAAGAACAGTAGTTGGAGCAGATGATAGAGAATATGAAGCTAAGGAGGATGCTAATTTGGTAACTTGTATTATGAAAGATGCAGAAATATATGGAGAGGAATTCATTGGTTGAAAATCAGACTGGAAAATGCATCGCTTGCAAGAGTGATGCTCATGAGGAGTGGTGAAAGGGGTGGAAAAAGCAAGAGTAAAGTGATCATGACTTATTATACCCACTAAACCTTGGTAATATGGGACATTATTGACATGAGTAATTTTATTTGGATGGGGAGTTGAAGTGGAAGTTCCAGTAGTTGATTATATCACCCCATGCTAAGATAAGGTGGTTTGATAAGTTCCAAGGTTTTGGTTAGGAGGGACTAAAGGTTTATAAATTATAGTGATCCCTCGATCAATCAGATCTTGTACTAGGTTTTGGAATGGTTGACAATCATTGAGATCATAACCCCTTTGGTGATGGAATACACAATAGTGATCATAAGGGTTTATGTGGATCGTTTGGCCTTAGTTTGAGTAAGGAGATGGTTTGTGCCATGAGAAGTTTTTAAAAAAAGTTGACAAGGGCTTTGAGATAACCTAAAGTTATAAGGGGGCTAAGGAGGAATGTGTCTAGGGTGGGGAGTATGTTTGTTTTGCAATTGAGATGAGGGTGATGTAGCTTGGTATGTTGATGACTAGGGTTGATTGAAGGTTGTAGCAGTGGGTACAAAGTTTGTTGAGGTTGTTGATATTGGGGAGGTGGTTGATAGTATTGAACAACCACCTTATAATATTGAGGGGGTTGGGTGGAGGTTGATGGTTGTTGGTATTGATTAGGGTGAGATTGGTATTGAGGAGGGGGATGTGGATACTGATTCAGAACATATTAAGGTTGGTTTGATGAGATATGGTATTGATGTGATGAGGGTTAAGGATTTTGTGATTGTGTCAATGATCGTTAATGTAGATTTTGATGTGGGGATATAGAGACTACTAGTGGACAAGAAGTCCATGATTGACATTGGATGAAATACGAGCCACGAGGGGGTGGTGGTTGATGAGGAGTTGGTTCTTGAGGTGTTTTTTAAGGGATATGAGTGTTATATGAGGCATGGGTGTGTTGGTGGAAAGGATTGATAGGTACTGGCTACACATAGGGTAATCAGAAGGTGAATGGAGGGTGAAAGTGAGACAATTGAGAAGAATATAAATAAGAAGAAACTTGCATTGTGGAAAATGGTATTGTTTTGTGTTGTTTGCTTTTCTCTATTGGTTTTGTTTTTGTGTTTGTAGGTTGAATGCATCTTAAACCTAGGAATGATAAATGGAGTGGTGGAATAAAATATACAAGGGTGTACTTATGCCCACTTCTCTTATGAGAAGTACCACACAAACAAGTGAAAAAGGCTACCTAATATGGTGGTTATGGCTTTGGGTATCATAATGGGATAAAAAGTACCTCTTAAAAGAGATCGCATTATCTAAGTCTTGCTACTGGCCTACCCAGGCTTTCGCTTCACCCTCGGTTGGGCTTGGACAAAAACGCTAGTTGCAAATCCATTAATTATTAAGCCCCATGGTTAAAGGGCATTTAACCTAACCTACCCTAAGATAATCTCAAGAGTAAGGGATTTTCCAGTGATGAAGTCCAAAAAAATTGCTTGTGGGGGATGTTATGGTGTTTAGGGGCCAATAAATAGTTGGAGATAAATGTCAACGTCATTGATTGCAACCAACATTTGGTGATGAAATCCAACGATATCAATTTAAAATATTGCAGAAAATAATGTGCAAAATGTGTATGAAAAAATTTTGGTGTTTGAGTTGGTATGTTTTTTGTTTGTGTTTTGTTTTGTTTTTGGATTTTATGGTTTGAAGAGTGCCTATGTATAATGTAAAATTATGATGTAAAATATAACCAAATGATCTGATGTATCTAATTATTGAAAAGGGCTCGAATTCAATGCCACAATGCAACTTGCAAACCTAAAATTTGACACATGGAGAAAAAGTTATGCTAAAAAGAATGTTGGTTTTTGAATTTTTTTATTTTTAATGAATGTTAAGTTTTGTTTTTTTTTGTTTTTTGTTTTTTAATATTTAATTGATTTGTTTGTGTTTGGTCATTTTATTGTGATTTTGTATATTAGTTTTTTTTATTATTTTTTTTATTTTTGTTTTGTTTTTATTTTTATTGGTTTAAATACACCCCTTTTTTGAGAAAAGGGGGGGGAAAGGGGATTGTGTGGAGTGGGCAAAAAGAGGAATACCCCCCTTTTTGATATGTTTTTAAGACATAAAATGAAATAAAAAGGAAAAAAACTATTTTTTTTTATACATAAAAGGAAATAAAAAGGAAAAAAACTATTTTATTTTAACAAAAAATGAAATAAAAGGGAAATTTTTTTTTTTTTTTTAACATAAAATGAAATAAAAAGGAAAAATCCTATTTTTTTTATAACATAAGAGGAAATAAAAAAGAAAACAACTATTTTTTTAAACATAAAAGGAAATCAAAAGGAAAACAATTGTTTTTTGTTTTTGTTTTAATAGAAAAGGAAATTTTAAAAAATAATTTTTTTTTGGTTAACTGAACATAAAATAAAATAAAAAAGAAAAAAACAACATTTTTTTTTGTTTGTTTTTAATAAACTAAAGACAAAGGAAGTGAACGATACTTACCTGACAAGCAGAGAGTAGCCCCTCCAATTAGTTGAACAAACGAGAAATAGGACTTACAACTACAAAAAAAAAAGGATGAGTGGTGTGTGTAAAACAATAACAAGCTTAAACGAGGATATTACCATGATCGCAATTTGTAAATAATTTTTTTTACTTTGCATGAACAAAAGTAAAAAAAAATATATCATTAAAATAAGTTTGTTTTGATACAAAAGATCCTTTGGAGGATGTTTTCACAACAGTGTGTTAAATCAAGAGAATGATCATTTTTACAATAGTAATTTTGGTGCCATATCTTCGATGTTACAAGATCGAGATTGGTGGGTTTGTAGTGACCATTGTTGGATTATGCCCTAAAATATCTGCACACAAGCTCACTACAAAACATGAGTAGCATGTGCAGGAAAAATTGTATGTATATTAAAAAATGAGATTTGAAAACATTATTACAACATACACTCACAGATGCATAAACCCTAAACCCTCAGTAATATCAAATGTTAAGAAACCATCGTAACAAATATACACCAAGAACCACCCGGAGTGCATATAGCAGGAATAATCAAAAATTTGGTGGGGGGCAGTGTTAGAATATTATTATTGTTATAATGTGCACTATGCCTATAATTGACAGGTTGACATTTGTCTTCTGCCACTTGTCCCTGTCTTCAGTTTGAGTTGGAGTGGTGTCTTCTGAAAGACACTTGGAGTGGAGCTTATGACACTTGTCATATCTCCCTCCTAAGCTTGATGCTTATATATTGTAAGATAACTTGTAAATAAAGTGTGCCTTATTTTTCAGTCCCAACATCTGGTATCAGAGCGGTGAGATCCGCCTATGGGGACCCTTAGGGTTTGAGAGTTTTTTTTAGGATTGAATTTTTTCTCCAAAGTATCCTCTTCACTTGCTAAGTTGATCCTGTGAATGAGAAACGAGAGAGAATTTTTAAGATTTTTGGCGATTCTGGCAATGTGGGGCTATTTTTTTTGCAGGGTGAAGGCACATTTAAAAAAAAAAAACGTCACATTTTGCAGGTGAATTTTTTTAGAGCAGTCATCTTCAGAATCTGAGTACACCAGCACGTATATCAGGAGGAGTACTACAAAATCGAGTACTCGCACGCAAAAATCCGACAAGAAATGAGCAAGATATGGTTGTTTGAAGACGGACTGTTGCAGCTATTTTTTTCCTGCGCGATTTTTTCCGAAACGGAAATTTTTTTATTAATTTTTTTAGCAGTCCTTTTCCTGATGTTTTTGCACCATCATATAGATTATGAGAAGTACTACAACATCAAGTACTCACTTGCTTAATTCGGTAATGTATTGAGCAAGTTACAGCTGCTCAAAGTTGGTTGTTTGCAGCAGTTTTGGGACTGCGAAAAAATTTTTTTTTTGTTAAGGCACATCAGTTGCCAATTGTTGGATTGAGAAACATCTACAGCTGTAGTAGGTAACAATAAGCTAGATTGCAAATTTTTCAGTCATTCCCAAAATTTTCGGTCATTTCAAATTTTTCCCACCGAAACAGTTTCAAGCCAAAATTTCAAATTTCAAATTTGTAGAGGGCAATCTGTCATGTTTTTTGCCTCTAAGAAGTCTTGTTGTATTTTCTTAAAATCAAGGGTCAAATTGTAACCGACTATAGCCTTATATATAGTCGTTGGAAAGGATTTTTTGAGGGGAATCCATTGGTGCAGTTTATTTTCAGTTTTGAAATCATTTAATATGCTAAATTGAAGTTTGAAATTGACATTGTAATTTGGAGTGCATTTTCGGTAGTATCCGACACTCCTTGACAAAATATTTGGCAAACTTGTGGGAATCTCAATTTTAAGTCTTTGGGGGGACATTAAGCCAAGTTATTCATTATATTTGGCAAGTTTGGAGGCATTATCATCATTGGTGGCATTGAAATTGTCTCACATTTCGAGGCATATTTGGGGCTATTCTTGAGCCATTTTTCCTAATACAAATCATCAACTCAAGGGGTGATTTAGGGCCCCTTGCCTCTTGCTTGTGGAGACATTTTGTGGCACTCTCTTGGCCACTAGGTGTTTGTTGCTTGCATCTTCTATTTGGGCTTTGTCTACATTTTATGCTTGCTATTACCCTTGCATGACTTTGGGTTTTATAATTGTAATCAAGTGTAGTTCCATTTCATACACACTTGACACTAAGCCATATACAAGCAAGCAAACACATACAAGCAAATTCTTATAAAGCAATAATACATTGGCACATCTATTGTAACAATTCTACAAAAAGCAAGCATCACATTTTTATAACCGCCTATGTTCCACGTATCAACTGCTCAAATACTTATAGTCTCCCTCACGTAAGGGCGGGTATATTGAGTAGTTTGGTATAAAGGTCTGGCAGGTTATTCCCTTTCAGAATCGCCTATGTTCCACGTATCAACTGCTCAAATGCTTATAGTCTCCCTCACGTAAGGGCGGGTATATTGAGAAGTTTGGTATAAAGGTCTGGAAAAATTCTAATTCTTACTCTCTTTGGATAGAAAAAGGCACTTATGTTCAACTTAACCCTCCCACTGTTGGAATCACTTGAAGATTCAGAGTGGAAAAACTAGGCGAACCCTCCTCTGGATCTTCAGCGGTGTACCCTAGATTTTTTTGAGGGCTCTAATTTGGCATTTGTCGTTCTTACTTCATCCTTTGTTGAGCTCCCTTTTCTTTTGATCCTTTTCTAAATCATGGCTACTACAAATCTATTAAGTGGACTTACAAAGAAACTTGAAGGAGCACAAACTTTTGCAAATTGGAAGTATGAGATGGAATCAATATTAATGATGAATGACATGTGGGACTTTGTGAAAGATAGGTAGGCTAATGAAGACCCACTCACTGCACCTACAGACCCTAAAGAAAAAGCACAATTTGAGAAGAATTCCAATATAGCTTTAAGTCTAATCAAGCTAGCTACAGGAATTCAATGCGAAGAAACTGTAAGGGCTGCAAAAACACCTAAACAAGCGTGGGATGCTCTCAATAGATTGTTTGATAGGCCAAGTCAAGATAATATTTTGTATCTCAAACAAAAATTGCACAATCTATGTATGAAAGGCTCACTTACCGATTATCTTATGGAAGTGAAGTCTATTAAGAATGATTTCTTAGCTGTTGGTAAAACCCTAGATGATAATGAGTTAATTCCAATAATGTTGCATGGTCTTCCTTCAAAGTTTCACTCCTATGCTACCATGTTAGACTTGAGTGGTAAAACAATGAATTCCACACTTGAGGATATTGAGATCCTACTTAAGAAACATGAGCAAGCCCTAATCAAAGATGAAGAAATTGAAGCCACATCAGCAACTTTTGCCACCAAGGCAACTTTACAGACTAAACAAAACAAGGGTCAAAATCAGCATAATCAGAATCAAAGGGGTAGACAACATCAGAGATACACAAGTACCACCCATCTACCAACAACCACATCGGCAACAGTACCAACAACAACCAAATCAGCAGTACCATCAACAACCACATCAGCAGCAGTACCAACAACAGCCAAGATGGCAAACAAGACCTCAAGGGGGTCAAAACAACAATCAACAAGGGTGTGAATATTGTGGAAAATGGAATCATAATGTTGCTAATTGCTATAAAAGGCAAAGAGAACAGGGAGAACCACAAAATAATAATCTGAACACATTGTATGCAGCCAACCAAGTTAATGTTGAAGATAAAGAATGTTGGTATATTGATTCTGGAGCAGCAAAGCACATGACAGGAAGGCAAGATTGGTTGACCAAGGTTCAGCCTACATCAAATCAATTCATTACTTTTGGTGATGAAAGTGCTCTACCCATTGAAGGTGTTGGGGAGGCACCACTTACTTTGCATGATGGTAATAATGTTCCTGCAATGGATGTTTTGTATGTGCCTGGTCTTAAAAGGAGTCTTCTTTCTATTGGACAACTTACAGATAAGGGCTATAATGTCTATTTTGAAAAAGACAAATGCTACATTAAGGAACCCAATGGCAATGTCAAGGCCATGGGAGTGAAAAAGGATGGTGTTTACTACCTCCTTACAAAATCTGTAACACAAACATCTTTGCATACAACAACTACTTTCTCTTTGGAGTACATGTGGCATGAAATATTGGGACATTTAAATTTTAATAATCTTCAAATGATGGCTACAAAAGGATTAGTTAAAGGACTTCCACATCTTAAGGAGTCAAAATGTTTTTGTGAGCCATGTGTAATAGCCAAACACCATAGGCAACCATTTGAAATAGGAAAGGCATGGAGAGCCAATAGACCTTTGCAATTGGTTCATTCAGACATTTGTGGGCCAATGTCTGTTCAATATTATACTGGGGCTAAATACTACATCACTTTCATTGATGATTACAGCAGAAAGGTATGGATCTACCTAATTCAATATAAGTGGCAAGCCCTTGATAAGTTCAAAGAATTCATCGCACTTGTTGAAAGAGAAAGTGGCTATCAAATCTCCACCTTAAGATCAGATAATGGTGGAGAATATGTCTCCAATGAATTCTTTAATTTTTGTAAGTATCATGGGATAAGGAGGCAATTCACAACCCCTTATACCCCACAACAAAATGGAGTTGCTTGAGAGGATGAATCAAACAATCACAAATAGGGCAAAATCAATGTTACATGTTGCTATATTACCTAACTCATTTTGGGGAGAAGTTGTTCTTACTGTTGCATACTTGACTAATAGGTCATACACAAAGGCCTTACATGAAAGAACACCTGAAGAAGCATGGAGTGGAAGGACGCCCTATGTGGGCCATTTGAGAATCTTTGGATGTGATGCCTATGCTCATATTCCTCATAAGAAAAGGAAGAAGTTTGATGATAAGAGCCAAAAATGCATCTTTGTTGGCTATAGTGATAGTGCCAATGCATATAAATTATATGAACCTATTTCCAAGAAAATCATTTTATCTAGGGATGTTACCTTTCATGAGTATCCCCCATCTAATCCTCCTAAGGCCCCCACTTTAGAAATAACTAATGAAATAGTTGCTCCATTCATGCATACAATATCATCTAGTCCTTCTCCTTCACTCATAAATCAAGAAATTCATCCACAAGAAGAACTTCCTACAAATGATCCATGTCCTCCATCTCCTCCTCCTAATGATCAAGTAACATCATCCAATCCTTTACCCAAGTGGGTTCAAGCCACAATAGATGAAGCCCAAAATCATTTGCCCACCTATACAGGTAAAAGGCCTTCAACCCTAAGACACCAAGTGAATTATGCCCTAATGGCCAAAGTCCTTAGCCAACCTGAACCTTCTAATGTCAAAGAAGCACTTGGTGATCCTAAATGGGTTCATGCCATGGATCAAGAATTAGATTCCATTGAAAAAAATCACACTTGGGAGTTAGTTGATTTACCCAAAGGAAAATATACCATTGGCACAAAATGGGTATACAAAGCAAAATATAAAGCGGATGGCTCACTAGATCGCTACAAGGCTCGCCTAGTAGCTCAAGGCTATAAGCAACAAGAGGGAATTGATTATGAGGAGACCTTTGCTCCTGTGGCTAAGATGACTACAATCGGGACAGTTATTGCTATGGCAGCTCAAAAACATTGGCCAATATATCAAATGGATGTCAAAAGTGCATTTCTCAATGGTCATTTGAAGGAGGAAGTGTATGTGAAACAACCACCGGGGTACACAGTTGAAGGCCAAAACAACAAAGTCCTCAGATTAAAGAAAGCTCTATATGGGTTGAAGCAAGCACCCCGAGCTTGGTATGCAAAGATTGACTCCTATTTTCTCAACCTTGGTTTCACTAGATCTGCAGCGAGAATCTACTCTCTATGTGAAACATTGGAGGAACCGCATCATTTTGGTTACATTGTATGTGGATGATCTTCTCATTACAGGTGATGACATAGAAGGAATAAGGTTGCTCAAGGAGGACTTATGCAAGAACTTTGAGATGACAGATTTAGGCCTCCTCCACTATTGCTTAGGAATAGAGGTATGGCAACAACCTGGTAAGATTTTTATCTCATAGGCTAAGTACATTCAGTCTATTTTGGAGAGGTTTCGCATGGAGGAGTGTAAGCCCTCTCTAACTCCCATGGAAACTAGATTGAAATTGGTAAATAATGATGAAGAAGAAAGGGTTGATGGTACACTTTATAGGCAACTAGTTGGAAGTTTGATCTACTTAACTTCAACTAGACCAGATATTTGCTATTCAGTTGGCCTTATTTCCAGATTCATGCGGGATCCTAAGAAGAGCCATTGGATAGCAGCTAAGAGGATTGTGAGATTCCTAAAGGCCACACCTCATCATGGCCTTATGTATAAATCAAGTGATAATTTTTCTTTGATTGGATACACAGATTCAGATTGGGCCAATTGTCCTGAAACTAGAAGATCTACATCAGGTTATTGCTTTCAATTAGGCCAAGGCTCTATTTCATGGAGCACAAAGAAGCAGAACACAGTTTCACTATCTTCAACGGAAGCAGAATATAGAGCAGCAGTTGAGGCAACTAAGGAGGCAATATGGTTGAGGCAATTAATTCAGGATATTGGGCTATTCATACATGGTCCAACATATATATATTGTGACAATCAAAGTACCATCAAGATGACCAAGAATCCAGTTTTCCATGCTAGAACAAAGCACATTGAGATCCATCATCACTTCATTAGAGAAATGGTCCAAGAAGACATTATACACATGGAGTATGTACCAACTCAATATCAAGTAGCAGACATCTTCACCAAGTCACTTGGGAAAGACAAGTTTTCTCAGTTTAGCAATTTGCTATATCTATGTAAAAGAAGTCAACATTAAGGGGGAATGTTATCTAATGTTGACTTATATTTTTAGGATAGTGCACATTAAGGGGGAATGTTAGAATATTATTATTGTTATAATGTGCACTATGCCTATAATTGACAGGTTGACATTTGTCTTCTGCCACTTGTCCCTGTCTTCAGTTTGAGTTGGAGTGGTGTCTTCGAAAGACACTTGGAGTGGAGCTTATGACACTTGTCATATCTCCCTCCTAAGCTTGATGCTTATATATTGTAAGATAACTTGTAAATAAAGTGTGCCTTATTTTTCAGTCCCAACAGTAGAAATTGTCAATGTGAAGAACCAGCAAAAACATGACCATGAGAAGACCTCCGAGAGAACTCCAGCCCCGCAACCTGGAATGCACATGTTCCAGAGGAATGCGATTAACCGAACAAGGGGCATTCACCCAGTAGTCCAGAAAGGAACGTAAGTGCTGAACTTCAACATTCACTTTCTCCACTTGATTAATAATCTGTAACCAACAGTCATAGAAAATAGCAAGTTTGTCAGCCAGAGAGAAGAAAGTAGAGGCCTAAAGCCGAGCAAAAATGATATTATTTCGTGTTTTCCATAAATTATATAGAATTTTGATATGAAAAATATATCACACTTCTGTCAATGGTTCTGTAAAAACAAGCGAGTCCCCCAAAATGACATGAACCCACAAACATCCTTCTGCCAAAAACGGGTTAAAAAAAGAAGATCCAAGTCCAAGCTTTGTGAGCTTTCTGACAACTCCAAAAAACATGTATGAAGTCTTTTGATCCATTACAAAATGCACATATAGTATTATCCATCCCAAGATGTCGTAACCTGTTGCCAATAGGCAGTCCCTGATGCAAGAGACTCCAAGCAAAAAAACCTTGCTTGGGTTCAATATATGAGACCCACACAGCTAAAAATCTCAAACTCCAACGAGATTGCGAGGAGACAATATACCATCTATAATTCAAAACATCCACCATAGGAACATTAGAGGAAAGCCAAGCATACCCTACAAAAGGTTTATATTTAGAAAGTCGAGCATGTGTTGGCCAAAACCAATCAGACCACTAAGGTTTTTGGAAATGCTTACCAATCTTGGCCCGAACAAAAAAGGGAATTTTATCAACAACTACATCAAAGGTAGTTTTATCATCCTGCTTAAGTCTATATTTATGCCGAAACTGATCCCAGGATAACCAATTCCTGGTATGTAAATCAAAAAAATCAAAAAAGGAAGAAATTCCTTTCTTGTAAAACCGAAGGGCATGAATCCATTGCACTTTTGCCAAAGGCAGTCTTAAAACTTTTAAAGATTTTCCTTGTTTATTAATCATGTTTTTTTAATAGATTAAAAAGTTGGGGGAGTCAGTGGCACATCAAGGCCATCCTTCCCGTTATTTGAATTTTGGTCTCTTTAAGAAAGCCCAATACCATTGCGGTGTTCCTATCCTTGTTTATTAAACATATAATAAAATAGAAAAATATTAGAATTGCCCTGTCTAGACTTGTTTATCAAACATATAATAAAATGGAAAAATCTTATAAACAATTCTAAGGTATTGTTAAGTTGTTCATATTTAATCATAATGAATACCTCTTCTTCCACGGTTATTAATATACAATTATTATAACGATGCAAAGTTTATTGCATATAATGAGAATAAAAATATTTATCAAATGGCATTAGCTTAATCGATTAGATTCCTCAACATTCAATGAGAGACCCAGGTTCAAATCTTGCCAAGTGATACATAAATAATATTCAATCTTTGTTGTAATACCACTATGTGGTGATGATTTAATATAGGTGGGGTCTGTTTCAATCCCATATAAACTAATGGAAGAAAAAAATATTTGGGATTAATCTTGTTTTGATAGGTAAGATAAACATAATGCGATATGTAAGTTGTTTATAGATACCAAAGGAATCTCACTAAATAAATAATAAGAACTCCAAATGATTACGAAATAGTTGGTATCAAGGGGTATAATTACCAAATTATATGTGACCTTCGGTTAAGATTAAAAAACTAAAGTTAAGATCAATTATTAAAATATTATAATAAACCTAAGGTGTATAAGGGCATAAAGAGTTATACAACAAATATATACAAAAGTTGACTATGGCCTTATATGAATCTTAACACCACCTATTCCAACATCCCATCCTAAGACCAATAGGGGACATAGAGAGAGGCCCTAAATAAAAATACGTCTTTAAGAGGAACTCTCCCAATTTAAAATTTTATAAAAGACATCTTGGGAATGACCTTAGTTATGATACTTGATGTCTACTCTATTGATGACACATGGACTGGATCAAGCATCCCACGAGTATGAATTCGTTAAACATAGTGCATCCAAACCTTGACGTGCTTAGCCCACTCATGGAATATCAAATTGTGGTCAATCTTGAAGGATCTCTAATTATACAATAAAGGGTGACACATTGTTGTGGAATATTCAATTGCTCAAAAATCATAAGCATCCATCGAAGGCATTTGGTGGTCTTATTGGTGGTACAATATTCAAATATTATAGAAATTTGAGATATAGTGGACCGTTGTTTACAACATCAAAAGACCACTCTAAAACCAAGACAAAAGATAAATCCCATAGTGAAGCATCACTAGCCTAATCTACATCAAATAATTCTATCAAACCTAGAGGTGCTCCAATTGAGTAGTTAATGCCCATATAAAATGTACTTTTTGATGTACCAAAGGATCTACTCGGATCCTATCTAGTGACACTCATGAGATGCTTGCATATACTTAGAACAATAATTTGGCCAAGTATAGGTGAGCTAGAGAAGTCCCTCAAAAAATTACTATTCTAGGGTGGCATCCACCCGATCAATCAGATCTTGTACTAGGTTTTGGAATGGTTGACAATCATTGAGATCATAACCCCTTTGGTGATGGAATACACAATAGTGATCATAAGGGTTTATGTGGATCGTTTGGCCTTAGTTTGAGTAAGGAGATGGTTTGTGCCATGAGAAGTTTTTAAAAAAAGTTGACAAGGGCTTTGAGATAACCTAAAGTTATAAGGGGGCTAAGGAGGAATGTGTCTAGGGTGGGGAGTATGTTTGTTTTGCAATTGAGATGAGGGTGATGTAGCTTGGTATGTTGATGACTAGGGTTGATTGAAGGTTGTAGCAGTGGGTACAAAGTTTGTTGAGGTTGTTGATATTGGGGAGGTGGTTGATAGTATTGAACAACCACCTTATAATATTGAGGGGGTTGGGTGGAGGTTGATGGTTGTTGGTATTGATTAGGGTGAGATTGGTATTGAGGAGGGGGATGTGGATACTGATTCAGAACATATTAAGGTTGGTTTGATGAGATATGGTATTGATGTGATGAGGGTTAAGGATTTTGTGATTGTGTCAATGATCGTTAATGTAGATTTTGATGTGGGGATATAGAGACTACTAGTGGACAAGAAGTCCATGATTGACATTGGATGAAATACGAGCCACGAGGGGGTGGTGGTTGATGAGGAGTTGGTTCTTGAGGTGTTTTTTAAGGGATATGAGTGTTATATGAGACATGGGTGTGTTGGTGGAAAGGATTGATAGGTACTGGCTACACATAGGGTAATCAGAAGGTGAATGGAGGGTGAAAGTGAGACAATTGAGAAGAATATAAATAAGAAGAAACTTGCATTGTGGAAAATGGTATTGTTTTGTGTTGTTTGCTTTTCTCTATTGGTTTTGTTTTTGTGTTTGTAGGTTGAATGCATCTTAAACCTAGGAATGATAAATGGAGTGGTGGAATAAAATATACAAGGGTGTACTTATGCCCACTTCTCTTATGAGAAGTACCACACAAACAAGTGAAAAAGGCTACCTAATATGGTGGTTATGGCTTTGGGTATCATAATGGGATAAAAAGTACCTCTTAAAAGAGATCGCATTATCTAAGTCTTGCTACTGGCCTACCCAGGCTTTCGCTTCACCCTCGGTTGGGCTTGGACAAAAACGCTAGTTGCAAATCCATTAATTATTAAGCCCCATGGTTAAAGGGCATTTAACCTAACCTACCCTAAGATAATCTCAAGAGTAAGGGATTTTCCAGTGATGAAGTCCAAAAAAATTGCTTGTGGGGGATGTTATGGTGTTTAGGGGCCAATAAATAGTTGGAGATAAATGTCAACGTCATTGATTGCAACCAACATTTGGTGATGAAATCCAACGATATCAATTTAAAATATTGCAGAAAATAATGTGCAAAATGTGTATGAAAAAATTTTGGTGTTTGAGTTGGTATGTTTTTTGTTTGTGTTTTGTTTTGTTTTTGGATTTTATGGTTTGAAGAGTGCCTATGTATAATGTAAAATTATGATGTAAAATATAACCAAATGATCTGATGTATCTAATTATTGAAAAGGGCTCGAATTCAATGCCACAATGCAACTTGCAAACCTAAAATTTGACACATGGAGAAAAAGTTATGCTAAAAAGAATGTTGGTTTTTGAATTTTTTTATTTTTAATGAATGTTAAGTTTTGTTTTTTTTTGTTTTTTGTTTTTTAATATTTAATTGATTTGTTTGTGTTTGGTCATTTTATTGTGATTTTGTATATTAGTTTTTTTTATTATTTTTTTTATTTTTGTTTTGTTTTTATTTTTATTGGTTTAAATACACCCCTTTTTTGAGAAAAGGGGGGGGAAAGGGGATTGTGTGGAGTGGGCAAAAAGAGGAATACCCCCCTTTTTGATATGTTTTTAAGACATAAAATGAAATAAAAAGGAAAAAAACTATTTTTTTTTATACATAAAAGGAAATAAAAAGGAAAAAAACTATTTTATTTTAACAAAAAATGAAATAAAAGGGAAATTTTTTTTTTTTTTTTAACATAAAATGAAATAAAAAGGAAAAATCCTATTTTTTTTATAACATAAGAGGAAATAAAAAAGAAAACAACTATTTTTTTAAACATAAAAGGAAATCAAAAGGAAAACAATTGTTTTTTGTTTTTGTTTTAATAGAAAAGGAAATTTTAAAAAATAATTTTTTTTTGGTTAACTGAACATAAAATAAAATAAAAAAGAAAAAAACAACATTTTTTTTTGTTTGTTTTTAATAAACTAAAGACAAAGGAAGTGAACGATACTTACCTGACAAGCAGAGAGTAGCCCCTCCAATTAGTTGAACAAACGAGAAATAGGACTTACAACTACAAAAAAAAAAGGATGAGTGGTGTGTGTAAAACAATAACAAGCTTAAACGAGGATATTACCATGATCGCAATTTGTAAATAATTTTTTTTACTTTGCATGAACAAAAGTAAAAAAAAATATATCATTAAAATAAGTTTGTTTTGATACAAAAGATCCTTTGGAGGATGTTTTCACAACAGTGTGTTAAATCAAGAGAATGATCATTTTTACAATAGTAATTTTGGTGCCATATCTTCGATGTTACAAGATCGAGATTGGTGGGTTTGTAGTGACCATTGTTGGATTATGCCCTAAAATATCTGCACACAAGCTCACTACAAAACATGAGTAGCATGTGCAGGAAAAATTGTATGTATATTAAAAAATGAGATTTGAAAACATTATTACAACATACACTCACAGATGCATAAACCCTAAACCCTCAGTAATATCAACAACACTTCGCTATAATATTTTCGGGATCCTAAAATGAAGAAAAAGGGGGAATATTTATAGAATTTTTGGAGGGAGAGGGGAGGGTACCCAAGATTTGGAGTGCCTATTTTTACCCAGTGTGAAAGGAATTTAGGTATTAAATGCATATATTTTGACTTGGGCCACCCATGGAAATTTTAAATTCAAATAATTTGAATTTAGACCCCATGGAGTGTGAAAGGGGATTTTTTTACATTAAACATGGGTGATAAGTGGAAGATTAGAGGAAAATTGGAGGATTAGGGAGGGTAAGAGGGGATTAACGAGGGTTTTAGTGAGTTAGGGGTTTTGGTGGATGCAAATGACTAAAATTTGGTATCTACATGAAGGAATTTCATATTTGAAAGCCTTGATGGGAAGTTAATATGCCCTAGCTAGAATTATGGAGACTCAAGTTGGATATAAGCAAAAGAGCAAATACATAGCAAGTTCGATCCAGGTAGAATATGTTACACCAAAAGTGAGTATCAAGGAAAATATAATTGAGAATTATATAATGGTTCTTAAAAGTGGAGGATTAATATGTATGTTCCATATATCACGACCACAATTTTTGGAGATTAAAAGTTGGATCATGTGGAAGTGGGGATTGAATTTAAATTACTGTGTGCCTTTTCTTCCTAAATACTTTTTCCTTATTATTTTTTTAGTTCAAAAATTATGGATAAAATAATAGGTGGTGGACCATGGTTTAATGGGAGAGATGCACTTCATTTGATATCATGAAATGAAAAATTCTTTGTTGAGACAAAAATTATTAAGAAGCTTTCAATGTGCATTATAATTTTTTTACTTTTGTATAATATTATCAATAAGGATGCTTTGAAGAATATGGAAAATACCCTAGAGGAATTCATCAAGGAAGGACTAGCTACTAAGGATTGAAAGCATGCTATATATACCCGAATATGTGTTGTTATGGATATTTTAAAACCTTTGCCATAATCCATTAAGTTTAAATCTAAATAAAGAGAGTGGGATCAACAAGTGGACTATGAAAATATCGTACTTTGACACCATAATAGTTAAGACAAGAGTTTGCAAAGTGAAAACTATGAAGAAAGAGATACATTTTTTCTCATGGGATAAATTTCAAGATAAAGTAAGGAAGTCATACAATAATAGAATCTAGATTAAGTCACAAATATTCCACTCCAAAAGAGAGGCAAAGCAAGACTATCTACAACATAATTTGTTAAGTTTAGAAGAAATTAAAGGTGCAAAGGGAGATGTGGAAGAAAATTCTAAAAAAAATATGGTATAAGAGTTCAAGTTTATTCCAAGCAAATCATATTCATTTTCCTTAATTATAGAATCCTCTCCTAGTAATAAAAATGAAAGTGGTGTAGATGGTATCCCTTCACTTTAAGATTTTAAGAGTAGCATAATAAAGAAATAAGAAAAGATGAAATTTGTAATAATTTAGGGTTTTTAGGGTAGAATAAGAAGGTAATTGCTACGGAAGAGCATCCTTTCAGTTTAGGGTTTCTAGGGAAACATAAAGAGGAATGTGCTTTTGAGGTTATTCCTTGCACTTCATATCCTTTAGAGCAAGACAAACCTATAATTGCAAAATCTTACTATGAGCAGTGTGTGAATATTGAAGAGATTGAAGAAGATGAAAGTATTGTTGGTAATGGAAAAAAGAGAGGATGATCAAGTAAGCAAAAACAAAGAGAAAAAGAAACCCAAAGGGATATTGATATGGGAAAACAAAAGCAAATATCATAAGTGTTAATAATAAGTGAGGCTAAACCCACAAATAAAAACAAAAAATGATGATGAATATAATATCTTGGAATATTAGGGGCATGAATAAGAACCCTAAAAAAGATATTAAGAAATTATCAAGTTGTTATAGGTAAGATATTTATAGATATGGAAACTAGGAAGTAATTATTTTAGCCATTTGTGGTGTTGAATTTCATCTTGACAAAATTTAAATTTCGAAAGACATCTAATATAAAGGATTTAATTGTGGAAACTTAGTAGTTTGAGGAAGATGAAGAATATATTTTCTAGAAAAGTAAGTTGGATATAGTTTAATTAACTTATTAAAATATAATGAGAGCAATGTGACATTTTGTTTTTGTAATGAGAGTGCCCCCAATAGAAACCACACATAGC
This sequence comes from Wollemia nobilis, assembly GCA_028583015.1. Classification (NCBI taxonomy): domain Eukaryota; kingdom Viridiplantae; phylum Streptophyta; class Pinopsida; order Araucariales; family Araucariaceae; genus Wollemia; species Wollemia nobilis. Next base: position 3,018,634 of record JAQPPZ010017128.1, read on the forward strand.
TTATTAAAAATAAATAAATAACAACTCATAATAAGCAATCCTTATCTAGATGGTGAGCACAATATTTAGTTATGAAGTCCTAGTGGATACCCCATCCTTCTTTGTGTAGGTATTGAACCAACAATCAAGAAACTTGGATGTCCCTACAAGGTCTAGAGAAGCCATATGAGTGAAGCAAAATAAAAAAGATTTGGACTTCCAAAACTGGAGAGAAATTTTCAATTAATAAATGGTAAAAGAGGAATAATAGTGGATATATATAGTGAAGAGAGAGAAATTTATATTTTTGGTCAATGATGATATTATGTCTTCTTTAGGTTTTTAAATTATCATTGTTAGTCAAGACAAGGTCTCATATTAACCCCTAACATATAATCATACTAGGGTTTTGATGACATCAAAAACCCGAAGTTTTAACTAATGACCAAGATTAAAGTGGAGATAATGTCATAATTGATTTTTTGGACCCATGCTTTGGGGGATGTGTATCATTATATGCACCCATCATGCATATGTCCTAACTTAGTGTTTTAGTGATCATTTACACACAAAATGCCTTAAAGAAGTTTATAAAAATGACAAACAATGGCCTTATAGTGTACGAAAACTTCATGGTTGACTTAGCTCATCATCATCCTACCCAAGGACTAACAAACATAATCCACCATTATCCCATAATTAGGAGTATGAGGCTCTCCACCATCTACAAGTTAGTTGTTAGTGTTGTTTTTCATATACATATGGCCTCTTCCTAAGGATTATGGGAAACATTGTTCACGATAACTAATCATGAGCCCTTATGAATAAAACTAAAAAGAGCAATATGCAATGATAAAAGCAACCAAAATAATATTTTGTCTAGAATTTAAAGTTTTTGTTAGTTTTGATCCAACTATATATGGCAATACAATTTTTGTAAAATAAACAACACAAAATTATACAAAAGCAATAAAATATTACAAAAGCAAAGAAATACATGCTTGATATTTACAAAGTTGTGATTTTTGAGTTTGCTAATGGATGGAATTGATTGTTTCTTCCCATGTAAATTAATTAGAATTTGCCTATAAAACATTCCATAGTGCTAAAAAATGATGTTTAGGTGTTGAGTGCGCAAAAACAAAGAGTAGAGACAAGTCTAAAGTAGTCCACAATCCCTAGGAGTAGTGCTCCTACACTATTCTTGTAAAACTCAATACTAAATTACATAGAAGATATTATTTTATTTCCACATTTTAATGCCTAATATTTTTCCTTTGCACCTAAATGATTTATAAGAGTTACTTTATTTGCTAATATATCTTGACCATGAATTTTTATTTTTGAGCATGACATGCTAATTTGGTTATTTATAACATGTTGATTTAAATTTAACCAAACTTTGCAAAGCACTAGATTGTAGTTTAGCTAACATTCATGAATGCTATCATAAATTTTTATTCAAAATATTTTCATCATTAAAAATAATATTCTTTATAGAAAACTTGCAAAGAAGTAAAAAAATTAAAATCGTGTCACCTCTAAGGAATGAAATCAATACTCAATTTGATAAGGATTCACTAGATCCCACTAAGAGAATGAAATACTTGAAAGAATATGAGTAACCTTCTAATTAAATTAAGCACATTCACATAAATATTGCAATAAAAATAAAAATTCATGAAAGAACAAATTATTGCAATATGAAATGTAAATGTAGAAATACAATAATATCACAAATCACAATACAAAATCATGGGCCTCTTTGAGGGGGCAACCTCCTTCAATATTTTTATTCTTGGAGAAGAATAAGGACTCTTACTAGGCTGAATTTCCCTTGCTTTTAGCAATTCTTGTACCAACTTCTCAAGCTTTGACTTAAGGGCATAGGGATATCGACAAGGTCTGATGTTAGGTGGCAAGATACTTGGAACTAATGATATTGCATGATCATGGGAATGACATGGAGGTAATTTTATTGATTTCACAAAAACTGCATCATTCTTAGTCAAAATGAGTTGCAAATCGTATTGGGGTTTGTCTTCTTTTGAATTTTATCTTCTTAGATTTGCCAGCTTATCTATTTAGATGATGAATTAACCATTTCCAATAGCTTATGAAGGAGATTGTATAAGATTTCAAGATAGATATATGGTTCTAGATATCCACAATGGTGGCACTATAAGAGGTATTTTTTTTTGGAGTAGCCCAGGTTTTTTTTTTGTTGGCAGGTTTTAGTAGGTGGTAAGGGAGATTACATAGGATTTCAAGAAAATATGTGGTTCTAGAGATCCATAGTGGTATTGCAAAAAGCAAAAAATTTTGGAGTAGGCCAAGGCTATTTTTTGGTGGCAAGATTTAGATTTGTTGGTTCATCTATTAAAATAATGGATTGACCATTTCCAATAGTTTTTGAGGGACATTGCATAGGATTTTAAGATAGATCTATGGTTCTAGAGCTATTGAATGGTGGTGTGGTAGAAGACAACAATTTTGATGGCAAGTTTTAGGTCAATGATCTTTATTTTCTCTAATCTATAAGTTTTATAGTATTTTTTATCCATGAGGGTTTTAATGGTTTGGTGGTGAAGATCACATAAAAGAAAATGTTTACCAATGTGATTTTTTCTCTATTGGAAATGGATATTTGTCAACTCATCTATTAAGATATATTTTTAGTTGTTCAAAAAATAATCCAAAAGATCCTTAAAGAGAGATGAAACTTGAGAACATATGATTATGAGAAGGAAGATAGGTTTAAGGCTTTATTGAAACAAAGATCTAAATAAAAAACATTGGACTATTCAATGGATCCTCATGAGGGGATCTCCTTCTTTGGTAGGGGAAGGAACTTTGAAAGAGGGGAGTCACCTTTCAAAGAGTTTAGGAATGAGTCTATGTGTCAATTTTGCAAGAGGATTTTCCACTGTTGGACAAGAATGGAGTTTGGGGTTTGACATTTTTAGAGCAAGATTGTCAAAATAGGCCATAATTATTTAAAAAGTGTTGTGAGGAACAACAAAAGGGTAAGGATCCTAGTTGACACCATAGAAGAAGAATTTAGAAGGAGAAAATTCAAAGAAAAATCTTGTGGAAGCACACAAAAATGTGACCAGGTGCATTTGAAGGAAGAGTGACTAAACAAACTTAGTCCTAAGAGAAGATGCAAAAATGGGGGAAGATATAAATCTCTTGGAAAAAAATGCTTATTGGGAGATTTTATGGGTGTGAGATTTCTATAAAATACTTGGTAGAGTGGATGGCCAATAAATGGATGAAAGTCCCAGGGTATGTGCCTCATTTCTTATTTCTAGTAAGAGGGTGGTTGTCATTTCATTTTAAGACTAATGAAGATGTGGATAATATTTTGCCAAAAAAAGGTTTTGGGGGTCAAATTTATTAATCCTAAAATTGTGGGACCCCTATTTTGACCCAAGGACTATATACTTTCTCAATCTATATGGGTAAAGTTATCGGGTTTACCACTAAAATTTTGGTCTATAGATGTTTTCCAAGCCATAGGCAACTACATTGGTTCTTTCTTGGAGGTAGATGAGAAGTACCAGTCCTCATGCATGAGAATAGTGGCTAGGATACTTGTTGATGTGGATTGGAGAGGTAAATTGTATTGAAGTATAAAAAAGGGATGCATGTTTAAACTTTGGATTACATTGAAGTTTATATTAGGTGTGTGTGTTGTCATAATTATGGGCATATTGCAAGGGACTATTCTCTTATTTTTTTAGGAAGGTTTGGCATCATAAGGTAGAGGGAGGTATCCTTAAGGGCAATAATGAGATGCAAAATTTCCTTCTAGTACATGACACACAAACTAGATATAAATTGAATCAATGCATAAGGAACACAAGTTGGAGTAACTGAGGTAAAGAACAAGAGATGTAGAAAAGGTGGAGATGAAAATTTTCATGCCAGATCAAGTGATGGATTTAGAACCATCTAGTTTGAAGTAAGGCTAGGAATCTCATAGTGAAAGTTGGATGTCATGATCTTGGAACCAGATACAAGCTTATCAAGTGAACCTATTTTTAAATCTCATTTATATTTTGGGATCACAGGTAATTCTCCTCTAGGTCTATCGACTAACCAGTGGCTAGACTTATCAATATATAAAACTAAGTCTCCCCTAGAAGGGGGTAATGATGGATTTGAGTTGCAAGGAGGACCTTCAAATTATTCTTCCTTGGTGGAGGTGGATCTAGACCTTAGATTAGACTTAGTTAACTTTATCAATATTTCTCTACAAGAAAACCACTTTGAGTTTGCTTTATTACTTTGTTATGCTTATGGTCATTAAGGCTTCGTGTCCTCAAAAATCCATAAGTACACCCTATAATCCCTAAAAGGAGTCTATGGAGAAGGAAGTAAATTGAGTGGAGCTACTATTCCTTCAAATGGTCTTTTTATGACCATTGACAACTTTCAGACCATATCTTTATGTAACTATGTGTAAAAATTCATGGTAAAATTATTTACATCAAGAATTAAAGGTTTCTCTCTGCTTCTATTTATATTGATTAGTTTGAATTCTTACGTTGTAGATATATTCATGAGGTAATTGGTGCTACTCAAGAAAGTATGCATACCATTAAATCAAATAAAATGCCAATAATGGTGATGAAGTTGGATCTCTCTAAGGTATTTTATAGAGTAAACTAGAAATATATTAGACCGAATCAAATTGGGTTTTGTGTATATATGGTGAATAGAATTATGGGATGTATGTGTTCTATTTATTTTGCAGTATCGGTTAATGTGTCAACTTGTAAATTCTTCAAAGCTTCTTGAGGGATAAGACAAGGTTACCCCTTATCACCACTATTATATATTTTGGTAGTTGAGGAACTAAGTAGATGTATTTTAGAAGCCAAAAGGGTAGGATCAATAAAGGGTAGTAGAATAGGTAGAACGGTGGGATTCATCCATCTACTTTTTATAGATGATGTTATTTTCACAAATAGAATAATAAAAACAATAGATAAGTTAAAACAATCTCTGGATCTTTTTTCTAACAACATATATGTAAATTAATGTATAGAAGTCAAGGATCTCCTTTAACTGTGTGGATCAGGATAAAGCCGTATTAATAGGTTAACTCTTTCCCTTAAAAAAAAATCTTCAAGAGGGGTTTAAATATTTGGGTTTCTTTTTTAAACTCAATGACTTCTCTAAACAAGTCTGAAGTTGGTTGATAAAGAAGGTGGATAGAAGAATTAATATATGGTGTAACAAATAAGCTACATGTTTTCATGGACAAGGAAAAGGGAAAGGAAAGACAGTCCCTTGGCCAAATGACAATCCTTATCCAAGCCCAAGGAAAATAGAGGATGGGGACTTAAGAACATCCACCTTTTTGGCAAGGCTCTAGTGGTCAAGTGTGTTTGGATTATAATATCGAAGGAAACCTTATGGAATAATATAATTTAGGAAAAATATTTAGAGCCACTCATAGTTGAGGAGTGGATAAGGGCCCTTGTAAAGCAAACCTACAATGTTTCAATATATTGGAAGATAATGATCGAAGCCTTTTATCTTGGGACGATTAGTTTACCTGGAAATTAGGGTATAGACCAAGGATAAGACTAGGATTAGACCATTGGATAGGTTGTGGAGGTATGCACATACTTCCAACTAATGTAATTCAGATCTTAAGAGCTTAAGAATTGGAACTCTTACCCAAGCAACTAACCCAAAATCATCTACAAAATGGAGATATGGATGGAAGTAGTAGAGTTAGGGTTTCAAGGCCAAGAGGCACACCAATGGGAAGAATATGTGGGAAGACTTAAAGTTGGACATATCAAGTTGTAAGAAGAAGTTGATCAATTGATCTAGAAAAATAATGGAGCTACAAGGGAGTACACTCCAAATTTTGGGTATAAGAATATATTGGAATATAGAGACAACAATTCAACATGGTGGTGTAAGTCACTCTAGAAGCTATGAGAAATAATACTATTCTTGTGGCTTGCTATGAAAAATAAGATTCTGACATGGGAGGTATTGTAAAAAGGAGTTGGAATGGTATAAGAAGACACCATTTATGTAAGTTAGACACCAAAGAAATTGATCATTTGTTGGTATCTTGCTCTTTTACTAAGTAGGTTTTGAGGGATGTTATTGCACAGTTAAAGCTTCATGTAGGATGGCAAGAAGACTTGTTAGAAGAGTGTTTGAAATCATGGATTAAAAACGGGTCATATAAAGATTTTATGGCTTTCCTATTGTTCATGTCATGGGGAGTATGGATATAAAGGAATGTTTTAGGATTAGAAGCCTACTTGAAAAGTCCCCTCCAAAATCATAAAAAAGTTTTAGTAACTATAAGGTTTTGACAACAAAGGTAATTAGGCTAACCATCCTTTAGAAATATGATAAATTAGGGGTTTGGGAATTTTGATGGGGCTAATCAGGGGATCCCTAGAGTTTGTGGGATGGGAGGATTACTATATATTACTGACTCTCATTACTTCAAATTCAAGGTTAAATTGGGAGAGGGTTCCAATAATTATGCTAAAATAATGACACTTAAATTGTTGGTTTAGGTGGCAAAATCAAAAGAACTACAAAAGTCCAAATTTATGGAGACTCATAGGTGGTAATAAGATAGATGCTTAGTACTTTCAGGATGGAAAATATGGTTCTACAACCCATTTTATTTCAAATAAAAGAAGTTGTGGAGGAAAGTGAAGATTTTACATTTAGACATATTTATCGAAAACTGAATAGAGAAGCAGATGAACTCTCAAGGAGGGGCTACTGATTGAACCAAGTACATGTTTAGTACATGAATTCAGAGTAGGTTATTCACAACTGGTTCATATTTCTACCTGGGATATTGATTCACTCCATGTTTGAAGATTTCTTAACAAGGAAAATTAAAGCAACTTTCTAAAAACTCAAAAGTCAATGTTTTAAAGATTTTGTTTGACAATATAAGAAGGTGCCTAAAGATAACACTTAGTCAATTGAACATAGCTAGTTATAATATATAAGCGACCCAATTTTTAGATCACTATTAAAATTTTGAAAAAAAATGCAAAAAAAACATTTGAATAATGTAATTTCATATTTACTTAATATAAAATTATAAATTATTAGGGTTTGGGTCTGCCATAATTTGTAAATAGTTAGATCAATTACTACTGAGTTGGCTAGGGAGAGCAATGGCACCAGGGAAGCACCCGAGAAAGTTTATCCCGAAAGTGTTTCACAAGGTAAGAGTACTATCCCTGTTGTTTCGATTTCCTTGCATGATTTTAATAATGCTTGCCACTGGTTTGAGTTACATACCCTTGTGAAGTATTTCCTGGGTAGAATTTTCAATGATACCCTCATTAGGTCCTGGTTGTAATAAGTTTGGGGTTCGCATGGTGTGATAGTTGAGAATGTTCAGAATCTCACCAAGGGTTATTTCCTTTTTCGCTTCCTTGATCCTGCTCAAGCTCAAAAAGTGTTAGCCAAAGGTCCTTGGACGGTGAGAAATTCCCTGTTAATTTTGCAATATTACACTCGTGACTTCACAGTCAATGACCAAGCTGAACTGGAAGTTCCTGTGTGGATTGAGTTCCCGGATTTACCTATCTCCTTTTGGGGTTTTTGCAAATGCTCGCCTCTTCCCTTGGAAAGTTTGTATGTCTTGAGCCTGAACGGTTTTTCTTAGCTCACCCTACCAAAAGACCTGCCGGATTTCATAGATATCCAAATTTCTTTGATACTTGCCAAATTTCATAGATATCTAGATTTTTTTGATACCTGCCGGATTTCATAGATATCCATATTTCTTTGATACCTGCCGGATTTCATAGATATCCAGATTTCATAAAAGATTGGTAGATTTCATAGATATCCAGATCGGTGATATCCAAATATGCAGACCTCACAAAAGACCTGCCAGATTTCATAGATATCCAGATTGGTGATACCTCCATTAGGCAACCTGTCGTCTATATCAATTTATCAAATATTTGTTATCGTTGCTAGTTTGATGCTCACAAGACTCAAGATTGTCCACTGATGAAGTGGAAGTTCAAACAGACCCAACCCCCTTCGACTGCCCTGGTAGCTCAATCTAACGGGGACCGGGAATGCCAAGGCGAATAGCAAATGGTTACCACCCAGAAAAATCATGCTTCTAAGAACTCTAAGCAGACCAATCCCTCTGTGCAGCCTACTTAAACCAGACTCGTTGATACCTAGGTTATGCAAGCCCCCACTAGCTCTATGCAGTCTTCTGAAGTCATCATGTTGGCTGTCGTTAACATGCAGCCCGTCATGCAAGTTGTAGGGGTCTCGAATGTTAATTCGGTTGTCCCTGTAGTTACTCAGCCGCCACCTTTTTTAGCTTCTCTTTGGGCCTTGATTGTTGCAAAGGCTCGTTCATTGGCAGTGCCCACATACTCCACGACTGTGAAGGAACAAACTTTTAAAGTTCATCGTTCTTGAAACCCCTCGAGGGACAACTTGGTCCTGAACTTTGACATGTGTCATCAAATGTCTTCGGGCGAGGGCTTTGACAAGTGTCGTCAAATGTCCTCGGGCGAGGGTAATTTCAGTGGAGGCGCTAATTCCTTTAGTTTGCTTCGGGGCCTAGGTGATTTCGAGGATGTCATGGATATTATGAATCCTGACAAGTCCTCATGCGAATTGTGCTGATGAAAAATTGATCAAAACCCAATGCTTGAAGCATAGAGTTTGTTCAGTTCTGACTATTTAAGGCAGCATAGACCGCACGCAAAAATTCTTTGAAGACTATCATCTGCAAGAAAAAATTGGGAGAAGCAGCTTCGCAATTATTAACCGCTGCTTTAATAAACGTACAGAGGAAAGTCTGGCCTGTAAAACGGTATGGAAAGCTCGTCTCCGCGACTCCCTGGACATGGATTCCATCCGCAACGAGATCGGCATTTTGAGACATCTCGCCGGCCATCGTGGAATCGTTCAACTTCATGACGTTTATGAGGACGAGGAGTGCGTTCGCCTGGTGTTGGAGCTCTGCTCCGGCGGAGATCTGTTGGATACAATTCTCCACAGGAAACGATTTTGTGAAGAAGAGGCGGCGGGAGTGTTGAGAAGAGTTATGGAGGCGGTGGATTTCTGCCACCGCAAGGGCGTTGCCCATCGGGACCTCAAATCTGAAAACATTCTGTTTTCCTCCAATAATCTCATCAAACTCGCCGATTTCGGTCAAGCTTCCTTCTTTACGTCTGGTATGACATTATGCCCTTCGTTTCTGAATTGTTCCTTTCAGTTTATTGTGGCCCACCGCTTCTAAAAATTGGAAGAACGGAAATTTAAATCGCAGGAGAAAAGATGAGCGGAATAGTGGGGACGCCGTATTACGTGGCGCTGGAGGTGCTGCAAGGGAAAGAGTATGACGAGAAGGTGGATGTCATTCTATACATTATGCTCTGTGGGAGGACTCCGTTTAGTGGCAACAGCCCGCAGCAAATATTCGAGGCGGTGCTGCGTGGGAGGCTTCGGTTTCCAAGCGATCCGTGGCAGACAATATCACAACCTGCAAAGGATTTAATACGGCGGATGGTGTGCAAAGAAGATTCCGTGCCTCTCAGTTTTTAGGTATGTCTTGAACCTACCTATTTATTTATTTATTGTAGACTATGCATGAATTGGGGTTTTAGTTATGAGGCTTATGCTACATTTGGTACCATTATCTTATCGAATATTTTGTTAAAATGGGTCAAATTGATAAAGAAAGAATACTACAAAACTGAAGGTGAATGACAAACACCAGTGTACAAAGGCATAGGATATGGAAAGTACAAGATAACATTAAAATAAGAAGGAGCATGAGGATTTATCTAAGAGAGAATGCAAGTATGTCAGATCATAGTACACATGAACCATAAATAGATCAAGTTTGGATATCTAAAGAAGGAGACTTTGAGATGTTGTTGATAGAGATAGAAGATGAGGAAATAGAAGCACCTAGCATAGAGGTAAGAGTTGGTAGAAAGGTAGTGCAAGAGGACAAAGAGTGGATGGTGACACATGAGAAATCTATGGAAGGGTTGCAAGGGAGTGCAGAGGACGAGAATCAGGCACCAGAGCAATAAGGTTTAAGGTTGCAAGAGAAAAGGCCAAGACCATCTCCTTCACATAAGCAAAGGAGATTGCAAATTGAAGATGCACGAGATTTTGATCAATGAGTAGTTGGATAGAACAAGATACCTCAGATAGAAACTTTTAATGATGATTGTAGCAAGACAACCCTAAGGAGAAATCAGATAGAGATTCTATGGGAGACCTCAAGTGATAGTGATGATTCTCCGAAGATGGCTAACAAGGTAGCCAAACAGAGATGTCCACCATTTTTAGGTGAGGGTAAGGAAGACCCCACAAGACACATAAAAACTTGTATAACCATTTGGATAGCAAATGATGTAGAAAAACCAGATGACTGGGTAACTTTATTCCCTACTACTTTTAGAGGATTGGCGATTGATTAGTATTTGAAGAGAGAAAATACCATAGCTTTTTAAGACTTGGAATCAGATAAAGGAGAATTTCATTGAAGAATTTTGACCTTTGAAGGATGATGGATACATTGTTACGAAACTATGCATTATGAAGCAAAAATCTAATGAAGATATGAAATTATAGAACTATAGACTAAAGCAATTAGTCGATAAAATGCAGATGCCTCTGAAATATATCCTAGTAAAGCGGTGGTTCGTCGATGGATTAGTCCTAAAATATAAGAAAAATATGAAGGGAGTACCATCAAAAATGTATGAAGAAGCTTTAAAGCATGCAAAGAATTTTGAAAGTGAATCAACCCCAAGTCTAATGATTCAGATAGCAGAGAATGTGACACTATATAGAGGACATTAGCATCATTTCATCAAGAGTTTGACAAGATAATGAAAAAAAAAGGAGCAAACCTGACAAGAATAACATTTGATGCACATAATGCAAGACAAAAGGTCATACAAATGTGAAGTGTTCACGCAATTATTATTGCCACATCTATAATGTGATGGGACATGAGGTAATGCTATGTTCATATAATACGAGACTACATCCACAAGTCCTATTAATCTAAGAGTAAGAAGAGAAACTGAAGGCCCAAGGGAGAAAGCAACAAGCAATAAGTAGTAGTTATAAAAATAGCAGGCGAGGTGGAACGCCTAACTAGGGAAATTGGTAAGGAGGCCAAGTCCATTTGTAGTATGACTCAGAAGTAAGACCGATCATATAGTGTCGCAATTTCCAGGAATGAGGGCATTTGACAAAAAAATGTCCTTCATCTCAGAGGCAAGAAATATTGCAAGCAAGTAGTACACATATGTATAGATGGTGTGGTCTAGGGAACAATAAAGAAGTGAATTGCCCAAAGCAAGCAAGTTCAAGTAACCCACAAAATATCAATTATTTAGACATTGAGGTTCCTCAAGTTCAGGAGAAAACCCAGGAAGTATTAGCCATGACGATAAATTAGGCTAAAAAGGATAAGTACCCAGAGCCAACAAAGGAAAAGCATCGCTGACAAGTAGCAAAGAAAATATTACAGGATGAAGCATGAAAAGCTAAACAAGTGAATTTAGCTAAAGGAAAGGCATTGGAAAATCCATCAGAAGAGAAGGTGATTGTGCAAATTCTGGAAACATAGGTGTTGGACACCATAGTAGAGATTAAAATGTCAAACCTGTTGGAAGCTATTCTAGTATTGTAGAAAGCAATGGTGGTGATGAAAGTGCAGAGCCAACCAATTTAGGAGAAGCAAAGAAAATATCAATTCATGGATCCAAAAATACTAATGATTGATGTGGGGAAGAAACCTACATTAGTTCATATGGAGATTCTAGGGCACAAATTGACATAGGTGATTATGGACGGGGGATCCAACATCAATGTACTACTTGAAAGAACCTAGCTAGAACTAGGTGCTCCATCCCTATGGATATCGAGCTCCTGATTATATGGTGCTAACCAATATGGTATCAATACAAAGGGAGTCTTGACAACACAAGTGGTGATAGGTGACCAAGAGTTTGTCTTAGATTTCAGTGTGATTATAATGCAAAATCCTACATACGATGCTCTCTTGGGGAGAGGATGGCTACAAGTATCCAAAGTTAATCACAATTGGGGAAAGAATAAGATCACTTTGAAGAAGGGAAAATATAAATATATGAGTAATCTAGCTAATAAAAAAGTAAGTGAAGATGTAGTTATGACGAATGAATAAAAAAACTCCCAGGAGATGACGCGTATGAACCTGATGGAGAAGAAATGTAACCTTGATGAATGTAGTAAAGACGAAGCTAGATCTGATAGCAGACTACTTCATTGGAAAATGGAGGAGTACAAAATTTTTCAACCCAACTACCTCTGTATTGAGTCAGAGGAGATCAAGAAAAAATAAAATGAACCAAAAGTCAATCAAGAACCTAAGGAGGTAGAAAAGAAATGAATATTCCCAAAACATTTTGTAGAGTATACAGTAGGATATGTGGAGATTGATACAATACTGACACACCCAAATAATATAGAGAAAGTAATGAGTGAGCCAAAGAATATCAAATATGAAGGACCTCATATAGTGGACATCAATCTAGGAACAAAGGAGGAACCTAGGATGATTCACTGCGATGATGATTGGAACCTTGTATTGAAAGCGATGACTTTTAAGATATTTTTGGAATATAAGGATGTCTTTGCATGGATATATAAGGATCTTAGGGGAGTACCACCTGATTTATGTGTCCACAAGATTACGCTAATGCTTGGAGCTCAACCCGTAAGGAGGAGACCATATAGAATGAATCTAAAGTATGCTGCATTAGTGAATGCGAAGATAGAAAAGATGTTGGAGGTAGGAATCATATTCAGGGTGACAATCAGTGAGTGGGTATCACCCATAGTGATCACCTTGAAGAAGGAAGTGGACAAGATTATAATATGCATGGACTTTAGGAGTCTGAATGCAGTAACTATTAAGTACCCCTTCCCTATTTCCTTCACAAATTCTATCTTGGAAGAAGTAGTAGGACATGAGATCTATTCATTTTTGGATGGGTTCTTGGGGTATAATAAAATCATTATAGTCGAGGAGGATAAGATGAAGACAACATTTATTGTGGAGAATGGCATCTACACATACAATTGAATACCATTCAGGATCTATAATGTCTCAGCTACATTTCAGCATATCATACTGTATATATTTGATCAGTTGGCAATAGGGAACTTTAAAGCATTTTTAGATGATTGGTCCATTTATGGAAAGATCAAGGAGCATCTTTCTACCCTCAGTGAATGTATGAGTAGGTGCAAAAATGCACAAATATCATTAAATCCTGGGAAATACTATCTGATGGTACCATACAAGAAATTATTGGGATACATAGTGTGCAGTGAAGGATTAAAACATATCCTGATAAAATTTGTATGATATTGCACATGGAAGAACCATATGATGTGAGTTCACTTAAAACCTTCTTGGTATCAATGGGATATTATAGAAGGTTTATCAGGAATTATGTACATGTATCCTACCCATTGGATTCATTGATGAAGAAGAACATTCTTTTTAGATGGACATAGGAGCACCAAGGAGCCTTTGAGGAACTGAAGGCTAAGCTTGTGAGAAGTCCAATTCTGGTGTTCCCAAACTGGGATAAGGAATCCCAAATTCATATTAATGCTTCAAATTTTGCAATTGGATGTGCTTTGGCACAAGAGGGACAATTTAGGCTAGATCAACCTATTTTCTTTTCTAGTCACCTATTGTCTAGGCTAGAGAGAAATTATAGTAAAATAGAAATAGAAGCTTTGGGAATGGTATATGCAGTCTAGAATTTTAGGCATTACTTATTGGAAAATCTATTTACCTTCTATTTTGATCACCAAGCTCTGTTGTACTTGATAAATAAGCTCGTGATACAATGACGGGTCAGTAGGTGGCTCGTCACCCTACAAGAGTTTGTATTCTGAGTAGTAGGATGACCTAGTAAGAAGCATGTCATTGTAGACAAGTTGTCTAAGATACGATCAGGAGAGCTTATAGGAATACAAGTTTTGGATGAATTCTTGGATGCATAATTATTCACCATCAACATTGTTCCATCATAGTATAAGTTTATTGGCTAGTACCTATCCATAGGTGAGTTGCCATAAGAAATGACAAAAACTGAGAAAAATAAAGTAATCATGAAGTCAACACCCTTCCATTTGATAGTTGTATAATATGGGAAGCGATGGTATCCTACAAAGATGAGTGATAGAAGAATAAGTCAAAGAAATATTGAAAGAAGCTCATGAAGGCTTAGTAGGAGGGCACATGAGACTAGATGTGATAGCTTGAAAAATATTACTAGTTGGACTATGGTGGCCCACACTATATAATGGTGTGAAAGAGCATGTGAAAGCGTGTGATACTTTCCAAAGGGCAGGAAATTTGGTAAAGAGGGAATTTATGCCTTTGAATCCATCGCAACCCCAAGAACTATTTGAGCGATGGATATTGGACTTTGTAGGACCACTAAAGACATCTTGATGAAGGAAGTGCAGATACATCGTAATAGCAACAGAATACTTAACAAAATGGGTCAAAGCAAGAGAATTACCTGATAACTTAGCAAAAAGTATAGCAAGATTTTTGTATGAGCAGGTAATCACAAGATTTGGTATTCCACTACAGATAACGAATGATTTAGGAGGACAGTTTGTCAATGAAATCATCAAAATACTGATGGTGAAGTTCAATATTTTACACTCATTGTCTAGTCCGTATTATCCCATAGCTAATGGGCAGGTGAAAGTCACAAATAAAGTCCTGGTATCTACTCTATACAAAAGTTGTTGAATAGAGGGAGAATATTAGGAGGAAAGGCTACCATTTGTTTTGTGGGTATAGAACAACTTTTAAACCTACAACAGAACATACACCTTTCCAATTAATGTATGGATAGGAAGCAATGGTGCCAGTTGAATTCTTGATACCAAGTTTGAGAGTCACGGTAGAGCATCGCTTGGGTGATTAATAAAGTTTGGAAGAGCGACTGAAAACACTGATCAAATTAGATGAAAGAAGATTCATAGCACAATAGACGATTGAGATAGCTCAAAAAATATGGAAGGCGTGGCATGAAAAACATTTGAGAAAGTTAGAACTTAATCCAGGTGACTTGGTTCTAAAGTTTAATGGAAAAAGGAAAATCAATCCCGGTAAGCTGAAAATAGTATGGCTTGGTCCCTATAAGGTAGTTGAAGTAATGAATAATGGAGTAGTCAAGTTACAAAACTTGAATGGGACGGAGGTACCCAACATTGTAAATGGCTCAAATTTGAAGCCTTATAAAGTACAATGCTTATTCGTTTCTTCATAATAAATAGAATGAATGGAGTAAGAAGAAGCTCAACGAAGAGCTCAGAATGAGCCAGGTCCATCACAAGAGGAGATGAACATAGGACTCACACACTTATTTGTAGAATGAGAAGAGATACGAACAACCATAGAACAACAAGAGTTGGCACCTTGACTTGGAGAAAGAAGAAGATTACGAGTACATGTCAGATTTGCGGATGGGATTGAACAAATAGAGGAAGAAGATGAAGATTGGATTACTTCAAATGAAAGAGGGCATCAGGAGGTAGTAATGTTACCCATGAATAGGGGAAAAAAAGAAGAAGCACCCTTAGTAATTAGAAATATGATGCATCCTCAGGTAGAACAGAGGGAACTACCCCAACAAGTGGAAGGACAAAGAAGGATACGATTAACAATACAATATGAGGATATATTAGACACCTTTGAAATGAAAATTTTGGAGGGAGCTAAGAACGAGACCACTGATCAATAATTGACTGAACTTACTCCATTGGCTTAGATATGGCAATTATAGTAGAGAATGCAGTTACATACTCAGCAACTGTAATAAGAATACCAAACGTTGCAAGGTCATAATGTAATATTGAGAGAACAAATCATTCAAGAATTAGATAATACAATACAAAGGCTAGATGAGCAAAGAACAACTAGGCTACAAGATCTAGAAGGAGAACCTGAGGAGGATGAAGGGATAACTCCAAGGATCAGTGTAAGAAATGAGGGAGCAAGCACCAGTTTGCAAGTACCACCAAGTGAGCAGCAAATACCGAATGAAGATGCAAAAATGCTGTGGTGAGACATCGAGGAAGCAACCACATCACCCGAATCACAACATAATGTATGACTAAATTTGAGTGACTCCAATAATGAAGGAATGCATTGGCTAGTAATGGAATGTAGTACATAAAATAGTGATGAGGATGTTTTTCTAGAGAACACCCAAAATCCTTGAGGTAATCGTGATCCCCCAACATGTACAACAACATAGCAATAACTAGGGAGATCATAGGGACATAAAACTAATCTTGACTAGTAAGCATATATAATAGTCTATCAATAGTTGAGAAGAAAAATGAAAGAAGTATAGACATTGGAGAGATTTATGAATCTACCAATAGATTGGGCAGAACAGAGAGAAGAGAATCAGAATAACTCAAGTTATGAGATGGACTTTTCTAATGCATATAGAGAGGTCTTGGCAACCTCATCTCCACAAAGAAGCTTTGAGAAAATAATATAGATATGTCACCTACCACATGCGGATCAAAGGATTAGAGCACTATGACATTTGTCACTAAAAATAAGAAGTAGAAGTCCACTAGCCAAGATTGAGTTGGTAGAGATAACTCCTGATAAATGAGCGATGGGAGGAAGGAACAGAGGAGGACCCCTAAGGCTTCAACCAGGAAGGGGAGGAGGTATTCAACAAGGAAGTGATCAAGGAGAATGTGATGTTACAATTAGAGGAGGTATAGGCCAAGGAAGGTTTCAACCCCCTACTCCTAGATGGCCAGGAGATACACCTTTATCTTGTATGAACTAGAAAATAAATCTGTGAGGGTTACCATGGATGGGAGGAATCTTACCTAGCTCCACAAGGCAGTATCCATTAGGATGACCACCACTAATCCGATGAAGACCTCAAAGAGTGGTAGGTGGTAGAGGATTATCCCAAGAAAAGGAGGAATCACCATTGACATAGAGAAACCCGATGTCAAGAGGAATAGGATGGGGAAGAAACTCATGTGGGAGAGGTCTTGCTGGTCGAGGAAGAGTGTATTTTGTAGATGAAAGAAACCAAGGACAACTAAGGATCCAATCACCAAGTCTGGGGCCAGAATTGATTCGATGGGATAGGCTAAAAAGTCGCTCGAATGATAGTAGAGTAGTAAGGACACAACTACCAAGGGATAAATCACCTGTGTGATAAGAATAAAGGAAACCAGGTGAAGGTACTCCAACTTGCAATTTTACAATTCCAAATTGTACACATGGTAGGGGAAGGCCAAGAAATTCAGTAACCTCACAAGTGGAGATGAATCGGCCTAGGGAGCAAGTATCGACATGCGACACAACCACTCAAAACATCACAATAGAACCTCCAAGAGATAAATCCAATGGGATCGCACAAGTGAATGTCACTGTACAATTTTCATGATAGTAAGTGTAAATAGGCAAGAAAATGAAAAAGAAAAAAAAAAGAAGAAAAATAAAAATAAATAAATAAATAAAATACCTTAATTTTGAAAATCCCTCAGGACGTAATGAGGAAGGAAGTGGTTTGAAATTAGAAATGGTGGCCTCTTCAAGAGAGAAAATAGAAAAAAGTTTCTCTAAGTATAGATTGTACAAACCAAAGATGAAAAAGCACAATTACTAGATCGTACAAAATCCGTTTTTGAAGTCAAAAAGCATAAAAGAGAAATTGTACAAGGAAAATTGGCAAAAGCACATTGGAAATCATACAAGAGAACATATTGTATGATTTAGGTCATACACTATATGATTTCAGGTGCAATGTATGATTTTCAACCGTCGCATTAAATGTCACATGTGCGGATAGATGAGTTGTTGAAAAAAGAGCAAGAAAAAGTTAAAATTGCATGAAAAGCGATGAGTTGTCAATAATCCAAGCAAGGAAGACAAAAAGACATAAAAAATGGCACAATTTCAAATTTGGAGCGGTTAGTGTTTGGAAATAGTTTAAATAGAAGACTCACCTTGCAAATTTTTAAAATTGTATTAAAGGATAATTCGAATTTTTCAAGAGGACAAAGGTGAAAAGCATGTAACTGAATAGATATGACTACATGGTCATTAAAAATCATCAGTAACCTAGAGATAAATTCATGGCCCTTTTTAGAATTCGCACCAAGGAGAACTTTTCACATTCAAGAAATCAAACCAGAGAAGAAAAGGGAGAAAACGCAAGGGTTTGACTCCATCAAAAGGAGACTTCGAGTTTAGCCAAAGAGAAATAAAGGTTAGTAGTAGAAGGCATCCAAGTGAGAAATTAGTGGTGGAGAAACACATCTTAGGGTTTGAGGAAGTGACAAATTGGAACTAAAGTGGAGAAATTACAAAGAAAAATAAGTACAAACCCTAAATTGAATAAAATCAGCCAAAAGCACAAGGAAGAAGATGGAGGAAATGAAGGAGCATTTCGTACGGGTGTAATTAATAGTCAAAACATTTCATTTATCGGGAAAAATTACACCAAGGGTGAAAGAGTTAAGAAATTGCTCGCAAAAAGTATTGAAAAGGTAGATCGGGACATTTCAGCAACTGGGTTAGAGAGAAATCATAGAAGGAAAGTGCAAAACACAAATTTTAGGTGAATAAGGGTTTGAAAAGATGTACTATATGATTTGGTGGTGGAGTGTACAATATTGGGACAAAACTTGTGCAAATTCAGGTAGTTGTGGGGTTGTTTTTAGTTATTTTCAAGCAAATCATATGGAATTGCACAAATGCGATGAAGGGGAGTAATCAAGGAGAAATACTGTACAGAGTAGTATAGGCCTGTAAAATTTTATGCTATAGTTTTATGATTTGAGGTAGAGGAAGCAGTTTTAAGATCAAACAATGATAGTTGAACGATTATACGATCTAGAAGGGTTACCCTAAAGAAACTTTATAGGAGTGAGAAGAAGGGTAGATTGTATGATTTACAATATATTGTATGATTTACAATAGTTTGTATGATTTCCATCACACTTATAATTGTATAATTGGTGATGTTCGATTAGCAAAACAACCAGAGGTATGGCAAGAAAATGATCTCAGTAGAAGATTTTGGATACCAGTTAAGGAGGATTGTAGCCAATAGGGTGGAACGATCACCAAGACCTCTACATGAGAGATACTCATGGCCATGGTAGTGCCAAGGGCGACAGTATTAGTCCCATGATTGGCATGGTACTCATCCTTGGAGAAGAGGAGGATACAGGCCGTGGAGAGGTCAAAGGTACTGGAGGGCTGACATAAGAAGAACACCATGAAGATACCGAGAGAAGAGATGGCACAAGAAAGAGTTTTAATAAGGGAATTGAGGAGTGAAGTACATATTCTAGATCAGGATGAGGATCTGAGTAGTGGACCTGAGGAAGGTCAGGTGGAGATATCAAATAATTCATTCGTACAACATGGAGGAGAAACATGCAGGCGATGGTGGAATAATGAACAAAATAAGAACCATTCTTGGAGGAAATTATTTGAGGAGGCTGGTGTAGTTGTAATAGTGAAAGTGCCACAATACCAAAAAATATTTTTCTACAACTATATATTACAGATGGTCCAGGTGTATAATTCTGTGACTATAACTACCTTTGTCAATGTGGACAAGAGGTCAATGAAAATAGAAGTTATGGTGGATGCATTCAGAAAGGCATTTAGATTGCCAGCATACGACATAAAAATAGTTAAGAAGTTGGTTAATCTTATTGGGATATATTGTATCGTCACTTCGTTAACTGAAGTGAAGTCACCAGCTGATGTAAAGTTCTCAGGTGTATGGACTCGAGGATTTAAATAGAGCCAGCTGAAAGGAGATGATTGACCTTGTGCTATGGATACAGTAATGACTCGATTGTTAGGGGATATGCGAGCCATAGAGATGCCAATCTAGATGGCTCAATATGTATAAGGTATCACCCAAGGAATAAAGTATGATTGGGATACCTATCTGAAAGAAAAATGCATGAAGTACTGATGAAAATATCAAAGAATTTTGGAATGACTTTCCATGCTATGGGATTGTTATTAATTGCGGTTACAAAGTTGGGAATTTGCTTTCCAGATTTGATAAAACCTAGTAATGTGAAGGCAGGACAACTAACCATTTTTATGTGGGCTAAGTTAGTACCTATTAAGAAGGAGACTCCAGAGAAGTCTCGAACAAAGAGGAAACATCAGGCCACAAAGGTATTAAAAGATACTCCTTTAGATGATAAGGATGTACATCCTCGAAGGAAAAAACCAACAATATTGGAACCTGAACTAGAACAACAAGCAATGCAACAATAGTAGCAAGAGTAGTCGTCAGTTCAGGAAAGGGAGGAAAATGTGGAGAGACACGTAAGACTAATACAAATAAGAACAAGACGACAATGGAAAAGAATGGCAAAGAATCCCATCTTGGAAAAACAAGATGAGCCTGCATAAAAGGTTTAACAGGAGGAAGAATAGTCAAATTTAGAGAAGACATATCTAGATGACTGGAGTTGGGTAGAAGTAGAAAATATGGTGGCATCACCATACATATTTCAATGTAGTAAATTTGAAATCCTGGATGCTTCAAAATTTTTGAAGGATATAGAAATAGGGTAGATAGCATAAAGAAGTGGCAGACACCACTTAGGAGGAAAAAGAAGAAACTGAAATGAGAGTGGAAACCTCATAGGAAGAGTCTAGGGAAAATAAGAAGCCCCTCTTCAAATTTTTAATAGGGGGAAGTTCAAAGTAAAATAACCCAAGTTATGCTCAAGAAGATGCAGAAGCATCACAAGAATAAGAAGAACCTATTGTTGGAAAAGTTATAGCAATGGATACATAGCAGAATCAGGAGGGAGAACATGTGACTAAAAAGCAATAGGTGGGCTCCACTGAACATAAAGAAGCCCAAGAACAGATGGAGCAACAACAATATCAACATGAGATTGTGAATATAGAAGATAATGAGGAGGAGAATATTGTAGAATAGACTCCACCTTAGGAAAATATATATACAAAGAAAGCACTTCGAGAGCCTAGGGAAAGCTCTAGCCACCATATAGAAGAAGAGGAAGAACGAACTCCTACATAAGAGGAACTACGGATAATGAAAACAAGCTACCTTTTGAAGGTACCGTAGTTTGACAAGATCGAAACCAAAGAGGAGGTAAAAGGGGTAGAAGATGATGTGGAGCATTTCTTCTCACACATAGGCAATGCCATAACCAACACCAAATTACAGTTTTGTATTAAACGCATGGGAGAATTGAAGCTATGGGAGAAATAAGTATCTCTCGAATTGGAGAAAATAATAGAATGGGTGAGTAATGAGGAGCGTACAAGGAGAATCATAGATATTCATGTACAACACCCATGGAAGTTACCTAGGAAAGAGATAACTACAATGTTAGGAAGAAATGACTTGCCAGAAGGAGTGATAACCAACTATAGGCAGCATTCGAGGTTGTACTTGGATAGAAACAATCACTCGACTTGTCCAATGAACATAGGAGAATTGGAGCACAAGAGGATCACCACATATTTGGATATCACTTTGAGGAAGTTGAACTTTCTCACACATTGGATAGAGTGGCTGAGCATCATATTGGAGCAGATTTATCAGCTCAAGTAAGCTTAAAGGGAGGAGATGAAAGCCACTCGAGCAAAAATTATTGCAATGGACGAATAATTGTAAAAGTGTAAGGCTACAACAGAGGAGAAAATTAAGAATATGGAGGAAGATATAACAAGCATAAATGCTGAGTCTAAAACTAAACTTAATTTGCTTACAGAGGAGAAGCGACAGATATCCTAGACAACAGAGGACATGATTAACGATTTGGAGGTACAACTCAAGGCAAAGGATGAACAGATGATAGCACATTTGACTGAGAAAAATGAGCAAGTCGTGACATAAACCAAGCAGATAAAAGAACTTCAAAAAGGACAACAAAATATATAATGAGTTGGTCCTGGAGAAACAAGTGTAGTTGAAGGTCAAGGAAGATATTTTTCGTGCCTTGGAGGCTGATATTAATCACCACCTGGAGACCATTGCTAAAAATAATGAAGATATTCAAGCGACGACCCAAACATAAGCCCACTTGGAGGATAGGTTGAAGATGAGTGCCACTAATTGAGAAAAGCAAAGATGAAATTCTTGAAGACTACTAAAGAGAAGGCTAATTTCCATGGGGTGAAAGCAGTGGAAATGGGAAGCTATACAACCAAGTTGAAGAACGAACATGCAATTATTAAAACCAAAGTGATTGAATTGCAAGAGTTAGTTGCAAACTACGAGGTACAACTAAAGCAAAAAGGTCAATCTATGAGGACACTGACCAAAGTAAAGGGGAGGGTAGATGTAGGCAGCAAATCCACCTCCCAAAAGAATCAAAAGTGATAAAAGTGATTTGCTTAATTTTGAAAATTTTGATAGCTCATATAGATTTTGCAAATTGTACAAGTAGAAGTAAACCGTACAACCATAAGGGCAAACCGTACAAGGTGAAGATAAACCATACAAGATGCACTAAAATATAGTGAAATGCATGGGAAATATAATTTCATATTAAAATGATGCATAGGTTTGATAATTAAAGTGTTAGACTTATTAAAAGACTTAATTAATGCATTTTGTTATGCATGGGTGGTTGTAAATAACTAATTGCCTTAGGAAGCACTTTAGAACATCTTGGGCAATGTTATATAAGGTCCCATTTTCAAATTCATAGGTCTAGATATTTTTTGGTTGTAATCTGATCAAGTTATGCTATTATGTTATGATTTCTAGCTATAATTTTTGTAGATCAGCCATATTGTAAGTGAGATCTTGAAATAATAATATACAATTGAGCACAATTATATTTTCCAGGTTATGTATGATTCTGGTATGGATGAATGACAATTGATGGCTTAATGATGTTGCATTCACTTTTTGGTGAATGTTCTGATTACTTTAGGCTTTGTTGTGATAGAATGGATTAATCCAGTACTGGTAAAGCTTTGTACAATGATCTATGATTATGGTAGCATTATTGAGGATGTGATGAGCACTGTTGTATGATTTCTAGATGCAGCCCTTGGAAATGCATCTCTCTCTAGCCCTGGTGATAAATTTTGCATGTTATAGGGAAAGGATTAATTGGCATATTAGACCCTTATAAAACCTATCTGAGAGATATTGTCCCATTAGAATATTCAATTTGATATTTGGTTGTACTTTCATTTTGTACATATCATACACCAGAGTTTGTACAAATCGTACAAAGATAACTTACTCGATCTTTGAGGATAACTTACCCGATTTGGAAATTTTGTGGAATCAACTTATTGGTTACAAAACTGTGTATGAAAACCTGCAAAACCAAATTTGAAGGATTGTTTAAGTGTAGAATTGTACAAGCCATATCACTGTATAATTTTGGATCATACAGTGTGTTGAATTGACTTTCATACAAGTGGTTCATTGGGCGTAAGTTGTACATTGATCATTCTTAAGCACTAGAAACCACCTCCCCACCAGGAATACTATAACCCTATGCTATATCTTATGTATAATCAGTGCTTTAATCCTTTGGGCTATTGTAGCAAGATTTAATAACAATTTAATGAAAATAGAAAAAAAGATATGAAATAATCAGTGCAATTATGTTCATTTGAACATCGTAATAAACATAACATTTGACCAAAAAGAGAAGCATTCAATATGTATTCAAATAATATAACCCATAACAAAGACACACACCAAGCTAAACATAAAAATATAACAAGAAAGAAACCCATAATTGTATTAATATTTGAATGATATTATGTGAAGAGTTGGTTTGGAATCACTATTTAACTCTTACAAATATTAATACAATATAGATCCTCATTCGAATATCATAACAAGGACCACTCACTCTTCCATTTTAATATCACAACAATCGAGTCTCTAGACCTTTGGCTCAATAATATGGAAATATTCTCAGTTTCTTGATCACTTTTCTATCAAAAACCTGCACAACAATGGAAGGAATAAGGATATATAAAAGAAGAAAGAAAAAAAAGGAGATGCAATAGCAAAGAACTAGCACTCGAGTATACCTCTTAGCAAAAATATGCTATTTCAAAGCACGATCCTTATTCTTGCTGTAGACACCCTTCTTATAGTTATAGCATCTTTGTAACTACCTAAACCACTTGCATATGAACCATCCACCTGGTGTCATATCCTACTGTATTGCTCCAAATTTTTCGCATCCTTACCCTTAGGCTATAGGATCCGTGCCCAGAAGGGGGATGCGAGAAGGATGGGGCAATACCTCGGACTGAGATTCCCTTTGAAGGTCCTGCCTCTCGGGGGAGGAGTATAAGGGTGAATTTTTGACGGATGGTGGGTTCACCAAGAAACTTTTGAGTGGCAGTTTCCATGCCTAGGTTGATAGTGGGTTTGATGTGTTCATTTTTATACTCAATCATTCAACTCCTAGGTTTGGCCAAGATGAATCTAAACTATTCTATCTACCAATAATGATTTAAATGGATACAAAAAATAGGAATGAGTGCTAATAATAGAGAATATGCTAATTAGAATGTGTCATACCTAATTTCGGATGTTTGATGAAGATTCTAAGATTTGTAGCAGTCCAGATTGCCTCAGTTCATATGTAATCGTCTGAGATCAGACAGGATCGTCTGACATCTGACGAATTCGTCAAAAACCTGCAATCATAGAAATAGATGCGAAATACCAAATATGCAAGTGCAGAAGCAAAGGACAATGGTAGGGATAACAACAAACATGCCTAAATAATGGATTCCAATAACAAATAATAAAATGTAGTAGATTTAATGATTTATTTTAACCTTACCATGCAATTATGCTAAATGAGGTGAACTCTAAGATGCAAAAAACATAATAATTCAAGACAGTGCAGAAATACAATATGAAAAATGCAAAAAAAGCTAAGGGAACGCAAACTCTGGACTCGGATTGCCCCCAATCTGGACTACATTCAAGATCACCTCCAATCGTACAAGATTGTCCGTAATCGTCCGAGATCGTTTCCACCGATCCAAGCTATCTTCGACTGAAAAACAGTAGATTTCCTGTAAGAAAATGCAAAATATAGAACACAGACAGTAGTACGAGAGAATAAGGAATTAAATCTGTCAGCTAAGGGGTTCAAGGAAATCAGAATCAAGGGGGTCAGGTAGGGTTAGGGGGGTAAACTAGAAAATCCTAGTTTATATAGGCTTAGGAAGAGGTTTAAGAGGTTGGGGATCATCCCAATCTGGGAGATCTCCAATAGGGCAATCTCCAATTGCACAGACACTCTTCTACCCAAGTTGGAGAGGCTATTGAAATAGAAACTAATTATGAAAATTTGGTTTTGGGACAAAATCGTCTGGACGTTCTGTCCATGACGATTTTGTCAGATCTAGGACGATCTCGTCTAATCTGCAACGATATCGTCCAATGGTCAAAACATATCCTAAAAAAAGTGCAAAAAATGAGGAAATGGGTAACAGGCGATTTTGGAGCGGTTTTGGGGTTAAAATTCAAATTTTTATCTTTTATCTTTTACTAAGGTTTTTAACCGTGCCAATTTTAGGGTGTTACATTTTGCCCCCTCTTTAGCGAATTTTTGAAGAAAATGTGTTAAAGATGAGTTTTTCCTATTTTACGAGAAAGAAAAAATGTACTCAATTTTTTAGACGATGATTCTTGGTTGAATCGTACAACTACTGACTATGGTGCCCCCTCCGTGTTTTTACCCAAATCGAACGTTTGAGGTAAAAACGCGAAAAGGCAAAAAATTTAAATGTTGATGATTTTTAAATAAAATTAAGAAAATAGGGTAAAACCCTAATTCATTTTTACTGTTCAACTTTATTGTTCCAGAGTTTGACAAAGAGAAAAAATGGTGGAGACAGCACATAGAGCGACAGAGGTCCGACGCGGGCTACGGGTAAGGATCTAAGCCTAGTAGATTAGTTTTGATTTTGCTTTGTGCAATTGGTAGATTTAAATTTGGATTATTTGGGGCATCATGGCCGTTTTTAGGCCATCGATGACGTCCAGACGAAATCATCCCTATTTCATAAAAATCGTCCCTAGATCATCGATTTCATCAAAGGGAGAAATTAGCGAACTAGGGGTGATCCCGTTCAACAAGGGGCGATCCCCAAGTTTGCAAAATCGGAGGCGAATTCATCCTATAAAGGATGATTTTGCCAAATTTAGGATGATATCATCCAATGGTGGATGATAACATCTTTAACTTGATTTTAAAATGTGTTTGATTTGATTTTAATGATTGGTTATTAATAAATTTTGTTGTTATTGTTTGTTTTGTAGAGGGGATTACTAAAGAGCCGAGAATGGAAATATGGCGGACTAAGAGATGACATAGCCGCGCTTGACCAGACATAGCACGACTGACTAGGACAGGTCAGGATACAGCATGTAGCAGAGATGCCACAAGTATCGACTAACATGGGGCTACTGACAGCCCTAGTAGAGAGATGGTATCCAGGGTCGTCTTGTTTTTGGTTACCGACAAGAGAGATGGTTCCCACACTTGAGGACATATGGAGGATCATGAGGATCCCCATATAGGGACGGTTGATGATGCCTGCGGCCAATCAAGGCTAGGCTATGATGAGGATGACTAGAGACCCGAGCTTCACCCTAGAGAAGGGCGGGGTGAACATCGAGTCGCTACGACGAATTCCTGGGGCATCTAGGCTGACTCGGGTTTTGGCAGGGGTGGTAGGTGGCTTACTATTGTGCCACTAGAGCAGATGCAGTCTACCGTGGCTCCTCTTAGATATAGTCTACGACATGAGAGACCACGGGTACATATTTGCATGGGGCAACTTTGTACTTTGTCTCTTGTATAGGATCCTTCATGGGGTCATATACAAGGGAGGTCGATGTCTAGTTTTGACATTGTTGCTGCAGGTTTGGTGTTGGGAGCACATTGCGGTACGGAGGCCGGTAGGGCTCCCATTGACAGGGGTTGACCGGGAGAGGCCCTGGGTTTACTACTGGTGGCTACAGAGAGGGTCACAATGGTGGATAGATCTGTCGATGTCTCGGAGGTTATTATACGACCTCATCCCAGACCAGATCACCTGGAGGCCATGGCGAGAGCACCCCGGGTGGGCAGAGGATGGGTAGGAGCTGGCTTGCATCAGGCGAGTTTGCTGGCTGAGGATGGAGCGGGTAGAGGTAGAGCTCCACTGCTACGATCGGGTACTATGATAGTTCGGTCTTCAACAGGGGATCCCATCTCTCAAGGATTACGAGTACTCCCGGACTGTTCGGGATAGTACTATGCTGAGTGGGGCTCCAGACATGCAGTGATTATGGAGTCAGGACACAGACGATGCCCCCATCCAGCCAGTGGATGGTGACGACACTAGGGTTGCAACAGGTTACGATGCCTAGTACATAAGCATCCACCCTCCTCAGATGACGAGGGTGCAGGGTCTAGTGCACGTCATGGTGCGCCAGATGGGGAGGCGGCGCCAGGCTGCTATTGAGGCAGCATGGGGTCGCAGGGGGAGAGAGCAGTGGCGGTATCCATAGGAGAGATGCCAGCGGATGACACGGGCTCCATAGAGGTTGCGAGAGACAGGGCAGAGGGAGGAGAGACTCCCTTCATAGCAGGGGGAGAGACCACCATCGCTTGGTAAGGGCAAGGGTGTAGAGGTAGGGGAGAGCAGCGAGACGACGACTCTCTAAGCTGAGGTTGCCCACCTTCAGGCTCAGGTGTAGACACTACAAGATGAGGCTACACGGCTCAGAGCTTGAGGTAGAGGAGCGAGCACTCAGGATCTGGCATGGTCTATTGCTTAGATCGCATTCTACCAAGGGTTGTACTATCAGGCGGTCCTAGAGGGATAGAGGATATCATTGCCAGCCCCCATTGCAGAGTCGGTCATGATGGGATCGTTGAGGACATCCTCATGATCGACAATGAGGACCCAAGACATGACCTGGACCTCTATGGGACCACCTCCTCCATGACAAGGTGGGGGAGGAGATGAGGCTGAGAGCTCGAGGGCTTCTCGATGCTAGCTACTACAGAGTGTAGATTTATATTATTATTACTTTTGAGGGGATTGAGTATGCCAGAGTTTTGATTGTGGCATACCAATCTAGATGATGTACATAGTTGATTGATGATATATATAGATTGCATTTTTGATGATATGACTTGTGTATATGTTGTATTTATGCTTTGAGTTTTGAATTTGTTGATTCATGTAATTATGTCGTTTGGCAATAAATTATAATGTTATGTCATGCCATAAAATTGTAAATGAAATAATTTGATATGCATAAATTGGTTGTTTTTGGTGTGATTTTATGAAAAATAAAAGGGACTTCTAACAATAATTTCAAAGGACATTGTCGCTATTATAAACTGTTTCATGGAGTCGTCGTTCGCTAGGTCGTCAAGCTAATCCCAATATAGAAATATTGCTAAAAGTAAAAGAGTGCTTAAGAGACCGTCTTAAGACTTTGTGTTGTGATGATGAAAATGATGATGTTGATGATTTGTTTTCAGATTTTTCACAAAATTATGCATGAAATATGTTTTAAAAGTGATTTTTTCTAGGCATAAATTCCTAAGTGTGATAAATTTTTGAATAATTCCTTAGAAATTATACCATGGTTGCAAGATGGAATGTTTGACATAATGACATGAAATAGAATAAGTGTTCATTCGTTTTGAAGCACAATTGTGTAACATAATGATGTAAGCCATATGTGTTTTTAAAATGGATGGGAAAATAAAATTAGAACAATGGTTTGCGCTAGGCATAGAATTTATAGGTATAGACTTATACCATCATCGTGAAATCCAAAGATAAAATAGATATTTTAGTTTTATTGCATGATTGATTTTTAATTTTTTGACTTTTGATAAACAAATAATAATAATATGATGAACATGTTGTTTGCAATCGTTTTGCAATTTTGTGACATAATGTCAAAACAAAATTCTTGAAATAAGAGGATAAAATTGTTCTGAAAAGAATTACAGAAATATTTTAAATTATCTCAAAAACAAATGTAGGTTTATAAGGGACCCTCATGTGCAAATGTGAGTTCATTACCGATCTTGATTTATCATAATGATACAAAATATCTCAAATACAAATGTGTGTGCAATTGTATTTTTCATTCACCAATTTTGAGCAAGATAATTTGATACAAGCAATTTGCCTTAACCAAATGAATGTTCGTTAATCATGATTTATATGCATATAACCATACCAGACTACTGTGCAAGTTAGGTTATCAAGAGCTAGCTAATCTATAAGCCGACATAAATCTGTACAAAATAAGGTCTTTAATGTGACAGACATATCACCACGCTAGGAATTACCCAAGGCCAAGCGGGTTGGGCACAAACCACCTGTTATGGGGCTTACCTCACAGTTTTCGAATAATTGAGAATTCCATGGATTCAAGCTCATTCACCCTTCTTTTCTTTGCAAGGGGTAGGGAAAGTATTTTATTGCATTTTGCTTTTGCTTTTCTCTTTTGCTCTTTTTTCTTTTCTTTCTTTTTTTGTATTTTTGCTTGATTTTTGAGATAATGCTGAAATACTGTTGTGACGATACAAAATAACATTTTTCTTTTTCTCTTTTTTCTTGCATTGTTCTTTTTCTTCCTATGCTAGGGATACTTGCTCGGATTAGCTGTAGAGCAAGGGATTTTTATTCCGGGTAGGGGTAAGCTTGTCCTTTTGTCAATTCTCAAATATTCTAGACCATGTGCATGATAAGATAGCATGGGAAACTTTTCGCTCAAGAAACCACATCTACTATGTAGCATCATATTGAATTTGCAATGAAATCATTTTAATGTGAAAATATATACTTGGTTCAAGTAAATAACAAGATCAGTTCTCTATGCTCAAAAATTTATTTAATGCCAATGTGGACTTTGATATAAGAGAGATTAATAATCATACCAAATAAAATCAAGATATTTATTCATGTGAGTGTGAAAGTGTGGGATTCCAAATAAATGCTCATTTATCCAAAATAATTGAAAATATAACTGCAAACTCCAAGAATTGACAGGTATAAAAAAAAAAATGTTTTTGAAGATTTTGACAATTTTGATGTTTTTGTATTTGATTTTAATTGATGATTTGCAAGAAGAAATACTATTACTGTTCTTTGAAAAATATTTTGATAGAAATGGCTAAAAATGAAACAATATGCAAAATACAGTATATACAAATGATGAAATGACTCAATGTTTTATGCATAGTAGCGTTTGAGATGCATAATGTTCATAGGTTCTTTAAGTTCTTTACCATCTAAGGTAGATAATTTGTATGCTCCCGATCCAAATTTAGCAGTGATGATATACGGTCCAATCCAGTTGGGCTCGAATTTACCTTTAAGGTATTTAGAAGCATTAGTATTTATTTTATTTTATTTTAAGACAAGGTCTCCGATCTCAAAGGATCGAGGATGAAATTTCTTGAGATATGCTCTCTTAAGCTTGTTTTGGTAGGCACGAAGATGCTCCAAAGCATTGATGCATTTTTCATCTAAAATTTCCAGCTGACTAAATCTGCCAGCACGATATTCATCCCCTACTTCAGTATCTTGAAGTAGTACAACCAAAGAAGGAACTTCTAATTCAAATGGAAAAATAGCTTCAATGCCATAAACCAAAATGAAAGGTGAAGTTCCAGTGGTGGTGTGAACACTAGTTCGATAGGCCCACAAAGCAGGATATAATTGGATATGCCAATCTCGACTAGATTTATTGACCAGTCTTTTGAGAATTTTGATTAATGTTTTATTAGATGCTTACGCTGGCCATTACCCCGAGGATAATAGGGAGTGGACCAACGATGTTGAATTTTATATTTTTGACATAATTTTTTGACATCTTTATTTTTGAAACAAGTTCCATTATCTGAGATGAGATTGGCGAGAATTCCAAACCTACAAATAATTTGATTAAAGATAAATTTGGAAACTTGTGTTCTAGTACAAGAAGCTAAAGGCATAGATTCAACCCATTTTGTGAAATACTCAGTAGCGGTTATGATAAATTTATGTCAAACAGATGACACAGGGTTGATTTTCCCAATGATATCTAAGCCCCATTTTGAAAAGGGCCAAGGAGATGAAATAGCTTGCAGTTCTTGTGCAGGCGCATAGATAAGGTCAGCATGTTTCTGGCACTTGTCGCAATGGCACACATAATCATGTGCATCATTCTCCATGGTAGGCCAAAAATATCCTATCCATAGGAGCTTCTTAGCAATGGCGTTACCACTAAAGTGTCCTCCAAAAGATCCATCGTGGGCTTCACTCAAAGCTGATCTAGATTCTTCTAGATTTAAACATCTTAATAATATGCCTTCAAAAGATCTCCTATACAAGGTATTACCAAAAATTATGAAGCGACTTGCTCGTCTATGTAATAATCAGCGCTGGTTGCTAGTATAACCATCGGGGAAGGTTCCATTTTGTAGAAAATTAAATATATCAGTGTACCATGGTTCGGGAGTAGTTTCGTTGATTAGAAACACGTCCAAAGGTTCTAAGCATTATTTGCTTGAAGCAGGTTCCTAGAGTCGACGAATAATGATGGTAGCATATTCATCATCTAACTCCAAGGGCAAAAGATATGCAGCTGCAGCCATAGCGTCAGCCGCACGATTGCTAGTTCGAGGAATAGCTTCCAAGGTAACTTGATCAAACAAGGATAATAATTGCAAAAAATATGCTTTATATGGGCGTAATTTATCATCTCTGGTCTGATAAACATCATTTATTTGATTTATGACAAGTTGGGAATCACCAAAAACTAACAAATTTTTAATTTTAAATATCAAAGCTGCTCGTAATCCAAGGATTAGAGCCTCATATTCAGCAGTATTATTAGTGCAATCAAACATTAGTTTAAAGGACAGAGGTATAAGATGTTTTTGTGGAGATATTAAAATAATACCCGCACCAGCCCCACTCATGCGTCGGGCTCCGTCAAAGTATAGGGACCATTGTTTAGGATGGTCTACCTCTAATTTAAGGCATTCATCGGGAAGCTCAATGATGAGGGGAAGGGTAGACTCTAAGGGTGCAGCAGCTAATTGATCTGCTATGATTTGACCCTTAATAGACTTCTATCCTATAAACGTGAGTTCAAACTCGCTTAGCGCAAGAACCCACTTGGCTGTGTGACCAGATAAATAGGGTCGACTCATGAGATATTGCAAAGGGTCAAATTTGGCAATAACATACATTTTTTGACTGAGCATATAATGTCGTAGTTTCTGTGTAGAAAATACGACTGCAAGACATAACTTCTCTAATATGGTATAGCGAGTTTCATAACTGATTAAGGTTCTGTTGATGTAATAATTAGCACATTCTTTCGTCTCATCGTCAAGCTGAGCTAACATAGCTCCTAAGCCAAAATCGGAAGCAGAAATGTACAAAATAAATGGACGATCAGATCTATGTGGGGAAAGCACCGATGGTTGGAGGAGATATTGCTTAAGGAGTTCAAATGCTTCTTGGCATTCATTTTCCCAATGGAAAGAGACATATTTCTTAAGAAGTTTAAGAAAGGGTCCAGTTTTATCTGCCAACTTATCAATAAAGCGACAAATAGCTTGAAGCTTACCTTGTAAACTTTGTAATTCTGATATATTGGTGGGTGTGGGCATATCAGTGATAGCCATGATCTTGAGAGGGTCAATTTCAATGCCACGTAAAGAAATGATAACCCCCAATAATTTATCGGACTTAACTCCGAAGATACATTTGGCTGGATTCAATCGGATAAGATACTCCCTTAACCGATCAAATACTTTTCTCAAGTCATTTAAATGATCATCTTATTTGATGGAACGAGCTATAATATCATCTACATAATCATGTAGAATATCATGCATCATATTGTGAAAGAAATAAGTCATGGCTCATTGATAGGTTGCACCTGTGTTCTTTAACCCAAATGGCATCATTTTCCAACAAAAGGTTCCCCAAGGGGTAATAAAGGCTATTTTAGCCTGATCTTCAGGAGCTATCCTGATCTAATTATAACCAAAAAATCCATCCATTAGGGATATCATTCCACTTCCAGCAATAAAATCAATGATTTGATCCATGTTAGGAAGAGGAAAATCATCCTTAGGGCAGGCAGCATTAATGTCTCTGAAGTATGTACAAATCCTAACTTTAGTGGCTTCTTTCTTAGTTCTTTGGAACTACATTTGAGATCCATTCAACATAATCAATGGATTGTATAAAAAATGACCTTCAACCATTTTTCTAGTTCTCCTTTGACTAGTAAGGCCACTTTAGGATGCATTTTTCTAAGTTTTTGTTTAACAGGTTTAGCATCTGGATGGACTACTAGATGATGCATGACTACAGAAGGGTCTAAACCTAGCATATCTTCATATGTCCAACCGAAGACATCTTCATAGTCTTTAAGAAATGAAATGTATTGAGCTTGTTTTTCTTGACTTAATTCTAATCCAATATTGATTATGTGAGGGTTATGTTCGGTTCCAATGTTAATTTTTATACCGTTTTCAAGTTCCATATGTAAATCTTTCTCAAAATTAGGTGGGGCAGGTGAAACACCCAATTCTCGTAATTCTTCCAAGGTTAGCTTGGATAATTTGTCTTGAGGATTCGAGGCCTCAAGCTGGGCTATACTAGGTATAGAGTCATCAAAATAAAATTCGTTATGCAATAAATCATCAACGGAGACATCATGGAAGATATCCCCTTCCAACTCATCATCGAATTCGGCAATCATCTCAGGGTAGGCGAGAGATAGCATATGACAGGTAAAGGGATTATTTTTTGAAAGTAAAGAATCTTGTTTATCGAGATAATCTTGATAACATGTAAGATGGTCATCCTCCTCAAATGGGAAGGGTTGACCTTTACTAGGAAATAGGCCCACACCGCATTGGGTAGGCCATGGTTCTACCTCAATAGGTTCCTTCATACCATTTTGGAAAGGTCCCAAACCTTTTCCTTTATAGCCCAATTTAAGCATTATGGGTTTAGCTTTAATACATTCATTAGCAAAATAGCATCGAGCATATCCATCATAATGTGTCTTGATGTTTCTGGGTATTCTTCCCCAATCATATCCTTTATAAATAAAAGCACAACTCCCAACTTGGTAGATACTTCCCATAGGCTGTGGGAGGCCCAAGTTACGAGGAGAGGGTGGGAGTTTGTTTAAAAGGAGGGAAGTTTGCATAGCAATGTTGGTTTCTTCTGATATAAGAATTTTAGATAAATCGGGTAAGAGCTCATCAGTGAGAGCATAAGAGGTAGAAGGAACATTTCCTTGCTCTTATGAGGTGGAAAGAATGCCTGTAGTGGATGTAGATGTTATAAGGATATCGATGGATGAGTCTATCGATGTGGAAGTTATAGGGGTAAAATAGGAAGCATTGGTTGTAGTTTTGGGATCTTTTCGAGGTCCTAATGTGCTTTGTTCAAAAAATGGTTGAGCTATATGTATAGGTGTAGTTGAAAGAGTAGATGAGGTTATGGGTGTGTGTTTCACATGTTTGGGCAGATGATGAGAATTAGGATGTGTGGATGACAGGGTAGGGCAAAATTGAACTCCAACAAGCTCTACCAAAGCACACATATCAAAGGGTCTAGGATCACCATGAATGGTAACCAACTGGTTTTTAAATTCGAATTTAACACACTGATGTAAAGTGGATGGCACCGCTCGCATCACGTTGATCCAAGGGTGACCCAAAAGTATATTGTACGATGTTGGGCAATGTATAATAAACACGGTTGTATCTAGAGTTCTAGGACCAACTTGCAAGGGTATAGTAATGACTCCACATGTTTCTTGTGTCTCGTCATTGAAGGCTTTTATAATCATATCAGTTCTTTTCATTTCGTCACTTCTAAAGCCAAATATTTGGTAGAAGTTAAAAGTGCATATGTTTAAAGATGAACCATTATCAATCAAGACGCGTTTAATGGCTACATCCCCAATTAGGGTAGTAATATATAAAGGGTTATCCTTATGTAAACTATGTTGTGGTATATCTCTATCTCGGAAGTCAATACAGTCAACTTCTTGAGTTATGATAGTATTAGTCATGGCTTTAGGCTGAATATTTTGTGGTACCATCATTTGGCTTAATGTGAGCATTAATTCATCCCTATGGGTAGGAGAAGATCTTAAAAGGTCCAAAAGGGAAATTCTAGCTATAGTATTGGATAATTGTTCATTAATATTATACGGAGGCTTAGGTTGAACATTAGACATATGATTCCCTTTATTGGGATTTTTCAAAACAAATGGAGCTGATCCATCATTCTGAGTTTGATCCTGTTGAGAGTTTTGAGCCTGTTGTCGAGTAACGACTCCGATGGTACCTACAATATTATTTTGAGGATGATGAATTGGTCTCGGTCTAGCATTTATGGCTTGTTCATTAGAAAGGAACTGATGAGAAGAGGGTCGAGTAGTAACTCTTCTAGGAAATGGTTCTTTCGGAACCATACAATTTGTGATGGGTTGAATAGGATCTCATTCATTTTTAGAACTATTCGATTGATTTGAGGTGATGTCCATGTCACTTTCAGTATCAGATTCTACATCACTAAGATCAGGTGTTTGAGTATTATATAGGGGTATGGACGTAACCATGGATAAGGTTGTGTCAAATATTTGAGGATCAGGAACAGGTAATTGTCCACTAATAGTCCCTACATATCGGGTAGGAGGGGGAATATTATGATGTCCAATTTGATTAGCCACCTCTTTGCCATGTTTTGGTAAAGGATGTTGAAATATGTCCAATGATTGATTGGCATTCTGATTCTGACTTTGAAGGGTGTTCTTTTGAACATTACTAGTAGGATTTTGTTTAGGTTGAAAGGCTTGCACCTCCATCTCATTGTTATCAACTAAATCTTGTATTTTATGTTTTAATATTTTACAAGAGTTGGTAGCATGTCCAGGTCCTCTATGGAAATCATAATGTAAATCAGCTCTACATCCGGGTATAGTTGGATCAGGTTCCCGAATAGTTGGTAATTGGATCAATCCTCGTGCTAGTAATTGCGGGAGAATGGTTGATAAAGGTTGATTTAACCTAGTAAATTCTTGAGGTGGTTTATCAAGAGGTTTCAATATGAACTTCTCTGTTGTTTTCGTAGTATTAACATTGGCAATGTTTCTGCTATCGGTGACTCCATCACCCACAACTTGTTTATTTTTATATTGATTTCTGGATGTTTTCTCATCATCTTTATTTTTGAGCTGACCTCTTCTAATGAGAGCGTATTCCACTCTTCAGGCTAAGTCTATAGCTTGATCGAAGGTGGTCAAGGTAGCGGTTGATAATTCATAGGATAGTTGTTCTTGTAAATTATTGATAAAAATATCCAACATTTCTCGATAAGGTAACACAAAGTGTAATTTTCCTATCAACTGCCTCCTTCGAGCTAAGAAGTCAGCAAAACACTCATATTTGTCTTTTTTTAGGTTGTACAAATCCTTAATAGTTACATTCCTTTCAATATAGGCACTAAATTGGTACACAAAAGACTCGGTAGTCTCTTCAAAATTTCTCAAAGAGTGAGTGGGCAATTGATAATACCACTCCAGTTCCATCCCTCCTAAGCTTTTCGGGAACATTTTTAGTAATAGCAAGTCATCATATGATATATCATGACATGCTATCCTAAAAATACGAAGATGCTCTATGGGATCTTTGGTTCCTTTGTATATAGGTAGGACAGGCATGGGAAAATGTTTAGGATATGGTTGTGCTACAACTATGGGATCTAGAGGTTGACTACACATCTCTCGATAATTATACAAGGGATGGTAGGGATCTATTTGGTCCATATGGGAGGTTAACTGTTTCACCATGGCTTCCAGATTACCAGTTTGTCCACCATATTGGTTTGGTGGTACATGAGCATGGGATTTGTGAGCGTAGGAAGGCGGGACATAAGGATTAGATGCTATATTGTTGTTATGCAAATGGTTGGTAGGAAGAGTATTATGTAGAAGATTTGTTGTAGCATTATGTTGTATCCTAGATTGTTGGAAATTAACATTTGGTTTTGTTTTAGGATTTTGTTGATTTGAGGTATATTGATCAATAGCTTGGCAAAATAGAGCAGTGAATGAAGGTTTCTTTTGTGTGGGAATAACCCTTGGCTTGATAACAAGCACTCTAGGTGGTTGGGTAACCTGTTGTTGTTGCATGTTCTAGATTATAGTAGCCATGTCCAAATTGGACGGTCCAGCTTGATCACTCTCTTGATCAATGAAGGACAAAGGATTAGTGCATGTGTGATATATGTCTTCTAGGGTTTCTTGAGTGTCACTAATTTGATCTTTGTCCATATGAACTGCTCTATTAAGGGTGCCCATATTATCATGGAGGAACTTCCAAAAATGTTCCATGTTATCAAAAGTAACAGCTCCTTCTAGAGATATTTTAGGAGATGAGGATTCTTCCTCCCTAACATTTTCTCTTTGTTCATTTGCATCAACATAGTGTTCTTCTTGTTGGTCTAGAGTTTCTTCTTCCTGAATTGGGTCTTCAAGAAGGACATCTGGGTTGTTTTCTATTTTCCTTAACCAATCTTCTTCTACTTCAATTTGTTTTCCATTCCTGAGTTTAGTCATTATGTCTAAATTTAGATTTTAGCAAATATATATAGATATATTTGCAACAGATTTGGGAGGTATATATTTTAATTATATACCTACTATGATGCTTAAAAATAAAATGTTTTGATTTTTTGTTATGATTTTGTTTTTTATTTTATTTTGTGCTTTATAAAGACAACAAATAGCACACTAAATGCAAGAAATAACAATAATAGAATAATAGCTTAGTTTTCTAAAAATAGTTTATGAATGTCATTGATAGGATCAAGTTCATCAGGAGTCATAAAATGCTCCTCTTCAAATTGGAAATGGTTTTTCAGGAACTTGATAAAGTGTGCTATAGTGATATTATCTGTTTCAAATTTTGTCTTGTAAAAATAAATCTCATGGCAATACTCTCGATATAACATAGCTCTGGGAAATCTATTCCATCTCTTTCTATCCGTAAGATTAGCTCCTTGATCCTCTATACAAGCTAGAAACTGATGTACTACAACTGCATTATCGAGGTATTCCTCAAAGGTATACAACTCAGAAGACACAAGGGCTCTTTTATCTACTAACCACCTATGGCAAGCTCTCTAAAGTTCATGATACAAAATCACTTGATCGGGATCCAGGATTCTATCTAGGACAAACCTCTTGATTTGCCTAAGTTCGGTTGCTCTAGATGAAATGAGATTCAATCTCCTATTAAGCTCGTCCCACAAAGGTTGAGCCCTATTTGTTTGAGGTATGCTAAGCACAAAATTAATCTCTATAGCTGCTAATTGGTTTTCAACATTAATGGTGACAGCTCATCTTTTGTTATAATCTACCATCTAAATATGACATGCAATCTTTGATTCTAAATGCATTTATGTTTAGGGTTTTTTTTTTTTTTATTGTTTTCAAAAGTTTTTTAGTTTTCATGTCGGGTTCACCAAAATGTATCACTCCAAATTTTTTGCATCCTTACCCTCAGGCTATAGGATCCGCGCCCAGAAGGGGGATGCGAGAAGGATGGGGCAATAGCTCAGACTAAGAGGCCCTTTGAAGGTCCCGCCTCTCGGGGGAGGAGTATAAGGGTGAATTTTCAATGGATGGTGGGTTCACTAGGAAACTTTTGAGTGGCAGTTTCCACGCCTAGGTTGATAGTGGGTTTGATGTGTTCATTTTTATACTCAATCATTCAACCCCTAGGTTTGGCCAAGATGAATCTAAACTATTCTATCTACCAATAATGATTTAAATGGATAATAGAGAATATATAGGAATGAGTGCTAATAATAGAGAATATGCTAATTAGAATGTGTCATACCTAATTCTGGATGTTTGATGAAGATTCTGAGATTTGTAGCAATCCAGATCACCTCAGTTCATACGTAATCGTCTGAGATCAGACAGGATCGTCTGACATCTGACGAATTCATCAAAAACCTGCAATCACAAAAATAGATGCGAAATACCAAATATGCAAGTGCAGAAGCAAAGGACAATGGTAGGGATAACAACAAACATGCCTAAATAATGGATTCCAATAACAAATAATAAAATGTAGTAGATTTAATGATTGATTTTAACCTTACCATGCAATTATGCTAAATGAGGTGAACTCCAAGATGCAAAAAACATAATAATTCAAGACAGTGCAAAAATACAATATGAAAAATGTAGAAAAAGCTAAGGGAACGCAAACTTTGGACTCGGATTGCCCCCAATCTGGACTACAGTCAGGATCACCTCCAATCGTACGAGATCGTCCGTAATCATCCGAGATTTTTTGCACCGATTCGAGCTATCTTCGACTAAAAAATAGTAGAGCTTCTGCAAGAAAATGCAAAATATAGAACACAAACAGTAGTACGAGGGAATAAGGAACTAAATGTGTCAGCTAAGGGGTTCAGGGAAATCAGAATCAAGGGGGTCAGGTAGGGTCAGGGGGTAAACTAGAAAATCCTAGTTTATATAGGCTTAGGAAGAGGTTTAAGAGGTTGGGGATCATCCCAATCTAGGAGATCTCCAACAGGGCAATCTCCAACTGCGCAGACACGCTTCTGCCCAAGTTGGAGAGGCTATTGAAACATAAGCTAATTATGAAAATTTGGTTTTGGGACAAAATCGTCTGGACGTTTTGTCCATGATGATTTCATCAGATCTGGGACGATCTTGTCTAATCTGCGACGATATCGTCCAACGGTCAAAACAAATCCTAAAAATGGCATGAAAAACGAGGAAACGGGTAACAGGCGATTTTGGAGCGGTTTTGGGGTTAAAATTCAAATTTTTATCTTTTATCTTTTACTAAGGTTTTTAACCGTGCCAATTTTAGGGTGCTACACCTACCTTATCATTGGTCGGGTGCTGTACAGTCTGTTTATCTAACTACCTCAAAATGCATTATTAGAATTAACCGAAACTTGACCTAGTTATCCCCACCTTCTACTCATTGTTTGTGGCTTTATTTGCTTGTCCT
The DNA here is from genome assembly GCA_028583015.1 of Wollemia nobilis. NCBI lineage: Eukaryota > Viridiplantae > Streptophyta > Pinopsida > Araucariales > Araucariaceae > Wollemia > Wollemia nobilis. The sequence goes on from JAQPPZ010017128.1 coordinate 3,058,828, forward strand.
AAATTGAGCTCTCAAGTATCTTATCATGTATTTATCACTGTAGCTTGATGCTCATTGATTGATAAGATGCTATAATTTAGGTGTATTATCTTGAAATAGAGGCTTTCTTCAACAACATATTGCTTGCCTTCGGATGCAAGGAACCAAGGCTTAATTACATGAACCTAATGAATCGATCACTCTATAACAACTGTGAAGGATAGAAAAAGTGTTTCTATCTAGGCCAAGACAATACATTTAATCATATTACTTATTTTATCTTGCCATCCCATCCTTTGTTAGTGAATCATCTTGTTATGTTTTGTTTCCCTATTTGGCGGCTTGTGTAATATGTATAGAATTTAGGCAACATTAGACAATATTATTCAAAATGTAAGGTTTAAATAATACAATCGTAGGCCTAGAATAGCCATAGGATGTTTGAGAGAAATAATAGGAAATGACTAAACTACTTATCATCCACAATTCTACTGACCAAAAGAAATATTGATGAGATAAGTAATTAACCTAGGTAACTAGTAAAAGTAAATACTAGGGGTAAAAAGCAACAAACTACTTTTTACCATACAATAAATAAAATCTACCTAATGTAGGAAAATGGTAAATATCCCAAAGAACATAATATAACTCTAACATCCCCCCTTATTACATTATTTGGGTAATGTATATAACTGTCCCAATACAGTGAAAAAGATGTTGAACTGTTGGTTCTTGCTCTATTATAGTTCTCTGGCTGTGCCTAAGCAAAAATTGGGTCATTCCTCACTTTGTCTTCACATCAACGAATGTCCTTATTGTAATCTTGTCATCCAAACGGATTGCATGGGTAACCAGCCGCTACAACCGCTAGGTGTAGTAGAGTAGATCACTTCATACGAGGTTCATTCGGTTACAATATGAGTTTGCAATTTTTTTTGATAAGGTAGCTAAGGTTTCGGTTGCTGTAAAAAATGCACCCTTATAAGTTTCCCCCCTTGTTGCAAGAATATGTATTGAAATTTCTGAAAGAAGTGTGACTAAGGTGTTGGTCGCTATCGAAAATGCATCCTTATATGTCTACTTTGTTGTAAATGTGAATAAGGTTATCACAAAGGAGGCTTAGAAAAATCTAGTTCTCTAGCCTCCAGTGTGAAAACTCTTAAAATATTTGTCGGCATATTTCTTTTCTTCCCTCTCTTTTTTCCTCCACGTTTCCTAACTCCCTTATCCCTCCATCTTATCTTCGTCCCCTTATTCCTCCACTTTCTATCTCCCTTATCCCTCCATTCACGGATTCCCTCATCTTTCCAACCTCCGCCACCCATGCTTACAACATCCCCTTATCACTCCCGTTATTCTCTCCAACTCCACTATAGTGTATGCACTATATAATGTGCATTGGAATGTAAAGGGGAGTTGGAAAAATTAAATAAAAATATTCAAACGTTTCTGCTACAATTTTTTAATATTTTTGTGACTTCTGCTGCATTTTGTTTTGACAGCGACCTGCTGCTCGATTAACATCTGACATCTGGTATCAGAGCCAGAGTGTGCTAGTTCAAGCACGGATCCTGAGGAACGCGGCAGCCGAGGTTTGACCTGCAGGGCATGGTTCCCGAGGCGGGCATAGTTTTTGAGGTAGGCACAGTAGTCGAGGAGGACGAGGATTGGCTCGGATCTCGAGGCGGATCATTGATCGAAGTGACATGTGGTGCAAGGACGCGACACGTGGCGACAGCAGAGCAGACGGGCAGCACGCGGATCGAGGTGACTGGCAGCAACGTGGCAGCAGGTGGTTTGTCGAGGTCGGCAGCTAAAATTTTGCCACGCGGCAGAAGGCAATTGGCCCACGTGGCAAGCAGTGATTTGTCGAGGTCGGCGGAAAACTACGGTTGAAGATCGACTTCCCGAAGGCAGTCGACGTATATTCTACGGCTTCAGGGTTAAAAACCCCACCTGCGCATTTGCGCAGCGCATGTGGGATAAAACCCACAATATTTTAAAAAAAAAACCCGCGGCCGACATTCATAACAAATAGCGCCGGCTCCCTTCGCTTCTCGTCCGAGGCGCTTGGCGTAGCGGACAAGTTGTTCGCTTGTTGTGAGGACGTCCGGGGATCGAATCCCGCCGGGACATTAAATTTTTTTTTTGAAACCTTTGCCGTCGGGGAATATTAAAAGGGAGGTGCTCCCTTTCGTAGCCAGCAGAGCCGTGTGGTTGTGCGGCTAAGGCGTTCGCCTAGCCGAACGGAGGTCGCGGGATCAAGTCGCGGCAAGGTAAAAAAAAATTAAAATTTTTATAAGGTTTTATTTTTTTAAAGTTTTAAAAATTATTTAATAAATTTCAATTTTATATTTATTTAATATTATCTTTTTAATAATAAATTTAAAAGATAATTTAAATAAAATATAAAAATTTATTAATTTTTTTTTTAAAACTTTAGAAAAATTTTAAAGCCTTATTTGAAGAGTTTTTTGTGGTCAATTAAAACTCGCCCAAGGGGGCTTGAAAATTTGCATATTGTGAATCTGGAAAAGTGACGGGAAGTCTTCCGGAGCACCCGTTTAGCACCTCCAAAATTTTTGGAACCCCGTTTAAGGGTTCAATATTGAAGTGGAGCCAAAGCCAGTAAATCCAGAGCTAGTAGAGCCAGAGCCAGCAGAGTCAGAGCCAGTGGAGCCAGAGCAGAGCCAGAGCTAGAGCTAAAGCCAGTATTGGGAGTCTCATAACAAGCAATCAGTAAGAGAATTACTTTGCTTTGTAATTGCTTATTTCAGTGAAATCAAAGTTTGTTTTTTGAAATGGCTGCAAGTAATAGTCTACCAATCCCTGAATTTAATGGTAGCGACTATGATTACTGGTCTATAAAAATGAAGACTTTGTTGATAGGAAAAGGCCTTTGGGATGTTGTAGAAGATGGCTATGAAGAACCAACTGCTGCAGAATGGGCAGCTTTTTCAACTGCTGATAGAAGGGCTAAAAAGGAAGCCCAGAAAAATAACTCATTTGCCCTTTATCATATTCATGCTGCCTTAGATAGAACTATCTTCCCTAGAATAGCCTCATATGTAAATGCACAAGATGCATGGAATGCCCTCAAAGAAAGCTATAGAGGTAGTGATCAAGTGAAGCAGGTAAAACTGCAAACTTTGAAACGAGATTTTGAGAATCTCAAGATGCAAGAGAATGAAAGAGTCGGTGATTACTGCGTGCGAGTGAAAGCAGTAGTCGACAAAATGGTCACACTAGGGGAGGATATTAAGCCAGAGATGATGGTGAAGAAAGTGTTGAGAACACTTCTTCCAAAATGGAATTCTGTTGCAATAATTATTGAAGAATCCAAAGACTTAACCACATTGTCTTTTGATGCATTAACTGGTTCACTTCTCTCACATGAAGAGAGGTTACAAGAAACTCCTACCACCAGCTATGGAGGAGATGACAAAGCTTTTGCCACACATGAAGGAAGAGGTAGAGGCCATGGCAGAGGTCAACAAAGAGGCAGAGGCAGGAATAATCAAAGAGGGGGAACTCCTAACAGAGGAGGATCATCCAACAGAGGTGGAAATCAGAATAGAGGAGGACAACAACAATACAGAGGGAAACAATCTGGCAAAGGAAAAGGAGGAGACAAATCAAAGCAAGTTTGCTACAATTGTGGCAAACCTGGCCATTATGCTCGAGATTGTTGGTCAAAGACTTCGCAAGGAAGCAGCAGCAACCAGAGCAGTCAGTTTGGGAATTTTGGAGAAGAGGAAGAGTCCTCAAATCTCTTTCTTTCTTATGGCCAGACAGAGCAAAATATGAATGATACATGGATTTTGGACACTGGGTGTTCAAATCACATGAGTGGCAAAGAAGAACTCTTTGCTAAGTTAGACTCCTCATATAAATCCAACATCCGGTTGGGAGATGACAAGTCATTGGCAGTTGAAGGCATTGGAGCCATGGAGGTTCCAACGAAAGAAGGCATAAAGCAAGTAAGTGATATCTATTACACACCTCATCTTCAACACAATCTCTTAAGTGTTGGTCAAATGCTTGAAAAGAATTATAAGTTGATTTTTGATGAGGGTAAATGCACCATTTTTGACAAAAACAATAGTAATAGAATCATTACACAAGTGCCAATGTCGAAGAATAGATTATTTCCTTTGAAGTTTGGCCAGCCAAGAGGAAATAAGTTAGCAAATGTTGCAATTACCAATCCAAGTGTCCTATGGCACTTGAGATATGGTCATTTGAATTCAAGCAAGTTTGAAATTGCTAACTTCACAAGCAATGGTAACTGGACTTCCCAAAGTTCAAGACAATAAGGAAGTCTGTGAAGGGTGTGCCTTGGGCAAGCATGCCAGATCGAAATTTCCTCATGGACAAGCATGGAGGGCCAGCTATCCTCTTCAATTGGTACATTCAGACATCTGTGGTCCGATGCAGACCAAGAGTCTAGGTAATCACTCTTACTTCCTACTTTTCATTGATGATTGCACAAGAATGTGTTGGATATATTTTTTGAAGCATAAGGATGAAGCATTTGCATGCTTTGTTGATTTTAAAGCAAAAGTTGAAAGTGAGAGTGGATATTCTATAAAATGTCTTAGATCGGATAGAGGAGGAGAATACTCCTCTAATCAGCTTTTGAACTTTTGTAAACATCATGGCATCAAGAGGCAGTTCACAACTCTGCCTACACTCCACAACAGAATGGTGTAGCAGAAAGGAAAAATCGCACCATTGTGGAGATGGCAAGATCAATGCTTCAGACAAAGCATTTGAGTAATGCATATTGGGGAGATGCAACAAGGACTAGTGTTCACATTTTGAACAGAAGTCCTACTTCAAGTTTGAAAGGGAAGACACCTTACCAAGCCTGGTATGGTAAGAAACCAAATGTGAAGTATTTCAGAGTATTTGGTTCATTGGCATATGCTCACATTCCAGATGAGCTGAGAAAGAAGTTGGATCCAAAGAGTCAAGCTTGCATTTTTGTAGGATATTGTGAAAACACAAAGGGTTATAGACTCTACAATCCTACAACTCGAAAGATAGTGGTTTCAAGGGATGTGATTTTTGATGAAGGGGGAGAGTGGGGTAAGCCCCAAATATTCAATGATGTTGAAGCCACTGATGTAGTAGCTCAACAGGTGCAACCACAGCTACCACAGAAAGGAAAGCAGTCTCCGCCCACACATCCACCAAGTCCATCTTCTGATTCAACTGCTTCACCAAGTCCTTCTCCACAGCGATCAGTAAGTTCCTCACCAATGGATATTGATGTTCCATCCAAAGGTAAGAGAACTTTACAGTATCATCCATCATCTCAGATGTTGGATAAAATTTTTCAAGAAGATATACTAGGAGTCAAGCTAGTGAAATGGAATCTGTTTTACACAGATTAGAAAGTATGCACTTGTATGGTGATGATGAATCCCAACAAGAACCTAGAGGAGATCAAGTTAACTATGCTTTGTTAACTAGTGCACAACTTGAACCTTCTAGTTATGAGAAGGCATGTACTCAGAAGATTTGGCAAGATGCCATGAAAGAGGAGATAACCTCTATAAAAAACAACGACACTTGGGAGCTCGTGAAGCTTCCAAAAGGAAAGAAATGTGTTGGTTGTAAATGGATCTTCAAGACCAAGTTTAATGCTGATGGAAGCATTGAGAAGCATAAGGCAAGATTAGTGGCAAAGGGTTTTACTCAGAAATATGGAATAGATTATGAAGAGACTTTTGCTCCTGTAGCTAGACAGAGACAATCAGAACAGTTCTTGCCTTAGCTGCACACAAAGGATGGAAAGTCCAACACATGGATGTGAAGAGTGCATTTCTCAATGGTTACTTGACAGAAGAAGTGTATGTTGAGCAGCCACAAGGATTTGAAGTGCAAGGTAAGGAACACCTTGTTTACAGATTGAAGAAGGCACTCTATGGTCTCAAACAGGCACCAAGAGCTTGGTACTCACGCATTGATGGGTACTTCAAAGATTATGGGTTCACCGGGAGCAAAAATGAACCCACACTCTACTACCTAAAGCAAGGTAATGACATCCTCATAGTTTGTTTGTATGTGGATGATCTCATTTTTATGGGTAGTAATGAAAAAATGAATAGGGAGTTCAAACACTCCATGATGACACAGTTTGAGATGAAAGATCTTGGATTAATGCACTATTACCTTGGAATGGAGGTTCATCAATCAGATACAGGAATCTTCATCTGTCAACATAAGTATGCTCAGGACATGATCAAGAAGTTTGCTATGGAGCATTGCAAACCAGTTGCAACTCCAGTTGGACATGGGATCCAATTAAGCAAAGATGATGGAGCACCAAAAGTTGATGTGACCACTTTCGAAGCATGGTTGGGAGTTTGATGTTTCTCGCCAACACCAGACCAGATATTCAAGTATGTTGTATCTCTTGTTTCTAGATTTATGTCTAACCCCTCTGAGCTGCATTTGTAGGAAGCTAAAATAATTTTGAGATATGTGAAGGGTACATTGGATTTTGGAATCCAGTACCATAAATGTAACACTATCAAGCTTGTAGGCTTCAGTGATAGTGATTGGGGTAGCAATATTGATGACAGGAAGTCAACATCAGGAAACTGTTTTAGTCTTGGATCAGGACTAATAACTTGGAGTTCAAAAAAGCAGACAGTAGTAGCGCTATCTTCAACAGAAGCTGAGTATATAGCGGTTACTTATGCAAGTACTCAAGCCTTGTGGCTAAGGAAAGTACTAGAAGAGATTGGAGAACAACAAAGTGGTCCGACCAGAATCTACTACGACAACATCAGTGCCATTCAGTTGGCATATAATCCTGTCCACCATAGCAGAACAAAGCATTTTGATATGAAGTACCACTTCATCAGAGATATGGTGGAACATGAAATTGTTGAGCTTCAATACTGTCACACTTTGGAGAATGTTGCAGACATCTTCACCAAGGCGATGACTAAAGCTCAATTTGTAAAGCTGAGAGACTGTGTAGTCAGTCCTCTCAACTTTAAGGGGGAGAATGTTGTAAGTGTGAATAGGGTTATCACAAAGGAGGCTTAGAAAAATCTCGTTCTCTAAGCCTCCAAGTGTGAAAACTCTTAAAATATTTGTCGGCAATGTATCCTAACTCCCTCCTTTCTTCCCTCTCTTTTTTCCTCCACCTTTCCTAACTCCCTTATCCCTCCATCTTATCTCCGTCCCCTTATTCCTCCACTTTCTATCTCCCTTATCCCTCCATTCACGGATTCCCTCATCTTTCCAACCTCCGTCGCCCATGCTTACAACATCCCCTTATCACTCCCATTATTCTCTCCAACTCCACTATAGTGTATGCACTATATAATGTGCATTGGAATGTAAAGGGGGGTTGGAAAAATTAAATAAAAATATTCAAACGTTTCTGCTGCAATTTTTTAATATTTTTTGTGACTTATGCTGCATTTTGTTTTGACAGCGACCTGCTGCTCGATTAACATCTGACATACTTCCCTTTTTACAAAAATTTATGTGAAGTAAGAAAATAAATTTTGATCTCCCCTTAATTGCAAAAATATGTGCAACTTAAGAAGCTTTGTAAAGGATTGTACAAAGATTGCCTCCTAGGCAAAATTTTCACCAGAAATTACCTCCTTTTGTTACAAGAACTTCAAACAATGAGAGTTTGCTATTTATGAAGCCTAAAAGAGGTACAATCACCCCTTTATTGCTAGTACTTCAAACAAAAACTTATGCTATTTATGAAGCCTAAAAAAGAGAGAGGAAATGGTGCTTGCTTAAGGTGACAAATTTGCTTTTCCCTCTACAATACTGTCTTAGCCAAGAGCACTCTATGTGCTTTTTTTGAACCAGAATCAGAATCGAAATTAGACACTTCACTAGCAATATTACCTTTGTATTGCTTCTGTGATGTGCCTTTGCATTTCTTGTTTTGCTTATTTTTAAACCAACATCGATTGGTGTCATGGTTATCCTTTTTACAATGCGAGCAAAACCTCTTTTGAGTTTTTTTTTCCCTTTTCTTTTGAAGATGATCCTCCCTTTTGAAAGTTTCATTTCTTCTTATCACCCTGATTGTTTGAGTAAAGTGCATTGTTCGAAACTTCATCGCTTTGGATTTGATTTGCTTCCTTTGTTTGAAGCAAATTGACTAACTCCACAAAGGTGACAGATATTTGAGATACAATAAGGGATGTAATAAACATTTTATAGGATTTGGGAAGAGCCCTCAATATTATTGAAGTCAAAATAGTATCTTCTACTTTGGATCCTAAAGCATTTAGTTTTGACTTCAGTTCCAACACTCTATAGAGGAAGAGTTCTACTGATTCACCTAACTTCATATGAAGTGTATGAAGTTGTGTTTGAAGGTTTAGAATAGTTGATTTATTATTGCCTGAAAAAATGGTACAAATTGCATCCCATGCATCTTTACTAGTTTTAGCTTCACTTATGTGAGGTTGGATCTCATTAGTAGTTGCTAGGAGTATCAACATGAGAAGATGATTGTTATTTTTATCCCATGCTTTTTGATCTACTCCTGCTGATGTAGGTCTTGATTTAGTGCCATCAACTAAATCCCACATTTCCTCTACAGTAAGGATGGCTTTCATCTTAGTTTTCCATGTTGAATAGTGAGGACCTTTAAGCAATTGTGTATCATTTAAGTATTTGTTGATATTTGCCATGATGAAGGTCCTAGAATTTGCATTAAGATGGATTTTTATTTCACTTTTAAGTGATATTTAATGGCACCTACCTAAAAATCCTCTTGAAGAGGGATAATCAATTTGAGGAAATTTAGCCAAACAAATAATAAGTGGAAGAGAAATTACTCAAAAATATATTTAATAGCACCTGCCTGAAAATCCTCTTGAAGAGGGATAATCAATTTGAGGAAATCAAGCCAAACAAATAAGAGTGAATTAGAGGTATTTGTTTTAGGAGAGAATATCAAGGAAAATTGGCTTTAAACTTGTGCAATGGTTGACAAAAATTATTGTGAAATTTTAGGGTTTGAATGTTCTTGATTTTATGACTTATAATTGTAAAAAAGAAATAATGCAGTAATCAAACAATGCCCACAAAATTCTTATCATATAGGTGTCAGATGCAACCGAAAATGCACCTAATTTGCCAATGAAGGCGTCGAGTAAAATAAACAATGCATATTTTAGTTTTTGCAACAAAATTTGGATTTTTGTTGTGCAAAAAATTGATATATTTTGTCTCCTCTTGTTTTCCAAATTTGCAAAGAATATGGCATAAAAAAAATTGCCTTTTCTTTTTGTTTTGCAAATTTAACAAGTTTTATTTTGTTGTTAAGTGCTCCTCACTTTTGTGTTATAATTTTGTAAAGAATATCAATTTCTTGTCTTCCCCCCTTGATTTACAAAATTAACAAAACTAGCACTCCTTCCAAGATAAGTCGACACACAACCCAAGTTTGAAAGGCTTCCATAACCAGTCGACACATGACTTGGTTTTAATGAACCCTTTGAGGATTCAACACTCAAAAATTGGAGGGGCATTAGGATTGAAAGGTTCTCGAATCCTCATAGGACCATAAATTCTATCCAAGCCCTTCCAAGGATCAGTGTAAGTGTTGAACCAAGGTAAACTTCTTCGATGCTCTTGAAGCATACGACGAAAATGAGATCTTGTTGTTTGTCATCGAAGTTCGTTCCTCTTTCTTATAACTCTTTGACGACGAAGAGCTTTCTTGATCCAAGGCTTTATCTTCATGAGATGTTTAACTTGTGCTCTCCAATCAAAGGATTAGAAGAAAAAATATGGGAGCAAAGTTTTAATGAAACTCTAAAAAATGCAACAGATTAGTGTATTGCTTTCTTGTCTATTTATCCCCTTTGAAGGAGAAAACTAAGAAAAACACTTAATTTTGTAGTTGCAACAAAAAAATAGCCCTTGAAATTTTCTATTTTAATATATAAATTTAGTAAATTTCATTAATTGACTTAATAAAATAATATTTAAGTTTAAAAAACCATCTTTAATTTAAAAAAATGATTTAAAAAACATTAAAATATTAAAAAATTAAGAAATTTAAATAAAAAAATACTAAATAATAAAAAATATTACCTTTAGAAAAAATTGGCACGAAGCCAAATTGGACGTGCAAGAGGTTCGAAACCAAGACCTCAGGGAATCGAGAGCCTTAGCCTGGCCTGATCAACCAGTTGGGCTAGGTCGTCTGATGGGGAGAAGGCACAAAATGTGCATTTTATTATTCACGTTGGGCATGCGAGGAAAAAATGGGATTAATACCACATCGCCTATGAAGGTGATTTAGAGTTGTTTAAAACAAATAGCTCACCCTCTTCTTAGTGACTGCCTTCAGGAAGTCAACTTGATTGTCCTTTTACCGCTCGAAGATGAAAGAGACCACTACATATCATGACCCTTGAGTTGAATCAGACCCCTCCACATGTACATGCCAAGTCAGCTTCCCTCATGTGCCACGTCACTCGAGTCTACCATAGTTATTAGGTCGAGCCAGTCCAGTCAAGAATTCATCAAAAATCATGTTAAGTGTCCATGTCAGTCCATGTGTCTAGGAGTTTGTGCTTAGATCTAGGAGTCTATGCTTAGGTCTTCGCCACATGTCTAGGAGTCTATGTTTAAGTCTAAGAGTTTGTGCTAGAGTCAGGGCTATCCTGCCCTGGCTCTAGTCAACGGTTTCCAAAGATCAGAGGGCTACCTTCCCTCTCAGATCTCGGTCACCAGGTGGATCACCAGAGATCAAAGGATCACTTGCCCTCTTAGATCTCAATCATCAGGTCGATCATTGAAGATTCCTCTTCAGACGACTGTTAGAGGGCACCAAATACTCCTCTTCGATCGCCTGTCAAAGGACCGCCTACCTTGAGGGCGTCTAAATTACCCACTAGCATCGATCTGTCTCCAGTGTCATCTTGTGGAAGGGTGTTCCTACTATCATAGAGTGGATCGACCATCAGGGGCATCATCCTTGCCTCCTACCCTGTAGGCATGTGGACCTCCTGTGCCCATCGTGTGCCAAACATATCTAATAGTAGTTTTCTGTCAGATCTATGGGCCTACAGGCTGGTCAGATATTGACCATGCTAATCGTCATCCAATAATTTCAAATGCACAGTGAAGGGGTTCCAAAATAGTGCCTCAAAATTTATGCTATGCTACTCAGGATTTGCTTGGGATCCATTCTAAGCAACAAGGTGTTGTAGGGGGTCCCTCTTTGGGATTTGTGCCCTGTTAGGCCAGTCACCAAGCAATTCACCGAGTTTGCTAGGTAAGTACTTCCTCTAATACAATATGAGATTTAGGCAACATTAGACAATATTATTCAAAAGGTAAGGTTTAAATAATACAATCATAGGCCTAGAATAGCCATAGGATGCGTGAGAGAAATAATAGGAAACAACTAACCTACTTGTCGTCCACAATATCTACCGACCATAAGAAATGTCGGTGAGATAAGTAATTAACCTAGGTAACTAGTAAAAGTAAATACTAGGGGTAAAAAGTAACAAACTACTTTTTACCATGCAATAAATAAAATCTACCTAATGTAGGAAAATGATAAATATCCCAAATAATGGAATATTACTCTAACAATATGGATGATAGAACCTGTAGGGGAGTCTGCATTTGTGCAATATTTTAATTGGCCTTGAGTATCATTAATCATAGTTGAATCTTACGTAACATTGATCTTATTTAAGTCAGTGATCCCTCATGTGTACGTGCCTTTAGCAGGTTGACATGTGTCATTAGTACTAGGTTGCATAGGCACCCGTGATCACTGATACTGATCTAGTCGATAGGTTTGAAGTGTTCTCTTTTTAGTCTGTCAATTCATACTGACTATGTGTTTTTGAATGTCTGCCTCTATTCAATGGTTGCGTCATTTAAGCTATGTTCATTTTGCATGAAATACTAGTTTAAACTTCCTTGAGATGATTAGTTTAATAATACTCGACTAACAATAGTGCATTAGAATTGGAATATGGTAAACCTTAATTTGCACTATTTTTTACCTTTGATTTGGTTGGGTTGATCTCCCCTATTGATTTTTTTCGGTCGATGACTTCGATGTTGAGGATATGTTCAGCCTTTGATACTTAATCCTTTTATTTTATTGACCAAAATATTTTAAATGGTAGCACCTTTGACCAAATCATCGATCGATCCTTTCCATTGTTTGACCAATAAAGGCTTTTTCTTCGATCAAACGATAATTTTTATTTCACTAAGTAGCCAACTTTTGTTTTTTTCAGCAAAAGGAAGATTGCATTTTTGAATTTTCGATTAGCTGAAAGCATATTTCCATCGAGCAAATTGCTTTATATTCGGTCGATTACTTATTGTAGTCAGCCAAAATTTTTTATTTATTTGGCAGTCGATCGATCAATCGATCACCGTTTATTGCATGTCAACCAAAATATCGTTTTACCTTTGGTTGTAGTTTTCTTCTTGTTGATTGAAAAAGTTTGACAATAATTTTCTTTATGTCGGCTGATTTAAGACTTGTGCATTTTACTTTTTAGGCTTTTCGATCTGAGTGGTCAGCTAAAACCTTTTATCGATCGATCAAATATTTTCTTGCTTGTGAAATACTATCGACTCTTTTCTCATGGGTATCGATTGAAAAATATTTTGACAATATTTAGTTTCGGTCGACCACTCTTTTTTGTCGACCGATTGCTTTTATTGTCGATTGGAGAGTGCTTAGCTTTTGAAAATTTTCTTTCTTAGGTAGGAAATTTTTGTCAATCGATCAAAGGGTGGATTCTTTGCAAGGAAAAGGTGGGGAACCCCTTAAATTTTAATGAAAGGAAAAATTGTGAGCTTCTTAAGGGGTTGGAGATGTTCATGAAGATAGGGATTATTTTATTCAGACTTGAACTCTTTATTAGCCTATCACAAAAGTGTACCTTCTAGGACCTTCAAATTTTTGAAATTATGGGTACATTCATGCTGTATCAAATTTGGCTACAAAAGGCCTTATGTGAATATTAACACCACCTATTTCAACATCCCATTCTAAGCCCATTAGGGGACATAGAGAGAGGCCCTAAATAACAATACCTCTTCAATAGGAGATCTCCTAATATAAGTTGCTTTTACAATTTTATAAAAGACATCTTGGGAATGATCCTAGTTATGATACCTGATGTCTACTCTTTTGATGACACATGGACTGGATCAGGTATCCTACGAGTATGAATTCATTAAGTATAGTGCATCCAAATCTTGATGTGCTTAGTCCACTCATGGAATATAAAATTGTGGATAACCTTGAAGGATCTCTAATTATACAATAAAGGGTGACACACTGTTTGGAATATGCACTTGCTCGAAAATCATAAGCATCTATTAAAAGGTATCTGGTGCCCTTATTGGTGGCATAATATTCAAATTTTATATAAATTTGAGATATAGTGGACCATTTTTTACAACATCAAAAGACCACTCTAAAACCAAGATAAAAACTAAATCTAATAATGAAGCATCACTAGCCTAATCTACATCAAATAATTCTATCAAACCTAGAGGTGCTCCAATTGAGTAGTGAATGCCCATATAAAATGTACTTTTTGATGTACCAAAGGATCTACTTGGATCCTATCTAGCGACACTCATGAGAAGCTTGCATATACTTAGAACAATAATTTGGCCAAGTATAGGTGAGCTAGATAAGTCCCTCAATAAGTGACTATTCTAGGGTGGCATCCACCAAAGGGGTAGTGAGCTAGTATGGAAGTGTAAACAAGGAAAATTTACACCATGCATGAATAGAAGTAAAAATACTTTATATTATTAAAATAAGTTTTTTTTGATACAAAATATCTGTTGGAGGATGTTTTCACAACAATGTGCTAAATCAATAGAATGATTTATTTTACAACTGTAATTCTAGTGTCATATCTTCCATGTTACAAGATCGAGATTGGTGGCTTTATAGTGACCACCGTTGGATTATCCCCTAAAATATATGCACACAAGCTCACTACAAAGCATCAATAGCACCTATGAGAAAATGCATATGTATATTTAAAAAATAAGATTTGAAAACATTATTAGAACATACACTCACAAATGCATAAACCATAAACACTCATAATCTCAGAAACACTTCACTATATTATTTTTAGAATCCTCAAATGAAGAAAAATAGGGAATATTTATAGATTTTTTGGAGGAAGAGGGGAGGGTATTCAAGATCTAGAGTGCCTATTTTTACCCAAGTGTGAAAGGATTTTAGGCATTAAATGCATATGTTTTGACTTGGGCCACCCATGGGAATTTTAAATTCAAATAATTCAAATTTAGATCCCATGGAGTATAAAAGGAGATTTTTGCGTTAAATGTGGGTGTTAAGTAGAAGATTAGAGGGAAATTGAAGGATTAGGGAGGTTAAAAGGGGATTAGAAAGGGTTTAGTGAGTTAGGAATTTTGGTGGATGCAAATGACTAGAATTTTGTGCCTATAGATGCCCCTATTTGTATTGTGTTGTGTAAAATGTAATGCAATACAAAAATAAGAGACACCTGGTTGGTTGGATTGATGACACATGGCAGTGAATGGATGATGATGCATGGCAAGTGAATGATAAAAGTGACTTTTGGGTTGAATAGGGTGATGTATTATTACCTCAAATCAAGGAAAATGTAGGATGCCCCAATAATAAAAGTGATGAATATCTATAAACCTTGTCTTTGATAAAAAATTTAGCGCATTGGTTTTGAAAAATGAACTAGCAATATAATTGGTGTCTTTCAATGTTGTAATCGATTGTAGGTGGTCGTTTTGTTTTTCCACCTCGATTGTAGCATAAGTCATGTAGATCCAAACATAGGTGTGGTGCATAGTTAATCAAATTTGATTAGTGTTTTATTGAGAGGAGAAATTCTGCATTTTGACTCGATAGAGTAGGATTCATGATAGCCTTTGGTAAATTTCCTGGACAAGCATCCCAAAAATAGGTATTTGAGTATTGAACTTGTTTAGGATCAAATTTTGTAGATATTTTCAACCCCCTCAAGCAACGAGTGGGTAGAAGATAGAATGGATGACAATGATGAGCCAATTGAAAAAAGGTGGAATGGGAAAATAGTGAAATATAGTATGTGGGGGAGGAAAAATTATGGTGTGTTGTGTTTGTTTTTGGTTTATTATTTTTTTTACTTTTTCTAAACAAGTTTCCTTATGGTAATCTACCCATCCTCCCATATTGCATGGATAACCAATCACTGCAACTGCCAAGTGACTAGAGTAGATCACTAGATACAAGGTTCACACGAGGATCTAGGCTAGCTAAGATACAACAAGAAATAAAATCTGAAGTGATTACAACAAAGAAAAAGTTATTCTAGATGTTGACCAAAGGGTTTTTGTGGCATTGGATCCTTTGAACTGAAATAAAAATATGGAATAAAGGGGTTTAGTGCCTTTAGATATTTTGAACTAGAATTTGACTTTTGAGGTAGCGAGGCAAAGGGCGCAACCTTTTGAACCTTCTAGTTGATGTGTAAGATGTGAATGTGAGGCAAAGGGTGTAACCTTTGGCAAAAGGACACAACCTTTTGAACCTAGAATTTGATTTATTGATTAAATATGGCATCGATAAAACCACTCCAAAATCTTGATGGTGAGGCAATGTGCATGATTGATTAACTAATTAAGTTGTTTGCTTGTTTTTGTAGAAGATGTGATACCTTTAAACATGCCCAATTTATTTTGATGATTGATGTGATTGATAAGGAAGGGGCGAGACATTGAACATCCCCATTGTGTGTTGTGTCTGATTGATATGATTATGTTGTTGCTCCAACAAAAAAAGAGCAAAAATGATCTTTTTGGTTGAGGTTTGAAAGGCCTCCAAGTTGTAGTCATTTTCATTTATTTTTCATCATTTTTGTTTTGTTTATGAGGATAGATACATGATGAACTATTTTTATTCATTTATATGGGAGGATATGATGTTCAAATGAATAATATATATGTTTTAGATATGAGTGTTTGATAAGGGAATGGGGCTGGGTAGATATGACATGTGAGATGACATGGACTAGATAGGTTGAAGTGCATGGATGATGATGGGTAAGGACTCTTTTTTATTTTTTGATTGGTTAGGATTTAATTTGAGTTTTTTGTGATATTTTTTATTTGAGTGTTTTCTTTCATTTATTCATTGATGATTTGGATGTGAGGGGTGATGATGAAGATGTTTTGAATTATGTGTGGTAGATGTTCTATAGGATAGAAGTTGAATAGATAAGAACTGACTATGGCAATTGTGATAGATAGAATAGAATAAATGTATGTAGGTATGTTTAATTATCATTTGAAAAGCAATTAGACATGGATTGCAAGACACAACATTAATTACTTAATCAAGATGTCAACATGATGGTTCTGACTCGACTGTAGAATACGTGGTAGGAAGTAGAACGTAAAATATGCATGGGGTGAGCAAAAATGGAGAAGTGTGGGTGACATAACTTGTCAACTCATGTGTCCTAGGGAGAATCTCAAAGTGCTTTTAGGAAGCTCAAACACCCTAGTGACATCAATAAAACTCATCTAATAATCTAATAGGTGCTCAAAGATACTAATACTAGTCCAGCGAGTAGAGTCTCTCAAAAACCAAAGTGTCCACAATGAAGTTCATTTCAATTTTGAGTAAGGTATGGACTTGTTATTGGCAACTAAAACCATTATAAGCTAGCTCATCTGCAAGCGGTTAGAGGTGTGTATAAAATAATATCACTAATGTGATAGACATGTCACCACATGGAGGGCATACTCCACTACCAGTTAGGCATCTATACGTCCAATGGAAATAGCCACACAATCCTTCGATATTGCTTCACTTCCAAACAGACATCTATAGCCTCGATAGAGATGTCTAAAATATCCAAGGATCCATGAAAATATATTGCATTATTTATTTTGATGTTGATTTGCTTGAATTTTGATTCTTTATTTTTTTATTTTGTTTTTTGTTGGTATAAATGTCATGTGGATCCTCAGGTTTAGAGTATGTGCATGATAGGATGAGTAGGGAAAATCGTTCACTTTATGGCTAGAGTGACACATGGCATCATATTTCCTAAACTCAAAATTAATATATGATATATGTGTGGTCTAAGAGAATACCCAAAGTAGCCAAAAAATGCCTATATCACTCAAATACCAGAAGACATTCAATGAAGGTTTGATTGAGACACTAGGTATGGCTGAGTGATTGAAAGAAGGTAGATATTCTTTGAACAAAATATTTTGAAATGGACAAGGTGTCATATGGGTAGTGTTAAGAAACACAAGTGTTATGATAGTTGTGGGAACAAATAATAGGACAGTAATGAGCATATGAAGAGATAATTTGAATACAATGAGGGATACACCCTTGATTAAGACAATGCAAAAAAGGGCTAAATGAACAAAATAATGATCAAAGTAACATCAAGAAATTGAATAAATGTGAAGAAATTGAATATGAGTGGATTATGTGTGTGTGGTGTGGGGTTTATTATACGTATGATGGAATATGATAAAATTGGAGGTGAAGGAAGGTTGACGCCCCTAGTCTAGATGATGGATTAAAAAAGGATGAACTCCCCCAATCACAAAAGGAAGATGTGGAGGAAGGAAAATAATGATAACAAGAAGGTGGGAAAAGGTAAAGCGATGATGGGATGATGATGGTGGTCGATGATGGATGCCAAGAGACAACATGACACTTGAGAAGGAGATTTAGGATTGTTTTAAATTATGATCAATGTGAGATACCCCAATGATGAAAGGGATAAAAATATTTGAACCTTGGCATTGATAGACTATTGATCACATTTGGGTGTGGAAAATGATCCAAGCTTATGATATGTGTCCTCACAATGTTACAATCAATTGTAGGTGATTGGTCAATTTTACCACCTTGATGCAGCATATGCAGGTATACCCTGATAAACATAGGTATGACACATAGCAAATCAAATTGGATGAGAGTTTATGTTGAGAAAATAAATTTTGTATTTTGAACTGAGAGAGTAGGGTTCATGATGATCTCAAGCAAGGTTCTTAGATAAACATTGTTTCCAAGAATAGATGTTGTGGACTGATCAAGGTTGTGACTGCATTAATTTGGTGGTGTCATCCAACTCAAGTGATAATGTGATTTGTGATGTGGTATGATTAGGGTGGACATGGATCAGATGGGTGGATTAGATTGGTGGTTACATGTAATATGCAAATGAATAGAAGAGATAGACTGAGGAAGAGGAGGAATATGGTGAGGAAAAGAGACATTCTAAGAGGAACATGTGGAGGAGAGTGTTCATTCTCCATGATCTAGGAGGTCTTGCACTAGATGTTTGAACTATAAATATTATTGGCAATGATAGAGTCAATAGTGATCTTCCTTATACGCCTCGGGTTTAGGCTTTTTGGGGTTTTCAGAGTGGATATCAAGTAAAGACATTGATCCCGTGTCCTATAAATTTTTAAATATTATTGACAATAGATATGATAGGGGCATCTAGGTACATGATGGATGAGTTGGATGAGGTTTATTGGAAGGTTGAGAGGAAAGTGAAGTGGAGGAAGATGTCATTGAGGAATATTGAGGTGGTTATGGAGAGATGTCTTGGTGATGCAACTGTAGCTCAATGTTTGTGAGTTAATCCAATATTTGTTGTATGTTAGGTGAAGGTGGAGTTGGAGATATCTCATGGTGACTCAACTGTAGCTCAATGTTTATGAGTTGATCCAATATTTGTTTTAGGTTAGGTGGAGGTGGAGTGGTCAGGATAGGATTGAATTGGATAGGAATTTGGTTAGAGGTAAGGTGATAAGGATGAGGAATACAAATATGGAAAGTGGTGAGGAAAGATATAAGATGAGTGGTAAAGCTATAAGTGTTGGGTCATATGAGGGACATGGGATAAATAATAAGGCATTGAAAGAAGAGGAGGTAGAGATAAGATTAGAAGAAGGGGTGGTAGATATGGTGTTGGAAGAAGAGATGGTAGAAATGGTGTGGGAAGAATAGGTGGTAGAGAGAACGGGGTAGAAATAAAAGGTCATAGAGATGAGGGGAACCGATGCAAGGAGTTTTTCATGGTTTTTTTGTGACAATGCTTATGTGACATGGTTGGAAGGGCTTGATGCATTAGGATTGAACATGAGGGGCCGAAACAATTTATTATATGAGTGGAGGAAGAATGACAAAGCATGGATGGTCTACATGGTGAGATAGAGGGAGTCTCCTTCAAACAAGGTGAAAGAACCTCAAGTGGATGAAATATTTGCTCATAATTAGAGGTGTCATGGAAAAGGGTATGGATGATTGGGACTAGGAGGAATTTTGGAGGAAGCGAATGATCATGATCATGGTAGATATATTCATCAGAATCATCATCCTTAGAGTCAAGAGTAAGATATTGGAGGTCATTCCCAAGGATGAGTATTAATGAGTTGTCATGATACCCTAAACCAAAATTTTCCTTTGGTAGTTGGTAGGGAGGATAAAAAATAGAGCGTGAACCCTGTTCGTATCGACCAAGGCTAAATTCATGTCAATTATGATGTTGAAAATATTTTATAGAAAAGGATAAAGTGGATATAGAATTAATGGTACCACAAAATGGTATTGTAGACGTGATAGAAATAGATGGTGCAGAGGAAGCATTGGACCCCCAGGGATTTTGTTGGTATACTTGGTGGAAGAACCAATAAAAATGATAACATCAACAATGAAGGGAATATCATGGGGGTAACCAAAATCCTTAACTGATTAGATAGTTGGGGGAGGGACAATGGCTGTATGGACAAAGTACTCCCTAGAGCTAAGATTGGATGTCTGAAAAATATAAGGGGACTCTTGGTTGAATGAATGGAGGGGAGACTCCAAGTGAGATGACTTGGAAGAAGTGTAGGGCATAATAGTAGATGATGGGAGTTTCGAAGGTGGTGTAGATTGAGAGGATGAAAATTTTGAAGAGGAGCTAGATGGAGTGGTTTGAGAAGATGATGTGATAGTAGGAAGAGAAGTAGTTGGAGCAGATGATAGAGAAGATGAAGCTGAGGAGGATACTAATTTGGTAATTTGTGTTATGGAAGATGCAAAAATAGATGGAGGGGTATTCGTTGGTTGAAATTCAGACTAGAAAATGAATCACTCATAAGAGTGATGCTCATGAGGAGTGGTGAAATGTGTGGACAAATAAGGAATAAAGTGATCATGACTTATTGTACCCACAAAAACTTGGTAATATGGGATATTATTGACATGAGTAACTTGATTTGGATGTGAAGTTGAAGTGGAAGTCCCGGTAGTTTATTATATCACCCCATACTAATATAAGGTGGTTTGATAAGTTCTAAGGATTTGATTAGGAGGGGCTAAAGGGTTATAAACAATAATGACCCATCGATCAATCAGATCTTGTACTAGATTTTGGAATGGTTGAAAATCATTGAGATCATAACCCCTTTGGTGATGGAATACACAATAGTGATCTTCCCTATACCCATTTGATAAGGGCTTATGTGGATCATTTGGCCTTAGTTCAAGTAAGGAGATGGATTATGTCATGAGAAGTTTTTTGGAAAATAGTTGACAAGGGCTTTGAGATAACCGTGAAGTTACGAGGGGGTTGAGGAGGAATGTGTCTAGGGTGGAAAGTGGGTTGGTTTTGCAATTGAGTTGAGGGTGACATATCTTGGTATGTTGATGACTAGGATTGATATGAAGGTTGTGGCAATGGGTACTAAGGTTTTTGAGGTTGATATGTTGGCTATTGTGGGGGTTTTTGATATTGGAGAGGTGGTTTATAGTATTGATCAACCACCTTATAAGCTTGAGGAGGTTGGGTGGAGGTTGATGGTTGTTGGTAGTGATTAGGGTGAGATTGGTATTGATGAGGGGAAGGCATATACTGATTGGGAACATGTTAAGGTTGGTTTTATGATATGTGGTATTGACGTGGAAAGAGTTGAGGATTTTACGACTGTGTCAGTGATCGTTGATGTATATTTTGAGGTGGGGATATAGGGACTACTGGTGGACAAGAAATCCATGATTTATCTTGGATGAAATATGAGCCATGAGGGGTTGGTGGTTGATGAGGAGTTTGTGCTTGAGGTGGTTTTTGAGGGATATGAGTGTTATATGAGACATGGGCATGTTGGTGGAAAGGATTGATAGGCATTGGCTGCACATAGGGTAATCAAAAAGTGAATAGATCGTGAAAGTGAGGCGAATGAGAAGAATATGAACAAGAAGGAACTTGCATTATGGAAATTGATATTTTTTTGTGTTGTTTTATTTTCTCTACTTGTTTTTTTTTGTGTTTATGGGTTGAATGTATCCTAAACCTATGAACGACAAATAGAGTGGTGGAATAAAATATACAAAGGTGTACTTATGCCTATTCCTCTTACGAGAAGTAGAACTTAAATGAGTAAAAAATGCTACCTAGGATGGTGGTTGTGGCTTTGGGTATCCTAATGGGATAAAAAGTACCTTTTAAAAGAGGTTGCATTATCTAAGTCCTACTATTGGTCTACCCAGGCTTTCGCTTCATCCTCGATCGGGCTTGGACAAGAACGCTAGTTGCAAATCCATAAATTATTAGGCCCCATTGTCAAAGGGTATCTAACCTAACCTACCCTAAGATAATCTCAAGAGTAAGGGATTTTTTGGTGATGAAGTCCAAAAAAATTGCTTGTGGGGGATGTTATGGTGTCTAGGGGGCCAATTAACAGTTAGAGATGAATTCCAACATCGTTGATTGCAACCAACATTTGGTGATGAAATCCAACGACATCAATTTAAAATCTTGTATAAAATAATGTACAAAATGTGTGTGCAAAAATTTTTTGGTGTTTGAGTTGGTATGTTTTTTTGTTTGTTTGTTTTTGTTTGTGTTTTGTTTTGTTTTTGGATTTTATGGTTTGAAGAGTGCGTATGTATAATGCAAAATTATGATGTACAATGCAACCAAATGATCTTGTGTAACTAATTATTGAAAAGGGTTCGAAGTCAACGTCACAATGCAACTTGAAGATCTAAAACTTGATACCTAGATAAAAAATTAAGCTAAAAAGAATGTTGGATTTTGGATTATTTATTTATTTATTTTTAATGAATGTTAAGTTTTGTTTTGTTTTGTTTTTGTTTTCTTAAATTTAATTAATTTGTTTGTGTTTGATCATTTTATTGTGATTTTGTATATTAGTTTTTTATTATTTATTCCTATTAATTTTTGTTTTTTGGATTATATTTATTTTTGTTTTGTTTTTATTTTTATTGGTTTAAATACACCCCCTTTTTTAGAAAATGGGGGAAAGGGGATCGCGTGGAGTGGGTAAAAAGGGAAATGCGCCCCCTATTTGTTTTTTTTATAGATATAAAATGAAAGAAAAAGGAAAATAATTATTTTTTAATAGAGAAAAGGAAATAAAAAGAAAAACAATTGTTTTTTTAACAAAAAATGAAATAAAAGGGAAAACAAATTTTTTTAACATAAAATGAAATAAAAAGGAAAACACCTATTTTTTTTATAACATAAAAGGAAATAAAAAAGAAATCAACTATTTTTTAACACAAAAGGAAATAAAAAGGAAAACAATTGTTGTTTGTTTTTGTTTTAATAGAAAAAGAAATTAAAAAAAACAACTTTTTTTATGGTTAACTGAATAGAAAATAACATAAAAAAAGAAAAATTGAAGTGTATGTACTGGGACAAGTAGAGAGTAGCCTTTGCAATTAGTTTAACAAGCGAGAAATAGGACTTGCAACCACCAAAAAGAAAGAAAGGATGAGTGGTGTGTATAAAATAATAACAAGCTTAAACGAGGATATTACCGTGATCACCATTTGTAAATAATTTTTTTTCACTATGCATGAACAAAAGTAAAAAGACTTTATACTATTAAAATAAGTTTGTTTTGATAGAAAATATCCTTTGGAGGATGTTTTCACAACAATGTGTTAAATCAAGAAAATTATCCTTTTTAAAACAATAATTTTGGTGCCATATCTTCAATGTTACAATATCGAGATTGGTGGTTTGTAGTGACCATTGTTGGATTATGTCCTGAAACATCTGCACACAAGCTTACTACAAAACATCTGTAGCACCTGTAGGAAAATTTATATGTATATTAAAAAATGATATTTGAAAACATTATTACAACATACAACTCACAAATACATAAACCCTAAGCCCTTAGTAATCTTAATAGTGCTTCATTATAATATTTTCAGGATCCTCAAATGAAGAAAAATAGGAAATATTTATAGAGTTTTTGGAGGGATACGGGAGGGTACCCGATATTTGGAGTGCCTATTTTTACCCAGTGTGAAAGGGTTTTAGGCATTAAATGCATATATTTTGATTTGGGCCACCCATGGGAATTTTAAATTCAAATGATTTGAATTTAGACCCCATGAAGTGTGAAAGGGTATTTTTTGCATTAAATGTGGGTGTTAAGTGGAAGATTAGAGGGAAATTGGAGGATTAGGGAGGCTAAGAGGGGATTAGCGAGGGTTTTAGTGAGTTGGGAGTTTTGGTGGATGCAAATGACTAAAATTTGGTGTCTACAGGGAAGGAAATTAATATTTGAAAGCCTTTATGGGAAGTTAATATGCCCTAGCTAGAAGTATGGAGACCCAAGTTGGAGATAAGCGAAAGAGCAAATACATGGTAAGTTCGATCTAGGTAGCGGATGTTACACCAAAAGTGAGTATCAAGGAAGATATGATTGAGAATTATATAATGGTTCTTAAAAGTGGATGATTAGTATGTATGTTCCATAGATCATGGCCACAATTTCTCGAGATTAAAAGTTGGATCAAGTGGAAGTGGGGATTGAATTTAAATTACTATGTGACTATTCTTCCAAAAGATTTTTTCGTTATCATTTTTTTTAGTTTAAAAATTAGAGATAAAATAATAGGTGGTGGCTCATGGTTTAATGGGAGAGATGCACTTCATTTGATATCATGAAATGAAAAATTATTTGTTGAGATAAAAACTATTAAGAAGCTTTCTATGTGTGTTAAATTTTTTTGACTTTTATCTAAGATTATCAATAAGGATGCTTTGAAGAATATGGAAAATACCCTACGAGAATTCATCAAGGATGGAATAACTACTAAGGAGTTAAAACATGTTATATATACATGAATATGTGTTGCTATGGATATTTCAAAACCTTTACCACAATCCATTAAGATTAAATATAAATCAAGAGAGTAGGATCAACAAGTGGACTATGAAAATATCGTACTTTGATACCATAATTGTTATGAGATTTGACACAGGGCAAGAGTTTGCAAAGTGAAAACTATGAAGAAAGAGACAAAATTTTTCTCATGGGATAAACTTCAAGACAAAGCAATGGAGTCATACAATAATAGAATCTAAATTAGATCACAAATATTCCACTCCCAAAGAAGAGGCAAAGCAAGACTATCGACAACATCATCTGGTAAGTTTAGAAGGAATTAAAGGTGCAAACGAAGATGAGGAAGAAAATTCTAAAATATGGTAGAAGATTTCAAGTTTATTCCAAGTAAATCATCATCATTTTTCTTAAGTATAGAATCCTCTCCTAGTAATAAAAGTGAAAGTAGTATAGATGGTATCCCTTCACTTTAAGGTTTTAAGAGTAGCATACTAAAGAAATAAGAATAGATGAAATTCGTAATAATATAGGGTTTTAGGATAGAATAATAAGGTAATTTATACAGAAGAGCATCCTTTCACTTTAGAGTTTCTAGGGAAAAATAAAGAAGAATGTGCTTTTGAGGTTATTCCTTGCACTTCATATCCTTTAGAGCGAGATAAACCTGTAAATACAAAATGTTACTATGAGCAATGTGTGAAGATTGAAGAGATTGATGAAGATGAAAGTATTGTTGGTAATGGAAAAAAAAGAGGATGATCTAATAAGAAAAAAAAAAAACCCAAAGGGATATTGATATGCGAAAACAAAAGCAAATATTATAAATGTTAACAAGAAGTGGGGCTAAATCCACAAATAAAAATAAAAAATGATGATGAAAATATCTTGGAATATTAGGGGCATGAATAAGAACCCTAAAAAAGTATTAAGAAATTATCAAATTGTTATAGGTAAGATATTTATAGATATGGAAACTAGGAAGTAATTATTTTAGCCATTTGTGGTGCTGATTTTCATCTTGATAAGATTTAAATTTCGAAAGACATATAATATAAAGGAGTTGATTATGGAAACTTAGTAGTTTGAAGAAGATAAAGAATATATTTTATAGAAAAGTAAGTTGGATATGGTTTAATTAACTTATTAAAATATAATGAGAGCAATGTAACATTTTGTTTTTGTAATTAGAGTGCCCCCAACAGAAACCAAACATAGCTTATTAATAATTAAATAAATAAATAACAACTCATAATAAGCAAACCTTATCTAGAATGAAACTAAAAAGAAGGGTAGATGTCAACAAAGATCATGGAGAGGATTGAGAAGTTGATGGTGAGCATGATCTTTAGTTATGAGGTACTAGTGGATGCCCCGTCCTTCTTTGTGTAGGTATTGAACCAACAATCAAGAAACTTGGATGTCCCTACAAGGTCTAGAGAAGCCATATGAATGAAGCAAAATAAAAAAGATTTTGACTTCCAAACTTGGAGAGAAATTTTCAATTAATAGATGGTAAAAAGAGGAATAAATGTGGATATTTATAGTGAAGAGATATAACTTTATATTTTTTATCAATGATGATATTATGTCTTCTTTAGGCTTTTAAATTATCATTGTTAGTCAAGACAATGTCTCATTGAAACCCTAGCATGTAATCATACTAGGTTTTTTATGACATCAAAAACCCTAAGTTTGAATTAATAACCAAGATTATCACTTGAAGTGGAGATCATGTCATCATTGATTTTTTGGACCCATGCTTTGGGGGATGTGTATCATAATATGCACTCATCATGCCTATGTTATAAATTAGTGTTTTAGTGATCATTTACACATAAAATGCCTAAAATAAGTACATAAAAATGACAAACAATGGCCTTACAATGTAAGAAAACTTCATGGTTGACTTAGCTCACCATCATCCTACCCAAGGACTAAAAAACATAATCCACCAGTATCCCATAATTAGGAGTATGAGGCTCTCCACCACCTACAAGTTAGTTGTTAGTGTTGTTTTTCATATACATATTACCCCTTCCTAAGGATTATAGGAAACATTGTTCACTAATCATGAGCCCTTATGAATAAAACTAAAAAGAGCAATATGCAATGGCAAAAGCAACCAAAATAAGAATTTTTCTAGAATGTAAAGTTTTTGTTAGTTTTGATCCAACTATATATGGCAATACAATTTTTTATAAAATAAACAACACAAAAATATACAAAAGCAATAAAATATTACAAAATTAAAGAAACACGTGCTTGATATTTACAAAGTTATAATTTTTGAGTTTGCTAATGGATGGAATTGATTTCTTCCCATGTATCTTAATTAGAATTTGCCTATAAAACATTTGATAGTGCTATAAAATGATGTTTAGGTGTTGAGTGCACAAAAACAAAGGGTAGATACAAGTCTAAAGTAGTCCAAAATCTCTAGGAGTAGTGCTCCTATATTGTTCCTTTAATAATCGATACTAATTTACATAGAAGATATTATCTTATTTCCACATTCTTATGCCTAATTATTTTTCCTTTTCATCTAAGTGGTTCATATGAGTTACTTTATTTGCTAATATATCTTGACCATGAATTTTTATTTTTGAGCATGACATGCTACATTGATGATTATAGCATGTTGCTTTAATTTTAATAAAACTTTGCAAATTACTAGGTTGTAGTTTAGCTAACATGCATGAATGCTATCATAAATTTTTATTCAAAATATTTTCATCATTAATAATAAGATTTTTTGTAGAAAACTTGCCAAGAAGGCAAAAAATTAAAATCGTGTCACCTCTAAGGAATGAAAGCAATACATATTTTGGTAAGGAGTCACTAGATCACACTAAGAGAATAAATCCTTGAAATAATATGAGTAACCTTCTAATTAAATTAAACACATTCACATAAATATTGCAATAAAAACAAAAATTCATGAAAGAACAAAATATTGCAATACAAAATGTAAATGTAGAAATATAATAATATCACAAATCACAACATAGAATCATGGGCCTATTTGAGGGGGAAACCTCCTTTAAAAATTTAATTCTTGGAGAAGAATAAAGACTTTTACTAGGCTGAATTACCCTTGCTTTTAGCAATTCTTGTGTCAACTTCTCAAGTTTTGACTTAAGGGCATAGGTATATCGACAATATCTAAAGTTAGGTGGAAAGATACTTGGTACTATTGATATTGCATGATCATGGGAATGACATGGAGGTAATTATGTCGATTTCAAAAAAATTGCATCATACTTAGTCAAAATGAGTTGCAAATCATCTTGGGGTTTGTATTCTTTTGAAGTTTGGCTTCTTAGATTTTCCAGCTTATCTATTGAGATGATGAATTAACCATTTCCAATATCTGGTGAAGGAGATAGTATAGGATTTCAAGATAGATCTATGGTTCTAGAGATCCACAATGGTGGCACTAAAAGAGTTAATTTTTTTGAGTAGCCTAGGACTATTTTTTATTGGCAGGTTTTAGTAGGTGGTGAAGGAGATTACATAGGATTTCAAGAAAATGTGTGGTTCTAGAGCTCCATAGTGGTGTTGCAAAAATAAAAAAATTTGGAGTAGGCCAAGGCTATTTTTTGGTGGCAAGATTCAAATTTGTTGGTTAATCTATTGAGATAATGGATTGACCATTTCCAATGGTTTTTGAGGGGCATTGCATAGGATTTCAAGATAGATATATGGTTCTAGAGATCTTGTAGTAGGAGGTAACAATTTTGGTGGCAAGTTTTAGGTCAATGACCTTTGTTTTCTCTAATATATAAGTTTTATAGTATTTTTTATCCATGAGGGTTTTAATGATTTGGTGGTGAAGATCACAAAAAATAAAATGTTTACCATGTGATTTTTTCTCTATTGGAAATGGAGATTTGTCAACTCATCTATTGAGATATATTTTAAGTTGTTCAAAATATAATCCAAAATATCATTAAAGAGAGATGGAACTTGAGAATATCTGAGAAGGAAGATAGGTTTAAGGCATTATTGAAACAAGGGTCTAAAGAAAAAACAATGGATTGGTCAGTGGATTCTCATGAGGGTATCTCCTTATTTGGTAATGAAACGAACTTTAAAAGAGTGGAATCACATTTCAAAGAGTTTAAGAATGAGTCTAAGTATGTTTCAATTTTGCAGGAAGATTTTCCACTATTGGAAAAGAGCGGAGTTTGGGATTTGATATTTTTAAAGCAGGATTATCAAAATAGGCCATAATTCTTTAAACAGTGTTGTGAGGAACAACAAAAAGGTAAGGACCCTAGTTGACACTATAGAAAAAGAATTTGGAAGGAGAAAATTCAAAGAAAAATCTTGTGAAAGAACACAAAAATGTGACCAGGTGCATTCGAAGGAAGAGTGACTAAACAAACATAGTCCTAAGAGAAGATGCAAAAATTGGGGAAGATATAAAACTCTTGGAGAAAATGCTTATTGGAATATTTTATGGGTGTGAAATTTCTAAATAATCCTTGGTAGAGTGGATGACCAAGAAATGCATGAAAGTCCTAGGGTATGTGCCTCATTTCTTATTGCTAGTAAGAGGGTGGTTGTCATTTTAGTTTAAAACTTATGAAGATGTGGATAAGAGTTTTTCAAAAAAAGGTTTTAGGGGTCAAATTTATTAATCCTAAATTGTGGGACCCTTGTTTTGACCTAAGGACTAATTGTATATATTTTTTTAAGTTGGAAAAGTACATTTTTTAAAGGAATACTAACCTTTTACATCAACAGATATGGCCAATCCCTGTCCATTTCATCAAGAAGGATTTCCCACTAGCATAAAGCCTATACCAACCATGTAACAATAAACACACTTCACTAACCACATCTAGAACTAGAAAATCAGCATACACCTTACATATCTAAATATCATATACTCTATGTTTTCATGGAAGCCTCTTCCTACTAATCCCCATGATCAATTCTTGTGGCATTATCATTGTCAACTAAATTATTTATGTGCACTGGTATATCATTCCCCTATTCCTTTCTGGCATCTACCATAACTCCTTCGTTAGCAAGACCATCTGTTACCCTGTTGGCTTCTCTATAAATACGATTTATAGACACATTCTCGAGTCTATCCAAAAGTGCTTAAGCTTCCACCATCATTAAATCAATATTCCAGGTGGCTGGTTGTTCTGCATTTAAAATGGTCATAATATTTTGTGTCTCCTTCAACCATGAGCTTATCTAGATTGCATTTGATAGCCAAATAAATTCCAAGCTGCTCTTAATTTAGTAAAATAACTTATCTATTCACCAAGTGGTTCAATAAAGGCTTTGATTACCTTACCCAGATGATTTTGGATCACCCCTCTAGCTCCTGCCAGCCCGGGATTACATTTCGAGGCCCCATAAAAATTTAATTTGAACCATCCAACAGATGGTAGTACCGTTTTGCATGAGTTCTAGGATGAACTCGAGGCATTGGTAATTTCTCTCTGACTCCCCAACATTCCAATATCCACCTTTCCTAATTTGATTCCCATCACTCCTTGAAGCGGATAGTGTTAAAATTCTCCATAAGAAAACTTCTTGCTCAGTTCCAAACCTTTTCCCAATCCATCTCCAATTCCTCAAAGATTATATGGTTTCTTTCATTTCAGACTCTCCACCATATATGTGGAAGGCTTAGAAGCCATAACTTCCTGATTCTTATACCTTTAAAAGGAGGCTCCCATTGCAGGTTCAAATCTGAGATAGTTCTAGGGAAATCCACTAAATTTGAAATTCATTATAGAGCTGATCAAACAATTTTTTTGGTAAATGAGCACTTAAGAAGTAAATGACCAATGCCTTCCTCCTTTTTCACACTAAACACATCTATTTGGTAAGGAGAATCCATATTTTTTCACATTATCATGGGTCATAATTTTATTATTCATAACCAACCACTAAAAATAGTAATCTTAAGGATGAGATATTTATCGTAAACCTTTACATGGGACCACACTACCCACACACCTTAAACCAGGTTATAACTAGACTTCACAGAATCATATCCACTCTTCATTTTCATCCAAATAAATATATCATTTGATCGCCAATGGCTGAGGATGTAGGTATTAATGCATCTATTAAGACTTTTCAGGTGTGGATGCAAGTCCTCATTGATATTCTCAGCATAAAAATGCTTCCACTTCTTGATTCCATTTTCTTCCACAATATAATCCTGAGCCAACAATCCATAAATATAAGTTAGAATTGTTCTTAAGTTTGCAAACCTTGGGATCTCACAAATAGGAGAGTTAAAGAGCCAAGTATCCTGAAAAATCTCATGTTAGCACCATTTCCAATCTTCCATCTACAACCTTGTTGGATCAGAGGTCTTACCTATTGAAGGCTATTCCAAAAACTAGACCCCTTAGGGGGTTGAGGTTTTCCAGGAAGGAGGAATTACACAAATACTTAGATTTTACAATTTTGACCCAGGGAGTGTCTTCTTCCTTTTCCAGCTTCCAACCCAACTTTCCCATTAGAGCTTTGTTCATTTTGGGATGAGTTCTCAGTCTCAATAGCCAATATTTCTTAGAGGTATAGAATTTGTTCCAAGTAAGTAAAGATATCCTCTTATTTTCCTCAACCCCAAACCACAAAAAAATACTTTGGATTTGTTCAATCTTTTTGTAGACCGATATTGGCATTTTAAAAATTGTCATGAAGTAAATAGGTAGACTTTGAAGGTAGGATTTCACAAGCTAGACCTTTCCTGCCTGACTAAGAAGAGATCCTTTCTAGTAAGATAGTTTATTTGTAACATATTCAATAACTAGATTCCACAAGGCTTCCTTCATACTCCCACAAAATAAAGGCATCCCTAGATAGGTTGCTGGAAAATCACCTATGCCACAATTGAATATTCTTGCTATCTATAGTTGATATTCAGGAAAAAAGCTTTCTTTTATTAAAAATATACCTTTTGACCTGCTGCAAGCTCATAGAAATGCAAAAACATTTTAATATGTCTTTCTTGTGGAAGAGATGATCTTGTCAAAATTAGAGTATCATCCACAAACTGTTGAAAAGAGATTGGTTCCAAAGTGGAAGTTGGCATGATACCTTCTATGTCTCCCCTATTCATAGTTACTTTGAAGGATTTATCCATAGATTTAGCTAAAATTATAAATAGATAAGGGGACAAGGGATACCCTTGTCTTAACCCCCTCTTGCTAGGAAAATAATCCACTGCAGACACATTAACTAAGATGGAGATCATAACTATGGAGATGCAATTTTTCATCATAGAGAACCAATCCTCATGAAAACTAAAACATTAAAGCACTTTGACCAGGAAATCCCAAGAAACTCGGTCATATGCTTTATTCATATCTAATTTAAGAAACATACCTTCCTTTTTTGATTTAGAAATGGAGTGTAAGATCGCATGGATCAAAATGATCCCATCAAGAATTTGTCATCCCTGAACAAAATCCCTTTGGTGTTTGTCAATGACAAAAGGGAGAGCCATATTTATCCAGTTTAAAAGGAATTTGGACATAATTTTGTAGAGAGTATTACACAGTCTAATTGGACGGTAATATGCAAAATATTTATCACCTATAATCTTCAGGATGAGGGCTAAGAACATACAGTTCACATCAGAAGGAATCCTTTTAGAGATCTGAAACTCCTTAACTGCCAAGGTGATCTCATTGCCAATGATGTGCCAAAACTTATGATATAAGAGCATTGGAAACCCATATGGACCAAGATATTTGTCTTCCTTCATAGAGAATATTGCCTCTTTAATTTTCTCATCCATAAAGGGGCTGAGGAGATAGTCATTTATTCAATTTGTAATATTTAAGGGAATATGGCCTAATAACAGGTTTATTGCCTCTTCATATAGCTTAGAATCCACTCCTAACATGTCTTGGAAAAATCAAACAACTTCCCCTCTAATTTGGAAAGGATCCCTTGTAGAAGAAACATCAGTAATCTTGATCTCATGGATTTTATTATAACTTTTGTGTGTGAGATTTAAAACATGGAAAACCCTCATATTCGTGTTCCCTTACTTTAACCACAAAGCTCTTAATTTATATTGTTAGAAAACCTCCTCACATGCCAGAGTATTGTGCCAATCACATAGAATATCCTTTTCTCTAGTTCGAACTTCCTCTGAATACACTCCCAAATGTAAAGAGTTTTTTAACTCCATGAACTATTATTGTAAAGCTACCTTTTTTACTATAATGTATCCAAACACCTCTTTATTCCATAGTTTTAGTTTCCACTTAACAAATCTTAGTTTCTTTTCTAATTGTGTCAATCTATCCCCAAAAACATCTTGTTGCCACAAAGATTGAATCTTGCTCTCTAAATCAGAATGAAGGATCCACATCTTTTCCAACTAAAAAAGGGGTATCAAAGAGCCTTCTCCTATCCACTGTTTTCCAAATCAAAGGATTATGGTCTGAGCTAGTTTTTGGGAGGGCCGTGAGAGTAGTATCCCAAACAACACTAAGATCTCTTGAGAAATCAACACCCTATCCATTTTGATTTAAATTAATTGACTCCCCAACCACCTATTATTCTAGGTAAACTTTGCTTGTCTAAGCTCCAAGTCTATCAAAGCATTTGAATTTATAAAATCATCAAACTTAGTCATACTCTCTAAATATCCTTCAATGCCTCCCTTATTATCAAATAGATACATAGGGGTATTGAAGTCCCCTGCAATGATCCATGGGATACCTACAAAGACATGCCTAAGTTCACTCAATTCCCTCCATAACCTTCATCTTACAACCACAGTAGTGGGCGCATAGACATTTTTAATGATCTAGTGGGAATTATCCTTCTTTGAAAAGAAGTGGATAGCACAAAATATGTCATTTGAGATAATTTTTTATCCTTCTAATTTACTTGGATTACAAATACACATCATTCCTCCTGAGGAGCTCATTGAGGGTTGAGCAATAAAGTTTGCTTCTCTCTAAATATTATCTTTAACAATTTATAACTTTACTTCTACCACCTTTGTCTCTTATAATAGCAAAATATCTAGGTGATTATATCTTCTCAATGTTTTTACTAATCTATGTCTTCTGGTCCCGTTGAGATCTCGTACATTCCATGAAAAACCTTTATTTTTTAGATTTAGCTAATTTGTTCCCTCCTTTACCCATATTTATTGTGGTTTGTGTTCCTCTAGCTATCTTTGTTGTTGTTTCCCTCTTCCTTACCTTTGTTAAAGGGGGTTTACCTACAGTGTATTCCTTGCCAAAATCCAAGGGAGTTTTTTTTGCTTGATTTCTAGTCACCCATGAGGGCATCATTGGAACCTCCTCTAAACTAAAATCCTCATGTATTGGAGCTACAAGATTCACCTCTATATTTTTTAGGATTTGCTTATCTTCCTTTAATGCTTTTCTAGCTTCATATTGCCTATCCCAATTTGTAAGAATTATGTCAATAGGGTTAACCTCTACATCCACTTCTAGAGGTTTTAGACTCTCCTATTGTACCTCCTCATGATTCACCCATTGTGTCTCCTCAAAAAATTCCACAACTTTGGTTGGGTCTCCCATTTCATCCTCTTCATCTCCTCTCAATCAAGCAAAAGAGTTAGGGTCTACAAAGTCAAGGGGTTCCACAGCTCTAGGGGGATGGACTATCACAACTTCATAAGATGAATCTTCCATGTGTTCCTACTCAACCACCACATTAAGCTGGTGTGAGGTGCTTTCTTCCTTCTGATTATCCACCACGATATTTGTACATTTACCCTACTCTGCATCTTTACTCTCCTTCCTTTACAGAAATTTCTTATTAGGATTTTTCTTCTTCTTCAGGCAGAAGCTTGAAATCTGACCTCTCCCTTTAAAAATATCACAAAGGGGCAGAATATTTTCATACTCTAGCCTCTGAGTCTAGGTACACACTGGGGATGTTAGGTCTATTATTTCTAAAAGCTTGCTATCCAGATCAATATTAACACAAATTCAAGCAAACACCATACGAGAGTTCAACCTGGTTACCCTATCAATAGTAACAAAGGTACCAATACCATTTGCAATAGCCATTAAAACTTTATCATACCAATATTGAAATGGAAGATGAGGTAATCTTACCCAAACAGCAGCTGTGTTGAGAGTTTGGATGTGAGGATTAAAATCCACATCCTATTTTCTGAGAAATTAGCTACGCTTCCCTATCGACCATGGTCCTCCATCTAGAATTTTCTACATGTCACTGACCTTAGTAATTTTGATCATGAATAATCCATTTGGGAGTGCCACAATCTCCATGCAGCCCACTGGTTTCGATCTAGCAAAGGCCCACATTTGAATAGTATCTATATCTGGCCTTGACCTAAAAAACTTGCCCACAAAATTGTGTTCTCCTTCTGCCTTCATGTTCAAAATTATCTCTAATAAAATATTGAGAATACCATATTTAACTCTCAAGTTTAAGTGGCTTACCAATGGTGGAAGAGTAGTAGCAGGTTTAGAACCATGTACCACCTAGGCCCAAGAGCATTTCTGTATTACTTTTGGGACCTGATTCTCCTGACCGTTGTCTACCTCTAATTCATCCTACTCCTTCTCTAGGACTGCTTTTTCGGGATGTTCTTGGATTTTTCTTCCCAAAAGCCATTCTCTATCTCTTCAACCAAGGCCCCATTCATTGACGTACCTTCCAAGGCCTTAGTTTGGCCTGCCCTACTTCGATTCATGTGCCCAGCCGCTCCCCATCTATCTTCGATCACTCCAAACCCTAGTTTGTCTACTTTTCCCGCCCATTCTATTTTTTACTCAAAAACACTCATTTATGGGTTGAAAATAATTGAAAACCCTATTTTTTGAGTTTTCCTTTTTCCCCTTTCTAGTTTTTGACCCCTCGTTGGTTATTATCCCTACCTACTACTCTCGTCAACTAGGTTTGAGCAAAATTTCTTGTCGCTGTTGTTGCTTATCGCCACTATTGCTTCTAGCTTCATTTTTTGTTTATCTTCGATCACTCCAAACCCCGGTCTATTCACTCATTTTCCTGCCCATTCTATTTTTAACTTAAACACCCATTTATGGGTTGAAAATAATTGAAAACCCTATTTTTTGGGTTTTCCTTTTTCCTATTTTTAGGTTTCGATCCCTCGCTGGTTATTTTCCCTGCCTGCTACTCCCGTCAACTAGGTTTGAGCAAAATTTTTTACCGTTGTTGTTGCTTGCTGCCACTACTGCTTCCAACTTTGTTTGTTGTTTATTCTACCAACAGTGCACAAGGGTTTTCATTGTGCAACCCACTACACTCCTGCGTCCAACACTTGCATCCTATGTATGATTTAGGACTAATTGGGTACTTTCTCAATCTATATGGGTAAAGTTATCGGGTTTGCCACTAGAATTTTGGTCTATAGATTTTTTCCAAGCCATATGCAACTATATTGGTTCTTTATTGAAGGTGGATGATAAGTACTAGTACTCATGCATGCGAATAGTGGCCAGGATACTTGTTGATGTGGATTGGATAGGTAAATTGCATTGAAGCATAACAAAGGGATGCATGCTTAAACTTTGGATTACGTTGAAGTTTATATTAGGTGTGTGTGTTGTCATAACTATGGGCATATTGCAAGGGACTATTCTCTTATTTTTTTAGGAAGGTTTGGCATCATAAGGTAGAGGGAGGTATCCTTAAGGTCAAGAATGCGATGCAAAATTCTCTCTAGTACATGACACACAAACTAGATATAAAATCAAATCAATACATAAGGAACACAAGTTGGAGGGATTGAAGGAAAGAACAAGAGATATAGAGAAGGTGGAGATGAAACTTTTCATGCTAGATCAAGTGATGGATTTAGAACCATCTAGTTTGAATTAATGCTAGGAATCTCATAGTGAAAGTTGGATGTCATGCTCTTAAACCCAAATATAAGCTTATCAAGTGAACCTATTTCTAAATCTCATTTATATTTTGGGATCACAAGTATTTATCCTCTAGGTCTATCGACTAACCAATGGCTAGACTTATCAATCTATAAAACTAAGTCTCCCCTAGAAGGGGGTAAGGATGGATTTGAGTTGCAAGGAGGACCTTCAAATTCTTCTTCCTTGGTGGAGATGGATCTAGACCTTAGACTAGACTTAGTTAACTTTATCAGTATTTTTATACAAGAAAATCACTTTGAGTTTGCTTTACCACTTCATTTTGCTTATGGTCATTAAGGCTTTTGGTCCTCAAAAATCCATAAGTACACCCTATAATCCCTAAAAGGAATCTAGGGTGAAGTAAGTAAATTGAGTGGAGCTACTATTCCTTAAAATGGTCTTGTTATGACCATTGATAACTTTAGGCCCATATCTTTGAGTAACTATATGTAAAAAACCATAGTAAAATTTATTACATCAAGAATTAAAGGTTCGTCTCTACTTTTATTTATATTTATAAGTTTGAGTTCTTGTATTGTAGATATATTCACAAGATAATTGGTGCTACTCAAGAAAGTCTTCATACCATTAAATCAAATAAAATACCAATAATGGTGATGAATTTGGATCTCTCTAAGGCATTTTATAGAGTAAACTGATGATATATTAGACTTGTAATTACATAAATTAGGTTTTGTGTATATATGGTGAACTGAATTATGGGATGTATGTGTTCTATTTCTTTTGCAATATTGATTAATGTCAACTTGTCAATTCTTCAAAGCTTTTTGAAGGATAATACAAGGTTACCCCTTATCACCACTATTATATTTTTTGGTAGTTGAGGTATTAAGTAGATGTATTTTAGAATGCAAGAGGGTAGGATCAATAAAGGGTATTAGAATAGGTAGAACAGTGGGAGTCATCCATATACTTTTTATAGATGATGTTCTTTTCACGGATGGAATAATAAAAATAATAGATAAGTTAAAATAATACTTGGATCTTTTTTTTTGGCAACAAATATGTAAATTAATCTATAGAATTCAAGGATCTCCTTTAACTGTGTATATTAGGATAAAGTCATATTAATAGGTAAAATATCTCCCTTTATAAAAATAATTTTCAAGAGGGGTTTAAATAAACTCAATGACTACTCTAAACAAATCTGAATTTGGTTGATAAAAAAGGTGGAAAGAAGAATTAATATATGGTGTAACAAATGGCTCTCTTTGGGGGGGAGATTGACTTTGGTAAGTCTATGCTAGAGGTGATACCAATACATAGGTAATCTTTGACTCACATACCAAAAGGAGTATTGGAAAAAAATATACAATTAAGCTACATGTTTTCATTGACAAGGAAAAGGGAAAGGAAAGACATTCCCTTGGCTAAATGACAATCCTTATCCAAGCCCAAGAAAAATGGAGGATGGGGACTTAAGAACATCCACCTGTTTGGCAAGGCTCTAGTAGTCAAGTGCATTTGGAATATAATATTAAAGGAAAGATTATGGAATAATATAATTTAGGAAAAATAGTTAGAGCCACTCACAGTTGAGGAGTGGATAAGGGCCCTTGTAAAATAAACCTATAATGTTTCAATATACTGGAAGATAATGATCCAAGCCTTTTATCTTGAGATGATTAGTTTATCTGGAAAATAGGGGATGGACCAAGGATAATACTAGGCTTAGACCATTGGATAGGTTGTGGAGGTATGCACATACTTCCAGCTAATGTAATTAAGATCTTAGGAGCTTAAGGGATTGGAACTCTTACCCAAGAAAATTATCCAAAATCATCTACCAAGTGGAGATATGGATGGAAGTAGTAGAGTTAGGGTTTCAAGGCCAAAAGACACACCAATGAGAAGAATATGTGGGAAGATTTAATGTTGGACTTATCAAGTTGTAAGAGGAAGCTGATCAATTGGTCTAGAAAAAAAATGGAGCTACGAGAGAGTACACTCCAAAGTTGGGGTATAAGACTCTATTGGAAGATAGAGATAACAATTCAACATGATGGTGTAAGTCACTCTAAAAGCTATGAGAAATAATACTATTCTTGTGGCTTGCTATGGAAAATTCCCATTGAAGATAATACTACTCTTGTGGCTTGCTATGAAAAATAAGATCTGACATGGGAGGTATTACAAAAAAGAAGTTGGAATGGTAGAAGACACTATTTATGTAAGTTAAACACCGAAACAATTGATCATTTTTTGGTAGCTTGCTCTTTTACTAAGTAGGTTTGAAGGGAGGTTATTGCATAGTTAAAGCTTCATGTAGGATGGCAAGAAGACTCATTAGAAGAGTGTTTGAAATCATGGATTGAAAACAAGTCATACAAAGGTTTTAAGGCTCTCCTATTGTTCATGTCATGGGAATATGGATATCAAGGAATGCATGAATGTTTGAGGATTAGAAGCCTACTTGACAAGTCTCCTTCCAATTCATAATTTTTTTTAGTAACTATAAGGTTTCGACAACAACAAAGGTAATTAGGCAAACCATCCTTTAGAAATATGATAAATTGGGGGTTTGGAACTTTTTGATGGGGCTATTCAGGGGGTCCCTAGAGTTTGTGGGGTGGGAGAATTACTATATATTACTGACTCTCATTACTTCAAATTCAAGGTTAAATTGGGAGAGGGTTCCAATAATTATGCTAAAATAATGACACTTAAATTGTTGGTTTAGTTGGCAAAGTCAAAAGAACTACAAAAGTCTAGATTTATGGAGACTCATAGGTGGTGATAAACTAGATGCTTGTTACTTTCAGGATGGAAAATATAGTTCTACAACTCATTTTCTCTTAAATAAAAGAAGTTGTGGAGCGAAGTGAATATTTTACATTTAAACATATTTATCGAGAACAAAATAGGGAAGCGGATGAACTCTCAAGGAGGGGCTACTGATTGAATCGGGTACATGTTTAGTACATGAATTCAAGCATGTTTAGTACATGAATTCAGAGAAGGCTATTCACAACAATTGGTTCGTATTTCTACTTGGGAGATTGATCTACTCCATATTTAAGGATTTCTTAACAAGGACAATTAAAACAACTTTCTAAAAGCTCAAAAGTCAATGTTTAAAAAGATTATTGGTTGACAGTATAAAAAGGTGCCTAAAGATAAAACTTAGTCTATTAAAGAGAGCTAATTATGATGTATAACCCACCTAATTTTTAGGTCACTATTAAAATTAAAAAATATATATATTTGAATAATATCATTTCATATTTACTTAATATAAAATTGAGGAATAAAAATAATACTTTAACATGAAGATTTTCTTTAGACGCAATTGAATATGGGTGGGACCCATCAAGTGTTCCTTTAAACTCATGCAGAATTGAAATGTTAGTGTTTGTCTGTACGCGGCTGGGGTTTAGCAAATGGATTACATGCGTAGACCTTAAAACCTCTCTTTTCTTTTGTTTTGGAATCGAGAGTTCCTTCATCTTGAAAAAAAAAAAAGCATCAATATAAGTTTTAATTTTTTCTATCTATTTTTTTTTTCACGTGACGCATCGAATGATCTATGCTTGGGAAAGTTGAGAAATTACGTCACATGCTACGAAATTTTTAAGATTGTAATCGTCATAACAAAACCAAATTGAAGGATAGGAGCTCCACTCAATTTACTGTCGTGCACACCTCGTCAACTACAAGTGAATATGCTCTCTAAAGATGCTCTGATTCCAGTCCTTGCCTACGCTTTCCGACATCTGTTGTTCAAAAATTCAAACCCGGCTTCAAGCTCTTTATTT
The DNA here is from genome assembly GCA_028583015.1 of Wollemia nobilis. Lineage (NCBI taxonomy): Eukaryota > Viridiplantae > Streptophyta > Pinopsida > Araucariales > Araucariaceae > Wollemia > Wollemia nobilis. Next base: position 3,098,678 of record JAQPPZ010017128.1, read on the forward strand.
ATTTTGGAGTTTCAACATCGACGTCTTGACTTCTTCCAGCCCTTCCTGGACACCAAAATCGCTATTAATTCAGGAGCTCCTTTCTTTCTGTCCACCAAAATGGCGCAAAAGTTATTTGAAGACTACAATCTGCAAGAAGAAATTGGGAGGGGCAGCTTCGCAATTATTAACCGCTGTTTTAATAAACGTACAGAGGAAAGCCTGGCCTGTAAAACGGTATGGAAAGCGCGTCTCCGCGACTCCCTGGACATGGATTCCATCCGCAACGAGATCGCCATTTTGAGACATCTCGCCGGCCATCGTGGAGTCGTTCAACTTCATGACGTTTACGAGGACGAGGAGTGCGTTCGCCTGGTGATGGAGCTCTGCTCCGGCGGAGATCTCTTGGATACAATTCTCCACAGGAAACGATTTTGTGAAGAGGAGGCGGCGGGGGTGTTGAGAAGGGTTATGGAGGCGGTGGATTTCTGCCACCGAAAGGGCGTTGCCCACCGAGACCTCAAACCTGAAAACATTCTGTTTTCCTCCGATAATCTCATCAAACTCGCCGATTTCGGTCAAGCTTCCTTCTTTACTTCTGGTATGACATTATGCCCTTCGTTTCTGAATTGTTCCTTTCAGTTTATTGTGGCCCACCGCTTCTAAAAATTGGAAGAACGGAAATTTAAATCGCAGGAGAAAAGATGAGCGGAATAGTGGGGACGCCATATTACGTGGCGCCGGAGGTGCTGCAAGGGAAAGAGTATGACGAGAAGGTGGATGTGTGGAGCGCGGGTGTCATTCTATACATTATGCTCTGTGGGACGACTCCCTTTAGTGGCAACACCCCGCAGCAAATATTTGAGGCGGTGCTGCGTGGGAGGCTTCGGTTTCCAAGCGATCCGTGGCAGACAATATCACAACCTGCAAAGGATTTAATACGGCGGATGGTTTGCAGAGATGTGCAGAGAAGATTCCGTGCCTCTCAGGTTTTAGGTATGTCTTCAACCTACCTATTTATCTATTGCAGAGTCTAGACTATGCATGAATGAATTGGGGTTTTAGTTATGAGGTAGCGTGTGACAATGGAAGAGATGGTTTGTGATGGCTGCAGAACATCCGTGGTTAAAAAGAGACGTCCAATGACAATGGGGATTGAAATACAATCTAATTGGTTGTTGTTTACTGAAATGCATATTTGCATTAAATTGGAGGTAAAGATTAAATGTGGAATGCGGAAGGAATGTTAGTGTGGTGTTCTAGAAAAGGGATAAAGCATGCCAAAGATTTTCAGGGTAAAGTGGAACGCAAAGAAAACATTACTGTCACGGGATTTTAACTTCGTTTATGCTTCATAGCAAACGACTGTCAGTCCTCTTACTTTATGCTTCATAGTAAAAGATTGTACATATAAGCATACATGTATCACTGCAAAATGAGGGATGAGCATTGTATTACTACTTTTATCACTCAGTTTGCAGACATGTATCATGTGTATATATTTAAGTCAAGTTTCCTATTAACTTCCGAGTACTTGTTAAATCGGGGGTAAAACTTGAGGACTGAACAAAGCCAATTGTAGGCTTCTTTAACAAAGTATACAACAAAATTGATATGACAAGGCTAATTTCAGTCTTGGGTCCACTCATAGTTCAAGATAAATGGGACAAGGGCTCTAATGAAATTTGGGAGAGAGTATTTACTAGCGACAATACATGTAAGATCCTTGTATTCACTTTATAGTACTATTTAATTTATGTTTTTGAGAGTCATTCTCCTATATCTATGTTTAAATCTACCAAAGATTTGATATATTCCTTATATAGTCTTTTTGTTGGGATATCCCCATCAAAGACAAGCAAACCAAAATTGTTTGTGAAATGTGGGAAACACCATAGACTTTCAAAAAGAGCTAAAAAAACCTTTTCTATAAGAGAATTCCCTCATTGTAAACAAACCTTAAATTTATCCTAAGCCCGACAAATGCTCTGGGAAAAAAGGTGCCAAAAGTCTTTATTTGTCTTGGCCAAAACATAAGAGTCTGAAGGCCAAGGCCTTTCCATAAAGATAATCCTTTCTCATGGGCCTTAAGAAGTGTATTCCTAAGAAATATCTTCCATGACTCACTACTTGTAGCCATATGTACTATCTATTTTATAGTCAGGGCTAGTCCTTATTATTTTATATCAATCAAACCCAAATCCTCAATGTCTTGAGGGGTATAACAGAGTTCCTATTTAATTATGTGAAAACTAATATTACCATTACTTTTAGTCCATAGAACAGTCTTAAAATTTTCTCAATATTTTTATAGGAGGCTTAGGAGCCTGCCCAACAAGATGAATAATAAACATGAGTTTAGAAAAAATCTAGAAATTTTCAACCAATGAGAGTAGTTTACCCACTTCTCCAACCTGGATGCAACTTTCTCTTTCACATTACTCCATAAGGCTAAGGGATGACATTCAAAGTGTAGAGGAATTTCTAACAACTTAAAAATTTGGCCTACTTGTAGTCAATTCTAATTTATCCTTTGTAACAACTGAGGCATTAAGTATTTACTATTTTTTTAGGCACAAACTTTATACCATTGGATCATGGATCCTAAAGCTTTATAGTAGATATTCATTTATATTTTACTTGTTTCAATATAGTCCTAATTTTCTTCAACAATCAGAAATATGTCATCAGCAAAACAACCATAAGTGAAATTTTATTAGAGGTTATGTAGGTATAGGATCCCTTGGTTGCTCTTCTTTTTGTCTAAAATTGTAGCAAGAATCTAAATGAATCAGTAGCAAGAATGAAAAGTGATGGTGCCAAAGGGAAATCTTGATGAACAAATTGTGTCAAAGAGAAGCTTTTAGAAATTTGGCCATTGATATTCAAGGCCGCATTAGCATTAGCAAAGAGGGAAGTTGTCATGGTACGAAATACAAGGCCAAAACCCAAGGCTTGCATCATTATGTCAATGACGTCTCATTCGATTTTGTCATATGTCTTAGCATAGTCTAACTTAAGGAAAATCGTAGTAACATTAGTGGTTGACACATAGTGGATCCCCTCCCACACAACAAGTACATTAGCAAGAATATACCTACCTTTCACAAACATCTTCTATTCAAGATGAATGACATTTGGTAGTAGATTGCACAACCTTAAGGCTACAAATTTTAACAAGAATTTTGTCAGACACATTGAGGAGAGTCATGGGCCTCCTATTTGTTAAATCATCCATATTTTTATCTTTTAGAATGAGCATGACAAGGCCTTAATTGATCCATTTTCCAAAGGATTATCACATCAAGGCTTCTTCATACACTATCAAAAAATCTATTCCCAAGTGGCTTTGTAAAATTCAATAGGAAGGCCAAGCATACCTAGAGGTTTATCGTTAGCTACATTAAAGGATTTATTTATTTTGAGAGTGATAGGTTGATCAAGCTTATCTGAAGCTTTTTGTCTAAGTTTTAGCAGTATGATATCAATACACTCTTACATAGCCACCATATGATCCTATGTCTGACCTTGTGATGTGAAAAGGTTTTGATAAAAATTAAAAAAAAACTAATTCAATCACGTCCTAATATCTAACAACCTAGCTATTAATGTTTAACTAAACAAAATTCAATCACCATGACATCAGTCACATCCAACCTAGCTATTAATGTTTAACTAAAAAAAATTCAATCACCATGACAACAATCACATCAATACACTCTTACATAGCCACCATATGTGACAACAATACACTCTTACATAGCCACCATATAATCCTCTGTCTGACCTTATAATGTGAAAAGGTCTTGATAAAAATTAAAAATCACGTCCTAATATCTAGCAACCTAGCTATTAATATTTAACTATTTTTTTTTTTTTTTTAAGAATTAGATCTCTAATCTTAAACCAATCCAATTAAACTCTTATTTTTTCCTTACCTTTACTTTTTAATCTTCTAAAATTCTTGTTGAAAGACTAATTATCTTTTAAAAATTTATAATTATTTTTATAATTAGTATGAAGGTACAAGTTGCTTACTATTACGCAATTTATGTTTCAAACATAATTATAAAAATATAAAAATCATTTCTTGAGGTTAAATTGACATGGGTAGTGGGTGGGATTTCCGTATTTTATTTTAGGATAGAAATGTACATTACTTTCTTAGCATTTTGTGAAAAAGTCTTAATTCGTCGGCTTGTTTACGTTTGTCATGCAAGTAGAGCATATTAAGGAAAACCTTAGAAACTCACGAAAGAAAAATGGCCCCTTCTATCAAAGGTGAATAAATCATAATATTTACATTGAAGTAGAAGAACCACGCCAGGCTACGAATATTTTTAAAGGTGTCAAAATCATGGGAACCATAATATAAGATATGGAAGCGCACCTGCCCTTATCACCGTAAAGGAAAGTTGGTAATATTAATTGTCAGACTTATCAAACACCTTGATAAGCGGCGAGTTATTTGCTTTTAAGTTTCTTTTAAAAAGTTTCACGAGGTTGACTTCGTGGAATTGGAGGAGCGCATTTCATTTCTTCTCCGTTAGCCACTCATATGGACTTTGGGTTGAAGTTGAAACCTCGGTTCACTTGCTGGCCGTTGATATTGACATCGACAAATACCAAGTACCTAACTTGCTATACACGTCATTTGAAAATCAAATGAAGCAATAGAAAAATAAAGCATATTGGCATCACAAGGTTGACCACCAAGTTAAAACTAAATACTTTCACACATGTACCATGTGCTACTAAAGTTCATATTGTAAAAAAAATTCAAAGTCTATATACTTCATTATTACTTTAAAAATAAATTATATATGAACATTGCATGATAGTTATTTTGAGTTAGAAGTTGCTAGATAAAATTTATACTCTAATATCATACCATAAATAACTTTTTTTTATTTAGGCAATTAAGATCAAAACCCGCTCAAAACATTAATATTAATATTCAATTAATCAATTTACAAACAACCTAGGTGTTGTAGGTGAGTTGGAGAGGAGAGGGCAATCCTCCAAGGGAGGTCTCAGGTTCGAATCTCCACCCTACCAAAAAGTTGAATTGGGTATCCAAAATCCAATTGATAATGTTGGTACGGGTAGGGTCGGATATGACCCCCGGGTGACTTTGACGGTGTAGAACCCCTGTTCGTGGTCTCTCAGACCAAAGCGGCCCCTCAAGGGGTTTTTCACTTAAAAAAAAAAAAAATTACAAACATAAGTTAATGTCATTTTAGAGGAGCAAGTAACTATAAAAAAAAATTACAAAAATGCTTTAAAAAAGGAATGAAACTAAGTTTATGTACATTGAGATGAAACTAAGTTTATGTCCATTGAGATGTTTGAAAGGAAAATATAACAAAGCAGGGAGAAAACCTAACAAAAGTTTCATATATAAAATTTCTTCTAAAACCTTCAGAACTAAATTTTGATTTAAAGAGAATGATTTTTTTTTCAGGTTATATAAAATTGAAATTTTTTACTACTTAGTGGTATTACAATAATTTAAATATTATTTTCGTATTACTTATTAAGATTCGAACCTAATCTCTTCTTTAAATATTAAAAAATCTGATTAAAGGAATAATTACTAATTATGTGATTCAAAGATCAAGGAAAGAGATGGGTGAAAGGAAAGAACAGTGATAATTGCAGACAAGGGATTCTAGAGGAATACTACGCCCTCCTTCTCGAGTTTTTGCGCAGGATTTGACCTTAGATACTGCCACGTAATTTTCTTTCGTCGCCTCAGGCGGTGGCTCTACCCTTTACCTCATGGCGGTTGCTCACTCGACAAGCTCCGTTGATCCTGTCGTTGTCGAAACTCAATCTAAAATTATACCAAGAGGTAATGCTACTCTTCTTCAAGTTGTTATCCCTGCTCATGAATTTCAATCTGCTTGTCAATGGTTTGAATGTCATCACTTGGTGGGGTATTTTCTGGGTAGAATCCTCAATGATACTTTGCTTCGTACCTGGGTCAACCAAGTTTGGGGCCCTTATGGTGTCAAGGTTTCAAATGTTCAGAATCTTACCAAAGGGTATTTTTTGTTCCGTTTTGATGACCCTGTGCATGCACAAAAGATGTTGGCTAAAGGACCTTGGACGATTAGAAATTCCTTGTTTATTTTGCAACCCTATACACGAGATTTCACTATTGCTAAGGTCTCCTCCTTGGAGGTTCCTATCTGGGTCGAGTTCCTTGGTCTTCCCATTCCATTTTGGAATTTTTTAGATAAACTTGCTGCTCCCTTGGGAAAGTTTGTATTGTTTGAGCCTCCTCGTTTCTTCTCAGCCCGACCCACTAGTAGGGTATGCATCAAGCTTGATCTGTCCAAGGATTTATTTGAGGAAATTGAGATTAATGCTGGAGATTATACCCTAATACAAAGGGTGGCCTATATTAACCTCCTGAATACTTGCTTTCGTTGTCATTCAGCTACCCATAAGATAAAATATTGCCCCATTATGGCAGGTAAATTCCAACAAAATCCTCCTCCAACTCCTAATAATTCTTCTATTTAGGCACCTGGTGCCTCGACATCTAGTGCTCAGGCAGCTAGGGTTACTAGGGGCAAGAGGAATGGCAGGTGGTTAATCGACGAAATCGCTCCTAGAGTGCATTACAGTCCCAAGCTCCTGAGAGTGCTTCACAACCTTTTTTGTCACACTCTGTCCCTGTTGTCACACCACCAACTTCTGTGCCTCAGGATGTTTCTGTTCGACAAGCTCCTATTGCTCTTCCAGAAGTGCAATCCATTTGGATTCCTTTGAATTTTGCTCAAGTTGTGACGACCATGCTGAGTTCTACTACCTCTGGAGGAATATGTCTTTGATGCCTTTTGGAAACCTTTATCAGAAGGTCAGTCTAGGTATAAAGCTCATCATTCCTGTAGCCCTTCAAGAAATAATCTGCATTATGATAAGCACCACCAAATGGAGGAGGCTTCTCGTGTTTACCAGGATGGTCAGGATCAATATGCTTCTAACTCCTTCGGGTCTCTTGTTCAGCTAGGAGCCTCTGAGGATGTTCTGGAACTTTCGCATACTGACATGTCTTAATGATTTTCTTCTCATGGAATATAAGAGGATTGACGGATCCAGTCCGTAAATATATGATCCGTAGTGAGATGACTTATGTCACTCATAAGTTTGGCAATATTGATGTGATGTGTTTACAAGAAGTGAAAGTTTTTTATTTTAATCTGTAGTGTATTTGTAATTTTCTATGGCCTCGCGGTGTTTTTCATGTAACAAATCATTCCAATGGGACAGGTGGAGCTATCACTTTTATTTACCCAAAGTGGCACTCAAATATTGTGATGTGGGGAGTGGATCCGTCCAATCAAGCAGTCTAGACTTTGTTGGAATTGCATGGTAAATCATTTGGAGTTATTAATGTTTATGCTTCGAATAATACTCCAGAAAGGTGTGCATTGTGGCGGTGGTTGGCTTTGTCTCTACCTCTTGCCACATGGGTGATGTGTGGGGATTTTAATATGGTGGAAAAGCCTTCTGATAAATTTAGTTTATCTCCTAACCACTGGTGTGCTGGGGAGCAGGAAGCTTTTTATTTTATGAAAAATAAGTTGAGTCTTAGTGATCCTAATATTTGTTTTTCTCCTGCTAAATTTTCTGAAGCTCAATGGTTTACATGGTCAAATTTTAAAGCAAGCGAAGCCAGGGTGTTAAAACGCCTTGATCAAGCCATGATATCTTCCAGTTAGACTTTTAAAATTCCTAGGGTTTCACCTTCTCAACCTCCTATTTTGGTTATCCCAGGTACTATTTTTTTTTATCATGCTCTTATTATTTTTTTTGTGGAAGCCATTTTTCATCAGCCTCGACAATTTTAGACTCAGTTTTATCTTAATGCTTCCTTCCTTCATCACCCGACTATGAAGGCTCATATTTGTAGAATTTGAAAATTTCTTTTGAGACCCCCTGGTGACTTTGGTTGGGTTTCTTGGTGGAATGCTGCTATTTTTATAACCACCTCTTTGCTTCACACTCTGGGAGTGGAAGTAGCCAAGAGGAGGAAGAAAGCTAATTTGATTTTGAATTCGGAATTGGTAAAAGTTTATGTGCAACTTGAGGTTAATCCTTTTTGTTATGATCTTCAATATTTCATGGTTGCCATTTGACATGAGCTTAAAAATTTTGATATGTATGAAGCCAAAGGAACACAATTAAGATCCAGGATGCATTGGTTAAAGGTGGGTGACAGTCTCTAAAGAATTTTTCAAATGCCTTCGCCCACCTGCTCATACTTCCCAATTCACTGCTCTGCAAGTTGATGGTCAAAGGTTCACATATCTTGATGATATTTCTAGAGCTTTTCTTAATCATTATCAAAGAGTGTTTGCTTCTCAGGGCCTTACCCATGATAGAGTGCAAGCTCTAGAATCCTGTTGTCAAGTCATACCTACTAAGCTTACTCAAACTCAGCGGGATTTTTGTGATGCACATTTAACCCTGGAGGATCTCAAATAGGCTCTATCTTAGATGGCAAATGACAAAGCACCTAGATTAGATGGTTTCCCTTGTGAATTTTATAAAGAATACTAGGACTTGGTGGGTTTTGATTTGCTACAAGTGTATAAAGAGGCTATTCTTACTGGGTCATTGGAGAATCTCATCAAAAAAGGTAATGTTAAGTTCATTTCAAAATGGGGAGACCCTGAACTTATTTCTAATTGGTGGTCAATCACCTTGATTAATGTTAGTTATAAGATAATTGCCAAGTCTTTAGCTCTTAAACTCAGACCTATTCTTCCTGAGATAATCAGGCCTGAGTAGACTGGTTTTGTTTAGAACAAATATATTCTGGATAATATTATTGTTGTTTGGAAGGGATGGAATGGGCTAGATCCTCTAGTTAGGATGTTCTTTTCTTTAAGATTGATTTTGAGAAGGCTTATGATAGAATATAATGGTTCTTTATTACTTCTATGCTAAAGGATATGGGGTTTGACCCTTATTTTATCAGGATTGTACTTATATTATTCAAATATGCCTTTGTTGTGTTAACTCTGAACAAGAGATAATCTCAGAATATTCAATTAGCCTGTTCTATCAAACAAGGTTGTCCATTGATGCCTTCTTTGTTTATTCTTGCTGCTGAGGCCTTTGGTTATCTTCTAGCTCATAGACATGCTCAAGGATTGATCAAGGGAATTTATCTTCCTTCCTCACCCAAGTAGTTGATTAATGGTCATTTTGCAAATGATTCTTTCTTGACTATTGCAAAATATGAGATCTTTGTTACTCATGCTTTAGATTGTCTTCATACATTCTACTTAGCTTCTGGCTCTAATATTCAATGGAGAAATAATTCTTGCTATAAACAGTCTAGAAAATATATGCCTCCCTGGTTAGCTGATAAGCCTTGGAAGTGGATTCAACCTGGGGAAACCTTTAAATTTTTTGGGTATTCCTTTTGCTTTTTTGGGTTCTCCTGCCCATTTGTGGGATTATGTTGTTCAAAAGGTTGAGAAGCAGCTTTTGTACTGGTGTACCAAAAAAATATCCTTAGCTGGCAAGTTTCAGATTTGTTCCAAGGTATTGGCATCTACTCATGTGTATTACTCTTCTTGTTAGGTCCCTTCCAAGACTTGTTATGCAAAATTGGAGAAGTTGCTAAAAAGGAAAGTAGTTGTCGATTCCTTTATGTATCAATATATATATATATATATATATATATATATATATATATATATATATATATTTAGGTCCCTTCCAAGGCTTGGCAGTGGATTTTCTCTTTTTTCAGACCATATATGACAAGTCCTTGTTCTTGGGTGAATATTTTGTTAGGGGACCCACTTCAGTTTTCTGAGAAGCTTGTTCCTGTTGTTGGGACTAAAATAAAATGAACAAGATGAGATAATATTATACATGAAATGAGTTACATATATAGGCAGAAGGCCTATATGATAAACTGACAAGTGTCAAGAGAATATGACAAGTGTCATGAAGGCATAGTGCACATTACATTAATTCTAACATTCCCCCTTAATGTGCACTATCCTAACTAAAGAAAAAAACAAGTCAACATTAGGTAACATTCCCCCTTAATGTTGACTTCTCTAAAAAAATTCTACATCCTCCTTTATTGCTGATTTGGTCTAGGCTCATGCTCTTTTCGCTTGGCTCTCCAATTGTGAATAATGCTAGATTCATTGTGTATACATCTCGGTCTGTTGCCTCAGGGTCAGCCACTTCCATGGGTCTGTTGCCACTGGGTCAGCCGTCTAAGTGCCTTAGGGTCATCATAGGTGCCTCAGGGTCAGCCACTTCCACGGGTTTGTTGCCTCTGTAGGTCATCCTCAGAGGATGTTGCCTCTCGTAGGTCACTGACTAGATCCACCATGAATATCAAATCCCTCCTCATGGTGAACTCAATCTAGAAGGTGTTGGTTTCTACCGAAAATGCACCTTAATACAAAAGAAATACGAGCCATGAAATACAATAAAATTGAGTCTTAGAATCCAAGTGTGGAGGAGAAGAAAGAAGATAAGAGAATCTTCTGAAGTGTCTTCGTCTGTAATCTTCAGAAGTAGATCTGGAAAAAAATCCTCGGATAGAGTCTAGGGTGTCTATGTCTGTAGTCCCTAGAATAAATGTCCTTATGGTAGTCACCTCATCTTACCGGTACGTATGGGTAACCAGCCACTGCATCCGCCAAGTAGAAAGAGGAGAATACTAGATATTAGGTTCACTTACAAGTGCCTTGGGAGTGTCGGGTACAACCGAGAGTGCACTCCAAGGTAGAAAAAATTTGAGGCTAAAAAACTCAATTGAAACAGCCTCAGAATTACAAATGGACACCACCAATGTGTCCGTCTTGAAAAAATATTTCCAACGACTATAAACATGGCTATAGTCGGATCTCAATAAGTCCTTCATCCATGAGAAAAAAAATAGTAACCTCACTAAGCAGCATATACCCCTCGCAATGTGGTGGCATCGCTCTCTTTCAGAATAAAAACAAATCTCGCAAGGGAATTACATGGGCCATCTAGGCCTTCCAATTCATGTGGTCATAAACACTTTATATAAAAAACAATGCCCCTATCTCATTTTTCCACTTTCCATGTGGAAAAGTAAAACATGATTATGCTTGTGTGCATAGAATAAAGGATTCCCCCACTTAATAAAGTGCTAAAAGTACTAGGAGTGTTCCCCACTAATCTTGTATTTAATAAATACCCCTCATGAGCTTCCAAAAACAACAATCCTTCGCGCAATGAGTGCCACGCCAGGCAGTCTTCATTCATTTGGCTGCTTCCACGAACCGCCGACGAGCAATATATTCCAAAAAAAAAAAAATCTTCAAGAAATTGGACGATTGCGACAAAAATGATACTATCTTGGTAGCTTCGAAAACCATGCCCCCACATCGCATGGACCCCCATGCGGCTTTTGCAGGTGCGAACATGTAGCAGATGTCAATGGGAGTGCACATGGGGATAGCTTGTTTGGGAACACATATTTCCAAGGAAGTTAACATGTTTCTAACCGCGATTTCCTCCTTGAAGATATGATTATCGGTGCCATGAGCCGTCCACGGTAGGCCACGCAGCAACAGCCACAGCTGCTTATAATTCCCAGTTCTTATGGATTGGCCAAGCTAGCGTCCACGTGTTACGACAACGTTGATGTCCGCTCCACCAGCCTGGACACCTACAACTTTTTGTCGCCCCATGGTTTCAATGTCTCACAACAAGTCCCTGGTTTGAATCGCAAACCTAAAGCTTCTATTCATTTAGGGTTCCAAAAAAAAAAAAAGGTCCGGGCAAGAACATTTGAGAAGAGCGGAAAACCCCTGTGTCGGTTGGCCTTCTCAAGTCAAAAAAATGTCGGCTGGTTACAGAAAGAGGTGGATCACCTTTCTGAGCAACTGCTCTTCCAAGACCAAGAAAAGCTGGAGCTTTTAATTGCCATTCCCACGTTTTCTCGCCTAAGCCAATTCAAGCATTGCCGCCTCTGATCGACCATAAATCTTCCTCTACCAGATTCGAACACGTGATCAGGAGGTGGAGCATGGAATCCTCTGAATTTTCGCAGATAGAATAAAGTGGAATTAATTAAATTTTTGAATCTGCAGCACAACGAAACAAAAAATTTGGATTTTTTACTTCCCTTCCAGAAGTTTCCCAGTCCTTTGGCTAGTATGGACTGGAGCGTAGCAGACGACCGCCTGTTGCGGGGTTCCCCACTGCCCCAAAATCAAACCCTCACTGCCTTTCTAGTTGTTCTCCTCACCTTCAACCTCGCTGTTGCCGCCATAATCTTCTTCATCTTCTTCATCTTCCTCTTCATCAGTGTCAGGCCGCTATAAATACGTCTGTCAAAAATTAAAATAGGATGCAAAGTCTCAAGCTTAAGCGAAACGCCCTGTTAGATCATGAGCAACAACAACAGTGGTGGCAGTGGTGGGAGTATTATAATCCTGACATCAAAGAGCGAGATACGCTATGAGGGCATCCTTTACACAATCGATACAAAAAACTCCAACATTGCTCTGCAGAATGTGCAATCTTTTGGAACAGAAGGGCGAAAGAAAGATGGTCCACAAATTCCTGCTCAAGAAGCTTCTCAAATACACACCGATGTGGCCAACTGCTTCCTTACCAGATTTAAGTAATTCACCATCTCGAGGTGGTGTTGCATTACATCAAGCTACAGGGAACTTAGGAGCATAGGGTTTCTCACATGTCCCACCAGGTCCAAGCGGAACAGGTCTTGCAGTGCCAATGTACTGGCAGGGATATTATGGTCACATGTCTGGATTTCCACATATGCAACAACAAGCTCTGCATTTTTAGAAACCCCCAGGAATGCCAATTCCTACTACTATACAACAAAAATTGTAGCAATCCACTGTTCGCTCTTCATTGCCTATCGAGCTGCCATCTATTTCTGCATTTAGTTCTTTACAAGCATCGATAAATCCAACATTCCCTTCTGTTGAATCCTCTAGTGTGGTAGCTCCTACTCCAGTCATTACCAGCTCATCTGGGACTTCAACCACTCTTTCAAGGCCTATGCCTATACCATCCATAGAAACATTAAATTCAGCACTGCCATCAAATATTTCTTTACCATCCTTCGATGCCCGCACCTGCTTCATCGCCCGACCTGTTCGTTCTGCCTGACAAGTCGCAGGCGTGCGTGAAAACCCTATAGAAAGGCCAAGTCATATTCGAGCATCTCTTTCACCTCCAATTCAATTGATGCAGGAAGCCTCTGCAACAGAGACTTTGGTGCAAGTTCTCAAGAAGTTTGCAGAACTCTGTTCTTCTGCAGATCCAGCAGTCCCAGGAACTTTTGTGGAACAGTTCCTGCATCTACACAATCAAATCTCACAGGCCCTGGCCAACATGGAAACCCTCACCAGGACTTCAACTTCAACTTCAAAAAAAACAACCCAACACAGAATGCTCTGTTCTCAATGAAATAGAATGCAACAACTCAACCACTTAAAATATAAAATTAGAAGTTCGAAAAAAAAAAAAAAATAGGTCCTCCTTCATGCAAGAACATCCAGGGTTACCATTAATTTTCAAAAATTTGGTTTCTGATTCATCCATCAAGGATGAAGAGCATACTCCCTATTTTGAAAAAAAATGGGGAAAATGGGGGAAAGGATGATGGGGGATTTCCATGAGGGAAATCCCCCCTCAAGCTCACAAGGCTAGAGAAATCCTGGAGCTCTGATACCAAATGTTGGGACTAAAATAAAATGAACAAGATGAGATATCATTATACATGAAATGAGTTACATATATAGGCAAAAGGCCTATATGATAAACTGACAAGTGTCAAGAGAATATGACAAGTGTCATGAAGGCATAGTGCACATTAAATTAATTCTAACACCTGTGTGACATATATTTATAGTGGGGATTCTTTTTCATTTGTGGAAAACTCGCAACAGAGTGATTTTTAGCCAGCAAGACCCTTCTACTTTTTCTCTTACTGATAAGTATCAGGTTTTTTATGATTGTTGGCTACAGATTTCAGTGCAAGCAAAAAAAGTGAATATAAAGCTTCATCACTTATGGGACCTTATTTATCATTGGGGTAATGCTCCTTGTGCAGTGAATCATGTTCCTCCAGCCCCTACACAACAATGATGCATAGTCTATTAGTTGTTTTTTTTAGGCAGTTCTTTGTTTGGTTTTCTTGTGAACTTCTGTAAGTTATTTTGGTAGCTCTGCTAGCTGTTTAGCACACAGTTAGTGTGTTGGTTGTGTGCTCGAGGTGTGCTAATTCTACCCACCTTTTTTTTTATGATGAAGCCATTTTAATATAATGTTTTTTGATCCAAAAAAAATCTAATTAATTAAATTAATACCATTTAATAAATAAAAACTGGGAAAAAAAAAATAATAAGTTGGCAGGACATGCAATAATTGATAATAATTTGTCCTATGTTTGACTTTTGAATCACTTATGTTTTTTTATTTATTTTTAGTTATTGTGAGAAACCCTTATGACCAACGTGAGCAGTCTTCTCCCATAACCCCTCTTAAAGTTGAGAGCTATACTTATCAATAGAGAATTTAACACAAAGTCACCACACACCCACCCCCTCACACACTCGCCTATATTTGACTTTTGAATCACTTATGTTTTTTTTATTTGGTTATTTTGAGAAACCCTTATGACCAACGTACAGGACTGAGCAATCTCCTCCCAACCATGATCCCTCCTAAAGTTGAGAGCTATACTTATCAATAATGAATTTAACACAAAGCCACCACACACCCACCCCCTCACACACTCGTCAATAGGGAATTTAACACAAAGCCACCACACACCCACCCTCTCACACAATCGCCCACGCCACGGTTTGAACCTTGGACCTCCCAAAGAAAAACCAAAACCTGAAACATTGCTTTACAGCTCGAATCACTTATGTTTTAACTTTTGAATTACTTATTACTATAATGTTTTATGTCGTTGGTTTTACCTTTTCATCATGTGTCCTTTAGGATTGCCCTATGATGCAATATTTTCTTGGGGTTTATCTTAATGTAAGTTTCTATTATTAAATTAAGGATTTCCCTATGATGCAATATTTTCTTGGGGTTTATCTTAATGTACGTTTCTATTATTAAATTTTCACGCATATTTGATAAAAAATAAATCATATAATAAATTTTGAGAGCTGGTATTTATATTAGTTTTATAGAATTTGTTTGAGTGGGTGAGTTGGTTAATCATTGTGAGAACTTAACAAAGGGTGTTGGTTTCAGGTATGGTTCCCACTCCCTCTTGTGGATATGTAAAAAAATCCATTTTTCATTGTGGTTGGGGTCTAAAGGTTTCTTTGGTACCCACCCTAAACGAAAGTTTTGGTACTTACCAAAAAGAGACATAGGTTTAGACTTGGGAGTGCCAGTTTGCAAAGGTAGTATTCTGCTTTGAATCCTCTTAGTACGCATTATATTGACGATACAAATCCCAAGCGAACGATGGTCCTCCTCACGCCAGATCAACAACGAGGTGGAATCCCAAGCGAGCGATGGTCCTCCTCATGCCAGATCAACAACAACGAGGTGGAATCCCAAGCGAGCGATGGTCCTCCTCACGCAAAATCAACAACAATGAGGTGGAATACACGCTTATTGAAAATAGCTTATGTGGTTTGAACTCTGTGCTTTACAATTACTGAAAATAATATGGATGCAACCAACTCCCATATATATATATATAAAATATGAACCTTATAGAAAGCAGCTAACAGTTACACGTGTGGACGTAATGGATTTGAACATAGATGGTTGCATTAATTTATAAAGTTTTTTAAACTTCTTAAGAAATATGTTTTATATTCTATTTTTTTAATGGGTTATATGGGATTGAAACAACCCAACCCAACTCCGTTATGTATCTAAAAAAAATATTAGCCTTGCAAAAGGTAGCTAATAGTTACACGTGTGAACGTAATGGATTTGAATACAGATGCTTCTTAAGAAATATGTTTTATATTTTATTTTTTTAATGTGTTATATGGATTGAAACGATCCCACCCGAATATCGCTACATAATAATATTTCAACAAATTTTTGGATATTATATATATATATATATATATATATATATATATATATATATATATATATATATTTTTTTTTTTTTTTGAATTTACATGGTGGAATCGATAGCCGCACGAATTCGGGCAGACTGTTCGGCTTTTTATGGCCGCCACGAGTATTACTGTGCTCATCGCCTAGAAGCCGTCACACAGATCTTCGCGCAGTCCGTCCCTATAACCACCATGCCACAGTCATTTTAAACCTTTTACGAGATATTATTCATATATTATTTGACAAAATTTAAATCTAAATAATTGAACTAATACCACTTAATATTTTATATTATTTTCAACATAAAAATAAATTATTAATTCATTTATCATTTTAATCAAATATAATTATTTATTTACCTTCAACAAGAGAGGGTAGCGTATGTTTTGAAGGTATCGTACCTCAAATTAAAAGTTTTAGGATAAGTCTCCCATTTTTAATAATATTATTAAATATTTTATTTAATTAATTTAAAGTATTAAAAAATAATTATAAATAAAATATAATTATATAAATATAACTTAAATTTAAATATAAAAATATATTTTTTAAAATAATATATATATATCACCCAGGTGTTGTAGGTGAGTTGGAGAGGAGAGGGCAATCTTCCAAGGGAGGTCCCAAGTTCGAATCTCCACCCTACCAAAAAGCTGAATTGGGTACCCAAAATCCAATTGATAATGTTAGTGCGGGGCAGGGCTAGGTGCGACTCCCGGGTGACTTTGACGGTGTAGAATCCCCTATTTGTGGTCTCTCATGCCAAGGCGGCCCCACAAGGGGTTTTTCGCTTATATATATATATATATATATATATATATATATATATATATATATATATTTTGATACATAAAGGAATCGACAACTACCTTTCCTTTTTAACAACTGGTTATATGGTCAAGTCGCATTACCTCCGTAACGTCAAATCATAATGCTACCACTATAACCTCCAATATAATAATATACATATAATTTATTTTTGTTTTAAAATAATTTATAATAAATTATGTGACTTTTATTTAAATTATATGCAATGTAAATTTTAAATCTATTTTTCTAAGACTTTTTTTTGACCATTTTTATTCTTTTTAATTGATGACATAAAAATAAGATAATAAATATATTTAAAATTCACTTGGGGTGCAGCGTAATCATACGGGCTTGCTTTGGCTCTTTTTCGGGAGGTCTAAGGGTGGGTGTGTGGTGGCTTTGTGTTAAATTCCTATTAATAAGTATAGCTTTCAACTTTAAGAAAGGTCATGATTGAGAGAAGACTACTCAACCCTACACATCGGTTATAAAAATTTCTAACAATAATCAAATTAAAAAAAAATAAACATATTTACAACTAAATATCTCTAAAAATAAAAACAATTAAAACTGATGACGTTCTACAAAATTTTTAAGATTGTAAAAAGTCATAAGACCACACAACCATTTGAAAGAATAGTTCCCTAACTCGTCACTTACAGTTGCTATTTTTGAAAGTAAATCTATTGTTATTTAAAAATATTAAATTAAAGATTAAATATTTTTGAATATAGATCAATTAAATTTATTTTATAATAAATTTAATTTAATTAAATATAGATTAAGAGGTATTAATTTAATGGGTTAGAGGTTTTTTATTAAATTTAAAAAAGAAAAATTACAATAATGATATAATATAAATAAAATTATTTCAATCTTATATAACAAATTACTTTTTATTAAATATAAAATTATTTAAACTATTTCATAGCGTTCAATTTTTTTTGTGCATGTCTTATTTTCTGCCGTATTAAAGAAAACTTGGGAAACTTCTGAAAGAGGAAAACCTAAAAACTTGGAAGGTTAAAGTGGAAGGAAGAAGTCAAGGCTACAAATTTTATTTTTATTTTTATTTTTAAATGTTAAATGGTTGTTTATAAAGTTTATTATTGTTATTTATTTATTTATTTATTTTTATTTATTTGGTTAGTGTGAGAACTTTTATGAGGGTTGGGTAATTTCCTCCTACCATGATCTTTGGTAAAGCCAAGAGCTATGTTTATCAAATAGAGAATTAACACACAACCACCACGAACTTTGAACCTCTTGAAAAAAAACTAAGGTCCAAACCGTAGCAATAAAATTTTGAGGTTTATATATATATATACTTATATATTTATTTAAGTTGTAATATTATTAACATATATATAGCCTATTTCAATCTTATTATATAGTTTGTTATAAAAAAATTATTTATTTATTTTTCACACAAGGGAATCATAAGGGAATCGATAACTTCCCTTTCATCTTTAACTATTGGAATCATTCCCTTAACTTCCCTTTCATCTTTAACTACTGGACACATGTCCAGGGTTACATGTTATAAACTGTTATTTATTTATTATATTATTTATTTTTGAACATTCATTACAAAAGTTAACTAATATTTATTATAAAATTTTTAATGTGATAAGTTGAAAGCTTACTATAAGGGTTTTGGCTTCTTTTCGAGAGGTCCAAGGTTCAAACCCCACTAATTATGAGGGGACCAGGACCCCTCATAAAAACCTGAGTTACAAATGTAAATATTGATGTTAAAACATATTTACTTTCAAAACGTGTCTATGTAGAACTATAAGTACTAAATTTAGTCCACGTATTTTAAATAAGAATTTTTTTATGTAACTTTTTAGTCATAAGTTATTAATTAAAATAAATTTATTTATATTAACTTTACAAATTTATAATTTAATAAGAATTTTTTTATGTAACTTTTTAGTCATGAGTTATTAATTAAAATAAATTTATTTATATTAACTTTACAAATTTATAATTTAATAGACACGACATAGAAATAATTTATGGAAAATGGGTAGAAAATAATTTAGCCAATCATACTGTTAGTGTTTGTCTTGACAAGATATAAATTTTAGAAGGCAATTGATCAAGCGAGATTTTATCTCTTAAGAGTTGATTGTGAAAACATAGTTGTTTGAGGAAAATGAAGAATATCTTGGACAGAAAGACAAATGAAGAATACCTTTTGATAAAATGTAAGTTGAAATGATTTAATTGACTTGATAACAACTTGATGTTATGTTACATTGATAGAAGTGACCCCTAGTAGAATCCACACATAGCTTCTTAAAAAGTAAAGATAAAAAACAATTAAACCATTTTTAATAAATTATTATATGGGATTGAAACAACCTAGCCTTATTATAAATGATCCATCGTATTATCGTGAGCTTCCTTAGGATTGAAGTGATCCACCCATAAGATCATTGAATCATCATGTTATCGCTAACCTTCTTATCATGAAAATATCCATCACCAATCTCACATCATACTAAATTATCATGATATTTTATTAAAACACAGAGGTATTATAATAAGTTGTGGCAATTATGCATATATTGCTTGACAAGATTTGAACCTGATTCTTTGATTTGGGAACTTAGGTTTCTAACCACTTGATCTTATGTCATTTGATATAAATTGTTATTTATACATTTTAAAGTATTTAACTAAACTTTAAAATAAGTTAATAAGTAATAATTTCCGTATTTATTATTTTAAGAAATATATGATTTAGTTTATTTAATAATATCATTGTTTATTACTTAGTGGTTGTAGGCAAGTTGATCAAGTCCAACTGAACATTAAATCTAATTATTTTTGGGATAGAGAGGGTTTATTCCTTTGGAGGTCATATATTACAAATTAAAGGTATTAACTAAACCTATAACAAAAAATACTTTTTTAATAATACTTTATCTTGAATAGAAAACCTTGTTTCACTCTAATATCACTCTCAAAACTATTTGAGGGCCCTTCTAATGTTTTGATAGAGTCACAAATGATTAATCCAAAGCTCCATATTGCAGGCACTGCATGAGGTGTTAAGTTTTGAGTAGCTTAGGGCTATTTTTTGGTGGCATGTTTTATATTTTCTAACTCATCTATTGAGATAATAGATTGACCATTTCTAGCAGCTAGTGAGGAATATTACGTAGGATTTCAAGATAGATATGTGGTTTTAGAGCTCCACAATGGTGACGCTATAGGTGGAGACAATTTTGGTGGCAAGTTTTAGGTTTGGAGAAGTTGGTGAGGGAGATTGCATAGGATTTCAAGATAGATCTATGGTTCTAGAGATCAATTGTGTAAGCACTGCAAGAGACGATAATTTTGGAGTAGCCTAGGATTGCTTTATGATGGTAGGTTTCAAGTTTTCTAGCTCATATTTTGAGATAATGGATTGACCATTTCTAGTAGTTGGTGAGGAAGATTGCGTAGGATTTCAAGATAGATCTATGTTTCCATAGCTCCATAGTGGTGGCATTGTAGGAGGTGATAATTTTGCAGTAGCTCATACTTATTTTTTTGTGGTAAGTTTTAGTGGTTGGCAAGGGAGATTACATAGGATTTCAAGATGAATATATGGTTCTATAGCTCCATAGTGAAGGTGATGCAGGAGGTAATAGTTTGGGAGTATCCAAAGACTATTTTTTGGTGGTATATTTTATATTTACCAGCTCATCTATTGAGATAATGGATTGACCATTTCTAGTGTTTGATGAGGGAGATTGTATAGAATTTCAAGATAAATCTGTGGTTCTAGAGCTCCATAGTGGTGGTGCTATAGGAGGTGACAATTTTAGTGGCAAGTTTAAGGTAAACAACCTTTATTTTTTCTAGTTTATAACTTTAATGGTACTTTTTACCCATGAGGATTTTAATGGTTTAGGGATGAAGATTACACAAAAGGAAATATTTATTGTGTGATTTTTTTCCTATGTTGGAAATGGAGATTTGTTAGTTCATTTATTGATGTAATGGATTGACCAAAGTTTAGAAATAAAATTTTCTTTAATATTGTATAAAATAAAATCCAAAAGATCATCAAGGAGATATGGAACCTGAGAATAGAGGATGATGAGAGGGAAGAAATGTTTAACACTTTCTTGGAATAAGGGTCTAAAAGAAATGGACTATTCGATAAATTATCATAAAGGGATGTCCTTATTTGATAGTGGAATAAAGTCTAGAAGAGGGAAGTTAACTTTTGAAGATTTTAGGAATGGGTCTAAGCCAATGCTAATTTTGCAAGAGGACTTGCAACTTTTTGATAGGAGTGGAGTTTGGGATTTCATATTTTTAAAGCAATATTGTTAGAATATGCCACAATTATTTGAATTATGTTGTGATATATGGTAGAAATGTAAGGAACCCTGGTTGGCACCATTGAAGAAGAAATTGGAAGGAGAAAAATCAAGGAAAAATCCCTTGGAAACACACATAAATATGACTAGGTGAATTTGAAGTAAAAGTAACTAAACAAACTTAGTCCTAGGATATATGAAAATGGAGGTAGTTATCAAACTCTTAGAGAAATGCTTATTGGGAAATTCTATGGGTGTTAGAGTTTTGAAAAATCCTTGGCAGAGTGGATGGCTAGGAAATGGATGAAAGTCCTAGGGTATGTGCCTAGTTTCTTATTGTTGGTAAGAGGGTGGTTGTCATTTCAATTTAGGACTGGTTTTCATTTCAATTTAGGACTGGTTGTCATTTCAATTTAGGACTAAGAAAAATATGCAGAGGATTTTGTTATAGAAATTGTTTTGGGGGTCAACTTTGTTATCCTCAAACTATGGGACCTATATTTTGACCCAAGGACTGATTGTATACCTAATCATCCTATATGGGTAATATTATCAGGTTTGCCACTAAAATTTTAGTCTAGAGATATTCACAAGCCATAGGCAACTACAATGGTTCTTTCTTGGACATGGGTGAGAAGTATTAGTCATCATGCATGAGAAACATGGCCAAGATACTTGTTTATGTGGATAGGAGAGGAAAATTATGTTGAAGTATATCAAAGAGATATATGTTTAAACTCTAGACTATATTGGATTACCTTTTAGGTTTGCATATTATCATAACTATGGACACTTTGTGAGGGACTATTCTCTAATTATTTTGAGGAATATTTGGTGTCATAATGTAGAGGGAGGGATCTTTATGGGTGAGAATGAGATGCAAAATTTCCTTCTGGTACATGACTCATAGACTGGATATAAAATTGATTCAGTATATAGCAATACGAGCTAGAGGAATAGGGGAAAGAATAGGAGATGCATAGAAGGTGAAGATGAAATGTTTTATGCTAGATCAAGTCATGGATTCAAAATCATCTTAGTTTGAAGTAAGGCTAGGAATATTAAAGCAAAATTTGGATATCATGTTCTTGGACCCATATATAAGCTTATTAAGTGAATCTATTGCAAAATTGTATTTCTCTTTTGGTGTCACAAGTAATTATTGTCTAGGTCTATCACCTAACCAATGACTATGATTATTAGTATATAAAACTAAGTTTTCCATAGAAGAGAGTAAGGGTGGAGTTGAGGTGAAAGGAGGACCCTCTAATTCTTCTTCCTTGGTGGTGGTGGATCCAAACCTTGTCTTAGACTTAGTTAAGTTTATCAGTATTGTACCATAGGTAAACCACTTTGATTTTGCTTTCCCATTTCATTCTATTTATGGTCACAAAGGTTATGTGTCCTCAGAAACCCATAAGTACCCCCTACGATCCCTAAAAGGTAGATTGGGAAAAAAGGCTACTTTGGGTAGGGTAGTAGAAATTCATAATTCAGAGATCCTACTAATTTGAGATACAAAAGAGTTAGCTAAGAAAGTGATGGAATATATTAGAAAATTGCTTAAAGGATGGGATATTCTAGGCCTTACTGTTTAAGGGCTTCAGTAGGAATGGTCACAAGGTGGAAGGCTAATAATTTTAGACTAACCAACTTTGCAATTATTAACACAATAGTAGGACTGAATTCTTTACAATGGTGCTTAGGAAAATAGTGATAGTGGTGAACATTTATGGTCCCTATAAAGACAGGTAGCAATGTTGAAATAAGCTAATGGATAAGAAGTTCTTAGAAGCTAATTATTTTATTTTAGGAGGTGATTTAAACTTAACTCTTTCTAGGGGTGAAGTGTGGGGTACTAATATTGGAATTGATCATTGGTTGATTACTTTATCCAAAATTTTAAAGTTAAAGGTTTGGTTGGCATGGTGCCTATAAAGTTGGTTTGGACTTAGCGAAACATGAGGGTGGGGGTTGATAGATTTTTTAAGATGCTAGATAGATTCTTAGTTGCTGAGAGTTCGGTAAAAGGAAACTATAGACTGAATTTATGGGTTGAGACTAGAGAAGAATATTATCACTCTTCCATCATGCTACTTATATCCAAAGAGGAGAAGAAACTACCTTGTCCTTTAAAGTTCAATTATGAGTGGATAAAAGAAGACAACTTTGTAAATTTAGTCAATTCAAGATGGGTGAAGTTTGATCCCAGTTTGATAGGATTTGTTGGTATTAAATTTGCAACAAATATAAAAAGGGTCAAGGTAGCAATGTTTTAGTGGAACTATAAAAGATACTGACAGTAAGCTAAATTTGAGAGAGATTGAGGAGCTTTTAGTGTATCTAGCAAATGAATTTGAAAAATATTTGGTTGAGAAATTAAGGCTTGTGTATAAAATTTTGGTACAAGAGAAGATAATATTGTTGGAAAGGAGAGAAGCATGGTGGAGGTTCAAAAGTAGAGCTCTCTAGATTGCAAATGGGGATGAAAACATTAAATTTTTCTATAGTTTTTCAAATCATAGAAAATAAATTACAATTTTGGAGTTACAAGGTCAGGATGGAAGTAAAGTCTCCTCCTTTAAAGCTATAGCAGACATGGGCATAAGACATTTTAGTCAACTATACAAGGATCCTAGTCAAGTCAATATAGCTAAAATAATGATAACAACTTCTCTCCCTTCCATATTTGTAAATAAAGAAGCCAATGATGAATTGGTATAGAAAGTATTGAAGGAGGAGCTTAAATTTGTTTTAACCTCTTTTTAGAAAGGTAGGAGTCCAGGATTTGATGATAGACTATGAAATTCTTCCTTGGGCTCTATGAGCTTTTGAAGGTTGACCAACTCAAGGTTGTGGAGGAGTTTAGGAAGTCAAGAATGGTGAATGTAGTCTTCAATTCTACCTTTATTTCTCTAATTCCAAAAAAAAGGATAATCCTTCTTCCTTTGATAATTTTAGGCCCATAAATTTGTATAAATGTGTGTACAAAATCATAGTAAAATTAATTACATCAAGAATTAAAAGGTTCTTCTCTGCTTCTATTTTTATTGAGTGGTCGTCTAATGTTTTCATAACTATAAGTTTTTGACAAAAATAAAGGTAATCACGAAAATCATCCCTTAGAAAATCGATAAATTAGGGGCATGGGGATTTTTTGATGGGGCTAAATAGAGGGTCCCTAGAGTTTGTGGGGTGAGAGGATTCATATATATTAATAACTCTCATTACTTCAAATTCAAGGTTGAACTCGGAGAAGGTTCCAATAATTATGCTAAAATAATGACACTTAAATTGTTGGTTTAGTTGGAAAAATCAAAATAAATACAAAAAAATCAAATTTAGGAGACTTGCAAGTGATAATAAATGAGATGTTTTTGGTACTTTCAATATGGAAAATATGGCTCTACAATGGATATTCTCTCAAACAAAAGAAGTTGTGGATTGAAGTGAAGAATATTACAATTAGACATATTTATCAAGAACTAAATAGGGAAACATATGAACTCTCAAAGAAGGGGGTATTGATGAAACAAGTACGTGTTTAGTATAGGCATTCAGAGAGGACTATTCATAGTATTCGGTTCATATTTCTACCTAGGGGGATTAATCCACTCCAATCGAAACATGTAGATCCAAATTCCATACTACATATTAAATAGTTATGATGTTAATAATAAAATATTAGTTTCTAGTTTGACATGTTTTCAATTTTCTTAACAAGGACAGTTAAAGCAACTTTCTAAGAACTCAAAGTTCAAAATTTTAAAGGATATCGATTGACAATATGGGAAGGTGCCTAAGAATAGAACTTACCCTATTGAAGATAGCTAGTTATGATGTATAGAAGACTTGATTTTTATGTCACTATTAAAATTTTGAAAAAATAGCAAAGAGACATTTGAATAATGTAATTTTATATTTGCTTTATATAAAATTACAAATTTTTTGAAGGAAAAAAAATTAATATTTAGTCTTTTTAATAATATTATTAAATTTGTTTAATGTATTATGAAGCAAATATAAATAAATTACAATCTTACCAGCATAAATGAAATTTAAGTATATAATATAACATCATCTTCATTATTAATTTCAAGTATTGTATGCAACTCTACTTTCATATCTTCATTATTATTATCAAGTATGGTATGCAACTCTACTTTCATATCTTCATTATTAATTTCAAGTATGGTATGCAACTCTACTTTCATTTGATTCAAACCTTCAAATCTTATTTAAGTCTTTGAAACTATAAATGGAATGAAACAATATAATCATTCAAACATTAATCCATCCATATTAATATAATGCACAACCATCCATCATCCTTCCTTAAATTTTTTATTAAAAAATAAAAAATTATAACCCTTAAAATCACTTAAATTATAATTATTACATCCCATGCAAATCCTAAATAATCCGTATTTCTAGAGGGTACAACCAATACATGTATCATAGATTTTGACTGAATGTGCCATTGGATCTAAGAACTCCCATTAGTTAGTATGTAAAAAGGTATCAAGGCATGTTTTACGGGTTTCACCATCACTATTATAAAATAAAAGTGTGATTTTTTTAACATTGAGTATCCCATGCAAATCCTAAATCCGTATTTCTATAGGCATGTTTTACGGGTTTCACCATCACTATTATAAAATAAAAGTGTGTTTTTTTTAACATTGAATTAAGTACGTGTGAGGGGTTGATTTTCTTACTTTTTAATCTATTAGTGTGATGCAAGTTCAAGAATTTAAATTTCATTATTACTGTCGCCTTGCAGCTAGAGAGTTTCTTCTGACTCGATTGAATATGGGTGTGATCCATCAAGTGCTCCTTTGGACTTACGCAGAGTTGAAATGTTAGCGCATATGGCTGAACGCAACTGGCTTCTACCACATGGATTGCTTGCGTAGGAGTAGGAATAGTCCCTCCAGTAGTTACTGTTACTGTCGTGTGCAACCCCTCACTTGCAGTTACGATCTAGAGAATATGCTCTCTAAAGATGCTCCGATTCCAGTCCTTCCCTCCGCTTTATCACATCTGTTGTTCAAAAATTCAAAACCGGCTTTAAGCTCTTTATTTATTTTGGAGTTTCAATATCGATGTCTTGACTTCTTCCAGCCCTCCATGGAGACCAAAATCGCTAATAATTGAGCTGTTCTGCTTCCCGTTTGCGAGGTGCGCATTTCTTTCTGTCCGCCATAATGATGGAAAATTTCTTCGAAGACTACCATCTGCAAGAAGAAATTGGGAGAGGCAGCTTCGCGATTATTAACGGCTGTTTTAATAAACGTACAGAAGAAAGCCTGGCCTGTAAAACGGTATGGAAAGCTCGTCTCCGCGACTCCCTGGACATGGATTCCATCCGCAACGAGATCGGCATTTTGAGACATCTCGCCGGCCATCGTGGAATCGTTCAACTTCATGACGTTTACGAGGACGAGGAGTGCGTTCGTCTGAGCCTTCCCTTCCCTTCCGTTGAAACTTGTTGTACACGTCATTTGAAAATGAAATGAAGCAATAGAAAAATAAAGCATATTGGCATCAGAAAGTTGCCCACCAAGTTAAAACTAAATACGTTCACACACAAGGTAGTATGTGCTAGAATTTCCAAAGTTCATATTGTAGGGTATATAATATTTAGAAATACAATTATGTGGATTGCAACTTAGTTTCGCAGCCTAAAAAGAGGGAGTATAGACAAAAACTGATTCATACTTTAAATACTTCGATTGTAGAAATAAATATGTTTCCACTTAATCACATTAAAATGTATTTTTAACTAGGCATTAAAATAGGATTGGAATAAATAAAATTAATGATTAACATTTTATGTATGAATTATTAATGTTTAATGAGTTTGTTTTTGTTGTTGCAACGACGGATAAGTTTTTAGAGAATATGTTTTTATATTGTTTTTAACATATCTTATGATATAACTTGTAATCAAATCATTTTATGTTGTTTATCTTTTTTTTTTGAAAAATAATTTGAAAAAACTTGTATTAAAACAAAGATCATTTACAAGTTGGGATGAGACTTTTCCCAGCCTTAGTCAGAGAGAACACATGTTTACAACAGTAAAAGAAGATTTGCATTGGAGCCAAATCTCTTAAACCATATTTCTACAATGATTGTTCACCTTTTTACAACTATAAAAGAAGATCTACATTGAAACATAAATCTCCTAAACAATATTTCTGGAATGGTTATCCAAATTAGCTAAGCACTGGATTTGCTCACCAACTTGCCTAATCATCTTATCCTCAATAGCCATGTCACTGTGCCACTGAACCCCTACCTCCTTCTCGGTACCCATCTTAGCCATGAAGTCTGCCACTTTATTTAGATCTCTACTCACATAAACTGGAATCACATCATCTAATTCCCTCCATAATTCCCTAATTTGAGTGACAAGAATCCTCAACCTCCATGTTTTCAAAGCAAAGTTCCTCATGCAATCTAGAGCTCCAACCATTATTTGAGAATCGATTCTAGGATTATCCTCCTATGACCTTGTTTTACTACCCAAATAGAAGCAGATTTGATAGCTAAGGCTTCTGCTTCATTGTTTGTGGCTCTTCCCAAGCCTTGCAGTTCCCAATAGAGCATTGTTCCAACATGATTCCAACAAACCACTCCAATTCCAGCTCTACCCGGATTGCCTTTTGCAGCTCCATCAGTATTAATTTTAATCCAACCTTTTGGGGGTGGTTTCCAACTAGCTCTGTCATGTCCCTCTTGCACTTCAACTTCCTTCTCCATTGCCCCAATAACAACCTGAGTTTCCTCTTTAGCATAGATCGCCACAGTTTCTGTGACTTTGCTCCAAATGACCTGCCAAACTCCATCTAAAGAAGAAAAAATTTCTTTAAAAATTCTAGCATTTCTCTCCAACCACACTTGCCACCAAATAAAGTTTAATCCAAGCTCCCAACCAATACAAAGAGCTTTAGATTTAAATCTACCCCTCTTCCATATTTCCCAAATATTAATCCAATTCAAATCACCATTAACTTGAATTTTATAATATAAAAACCATCTCTCCCAAATCTAGCGCGTGAATGGGCACTCAATCATCAAGTGATCAGCTGTTTCCTCGCTCTTGTAGCATAGAACACATTGAGATGGACCAATGATTCCCCTACATCTGAGATTATCAAAAGTAAGAATTCCATTATGCATGAACTGCCAGGCAAAAAAGTTTACTTTTGGCCAACCCTTGGACTGCCAAATCTTTCTCCAATCCTTAACCTGATATGTATGAGGAGGAGGATCTGGAAGGATCTTATCATATTCGTCCTTCATTGTGTAGACACCAAGGCTCCCATAGCCCCAAGCTAATTCATCCTCCTCGTCTCTACCTATGAGAAATATTTCTGCCAATATTTTAGTCATGATGGGTGTCAAATCCGGAGGGATTGAAATTGGCCACTCATCCAACTTCTTAAACTGCTTAAACTTATAATCCCCTAGCTAACTAGTGTTGAAATAACTTTCAATTTGGACCCATCCCTTGGTTTCTATGGCTTTTTTTTTTTGTTGCAATTCAGGAAATTCAACAATGATAGGTGGGTATTGATCCCATGAATCTGTCCAAAATCATGCCTTCTCCCCTCTCCCCACTTTCCAAAATAATCTATCTTTTACTACTTGAGATCCTAACTTGAGAGCCTGCCACACTAAGGATCCATTACCATCCAAAGGGAAACGACCCACCTCATTTGGGTTTACATGTCCCAAATATTTACTAGTTAATATTTTATTGAATAAAGAAGTTGGTTGGAAAATCCACCTCCAGTAAAGCTTTCTAGCCAAAGATTTATTATTTAACTTTGATCTTCTTAGTCCCAAACCTCATTTTACCTTGGGCTGGCTTACTTTATCCCAACCTACTAAAGCCCATTTCCTCTCTCCTTTTACTCCTTCCCATAAAAAATTTCTAGCCATCTTGTCCAACTCTTTCCATATGGTATGTGGGGAAGCAAGGATAGAAAATTTATAAATTGGCATGGCCTAAATGACTGATTGTAAAAAATTTAATCTACCCCCATAGCTTAACCATTTGTGAGACAAATGATTAATTTTGTCCTTGATACAATCCAAAAGATTCCTCCAGATATCTATTTTTAGTTTTTTAAAATGCAAAGGGACCCCCAAGTATACCACTGGGAGATAAGTCCTTGTGAATCCTAAGATCTCTAAAATTATGTCCTGAAGCCTTTGATCAAGATTGAAAAAGACCACTTTGGATTTTTTATCATTGATGACTTGGTTTGTAGCCCTAAGGTAGACATTAAGTGTATCTCTAATCATTCTTGCTTCCCTAAAGCTGGCCACTCCCACCAATTCTGTGTCATACACAAACTGTAGGTGAGTCAAAACTTCCTCACCCACCTTGATACCTATTAGCAAACCTTGTTGTCTTTTCCTCAAGATGAGTCTACCCAATCCTTCAACCAATATGAGAAAAATATAGGGAGAGCAAGGATCTCCTTGACAAAGGCCTCGAGTAGCTCCAAACGGTTGCGAGGGAAGACCCTTGATTAACACTGAGTATGTCGGAGTAGAAACATAACTAATGACCCATTTTATCCAATCCTGAGAGAAACCAAAGGCTGCCATCATCTTTGATAAGAAGCTCCACTCCACCCTATCATAAGCCTTTGACATATCTAATTTTATGAACATTCCTCTATTACCAGATGTTTACATTGAATGGATTGCCTCCTGAGCTAGAACCACACCATCCAAGATTTGCATACCCTCTACAAAACTCCCTTGCTCTTAGGAGATAATGTTATGTAGAAGATGTTTTAATCGCTCAGCCATTACCTTTGTGATTATTTTATATATGACATTGCATACGGCAATAGGTCTATAATCTGAAATATGTACCCCCTCCTCCCCTTTTGGAATTAAGGTAATGAAAGTATGATATAATGCTTTAAGCATTTTTTTACTACCTTTGGACTCCTCTATAACAACCATTACATCCTCCTCCAAGTTATCCCAAAAGGCCTAAAAAAACTCAATTGGAAAGCCATCTGGACCTGGTGTTTTTTCGGTGCTCATTCCAAAGATTAAATTCTTCAGTTCCTCTCTATCAATGGGTTTAAGTAGGGTCTGATTTTCTTCTTCAGAGATAACAGAGGGTATGACAACAATAACTTCTTTTTGAGCCTCTTCATCTTGCACCATACTTTCCTTAAATAGTTTAGAAAAATAATCCGTTGAATGGAAATGCATACCTGGAATTGTATCAAAGGAGTGTTCGTTCTCATATTGAAGAGCTTCCATGTTGTTCATCTGTATCCTAGCACAAGCAGTCCAATGGCAAAATTTGGTATTTTTATCACCTTCTAATAACCAAGTGGTTCTTGCTCTCTGTTTCCATTTGGTATCCTCTTGGTTGTCAATGTCCTCAACTGCTTTACACAATGCATCATCCTCTTCTTTGAGCTGCTCTGTAATTGTTCCATCCCTAAAGTGCTTTCGAACCTCATCCCATCCATCTAGCCACTAATGGAGCTCTTTGGACCTAGAAGTCTGTCTTGTTAGCTCGCCTCCATTGTTTCAGTTGATCTTTGACATAATGAATTTGTTTGTGGAATCTAAACATTATTGTCCCATATGTTGGGAGACCTTCTTCCCACCACTGTGGATTTTTCTTTCCAAATTCCTATTTTTGTAACCAAAAATTTTCAAATTTAAATGGTTTGTGATGCTACACTGTCTTGATCCCTCCTTCCAACAAAATGGGAAAGTGATCTGAAACTGGACCCTCCAAAATTTGAAATTTTATATTCCATTTTACAAATGCCTCCTCTGAAACCAAAAAATGGTCTAACTTCACCTTCCTGCTATGTGGCTCCCTCCTATTATTAGTCCAAGTATAGTTGGTTCCAGGGCATTTAATATCCACCAAGTGTAATGCTTGGACTTGGGCAATCATAAGTCGATCCCCTGGGTCCAAAATTGGGGTTCCCCCTTCTTGATCTCTAGAGGATAATTTAGCATTAAAATCCCCAACAATAATCCAGTCTAAATCTTCCCTTGAGACTCTCATGTTATGCACAACTTTCCATTGATGCATCTGACCATATAGGTTTTGAGCCCCATAAAAAATTGTGATTAAAATATGTTTAGCTGTGACATTATTTCTAAAATGTGATGTGAGAACACCCCTCCAAGCTATATTTTCTATTGCAGTCCATTCAAGAGAGTTCCAAAGAGTAACTATCCCCCCGAGGCACCTTGGGCAGCCACTTCCATATGACCAGCACCCCTCCAAATTCTGTTAACTGTTTTACACATAAGATCTAATGATATTTTTATCTCCTGGATAAGCAAAAAATTTGTTTTACATTTTTCTAAGAGTATTTGAACAACATATTGATGGGTTCTACTGTTTAAACCCCTAACATTCCATGATTGTATAATCATTGGTTACCTTGAGAGCAATAAAAATCTATTGGCCTCACCGATCCTCCAGTGATCAGTTTGTCTCCTTGAACTGCTATCAATTCCTTATTTGATTTTCTACCCACTCCTTGAGAGTTGCTATTTTTTGATCTCTTTTCCACATGAGTTATCCCTAAAGTTGGCCTTTCTCTATTCTTTTCTGCTATGCCCATGCTGACATCCTTAATTATTGGTTGCTCTTGGTTATGCACTATCAATGCCCCTGCACTCTCTGACTGCGGTAACTCATTGTACTCAATTACCTGCTCTATGATGGGGGGAGATGAAAGAGGAGCTTGAACATGGATGTTATTATTTTCATTATTCCCATCCACCCCTTCCATGAATTGTTCTTCTTGGTCCATTAGTGTCTTAAATATCTCATACCTATTGGAGGACTTGAGTTGGGTTTGCTCTTTACCATATTTTTTCTTTTGCATTCTCTTTATTTTGGGTTGTTCAAAACCATCTCCTGTGCTTCTTTACCCTGAGAAATATTGGTTTGTTCTTTTTTGATTTTTGACTTACCCTCCTTAGGAATATTTGACATTCCTAGAGGAGCCTCCATTTTTATGTTCATATTAATTGGGCAAGATCGGGCCAAATGCCCATATTTGTGGCAAAATCTGCATCTGAAGGGCAATGCCTCATAATCCAGTTGTTGAATCCAAGATAGTCCTGCAAGTTCAAGTTACACCTCTGCCAGTAGAGGCTGGCTAAGATCCATTTCCACACATAATATTGCATAAATAGTTGTGTTTCCTTCTATTGTGTCTTTGGAAACACCCAAATGTCTTCCAAGGGAATTACCAATAATTTCCAATACCTGCTCACTCCAAAACTCCATTGGAAGTGCATACAAACGGATCCAAATCGGGACAACAATGGGTTCAATTCGAGGATCAAATCCCACTCTCCAAGGTTAAACAAATAATCCTGCCAGACCATGATTCCTCTTTTCTGATTCAAAAGCCCTATTTATATCGGCAAGTGAAGAAAAAATAACAATAAAATATCTATTGCTAATAAACCATAAAGAATACTCACCAAGAGGCTCCTAGTTTTGCCAGACCAAGGAATGCAAAAAATTCAGGGTAGGGCAAATACCCATGAATTTACAGATCAAATCATGATTGGGTCTATATAAAACTGTTTCTTCAACCATACTTTGCTCAATGACAATCTTTGGCCTTGATTATGACTGTGGCAAGCATCCATTAACTCCTTGAGATGTTGATCTATTTCCAGCACCCATAAAGAGCATTTTTAATGCAGTTTTTTGTGCTTATTCAATATTTGATGGAGATTTATCCTTTAAAAAATCTGTAAAAGAACTATGTCTCCCTAGAAGATGATCCGGAGGTGTCCCCATTGGACCCTCTTGGGGCAGCAATCTTGTCTTCAAATCCACAGTAACCAAAAATCTCTTCGGCTACCCAACTGATGCCCTAGTTTTCTCTACCCGACAACAAAAAACATGTTAACCCATTTGGTTCTTCGACCTATGTTGTTTATCTTTAAAAAAAAAAATTAACTCAATTTTATTTTATTGTTCATGTGTGGTTCTCCGTATTTCTTCATCAAGGTTCTCCCTTAACTCGGGTGCAATGGATTCATGTTCAACGGTTTTTAAAAAAAGGTATTGTTACAATAGTTGATTTCTTTTTTCATCAGACCAGAGGTTGGATCCCATGGAATGAGTTCAAATGCACCTTCAAGTTGAATGGTACAGACAAATATACTTATGTTGTTGTTATTGCTCTGCACAAGATTGGTGTGCACTCACAACATTCTTGGTGGTACTTTTTTGCTTAATTACAAGGTTTGTTTAGGGTATAAATGGTTATCTTCTCATCTTCTTGTGGTGCCTAAGCTCAATCAGTGTTGGGACTTACCTTCTACAAGGACTAGATGGAATTCTAGATTTCAGAATGTTTGGGCTACTTATGTTGAGCCCAAGAAATCTTTTTTTGTGTGGAGCTTGTTGTGTCAAGGCCTTCCCTTGGGGGAATGTTTGAAGCACCTTGGAATTCCTGATCCTAAATGTCCTTTTTTGTGTTGTATATGAGTCTTGTATTCACCTATTTTGGAATCACAAAATATCTAGGTAAGCTTGGAAATGGATTATTTCCTTTTTTTCCCCATTTACAACTGCAAGAGTTTATTGTCCCTAAGCTCTTCTTGGAGACTCTTTTACTTTGTCTCTCCTGCTTTTTGAAGTGTGACATATTTTCATGATTAACTTGCTATTTCATATTTGGAAGACCCATGATAGAATTGTTTTTAAACAATATACACATTTTGTCACATTTACTCATGCTAACAAATTTTTTTAATGACATGTGGCTACAAATATGTACTCAAGTCAACAAAATTGCTATGGAGTTGGATCACCTATAAGTTCTTCTAGCTCACTAGGCCAATGCTCCGTGTACAGTCAATAGGATCCCCCTGGAACGCTCTTTTCAGTAGCATTTTCAATACCACTCTCATCATTGACCTCCATCATATGCAAGAAGGTCCCAGCCCTTTCCAGTCAAGAAGTGACCTAACATTGACATTGCTTGTTCATCCCACCAATTTTGGGGGTGGGATAATGTTCAACCAGTTTCACTTAGGCCAGTTGTTGGTTGGAGCGACACGGGTACTAAAGAACTTAATCACAATACATAGGGGTGGATTCCTATCCCATAATCACTAGTAGTTTATGCAGGACAACACACTAGGGCACACTACTGCATATGATAAGCTTTCTTTGATGTAATGATCATGATTGGTAAACTTGTGTTTTGTTGGCGGTTTTGTTTCCTAACCCTTGTCAATGAGGGTTAGTTTGATTTACCATGGGGTGTGTTAAACCACCCACTTTTTTATTGTAAATAATTTTATCTTAATTTAATGTAATTTTTTTTCATCAAAAAAGGTAATTTTATTAAAAAACTTAATTTTAAAAACATTGTTTTTTTAGAAAATATAATGGTTTGAATTATATTTTACTAGTCTTGGATAATTGTTGACAATTGAGGTGATTGGGTATATTGATGTGTTAGATCATTTTTGGAAGGATTTTAACTAATATGTGTTTTAACAAGTTTACATGGAAAGGGTTTTGTCCAAAACTTTAAGTTTTTTAAAGTGACTTAATCTTATTAAAGATTTAATAAGAATACAAAACCACAAAAAAAGTGTATGGTGTGGAAGCACACTCCAGATTCTATGCAAGAAACTTAACCAAGAATAAATCACCAAGAGATTTATCGCTTACATTGCAAAACTAAAAATAAACTAGAATAAAAAGCTCTAGATTGTAAAACTATAACTCTAGAGACATCTAATGTGCAAAATTTTATGGAAACATATATTTCTAAGTAGACTTAAAGACTGGTTACTCCGTGGAGATTTCATTATTCTACTTCAATTCAAGCAATTACAATACCCCAAAGTTGTTGAAACTACTGGGTTTGGCACTGTTAAAACTATTGATTTTACATCTCATTCTCACTATGTAAGGGTGAGAATGAGATGCAAAATTCCCTTCTAGTACATGACTCATAGACTGGATATAAAATTTATTTAGTACATAAAAAATACAAGTCGAAGGAATAGGAGTAAATAATAGGAGATGCAAAGAAGGTGGAGATGAAACGTTTTTGTGCTAGATCAAGTAATGGATTCAAAACCATCTAGGTTTGAAGTAAGGCTAGGAATCATGAAGTAAAATTTGGATGTCATGTTCTTGGATCCATATATAAGCTTATTAAGTGAACCTATTACAAAATCTCATTTCTCTTTTGGAATCATAAGTAATTCTCCTATAGGTCTATCAACTAACCAATGACTAGACTTATCAATCTATAAAATTAAGTCCATCCTAGAAGGGGGTAAGGGTGGAGTTGAGGTGAAAGGAAGACCCTCTAATTATTCTTCCTTGGTGGCGATGGATTCAAACCTTGGCTTAGACATAGTTAAGTATATCAATATTGCACCATAGGTAAATAATTTTAAGTTTGCTTCCCCACTTCATTCTGTTTACGGTCAAGAAGGTTATGTGTCTCCAAAAACCCATAAGTACCCCCTATGATTCCTAAAAGGAAGAATAATATAATGGGAAGAAGGAGTTTGGGGAGGCCTTAGTTTAGATGTGGGGGTAGGGAGACTCTCCAATGGGAGGGTTAGAATATCTCTTCTTTCACTGGTTAAGAATAAATCCCTCCATGAAGTTCAACAAGGTAAACAATATTCTTTAAAGTGGATCCTTAGAGAAGATAAGATCAAGGACACAATTAAATAATGAAAGTTATTTCCTTTAATATCCAAGGGATGGGTATCTTTGGAAAAAGGCTACTTTAGGTAGGTTAGATATTTATAATTCAAATATCCTACTAATTTAAGAGATAAAAGAGTTAGCTAAGAAAGTGATGGAATATAATAGTAAATTACTTAAAGGATGGGCTTTTCTAGGCCTTGATGTTCTAGGGGTTTTAGAAGGAATGGTCACAAGGTGGAAGTCTAATCAGTTCAGGATAACCAACTTTTAGGGTTATGCATAAGAGGTAGGACCCGAAAGGTACTTGTAAAAAAATGGCTAATCTATTGCGAAAACCTAGTGAATCTTGGCAAAATGCATGTATGATGGCATGGCGAATGACCTTGTTTTTTCAAAAACATTGGCAAAAAATGGTAATTTTCAAAGTTATGATAGGACTAGGTGAAAAAGGAGTTTGGCAATGCAAGCCACTTTACAAAACTTGATCCGGTCTTGAACGAGATGCATAATAAGATTTGATAACGAACCAATGCATAATATGATTCGATCGCTGACCAGATGCATAATATGATCCGATTACGGACCAGTCATCAGATGCACAATATAGTCTGGTAACAGACCAGATGCATAATATGATTCGATCAAGTACTAGATGCATAAATGATATGGTTTCGGACCCGAAGCATAAAATGATTCATCCAATGACCAAATACATATTACGATCTGACATTGGATCAGATGCATAATCTGATCCATATTTAGACTAGATACATAATATGATTCAGTTTCAAACCAAAAGCATAAAATAATCCAACCACCGATGGGATGCATACTATGAACTCGTTTTGGATCGATTACATACTATGGTTCGATCATCCACCAGGTGCATAATATGACCTGATTTAGAACCGAGTGCACAATATGATTTGGTCATCGACCAAATGTAGAATATGATCCGATCCTACATTGTAACGGATGTAGAAAAGTTTCGATTTTGGGGCAATGAGCCTCATGCAAAATAAGACTCGGTTCTTTTGCCACGTGTCACACATTCAATCAACAACACTGTATGTCCAATACAATGTTATCACTTGTCAACCCTGTTTCTTCAATCTATAAAAGGGCATTAACTGTCATTTTTCCATTTTGTTTTTGCGACTACTACAACTAGAGCTAACATTTCTGATATTCACACAATGACACTGAGAGGGGGGGTGAATCAGTGTAGCTATTAATTTTAATATCTACAACATTTAATATGAAACAAAGAGAACTTGAAAACTAGAAAAACAAATTGAACAAGAGAGCACACCACAACACTCAATATACCGAGGTTCACCAATTTGGCTACTCCTCAAAAATGACTGCTTGGACTCCAATCCAAATCCAGTCTTTGCAAAATACCAATTTTACAAATACTTTACCAAGCATCTACTGGAAGGAGCACCAACCCCTTAATTTTCTACTGCACACGGATGGAGCACCAACCCCTAGTACCAAGCACCAACTTGGACTGCCATTCTGATCAATTTAAAATGACATAAGAATGTCTTCACTTCATGCATGACCCTGACTGGTCTGCAATTAACCCAACTCTGCACACTCTCACTGCTCTGCTAATTTCTCTCTTGACTCTTTTCTAACCCTCTTTTTACAACAATTTCCCTCTTACAGTAGCAACATTATTCTCTATACGACTATTCTTTTATAACCCCCTTTTAATCTCGCATGCGATCGAATCACATACTCTAAGCTGTTCGAACTCCATGCAATAGCAATTGCTCGATTCCATGCAATACGACTATTCGAAACCTCGCACATATGGCTATTGAATCCATGCAATACGACTGTTCAAAACCCTGTAATACGACTGTTGAATCCATGCAATACGACTGTTTGAAACCCTGCAATACGGCTTTTCGAAACCCTGCAATACGGATTTTCGAAACCCTATAATACGGCTGTTCAAATTCTTCAAATACGATTTTTTGAATGCTTTTTCAAAACTGCATATGTGATGCATCGAATGCTTTTTCAATCAAAGCATATACAGCTATTTTAGTGCATGTCCACCACCTGTCAATGCGTAACTGTCGATCTGACTTCAGTTACTTTTTACGTAACTGGCTGCATGATTTTTTGTATGCTTTTTTGACACGTGTCACCTTGCATGCTCCTTTGGCTTTTACCTGCCAAACTGTTACCTATCGCGATATCGCGACACTTTTTGTAGCCGTACCCTTCATGCCCTTACTATCGTGAAATCGTGACCATTTTGGCTTTTGAAAGCTTTCCCTCTGTTCATGTCACAAAATCGTGACACTTCGAACATTTGCTGACGTCATCCTTAATGATGTCACGAAATCGTGACGCTTCCAGCTTCCAGCAGCTTTCCTTGCACCCTGTCACGAAATCGTGACACTTTCAGCTTTTGCTGACGTCATCATCATTCTTGTCATGAAATCACGACGCTTTCGGCCTCCAGCAGCTTTTCTCGCACCCTGTCACAAAATCGCGACATTTTCAATTTTGTTGACGTCATCCTCAGCTTTGTCGCGAAATCGCGACGCTTTTCGCTTCCGTACACTCTTCTTTGCCAGCAATCGTGAAAATGGAACATGTCACGAAATCGTGACGCTTTCTGCTTTCGTACACTCTTCTTTGCCAACAACCGCAAAAATGGAACATGTCGTGAAATCGCGACACTTTCTGCTTCCGTACACTCTTCTTTTCCAGCAACCACGAAAATGGAACATGTCGCGAAATCATGACGCTTTCTGCTTCCGTACATTCTTCTTTGCCAACAACCGCGAAAATGGAACATGTCACGAAATCGTGACATTCTCTGCTTCCGTACACTCTCCTTGCTTCATGCAGTAGCAAGACAATCGCTACAACTTTGTGCCTTGTGCTTTCGACTTGCTACATCTTTGAGTTTTGCAATTTTGACTGGTAGCGAAATCGCTACACCTTTGTTTCCATACATTTTGTCATGCAGCGAAATCGCTACACCTTCTTGTTTGTGCCTTTTCACTTGTAGCAAAATCGCTACACCTTTGTTGCCATTCATTTTAACATGTGGCAAAATCGCTACACCTTTGTTTTCTGCACTTCCGATTTGTAGCGAAATCGCTACACCTTTGTGCCTTGCATTTCCAGCTGTGCTTTGGATCGCGAAACTTCGACATGTAGGGAAATCGCTACACTTTTCGTTGCAAGCTCCTTTCCTCCATTTATGTCGTGAAATCGTGACATATTTTCACCTTGCTTCCTTCTCTGCCAACATGTCGCGAAATCGCGACAGTTTGCTTTGCGCCTTCTCTCTCTCCGGCCATGTCGCGAAATCGCGACAATTTTTCTTGCATTTTCTCTCTCCTCGACAATGTCGCGAAATCGCGACAATTTTTCTTGCATTTTCTCTCTCCTCGGCTTTGTCACGAAATCGCGACAGAAAACATGTCGCGATATCGCGATAGTTTTCTTCCTTGTCTTTTTTGCCAATTTCTGAATCTAGGTCACCTCTGTTTTCCTTGAAATTCACTGCACTTGATCTGACTGACCTCTGAACTGCATCAACTGCATCAATCTATCTGTGTTGACAACAATGACAATACTTTTGTAATGCTTTTGCTGCACCTTGCTCAACAATCTCCCCCTTTGGAATTGTTGGCAACACACTACAACCTTGCTCAATTTCTTCTCCCCCTTTGCCAATAATACCAAAGGGCTGCTGCAGACTCCCCCTGAGTCTATGCACAACATTCTCAGGCTTAAAAAGTTTGAATGCTCCCCTTGAGAATGTGTTTCCCATAGCTAGTCAGTGCTTGGGTGGTGTGACTACTCCCAACTTCTTTCGAAGGTATTCAAATACTTCCTTTGGCAAAGGTTTTGTGAATATATCAGCTACTTGCTCTGTAGTTGGAACAAAATCCAATTTGACCTCTCCTTCTGCAACTTTATCCTTCAAGAAATGATATCGGATTGCAATATGTTTGGTTCTTGAATGCATAACTGGATTCTTGGATATGTTGATAGCACTAGTGTTATCACATTTAATTGAAATTGGCTCTTTGAAATGAATACCAAGATCTTTCAACGTTTGTCTCATCCATAATATCTGAGTACAGCATGTTGTTGCAGCAATGTATTCTGCCTCTGTAGTGGATAGAGAGACTGATTCTTGTTTCTTGCTATGCCATGCTACCAGCCTGTCTCCAAGATAAAATGCTCCTCCACTTGTACTCTTTCTGTCATCAATACATCCTGCCCAATCTGCATCAGAATATGCAATCAAAGTGAAGTCTTTACCTTTTGGGTACCACAACCCATAATCCATAGTACCCTTGAGGTACCTGAAGATCCTCTTTACAGCTGTGACATGAGTTTCTTTGGGACTAGCCTGAAATCTTGCAACCATGCATACTGCCTGTAATATATCTGGTCTAGTGGCTGTTAAATACAGCAGGCTTCCAATCATAGACCTATACATTGTTTGATCTACATCTGGAGATTTATCATCCTTGCTCAACTTGCAGCCTATTGTCATGGGAGTGCTTACAGGTTTACTGTCTTCCATTGTGAACTTTTTCAGCATTTCTTTTACATATTTAACTTGAGAAATAAAAATGCCCTTTTCATTTTGATTGACCTGCAGTCCTAAGAAATAAGAAAGTTCACCAATCATAGACATCTCAAATTCTTTCTTCATTTTAGTTGATATGTCTTTGCAATATTCATCCATGTTGCTGCCAAATATTATATCATCTACATAAACAACAAGAACAATAAGATGGCCCTTCTCTGTTTTGACATATAAATTGCTATCCACCAAACCTTTCTTGAACCCTTGTTTAATTAGATAGTTATCCAGCCTTGCATACCATGCTCTGGGTGCCTATTTCAAACCATATAAAGCTTTCTTTAACCTGCAAACAAAATCTGGATTGTCACCAAGTTGGAAGCCATCTGGTTGTTCAATGTAAACCTCTTCTTTCAATTTTCCATTTAGAAATGCTGATTTTACATCCATTTGATATACTTTGAAGTTTTTATGAATTGCTAATGCCAAAAACATTCTGATTGCCTCTAGTCTGGCTACCGGTGCAAAGGTTTCCTCAAAATCAATGCCTTCAACCTGAGCATAGCCTTTACAAACCAATCTTGCCTTATTTATGACCACCTGCCCATCTTCATTTAATTTATTTTGAAAAATCCATTTGGTGCCAATTATGTTTTTATTTGTTGGCCGAGGTACTAATTCCCAGGTATTGTTTTTCTCAATCTGATCTAGTTCTTCATTAATTGCCTTCAACCAACTTTCATCAGTGCTTGCTTCAACAAAATTTTTAGGTTCAATGCTAGATAATAGAGAATAGTTTCGCACTGCTGCTCTTCTTGTCTGAATACCATCTATGGGATCCCCAATAATCTGTTCACTTGGATGATTTTTTTGCCAGTTGCCTGTTTTAAATTTCCTATTTTCTTCTTCTTCTGATTCAGTTTTTACAACATCTGGATCAATTTTCTAATTCTTATCTGTTTCCTTTTCATCATCACCTTCAATGACTTCTTCATACATAGGGTAGTTTTCTTGATAAGTAATTTCTTGTTCTCTACCTTCATCAACTTTCACATCAACACTCTCAACAATTTTCTTTAGCCTCTTGTTGTAACATGTGTAGGCTTTGCTTTTTGTTGAGTAACCAAGAAAGATACCTTCATCAGCTCTATCTTCAAATTTATCGAGGTTATCTTCAGTCCGTTTTATGTAGCACTTGCTGCCAAATACTTTGAAATGTCTTGCTGTTGCCTTTCTGCCGAACCACAACTCATAAGGTGTTTTGCTTTCATGTGGTCTTAGCATGCACCTATTTTGAATGTAAACTACAATATGTACTGCCTCTTTCCAAAATTTGTCAGCTATTTTATTCTCACCCAGCATTGTCCATGCCATTTCCTGCACTGTCCTATTCTTCCTTTCTACAACACCATTCTGCTGAGGTGTTCTACCTGCTAAAAATTGTCTTCTTATCCCATATTTTTGACAATAGTCTGCAAATTCTTCTGAAATAAACTCTCCTCTGTCTGATCTTAGGCATTTAATTCTTTTTCCTGATTGATTCTCAACAAGATTTTTGAAGGTTTTAAACATCTCAAAGGCTTCGATTTAAGTTTCAAAAATAGTACCCATGTCATTCTTGAGTAGTCATCTATACACAGCATAAAATATTTGTGTCCATTTATGCTTTCAGATCTCATGGGTCCACATAAATCAATGTGAATTAGTTCTAATGGCTTGCTCGTGAAGTATTATTTTGCTTTGAAAGTGGCTCTGGTTTGTTTTCCCTTTTGGCATGACTCACAAATACTGTTTGAAGGTTTACCAATAGTTGGTATGTCTCTTACTGCCCCTTTTGAGCTGATTTTTACCAGATTATCAAAGCTTATGTGACCGAGTCTCTTGTGCCATAGCCAGTTTTCTTCTTCCTGACCAACCAAGCAAGCTCCTTCTAAATTCTCTGAAAGAGTATACAGATTTCCGAAGTTCTCAGTCCAGTGGCTATTAACTTTCCATTTTTTGTCTTTCTTACTTCACAGCCCTCCTTCTTGAAGATTACATCATGACCTCTGTCACATATTTGACTTACACTCAGCAAGTTATGCTTCAGACCAATCACAAACAAGACTTCTTTTGATTTTATATTGCCATCACTGATCTTGACTGATCCCTTTCCAACAATCTTTGCTCCATCATTATTTCCAAATTTCACAGAACCACCTTCATAATTCTGTAAATTCTCAAATTTTTGCTTGTCACCTATCATGTGACTGGAGCAACCACTATCAAGTATCCAAGGTGCAGATTTGTTCTGAGCTTTAAAGGTAGTCTGAACAATCAAAGATTCCTTTTCTTTCCATTCTAGTTTGATAGCAGATTTGGCTACTTGTTTTGCCTTTGTCCTTTCATTAGCATGTGCCTATTTTTTAGGAAATTTCTTGTTTTGTTTCAACCCACTTGGTTGAGATTTTCTACCCTGATAATTATTTGATGCAAAAGTGCTTCTACAGTTTCTAGCAATATGTCCAAAATTATGACAATTATAACATTCAACTGCATAATTC
This sequence comes from Wollemia nobilis, assembly GCA_028583015.1. NCBI lineage: Eukaryota > Viridiplantae > Streptophyta > Pinopsida > Araucariales > Araucariaceae > Wollemia > Wollemia nobilis. The sequence goes on from JAQPPZ010017128.1 coordinate 3,141,755, forward strand.
ATTAAAGGAGAAAAAACATTTCTACTGGTGAAATTCCTTTGAGATACATTATGCCTGCAATCTGAAATCTTATGACCATAAGCATTGCATTTAAAACAATAACCAGAAAAGGAATGATTAAACCTGGGTGTAGGTCTTTGCCAATTTGAAGTGGGAGCCATGAATCTTTTCCTTCTTGGATGTGTGACTTTTGTGAATCCATCTTTGTCGATACTTTTCTTGAATCTGGCATTGTTGCTTTCTTTGGCATGATTTGTTTTTTCTAGGTCAACCTCGATCTTTTATTCTTTCTTTATGGGTTCTACATTCAAGGCCTTTGAACCCTTTGATGATTCTCCTTCATCGAAGCCTAAACCAAATTTGATGCCGGAAGGCCTTTGGTTATTTAACATTTTATCTAGCTTTACAGTACTTTCTTCAAACTTATGAAAATAGCTCAATTTTCTATTCATCTCCTCTAGCTGCATCCTTAACTTAACAATATCTTCCTCTAGCTTGCTGCATTCAACTGTCTTTATAGTTAATTGTTCATCAAGAACTTCAGACATTTTCTTGAATTCCTCTGTCTGTATTTTTAAATTGTTTATTATGTCAGTGGCATCCTCTAGTTTTCTTGAAAACTTTTTGTTCTTTTTCCTTTCTGCACTCAACTCTTCAAGTGCAGCAACCAATTCTCCTTCCAGATAAACTTCAGCCTCATCTTTAAAGTTTTCATCACCTTCCTGATTTTCTTCTGTTCTTTCCTCTTCAAGTGCCATGAATAGAGCTTCACCTTTTTCTTCTTCAGAATCCTCATCTGAGCTTTCTTCAGAAGTGCTGACATTCTTGGATATGAAGCTTTTCTTCTTGAAGTTGTTCTTTCTGAAATTTTGTTTCTTCTTCCAATCACCTTTTTCTTGGTGTGAACCTTCACCATTTTTTGTTTTCTCATGCATTGGACATTTGGCTACAAAATGGCCGACTCCTCCATAATTGAAGCACTTAAAAGGTAGCTTTCCTCTATATTTTCCTTTTCCATTTGTGAGTTTTTGAACAAAATTAGCTTCTATTTCATCCAGTGTCTCTTCATCCTCAGATTCATGTTCAGCTTTTATATTCTTGTGTGCTTTAAAAGCTGCTTCTCTGTCTATAGACTTGGTTTGTCCTATTCTCATTTCATATGCTGTCAGGGAACCATGCATCTCATCCAAGCTAAAGTTGTTTAGATCTTTTGCCTCTTCTATTGCAGAAACTTTGGAGTTAAATATTTTGTGCAGTGTTCTGAGAACCTTTTTCACAACAACTGCATCATCAATTTCTTCACCGAGTCCTCTGATTGCATTAATGATTTCGTTGACTCTCAGCATATAAGCCTCTATGTTCTCATCTTCATTCATTTGTAGTGCTTCGAACTGTGCTTGATGAGTTTGCAGCTTGGCTTCCTTGATCTTGTTGTCTCCTTCATGGATGCTCTTTAGTTTATCCCACATGTCTTTTGCTGATTTACAGCTCATGACTCTTATCAGTTCACTGTCAACAAGCCCACACATTATGGCATTCTTAGCTTTGGAGTTGTTCTCAAATTTTTTCTTCTCAGCAGTATCTTTTGGAGGAGTAGTGGGTGTTGTGTATCCACTATCTACAGAATCCCAAATATCATATCCCAATGCACTCAGATATGTTTGCATCCTGAGTTTCCAGAAAGTGTAATTTGTTCCATCAAATAAGGGAGCTTTGTTGGATGAGAATCCTTCATCGCCTGCCATTGTTTCTTCCAAGATCTCCTTAGCTGATTAAGCTTGAACAAGGCACCTTGCTCTGATACCAATTGATATTCACACAATGACACTGAGAGGGGGGGTGAATCAGTGTAACTATTAATTTTAATATCTACAACATTTAATATGAAACAAAGAGAACTTGAAAACTAGAAAAACAAATTGAACAAGAGAGCACACCACAACACTCAATATACCGAGGTTCACCAATTTGGCTACTCCTTAAAAATGACTGCTTGGACTCCAATCCAAATCTAGACTTTGCAAAATACCAATTTTACAAATACTTTACCAACATCTACTGGAAGGAGCACCAACCGCTTAATTTTATGCTGCAACAGATGGAGCACCAACCCCTAGTACCAAGCACCAACTTGGACTGCCATTCTGATCAATTTAAAATGACATAAGAATGTCTTCACTTCATGCACGACCCTGACTGGTCTGTAATTAACCCAACTCTGCACACTCTCACTGCTCTGCTAATTTCTCTCTTAACTCTTTTCTAACCCTCTTTTTATAGAATTTTCCCTCTTACAGCAGTAATCATCTTCTCTGTACGACTATTCTTTTATAACCTTCTTTTCCCCCTTTTTTCTCTTTCAATCCTCGCATGCGGTCGGATGACATTCTCTAACTGTTCGAATCCATGCAATACGGCTGTTCGATTCCATGCAATACGACTATTCGAAACCCTGTAATACGGCTATTGAATCCATGCAATACGACTGTTCGAAACCCTGCAATATGACTGTTGAATCCATGCAATACGACTGTTCGAAACCCTGTAATACGACTTTTTGAAACCCTGCAATACGGCTTTTCGAAACCCTGCAATACGGCTATTCAAATTCTTCAAATACGACTTTTCGAATGCTTTTTAAAAACTGCATATGTGATGCATCGAATGCTTTTTCAATCAAGCATATACAACTGTTTTAGTGCATGTCCACCACCTGTCAATGCGTAACTGCCGATCTGACTTCAGTTACTTTTTACGTAACTAGCTGCATGATTTTATGTATGCTTTTTTCGACACGTGTCACCTTGCATGCTCCTTCAGCTTTTACCTGCCAAGCTGTTACCTGTCACGATATCGTGACACTTTTTGTAGCCGTACCCTTCATGCCCTTGCTATCACGAAATCATGACCATTTTGGACTTTGAAAGCTTTCTCTCTGTTCATGTCGTAAAATCGTGACACTTCGAACATTTGCTGACATCATCCTTAATGATGTTGCAAAATCGTGACGCTTCCAGCTTCCAACAGCTTTCCTTGCACCCTATCGCGAAATCGTGACACTTTCAGCTTTTGCTGACGTCATCATCATTCTTGTCGTGAAATCATGACGCTTCCGGCTTCCAGCAGCTTTCCTCGCACCCTATCGCGAAATCGTGACATTTTCAATTTTGCTGACGTCATCCTCAGCTTTGTCGCGAAATCACGACGCTTTCCGCTTTCGTACACTCTTCTTTGCTTGAAACCACGAAAATGGAACATGTCGTGAAATCGTGACGCTTTTCGCTTCCGTACACTCTTCTTTGCCAGCAACCGCAAAAATGGAACATGTCACGAAATCGCGACGCTTTCTGCTTCCGTACACTCTTCTTTTCCAGCAACCACGAAAATGGAACATGTCACGAAATCACGACGTTCTCTGCTTTCGTACACTCTTCTTTTCTAGCAACCACAAAAATGGAACATGTCACGAAATCGCGACATTCTCTGCTTTCGTACAATCCTTGCTTCATGCAGTAGCGAAATCGCTACACCTTTGTGCCTTGTGCTTTCGACTTTCTACATATTTAAGTTTTGCAATTTTGAATGGTAGCGAAATCGCTACACCTTTGTTTCCATATATTTTGTCATGCAGCGAAATCGCTACACCTTCTTGTTTGTGCCTTTTCACTTGTAGCGAAATCGCTACACCTTTGTTGCCATTCATTTTAACATGCAGCGAAATCGCTACACCTTTGTTTTCTGCACTTTCGATTTGTAGCAAAATCGCTACACCTTTGTGCCTTGCATTTCCAGCTGTGCTTTGGATCGCGAAACTTCGACATGTAGGGAAATCGCTACACTTTTCGTTGCAAGCTCCTTTCCTCCATTTATGTCACGAAATCGCGACATCTTTTCACCTTGCTTCCTTCTCTGCCAACATGTCGTGAAATCGCGACAGTTTGCTTTGCGCCTTCTCTCTCCTCGGCAATGTCGCGAAATCGCGACAATTTTTCTTGCATTTTCTCTCTCCTCGACAATGTCGCGATATCGCGACAGTTTTCTTCCTTGTCTTTTTCTGCCAATTTCTGAATCTGGGTCACCTCTGTTTTCCTTGAAATTCACTGCACTTGATCTGACTGACCTCTGAATCGCATCAATCGCATCAATCTGTCTGTGTTGACAACAATGACAATACTTTTGCAATGCTTTTGCTGCACCTTGCTCAACAATTTCTAGTCAACCTTTCGATTCCCAATCCTTTTTCTTCAACTTCCAACTTCTTGCGATGACCACACCTTCCATCCCTGCACCAAAATTCAAGAATTTTTCATGCACATTAATTTTAGATTCGATGACAACCATAGGGATGGACTTTAAGTGGCTTAATAAAGCAGGTTTAGCAACCCTCGTTTCCATACCATAATTAAAAATATATAAAGTCCTCCTACAAAATATTATAGCCAGTTATGACCATGATAGAGGTACGGTGAATATTAAATTATAAAATAGAAATTTACTTTTCAGCATCACCCCTAGAGATATTAATAGATTGACAGGTCTTCCATTCATTGGTTTTCCACAAGTAGCGATGAGGTTGCAACTGTATCTATATGAGAAAGCACACCTCGAAAGTAAGTACGGTCTCTCATTGGAATATTTGACAGGTATAAATCTTATAAATTATATTTTATTAATGTTCATATTTGTAAATTGACATCTAATTTTTTTATGCAGCTTTTGTCGCAAAATCAAAAGAGGTTTATCAATTGACGATGTTAACCATCAAACTTTTAAGGTCATTATCGAATTTTTCTAGGCCAGAGTAATTATGATGGGAAGAACAAAAATTCTATTTTGGATACTTAATTATATTTTACAATCTAAGCACGATCAAAAGTACGATTGGTGTACTTATATTTTGGATCAAATCAGGTCTTATTTGCACACGGTACAAATGGAAACCAACAAGATAGCCCATTGTGGGCATTGTTAATTTTCTTTTAGCTCTTTATTATGAGTATTTTTATAATTTGCAAACTACTCCTGTACCAACTGTAGTGCATGCAACACTACGGGATATTGCTATGTTAGCAGAGGAATTGAAGGTAATAACTACATCATTGACCTTGACATACTATTTTATAGTTTATCACATTCTCTTTTTTTTTTAATTTTTTTTTCATCTATATGTAGGGGAAGGCAAACAATACAAGGAGTAAACAGATTGCTGCCACAAGGGGTCAAAATTTGGAACAAACTCATGATTCTTAATACACAGGCTCTGAAGCAACACCTTTATAGAGATCACACAAATGTTCTGAGCAAGCAGCTACTCTTGGGGTTTCTCGTATACCTAGGTATGCATAAAATGTGCAAGCCGAATATAGTGTGGCCAACCCCTCCCCATTGCAACACAAATTCAACACGTTTAATTATCTTCAGGTAAATCTATGTGTAGTTAATTTGAATTAAGAAGATATTTTTTATTTTCAAAAGAATTCTAACAAAATATTTTTGATTGTTTTCAATTGATTCTCAAAATCAACAAGTAACATCACAAGTTAGAGGCCAAATTCCGCCACCACCTCCATTATAGCAAATGGTTGCATCACACTCACTAGTTTCACCATAGCCATAATTTCCACCAAATCAGTGATAGGCACCAATATAGCCTTTGACAATGCCTATACGAGGGCAAATCAGTATTGGAAATCAATTATTTTCACACATATCACAAGGAACTACACAAAGTTTTGGGTGTGGGTTGTCACACCCATAGAGATCACACATGCTAGCACCAAGTTTTGGGTATGGATGGTCTCAATTTACATTTTCAACAAATTCACAGGCACAAAAAGTTTCTATAGAGGGATTGGATAATATTCAACTTGATGAGGATTATCTTTTGCAGGGCAACATTTAAGGCTTCAAGGCAACATATGTGTTGAGAGGTAAAGGAGATCAATAAGAAGCCATTGACCCTACAACTCAGGATACACCATTGTCATCATCTCAAGGATCCAACCCTCCTTAGGGCCCTCAAACTGAGGATAATGTTGTAGATTTTAATAAAAATGTTTTATTAGCTAAAACCACAAAAGCTACAATTAATCAATTTGTGTTAAAATATTTGAAGGAATTGAAGGAATGGGAATATTGAGCAAAGATCCTTTTAAGGGAAATCAATACCCAATATAAAAATTATGTAAAAAGATATTTTATTTATTCTTTGGTTCATTTTGAACCAAAAAAGCTTGATGGCCTTCTAAAACAGGCCACATCAGGATCTGTTAAGTCTAATTTTATTGATGTTGGTATATTGGAGAACATTAATGTCGAAGCCCAAGCATTTTATAACTAGTGGGCTTATGATAAGAATAAAGTTGTAGTTGTTGAGGCTGTAAGAGATATGGCTGAGGTAAGAAATTTTTTTATGTTTCTATTTTGTATTGCAGTGATTTTTTTATATTTCTTTAAAATATTAAATAATTTCAATATAACCCTTTTGAATTACGTTTTCAATTTGTTTTTGCAGTCAAATTTTGAACACTTAAAAACATAGGTTAAGAGCATGGACGACAATCTTAAAAGGAGAAATTTTTGAATCATGCAATGGAAATGATAAATAAAATGCAACCAAAAATATCTGAAAATAATCATTTAAAAAAATACATCAATAAGAATCTCAAAGAAGATCCAAAATTGGTGCTTGAGAAAAAAAATAAAATGCTTCCAACAATACTTAAAGATCCAAAAAAAGAAGTGCAATTGGTGTCAAGTATTGTGAAAGTACATGATAACCTGGTGAGAGTTGGAGCACTGCCAGAAGAGAGTGACACATATGCCGACAAATGAAAAGAAAGGACAACAACAAATAGTGAAGCAACCAAGCACCAATTAAAAATTTGAAAATTTAAAAATATAATATGCTATCAAGTTGACTATAGTCAACAATTTTGTACAATGTAATATGTTTCTTTTTGAACTAATGATAATGACATTATCTCATTTTGTGTTTTCCATCATTCATAGTTTACTTGCATTTATAAATATGTGTTGCAATTTTAGTTTATTTCTGGCTAATATTGTTCACTATGGTCATTTCAACTACAAAATAACTATAGATAACATTACATATCAACATTTATATACCAATAATAAAATTTAAAACATGAAATATAGATATTTATCAATGAAGAGAGTTGAGACATCATGACATAAACATACAATTATAAAAACTGCAAAAATATATAAGACATGTAATTTTTGAAACACTAATGTGATATAAAACAACCATTCTATAAAATATTATAAATTTTGAACAATATTGTGAAATATTCTATGAAGTTTATGAAATCAAAACACTATTGTGTTTATCAATGTCAATGAAATAATGGAAAATTATCATTATGGAAGCTGAAACATTTCAACTTGTCCATAATAATTATGAAGCATAGTAGAAATTTGTGTCTCCACCATCTGATCATTGAAAGCATCATCATCGTAGTTATCGATCGTATTCGACATTCCTCTTATGTCTGCCAGGGAACTCTAGTATGCTAAAGCTCTGTCATACAAAAAGGTATCCAACTGATATGAAGACACATAAATTCTTAAATATTTTTCTAAATTTTTGTCAAGCCTGTAGCGGAGTTTAGATTTAACAAAAGAAAGTGCACTGAAAACTCTTTCATATTCGACTAAAACCAAAATAATTGTTTCACATAATTCATATAAATGAAAGTATTCACTTATTGTATCTTGTAAGATTGTTCTTGGATACAATTTTTACCACAAACATGCAGTGGAACCAATCTCATGGACACCTGTCATAAGTGATGTTTACACAACTATTGTTCTTTCAAAATGTGATGACTATTATTTTAAAATATCACTGTTGAGTATACCTTTTATTTCAACACCATTGACTTCCACACTCTTACTAAAATGGTCAATGAGTTTATCCATATATTTAATAAACAAATCATTTGCAGAATTGTATTCTGTACAAGGTCCCCAAAACAAGGGGTTAACCACACCCATGGCCTCGAGCAACTCATCTCTCTGAAACTGATCTCTTATCTCACTTGTCAAATATTTTACTATTTTTAACAAATTACACTTTGTTTTTTGTATAATAACATGAAATATACTATGTGTTACAGGAACTTCAAAATTTTCCACAACTATACTTGATTGCCTTTCAAAACAATAAACAGGTACCATATTTTCATGAACATTAATACAAAGATGATAATTGATGTTAAACTTCAAGAAGCTTTTTGGATTGTTCACGTTTATCAATGTATTCCAACTATCAAACAAAGGTTTTGTAAAATCTGCTTTAGATACATATATTGTATATGTAAGCACGCCTATTTTTTTCTCATCCTCATAAAATCAACGATATAGATGAATCTCTCTTGTGCAAGATTAATTAATTTGTTCATTTCTTTTAAAATTGGAAGAATATCACATAAGTTCAAAAGTGTTTTCAAGTCAGTAAAAAAGAACAACATATCTTTTGCCTTATCAACTATCCTACGATTTGCATGCATAAACCCTGTCAATGATTGATTATCTACAAAAACTCTCTAAGCAGGTTGATACAGTGAAATCCATCTTCTATCCACATATTTTAACAATTTTTTTCCTTCTGTAACTCCTAGTGCAATCTGTTGAAACTCTGCAAACCTTTTTGGACTTAATGAGAAATAAGAATGAATTTCACGAATAAGGTTTTCCACTTTAGCAACATTTGAAAATGTGCTCACAATTTTATATGCAATATTAACTCTATGATCCATACAATGAATGAGAATCATATATGGGGCAACTGTGGTTTGGAGTTGAAGACAAAGACTAGACTTATGACCTTACATAATAGCAGCTCCATCAGATCCAACACAAATTAACTTTGTTGCTATGTCTATATCATTCATTCCCGCAATATTCTTTAAACTATTGACAACAACATTATAAATGTTTTCTGCATTTGAACTTTCCAACATCTTATGTATTGCCAACAAAATAGGCCTTCTAATATAAGTTTGAAATGCGTACACATAATAAAAATCCAAGATGTGTTCTTCACAATTGTTACCTCATAAATAGAAAGTGAAATGAATCGGACAAGTTTTACTTGCTCCCTTATGTCTTCTTTCTCAACCAAAGATAAACATTTTACCATTTCCCAACCACTTTGGTCTGACCAATGAGAACTAGGAAGTTTTTTCACATTAAATAGACATAATAGCTGTTTATAATCAATAAAATCGAACATTGGTCTACCTTTCTTGAGAATATTGTAAACAACGACAAACTGCATACTTTTTGAATCTAAAACAGTCTTCTTTATTTTATGAAATTGAGCTGCAATTGTTCCACCTTTCTCAAAAATAGATTGTTATTGCTTTAAATGATTGTCATATTTTCTATAGCATATCTTAAATGCATACATTCTGATGCATCCTTCTACTTAACTTCTTTACTAACTTCACCATTACTTTTTATAACTTTTACATAAGTTTTCCCAATATGTTTTTCAATTGTATCAATCTTGTTTTGAAGCCTATGATCCTTACCAAGTCTCCAACTGTAAATTTTGCATCTACATCCTTTTTCATTGATTTAGTTATTCTCAGTCATGACAGGCTCAAGCAAGGGAAATATTTTTACCCATTCATTCTTAAATCCCCTTCCAAGTATCCAGGTAGACACTTTTCTTTTTTTAGAAATTTTTCTTGAAGATTCAAATGAAGCTTGTAATGGTTTTGATTTATCACTTTCATTTTCAAGGGTATTTTCATTAAAAGACATCTCTTTTTGGGGTGTATCTTCAAGTGGAGTCATATCAGGATCAACAGGGTATTCTGCATAGTAGTATACCATAATATTTTTTATCATTCTTGCATAAAAAATTTATAAAAAAATATTCAAATTGTCAATCAAGCATATATTAGGAAGTCAAAAATCATTTGTATCTTGAATTTGCACGGATGTCATTGGCTCATTGTATTTTGAAGTTTGGCTAAAATATTTGAGGATACTCTTTTCAGTAGAAGATTTGGTGCCCTTCTTTCCATCACTGGATGTCATTTTACTTATTACAAAAAACGTTTTCAAGTCAGTAGAGTAATAAAATGTTGAAGAGGGTGTAATTTCTAGAGGCCTTAAGATAATATTGTAAATAGAGTAAACAATTGTTTGGGTGGTAGATTATACATACTTATTTTATACCATTATTTATTATGATTTTATCAATTTATGCTACTAGTTCATTTTTTGGTGAAAGCACTTTAACTGACAAGAGCACATAGATAATTAACATTCAAATTGAAATCAATTTAAGAAAAATATTATTTAAGCACAAAATAATTGGTGATACTTATGTCAAAAAATATCATATTATAGCACAAAATGGTCTAGAAACAAAGAATCAAAATGTGTTCGAAGAAACAGAGCATAAATATGTCTTTAGAGAACCAAAGCATTTACTCATGTATAATCTTAGCAAGGAAAAAGGTATCTGAATTGAAACTAAGAATCAAAGAGTTTTAAAACATTCGAAACAGGGTAAAACAAAGAAAATATAAAAACTGATCAATGACCATCGGGATGTAGAAGAGGGCTCGGATATAATATTTAACAGAAAGAGAAAACAAAAAGAGAGAAAACAGGGGATAACATCTAGAACATGGAAAAATAGAGAAAAATATGGCAAGCAAAGCAGTAATAGAGAACTTGGTGTAGAAAGAGGTTCGGTATAGAATATGATCCAATTAAAAATGTTTTGATTATAGAAATGGTTTCGATCGAATGCAAAACATGTTCTACTTGCAAAATGGATCTGTTCGGTTGCAAAAGTGGTTCTTTCCAATTGTACAATAGGTTCTGACTACAAAATTGATTCAAGACGATTACAGAACAGGATATGGCTATAGAAGTGGTTCTGTTCGGTTGCAAAAGAGGTTCCTTCTGTAGAAATGATTCTGGACGATTGCAAAACAGTGTTGGGTTGCATAAGTGGTTATGTTTGGTTGCATAAGAGGTTTCTACTACAAAAGTGGTTCAATACAGTTGTAGAACAGATTTCGATTGTAGAAGTGGTTTCATCTGATTGCAAAAAAGGTTCCTGTAGAATAGGTTCTGAACGGTTTCAGAAGAGGTTTTGTTCGAATGCAAAATTGGTGGTGGTCAATCGTAAAAAAGGTTTGGGTCTTATGCAGAACTGTGTCAGAATGTTCATCAGATGCAGAACACATTCTGAAAATAAAAATGTATCCATGGGGTGTTAATTATATATAAAGGTATACTTGGCAAGTTGGGCAGGATAATTTAGAAATTTAAAATTTTAGGGTGAAAAGAGTACTCTATTTAGGCGGGATGGCTTGCAAATTTTTAAAAATAACCATGATACTCTTATCAAAGCACGACAAACCAACTCCTAAAATTTATTTGTTTTGAAATTTTTTGGCTAAATGGCCGACGTCCGAGTCCCCCAAATTTTGTAAATTTGGATTTTCAAAAATTATACTTTCTACCCAAATGGCAAAATTTCACCGCTATGTATAACCCTGCCAACTTTACAATGCTTAACACAAGAGTATGATTGAAGTAGTATTGGATAAGCTAATGGATCAAAAAAATTTAGAAGCTAATAATTAGATTTTAGGAGGTGATTTAAACTTAACTCTTTATAGGATTGAAGTGTGGAGTACTATTGCTAGAATGATCATTGGTTGATTACTTCAACCAAAGTTTAAAGTTAAGGGTCTAGTAGACATGGTGTCTATTAACCTAGTCCAAACTTGGAGAAATGTGAGGATGGGGGTTAATAAAAATTTGAAGAGGTTGGATAGATTCTTAGTTTTTGAGGGTTTGAAATAGGAAATTATAGACTGAAGTCATGGGTTAACACTAGATACGAATCTTATCACTCTCCCATCATGCTCCTTATAGCCAATTTTAAGTGTCTAAAAGAAGGCAACTTTGTAAATGTAGCCAAATCAGGATGGGTGAAGTTTGATCCCAGTTTGAGATAATTTGTTGGTATTCAATTTGTAATAAATATAAAAATGCTTAAGGTAGCAATTGTTTATTGGGTCTATAAAAAGAGATTTACGAATAAGCAAAAATTGAGGGATATTAAAGAGGAGCTTGCAGTGTATTAACAGATGAATTTGAAAAATATTTGGTTGAGGAATTAAGGATTAAGTATAAAGGTTTGTTACAAGATAAGATAAGATTATTGGAAAAGAGAGAAGCATGGTGGAGGCTCAAAAGTAGATCTCTCTAGATTGAAAATGGGGATGAGAACAATATATTTTTCTATAGTTTTACAAATCATTGAAAATAATATACAATTTAGGAGTTCCATGGTTAAGATAGAAGTAAAGTATCCTCCTTTAAAGGAATAGAAGATATGGCATAAGGTATTTTGGTCAACTATACAAGGATTTTGGTCAAGTCAATATAGCTGAAATAATCAAAACAACTTCTCTCCTTATCAGATTTATAAATAAGGAATCCAATGGTGAAGTGGTATAGAAAGTATTTAAGGAGGATCTTAAGGTTGATTTATCATCTTTCTAGAAAGGTAAGAGTCCAAGGCCTAATGACTAGAGTATGGAATTCTTCCTTAGGTTGTATGACATTTTTGGAGTTTAACCTGCTCAAGGTTGTGGAGGAGTCTAGGTAGTGAGGAATAGTAAATGTAGTCTTCAAGTCTACCTTCATTTCTCTAATTACAAAAAAAGGATAATCATTTTTCCTTTGATAATTTTAGGCCCATAACTTTGTGTAAATGTGTGTACAAAATCATAGTAAAATTAATTGCATCAATAATTATAAGGTTCTTCTTTGCTTCTATCTTTATTGAGCAGTTTGAGTTCTTGCATTGTAGATATATTTATAAGGTAATTAGTGCCACTTAAGAAATTATCCATTCTATTAAATCAAAAACAATGTTAGCAATGGTGATGAAGTTGGATCTCTTCTTGATTCTTTCTAGTGACCCGGTGGAGTGGGTTAAGCTGGTCAAAAAGAAGTATCTTAGCTCCAATTATTTCTTTGATGTTGAGACCACCCCCGTAGTGTCGACTTTTTGGAAATCGATGCTCCAAACCCGACATTTGATCAACCTGGGAGCCTGCTGGATTTTGGGTGATGGCAAACTCATTCTATTTTGGAAGGACAGGTGGGCATCTGAAGAAGCCCTTGGGTCGAGGGCGGACCTTGCTGGGCTGAGAGGGCTAACCGACCCAAACTCCCAACTCAGGGTTACGGATTTCATAAACCGGAGCACCCGTTTTCCTTGGTGGAAACTTCCAGTCGTGGAAGGGTTTAATAATGAGGTTACCTTTCTAGCAAACATCCTCCAATTGGTTTTAATTCCATCTTCGAGGAGGACTGACAGAATCATCTGGAGTGGTACGGAGGATGGTCTTTTTTCTGTTAGATCAACCCATGAGTTTCTTACCAGCAAGACTGCCCTGGATTATCGGTGGAAAACTGTTTGGAGGAAAGGGGTCATCCCTAAAGTGAACTTCTTTGCGTGGATCGCTTTCCACAACAAAGCCTTAACCATTGAAAACCTTCACAAGAGAGGTTTTGCCTTCCCCAACAGGTGTTACATGTGTCTAGCGGATTGCGAGACGAGGGATCATTTATTCCTGCACTACCATTTTTCCCACTTGGTTCTCAGCATTGTCCTATCCTCCTTCTAGATCCTCTGGTGCTCTCCCTGCTCCCTCAGATATGCTTTCCATCAATGGCCTAATCCTTTCAAGAATCCTAAACTCTGCTTCCTCCTTGAGGCCTCCTTCCATCATTCCATTTGGAAAATTTGGTTAGAGAGGAATGCCAGAATATTTGGCAAAGCCCCTAAAGTGCCTCCTTTTGTCACTCAAAGGGCCTTATCCTATGCCATTGAGAAATTTAATGCTGTTCCTAGTCCCCGTCCCCACATTTTGAGTGAAGAAGCGATTTTCAAAAAGATGAATCTCTGGCCATTTTCGGATGTTTTTAAAGGGCCCTATCGAAGAAGTGTTATTTGGACCAAGCCCCCCATGGGGTGGATTAAATTAAACTTTGATGGAGTGGCTAAGGGTAATCCTGGACCTGCTAGTGCTGGGGGTGTTGTTAGATATCATGATGGGAATCTTGTGATGGCCTACTGTGAATATTTGGGCTCCCAGACGAATCACTATGCCAAAGCCCGAGGTGCTCTGAAAGGTATCCAGATCCTCTCTGAGGATCCTCGGCCTCTAATTATTGAAGGTGATTTGCTCAACATTGTGAATTACCTCCTTGGCACCAAAAATCCATCCTGGAGAGTCTACAACATCGTTCTTGAGGCAAGAACGCTTCTTTCCCAATGTGGCAGGTGGAAAGCAAATCATATCTTTAGAGAAGGCAATTGCGTGGCTGACCACATGGCCAAAAAAGGGCTCACGACCACGTGTTTAGTCGTGTGGCAGTCTCGCTTCCCATTCGAGGTGGAAAGATTGGCCAGAGCAGACATCCCTTCATGAGGTTTTCCTCGCGTAGTTTTCAGAAGGCCCCTCTCGATGAGTATCGGAGCAGTGTGGCAGTTCTGTCCAATCCCTTGTGTGATTGTGGGTGCAAGTGTCTTGTGAAGCGCAGTCCTGTTTCCAAAGCTATTTGTTTTCAAGTTTCCAAGATGCACCAGATTTGGTGCCTTGTAGGCTATCAGCACATTCTTCTCCACCAAGGCGGTCTTGTTGTTTTTTCTGTTCTTGGCATTGGTTCGAGGTTGACATTTCAAAGCACCCATTCCCAATGATGCCCACACGTGTTTGGGACATTGGTGGTGTGCGAGAATGTTTGGGCTTGGATCTTGCCAAATCCTTGCCTTATATTTGGCACGCTCTTTCCAGTCCTTCCCATGCATGCAAGGAGGATGATTTTACGACTAAAGGGGTGGCAAGACCACGTGGCACATTTAGACAAAGGATGGGTGAGATCGAGATTTGCGTGGCACCTTTCCTTTTTTGCCTTGGCTTACGACGTTGGATCCGGGTCGATTATGGGAGGTGGCTCACAGTCAGATTTATCCTCCCTCCTCCTGTTTTATATTTATGATTTTTTGTTTCAATCTCTGTTGTTGGAGTATTCTACAGGTGGTTAACCATGGTTGGTCCCTTCATCGAGCCCTCTACCCCATCCCTTTGCGATGAGGTGTGCATGTTCATGAAAGCTAAGAAGCTGTTGCCCTTCCTAGAAAAATTTGCTGGCCCTGACCAGGAGATTTCGTAGAGCTTCGTTGACACTTGGACCCAGGGTGATGTGGTCATGAAAGGTATTAATATTCGTGTTGTGGCTATTTTATTGGCGACGATCACTGGTTTACCGATCCATGGGTGGGTCATCAAGAGAGATAACCATAATTGGGCCGAGGAGCTGGAGCAGCTCCCTTATAAAGGGAGAAACCTCAGATGGGACAAGTCATGCCTCCTCTGGTCTGCCCTCCCTAAGCCTTACAGGTCTACCATGATTCCTATCATGCAATATATTACATGTGATGATCCCGAAAAGCCTCTCTAAATCTTTCAAATTAGCTTCTATAACCACCTCCGTGATGCCAGGAAAGTGAGCTTTCCTGATTACCTTATGCACTCCCTTGGCCTTGCCATTGAGAAGAGTAGGAAAGCGTCATCCCCTCCCATACATCAAGACCTCATGGCGGTCATTTACAGGCATGCCCTGGCCATGCACCCTCCTCCTCAGGTTGTCAACCCCTTGAATTCCCAAGCCCCCCGCAATGTGTCCTCTCCTGTCTAGGGCCAAGCCTTCAACCCCTTTAGAAACAACCCTCCCAAAGCACTGATGGGCCTTCCCCCTACAACTTCTCTGTTTTTTCTCAGCCAAAACACAGTATTGGTGGTAAATCCTCCATTCTAGGTAGATCCTCCCAACGTCTGAGGAAATCCAAAAAGGAATAGAAGGATGTCCTTTCGCAACAGATCCCGTCGGATACTGAGAGTGATAGGGAGATTCGTCTTGGCAATTCTCTTCTGGACCTAGATTCAACCATTCTCACTATCGTCAATTCCATGATTAAAATCCTAAAGCAGGACCAAAAGCGCCAGAATTCGATGGATCAAGAGGATCGGGATTAGCAGTTCCTAGTGTCTTGGTTGTTTTGCTTCCACTTGATATTCTCACAATGACACTGAGAGGGGGGGTGAATCAGTGTAGCTTTTAAAATTCAAATCTACAACACTTAAAGCTGAAGCAAAGAGAACTTAAAAATAGGTAAAGCAATTTTCACACAAGAGAGCACACCACAACACACAATGTAACGAGGTTCACCAATTTGGCTACTCCTCAAAAATGACTGCTTGGAATCCAATCCAAATCCAGCCTTTTGCAAAACACCAATTTTATAAACACTTTACCAGCACCCACTGGAAGGAGCACCAACCCCTTATTTATCTGCTACAACAGAAAGGAGCACCAACCCCTAATGCCAAGCACCAACTTGGACTGCAATTTTGAATTATTTTAAATGACATACAAATGCCTTCGCTGTTTACATGACCCTGACTGGTCTGTAATTAATTAAACTCTGCACGCTCCCACGACTCTGCTTATCTCTCTCTTGGCCCTCTTCTAACCCTCTTTACACAACAAATTCTCACTTACAGTAGCAACGATATTCTTCACACAGACCTGCTTTTATAACATATAAGTCTCTATTTTTTAGCTTCCATATTTACCCATGCAACCCGTAACTGTTCTTTTAATATTCTCTTCTGCCACTTGTCAACTGTAACTCCTTCTTGGTGTAACTCCTTTTGTATTATTAGAGTGTGCATTACGTTACATGCTACGTATATCTCTACCATGACTGTACGTCTTCTTGAACATGACTGTTCGTATTCATTTATGTGCATGCATGTATTTTATGATTCTATTAATGCGACTGTTCGATTTACTCCAGTTAACTCCAGTTCTTAAAAAGCTGCATGATTGCATCTATAACTGTCGCATTTACTCCAGCTAACTCTTCTTATTTTGGTTGCATGCCTTTCCTCTAAAACTGCCCCTTTAACTGTTGTTATGTTCCAGTTAACTGTCTGTTATCATGCTATTGTGACCTGTCACAAAATTGTGACACTTTTGTATATTTCTGCCCTTCTCGCCTTTTACCCGTGAAAATACAACATGTCATGAAATCATGACAGTTTTCGCCTCCTTGTCCACTTCTTCGCTTGCACCCGTGAAAACTAGACATGTCATGAAATCATGACACTTTCACCTTCTCGCTACTCTTCTTGGCTTGCTCTAGCGAAAACCAGACATGTCACAAAATCGTGACACTTTCGCCTTCTCGCTACTCTTCTTGGCTTGCTCTAGCGAAAACCAGACATGTCATGAAATCGTGACACTTTCGCCTTCTCGCTACTCTTATTGGCTTGCTCTAGCGAAAACCAGACATGTCACAAAATCGTGACACTTTCGCCTTCTTGCTACTCTTCTTGGCTTCAACCAGTGAAAATAGAACATGTCACGAGATCGTGACATATTTCTCTGCCTTATGCCTTTTTTGCCTTCCGTTTGTGAAAACGAAACATGTCGTGAAATCGTGACATCTTTCTCTGCCTTATGCCTTTTTTGTCTTTGGCCCGCGAGAACGGAACATATCGCGAAATCGTGACATCTTTATCTGCCTTGTGCCTTTTCTGTCTTTGGCCAGCGAAAACAGAACATGTCACGAAATCACGACACTTTTCGCTTCCTTGCACTTCTCTTTGACCCTGTCACAAAATCATGACACTTTTTCTCCTTGGCGCATTCTGTTCGAACCTGTCACGAAATCGTGACACTTTTTCTCCTTGGCACTTTCTGTTCAAACCTGTCACGAAATCGTAACACTTTTCATCCTTGGCACTTTCTGTTCGAACCTGTTGCGAAATTGTGACACTTTTCATCCTTGGCGCTTTCTCTTCAAACCTATCATGAAATCGTGACACTTTTCATCCTTGGCGCTTTCTCTTCAAACCTATCATGAAATCGTGACACTTTTCATCCTTGGCGCTTTCTCTTCAAACCTGTTGTGAAATTGCGACACTTTTCATCCTTGGCATTTTTTGTTCAAACCTATCACGAAATCGTGACACTTTTCATCCTTGGCGCTTTCTCTTCGAACCTGTCGTGAAATCATGACAGTTTTTCCACTGGCCTTATTTGCTTCCAACTTGTCGCAAAATCGCGACAGTTTTTCTACTTGGCTTCTTCCCTGCCAACATGTCGCGAAATCGCGATAGTTTTTCCACTCGGTTTCTTCTCTGCCAACTTGTTGTGAAATTATGACAGTTTTTCCACTTGGCTTCTTCTCTACCAACTTGTCACGAAATCGCGACAGTTTTGCCAGCATTTTCTCTCTCCTCTGATATGTCACGAAATCATGACAGTTTTGCCAGCCTTTCCTCTCTCCTCCGATATGTCACGAACTCGCGACAGAAAACATGTCGCGATATCGCAACAATTTTCTTACTTGTCTTTTTTTTTTATTTTTTGAATTTGGGCCACTTTTGTATTCTTGGAAATTCACTATACATGTTCTGACTGACCTCTAAACTTCTGTCCACTGCATCAACTGATCTATCTGTCTGTGTTGACAACAATGACAATACTTTTGCTGCACCTTGCTCAACAATCTCCCCCTTTGGAATTTTTGTCAACACTCATGCACTCTCCTGTAATTCTTCTCCCCATTTGAAAATAATACCAAAGGGCTACTGTAGACTCCCCCTGAGTCTATGCACAACATTCTCAGATACACATTGTTATAGTTAGCAAAAATCATGAGTATGAGAAAAACTATAAACATAGGCATAAATACTCCCCCTAAGAATGTGATCCCAATTGATAGTCAGTTCTTGGGAAATGTGACTACTCCCAACTTACTCCGAAGGTACTCAAAAACTTCCTTTGGCAATGGTTTTGTGAATATATCTGCTACTTGCTCTGTAGTCGGAACAAAATCCAATTTGACCTCACCTTCTACAACTTTATCCTTCAAGAAGTGATACCGAATTGCAATATGTTTGGTTCGAGAATGCATAACCGGATTCTTTGATATGTTTATAGCACTGGTGTTATCACATTTAACTAAAATTGGCTCTTTGAAGTGAATACCAAGATCTTTTAGTGTTTGTCTCATCCATAATATCTGTGTACAACATGTTGTTGCTACAATGTATTCTGCCTCTGTTGTGGATAGAGAGACTAATTCTTGTTTCTTGCTATGCCATGCTACCAGCCTATCTCCAAGATAAAATGCTCCTCCACTGGTATTCTTTTTGTCATCAATACATCCTGCCCAATCTGCATCAGAATATGCAATAAGAGTGAAGTCCTTACCTTTTGGGTACCACAACCCATACTCCATAGTACCCTTGAGGTACCTAAAAATCCTCTTTACAACTGTCACATGAGTCTCTTTGGGACTAGCCTGAAATCTTGCTACCATGCATACTGCCTGTAATATATCTGGTCTAGTGGTTATCAAATACAACAGGCTTCCAATCATAGACTTGTACATGGTTTGATCTACATCTGGAGATTTGTCATCCTTGCTCAACTTGCAACCTGTTGTCATGGGAGTGTTGACAAGTTTACTATCCTCCATTGTGAACTTTTTCAACATTTCTTTCACATATTTTACTTGAGAGATAAAAATGCCCTTTTCACTTTGATTGACTTGCAGTCCGAGGAAATAAGAAAGTTCACCAATCATTGACATCTCAAATTTTGTCTTCATTTTATTTGCTATGTCTCTACAATATTCATCCATGTTGTTGTCAAATATTATATCATCTACATAAACAACAAGTACAATAAGATGGCCATTCTCTATTTTGATATATAAATTGTTGTCCACCATACCTTTCTTGAACCCCTGTTTAATAAGATAGTTATCCAGCCTTACATACCATGCTCTAGGTGCTTGTTTCAGACCATACAATGCTTTCTTTAACCTGCAAACAAAATCGAGATTGTCACCGAGTTGGAAGCCATCTGGTTGTTCAATGTAAACCTCTTCTTCCAGTTTTCCATTCAAAAATGCAGATTTTACGTCCATTTGATATACTTTGAAATTTTTATGAACTACTAAAGCCAAAAACATTCTGATTGCTTCTAGTCTAGCTACTGGTGCAAAGGTCTCCTTAAAATCAATACCTTCAACCTATGCATAGCCTTTCTGAGACCAGTCTTGCTTTATTCTTTACAACCTGTCCATATTCATTCAATTTGTTCTGAAAAATCCATTTAGTACCGATTATATTTTTATTTGCTGGTCTTGGTACTAACTCCCAGGTTTTGTTTTTCTCAATCTAATCTAGTTCTTCATTAATTGCCTTCATCCAACTTTCATCTGTGCTTGCTTCAACAATATTTTTGGGCTCAATGCTAGATAATAGAGAGTAGTTTCGAACTAATGCTCTTCTTGTCTGAATACCAACTGTGGGGTCCCCAATAATCTGTTCTCTGGGATGATTTTTCTGTCAGTTTCCTTTTATAAATTTCTTGTTTTCTTCTTCTTCTGAGTCAATTCTTAAATTATCTGGGTCAATTTTCTAATTCTCTTCTGTTTCCATTTCTTCATCTCCTTTAATGACTTCTTCATAAACAGGGTAGTTTTCTTGATAAATGATTTCCTGTTCTCTACCTTCATCAACTTTCACATCAGCACTCTTCACAATTTTCTTTAGCCTCTTGTTGTAACATGTGTAGGCTTTGCTTTTTTTCGAGTACCCAAGAAAAATACCTTCGTCAGCTCTATCTTCAAACTTATCGAGATTATCTTCAGTTCATTTGATATAACACTTGTTGCCAAACACTTTGAAGTATCTTGATGTTGCTTTCCTGCCGAACCATAGCTCATAAGGTGTTTTGTTTTCATGCGTCCTTAACATGCACCTGTTTTGAATGTAAACTGCAGTATGTACTGCCTCTTTCCAAAATCTGTCAACTATTTTGTTCTCGACCAACATTGTCCATGCCATTTCTTGCACTCGTCTCTGTTCTTCCTTTCTACAACACCATTCTGCTGAGGTGTCCTTGCTGCTGAAAACTGTCTTTTGATCCCATATTTTTGACAGTACTCTACAAACTCTTCTGAGATAAACTCTCCTCCTCTGTCTGATCTTAGGCATTTAATTATTTTTCCAGTCTAATTCTCAACCTGTTTTTTAAAACTCTTGAACATCTCAAAAGCATCTGATTTAAGCTTTAAAAATAGTACCCATGTCATCCTGAAGTAGTCATCTATGAACAGCATAAAGTATTTGTCACCATTTATGCTTTGTGTTCACATGGGTCCACATAAATCAGTATGTATCAGCTCTAACGGTTTGCTTGTGAAGTATTCTTTTGCTTTAAATGTGGATCTAGTTTGCTTCCATTTTTGGCATGAAGCACATATGTTGTTTACTGGTTTGCCAATGGTAGGTATATCTCTTACTGCTCTTTTTGAACTTATTTTTACCAGATTGTCAAAGCTAATATGACCAAGCCTCTTGTGCCACAGCTAATTTTCATCTTCCTGTCCAATCAGGCATGCTCCTTCTGAATTTTTTGAGAGAGTATATAGATTTCTAGAAGTCCTTGATCCAGTAGCTATCAGCTTCCCACTGTGTGCTTTTTTGACTTCACAGCCCTGCTTCTTAAATATGACTTCATGACCTCTGTCACAGATTTGACTTACGCTCAGTAAGTTGTTCTTCAAACCAATTACAAACAGAACTTCTTTGGAATTTATCTTTCCATCACTTATCTTGACTGATCCTTTGCCAACTATCTTGAATCCATCATTGTTTCCAAACTTTACAGAGCCCCCTTCATATTTCTGTAACGTTTCAAATTTTTGTTTATCTCCTGTCATGTGACTGGAGCATCCACTATCCAATATCCATGGTGTCGTTTTGTTCTGTGCTTTGAAAGTTGTCTGAACAATCAAAGATTCCTTTTCTTCTTGGAGTTTCTCCTTTCCTTTCTGGAGTTTCTCCTTTTCTTTCCATTCTGATTTGATAGCAGTTTTGGCTATTTGTTTTGCCTTTTCCCTTTCATTATCTTATGCCTATTTTTCAAAAAAAAATTTGTTTTGTTTCAATCCGTTTGGTTGAGATTTTCTACCCTGATATTTATTTGCTGCAAAGGTGCTTCTACAGTTTCTTGCAATGTGTCCAAAATTGTGACAGTTATAACATTCTACTGCATAATCCATCAAGGGTGAAAAGACATTTCTACTTGTGAAATTTCTTTGTCCTATATTATAAATGCAGTATGAAATCTTATGACCGTAAGCATTGCATTTAAAATAATAACCAGAAAATGAATGATTGAACCTGGGAGATGGTCTTTGCCATTTTGAAGTAGGAGCCACAAATTTTCTTCTCCTTTGCTCTGTGAATTTTATGAATCCCTCACTGTCAGCACTCTTCTCTTGCCTGGCACTATTGCTTTCTTTTGTCTGATTCAATTTTCCTTGATCAACCTTGATCTTATCTTCTTCCTTTACTGGTTCTATAGTCATGGCCTTTGATCCGCTTGACGATTCTCCTTCGACAAATCCCAAGCCAAATTTGATGCCTGTAGTCCTCTGACTATTTATAATATCTGCAAGCTTCACAAAACTTCCTTCAAGTTTGTGATAGCAACTCAATTTTTGATTCTTTTCTTCTAGCTGCATTCTTAAGACAACAATCTCTTCTTCCAGTTTGCTACACTCATCTATTTTCATGGTTAACTGTACTTCGAGTTCTTCAGACATTTTCTTAATTTTTTTTGTCTGTACTTTCAAACTGTTTATTATGTCATTAGCATCCTCAAGCTTTCTTGAGACCTTTTTATTCTTTTTCCTTTCTGTACTCAACTCTTTAAGTGTTGCAACCAACTCTCCTTCCCAGTATATTTCAGCCTCATCATTACTGTTTTTGTCACCTTCCTATTTTTCTTCTATTTTTTCTTCTTGAAATGCCATGAACAGAGCTTCACCTGTTTCTTCTTCAGAGTCCTCACCTGAGCTATCTTCAGAAGAGCTGACATTCTTAGATATGAAACTTTTATTTTTAAAGTTGTTTTTTCTAAAGCTTGGTTTCTTCTTCCAGTCACTTCTTTCTTGGTGTGACCCTTCATCACTTATGGTTTTCTCATTCATTGGACACTTAGCTGCGAAGTGACCGATGCCTCCACAATTGAAGCACTTAAGCGATAATTTTCCTCTATATTTCCCTTTTCCCTTTGTAAGTTTCCAAACAAAGTTAGCTTCCGCTTCATCCGATATCTCTTCATCCTCAGATTCTTATTCAGCTTTTATATTTTTCTATGCTTTAAAAGCAACCTCTCTGTCTATGGGCTTAGTTTGTCCTATTCTCATTTCGTATGCAGTTAAAGAACCATGCATCTCATCCATGCTAAAATTATTTAGATCTTTAGCCTCTTCTATTGCAGAAACTTTAGGATTAAATATTTTGTGAAGAGTTCTAAGTACCTTTTTCACGACAACCGCATCTTCAATTTCTTTGCCGAGTCCTCTAATTGCATTAATGATTCCATTGACTCTCAGCATATAGGCCTCTATATTCTCATTGTCACTCATTTGTAATGCTTCGAACTGAGCTCGATGCGTTTGTAGCTTGGCTTCCTTGATCTTGTTGTCTCCTTCATGGATGCTCTTCAGTTTGTCCCATATGTCTTTTGCCGATTTACAGCTCATGACCCTTATCAGTTCACTGTCTACTAGCCCACACATTATGGCATTCTTTGCTTTGGAGTTATTCTCAAACTTTTTCTTCTCAGCAGTATCTGTTGGAGGAGTAGTGGGTACTGTGTATCCACTTTCTACTGACTCCCAAATGTCATATCCTAATGCACTCAGATATGTCTACATCCTTAGTCTCCAGAATGAGTAATTAGTTCCATTGAACAGAGGAGCTTTGTTTGATGAGAATCCTTCGCTACCTGCCATTGTGTTCCTTCCAAGATCACATTAGCTAATTAAGCTTGTTCAGGAACCTTGCTATGATATCAATTGATATTCTCACAGTGACACTGAGAGGGGGGGTGAATCAGTGTAGCTTTTAAAATTCAAATCTACAACACTTAAAGCTGAAGCAAAGAGAACTTAAAAATAAGTAAAGCAATTTTCACACAAGAGAGCACACCACAACACACAATGTAATGAGGTTCACCAATTTGGCTACTCCTCAAAAATGACTGCTTGGACTCCAATCCAAATCTAGCCTTTTGCAAAACACCAATTTTACAAACACTTTACCAGCACCCACTGGAAGGAGCACCAACCCATTATTTATCTGCTACAACAGAAAGGAGCACCAACCCCTAATGCCAAGCACCAACTTGGACTGCAATTTTGAATTATTTCAAATGACATACAAATGCCTTCGTTGTTTACATGACCCTGACTGGTCTGTAATTAATCAAACTTTGCACGCTCCCACGAATCTGCTTATCTCTCTCTCGGCCCTCTTGTAACCCTCTTTATGTAGCAAATTCTCACTTACAGCAACAGCGATATTCTTCACGCAGACCTGCTTTTATAACATATAAGTCTCTATTTTTAGCTTCCATATTTACCCATGCAACCCGCTACTCTTCTTGGCTTTCTCTAGCAAAAACTAGACATGTCGTGAAATTACAACACTTTCACCTTCTCGCTACTCTTCTTGGCTTCAACCAGTGAAAATGAAACATGTCACGAGATCGCGACATCTTTCTCTGTCTTGTACCTTTTTTGCCTTTCATCTACGAAAATGGAACATGTCACGAAATCATGACATCTTTCTTTGCCTTGTTCCTTTTCTGTCTTTGGCCTGCGAGAACGAAACATGTCGCAAAATTGTGACATCTTTCTCTACCTTGTGCCTTTTCTGTCTTTGGCCAGCGAAAATAGAACATGTCACAAAATCGTGACACTTTTTGCTTCCTTGCACTTCTCTTCGACCCTATCGTGAAATCGTGACACTTTCTCTCCTTGGCGCTTTCTGTTCGAACCTGTCACGAAATCGTGACACTTTTTCTCCTTGGCACTTTCTGTTCGAACCTATCGTGAAATCGTGAAACTTTTCATCCTTGGCACTTTCTGTTTGAACCTGTCGTGAAATTGTGACACTTTTCATCCTTGGCTCTTTCTCTTCGAACCTGTCGTGAAATCATGACACTTTTCATCCTTGGCGCTTTCTCTTCGAACCTGTCGTGAAATCGTGACACTTTTCATCCTTGGAACTTTCTCTTCGAACCTGTCACGAAATCGTGACACTTTTCATCCTTGGAACTTTCTGTTCGAACCTGTCATGAAATCGTGACACTTTTCATCCTTGGCGCTTTCTCTTCGAACCTATCACAAAATCACGACAGTTTTCTTTGCTTGCGCCTTCTTTCCGAACATGTCACGAAATCACGACAGTTTTTCCATTGGCCTTCTTTGCTTCCAACTTGTCCCGAAATTGTGATAGTTTTTCTACTTGGCTTCTTTCCTGCCAACATGTAGTGAAATCGCGACAGTTTTTCCACTTGGCTTCTTCTCTGCCAACTTGTCGCGAAATCGTGACAGTTTTTCCACTTGGCTTCTTCTCTGCCAACTTGTCGTGAAATCATGACAATTTTGTCAGCATTTTCTCTCTCCTTCGATATGTCGCAAAATCGTGATAGTTTTGCCAGCCTTTCCTCTCTCCTCCGATATGTCGCGAACTCGTGACAGAAAACATGTCATGATATCGTGACAGTTTTCTTACTTGTCATTTTCTTTGATTTTCTGAATCTGGGCCACTTTTGTCTTCTTGGAAATTCACTGTACATGTTCTGACTGACCTATGAACTTCTGTCCACTACATCAATTGCATCAACTGATCTATCTATCTGTGTTGACAACAATGACAATACTTTTGTTGCACCTTGCTCAACACCACTTTCCTTGTTCTAGTTTTTTCGGCCTTTACTTGTTGTTCTCTCGGGTTTGTTCCATTATGTTTTTTGGTTTTCCAGGCCTAAATGCCTTTTTTGCAGCCTCCAATATTTTAGTCTAAGGTCTGCTTTACTTGCAATTAGGCTTATTTTTACAGCCAAGAGGTATGATACATCATTAGATATTTGGCTAATTTTGTACATAAGGTTTTGGGATCCTCTATAAAAACCCACTGTTAATATATTAAAATAATTACCAAAAATTTGGATCTCTTCAAGGTATTTGATAGAGTAAACTGGCTATATATAAGACTATTAATTACTCAAATTGGGTTCTATGTGTAGATGGTAAGTTGGATTATGGTATGTTTGTGTTCTATTTAATTTTTTAGTATTGATTAATGGATCAACTTCTCAATTCCTAAAATATTCTTAGGAAATAAGACAAGTTTACCTCTTATCATCACTATTATATCTTCTAGTAGCTAAGGAATTAAGTAGATGCACTTAAAAATCCAAGATATTAGGAGTAGTAAAGGGTATTAGAATAGGTAGGATACTTGAAGTCACCCATATAATTTCTGTAAATGATGTTCTTCTTTTCACAGATGGAATAGTGAGAGTAGCATAGTAATTAAAATAGTCTTTGAAATTTTTTTGTCTGGTAACATATATGTAAATTAATGTATAGAATTTCAAGCATATTCTTTAACTGTGTGGATTAGGATTAGGTTGTATTAATAGGTCAAATATTTCCCTTTAACATAATTTATCTCCAAGAGGGGTTTAAATATTTGGGTTCTTTTTTGAACTCAGTGACTACTCTAAACAAGACTAGAGTTTGTTGATAAGAAGGTGGAGAGAAGAATTATTATATGGTGAAATAGATGTCTCTCTTTGGGATGGGGAGATTGACTTTGGTCAAGTATGTGATAGAGGTGATACATTATATTGGAAATATTTGGCTCACATACCAAAAGGAGTATTGGAAAAAATTAGACAATTAAGCTACAATTTTTTATGTCAATGAAAATGGAAAAGGAAGGCATTCCCTTGGTTAATTGACAATCCTTAGCCAAGCCCAATAAAAATGGAGGATGGGGAATTAAGAACATCCACCTATTTGGAAAGGCTCTAACAACCAAATGTGTTTGGAAGATAATATCAAAGATAAGCTTATGGAATAAGATTATTCAAGAAAAATATTTAGAGCCACTCATAGTTGAGGAGTGGATAAGGGCCCTAGTAAAGAAAATCCATAACATTTCAATCTATTGAAAGGTAATGATCCAGGCCTGTTATCTAGAGGAAATTAGCTCACTTGGAAAATAGGGGATGGATCAAGGATAAGGTTGGGCTTAGATCCTTGGATAAGATTATAGAGGTATACACAAACTGCCAAATAAGGTAATTTATATCTTAAGAGCTTAGGATATTGTAACTCTTACCCAATCGATTGATCCAAAATCATCTATAAAGTGGATGCGGGGATGGAAGGAAGCAAAAAATTTAGGGCTTCAAGACTAGGAGGCACACCAATGGAAACAATATGTGGGGATACTTAAAAATAAATATATCAAGTTGTGAGAGGAAGTTGATCAATTGGTGTGGACAAATAATAGAGCCATGACTGAGTACACTCCAATGTTGGGGTATAAGACTCTATTGGAAGATAGCAACAATGATTCAAAATTGTGGTGGAAGTCACTCTTGAAACAAAAAGCCTTGTTGAAGACAAGACTGTTCCTATGGCTTGCCATAAAATAAGATTTTGACATGGGAGTTACTACAAAAAAGGAGTTAGAATGGTCCAAGAAGGTTTCATTTATGTTTTTCAAACAACAAAACAATTGATTATGTGTTGGTATATTTCTCTTTTACTATATATGCTTGTAGGGAGTTTATTGCACAATTAAAGCTTCTCGTAGGATGGAAAGAAGATTTCCTAATATAGTGTTTGAAATCATGGATTTAAAATAGGTTGTACAAAGGTTTTATAGCTCTCTCATTGTTCATGTCATGGGAAGTATAGATTGTTGGAATATATTACATTATTTGGTATATGTTAATGTACCACCTTGGGTACATCTTTAGATTATGAGTGCATCTTAGATTAGGGTTTACTTTATGCAATGTAATAAGTGCACAAGTATTATTAGAATGTGTAAAGTATTCAATAATATAAATGTTCATAATAGTCCATGTGCACATGAGTCCATAGAATAGGAAGGTGAAGAGTCACGAGAATATGGAAGGCCAAGAGTCACATCCCACTATATATTGACCTTTGTGTGAGCATATGATATGACACAATATAGAGAAGAAGTAGAGAGTAAGGTATAGATACAATGTAAAGTATGTATGATATGGAGAGTTTGAGATCTCCATTCTATATCAAAATACTATTTTTGTAAACTTTTATTAATGGTATTTTTTTGAGTTATTGCAAAATTATTTCATGAGTTTTATATGCTTTAAATATTTTTTTTATCTTATATTTGATATAACATGATTATTCTAGATCGTGTGGTTGTTTTCCATTAAGTATTTAGCATCAAAAGTTAACAGTGGTATCAGAGCCACAAGGGGGATTTAGAGGATATAGGGAGAGTCACAAGAGATATTGAGAGGATATAGGGAGATTTAATTTTTTTTAAATTTAAAGTTATTTTTTGGCTAGAGTCTTTCCATAGGGTTGCAGGAAAACTCATGAAGACTAGAACTTGAGAAAGATTGCTTTCCACTGGATTGAAGGATAACTAGTGAATATTAATGATTTTTAGAGATCTAGAGATTTAGATGCATTTGGTTGTTTTTGTCTAATTGTAGAAAATCAATTCTCAAAAGTTGATAAGCTTCCTACAATGGATAGATAATAATTTTATCTTCGATTGCATGAAATTCTATGTGATTTCCTCGTGTAGGGATTAGTTTTTGGTTGTAGTAAAATAGTAGACATTGAATATTGAGGAGGTCCAAGAAAAATACCCCATTGGAGATTGAAGATAGAAGGTTGAGAAGACCCGATAAGGAGGTATCCATATAAGATTGAATATTGAAGAAGTGGCCATTGGAGGAGATTTGAAGAAAGCTCGAGGTAGAATATTGCAAACAGAAGAAGCTCCTAAAAAGAAGAATTTGGGACAATTGTTGCCATTTGACAACATGCCCAAAAGAAAGAAGGATTGGGTAAGAAGTCTGCCAAATTTTAGAAAGTATTTTTGAAGACCTCAAGAAATTCAAATTATTAAGGAAGAGGTAAGCCAAAGAGGTCAAATTTGAAGTGAGAGCTAAGGAGGAGAAAGAGGATTGAAGAGACCATCAATTTGAAATATTTGAATACATCCATAAAGGATTTGAAGGCTAATTTGCAGAGGAGAAGATTGTTGATTTTTGCAGCAAAAGTTGAAGGTGATATAAAGTTGCAAACTGAAGAAGAACTAGGTAGATTTTGAAGTGCCCTTGAACAACCAATTGAAGAAAGGTTTGATAGCAAAATAAGGCAATAATTTGGAGGAATTGAATTTTGTTTTTGGACAACAAGATAAAGGATAAAAAATTAGTTTTTGGAGCAAGGAATTAAAGAGTTTTTGTCTACAAATTTAGGCAGCATTAGAAGAAGAAAAGAGAGTTATGTTTTGGAGAAGTCTGGGATATATTTGAGAGATATTTGTATAGAAAAGCAAAGAAATATTTGGTAGCAATTAAAGCTACAAATTACAGAATGCTTGGACAACAATAAGGTAGAATTTGAAAGAGGATAATTACTGCAAATTATAAATATTTTGGACAACATTGGGAGAAGAAATTTATCTCCAAATTTCAAAGAGTTAAAGCAACAAGTTGAAGGAGATATAACAAGTCTTGAGGCAACAATTTTAGTATAAAGTAAAGCTACAAATTTGAAGGTATAGAAAAACAAGTTTGAGTAGCAAGAAAGAAGAGGAGACAAGCTACAAAATACAACCAAAGAGGTTAAAATTAGGTTCTTAAAAGAGTATTTTTTTTTTTTTTAAATATAATTTAATTCAAGTTTATTTAGCACCATATTAGAGTTATTAGAATTAGAAAAATAAGTCTGAGTTAAAATTCTTCAAGCCAAGAGAGGAGGTAGCATTTTCATATTAGAACCTGCACAATACAACAACAAATATTGGAGTTAAAACTTGCTTGAAAGGGAGTGATAAGAAGAAGTAGCATATGTTGTTTTTATAATTAAAGTGTAGATTTTTTATAAGTCTTATTGAGTAAGAGAAAGAGATCTAATAGTGATCAAAGGCAAGGCATATTTAAGGTGTCTAAAGACACCAAGAAAGGCACTAAATATTGTAGAGTATATTGGTAAGAAGTAGCCACTAAAGAAGTGGCAAAACCACCATATTGAAGAAGATAGCCATTTTCACCATTCGACCAATGCAGAGCATTGGAAACTGCCATTAAGTTTAGAAATATAGAGTCACCATACATAGGAGGAAAGGAGCACCAACGTAGAGCATTGGAAACCACCATCAAGTTTGGAAAGGTGGAGGCACCATACGTAGGAGGAAAGGAGCACCATTGAAGCTTAGAAGAGCCACCAAAGTTGTGCAACTAGCTTGAGGTGGAGGAGCAAAACATCATCATCATCAAAAGCACTAGTCAAAGAAGAGAGACTGTGGCATACAAACAGATAGCAAACGTAGAACATTAATGAAGGGTAAATTAGGGTGAGTCAAGTATCAAAGTTTACATAACCCAAGTGGATGTTGGATATTGAAGATGCCATGCATCAGATGAAATGCCCAAGATATCATAACACTTGAAGAATGTTTCACTATTGAGAGTTACATAGTAAGAAGGTAAAATGAAATTAGCTAAAAGTTGGGTTTATCAAAATTATTTGTTATGGTGTTTCCAAAGAAAATTTCATTCAAGGTAGTGGAGGTGGTGTTTAATGAAATATTGAAGGTAAAATTCTCTAACCTACTTAGAATCATATGGAACTTAAAACTAAAAACTATGTAGAGGTTAGGGCACTTCTTCTAGAGATTAAAATTTCTATTGAAAATGATGAAAATATATTTAAATTAAGGATAATTAAAAAATTATTATTAATGCTATCAAGAAAAATGGATGTAGTGTTTAGAAAAAAATAACATTATTCCAAATATCCATCAATTATTCTTGAAGTTAGTATCTTGGAAATGTTAGCTTATCTATAGAGAAGGAAACTGGGTGGAAAATAATTTAGCCAATCATGGTGTTGGTATTTATCTTGGCAAAATATAAATTTTAGAAGGCAACTATTAAGTGAGATTTTATCTCTTAATAGTTGATAGTGAAAACATAGTTGTTTGAGGAAAATGAAGAATTTCTTTGATAAAATGTAAGTTGATATGATTTAATTGACTTGATAACAACTTGATGTTTTGTTATATTGATAGAAGTGATCCCTAGTAGAATCCACACATAGCTTCTTAAAAATTAAATATAAAAAAATAATTAAACTACTTTTTTAATAAATTATTATATGGGATTGAAACAACTCACCCATATTATCAATGATCCATCATATTATCGTGAGTTTCCTTGGAATTGAAGTGATCCACCCATAATATCGTTGAATCATCGTGTTATCACTAACCTTCTTATCATGAGACTGTCCATCACCAGTCTCACATCATACTAATTTATCATGATATTTCACTAAAACACATAGAGGTATTATAATAAGTTGTGGTAATTATGCATATATTGCTTGACAAATTTTAACTCTAGTCTTTGCTTTGGGAACTTAGATTTCTAACCACTTGATCTCATGCCATTTGATATAAAGTATTATTAATACATTTAAAATATTTAATTAAAATTTAAAATAAGTTAATAAGTAATAATTTTCTTATTATTTTAACTAACACACACACACACATATATATATGATTTAATTTATTTAATAATATCATTATTTATTACTTAGTGGTTGTAGGCAAGTTTATCAAGTCCAATTGAACATTAAATCTAATTATTTATGGGATAGAGTGGGTTTATTTCTTTGGAGGTCATGTATTACAAACTAAAAGTATTAACTAAAACTATAACAAAAAATGCTTTATTTTAATAAGTAATACTTTATCCTAAATAGACAACCCTGTTTCACTCTAATATCACTCCTAGAACACTTCAAGGGTTCTTCTAAAGTTTTGATAAAGTCATATATGATTAATCTATGCCTGGTTGGTATAGGAAGTTCTTTCATTCTTTTTCCATAATTTACCTCTAAAGCTCCATAGTGGTAACATTGTAGGAAGTAATAATTTTGGAGTTGCCCAAGGTTGTTTTTTGGTGGTAGGTTTCAACAATTGGTGAGGGAGATTACACAAGATTGTAATACAGATATGTGGTTCTAAAGCTCCATAGTGCAAGCATTGTAGGAGGTGACTATTTTATAGTAGCTTAGGGCTATTTTTTGATGGCATGTTTTAGACTTGCCAAATCATTTATTAAGATAATGGATTGACCATTTCTAGTGGCTGGTGAGGGATATTACGTAGGATTTCAAGATAGATATATGGTTCTAGAGCTCCACAATGGCGATGCTATAGGAGGAGATAATTTTGGTGGTAGGTTTTTAATTTGGAGTAATTGATGAGGGATATTGCACAAGATTTCAAGATTACTCTATGGTTCTAGAGATAAATTGTGGAGGTATTTCAAAAGGTGATAGTTTTAGAGTAGATCCTAGGATTGCTTTTTGATGGTACATTTCAAAATTTTTAGCTCATCTATTGAGATAATGGATTGACCATTTCTAGTAGCTAGTGAGGGATATTGCATAGGATTTCAAGATAGATCTATGTTTCCAAAGCTCTATAGTGGTGGAGGTGATAATTTTGGAGTAGCCCATGGTTGTTTTTGGGTGGAAAGTTTAGTTGGTGATGAATATTTCATAGGATTTAAAGATAAATATATGTTTCTAGATCTCCATAGTGAAGGTGTTGTAGGAGGCAATAGTTTAGGAGTAGCCCAAGGCTATTTTTGGTGGTAGGTTTTATATTTTATAGCTCATCTATTGAGATAATGGATTGACCATTTCAAGTGGTTGGTGAGGGAGATTGCATAGGATTTTAAGACAAATATTGGTTCTAGAGCTCCATAGTGGTGGTGCTATAGGACGTGATAATTTTGGTGGCAGGTTTCAGGTCAACAACCTTTCTTTTTTCTAATATATAATTATTATGGTATTTTTTACCCATGAGGGTTTTAATGGTTCAGAGGTGAATATTACACAAAAGGAAATATTTATTGTGTGATTTTTTTCCTCTGTTGGAAATGGAGATTTTTTGGCTCATCTATTGATATAATGGATTGAACAAAATTTAGAAATAAAATTTTCTTTTATGTTGTTTAAAATAAAATCCAAATGACCATCAAGGAGATATGGAACCTAAGAATAAAGGACAATGAGAGGGAAGAAAGATTTAAATATTTATTGGAACAAGAGTCTAAAGAAAAAGAAATGGACTATTTGACAAATTAACATGAAGGGATCTCCTTATTTGATAGTGGAAGAAATTCTAGAAGAGGGAAGTCATATTTTGAAGAATTTAGGAATAGGTCTAAGTCAATGTTAATTTTGCAAGAGAATTCACAACTTTTTGATAGGAGTGGAGTTTGGGATTTGACGTTTTTAGATTAATATTGTTAGAATAGGCCATAATTATTTGAACAATGTTGTGAGGGATGGTAGAAAGGTAAGGAACCTTGGTTGGCACCATAGAAGAAAATTTGGAAGGGAAAATTTAAAATAATAATCCCTTGGAAACACACAAAAAGATGACGTGGTGCATTTTAAGGAAGAGTAGCCAAAAAAAATTAGTCCTAAGAGATGTGAAAATGGAGGAAGTTATCAAAATGTTGGAAAAATTCTTATTGGAAAATTCTATGGGTGTGAGAGTTTTGAAAAATCCTTGGTAGAGTGGGTGGCCAGGAAATGGATGAAAGTCTTAGGATATGTGTCTAGTTTCTTACTACTGGTAAAAGGGTGGTTGTAATTTCAATTTAGGACTAAGGAATATGTGGAGAATATTTTGGTATAGAAATGGTTTTAGGAGTTAAATTTGTTAATCCTCAAACTATGTGACCCATATTTTGGACCAAGGACAAATCATATACTTGCTCACCCTATATGGGTAAATATTTTAGGTTTACCACTAGAATTTTGGTCTAGAAATATTTTCCAAGCCATAGGCAACTACAATGGTTCTTTCTTGGAGGTGTATGAGAGGTATTAATCCTCATGCATGAGAAAAATGGCCAAAATACTTGTTGATGTGGATAGAAGAGGTAAATTGTGTTGAAGTATAGCAAATGAACACATGTTTAAACTCTAGACTATAATGGATTGCATTTTAGGTGTGCACATTGTCATAACTATGGGCATACTATGAGGGACTATTCTTTTATTTTTTGGAGGAAGGTTTGATATCATAAGGTAGATAAAGGGGTCTTTAAGGGTGAGAATGAGATTCAAGATTTCTTTCTGGTACATGACTCAGATTGGATATAAAATTGATTTAGTGCATAAGGAATACAAGGCAGAAGAATAGGGGTAAATAATAGAATATGCAAGGAAGGTGAAGATGAAACTTTTTGTGCCAGATCAAGTAATGGATTCAGAACCATCTTAGTTTAAAGTAAGGGTAGGAATATTGAAGCATAATTTAGATGTCATGTTCTTGGACCCAGATACAAGCTTATTAAGTGAACCTATTGCAAAATCTCATTTTTCTTTTGGGATCATAAGTAATTCTCCTATAGGCCTATAAACTAACAAATGGATAGAATTATTAGTATATAAAACTAAGTATACCCTAGAAGGGGGTAAGCGTGGAGTTAAGGTGAAAGGAGGACTCTCTAATTATTCTTCCTTAGCAATGGATCCAAAACTTGGCTTAGACATAGTTAAGTTTATAAGTATTGTACCATAGGTAAACCACCTTAATTTTGCTTCCCCACTTCATTCTATTTATGGCCAAGAAGGTTATGTATCCTCAAAAACCCACAAGTACCCCCTATGATCCCCAAAAGGAAGACCAGGACTAAAGGAATAAGGAGTTGAGGGAGGCCTTAGTTTATATGTTGGGGTAGAGAGTCTCTCCAATGGAAGGGGTAGAAGATATCTTCTTTTATTGGCTAAGAATAAATCCCTCCATGAAGTTCAACAAGGCAAGCAATCTTCTTTAAAGGGGATCCTTAGAGAAGGGAATATCATGGACACATTTAACCAATGAAAGTTATTTAATTTAATATTCGAGGGATGGGTATATTGGGTAAAACTTATTACTTTGGATAGGCTGTTAGAAGTTCATAATTCAGATATCCTACTAATTTAAGAGATAAAAGAGTTAGCTAAGAAAGTGATAGAAGATATTAGTAAATTTCTTAAAGGATGGTATTTTCTAGACATTGATGTTTTATGGGCTTCAAGAGGAATGATCATAGGGTGGAAGTCTAATTAGTTTAGGCTAAACAACTTTGCAATGCTTAACACAAGAGTAGGATTGAATTCTTTATAATAACACTTGGGGAAGCAGTGATAGCGGTGAATATTTGTGATCCCTATAAATATAGGAAGTAGTATTGGAATAAGCTAATGGATTATAAGTTTCTAGAATGTAATAATTAAATTTTAGAAGGTGATTTAAACTTAACTCTTTCTAGGAATGAAGTGTGGGATACTATTGGTGGAACGACCATTGGTTGATTACTTCATACAAAAGTTTAAATTTAAGGGTCTAGTAGACATGGTGCCTATTAAGTTGGTCCAAAATTGAAGAAACTTGATGGTGGGGGTTGATAAAAGTTTTAAGAGGTTGGATAGATTATTAGTTGTTGAGAGTTTGAAAAAAAGAAATTATAGATTGAAGCTATGGGTTGAGACTAGATAAGACTCTTATCACTCTCCCATAATGCTCCTTATATCTAAAGAGGAGAAGAAACCACCTTGTCCTTTTTTTTTATATTATTTGTGGAAAACATCCCAAAAGGGATGCCACTTTCGGGTAAGACCCAAGGAGGCAGGGGTATCCATTCCGCCAAAAATGCCCAGGACTCGGACCTGGCCTACCACCTTTGACATACTCAAGGAGCAAACAAACACACAAAACCAATTTAAAAATAAGTAAATAACAACAAAAATAATAAAATAAAATAAAAAACATGCTCCTTGAGTGTGTCAAAAACAAAAGCACAACCAAACACGCACAATAAGATAAAAGAAACCACAACACAAACCACATAGAAAAACACAAGAACCACATAACAAAACACAAACAAGACAAAAACAAATGAACACTACAAAGACATAACCCAAAAAAAACATGAAAAATAAACACAACCAAAACCTAAAAAATTAAAAAAAATAAAATAAAAATAAAAATAAAAAACAACCAACAACAGACAATAAACAAAAACAAAAAACATAGAAAACACTCACACATAAAAACACGAAATAACACAAACAAAGAGAAACCCAAGAACAAGAACGAAAAAAACACAAGAACAATAACAAAAAACATAAAAAAAAAAAACAAAACAACAAAAACACAAGAACAACAAAAAACAACACAAAGAACACAAAAACAAAACAAAACAAAAGAACCCACCCACCTTAAAAAACTAAACAAAAAAACAAAAAACAAAAAGAAAAAAAAAATGAACAAAACAATGACCTATCTAGACCAGAAGACTATTAAGGCAAGAATCAATAGAGGAAACAAAATAAAGAATAGAATGAGCTAGGGAACTAAAAAAAACTGAATGAACCAAAGAGAAGCAAAAAAAAAAACAAGAAGAAACTAGGTACCTTCAGAACTGGAGCCATCCAAAGAAATGATAGAAAGAAGAGCTTCCCTAATTTGAGAAGCCCACCATATAGGAGGGTGGCCATAACAAGTAAGATCACCTTTGTCCAAAGCCCAATTAGCTAAAGCATCAGCACTCTTGTTTTGATCTCTGACCACATGATTGTAATCAACTTTCAAAAATCCCATCTGGATTAACCGAATCTTCTCAATAATTCTTTTTATTCTCCAATCCACCTTATGATTCTTAGAAGGAGTCTTCAAGAGATTAATCATAAGTTGAGAGTCAGACTCAACTAACACCTTTTCCCATCCAACCTTAGTAGCCTCCTGAAGGCCTCCGAGGATACCATACCCCTCAACAAGGTTATTGGAAAGAATACCCAAATTCTCAGCAAAAGTAAAAACCAGGGAGCCATCCGAAAGTCTACCAATTCCTCCCACCCTGGCTTTTCCAGGGTTCCCTCTAGAGGCTCCATCAGTATTGACTTTTCCAAAATCCTTAGGAGGAGGTTGCCAATTTCTAGTCCTATCCATCTTACTAATACTCACATTCCCTTTAAGTTGGTTGCCCTTAGAAGATTTAATCTTCAATCTTTGCATCACTTGATCCCATATTTGGTGGGAGTTTTGGGGGTGATTAAGGAGTTGATGGACTGATTCAACTAAGTTGGCTATGGTCTTTTGCCAAATATAGTGAATATCCTTCCTATCTTGATTAAAAATTTGGCTGTTCCTTTCATTCCAAATATTCCAAAGAAGAATGGTAGAACCCATCCAAACTAACCGCCTAATAAA
Source organism: Wollemia nobilis (assembly GCA_028583015.1). Classification (NCBI taxonomy): domain Eukaryota; kingdom Viridiplantae; phylum Streptophyta; class Pinopsida; order Araucariales; family Araucariaceae; genus Wollemia; species Wollemia nobilis. The sequence goes on from JAQPPZ010017128.1 coordinate 3,179,329, forward strand.
ATGATCAACACCCTCTTGATTAGGCCAATCCCTCCAAAGTTGTTCAAAAGTAAAAAAATTGGACCACTGTAAGCCAAGTAAAGTGGCCATTCTCCTCCATAGCTCGGAGGCTAAAGTACACTCAATAAAAATATGGTTGATATTTTCTACATTCTCTTCACACATTTCACATCTAAAAGGGCCATGAAAACCACGCTTCATAAGTTGCTCACCAAGAAGCACCCTACGATGCAATAAAAGCCAATTAAAGAACCTCACCTTAGGCCAGAGCTTTTGAGCCCACAATCGAGAAAATATGTCAGAAGAATGGTTGGGATTATTATGGCATAAGGTCAAATAACCTTGAGCAACTGAATACTCACCCTTAGTAGTGTTGTTCCATCCAAAACAATATTTTTCATGGGACCAAGAGAGGGATCTCATATGAAGGATGCCTTGGATATCTTGTCTTTGCCTTTCCGGGATTTGAATAGGCCAGTCCTCAATAGGGATCCAATATCTACCAACCTTTGAATTACCAATATGGTACCGATAGTAATTAGCCACCTTTATCCAATTAGCTCGGTGAAGCTCCTCCATCCAAGGCCTCCAATCGGGAAACCGAGTTATCAAAGGCTTGTGACCATCCCAAGAATCTATCCAAAAATTTGCATGTTGACCATTATGAATGATCCAAAATAATTTTTTCTTTATCAAATCCTCACCAGTCTTAAGAACTGCTAAAATGGGAGAACCTTTGGTAGGAAGTTGATAGCGAACAAGGTCTTCAGGACTTTTGTTCTCAAGGATATTTAGCACGAAGATTATTGGCCCAAAGAGCATTGGGGTTATGCAACATCCTCCAATATAATTTAGCAGCTAAAGCTTTGTTGTTATTAATTGAAGACCGGAATCCTAACCCCCTTCACTCTTAGGAAGACATAAAGTATCCCATTTCACCAAGGCCCATTTTCTTTTCTCCTTAGTACCACTCCAAAGGAAACGATGACTGATTTGATCCAATTCTCGAAGAACAGACCTTTGGGATATTCAAAATGGAAGAAACATAAATAGGAATAGCTTGAAGGACTGATTTTACCAAGGTGATTCTACCCCCATAAGAAAGCCACTTGTTGGTCCACTTTCCAATTTTCTTCTTGACTTTGTCCAACAACCAATTCCAATCTTTATTTTTCTGCCTTTGAATATTTATGGGAATACCTAAATAAGTGATTGGAAGAGAGGTCTTCTTATATCTTAATTTATCCAAGACCATGGATTCCTCGTCTAGCAGAGTAGTGAAAGAAAATAACTTTAGATTTGTCTTCATTGATCAACCGCCCAATAGCCTTAGAAAAATAGCTAATGATTTGCTTAATATTAGAAGCTTCCTTAACCGTAGCTTTACCTAAAAGAGTAGAGTCATCCACAAATTGAAGATGAGAGATAGGTCTAGCTCCATGAGCAATGGTAACTCCCTCAAGGGTTTTTTTTTCCCTCTTTTTGGTTATAGTCCTACCCAAGCATTCAACAAGAATGATGAATAAATAAGGGGATAGCGGGTCACCTTGCCTAATACCTCTGGAAGCCGGGAAAGACTGAGAAGGCCTGCCATTGATAAGAACTAAGTAGGAAACTCGAAGAGATACATCCCATAATCCAATCCATCCAATCCTTAGAGAAACCAAATTGCCTCAAAACTTTGATAAGGAAGTGCCAATCCACTTTGTCATAAGCTTTGGATAAGTCTAACCGAATGAACATGGAAGGAGAATTTTGCATATCCATGGAATGGATGGCTTCCTGAGCAAGAACTATCTCATCTACTATTTGACGTCCTTCCACATAACCCCCTTGCTCTGGGGAAATAATCTTATGCAAAAGAGGCTTCAACCTTTCTTGCCATGATTTTAGTAATGATTTTGAGAAGAACATTACATAAAGCAATAGGTCTAAAAGCCGAGATATGATCAACCTCTTGAGCTTTTGGAACAAGAGTAATATAAGTTTTATTGATAACCTTCAAAATTTCTTTGGCTTTCCTGGCTTCTTCCACCACCTCTAATAAATCAACATGAAGGATATCCCATAACTCTTGGTAGAACTCAATGGGAAAACCATCAGGACCCAGGGTTTTCCATTTTTGCATTTTAAAAACTACTTGTTGAAGCTCATTGATAGTAACAGGAGCAATCAAAATAGAGTTCTCCTTAGAAGTGATAAGAGAAGGGATTGCTTGAAGAACATTTTGTTGTGAAGCTGAGTCAAGAGGAGTAGAAGCAAAAATATTGGAAAAGTAATCAACAACAATAGAGTTCATGCCATCCCAAGTATAAACAACATCTCCAGAATCTGATTTTAAGGAAGAAATAAAGTTGTGAGATCTTCGAGCTAGAAGAGATTTGTGGAAGAAATTTGTGTTTCGATCTCCTTCTTTGAGCCATTGAATTCTAGATTTTTGCTTCCATAAGATTTCTTCTCTTTTTTCCCATTCCTCTAACTCGAGTTGTGAGTTTAATTTCATATCGCACTTCTCTTCTCTGTGAGGCCATCTAAACGGATTTTCTTATTCAAATTTTCAAGATGAGCAATAACTTCATGTTTTTTTTTATGAACATCCCCAAACTCTTTCCAGTTCCAAGTCTTGATTTTGGATTTAATGTATTGCAGTATTTTGGCAAAACAGAACATCTTAGTCCCATGCCTAGGTTTACCTTCCTTCCACCATTGTTGCACATGAGGTCTGAAGGAAATGTCTCTAAGCCACATTAATTGAAAACGAAAAGGAGAGAAACTCACATTGGTTTTCCACATTTCCACCATGACTGGCCAATGATCCGAACCAACATTATTAAGAGTCTTCACTTTAGGAATGTGACCATGGATTAAGAAATTTTCAGAGAGCAAAAACCTATCCAATCTCTCCATTATACAAGCTAAGCCTTGCCTTCTGTTAGACCAAGTCATAAGGCCATTATCTCGGTTGGATATCCACAAGATGGAGGTTTGCAATATATTTGCTCATGAGGTCTGTGCTTTTGTCCAAATTTCTATTTCCCCCCATTTTCTCATCCAGAGAGAGGATGGTATTGAAATCTCCTCCGATCAAGATCCAAGCTTTAGGAAAATGAGAGATAATATGAGTAATATCCTTCCACTGTCTTCTTTTTTCCTCCAAAGAAGTCGGAGCATAAATAGTAATGCAGAGCATAATCTGGTTGGAATGTCTACTTTGAATAGCTATAGCCAACAAACCCCAACCGCCAACCATATGGTGAATAACTACCTCTTTTGGGTCCCAAAGACAAGCAATGCCACCCGAAGTCCCTTGGGAACCGAGGGAAACCACTTTTCCAATTGGCCAAATTTTACTGGCAATTAAGTCCATATCCTCCATTGACATCTTTGTTTCTTGAAGGAAAACAAGATGTGGATGATTTATCTGAATCATTCTTCTAATTTCATTTTGTTTTGAAAGACTCCCTTTGAGTCCTCTAATATTCCAAGTGATGATCTTCATTAATACCAGGGCTAAAAAATTTGGGAAGGGCATTAATCTTACCTTCCTCTACAAGCTTTTCACCTTCTTTTACCATATGATATTGATTGGTCTTGCGACCTACTTTTTGATTAGAATCCATCTTCAATTTTTTTTCCCCTGTTTCTTGACTTATTCCAATTGAATCTCGAGATGGCTTCTAACCTTGAAGAATGCTCGTACACATACCAAAATTTTACTAGATGGTTCAATGGAGTCTATATTGGGACCTCGCATTATTTGAAGTTTTGACATTTGAAATATTGTTTTTCTTGTGTAAATTTTCTCCTTTTTTTCTCGTTGAAAACCTTTGATTTGTTGGTTTGTCTCTCGAGTTCTTCCCTTCATATTTAAATTGTGTTTCTAAGATTTCAGTTTCCATTATTTCCTCTTCCTCACTTGGGACATCATTTGTGGAAAGGATTTCAAACATATTAGCAGATGACTTTGATTGATCCTTCATAACTCGTTTTTTTTTAGTGTTCTTCTTCTTAGGTATTTGGAAACCTGCTGAGTTTATATCTTCTTTATTTTGATCAGGAATTTTATTTGGGCAAGCACCGGCCAAATGACCATATTCATGGCAAATTCTACAACGAAAAGGAATGTTCTCATAGTCCACTACTTGCTCCCAAGTGTCTTCCCCAAATTGTAATGTGATATTTTTAGGTAGGGGTTTGTCAAAATCCATTAAAACACAAATCCGAGCATAAATAATATGTTCAAAATTTTGAGTACAATCAGCAGTCATCATAAAAGTTCCTAAAGAGTTTCCAATTGAAGAAAAAATAGTAGGATTCCAAAATTCAATAGGGAGGCCAAAGAGTCTAACCCACACGGGAGCTATAGAAGGCATCTCTTCTTCGGCTTTAAATTTAGTATGCCAAGGCTTCATGAAAAGCCCTGCCCTTCCAAAAAACCAAGGACCCCCTTGAAAAGTTTTCTCTCTATCTTCATTATTAGCAAATAAAACAAGAAAATAACCATTTGGATAAATAGAGATTTGTAACTCACCTTTAGTTTTCCAGATTTTTGCAGCCCAAACTTGAAAGCAGATAGACTCGGACGAAAACCCACGAACCGACAAATTAGTCCTCTTTTTTCCAAATCTTCAATGCCAGTCCGAATGTTACCCATATCAAGCTTAACAATAGGAGTTCCATCAGCCGCTTTAAGACATCCCGACTCCGTTTTCCTGGGATCAATCTTAGGCATTCTTAGAGGTTTATGGGAAGCCCTAATATTGATATTAGCATTGGGCTGAGGCTGTCCACCATGAAGGGCATCCCTAAAATTCATTTTTGGGACTGAGTCTTCGAAATTCTTACCCTTGACAGGGGTTTTCATAGTAGAATTATTTTGTGGGTGCACCTTAGCACCAGATTCACTTGAGATATGAGCCATTTTTTGATCAACTCGCTTGAAATTTGTTTCGTGATCTCTTTAATCCTTGCCCTAGACGTCGTGGAAAGGTATGGTTTTCACTTTTCTTTTGTGCAGCAAATTGGAAGTCGTTGTCACTCAAGTTCACAGTATGATCTGTTGAAAGACAAATTTCTAACCCATCTTGTATCCCCTGCAACATTTCCTGCTAAAATATTGAGCATAAACCACAAAAATATTGGCCGCTAGGGCCCGAAGGCCCTAAAAACCAACCTCCGGAGCTGCTTGCACTCAACCCAGATGAAACCCTCGCATAGCCGCTTGCCAAATATCTCGTTCACACATAGGGATGCGCTAGGATCTGTGTTGCTCCAAATGATATGAAAATTGGTGGAGACGTTCTAGGGTTTTTCAGGCATCTACCCTCAAAATTTCAGCTCAATCCGAGTCCGGATGAGTGAGATATGGCCGAAACGAGTTCGGCAGTTTGGGCAGTCCTACGAAAAACGTCTAATCAATTTCGAGTCCACAACCTTGTCATTTTAAGTTCAAATCTGAGTGGCTAAAAGAAAATAACTCTATAAATTTAGCCAAATCAGGATGGGTGAAGTTTGATCCCAATTTGAGAGAATTTTTTGGTATTCAGTTTGAAACAAATAGAAAGAGGTTTAAGGTAGCAATTATTTAGTGGGTTTATAAAAAGAGATTGACGAATGGGAAAAAATTGAGGGATATTAAGGAGGAGCTTGCAGTGTATCTAATAGATGAATTTGAAAAATATTTGTTTAAGGAATTAATTCTTAAGTATAAAATTTTGGTACAAGAGAAGATAAGATTTTTGGCAAAGAGAGAAGCATGGTGGAGGCTCAAAAGTAGATCTCTCTAGATTGAAAATGAGGACGAGAACATTAAATTTTTCTATAGTTTTACAAATTATTGAAAATAAAATATATTTTAGGAGTTACAAGGTCATGATAGAGTAAAGTATCCTCCTTTAAAGGAATAGCATATATGACATAAGTTATTTTTCTCAACTATACAAGGATCCTTGTCAAGTCAATATAGCTGAAATAATGAAAACAACTTCTCTCCTTCCTAGATTTGTAAATAAGGAAGCCAATGGTGAAGTGGTATATAAAGTCTTGAAGTAGAAGCTTTAAGGTTGTTTTAACCTCTTTCCAGAAAGGTAAGAGTGCAAGGTCTAATGACTAGACTATGGAATTCTTCCTTAGGTTGCATGACCTTTTAGAGTTTAACCTACTCAAGGTTGTGGAGGAGTCTAGGTAGTGAGGAATAGTAAATGTAATATTCAACCCTACCTTCATTGCTCTAACTATAAAAAAAGAACAATCCTTCTTCCTTTGACAATTTTAGGACCATAACTTTGTGTAAATATATTTACAAAATCATAGTAAAATTAACTGCATCAAGAATTATAAGGTTCTTCTTTTCTTCCATCTCTATTGAGTACTTTGAGTTCCTACATTGTAGATAGATTTATGATGCAATTGGTGCCACTTAAGAAAGTCTTCATTCCATTAAATCAAATAAAATTTTAGCAATGATGATGAAGTTGGATTTCTCCAAGGTATTTGATAGAGTAAACCGACTATATATAAGATTGTTAATTACTCAAATTGGGTTCTATGTGTATATGGTGAATTGGATTATGGTATGTTTGTGTTCTATTTCATTTTGTAGTATTGGTTAATGGGTTAGCTTCTCAATTACTCAAAACTTCTTAGGGATAAGAAAATTTTACCCCTTATCATCCTTCTAGTAGCTAAGGGATTGAGTAGATGTATTTTAAAATCCAAGATAATAGGAGCAGTAAAGGGTATTAGAATATGTAGGATAGTGAAAATCATCTATCTATTTTTTGTAAATGATGTTATCCTTTTCATAGATGGAATATTAAGAGTACCAGAGAAATTAAAATAGTCTTTAGAACTTTTGTCTAGTAACAAACATGCATATTAATGTATAAAATTTCAAGCATCTCCTTTAATTGTGTGGATTTGGATGAGGTTGTATTAGTAGGTCAACTCTTCCCCTTTAACATAATTGATCTTCAAGAGGGTATAAATATTTGGGGTTCTTTTTAAAACTCAATGACTACTCTAAACAAGACAAGAGTTGGTTGATAAGAAGGTGGAAAGAATAATTATTATGTTGAAGAAAATACCTCTCTTTAGGGTGGGGAGATTGAATTTGGTCAAGTCTGTGCTAGAGGTGATACAATATGTTGGTAATTTGTGGCTCACATACCAAAAGGAGTATTGGAAAAAATAGACAATTAAGCTGCAAGTTTTTATGGACAATGACAAGGGAAAAGGAAAGCATTCCCTTGGTTAGTTGGTAATCCTTAGCCAAGCCCAAGGAAAATGGAGGATGGGGACTTAAGAACATCCACTTGTTTGGCAAGGCTCTAACAATCAAGTTTGTTTGGAAGATAATATCAAAGGTAAGCTTATGAAATAAGATTATTCAAGAAAAATATTTAGATCCATTCATAGTCAAGGAGTGGATAAGGGCCCTAGTAAATCAAACCCATAATGTTTCAATCTATTGGAAGGTAATGATCCAAGCCTTTTATCTTGAATAAATTGTCTCACTTGGAAAATAGAGGATGGATCAAGGATAAGACTGGGCTTAGACCCTTGGATAGGTTGTGGAGGTATGCACATACTACCAAATAAGGTAATTTATATCTTAAGAGCTTAGGGGATTGTAACTCTTACCCAAGAAATTTGCCCAAAATCATCTACAAAGTGGAGGTAGGGATGGAAGGAAGCAACAAAGTTAGGTATTTATGTCCAAGAGGCACACCAATAGGAAGAATATGTGGGGAGGCTTAAAAATGAACATATCAAGTTGTGAGAGGAAGTTGATCAATTGGTTTGGATAAAAAATAGAGCTATAAGGGAGTACACTCTAATGTTGGGGTACAATACTCTATTGCAAGATAGCAATAATGATTCAAAATGGTGGTGGAAGTCACTATATAAGTAGAAAGCCTTGTTGAAGACAAGATTATTCTTGTGGCTTGCCATAAAAAATAAGATTTTGACATGGGAAGTATTATAAAAAAGGAGTTGGAATGGTCCAAGAAGGTGCCATTTATGTTTTTCAAACAACAAGACAACTGATCTTTTATTGGTAACTTTATCTTTTACTATATAGGCTTGGAGGGAGTTTATTGCATAATTAAAGCTTCTTGTAGGATGGAAAGAAGATTTCCTAAGAGAGTGTTTGAAATCATGGATTGAAAACAGGTCATACAAAGGTTATATGGCTCTCCTATTGTTCATGTCATGGTGAGTATGGATATCAAGGAATATAGGAATGCTTTAGGATTAGAAGCTTACTTGACAAGTCTCCTCCCAAATCATATATATTTTTTTAGTAATTATAAGATTTCGACAACAACAAAGGTAATTAGGCAAACCATCCTTTAGAAATATGATAAATTAGGGGTTTGGGACTTTTTGATGGGGCTAGTTATGGGGACCCTAGAGTTTGTGGGGTAGGAGGATTACTATATATTACTAACTCTCATTACTTCAAATTCAAGGTTAAATTGGGAGAGGGTTCCAATAATTATGTTGAAATAATGACACTTAAATTGTTGGTTTAGTTGGCAAAATCAAAAGAAATACAAAAGTCCAAATTTATGGAGGCTCATAGGTGGTGATAAACTAGATATTTGGTTCTTTCAGGATGGAAAATAGGGTTCTACAACCCATTTTCTGTCAAATAAAAGAAGTTGTGGAGCAAAGCGAAGATTTTACATTTAGACATATTTATCGAGAGAACTGAATAGAAAAGCAAATGAACTCTCAAGGAGGGACTACTGATTAAACAGGGTACATGTTTAGTACATGAATTCAGAGAGAGCTATTCACAAGGAATATTGATCCACTCCATGTTTGAAGATTTCTTAACAAGGAAAATTAAAGCAACTTTCTAAAAACTCAAAAGTCAATGTTTAAAAGATTATTGATTGACAATATAAAAAGATGCATAAAGATAAAACTTAATCTATTGAAAATAGCTCCAATAACTAATTATGATGTATAAAGGACCTCATTTAAAAAAAAGATATATATATATATATATATATATATATATATATATATATATATATTTATTTATTTATTTATTTATTTATTTGCTTGGAGATTTTCTTGAGACGCAATTGAATATGGGTGGGACCCATCAAGTGTTCCTTTGAACTCATGCAGAATTGAAATGTTAATGATTGTCTGAACGCGGCTGGAGTTTAGCAAACGGATTACTTGCGTAGACCTTAAAACCTCTCTTTTCTTTTGTTTTGGAATCGAGAGTTCCTTCTTTAAAAAGAAATAGCATCTATTAATATAGTTTTAATTTTTTCTATATATTTTTTGGTCACGTGACGCAACGAACGATCTATGCTTCGGAAAGTTGAGAAATTACGTCACATGCTACGAAATTTTTAAGATTGTAGACGTCATAACAAGACCATTTGAAGGAATAGTAGCTCCACTTAATTTACTTTCGTGCACAACTCGTCAATTACAGTTGCTAATTTTAAAAGTGAAAACAAGTGTATATGCTCTCTAAGATGCTCTGATTCCAGTCATTGCCTACGCTTTCTGACATATGTTGTTTAAAAATTCAAAGCCGGCGCTAAGCTCTTTATTTTTTATTTATTTTGGAGTTTCAACATCGACGTCTTGACTTCTTCCAGCCCTTCATCGAGACCAAAATCTCTATTAATTCCGCTGTTACGCCTCCCGTTTGGGAGGAGCGCATTTCTTTCTGTCCACCAAAATGGCGCAAAAGTTCTTTGAAGACTACAATCTGCAAGAAGAAATTGGGAGAGGCACCTTCGCAATTATTAACTGCTGTTTCAATAAACGTACAGAAGAAAGCCTGGCCTGTAAAACGGTATGGAAAGCTCGTCTCCGCGACTCCCTGGACATGGATTCCATCCGCAACGAGATCGGCATTTTGAGACATCTCGCCGGCCATCGTGGAATCGTTCAACTTCATGACGTTTACGAGGACGAGGAGTGCGTTCGCCTGGTGATGGAGCTCTGCTCCGGCGGAGATCTCTTGGATACAATTCTCCACAGGAAACGATTTTGTGAAGAAGAGGCGGCGAGAGTGTTGAGAAGAGTTATGGAGGCGGTGGATTTCTGCCACCGAAAGGGCGTTGCCCACCGAGACCTCAAACCTGATAACATTCTGTTTTCCTCCGATAATCTCATCAAACTCGCCGATTTCGGTCAGGCTTCCTTCTTTACTTCTGGTATGACATTATGCCTTTCGTTTCTGAATTCTTCCTTTGAGTTTATTGTGGCCCAGCGTTTCTAAAAATTGGAAGAACGGAAATTTAAATCGCAGGAGAAAAGATGAGCGGAATAGTGGGGACGCCGTATTACGTGGCGCCGGAGGTGCTGCAAGGGAAAGAGTATGACGAGAAGGTGGATGTGTGGAGCGCGGGTGTCATTCTATACATTATGCTCTGTGGGACGACTCCCTTTAGTGGCAACACCCCGCAGCAAATATTTGAGGCGGTGCTGCGTGGGAGGCTTCGGTTTCCAAGCGATCCGTGGCAGACAATATCACAACCTGCAAAAGATTTAATACGGCGGATGGTTTGCAGAGATGTGCAGAGAAGATTCCGTGCCTCTCAGGTTTTAGGTATGTCTTCAACCTACCTATTTATGTATTGTAGAGTCTAGACTATGCATGAATGAATTGGGGTTTGAGTGAGGTAGCGTCTGACGATGGAAGACATGGCTTGTGATGGCTGCAGAACATCCGTGGTTGAAAAGAGACGTGCAATGACAATGGGGATTAAAATACTATCTACTTGGTTGGTGTTTACTGAACGAGGTCAGTATCAAAGTCGGAAGAAAATGTTAAACCCCAGCATAATAGCATTAAATTGGAGGTAAAGAGCAAATGTGGAATGCGGAAGGAATGTTAGTGTGCTGTTCTAGAAAAGGGATAAAGCATGCCAAAGATTTTCAGGGTAGAGTGGAACGAAGAGAAAACAATACTGTTACGGGATCTTAACTTCGTGTATGCTTCATAGCAAACGACTGTTAGAGGATCTTAATGTATGCTTCATAGTAAAAGACTGAACATATAAGCAGACATGTACCACTACAAAATGAGGGATGAGAATTGTGTTACTACTTTTATCAGTTTAGCGCATAATATACAAAATTATATCCTAATTCTGTTTATATTGAAAACGTTTTATACAGATTTTGTGCTAGAGTTTAATTGTTAAATTTGAAGATCTATGTTTACTCTTCATTTATCCATAATTGAGTCTTTAATAGATCCAAACTTAAAAAATAATAATAATTTTTATTTTATTTAGTATAAGAATAGGTTTTGAAAAGGTTTTTAAACCTTTTATAAAAAGGAATTTTGAAAAGGTTAGTGAACTATTTAATGATAAAAACTTTTAAAGAAAAGTTACGCCCAAATATAAGAAGGTCTGACCCATCTAAGAGAAAAAGACAAAACTTCAAACAAAATAAACTAAAGCTCAGATGGCTCTACCCAACTTAAATTGAAAGCAACCAAATTTTAAGAGCTAGATTATCCGGACATAAATTAATTTCAAAAACTTAGAAATCAAATTAAATACAAAACAAACAACATTTCTACCTTAACTGGAGGATTTAAAAACAAAATCAAAATGAAGCTTTCCAACAAATAAAAATCAAATAATTAACTGCCTTAAAATTTATCAACAAATCCAACATTACAACCATTAAAAATATCCTTTCTTAAGGTTAGATTGACATGGGTAGTGGGTGGGATTTCCTTATTTTATGATAGAAATGTCCATTAGTTTGTGAAGAAGTCTTTAATTCGTCGGCTTGTTTACATTTGTCATGCATTGCATCTTAAGGAAAACCTTAAGAAACTCACGAAAGACAAATGTCCCCTAAACCATAATATTATAATATTTACATTCAACTTTAAAGTAGAAGAACCACGCCATGCTACGAGTATTTTTGAAGGTGTCAAAATCATGGGAACCATAATATAAGATATGGAAGCGTACCTGCCCTTATCACACTCATAGAAAGTTGGTAATATTCATTGTCGACTTATCAAACACCTTGATAAGCGGCGAGTTATTTGCTTTTAAGTTTCTTTTAAAAACTTTCACGAGATTGACTTCGTGTAATTGGATGAGCGCATTTCCTTCCTTTCTTCTCCGTTAGCCACTCGGGTTGAAGTTGAAACCTCGGTTCACTTGTGTTGATATTGACATCGACAAATACGAAATACTTAACTTGTTGTACACGTCATTTGAAAATCAAATGAAGAAATAGAAAAATAAAGCATATTGGCATCACATGGTCAAATAGAAAAAAAAAAAGCATATTGGCATCACATGGTCAAATAGAAAAAAAAAAAAGCATATTGGCATCACATGGTCAAATAGAAAAATAAAGCATATTGGCATCACAAGGTTGACCACCAAGTTAAAACTAATTACTTTCACACATGGTACTAAAGTTCATATTATAGGGTGTTTTATATTTTTTTGAATGTAAAGGTTTAATTTTTAATTAATTTAAAAATATAAGTTTTTAAAAATGGGTGGATAGGCACATCTTAATAGGTAGTCACATTAACTAAAGTTGAGTTAGAAAGTGATTATTCAAAACAACAAAAATAGGGTTAAACCCATCACCAACCACATCACCAAAAAACATGCATTAAAACATGTCAATCATGTGGGTATGCTTACGAGGTGAATGTCCTCACAATGTCCCTCATCCTCCATATGTTGCTAACCGGTATTAGAAGGAATGGTAATGAGCCACTCATCCTCCCCAGGCATGCAAACATTATCACTTGTATCAGAGCCATCAATACCATCAGATACACCCCAGCCCACCACATTAGTTGGAGCGATTGGGCACATGGGAATGAGATCGTACTAACCAAAAATCAGGTTTGGCTCCACCTAGAAAACCTCCCAGCCACTACCATGATGAGATGTATTATTTCTAATGTTACCTTGGGGTTGGCGAACATGAGATGATTGAGACCAATGTCTTTCTATAGATCGGGAGGGAAGTCGTCGACGAGAGCACGATCGAGAAAATTTACGAGACCAAGAAGACTCTGTAGAAGGCATTCGGTTGACCGTACATGGGGTATTATCCTAGTGTTGCATAAGAGCGTGAAGATGCTCCACCTCCATATGAACTTTCTCCACTTGAACTGAAATCTGGAGTCAAAAATCAAAATAAATTGTGCACTTATCAGCAATTGAAAATTCATCTGAACTATGCTGCTGAGAAAAGAGAACTCTGTTATGAGTTTTACAAATCTGAAAGAGCACACTGATGCGAGAATGTTCCACACTTCCAACAAGGGTAAGGAAAAATTTGGTGGGCCACCAAGCAAAGCATGATGCCAGGTGAATGAACTAGCCATATGAGACCGAAATAAGGACTCGAGCCAATCCCAGGCCATTCGAGCTTTCTTGCATTGCCAAAAAATATGAAGGGGATCCTATAGAGCATCACAAAAATGGTTGGAAGGATTCTCTATTCCAATATATTTTAATATTTGTCCAAGAGGAAAACCATAGGATAATGAGCTCCAAGCAAAGAAAGTCTATTTGGGTTCAATATATCCTGCCCAAGCCATTTTAAATCTTAGACTCCAACGAGTCTGAGTGAAAAGAAGATCCCACCACTCATTAAGTATTTGAACTATAGGGACATTGGGATTAAGCCGAGCATACCCTAACTTAGGTTTGTAATTAAGAAGTGGGGTTTTCTTAAACCATCCCTAGTTAGACCACCAGGGCTTTTGAGAATGTCTACAGATCATGGGCCAAAGAGAAAAATGGATACAATCCAAAACAGTGACACAACTATTCTTATCATCTGATCGCAGAGCAAACAACCTCCTGAAATCATCCTATGGGATCCAATCCCTGGAATATCTCAAAAAAAATCTACCACTGTTAAAATCTATTTCCTGAAGAACTGTTGAGCATGAATTCATTGCACGGAAGCAAGAGGGGAACCTTGAAAAGTAATAAAAGGTGACCACCAAACATTATAAGTAGAAATAGAAGCACATTTCTGATGCCCATCCCCTTGCCAACACAACCAGGACTTAATTTTCTCCCAAGCCCTCCATATGCTCTAAATGATAAAAGAGCCTTTAATTTTAACTGGGATAGGAGCAACCAGGTGGGATTGAAAATTCATGCCTTTCCAAGCCTTCCTTCCAAGAGGTAAACTAGTGGAAATGCAATGCCGAATTAGAAATTTTCAAGCTTCAGAACCACTTAAGGCTCAAATAATCCATTTAGCAGACAAAGCAAAACCTTGTCTTTGGCAATCATGTAGTCCCATACCTCCTGATTTTTTGGGAAGACAAGAAATATCCTAGGCAACTCGATGAAACCCTTGTTTATGTGACAAGTTAGCCTAAAGAAAATCCCTTAGAAATGCACTTAATGGAATTGCAACTTAGTTTCGTAGCCTAAAAATAGATAGTAGAGATAAAAACTGATCTGAGCAATATTGATGGAGATACTACCCTGTGAAGTTAACCATTTGGAACAAGGCCAGTAACAATTTTTCAATTCACAAAAAACAAAATTGCAAAGTGCGAAGGATTAGGGTTTTTCCGTAAAAAATATTTCATAATTTAGGAGTCATATCTTCGTGAAACATTATCTGATTCAGATGATTCTTGGACCAACTTGTGCAGAATTTGAATAGCTTTAAAATGCGTGGTCATATGCAAAATTTTTAGCAATATTGAGGGAGCTACGATCCTGTGAAGTCAACCATTTGAAACAAGGGTAGTGATGATTTTTCAAGTCACGAAAAATGAAATTGCAAATATTTGTCAACTAGGGTTCGAATGATGGGAAGAGCAATGAAGGGCTAGGACTTCAACGAGGAAAGACATTCTATCTGGACAAATATTTTTTTAGCTAAGTTTTTTTCCCTTTCTTTATCTTAGAAATTATGCATGAAAAATTATAAAGTTTTTATCAAATATTATATTTGTTATAGGACTTTCAGATAATTTTCAATAGATTTTGAATTTTAGTTTCCTTTCCATGGAATTAGAATTTTAGTGTTAGAGGTTAGTGAGCGCACCTCAGAGAGATCCTCATTGCTCCAAAATAGGGCAATTTTTGGTAAATTTAATGGGTATTGGCCAAGGGCTTCAGCTTTGAGAAAATGGATTGATAGGAGTTGGAAGTCTCCAGGAGTGATTCTATCATTTCTTCCCAAAGGTTTCTTCCTAGCCATTTTTTGTTCTAAGGAAGAAAGAGAAAGAATCCTAAAAGGGGGTCCTTGGTTTATGGGAAGAGCAAGACTCTTCCTTACCCGTTGGTATGAAGGTTTTTCACCTAAAAATGTAAATCTATCCCTAGTACCAGTCTGGGTTAGGATTTTTGGGTTACCCATTGAATTTTGAGAAATAGATACTTTCAAGGCAATAGGCAACACTCTAGGATAATCCCTTGAGATTTTAGATACAACAAAAGATAGATTTTTGGCTATTTATGCTCGAATATTGGTCAAGATTGATATAAGTAAAGCTTTACTAGAATCATTCTTAAGTATGGAGATAATATGTGGACCCAAACTATAGATTATGAAACATATCTTTTAGATGTAGAAGATGTCATGAGGTGGGGCATATTGAGAGATCATGCCCTAAGAAGAGCCTAGCAGAATCATTTGTAGAAAACCGCAAGAGAAATTTACAAATGGTTATGGATGAATATGGTTTTCAACTTCCAAAAAATAGATATAGAAAAATATAAGAAAATCAACAATGGAGACCAATAAAGAAGGATTTTGAAAGAAATACCAACTCTTTTGAGGATTTAGCCTATGAAAAAAACATAGACCAAAACTTAGAGGACATAATACAACAATTTCAACATATTAGCAAGGAACCATCTACTCAATATGGTCCATAAGGAAAAACATTCTCGATGAACCTAAGGAATGTGTCTCATTAGATTTTGAAGACTCTCTTGAAGTGCCATGCATCATTCAAGAGAATATAATTGGTAAAGAAAATGTATTTTTAGAAGCTAATACCTCTGCCATTAATAAGGAAATACCAAAAAATGAGAAGGATAAGTCAAAAGATTCTCTAATAAAGTCAGGAGAGGATAAATATGTTGAAAAACAAAATTGTGAAAGAATATTGAGGAATAGAATAATAAGACCTACTCTTGATATAGGAAAGGCAAAAAGAGGAAAACCCTCAAATTATCAAGCAAGATCTAGGGAAGCAAGAGCTAACATAGAGAAAGGAATACAAACTAAGTTGGTTGAAATTCTCTTTACCAAACAACAAAATGATATTCATAATACGTAGGAAGGACCAAAAGCCCCTAATGAGACATGATTATCATCTCATGGAATATAAGGGGTTCTAATGCATCCTCAAAGCATAGGTGTATTCGGGACCTATTTTTAAGTAATAAACTTGATATTCTCTATATCCAAGAAACTAAAATGGCAAAAGATGTGAATGGGATGCTATGGATTTTGAAGGAGTGGTGGGATAAATTCTAACTTGTTGGAATTCTTCTAGAACCTCTTGTGTAACCATTCATAAAACTAGGCATTGGATAACCTCTTTAGTCACTTGCTACTTTATAGATATTCAAAGGATCTTTGGATCTTTTTTGTTTGGAAACAAGCATGCAAATTTAAAAGGAACGATGGCGCGATGCAAACATCGAACCACAAGCCTCAAGGATCAATGCATTAAAGATACACCACATTAACTAGAAAACAAGAGACTAGAAATAATAGTAACAAGATAATGGAAGCTAAACAAGAACTACAATATCATATATCAGAATGAAGTGTAAAATACAATGGAGAAGCCTTTCTTAAATAAGCAAGGAAGATCCACCACAAGCGTAGGATCAACAAAGAGATAAGGATCAATATTCACCGTACAAACAGGAAGGTGCCATATGATCCATAGATCTATAACTACTATGGGGAGAAAAAATCTCAACCCTTCAAAAGTAATCAATTAGTATAACTCCATAGGAATCTAATCAATGCCAAATATCCCCATAATATCTAAATAAGTTAAAATAAATATCCACACATAAAGTGGGTGGGAAAAAATAAACTAAACTAATATAAAAATAAAGTACCTAGGTGAGCATGAGCTAGAGTCTAAAACATCTACTCTAACACCCTCCTCAAGCATAGCCGAGGGCCTAAAAGAAGTGGTATATCCACAGTATGAGTCTCGAAAACAAGGCCTGATCACGTACTCATGTACAATGTGCATCTAGAAGCTCTCGAACTAGAAGATTAAATTGGGAGAGAGTTCCAATAATTATGCTAAAATAATGACACTGAAATTATTGGTTTAGTTGGCAAAATCAAAAGAAGTACAAAAGTCTAAATTTATGGAGACTCATAGGTGGTGATAAACTAGATGCTTGGCACTTTCAGGATGGAAAATATGATTCTACGACCCATTTTCTCTCAAATAAAAAAGTTGTGGAGTAAAGTGAAGATTTTAGATTTAAACATATTTATCGAGAATTGAATAGGGAAACAGATGAACTCTCAAAAAGAGGCTATTGATTGAATTGGGTACATGTTTGGTACATGAATTCAAAGAAGACTATTCACAACAACTCGTTCGTATTTCTACCTAAGAGATTAATCCACTTCATGTTTGAAGATTTCCTAACAAGGACAATTAAAGCAACTTTCTAAAAACTCAATCAATGTTTTGAAAATTATTGGTTGACAATATGAGAAGGTGCCTAAAGATAAAACGTCGGTCTATTAAAGATAACTAGTTATGATGTATATTTTAAATCATTATAAAAGTTTTGAAAAAAATACAAAAAAATATATTTAAATAATGTAATTTTATATTTAAAAAATATAAAATTATAATTTTTTTTTAAGGAAGAATAAAAATAATACTTTAACAAGATTTTCTTTTGACGCAATTGAATATGGGTGGGACCCATCAAGTGTTCCTTTGAACTCGTGCAGAATTGAAATGTTAGTGCTTGTCTGAACGCGGCTGGGGTTTAGCAAATGGATCTTAAAAAAAAATAGCATCTGTTAATATTGTTTTAATTTTTTTTATCTATTTTTTTTGTCACGTGACGCAACGATCGATGCTTGGGAAAGTTAAGTTAGAATTGAAAATGTTCGTATGCTTCATAGTAAATGACTGTACATATAAGCAGACATCTATCACTACAAAATGAGGGATGAGAATTGTATTACTACCTTTACCACTCAGTTCATACAAAATAATATCCTAATTCTTTTTATATTGAAAACGTTTTATACAGATTTAATTGTTAAAGTTGAAGATCTGTTTCCATTTGCCCCTCCACTTTAATACCTCTTCTCATTTATCCATTTATCCATAATTACCTATTTAATAATCACAAGCTTTAAAAATAATGATTAATCAATTAAAAAATAATTTATTTATTAAAATTAAAATTATTACTCATTAAAATATTAAATATAATATTTACTAGAGCCAATCCAGTCGACCTCTTATTTTTTATCTTCTAAAATTCTTGTTGAAAGATTAATTATCTTTTAAAATATTTAAACTATAAAGGTACAGGTTATTGATTGTGCAATTTATGTTTCAAACATAATTATAAAAATAAAAATATCATTTCTTGAGGTTAAATTAACATGGCTAATGGATGGGATTTCCTTATTTTTGTTTTATGATAGAAATGTTGACATTAGTTTCTTAGCATTTTGTGAGGAAGTCTTAATTCGCGGGCTTGTTTACGTTTGTCATGCAGGTGTAGCATATTAAGGAAAACCTTAGAAACTCACGAAAGACAATTGTCCAAAGAAGAATAAACCGTAATATTTACATTAAATTAGAAAAACCACGTCACGTCAGGCTACCGATTTTTTTGAACGGTGTCAAAGTCATGGGAACAATAATATATGATTTGGAAAAGTACCGGCTCTTATCACACTCTGGTAGTATTAATTGTTGACTCGACTTATCATACACCTTGATAAGCGGCGAGTTATTTGCCTAAATGTTATGAATGTTATCAAACGTGAATATGTTTCAGAGATGCTCAGAATCTATTGCTACGTCTTGCTCAAATTCAAAACGTGGTTGTTGGCTTTTGAGTTTCTGTTTTAAACTTTCACGAGGTGGACTTGGAGGAGCACATTTCATTTCTTCTCCGTTAGCCAAGCCACTGATATGGCTTTTGGATTCAAAGTGGAAACCTCGTTACACTTACTCGCCGCCGTTGACATTGACATCGACAAATACCAAAGACCTAACTTGTTGTACACCGTCATTTGAAAATGAAATGAAGCAATAGAAAAATAAAGCATATTGGCATCATAAAGTTGCCCACCACTAAATACTTTCACACAATGTAGTATGTGCTAGAATTTTCAAAGTTCATATTGTAGGGTGTTTAATATTTAGAAATACATTTATATGGATTGCAACTTAGTTTCGCAGCCTAAAAAGAGATAGTAGAGGCAAAAACTGAATCATACTTTAAATAATATCTACAATCATGCGTAATTATTTTTTATTTATTTTTTTAAGAAGTTAGATTATATTATATTATTAATCGGAATATTACAATATTTTGGTATTAGTATTGTCTACCAACTAAAAAATAAAATGAGGTGGATCAGCAAGTAAAGCATCCATAACTGAATATACATGAGAATAGAAGTTAATATTAACAAAAAGCCTATAGCTATATCTTGCTGCAATACACTACATATCAACATTCATATGTGGGAGAGACTGCTATATGAAAAAATTCTAGGCATGTCTTTCGTGCTAGCTTTTGTAGTCTTCAGAGAAGAAAAAGAAGTAATCAAACCCTAAACCTGCTTATCATTGTTAACTGTTTTCTTCTTAGTTTTCTATTGGACTTTCAGAAGATTTTAAATCATATGAGCAAAATGATGAAGTTTGTCAATAACATCTCGAGGCGTGTTGGAAGGTCCAAATACTTGGGAATGAATGTGACCCACATGAAACAAAAGATCAAAGGTCAAGTCTATCAAAACTATATCCCAATGTTTCATTATTTTAACAAAAACAAATTCATTTAACATTAACAATTCATACATAAAATGTTACTCATTAATATGTTTCATTATTTTTAACAAATTAATGAGTAACATTTTATGTATGAATTGTTAATGTTTAATGAATTTGTTTTTGTTATTGAAGGATAAGTTTTTTTTGGAGAATATGTTTTCCTACATGCTTTATTGTTTTTAACATATTATATGATATAACTTGTAATGGAATCATTCTAAGTTATTTATATAAAACAAATTATATTTAAATCAATTTTAATTTAATTAAGAAACTTAATTTTACAAACTTTGTCCTTTTTCTAAATATAATGGTTTGAATTATACTTAACTAGTCTTGTATCATTGTTGACAATTAAGGTGATTGGGCATATTGATGTGGTAGGTCATTGTTGGAAGGGTCTTAATTAATACATGTTTTAACAAGTTTACATGAAAAGGATTTTGTTCGAAACTTAAGTTTTTTTTAAGTGACTTAATCTTATAAAAAAATAATAAGAGTATAAAACCATAAAAAAATAGGTGGTATGGAAGCACACTCCAAAGTCTATGCAAGAAACTAAACCAGAAATAAATTATCAAGAGATTTATCATTTACTTTGCAAAACTAAAAATAAATTAGAACATAAAAGCTCTAAACTGTAAAACTATAACTTTGGAGAGATCTAATGCATAAAATTTTGTGTAAGTAAATATTTCCAAGTAGACTTAAAGGTTGGTTGCTCCGATGAGATTTCATCATTTTGCTTCAATTCAAGCAATGACAATGCCCGAAAGTTGTTGAAACTACTAGGTTTGGTACTCACCCACCAAGGTTTGGATGGGTGAAACCATTTTTGAGTAGACTGTCCCCATCTTCTTTCCCTGTTGAGGATTGCGAGAATATCAAAACCACACAAAAGGGGAGGGATATTCAAATTTTGCTTCTTCGTAGGAACCGTCAATTCCATCGATGATGGCTCTACATCCAACGACATATCCTCACCGCTAAGATACCCCAACACATTGTAGTTGTTGGAGGAATCAAGAACATAACTACCCACCTAAAAATTGGTCATATGAAGTCGATTCTCTAGAGTGACATCTTCTGCAGATCCTCTTCTCGGGGTATGAGAGCATATTGGACTACCTAGAGGAAATATGCTTGAGGATTGGCCGGTTGGGCAGGTTATGAAGCAACCACAATTGCAGTATTTGGGATACAAATCTGTTGAGATTGAGGAGCCTCATTGTTGGTATTTTCAATTGGGGGACCAACTTTTTTATTTTCATGCTATTTTTTATCGATATCGACTTGGATTGTGAAGCTTTAAAAGCATTTGAATGCACATTTTTATGCCCTCCCACAATATTCCAACCATCCTCTTGAGGCTGAGGAGTGGGACTTTATTTTTCCCTATTATGCAACATCAAGGGATAATCTTTGATCTTGTATGCTAAGGACTGACACCAAAAACACGTGTTGAGTAAATTAATGTAGAGACCCATTAGGATAGCACAATTTCACCAACTTGTATTTCAATAATCTCCTTAAGATCTCAAGAAATATCAATCTTGATGCAAACACATTTTTGAGGGTATGCATGGAAAAAATTATCTTTCTCCACCAAATGACACACCCTAGAGGGGTTGATATGTAGCTAAGAAGGGGCCATAGAGGTAGA
The DNA here is from genome assembly GCA_028583015.1 of Wollemia nobilis. Taxonomy (NCBI): domain Eukaryota; kingdom Viridiplantae; phylum Streptophyta; class Pinopsida; order Araucariales; family Araucariaceae; genus Wollemia; species Wollemia nobilis. The sequence continues at coordinate 3,201,039 of JAQPPZ010017128.1, forward strand.
CAGAGTCCTAGGAATTTCACCCACAAAGAAACTTTGGTAGATTTATCCTCAAAAATAAAAAAATTCGTGGGTCCAAGTAGAAAAAGTAAGCAAAGAGCTTCTCATGTATTATGGGCCATGCTCATAAATCACCTTAACGTGGGTTGTTCTGCAAAGTGAAACAAAAAAAAGACCTTTATAAGATTTTGAATCATTGTCAACTTGACTTCACGAGGAATCCAAGTTATGTTAACCCAGGCCCTAAGTAAAAACTCGTTAGGAATGCATCCAACAAAATACCTGATAATGGTGAATGATTCTAACTAGTGACATGCATAATCAAATTCAAACAAGGTTGGAGACCATATTGATACTCAAAATCCTAGGTTCCTTTTCAATCCCATGATGCACAAGTCCAAGATTTTGATTACAATAAACAATTTGGTTTGTTGGGCCACATAAACCCTTATATAAGATGAGTAGTTTTAAAAAATCTACTTTTGTATAAAACTCCTACAAGTCACCTATCCCTCGTCCCTTGCCACATCACATGTCATGGGGAGGATAGGTCACCTAATAATTATGAAAATAAAATGATGTCAAATTAAGTTTGACCAAAATTCAAGAAACATGAAACAATTTTATGTAAACCCATTTTTAATATTTTGCTAATGTAAGTGGCAAAAAATAGTGGTGGGGTGGGGTTATAGTGGTAGTTTTCTGGATTCAAACCATACCTATAAGAATAATATGACTGAGATTGTTGTCGATTCCCTTATGTAGCTAAAAAAAAATACCAATGCATGATAACAAAATATTGTTTGATTTTTGAGTTAGAAATTATTGGTTAATTTTTTTACTCTAATATCAAACTATGACGACTTCTTTATTTAGGCAACTAATATGACTTCTTTATTTAGACAACTAAGATCAAAATCCACTCAAAAAATCAATATTATTACTCAATTAACTAATTTACAAGCATAAGTTAGTATCATTTTAGAGGAGCAAGCAACTATATATAAAAAAAGAAACAAGTTACAAAAATGCTTTAAAAAAGATGAAACTAAGTTTTTCCTTTGAGATGCTTGAAAAGAAAATATAGATGTATAAAAGATTGCAAAAAGAAAAAAAATAAAAAATTGCTTTAAAAATATGAAACTAATCCATTGAGATGCTTGAAAAAAAATATAGACATATAAAAAATTGCAAAAATAAAAATATAACAAGGAGAAGTTTCATACATGAAATTTTTTCTAAAAATTTTATAATTAATATTTGATTAAAACAATTTTTTTTTTTAAAATTGATTATATAAAATTAAGATGGGTTTTACCCGTATTACATTTTCATCGTGCAATAGTATTATAACAACTTGAATATTATTCTTGTATAACTTAACAAAATTTAAAGATGGGTCTCATTTTTAAATATTGAGAAATTTAATCGATTAAACTAATATCATTTAATAAAAAGAGTTAAAAAATCTTAATGAAAGAAAAGCTAGGAGTTCCATGCTGAAGTTACCTCACTAAAACCTCTATAATTGATAATAATTTATTCTATGTTAATTTTTTAATTACTTATTATATTTTTAGATTTGGATAGTGTGAAAAACCCCTATGACCAACGTTTGGGTTGAGCGTTCCCAACCATGGCCTACCCCTTATAAGGTTGAGAGCTAAGCTTATCAATAAGGGATTTACACACACTCACACATATTGCAATTTGAACCTTGGACATATCAAATAAGAGCCAAAATCTGAAATGTTACACTGTACTCCAGACAATGTTTTATGTTGTTGGTTTTACCTTTTCATCATGTGCCCTTCTATGTAATGTTTACTTGAGATTTATCTTAACGTAGGTTTGCCCCTTATAAGGTTGAGAGCTAAGCTTATCAATAAGGGATTAACACACACTCACACACATTGCAGTTTGAACCTTGGACATATCAAATAAAAGTCAAAATCCGAAATGTTACACTGTACCCAAGACAATGTTTTATGTTGTTGGTTTTACCTTTTCATCATGTGCCCTTATATGCAATGTTTACTTGCCATTTATCTTAACGCAGGATTATCTTGATAGAAGTTTGTCGTTGTAGTGTAGTTGGTTTCTAGGATATGGTCCAACATTAATAAAAGTGCAGTGTAGTTGGTTTTTGAGACATAGTTCCGAAATTAATAAATAAGAGATCCAATGCATATAACATTTAAGGTAAAAACAAAAATACATAAATGGACTTACACTAAAATCAAACAATAAAATTATCCACTTTATTATAATTTATTATTTTTTACATAAATAAATTATTAATTTATTTATTATTTTAATTAAATATAAATATTTATTTCAATCCAAAGGATAGGGTAGTTAATCTTTCGAAGGTCTCGTACCTCTAATTCAAAGTTTTGGGCTAACTCTATCACCTTAAATTTTTTATTATTAAATTTTTTATTTAATTTATAATATTGAAAAAATTATAAATAAAAACCATATAAAAATAAAAATATTATTTTAAAAATAATATTATAAAAAATAATAATTTTAAATAAATAATTTATTATCTACTTAAAATAAATTATTAATTTATTTATCATTTTAATTAAATATAATTATTTATTTCAATCTAACATGAAAGTGTAGTTTTTGAATGTTAGTACTCGAATTAAAAGTTTGGGGCTAACTCTATCACCTTAAGGTTTTTATTATTTTTAATAAAATTATTAAATATATTATTTAATTTATAATATTGAAAAAATTATAAATAAAATATAATTGTATAAATATATTTTTGTAAATATAAAAATATTATTTTTAAAATAATATTATATATAAAATATTTAAAAAAAAATTATAATAAATTTAATGCTAATTTGTTGTAGATCATGTGACTTTTATTTAAATTCTATGTTTTCATTATTTTTTAAATGATGACATAAAATAAGATGGTGCGCTAATATATTACAATGTGACCATAAAATAATATTAAATAAATAAAAATTTAATTAAAAATAAAAATAATCTATGAAAAGGCTAGAACAATCTTTCAACGGTCATCTCCATCTTACCAAACGTATAGGGTACCCAAAATTCAGTTGGTAATATTGGTTCGGGCAAGGCCGAGCGCGACTCCCAGTGTAGAACCTACACCCCTTGATCGTGGTTTCTCACGCCAAGGCACATTGCAAGAGGTTTTTTTTTTTGTTAAATTAAAAATACAAATATTTATCCTTTGTGAGTGTGGTCTACCGGAAAGGACCACTTGCATTGTCAATATGTGACCCGAGTTTAATCCCTACAATGAATATGTATAAGGAATATTACTCTAAAAATTTAAAATAAAAATAATTAATTAATTAAATTAATAACATTAAAAATCATAGAATTTCTTTTTGTTTTTTTACGCGTAGTAAAGAATTAAATTAAATTGGGCATAGTGAGTTTAAGACTCAATCTAATTTTTTTTTTAATGCATTAAAATAAAGGATCATTCACAAACACTATAGAAGAAACCCTTTTATCAACTTTAAAGCTGTGTCAAATTTTGAAGATAGGCTTGGCAAATGGTTGGCATTGTTATTTGGGTCACACTATTTTGTTTTATTTTGGAATTGAAGCTTTTAGAAGTTCGTTCCGCTCAAAAAAAATATCCCTTGTACTGTTTATTTTTTGAGTTTTGCCAAGAAAAATTAGAAATTTGTGACGCAACCCAACGGCCATGTCCTTTTCTCCCTTCGAAAGAGTAAAGACAAATTAGTAAAGGGCAACTTATATTTAATTTAAAAAGTGACGAAATTTTTAAGATTGCAAAAAGTCATAATAAGACCACACAAGCATTTGAAGGAATAGTTTCCCAACTAGTCACTTATAGTTAGCTATTTTTGAAGGGTAAATCAATTGAGAGTTTTGGCTTTTTTTTGGGAGGTTCAAGGTTCAAATTTTGCGTGGGCAAGCGTGTGAAAGGGTGGGTGTGTGGTGGTTGTGTGTTAAATTTCCTATTGATAAGCATAGCTCTCGACTTTAGGAGGGGTCATAGTTGGAGAGCCTACCTAACCATGTGTATTGATCGTAGGGGTTTCTCACACTAACCAAATTATATATATATATATATATATATATATATATATATATATATATATATATATATATATATATATATATAATTAAATTAAATTAAATTAAAGATAAAATAGTTTTTATTTTTATTGGAACCAACAATTATATTCAATACAAATAAAAGAGGTTATATAAAAAGGGGTTGGAAAGATCACACGTCGGGATGTAAGGCCGCTCATACAATTAAAATCGAAACCAATCCCTAAAAGGGTGAATACACAACATAAATAAGTACAAAAAAATAATCTAGAGTAACAAAAAAAATCTAGGACTCTAGCTTTAGGCACTAAGTAGACTTATTGCTCCGTCACCCATACAATCAAAACTGGAACCAACCATTAAAATGGTAATACACAACATAAATAAACATAGAAAAATAATCTAGAGTAACACAAAAAAAACCTAGAACTATAGCTCTAGGAACTAAGTAGACTTATTGCTTCGTTATTCCATGTCTGTCCAATGCTGCAAAGCTATTATAACTCTTGAGTTGAAAGGTTGAAACTGTTTTTTGGGTAGACTGTCTCCATATTCTCTCTCTTATCGAGGACTACGAGAATGTCGAAACCCCTGTTGAGGACTACTAGAACATCAAAAATGTACATAAGGGGAAGGAACTTTAGATTTTGCTTCCTCCATAGAAACTGCCAATTCCATCGATGATGGCTCTACATCCAACGAGAATGTCGAAACCCCTGTCAAGGACTACAAGAACTCCAAAAACACACAAAATGGGAAGGAAATTTAGATTTTGCTTCCTCCGTAGGAACAACCAATTCCATCGATGATGGCTCTGCATCTAATGATATATTCTTGCCACTGCTAAGATACTAACACATTGTAGTTGTTGGATGAATCAAGAACATAACTATCTAACTGAACACTGGTCATATGAAGTCACTTCTCTAAAGCGACATCTTCTGCAGATCCCCTTCTTGGGTTACAAGAGCATCTTGCGTTAGTTGAGGAGAAATGTACTAGAGGACTGATCGGTTGGGTAGACTATGAAGCAACCTCTATTGCATCCCTAAGGTATGAATCTACTGAGACTGAGGAGCCTCATTGTTGGCAGTTTCAACTTGGGGATGAAATTTTTTCTTTTCATACCATTTTTACCAGTTGTGAGACATGTGTTGACTTGGACTTTGTACCTTTAGAAGCAACCAAATGTGGATTTTTAAGCCCTCCCACAGTCGTCCAACCATCCTATTGAGATTGAGGAGTGGGCACACTCGTTGTGGTGGGGCTTTGCTTGTCCCTGTTATGCGACATCAAGAAACAATCTTTGATCTTGTGTTCTGAAGACTGGCACCAAAAACATGCGTTGGAAAAATTAATGTAGAGGACCCGTTGAGATAGCACAGTGTCACCAACTTGTATGTTAATAGACTCCTTGAGATCTTGAAAAATATCAATCTTGATGCAAATACATTTTTGAGGGCATGCATTGAAAAATTTATCTGTCTCCACCAAAATGACACGCCCTAAAGGGGCTGCTATGCGATTGAGAAAGGACTGCAAAGGTAGAGGGAGTCCTAGAAATTCCACCCACATAAGGAATTTGGTAGATCTTTCCTCATAAACAAAAAAATCACGAGTCCAAGGAGAAAAAACAAGCAGAGAGCTTCTTATATACATATGAGAGGCCATGTTCATAAATCACCTTAACGTGGGTTGTTCTGCAAAGTGAAACAAAACAAAAAATTGTAAGGTTTTGAACCATTGTTAGCTTGACTCCATGAGGATTCCAAGTTGTATTAACCCAAGCCCTAAGGAAAGACTCATTAGGGATGTGTCCAATGAAATATCTGATAAGGGTGAGTGATTTTAAACTATACAGAATCAACTTCAGGAAATGGAATAATTACATCAACAAAATGAGAGTTAACTTGTGCACCATTCACAGCATAAACCTACACAATCGATTGAGAGGAGCCATTATCACATGCATTCCATTTTACGGTGCCATTATCACATGCATTGGTCCGCCAAGGTTGGGGACCATAATGATACTCAAAATCCTAACTCAATCTCCATTACTTATCACAGTTGAAACTCAATCTCCATCACTTATCGCAGTTGAAACCCTAACTTATCTTACAACCTTTATATTTAAAACCTATAGATTAAACAGTTTTAAATATAAATCATATAAAATTATTTTATAATAAATTTAATTTTATTTAATATATCATTATTTAATCCTATTTGCATATTCATTTGTAATTCCTAGGTTTGTTGGTTGGTTATGCGTTCAATTTTTTTCGTGCATGTCTTATTTTCTACCATATTAAGGAAAATGTGATAAACTTATGAAACACAAACGTTTATCAAAGAGGAACAACCTAAAAATTTATGCGTTCAAAGTAGAAGGAAGAAAGTCAAGGCTATGATTTTTATTTTTATTTTTTCTTATTTTAAAATTTTAAATGTCTCACGTTTATTTTTGTTTCAATTAAAAAATGTTTTTTTTGGATTTTTGGATTTTTGGATTGGGTTAGTGTGACAAACTTATATGACATCTTCATCCCATCATTACTTCTCATAAGGAAGAGAGTTGAGCTTATCAATAGAAAATTTAACACACAAACACACCTGTCCAGTTTGAACTTTGGACCTCCCAAAGAAGAGCCAAAGCCTTAACCGTTGTGTTGTTCCCCTGTTATTTTGAGTTTGTTTAAATTCATTGTATTATTTGTTGGATAATAAGGGTTTGTACTCGGGTCCCCCACCCTTGATAAATTGTATCTTTCTTATTTAGAACTTGAGAGTTTACAAATAGATACACTTTTCATCTCAATTGAGATGCTATAGCTATAAACCTGCATCATTTTACATAAAATGTCTGAATTTTTTATTTTTCATTTTTTGGATCTTTTCAAATTTATGTATGAATACAATTAATCCAGAATTTAGCATCTTTCTTGACATTTTCTATAGCAGCCTTCACAATACCAAAACTTCACCTCTACTATCTATGCCTTGCATCTTAGTAGAGTAATATTTCCAAAACATCGCACTATCATAGTCCGCTTTACCAAATATGGATTACTAGTTTCCTTCCTGAAACACAAGTGCAACCACAAAATTTTTAATAAATAGTCTAAATAAAAACACATTATTGTTACAAAATAAAGTAGATATTACTAATGGAAAACATTAAAGTAGATCTTAATCATTAATTGATTTAGGCAATCAACATTTTTTGTCAACTTCAACTAAACTTTCTACTTCCTCTAACCATGGAAAGGATAATTTAACTTCACAATACTCAATCAAAACCCCTCTATTGGCTAGCTTATGTGCACATTTGTTTCCTTCCCTTAATATTTGTGTAAACCTGATTTCTTCAAACTCTTTAGCAAGATCTTTAATTTCCACAATTATCTCTTGTATGTTCCATGGAGCCTTTGCTTTCCTCAAAATTGTATTTATTACTATGAGAGAATCACATTCCATCCATACTCTATTTCATTTCATTTGTTTACATATTTTTAACCCTTCTAAATCTGCCCAAGCTTTAGCTTCATTATTTATCTTAAATACACTATTGAAAGCATAATAAGACTAATTATTCGTCCTCCTACTGGTCCTAGATTTCCTTTAGATGCTCCATCAAAATTAAACTTAACCCACTCCACATCTGGTGGTTTCCACTTTATATTCTTTTCCTTCTTTTTGCTTCTCTTGTACCCATCATCATAATTTCATTTAATGACTTGACTCCATCTATCAAGGCTCTCTGCTTCCAAATTAGGGTTTGGGTGAGTTGATAGGGTTGATTTAGACTCCTCTATGGCTAAACATATCTTATTTTTCATTACCTCTAAACTACTTTCCTTTCCTTTAAATATTATTCTATTCCTTTCTAGCCATATAGTCCAAAGTATTATATCTTTTGATATATCCCATATTGTATGTAAAGCCTCACTTTTATAAGTGCTTTTTCATTGCTTTAATCAATCTTCAATTCTACTTTTCATCACCATGCAAGTACAAAACATATTAAGAATCCATTGCCATATATTCTAAACTATTGAGCAATATCCCAATATATGGTCTATACTCTCCTCCTCCTTATTACAAAAAACACATTGAGAGGGGCCATGAAAAACCCTTTTCATAAGGTTATCCCATGATAAAAAAATTCTATGACCTACTAGCCAAACAAACATTTTGACTTTAGGAATGCTTGGACTATCCCAAATATCTCTCCATATTCTAGTGACATTATTATTTTGTTGGTGTTGAACATTATATCCACTTCTTGTTGTGTATTCTCCTAAGCTATTCAACTCCCAAATCAATTTATCCTTGGCTCCCCTCAGAATAATCATAGTTGTTATCTTTCTACTCAATTTCCTCCTAGCAACAATGTCTTGTATACTTGTAAAAAAATATTTCCATTTGTATCTTCCTTCTCAATCCTTGTACAAAATGTTTGAAAACCTATCACCATATTTGTCTTGAAGCAATCTCATCCAAGGTTTCAAAATTATATCTAAATTGAGTGGTTTTTTTATCACACCACTTACCCATCCAAATAGAATTTTTTTCTCCAGCTTCCACCACCCATCTTACACCTTTAATCATAAGATCAATAATTTTTTTAAACCATTCCAAAGAGCAAAATCATTTGGTAGAGAGAATGCAATAAATATTAAACTTGGGTCATTGGGATCAACATACTTAGAAGAATTCTTGTCCATTATCTTTGACTCTCTTTGTACAATCTTTAGATAACTTTTCCCCTAAAAGCTAAGCTTACATCTGTAAAAACTCTTAAACCAAGACCTCCCCTAGTTTTATCATCACATAACTTGCTCCATTTCACCAAAGGAAATTTCATTTATCATGTAAAACTGACCATAAAAAGGATTGCATAGTTTAGACTAAACATTTTTCAAATGATTTTGGCATAGAATACAATGACATATAATATGTTGGAATGGCTTGTAAGAATGACTTAATTAACTACACTCTTCCTGCTAATGATAACCATATACCTTTCCAAGCTGGAATTTTATTCTGAACCTTACTAATAATTGGATTCCATAAATTTATCCTCATTCTCCCCTCAAATAAAGGAATCCCTAGATAAGTTGTTGGTAAATTTGTCTCATCTATTTAAAGCAACGTGTAAATTCTTTCTTTGATATTAGCAAGAGTGTTAAGGGAGTAAATTTTGGATTTAGCCCTATTAACTTTTTTCCCTAAAGCTTTTTCATACTCTTTTAAAAATTTATTCAAAGTTATGACCTCATTTATCCTTGCCCTTCCAAAAATGGTTGTGTCATCTACATATTGTTGATGGGTGATGCTATCGATGTTATTACTAACCTTAAGTCCACTTATAAGCCCATATTTGTAAGCCTTTTTTAAGTTCCTACTCAAAAATTCTAGTATAATAATGAACAAATAAGGAGATAGAGGATCTCCTTGTCTAAGGCCTCTCTTGGCTTTAAAAGATTTTATCACTAATTCATTGACCAACACTAAATAAGAATTTGTAGAGACACAAGATTTGATCCATCTAACCCATTTCTTCCCGAAACTAAATTTATATAAAATTGCAAAACAAAAATCCCATTTAACCCTATCATAGGCTTTACTCATATCAAGTTATAAGATCATTGCTTTCTCTTTTCTTGAAGTTGCTAAATGTATAACTTCATAAGCTACTATGATCCCGTCTAGAATTTGTATCTCTTGCACAAATCCTCCTTGCTCTTTTGAAATTGTTTTGTCTAGCAATGGCCTTAATCTATTCACCATCACTTTGGAAATAATATTATATGCCATATTACATAGGCTTATGGGTCTAAAAGAATCAAACAATTTAACATCCTTATTTTTTGGAATTAAGGTAAGATATGTTGCATTTATTTTATAAGGTATGTAATATTTTACCCTAGACTGTTCCACTGCCACCAATAAATAATCCTTCAATATATCCCAATTATGTTGCTAAAAAGTTGTAGAGAGACCATCTAGACCTAGGAATTTATCCTTATTAAAAGATAAAAGATCTAAATGAACTTCTTCTAGAGTAATAAGCTCCATCAGTTTCCTATTGTCTTCATTCGTTATAATTGAAGGAATCTTCAAGAAGTTTATCATTAAGAACTTCAGTCTCCTATGAACCTAGAATATTCTGATAAAATGACTTTACCTATTTTCTAGTTTCATTTTGATATTCAATCCAAACCCTTTTATTGATTTAATTGTACTCATTCTAGAAGTTGATATTTGTACTATAGCCATCCTATGATTTTTTTTTGTATTTTTATCTCTTTCTTTTAACCAAGTCTATCTTGATTTTAATCTCCAGAATTTCTCTTCCTTACTCAAAATATTATGATATTCACTAAGCAGCTCCCTTTCCTCTGAGCTTGGATTATTATCATCACCTTTTTGAAATTTTGAAAGTTTATCTTTTAGTTCTTCTTTCTTCAAAAAAAAATTTCCAACGATGTTCTTGTTCCATTATTTTAATATAGATGTCATAGCTTTAATTCGGTTTGGAAGAGCATACAACCCACCATTACCTAAATAATTCCATGTTTGAGCTATCATATCAACAAATTGATGACGGTCTTCCCACATTTTTTCATATTTTAAATATGATATTTTTTTTTAATTCACTTGCCACCATTTTAACTCTTATTGGCTAGTTATTTGAACCAATCCTTGTTAAGGTATTAATTTTAGCACAAGTTCTTTCATCTAGCCAATGATTAGAGAGAATGCATCTGTCTAATTTTTCTTCTATTAGGTTATGGCCTCTCCTGTTGTTGGTCCAATTATAATGTCTTCTTCAAACTCAACTTCCCATAGATTATTGTTTTGAATAAAAGCTGAGAAATATTTTATACTTTGGGTCAATTTCCTAATTCCCCTAAATTTTTCATCCATATTGGTTATGGCATTAAAATATTCAATGATCATGAATCGGGTTTCTTGGTCTTTACTTCTCATAAAGTCTTCAATCCCACTCTAAACTTCTAATCTAACTGATTGAGCTGTAGGTCCATAGATATTGATAAGGATGAAATGAATATTTGCAAAGTAAAAAGTGACTAAAGAGGCTATCCAATGCCTAGTTTTATGAATGGTTACACAAGAGGTTCTAGAAGGATTCCAACAAGTTAGAATTCCCCCTGTCACTCCTTCAGAATCCATAGCATCCCATTCACATCTTGTCCATACTACTTTCATAGTTTTTTAAACTTCTTTTATCATTTTAGTTTCTTGGATATAGAGAATATCAAGTTTATTACTTAAACATAGGTCCCTAATACACATCTACTTTGAGAGAGCATTAACACCCCTTATATTCTAAGAGATGATAATCATGTCTCATTAGGGGCTTTTGGCCCCTCTTGCATATTACCAATATCATTTTGTTGTTTGGTAATAAGAAGTTCAACCAACTTAGTTTGTGTTCCTTTCTCTATGTTTGCTCTTGCTTCCCTCGATCTTGCTTGATATTTTGAGGGTTTTTCTCTTTTTGCCTTGCCTATATTAGGAGTAGGTCTTATTATTCTATTCCTCGATATTCTTTCACAATTTTATTTTTCATTATATTTATCCTCTCATGGATATATTATAGAAGCTTTTGACTTGTCCTGTTCATTTTCTAGTATTTCCTTATTAATGGCAGAGGTATTAACTTCTAAAATTGCATTTTCTTTACCCATTATTTTCTTTTGAATGGTGCATGGTACTTCAATAGAGTCTTCAAAATCTAATGAGACACATTCCTTAGGTTCATCGAGAATGTTCTTCCTTAAATTAGGATCATATTGAATAGACGATGTCTTGTTAATATGTTGAAATTGTTGTACAGTGTCCTCTAAGTTTTGATCTACTTTTTCTTCATAGGCTAAAACCTCAAAAGACTTAGTATTTCTTCCAATATCCTTCCTTATTGGCCTCCACTGTTTATTTTATTTTATTTTTCTAGATCTGTGTTTTGGAAGTTGAAAACCATCTTCATCCATAAGTTGAAAACCATCTTCATCCATAACCATTTGTAATTTTCTCTTGTAGTTTTTTACAAATGATTCTGCTGGGATCTTATTAGGGCACGATTTCTCAATATGCCCCACCCCATGAAATATTATAAATCTAAAAGATATGTTTTTATAATCCCTAGTTTGGATCCACATCTTATCCCCATACTTAGAATTATTGATTCTAGTAAAACTTTACTTATATTCGAGCATCAATAGCCAAAAAACCATATTTTGTCAAATCTAAAATCTCAAGGAATTATCCTAGAGTGTTGCCTATTGCCTTGAAGGTATCTATTTCCCAAAATTCAATGGGTAATCCAAACATCCTAACCCATATTGGTACTAGGGATAAATTTACATTTTCAAGTGAAAAGCCTTCATACAAGCGGGTAAGGAAGAGTCTTGCTCTTCCTATAAACCAAATACCCCCTTTTAGGATTCTTTCTCTTTCTTCCATAGAACAAAAAATGGCTAGGAAGAAACCTTTGGGAAGAAATGATAGAATAACTCCTGGATAATTCCAACTCCTATCAATCCATTTAATCAAGGCTAAAGCCCCTAGTTAATACCCATTAAATTTATCAAAAATTGCCCTATCTTGAAGCAACAAGGATTTCTCTAAGGTGCGCTCATTAACCTCTACCACTATAGATGATTTTAAGGATTTAACTATAAATCGGTCCATGAAAAGGAAACTAAAACTTAAAATCTATTGAAATTTATTTGAATGTCCTATAGCAAATATAATATTTGATAAAAAAAATTAAATTTTTCATTCACAATTTCTAAGATAAAGAGAGTAAAAAAAAACTTAGGTGAAAAATTCTTTGTCCAAATAGAATGTCTTACCTTGCTGAAGTCTAGCCCTTAAGGGGTATTGGAAAAAAATAGACAAATAAGCTACAAGTTTTCATGGACAATGAAAAGGGAAAATGAAGGCATTCCCTTGGTTAATTGGCAATCCTTAGCCAAGCCCAAGGAAAATGGAGGATGGGGACTTAATATTTGAAGTAAGTCCTAGAGTGGACTTAAGGACTGAGTAGAGTAAGCTTTTGTGGAATCTTACAATACAAATTTGAGGTGAATCTTGGTGAAGACTTGTTGAGAAGATTGAGCAAGTTCTAGTGAGGACTTGCTAAGTAGATTTGAGGTAAGTCTTGGTGAAGACTTGTGGACACATTAGTGTGAGCTTTTGTGGAAGCTTACAATGCAGATTTGAGGTAAGTTTTGGTGAAGACTTGAGAGCAGTTAGAGCAATTTCTAGAGAGGACTTATGGATAGATTTGAGGTAAGTATTTAAGAAGACTTCTGAGCAGAGTTAATTGATTATTTGTTCAAACCTTGAGTTAAGGTTTGGAGCAGATCTAGAAGAGTTGATTTGTGATTGGATCAAGCTTTGTGTTAAGGCTTGAGGAAAAATTTGAGATAAATATTGAGCAGATTTGTGCTAAATCGAAGGATTGTGTTTAGTGCAAATTTGAGACAGATATTGAGCAGATTTGTGCTAGACCAAAGGATTGTGTTTAGTGCAAATTTGAGACAGAGATTGAGAATATTTGTGCTAGATCGAAGGACTATGTTTAGTACAAATTTGAGCAGAGCTGGGAGCAAGATTTGGAGGTGATAGAGCATAGGGTAGTAGTATCTAGTGTATAGAGATACATTAGCTAGGGCAGTGAGGATAGAGGTCTTTTAAGTGAGGACAAGAGTATTTAGTGGAGAGAGATCCATAAGCCAGTATAATGGAGGTAGTAGTCTTCTATAGGATCACCAACCAAAGCAGAGGAAAAGGAGTTCTCCTGTGGATAGATATCCACAAACCAGATGAGGGGATTAGTGTCTCCTGTGGATAGAGATCCACAAACTTGATTAGGGGATTGGTGTCTCCTTTGGACAAAGGTCCATAAATATTGTAATAGGGAAAGGATTCCCAAGATATTTATTGAGAAAATTTTAGTGAAAGATTTTCTTTGTGGAGTAGCCCACATTGGGTGAACCACATTAAATTGGTGTCTCTATTGTATGTGATGATTTATGCATTGCTTTGATTAATGTTGTTGATATTGCCATTGATATATTGGATAATATTATTTGAGAAAAAAAAAGTAAAAAGTGGTCTTATATTATTCACCCCCCTCTCAGTATAAGCTTGTGTTCTTCAATTGGTATCAGAGTGGGTTCCTTAGAAAAAGCTCACAATAACACAAATGGATTCTTAGAATGGACCTTCAGGAAATTTGACACCATTGTTTGATGGGAACAATTATGTACTTTGGAGTATGAGGATGAAGATTCACCTAATGGCACTTGGAAATGAAATATGGGAAGCAATTGAGAATGGATACATACCACTAGTAACTCCACCTATAGATAAATATGGTAAGCTCCTACAACTAAATAATTCAAAGGCAATGAATAGAATTTTAAGGGGCTTGCATGAAACAAAGTTTATAAAGGTTATGCATTGCACATCAGCAAAGGAAATTTGGGATAAGTTGAAAGGTATATATGAGGGAGACAAAAAGGTCAAAAGGGTAAAGTTGCAAAATTACAAAAGAACATTTCAAGACCTAAAGATGAAGTATGAGGAAAAATTATGGTATATCTACTTCGCAAATATGAGGTTGTTAACTCCATGCAAGAACTTGGGCTTAAATTTGAGGAAACAAATGTTTGTGATAAGATTTTAAGGTCACTCCCAAAAAGGTATAGTGAAAAGATTTCAGCTATAGAAGAGTCAAAAGATATTGAACTTTTGACAAGGGATGAATTATATGGAATTCTCATAGATTTTGAGATGAGAATAAAAGAGAAACCTATTCCCTAGAAAGAACCAGCCTTCAAAGATACTAAGAAGATAAAGGGTAAGAAGTCAAATTCAAGCAATGAGTTATACAGTGATGAAGAAGCAAATTATGGCAGAAGGAACAAGGACTCAAGAAATTATAAAGGTATGAAATCAGTTAGATGTTTCAATTGTGGAAAATATGGTCATTATGCATCTGATTGTCTAGAGACTAGAAATAGCAATGATGAAGAAAAACATGATCATAAGAATAGGGAAACAAAAAAACATAGATAATAAAAGAAAAGCAGAGATGGACAAGGCAAGAAAGGAAAGAAGTTTTTCCAAAGGTATAAGAATATTTTCTATGCAGACAAGGCAGGTAAGAGCTCAAGTGATAGTGATGAAAGTTCCTCAAATAGTGATGAATATGAAATTCTATTTTTGGTAGAAGAAAAAGAAGTGGTTAGGAAAAGGTCACCAATAATCCTCAAGTATTTTAGATGTGGTAACTTTGGTCATCTTGAAGATAGTTTTACAAGGAATGGATTTAGTTTCAATGATGATGAATATGAAGATACACTTGAAGGACTAGAAGAAAGTCTACTTTTGGAAATAGAATAAGAAGGAGGTGATCCTATAGAAGACAAATTAGAAAGGAATGAAGATGATACCAAAGGCAAAGAAATAAAGGAAGAATCAGAGAAAGGAGAAGTTGATCTTGAAGGTGAACTTATTTTTGCCCTTGATGCATTAAGAAAGGTAAGAAAGCAGAACTCAAAACTCAAGCTTCAATTTCAAGAATGTGATGAAGAGAAAGGAAAGATTATAGAGGATCTAACCAACTCAATAGCTAAGACAAGGAGATTTAAAGAGAAGTTAGAAGCAAAGGTTTTATAATGTGAAAGGTTAGAGCATGAAGTAGCTTCATTAAGGAAGGAAGTAAAAGAGTCTAAAGACAAGCTACACAGGTTTGGGAGAAGCTCAAATACCTTGGATAATATTATCAAGGTACAAATATCTTCATCAAACAAGATAGGTCTTGGTTTTGAACAAGTACAAAAAGAACAAGGAGAGGAGTCAATCTCAAGCTCCAAAGAAGAAGAAGCTTCAAAAGAAGAGAGTGTAAGAGAAAGTGAGTCTTCTGAGGAAGAGTTGAATAATAGAAATTTCAATAAGGAAAGGAACAATGCACAAATAAGGAATAGATGGAACAAGAAACAACACAAGGTAAAAGATACTAAGAGATCAATGGGGTCAAGGCAAGGTAGTTTCAATGGACGATGCTTCTCATGTCACAGGTTTGGGCACAAGGCTACATAGTGCAAGAAACATGAAAGATAGGAATATGGGAATTTCATAAACAAACATCTTTTTCAAGGGTATTACTACTCTTGTAATCAGTTTGGTCACAAGGTAGTAAATTGCAGGGTTCATGATAGGAATGGATATGGCTTCACTAGGAGAAACTCCAATACATTTGCACCTTTAAGGAATAACAACATTAAGTGTTATAAGTGCAATAATGATGGGCATACAACAAAGTGGTTTAGAGTAAAAATTCTAGAGATAAGCAAGAACAAGAATAGTCAGAGGAATCAGAAGGATCAGTTGAGGAAGAAGGTGGACAAAGGTAAAGATCAATGCATGTTGGGAGTAGAGATACTCCCACCCCATAATTAACCACCTCAAAAGAGGAGGTGGAGGAGGGGCTAAGCTAAGAGTATCATTCTTAGACCCACGACCCAAAGGTGACCCTTTACCATTGATGTCAAAGGGAGAGAGATTTGAGTTAGGGGGAGAGTATTCAGTCAGGGGAGCAGTTTCTCAAGGGGAGAAAAACTAAAAAAGGTAAAGGAAATGGTAAAAGTAAAATGGGTTGCCATCAATGACAAAGGGGGAGATTATTGGAAATATGAGCAAGGTTTGTTGTCATTGATGTCAAGAAGATGATGACCAAGTTTCATTGTCATCCATGCATTTATGTCAAAAGGTTGATGTCCAAGTTTTGGTGTTATTAATGTCCTCTAGTGGTTTTTCCAACAAGGCAAAGAAGCAAGTTTAATGGAAATAATAATATTATAATATATAATATTATAATATTTTGGGTTACAGGTTGGTTTGAAGAAAAACAAATGCCAAGGAGTTATAAAATTCTAATTCCTCCAAAAGACCCATGTGATAGATTTTAAAGTCTAAGGTTTAAATTATTTAAATTTAAATATTTTTACCCTAAGGTAAAATTTAAATTTAAATTAATTTAAGCGCCAAAGTCGAATTTAAATTCGAATTAAAGGTTCACCGACATGTTTGGAAATATGGTGCATTGCATATAAAAGGGGGTAAGCTTTACCTTAAAATATTATCCATGTGAATCGAATGCTAAGTGTTAATCATGCATGAATATTGGAGAAGGAAAAATTGCATGTGCTTTAAGGTTTAGGAGGCAGACAAGGGAATATATCCGAGTGGAGAACCGTTCATATTGCCAAGTTCTGGATAGCACAGTTGGCAGCTAGAGGCTGCACTAGGTTGCTTGTAGGTGACATGTCGTGGGTTCAATCCACATAATTATTGTTTTGACAAGGCATAAGAGAGTTTGTTTTGCACCGTCATCAAAGAACAAAAGGAAGGCATGCACCTTACCTTTTGTGTGAGGGCATGTAGCCCACTTGGTGGGCGCGCATTGTGCGGAGGCACTTGGAAGAAGGGGAAAAGGTGTTCAAATCCCGCCAAGGCCTTTTTGGTGTGGTTTACAAAGGTATGTGCTCACATTTGCTAAGGTTAAAGTTGCATCCAAAAATTGAAAGGTGTGAAAATTAATTTTTAATTTTCCCAAAGTTTTATTAAGTTAAAATTGCATAGTGGGAAAAATTAAAAGGTTTTATGAGCTATAAGAGGGAGATAAAAGGGTGAGTAAAGTTTTAATTTTGTGTTTAAATTTTTGGTTGTTAAATTTTATAAAAGGAGTAATAAGGTATGCCAAGAGTGTTATATGTTATATGTTGAAATAAAGTCATATTGTGAAAATTGTTTTGAAAGGAGAAATAAGGAATAGTTGAGATTTAATACTTTGGCATGGTGAAATATTTTTGAAGGAAAATAATTGAGGATAGATTTTTGATATCTAACCATTGAGATTGTCAAAGAGGGTGATTGTGATTAAGACAAGTTTTGAGGTCAAAACTTCTTCAAACAAAAGGTATGGGTACATCTTCCTTGTGAGTGAAATATTGTTGGATTGGATGTTATGAATGCTAACTTGGAGTGAAAAGGTTTGTTTGATAAGTATTTTTGAGTAAGATTTCATGTGCATGATTGGTAAATGTTTGTGAGAATATTTGAGTGAAAATTTGAGAACTATCTTGAACTAGGGTTTGAGAAAGATCATGAGTATCATTGTTATGTGATATTGTTTGATAAGCATTATTGGAAATATTTGAGTAAGCTTTCATGTGCTTGATTAGGGTTTGTTAAAAAGACCATGAGTATCATTGTTATGTGAATTTAGAATCATCTTGAGTCAAGGTTGAGTTCCATAGTGCAATTTATTGAAAGCATAGTGAAACACCTGGTTAGGGTTTGTAAGCAAGCTTTGTTTCATTAAGTGATTGGTTGAGTTGATTTGATTGAGCATAGTTGATTGAAAGTGTTGGAGTGATAGTTCAAGTTTTGTGAAATAAATTGTTCTTTACTAATTTGAGAAAGATATTGAAAGTGATTGAGTGTGAAACATATTGAGTCTCTTACCATTCTCTATATGTTTCTATGGTTAAACAAAATTTTGAGTGAAATTTGTTTGTGATATTGAAGAGGTTTTCTAGAAGAGATTAAGTTGAGTTTTATGAGTATTTTGTGAGTGTGAAACATATTGAGTCTCTAACCATTCTCTATATGTTTTTGAAGTCAAACAAGATTCTATGTGAAACTTGTTTGTGTGATTGAAGAGGTTTTTTGTGAGAGATTGTGTTGAGTTTTATATGCAAGTTTGCAATTGAGTTGAATAAGATTTTGTGAAAGCTAGTGGATATATTTGAGTAAGTCCTTAGAGTGGAATTCAGAACAGAGTTAAGCAAGCTTTTGTGAAATCTTGTGAGAAGATTTGAAGTAAGTATTAGAGTGGACTTAAGGATTTATTTGAGTAAGCTTTTGTGGAAGCTTACAATGTAAATTTGAGGCAAGTCTTGGTGAAGACTTGTTGAGAAGATTGAGCAAGTTCTAGTGAGGACTTGTTGAGTAGATTTGAGGTAAGTCTTGGTGAAGACTTGTGGACAGATTAGTGTGAGCTTTTATGGAATCTTACAATGCAGATTTGAGGTAAGTCTTGGTGAAGACTTGAGAGCAGTTAGAGAAAGTTCTAGAGAGGACTTGTGGATAAATTTGAGGTAAGTATTTGAGAAGACTTGTGAGTAGAGTTGATTGATTGATTTGTTCAAACCATGAGTGAATGTTTGAGGTGGATCTAGTATAGTTGATTTGTGATTCGATCAAGCTTTGTGTTAGCTTGAGGACATATTTGAGACAGATACTGAGCAGATTTATGATAGATAGAAGGACTATGTTTAGTGCAAATTTGAGACAGATATTGAAAAATTTGTGCTAGACCAAAGGACTGTGTTTAGTGTAGATTTGAGATAGATATTGAGCAGATTTGTGTTAGATCGAAGGATTGTGTTTAGTACAGATTTGAGTAGAGCCAAAAGCAATATTTGGAGGTGACAGAGCAGAGGATAGTAGTATCCAGTGGATAGATATCCATTAGACAAGGTAGTGAGGACAAAGGTCTTTTGAGTGAGGACATGAGTCTTCAGTGGAGAGAGATACATAAGGCAATGCAGTGGAGGCATTATTCTTCTAGAGGATCACCAGCCAAAGCAGAGAGGAAGGAGTTCTCTTGTGGATAGAGATCCACAAACCAACTAAGGAGATTGGTGTCTCTTGTGGATAGATATCCATGAACTTGATTAGGGGATTGGTGTCTCCTTTGGACAAAGGTCCATAAATATTGTAATAGGGAAATGATTCCCAAGAGATTTTTTGAGAAAATTTTAGTGAAAAATTTTCTCCGTGGAGTAGCCCACATTGGGTGAACCATGTTATATTGGTGTCTCTATTGTGTGTGATGATTTGTGAATTGATTTGATTACTGTTGTTGATATTGCCATTGATATATTAGATAATATTATTTGAGAAAAGAAAAGAAAAAAATGGTCTTATACTGTTCACCCCCTCTCAATATAAGCTTGTGTTCTTGAGTGTGTCCTAGGGAGAAATAATCTCAAAGTGCTTTTAGAAAGCTCAAAAACCCTAGTGACATCAATAAATCTCATATAATAATCAAATAGATGCTCGAATATACTTATATTAGTACAGCGATTCAAGTCTCTCAAGAACCAAAGTGTCCACAATGAAGTTCATTTCCAATTTTGAGCAAGGTAGGACTAGTTGTTGGCAACTCAAACCATTATAAGCTAGCTCATTTGCAAGTGGTTAGAGGTGTGTACAAAAGAAGGTCACTAATGTGATAGACATGTTGCCACATGGATGGCATACTCCACTACCACTTAGGCATCTATAGCCCCAATGGAAATAGCTACACAATCCTTCAATATTGCTCCACTTCCAACCAGGCATCTATAGCCTCGATGGAGATGTCTAAAATACCCAAGGATCCATGATAATATATTGCATTATTTATTTTGATATTGATTTGCTTGAATTTTGATTCTTGATTTTTTTCTTTTGTTTTTTTTATTGGCATAAATGCCATGTGGATCCTCGAGTTCAAAGTATGTGCATGATAGGATGAGTAGGGGAAACCGTTCACTTTATTGATAGAGCGGCACATGGAATCATAATTTCTAAACTCAAAATTTGATTAATGTGTGATATATGTGTATTCTAATAGAATACCCAAAGTAGCCAAAAAAGGCCTATAGCACTCAAAGACTAGAAGACGTTCAATGAAGGTTTGATTGAGACACTAGGTATGACTGAGCGACTAAAATAACCTAAATATTCTTCAAACCAAATATTTTGAAATGGATAAGGTGTCATATAGGTAGTGTTAAGAAAAACAAAAGTTATGATAGATGGTTGTGGGAAAAAATAATAGGATGGTAATGAGCATATGAAGAGAGTGTGAATACAATGAGAGAGACACCCTTGATAGAGACAACAAAACCAAACGAAATGAAATGGGATAAATGAACCGAACAATGATAAATGTAACATCAAGAAATAAAATAAATGTGGAGCAATTGAAGAGCGAATATGAGCACATTATGTGTGTGTGGTGTGGGATTTGTTGTAGGAATGATGGAATATGATAAAATTGAAGGTGAAGGAAGGTATGTCACCCCTATTCTATATTATGGATTAAAAAAGGATGAACTACCCCAACCACAAAAGCAAGTTGTGGAGGAAGCAAAATAATGATAACAAGAGGAAGGTGGAAAAAGGTGAAGTGATGATGGGATGATGATGGTGGTCCATGATGGATGCCAAGAGACAACATGACTCTTGAGTAGGAGACTTAGGATTGTCCTAAATTATGATCAATGTGAGATGCCCCAATGATGAAAGGGATAAAAATATTTGAATATTGGTTTTGATACACTATTGATCACTTTTGAGTGTGGCAAATGAGATAACCTTATGATAGGTGTCCTCACAATGCTACAATCAATTGTAGGTGGTTGGTCAATTTTACCACCTTGATGCAACATAGGCATGTAGACCCTAACAAACATAGGTATGACACATAGTAAATCAAATTGGATTAGAGTTTATGATGAGATTATAAATTTTATATTTTGAACTGGGAGAGTAGGTTTCATGATGATCTCAAGCAAGGTTCTTAGACAGACGTTGTTTCCAAGAATATATATTGTAGATTGATCAAGGTTGTGACTGCATTAATTTGGTGGTGTTGTCCAACTCAAGTGATAATGTGATTTGTGATGTGGTATGATTAGGGTGGGCATGGGTCAGGTGGATGGATTAGATTGGTGGTTACGTGTAATATGCAAATGAATAGAAGAGATATACTGAGAAAGAGGAGGAAATTGATGAAGAAAAGATCCATTATAAGAGGATCATGTGGAGGAGAGTATTAATTCTCCTTGATCTAGTAGGTCTTGCACTAGATGTTTAAACTATCAATAATATTCGATGCCATGTCCTTTTTGGCAATGATAGAGTCAATAGTGATCTTCCTTATACGCTTTGGGTTTAGGCCTGTTGGGGTATTCAGAGTGGATTTCAAGTAAAGATATTGATCTCATGTCATACAAATTTTGAAAGATTATTAACAACAGCTCTGATAGGGGATCTAGGTACGTGATGGATGACGTGGATGAGGTTGATTGGAAGGTTGAGAGGAAAGTGAAATGGAGGAAGATATAGAGGAGGATTGAGGTGGTTCTGGAGAGATGTATTGGTGATGTAACTATAGCTCAATGTTTGTGAGTTGATCCAAGATTTGTTGTATGTTAGGTGAAGGTGGAGTTGGAGAGATTTCATGGTGACTCAACTGTAGCTCAATATTTGTGAGTTGATCCAATATCTGTTTTAGGTCAGATGGAGGTGGAGTGGTCAGGATAGGATTGAATTGGCTAGGGATTTGGTTAGAGGTAAGGTGATAAGGATGAGAAATACAAATATGGGAAGTGATGAGGAAATATATAAGATGAGTGGTAAAGCTATGAACATTGGGCCATATGAGGGACATGATAGAAAATAGGGTGTTGAAAGAAGAGGAGGTAGAGAAAGGATTAGAAGAAGAGGTGGTAGATATGGTGTTGGAAGAAGATATGGTAGATATGGTGTGGAAAGAAGAGGTGGTAGAGAGAAGGGGGTAGGAATAAAATGTCGTAGAGATGAGTGGGACCAATGCAAGGAGTTTTTCATTTTCGTCTTGTGACAATGCTTATGTGACATGGTTGGAAGGGCTTTACACATTAGTCTTAAACATGAGGGGCCTAAAAAATCCATGAAATGAGTGGAGGAAGAATGGTAAAGCATGGATGGGCTACATGGTGAGGTAGAGGGAGTCTCCTTTGAACAAAGTGGAAGGACGTCAGGTGGATGAAATATTTGCTTGTCATTAGAGGTGTCATGGGAAAGGACATGGATGATTGGAACTAGGAGGAATTTTTAAGGAAGTGAATGATCGTGATCAAGGTAGATATATTCATTAGAATCATCATCCTTAGGATCAAGAGTAAGATATTGGAGGTCATTTCCAAGGAGGAATACCGATGAGTTTTTATGATACCCTAAACCAGATTTGTCATTTGGTAGTTGGTAGGGAGGATCAACAATAGAGCGTGAACCCTGTTCATATCAACCAAGGCCAAATTCATGTCAATTGAGATGTTGAAAATATTTTATAGCAAAGGACAAAGTGGATATAGAATTAATGGTACCACAAAATGGTATTGTAGATGTGATAGAAATAGATGGTGCAGAGGAAGCATTTGTGCCCCAGGGATAATGTTGGTATACTTGGTGGAAGAACCAATAAGGATGATAACATCAACAATGAAGGGAATGTCATGGGAGTAACCAAAATACTTAACTGACTAGATAGCTAGGGGAGTAACAATGATTGTATGGACAAAGTACTCCATAGATCCAAGATTGGATGTCTAGACAAATATAAGAGGGGACTCTTGGTTGAATGAATGGAGGGGAGACTCCAAGTGAGACGACTTGGAAGAAGTGTAGGGTATAATAGTAGATGATGAGAGCTTCGAAGGTGGTGTATATTGAGAAGATGACAAATTGGAAGAGGAGTTGGATGGAGTGGTTTGAGAAGATGATGTGATAGTAGGAAGAGAAGTAGTTGGAGCAGATGATAGATAATATGAAGCTGAGGAGGATGCTAATTCAGTAACTTGTGTTATGGAAGATGTAAAAATAGATGGATGAGGAATCATTGGTTGAAATTCAGACTAGAAAATTCTTCGCTCATAAGAGTGATGCTCATGAGGAGTGGCAAAAGGGTTGTACAATGCATGAGTAAAGTGATCATAACTTATTGTACCCACAAAACCTTGGTAAGATGGGACATTATTGACACGAGTAACTTGATTTGGATGCGGAGTTGAAGTGGAAGTCCCAGTAGTTGATTGTATCACCCCATGCTGAGATAAGGTGGTTTGATAAGTTCCAAGGTTTTGATAAATATGGGCTAAAGGGTTATAAATGATAATGATCCATCGATCAATCAAATATTGTACTAGGTTTTGGAATGGTTGATAATAATTGAGATCATAAACCCTTTGGTGATGGAATACACAATAATGATCTTCCCTATACCCGCTTGATAAGGGTTTATGTGGATCGTTTGGCCTTAGTTCGGGTAAGGAGATGGCTTATGCCATGAGAAGTTTTTGAAAAATAGTTGAAAAATACTCTGAGATAACTGTGAAGTTACGAGGGGGTCTAGGAGGAATGTTTCTAGGATGGTAAGTGGGTTGGTTTTGCAATTTAGCTAAGGGTGAAGTAGCTTGGTATGTTGATGACTGGGGTTGCTATGAAGGTTGTGGCAGTGGGTACTAAGATTGTTGACGTTGATATGTTGGCTATTGTGGGGGTTGCTAAGGTTGTTGATATGGGGGAGGTGGCTGCTAGTATTGAGAAACCACCTTATAAGCTTAAGGGAGTTGGGTGGAGGTTGATGGTTGTTGGCAGTGATTAGGGTGAGATTGGTATTGATGAGGGGGAGGCGGTTACTAATTGAGAACATGTTGTGGTTGATTTGATGATATGTGGTATTGATGTGGAAAGGGTTGAGGAATTTGTGACTGTGTCAACAATCATTGATGTAGATTTTGAGGTGGGGGTATAGGGATTGTTGGTGGACAAGAAGTTCATGATTGGTCTTCGATGAAAATACGAGCCATGAGGGGGTGGTGGTTGATGAGGAGTTGGTGGTTGAGGCGGTTGCTGATGGATATGAGTGTTATATGAGGCATGGGCATGTTGGTGGAAAGGACTGGTAGGAATTTGCTACACATAGGGTAATCAGAAGGTGAATGGAGGGTGAAAATGAGGCGAATGAGAAGAATATGAATAAGAAGGAACTTACATTGTGAAAACTGACATTGTTTTGTGTTGTTTGCTTTTCTTTATTTGTTTTGTTTTTGTGTTTATAGATTAAATGTATCCTAAACCTAGGAACGACAAATGGAGTGGTGGAATTAAATATACAAGGGTGTGCCTATTCCCACTGCTCTTACGAGAATTAGCACACAAACAAGTGAAAAAGCCTACCTAGAATGGTGTTTGTCACTTCGGGTATCCTAATGGGATAAAAGGTACCTCTTAAAAGAGGTCGTATTATCTAAGTCTTGTTATTGGCCTACCCAGGCTTTCGCTTCACCCTCAGTCAAGCTTAGACAATAACGCTAGTTGAAAATACATAAATTATTAAGCCCCATGGTCAAAGGGCATCTAACCTAACCTACACTAATATAATCTCAAGAGTAAGGGATTTTCTCATGATGAAGTCCAAAAACATCGCTCATGGGGGATGTTATGGTGTCTAGGGGGGCAATCAACAATTGGAGATGAATGCTAACATCGTTCATTGCAACGAACAGTTGGTGATGAAATTCAATGACATCGATTTAAAATATTGTAGAAAATAATGTACAAAATGTGTGTGCAAAAAATTGTGGTGTTTTAGTTCGTATGTTTTTTTGTTTTGTTTGTTTTTGTTTATGTTTTGTTTTATTTTTGGATTTTATGGTTTGAAGAGTTCCTATGTATAATGCAAAATTATGATGTACAATACAACCAAATAATCTTGTGTAACTAATTATTGAAAAGGGCTCGAAGTCAATGCCACAATGCAACTTGAAGATCTAAAACCTGATACCTAAAGAAAAATTTATGCTAAAAAGAATGTTGGTTTTTTTTTTTTTTTAATGAATGTTAAGTTTTGTTTTGTTTTATTTATTTTTTAAATATTTAATTAATTTTTTTGTGTTTGTTCTTTTATTGTGATTTTGTATATTAGTTTTTTTATTCTTATTATTTTTTATTTGTTTTTAGTTTTATTGGTTTAAATACACCATTTTTTTTGAGAAAAAGGAGGAAAGGGGATCGCGTGGAGTGGGCAAAAAGGGGAATGCATCCCCAATTTGTTTTTTTTTTTAATAATAGACATAAAATGAAAGAAAAAATAAAACAATTGTTTTTTTTATAGAGAAAAGGAAAACAATTGTTTTTTAACAAAAAAATGAAATAAAAAGGAAAACACCTATTTTTTTATAACATAAAATGAAATAAAAAGGAAAACAACTATTTTTTTTAACAAAAAAGGAAATAAAAAGGAAAAAAAATTTCTTTTGTTTTTGTTTTAATAGAAGAGGAAATTTAAAAAAAAACTTTTTTTGGTTAATTGAACATAAAATAAAATAAAAAAAGAAAAATTAGCGTATACTTACCTGGACAAGTAGAGCAATCATTGCAATTAGTTGAACAAAAGATAAATAGGACCTACAACCACAAAAAAAAAAAAAGGATGAGTGGTGTGTGTAAAACAATAACAAGCTTAAAAGAGGATATTACCATGATCGCCATTTGTAAATAAGAAAAATTTTCACTATGCATGAACAAAATTAAAAAGAATTTAAATTATTAAAATAATTTCTTTTCATACAAAAGATCCTTTGCAGGATGTTTTCATAATAGTGTGTTAAATCAAGAGAATGATCATTTTTACAACAGTAATTCTAGTGCCATATCTTCAATGTTACAAGATCGAGATTGGTGGGTTTGTAGTGACCATTGTTGGATTATGCTCTAAAATATTTGCATACGAGATCACTACAAAACATAAGTAGCACCTATAGGAAAAGTTATATGTATATTAAAAAAATGAGATTTGAAAATATTATTTACAACATACAACTCACAAATGCATAAACCCTAAACCCTTAGTAATCTCAACAGTGCTTTGCCATAATATTTTCAGGATCCTCAAATGAAAAAATGAGAAATATTTATAGATTTTTTGGAGGGAGAGGGGAGGGTACCCAAGATCTGGAGTGTCTATTTTTACCCAGTGTGAAAGGGGTTTAGAAATTAAATGCATATATTTTGACTTGGGCCACCCATAGGAATTTTAAATTCAAATAATTCGAATTTAGACCCCATGGAGTGTGAAAGGGATTTTTTTGCATTAAATGTGGGTGTTAAGTGGAATATTAGAGGGAAATTGGAGGATTAGGGAGGCTAAGAGGGGATTAGAGAGGGTTTTAGTGAGTTGGGGGTTTTGGTGGATGCAAATGACTAAAATTTGGTGTCTACAGGAAGGCAATTTATATTTGAAAGCCTTGATGGGAAGTTAAGATGCCCTAGCTAGAAGTATGGAGACCCAAGTTGGAGATAAGTGAAAGAGCAAATACATGGCAAGTTCGATACAGGTAGCAGATGTTACACTAAAAGTGAGTACCAAGGAAGATATGATTGAGAATTATATAATGGTTCTTAAAAGTGTATGATTAATATTTATGTTCCATAGATCATGGCCACAATTTTTGGAGTTTAAAAGTTGGATCGAGTGGAAGTGGGGATTGAATTTAAATTACTATGTGACTTTTCTTCCTAAAGGTGTTTTTCTTATCATTTTTTTTAGTTCAAAAATTAGGGATAAGATAATAGGTGGTGGCCAGTGGTTTAATGGGAGAGATACACTTTATTTGATATCATGAAATGAAAAAATCTTTGTTGAGACAAAAACTATTAATATGCTTTTGATGTTCTTTAGAATTTTGACTTTTGTATAAGATTATCAATAAGGATGCTTTGAAGAATATGTAAAATACCCTAGGGAAATTCATCAAGGAAGGACTAACTACTAAGGATTGAAAGCATGCTATATATACCCGAATATGTGTTGCTATGGATATTTCAAAACCTTTGCCACAATCTATTAAGATTAAATCTAAATCAAGAGAATGGGATCAACAAGTGGATTATGAAAATATCATATTTTGATACCATAATTGTTATGATATTAGACACAGGGTAAGAGTTTGCAAAGTGAAAACTATGAAGAAAGATAAAAAAATTTGCTTATGGGATAAACTTTAAGATAAAGCAAGGAAATCATACAATAATAGAATCTAAATTAGATCACAAATATTCAACTCCAAAAGAAGAGGCGAAGCAATACTATCTACAATATCATTTGGTAAGTTCAGAAGGAATTAAAGGTGTAAAGGAAGATGTGGAAGAAAATTCTAAAATATGGTAGAAGAGTTCAAGTTTATTCCAAGTAAATCATCTTCATTTTCCTTAAGTATAGAATCCTCTCTTGGTAATACAAGTGAAAGTGGTGTAGATGGTATCCCTTCACTTTAAGGTTTTAAGAGTAGCATAATAAAGAAATAAGAATAGATGAAATTCGTAATAATTTAGGGTTTTTAAGGTAGAATAAGAAGGTAATTTCTACGCAAGAGCATCCTTTCACTTTAGGGTTTCTAGGGCAACATAAAGAAGAATGTGCTTTTGAGGTTATTCCTTGCACTTCATATCCTTTAGAGCAATACAAACCTACAAATGCAAAATATTACTATGAGTAGTGTGTGAAGATTGAAGAGATTGATGAAGATGAAAGTATTGTTGGTAATGGAAAAAAGAGAGGATGATCCAATAAGCAAAAATAAAGAGAAAAAGAAACCCAAAGGGATATTGATATGGAAAAAAAGCAAATATCATAAGTGTTAACAAGAAGTGGGGCTAAACCCAAAAATAAAAACAAAAAATGATGATGAAAATAATATCTTGGAATATTAGGGGCATGAATGAGAACCCTAAAAAGGTATTAAGATATTATCAAGTTGTTATAGGTAAGATATTTATAGATATGGAAACTAAGAAGTAATTATTTTAACCATTTGTGGTGTTGAATTTCATCTTGATAAAATTTAAATTTTGAAAGATATCTAATATAAAGGAGTTTATTGTGGAAACTTAGTAGTTTGAGGAAGATGAATAATATCTTTTATAGAAAAGTAAGTTGGATATAGTTTAATTAACTTATTAAAATATAATGAGAGCAATGAAACATTTTATTTTTGTAATGAGAGTGCCATCCAATAGAAGCTAAACATAGCTTATTTAAAATAAAAAAATAAATAAACACTCATAATAAGCAAACCTTATCTAGAATGACACTAAAAATAAGGGTAGATAACAACAAAGATCATGGAGAGGATTGAGAAGTTGATGGTGAGCACGATATTTAGTTATGAAGTACTAGTGGATGCCCCATCCTTCTTTGTGTAGGTATTGAACCAACAATCAAGAAACTTGGATGTCCCTATAAGGTCTAGAGAAGCCATATGACTGAAGCAAAATAAAAAAGATTTTGACTTCCAAAATTGGAGAGAAATTTTCAATTAATAGATGGTAAAAAGAGGAATAAATATGGATATTTCTAGTGAAGAGAGAGAACTTTATGTTTTTGGTCAATGATGATATTATGTCTTCTTTAGGCTTTTAAATTATCATTGTTAGTCAAGACAATGTCTTATCTTAACCCCTGACATGTAATCATACTAGGGTTTTGATGACATCAAAAACCCTAAGTTTTAATTAATGACCAAGATTGTCACTTAAAGTGGAGATCATGTCATCATTGATTTTTTGGATCCATGCTTTGGGGGATATGTATCATCATATGCACTCATCATGCCTATGTTCTAAATTAGAATTTTAGTTATCATTTACATGCAAAATGCCTAAAATAAGTATGTAAAAATGACAAACAATGGTCTTAAGAAAACTTCATGGTTGACTTAGCTCACCATCATCCTACCCAAGGACTAATAAAAAATAATCCAGCATTATCCCATAATTAGGAGTATGAGGCTCTCCACCACCTACAAGTTAGTTGTTAGTGTTGTTTTTCATATACATATTTCCCCTTCCTAAGGATTATAGGAAACATTGTTCATGATAATTAAATACGATCCCTTATGAATAAAACTAAAAAGAGCAATATGAAATGGCAAAAGCAACCAAAATAAGATTTTGTCTAGAATGTAAATTTTTTGTTAGTTTTAATCCAACTATATGGCAATATAATTTTTGTAAAATAAACAATACAAAATATACAAAAGCTATAAAATATTACAAAAACAAAGAAATACGTGCTTGATATTTACAAAGTTGTGCTTTTTGAGTTTGCTAATGCATGGAATTGATTGTTTCTTCCCATGTATCTGTTGGTCCGGCTTTCATACACACCCCGCGAAAGGATGGGCAGGAAGCTCCGGAGACACCCACGGGACGAATCCCACTCACTTTAGGATCTAGCTGGTTATCCAAGGTGCGAGTTACAGAGTTGGGTCGAATGGCTATTCACTCTTTTTCGCTTCTGGAATAGATTTCAATATGGACTGCTCTGTTACCTTACAGGGGGTTCTTGAACTTGTTCAGTAGTTGTCACTTGTTTATCAGATTTAACTTGAATTCTTGATCTAGCTCTCATGGGTCAGCAGATTCAAATAAAAGACAAATAAAGAAAATAAAAATGGATCATTTCACCGAAAACAAAGAGAGGGTAGGGTAGGGCAGAAAGAGAAGTTTATCAAACATCAACTGTAAAACCCTAAACTATCAATCTTATCTATGCTATCACCTTCACAACAGAACAAATCAAAGAAGAAAGTGTCCAATCGACCTAAGATCACTTTCAACTAAGAGCACAAGGCAGAGTGAAACAGATCTAGCAAAAAATTATAAATCCAAGGGCAACTGGTTAAAACCGGTATCTTTCACCGACAGACCTAGCTCACACAAGGGAAGACAAGAGCAATTAGAACAAACTTAACCTCAAATCTGTAATTTCCCCTAGCAGTACAATAGAACAACCGAAGCCTAACAACATATTTAAACTTGATAATGGCAGATTCACAAAGATATATCTAACAAACTTTAATGGAACGGATAACAAAAGAAGATACACTTATCACACTCTGCAAAATATTAGGCTCCCCGGCCATGCTATCACGTAAAAGCTAAAGCACATCAACTCCAAGTCCGAAAACAAAGGATTTCACAAGATTTGCAAGAAATTGCTTATAAGCCTTTTATTTCTAAGTCTCCGCCTCTCGCAATTACATTGAGAAGAAGTATTTATAGACTCAGGATAGACCCTGATCTTTTCAGAAATATCTTCTTCCCCAAACTGCAAATCTTATCTTTCTAAACCCTAGGACCCAGGTTTTACAATAAAAATCCATTTAAAATCAAAGTCCAGATAGAACTTAACCCTTCGGCAAATCAGGGGAGTCAGCTGCCATAAATGGAGAAGATAAAATCTAAAGCCACTTGCATTCATCCGCAGCTGCAAATAAATGCCTCCATTAATTCTCGTCGGTGAGCCGGATGAGTCACCACTTCTCCATCAATTTGATCTCCGCAAAGCCATCCCTGAGTTGAAATGGTCTTCATGCTATTAATTCTGCAATAAATCTCCATTGAATGCTTTCACCGGCATCTTCTCCTCTAGCATGGCGGTCCTCGATCAAATCTGCACTTTAACTTTGTCTTTATGGCCTTTCCCGGTTGTCCCGTAAGTGCCAGATGGAATCCTGCATGAAAGACAAAAGAGTTAGATTAGTACTTTAATAAAACATCAAATCAGAAGCTTAAAGGTTAACATATTAAATCAGGACTAAAAACCCTAAAATAAGCTTGCATGTCGGCTTCTGTTCGTCTGCCTCACGCTTTGACACGTGTCGCTACCCCAGGATGCCTTCTGTTTCCCGCTGGAATGCACTTCAGGCTCTTTGGGCAACTTTCTCTCTCCTGTCGTGATTCTGAGACATGTCGCGATTTCGCGACATGTCGCGAAATCGCGACGTCCCCAGCGCCATGCAACTTCTTCCCCCGTCGGTCGCGAAAACGCGACATGTCACGATTTCGCGACATGTCACGAAATCGCGCCTCCTGCTAGCTGTCGCACAACTTTTTCAAGCATGTTGCGATTTTGAGACATGTTAGCGACGCGCTGCACCTTTTGTACTTAAGCGTTTTTCCATCAACAACTCGCGAAAATAGAACACGTCGCGATATCGCGACAGTTCCCGTAGCTGCATGCGTTGACCGCGTTGACCGCGATTTTGTGACACATTTGCGACTTAGCCGATTTTCATTCTACAGCCCACTTTCTCTCTCCTATCGCGAAAATGCGACATGTCACAAAATCGTGCCCTTCCGTACAACTTTCTTCTCTCTCCTCTGCCGTAGCGATTTTGCGATGGTTTCCAAAAATGGAAACGTCGCGATATCGCGACACTTCCAAAATGGAAAGTGTCGCGATTTCGCTACACAATTACGACTTAGTCGCTTTTGCTAAAATTCGTCGCGATATCGCGACATTTTTGAAAATGGAAGTGTCGCGATATCGCGACACTACCAAAAATGGAAAGTTTTGGTTTTCATGAATTTATGCAACTGTTTTCTGGATTTTTCTCGGTACCGGTGCAAGATTTTATTTGTGCATGAATGATTCTAGCATGTAAAAAGTGAATTCTTGGAATAACAATGCTAGAATGACTTGAAAAAAGGCACAACTTTAAAAAGGAGGCAAGCAAAATCTGGGATTAACACTGGAAATGACCAAGAGGGTCCCTGCTGCAAAAAGGAATTTCAAAGCTTTCAAGAGGATTGGAATGCATTTTTCAGTGGGGGTGTGTTGCTTCTCAACAAATGGCGATATCTACGGGTAAAATAGTAGCACTATTTTAGAACCCAAGACTCTGGCTTCAAAACAAAAAGACCATGCATCATGCCTTGCCACAGACATTCTTCACAATAAATTGACTGCTAACTGCTAGCTGTTAAAATTTCCCAAGGACATACTAGGCTGGATTACTTCAAGGAAGATTTCTGATGTGCAATTTCAAAGGGTATAAACTTTTCTTCAAGGATGACCGGATTGAATGATGAACTTGGACCGATCAACTTTTCTAGATTGTAAAAAGGGGAAACCGAGTAGAGCTCGGTTTACTAGTTTAGCCTTTTACAGCCTAGACAGAGTTACCCTTTAGATTTACACGACCCAAATTTACAACTGTAGGGCAGAATCTAATATTGGCTGCCTCTTTTAATTGTTCAACTCTTTTCTTTTTCCTTTTCTCTTTTTTTTTATATCTCTCCCTTTGAAATATATCAATATCTGAAAGGCTTTAGAGAAATCACAATTTTCTTTTAACATTTGATCAATCTGAAACTGTTTCAGCCTAGGCACTGATAGCCTCTAGATATACCCAAATAATTGCATGAACCATAGTCCCCTCTCATAACCAACTTTTCTTGGATTCCCCGGAGTTCCTCCAACAAAACAACATAGCAGTTTTTCTATCATTAAAACAACTGTGGCAAGTAAGACACAAGATCCAATCATCTCTCTACCTTTATCCTGAATAACAAAATAGTTCTACTATTCAGTGCAAGTAGACTATCTCTATTAGAATGGTGAACAGCATGGGCATTGGATGGAAACTGGATTGATCAGCTCAGAATAAAACAATTTGAAGGCTGACTATTCCATTGATTGCTCAGGCAAAGGTAAAGAATAGAATTTTAAGAGCCGAAGGACTTTGTACAGGCTTCCAAGGATAGGCACAGGCTTCTAAAGCAAAACAAAATCAAAACTGCACAAACTACAAATAAAACAGCAAAGCAAAAGACTAAAAAAGCAAAGCAATAAAACAAAGACACAAAATAACTAAAGACAAACGTAACAGACAAAGGAACTAAAACAACAAAGAGAACCGAATACAACGAAAGAAATAGAACTGGAATATAGAACTAAAGCAAATAAAACTCGGAGAGCTATTCACAATATGTACACATGTTACAACTTCTTTATAGCTTACTCAAATGATACATTGGATGGAACAGCGGAAAAATAATGTTTCAAGTATTGACCATTAACAAGGAGGTCCAAAAAATTACCATCCAAGTCTTGTAAGCGGAAAGCATTGTTACCCAATATTTTAGCAATTTGGTAGGGGCCTATCCATAGTGGCTGCAACTTTGTGTGCTTACCCTTCTTCTCATGGGCCTTGTCCCACAGAAGCACTAAGTCTGCCAGCCTGAAAGCCTTCACCTTGGCTCTCTTGTCAAACCACCGCTTGACAGTTTCTTGGTGCCTACTGAAGTGCTCCAGGGCTTGGAGTCTTTCATCCTGCAAGTTAGTCAAATCTAAAACTCGGGCTTCTGCATCATCATGATCTTCAAAATAATCTAAGGCAAATTGGTAGGTGGGCAACTTCAAGGAGATGGGAACAATTGGCTGGGTACCATACAACAAAACAAAGGGAGAGGTCTTAAGAGCGACTTTGTGTGTTATCCGATCAGCCCACAGTGCATATTTCAACAATGTATGCCACTTCTTGGGTTTATCTGCTACAGACCTTTTGATGGCATTCATTAAGTTCTTGTTTGTTGACTCAGCCAGTCCATTGCCTTGGGGATAGTAGTTGGATGAGAATCTGATAACTATCCCCATCTGGTATGCCCAATCTGCAAACTCCAATGATTGGAAGGCTGGCCCATTATCACAGACCAAATTCAGGGGAACCCCAAATCTAGTTATGACATTTGATTCAAGAAAATCAATCACTTCCTGGGCTGTACTTCTTGTGGTGGTTGCTGCTTCAACCCACCTTGTGCAATAGTCGTAGTCATCAACACATATTTATGTCCTGCTGAGGAATTTGGATTGATTACCCCCACAAAATCAAGTCCCCACTGCATGAAAGGTTTGTTTATCACAACTGGTTGCAATGGCAGAGCTCGGTTTGCCTCTTTGGCTGCAAAAGTCTGGCACCGATGACAGGTTCTGACATGCTGATGTGCATCCTTAAAAAGTGTAGGCCAGTAATAGCCTGCTCTCAATATCTTATGTGCAATGGCAGATCCTGATGAATGCCCTGCCCCTAGTTTTTCATGAAAACTAGCCATGACTTCACTGACTTCACTGGGAGAAATGCACCTTAGAAAGATGCCAGCATAATTCTCCCTGTACAGAGTACCTGCCTTGAGGAGATAGTGAGCAGCTTTTAACTTTAATGCTCTCCTTTGAGTTCTGTTCAAATGGGATGGGCAAACTCCAAACTGTAGCAGATGAATGATATCCCCATACCAATCATCAGATTCAGAGTTTAATTGATTAACTTCCTGCTCGTGGAGGTACTTCAAGCAATGTGCCTGGACAAGCCAAGTCCCCCGATCAGTTTAGCAGGCCTAATCTCCAAGTCATATTCTTGCAGCCTGGTGACCCAATTTCCCCTCAGTTCCCCCAACTCATTTTGACTTAGAAGGTACTTCACAGCTGGTCCGGCACTATGGCATGAGTTTTGCTTCTGAGTATATAATGTCTGAACTGTTTCACTGCTCTTACCAAAGCATAAGCTTGTTTGTCTAAACGGGAATATTTCAGTTCAGCTCCCTTCAAATTAGTGCTCTTAAAAGCAATTGGATGTTCTCCGGTATCTCTCCGTTGGGTCAAAACTGCAGCAAGTGTATGTTCAGAAGAGAAGGTGTACGGATAGAAATCTGCACCGAAGTCCGGGCTTACTAAGACCGGTGCTTGTTTAATGGTCGTCTTGATTTCTTGAAAAGCAGCCTTAGCCTCCGTGGTCCAGCAATCTGGGCAGCTTTGCTTTAACATATCATTCATTGGTTTAACTATCTCTCGCAAAGCCCGAGATAAACTTCCTGACAAAGTTAATCTTTCCAAAGAATGATCTCAACTCTTTCTTGGAGTTGGGAAATGGTATGCCGTATATGGCCTCAACTCGCCTGGATCCATAGAAATGCCATCCTTTGTGACCAAGTGCCCTAGGAGCTTACCTTCTGTTACACCATAAATGCATTTCTTTGGATTCAAAGAGATGCCAAACTCTCTGCACTTGTTAAACACAGACTCTAAATGCTTTACATGGTCAAACTTAGATTTGGAAAAGACTGTTAGATCATCCATGTAAACTACAATACATTTGCCCATAAGCCCCTTGAAGGCATGGTCCATTGCCCTCTGAAATGTTGCTCCCGCATTTATCAACCCAAATGGCATCCTTTTGTAAGCAAAAGTCCCCCACTTGGTTGTAAAAGCAGTCTTCATTCTATCCTCCTTCTCAACTAGAATCTGGTTATAGCCTGAGAAGCCATCCAAGAAAGACATCATCTCTCGATCCATTAACAATTTGCAGGACTTCATCCATAGAAGGCAGGGGATAGTTGTCCTTTTTAGATGCCTTATTTAAATTCCTGAAATCCACACACAGGCGGATCTCCCCATTTTTCTTCCTGACTGGCACCAGATTGGCCACCCAAGTAGAATGCCTGATAGGAAAAATAATTGCTACACTCAAGAGCTTC
This sequence comes from Wollemia nobilis, assembly GCA_028583015.1. Lineage (NCBI taxonomy): Eukaryota > Viridiplantae > Streptophyta > Pinopsida > Araucariales > Araucariaceae > Wollemia > Wollemia nobilis. The sequence continues at coordinate 3,237,363 of JAQPPZ010017128.1, forward strand.
TCCACTTCTTTCTCGAATAAGGGGTTCTAACAGAGCATTAACATGCCTCTCGTTTTTGTCTCGAAAGGCTTGCAAGATTCTTTCAAAGGTATGATGTGAGTGTAAACTTTTGGATCAAATACCTTTAAATCCTTGTATGACCAAGCCATTACATCCTTAGACCTCGTGCAGGAAATCAATCATATTTCTCTTTATCTCTGGATCACAGTCCTTCGCCAACTTGATGTTCTTTGGATCCTCTTCAGTGCCTACATTCAAATTTTCAGTCTCATTGTCCGTGGTGCCCACATAATCTTCGAGATTCACCCTCTGCCTGATCTTGTCAACATCAAATAGCCTCTCCAGCTCTACCATTCCCTTTGGGATTCTGTTGTCCTTCAATCTCATGATTCCCCCTGTCATCATCTAACTGCTCCATCAGTGGTGTCCCTTTGGCCCTCATCAATTATAGCATTCTCAAAGGTATTGGTACTCGCAAGAAGTTCACAATCTGCTGATCATCCGAGAAAACTTGAAAGCTGTCTATATTGTTTGGAACTCGAAGGACAGGGACTAACTCAATTGAAAACTTATCCCACTTAAAATCTTCCAATGGCTTTAAACTTGCAGCTGAAGATGCCAAGACATCTGCATGTGAATTTTGTTCCCTGGGTATATGTGTTAAGTTAAAGGCATCAAAGCCTTCTACCAGGTCCCAGGCTCTGTGTTTGTACCCTTTCAGATAAGAGGCTTTACACTGAAACTTACCCCTGACTTGACTTGCCACTAATTCTGAATCAGTGAAAACTTGAATGTTTTTCACATTTTTATCCAAAGCAAACTTTAAACCTAAAATCAGAGCTTCATACTCGCTAAATTATTAGTACATGGGAACTGCAGGCGGTAAGACATAAAAAATGTCTGACTTTGAGGTCCTTTGAGGACTGCCCCTGTTCCAGATTCCTGTTTACATCTGGCTCCATCCACATGAAGTGTCCAAACTTCATTAGTATGTACAGGATGAGCTTTGTTAAATTTATTACTCTGCCCAGCTGTTAAATTGTAGACACCAATGTCTACTTCTGCAACATTGACAGTTTCATTTGCAGCATTGTACTCTGTAATCGTGTGCTTGTACCTGGTTTCTCTGTCAACCCGCAATTGATTGGCCACACCCTTCCATGGCAACCACATGTGTGAAAAGTCTGTTGCCGATATCCATTTAGAGACTTAGACCAATCCCTACTCAACAACATTCCATACCCCACTGGGATATCCACAACTTGGATTTCGATCTTATGTTGAGCCCTTGGCTCAGATGCCAATTGAATGTGAATGTTTTGCAGCTCTCCCACAACCTTAACTTCTGACTTGTCCAATTGGACAACTCTCCTCTCAGACTTCATTGGGGTCAGCCCCAATTGCTGACAAATTGCCACTGGCATGACATTAGCAGATGCACCCGAATCTACCAAACAATTATGTAAATTCTTCCCAAAAATTTTGACAGTAAGAAAAATGGGGGAACTTCAGTCTTTTCCTTGTACATGGCCGATTGGCATTGGCTATTTTCTTCCCTTTATCCACAAGTTTAGCAAAGCAGGCCGTAGTATGTCTTTATCGATTGTCTCTCTCGCTCCGAAATCTGTGCCAACTCATGCAAAGTAATGTTAGCCTTAATCTTTTTCATATCCTCCACTATGTTATATCCTTTGTTAAGTGGAGGAATAGCAACATCTGGTACTCTTTGAGCTCCTCCCTTTGGTGGAGGTGGATTATTGCTTGGAGAGGGGTCAGGAGGAATATTGTGAGAGTTGTCAAGAGGAGTTGATGTAGTATTAGGCTCAGGATTCCTGTTTCTCAGGTTGTAATTATCTCTTCTGTACTGCTGGAAAGCCTGTACCTCATCCATAGGCATTTCAACTACATTCTCAGATTCATCCGGGAAAGAGAAAGAATCCAGGACCATAGCTGCACTGTGGCCAGATGAACTTGGGCCATCAGCAGTTCTTTGATTTTCCTGAGAGGTGAAATCTGCAGACAAGGCCTCAAATGCATTGCAAAATTCCAGATAGTCTAACTCCCCATGCCGAGAAGTGGCATGAATTCTCACACTCGGCTAGGGTAGGGCCAAATCACAAATGTTCACATCATGAGCTTTACCCTTGTAATCTTTATTAGGCTCATATGGGGGCCTTTTAAATCTGTTTGGATGATATGAGTATCTGTTGGGGTTGTCTCCAGTAGAAGTTTGCCTTTTAAAACTCAAAAAATCATTGGCCAGCTTTTGAACAATCTTTGAGACTTCTTCAATCCTTGCATTGTCAGCTTCTTTCACAGGGTTCTGTACATTCTCAACCGGTGCTGCAGCTAATGGTGCTGCTGATGGTAAAGTCTGACAGACTGGTAACATCATCTGATGTGGGATAGGATTGAATACAGGAGTAGGCTGTGTGATCAAAGGAGTTTGCTGAAGATTTAGAGGCTGGGGTCCCAACTGTCTTTCCAGAATCAAAGCTTCTTTGTAAGCTTCTGTCAAATTGGTAACAGTGGCATCTCTCTTCAAGAAGACAGAGGTCATTGGGTCTAGAGAGTTCCTGAAAATCTCTAATGCCAGGTCAGCATTCGGCACATAATACCCAGTGAGTCTACCATAAGCTTTCTGGAATCTGACATTATAGGATCTGATAGACTCATTCAGTTCTCTTTTGATGCCAGAAAACTGCTGATATAAAATGCTGGGATCTATCACTTCTCCGAACTGTGACACAAAAACTTTTTCTAAATCATTCCAACTGGTGATGGAATCATTGGTAAGATTTAGAAACCAATCATAAGCTCCCTCCTGGAGAGTAAACGGGAAGAGTCTGCAGGCAACATCCTCATGTTGTACATTTAATAACTTCAGTGCATTCTTGAATGCAACTAAGTGTTCCTCTGCAGTTCTTGTGCCATCATGTTTATACCTAGGGAGGTATCTTTCTGGATTTCTGGGAAAGTCATGGGCTATACCCGGAATGTTCAAAGCCGTGGAGCCCAACCAATTTGCCATAGCTAATGGATTGACAGGAATATTCTGAGCTCTGGTTGGAGTGACTATCAATGGTGATAAAACTGTCTGTGATAGAGATGTGGCCCTTCTGTGGCTACTTCTTCTCGGAGTTTCTAATTCAGGGACAAGGAGCTCTCCAGCTCGGGGTGGGACCTTGTTACCCCGTATGTAGAATCCAGTTTTCACAAGCACTTATAACTTTGTAGTTCTCAACAGGTTCTGTATTTGGCAAGTTAAAATACCGTACTGACAACTGTACTAAAGTTCAGTGTGGGTCCTTACAAATGTTGTTGTTATGCCCTTACAATACTTGAACTGAGTTCATGCCCTCCTTCTAGCGCCAATTAGGTGTTGGTCCGGCTTTCATACGCACCCCGCGAAGGATGAGCAAGGAAGCTCCGGAGACACCCACGGGACGAATCCCACTCACTTTAGGATCTAGCTGGTTATCCAAGGTGCGAGTTACAGAGTTGGGTCGAATGGCTATTCACTCTTTTCCGCTTCTGGAATAGATTTCAATATGGACTGCTCTGTTACCTTACAGGGGGTTCCTGAACTTGTTCAGTAGTTGTCACTTGTTTATCAGATTTAACTTGAATTCTTGATCTAGCTCTCATGGGTCAGCAGATTCAAATAAAAGACAAATAAAGAAAATAAAAATGGATCATTTCACCGAAAACAAAGAGAGGGTAGGGTAGGGCAGAAAGAGAAGTTTATCAAACATCAACTGTAAAACCCTAAACTATCAATCTTATCTATGCTATCAGCTTCACAACAGAACAAATCAAAGAAGAAAGTGTCCAGTCATTCTAAGATCACTTTCAACTAAGAGCACAAGGTAGAGTGAAACAGATCTAGCAAAAAATTATAAATCCAAGGGCAGCTGGTTAAAACCGGTATCTTTCACCGACAACCTAGCTCACACAAAGGAAGACAGAGCAATTAGAACAAACTTAACCTCAAATCTGTAATTTCCCCTAGCGTACAATAGAACAACCGAAGCCTAACAAGATATTTAAACTTGATAATGGCAGATTCACAAGATATATCTAACAAACTTTAAATGGAACGGATAACAAAAGAAGATACACTTATCACACTGCAAAATATTAGGCTCCTGGCCATGCTATCACAGAAAAGCTAAAGCACATCAACTCCAAGTCCAAAAACAAAGGATTTCACAAGATTTGCAAGAAATTGCTTATAAGCCTTTTATTTCTAAGTCTCCGCCTCCCGCAATTACATTGAGAAGAAGTATTTATAGACTCAGGATAGACCCTGATCTTTTCAAAAATATCTTCTTCCCCAAACTGCAAATCTTATCTTTCTAAACCCTAGGACCCGGGTTTTACAATAAAAATCCATTTAAAATCAAAGTCCAGATAGAACTTAACCCTTCGGCAAATTAGGGGAGTCACTGCCATAAATGGAGAAGATAAAATCTGAATGCCACTTGCATTCACCCGCAACCGCAAATAAATGCCTCCATTAATTCCGTTGGTGAGCCGGATGAGTCACCACTTCTCCATCAATTTGATCTCCGCAAGGCCATCCCTGAGTTGAAATGGTCTTCATGCTATTAATTCTGCAATAAATCTCCATTGAATGCTTTCACCGGCATCTTCTCCTCTAGCATGGCGGTCCTCGACTAAATCCGCACTTTAACTTTGACTTTATGGCCTTTCTCGATTGTCCCGCAAGTGCGGATGGAATCCCGCATGAAAGACAAAAGATTAGCATTAGCACTTTAATAAAATAAATCAAAGCTTAAGGTTAACAGATTAAATCAGACTAAAAACCCTAAAGCAAGCTTGCATGTCGGCCTCGTTTGTCCGCACTCACGCTTTGACACGTGTCGCTACCCCAGGATGCCTTCTCGTTTCACTCGGAATGCACTTCTGGCCCTTTGGGCAACTTTCTCTCTCCTATCGCGATTCTGAGACATGTCGCGATTTCGCGACATGTCGCGAAATCGCGACGTCCCCACGCCATGCAACTTCTTCCCCGTCGCGAAACGTGACATGTCACGATTTTCTGACATGTCGCGAAATCGCGACCCTGCCAGCTGTCGCACAACTTTTTCAAGCATGTCACGATTTTGAGACATGTTAGCGACGCGCTGCACCTTTTGTACTTAAGCGTTTTTCCATCAACAACCCGCGAAAATAGAACACGTCGCGATATCGCGACAGTTCCCGTAGCTGCATGCGTTGACCGCGTTGACCGCGATTTTGTGACACATTTGCGACTTAGCCGATTTTCATTCTGCAGCCCACTTTCTCTCTCCTACCGTGAAAATGCGACATGTCACGATTTCGCGACATGTCGCAAAATCGTGCCCTTCCGTACAACTTTCTTCTCTCTCCTCTAGCCGGTAGCGATTTCGCGACACTTCCAAAAATGGAAACGTCGCGATATCGCGACACTTCCAAAAATGGAAAGTGTCGCGATTTCGCTACACTTTTACGACTTAGTCGCTTTTGCCAAAATTCGTCGCGATATCGCGACATTTCCGAAAATGGAAGTGTCGCGATATCGCGACACTACCAAAAATGGAAAGTTTTGGTTTTCATGAATTTATGCAACTGTTTTCCGGATTTTCTCGGTACCGGTGCAAGATTTTATTTGTGCATGAATGATTCTAGCATGTAAAAAGTTAATGCTTGGAATAACAATGCTAGAATGACTTGAAAAAAGGCACAACTTAACAAGGAGGCAAGCAAAATCTGGGATTAACACTGGAAATGACCAAGAGGGTCCCTGCTGCAAAAATGGAATTTTAAAGCTTTCAAGAGGATTGGAATGCATTTTTCAGTGGGGGTGTGTTGCTTCTCAACAATGATCTTAATTAGAATTTGCCTACAAAACATCCCATAGTGCTAAAAATTATGTTTAGGTGTTGAGTGCGCAAAAAAAAAGAGAAGAGACAAGTCTAAAGTATTCCAAAATCCCTAGGATCAGTGCTCCTACACTGTTCCTATAAAACTCAAAACTAAATTACATAGAAGATATTATTTTATTTCCACATTCTTATGCCTAATTTTTTTCCTTTGCACCTAAGTGATTCATATGAGTTACTTGATTTGCTAATATATCTTGACCATGAATTTTTATTTTTGAGCATGACATGCTACTTTGGTTATTTATAGCATGTTGCTTTAAATTTAATCAAACTTTGCAAAGCACTAGGTTGTAGTTTAACTAACATGCATGAATGCTATCATAAATTTTAATTCAAAATATTTTCATTATTAAAAATAATATTCTTTATAGAAAAATTGCCAAGAAGGCAAAAAATTAAAAATGTGCCACCTCTAAGGAATGAAAGCAATACATATTTTGGTAAGGAGTCACTATATCTCACTAAGAGAATGAATCCTTGAAATAATATGAGTAAACTTCTAATTAAATTAAGCACATTTGCATAAATATTGCAATAAAAGTAAAAATTCATGAAAGAACAAAATATTGCAATACGCAATATAAATGTAGAAATACACTAATCTCACAAATCACAACACAGAATCATGGGCCTCTTTGAGGGGGAAACCTCATTAAATACTTTAATTCTTGGAGAAAAATAAGTACCACCGTTGATTTTAGCAATTCTTGTAGCAACTTCTCAAGTTTTGACTTAAGGACATAGGGGTATTGATAAGGTCTGATGTTAGGTGGCAAGATACTTGGTACTAATGATATTGCATGATCATGGGAATGACATGGAGGTAATTATGTCGATTTCACAAAAATTGCATCATGCTTAATCAAAATGAGTTGCAAATCATCTTGGGGTTTGCCTTCTTTTGAAGTTTGTCTTCTTAGATTTTCCAGCCTATCTATTGAGATGATAAATTAACCATTTCCAATAGCTGGTGAAGGAGATTTTATAGGATTTCAAGATAAATCTATGGTTATAGAGATCCACAATAGTGGCACTATAAGAGGTAATTTTTTGGAGTAGCCTAGGGCTGATTTTTGTTGGCAGGTTTTAGTAGGAGGTAAAGGATATTACATAGGTTTTAAAAAAAATATGTGGTTCTAGAGCTCCATAGTGGTGTTGCAAAAAGCAACAATTTTGGAGTAGGCCAAGGCTATTTTTTGTTGGTAAGATTCATATTTTTTGGTTCATCTATTGAGATAATGGATTTACCATTTCCAACGGTTGTTGAGGGACATTGCATAGGATTTCAAGATAGATATATGATTCTAGAGATATTGAATGGTGGTGTTGTAGAAGGGAACAATTTTTGTGGCACATTTTAGGTCAATGACCTTTATTTTCTCTAATCTATAAGTTTTATAGTATTTTTTTATCCATGAGGGTTTCAATGGTTTTGTGGTGAAGATCACAGAAAAGAAATGTTTACCATGTGATTTTTTTTCTCTATTGGAAATGGAGATTTGTCAACTCATCTATTGATATATCTTTTAAGTTATTCAAAATATAATCCAAAAGATCATTAAAGAGACATAAAATTTGAGAATAGAGGATTATGAGAGGGAAGATAGGTTTAAGGCTTTATTGAAGCAAGGGTCTAAAGAAAAAACAATGGACTTTTCAATGGATCCTCATGAGGGGATTTCCTTATTTGGTAGAGGAAGAAACTTTAAAAGAGTGGATTCACCTTTCAAAGAGTTTAGGAATGATTCTAAGTATGTGTCAATTTTGCAAGAATATTTGCCACTGTTGGACAAGAGTGGAGTCTGGAATTTGATATTTTTAGAGCAGGATTGTCAAAATAGTAAACAGTGTTGTTAGGAACAAAAAAAAGGTAAGGACCCTAGTTGACACCATAGAAGAAGAATTTGGAAGGAGAAAATTCAAAAAAAATCTTGTGGAAGCATACAAAAATGTGACCAAGTGCATTCTAAGGAAGAGTGACTAAACAAACTTAATCCTAAGAGAAGATGCAAAAATTGTGGAAGATATAAAACTCTTGGAGAAAATGCTTATTGGGAGATTTTATGGGTGTGAAATTTCTAAAAAATCCTTGGTAGAGTGGATGACCAAGAAATGGATGAAAGTACTAGGGTATGTGTCTCATTTCTTATTGCTAGTAAGAGTGTGGTTGTCATTTTAGTTTAAGACTAATGAAGATGTGGATAAGATTTTGCAAAAAAGGTTTTGAGGGTCAACTTTACTAATCCTAAAATTGTGGGACCCTTATTTTGATCCAATGGCTAATTGTATACTTGCTCAATCTATATGGATAAATTTATCGGGTTTACCACTAGAATTTGGTCTATAGATGTTTTCCAAGCCATAGGCAACTACATTGGTTCTTTCTTGGAGGTGGATGAGAAGTACTAGTCCTCATGCATGTGAATAGTGGCCAAGATACTTAGTGATGTGGATTGGAGAGGTAAATTGTATTGAAGTATAACAAAGGAATGCATGTTTAAACTTTGGATTACATTGAAGTTTATATAAGGTGTGTGTTGTCATAACTATGGGAATATTGCAAGGGACTATTCTCTTATTTTTTTAGGAAGATTTGACATCATAAGGTAGAGGGAGATATCCTTAAGGTGTTGTTCTAAAATTATCTTCTAGTACATGATCCACAAACTAGATATAAAATTGAATCAATGCATAAGGAACAAAAGTTGGAGGAATTGAGGGAAATAACAAGAGATGTAGAGAATGTGGAGATGAAACTTGTCATGCCATATCAAGTGATGGATTTAGAACCATCTAGTTTGAAGTAAGGCTAGAAATATCATAGTGAAAGTTGGATGTCATGCTTTTAAACCCATATATAAGCTTATCAAGTGAACCTATTTTCATATCTCATTTATATTTTTGGATCATAGGTAATTCTCCTCTAGGTCTATCGACTAACCAATCACTAGACTTATCAATCTATAAAACTAAGTCTTCCTTAGAAGGGGGTAAGGATGGAGTTGAGTTGCAAGGAGGACCTTAAACTTCTTCTTCCTTGGTGGAGGTGGATTTAGACCTTAGATTAGAATTAGTTAACTTTATCAATATTTCTCTACAAGAAAATCACTTTGAGTTTGCCTTACCACTTCATTATGCTTATGGTCATTAAGGCTTTATATCCTCAAAATTCCATAAGTACACCCTATAATCCCTAAAAAGAGTCTAGGGCGAAGGAAGTAAATTGAGTGGAGCTATTATTCCTTCAAATGGTCTTATTATGACCATTGACAACTTTAGGCCCATATCTTTGTGTAACTATGTGTAAAAAATCATAGTAAAATTAATTACATCAAGAATTAAAGGTTCTTCACTGCTTCTATTTATATTTATTAGTTTGAGTTCTTGCGTTGTAGATATATTCATGAGGTAATTGATGCTACTCAAGAAAGTCTTCATACCATTAAATCAAAGAAAATACCAATAGTGGTGATGAATTTGGATCTCTCTAAGGCATTTTATAGAGTAAACTAGTGATATATTAGACTGGTAATTACTCAAATTGGGTTTTGTGTATATATTACTACAAGAAACTAAAATGGAGGAGAGTAGAGTGATCAATTTTAAGAATAGGACTTGGCAAGAAGCTAGCCCAAGATGTCATTGGAACAAAAGGAGGGTTGTTGGTTATGTGGAACAAAAAATCTTCTTTCTATATTTCTAAGAATAATTCTTGACTCAATAATATAATTAGGATGAATAACAAGTAATCATGGCATGCAACTATATTTTAATGCACCACATAAAAATAAAGATAAGTAGTCTTTTTCATATTCAATATTTTTGATCCATTCCCTTTTGCTTGAGGGGATAGTAATGGATTGAGGTCAAGGAATTGAAACATCCATCCAAACAACCAAGAAAGTCTTCATACCATTAAATCGAAGAAAATACCAATAGTGGTGATGAAGTTGGATCTGTCTAAGGCATTTTATAGAGTGAACTAGTAATATATTAGACTGGTAATTACTCAAATTGGGTTTTGTGTATAGATGGTGAACTGAATTATGGGATGTATGTGTTCTATTTATTTTTTAGTATTGGTTAATGTGTCAACTTGTCAATTCTTCAAAGCTTCTTGAGGGATAAGACAAGGTTACCCCTTATCACCACTAGTATATCTTTTGGTAACTGAGGGAGTAAGTAGATGTTTTTTAGACATCAAGAGGGTAGGATCAATAAAGGATATTAGAATAGGTAGAATAGTGGGATTCATCCATATAATTTTTTATAGATGATGTTATTTTCACAAATGGAATAATAAAAATAATAGATAAGTTAAAACAATCTTTGGATATATTTTTTTGGTAACAGATATGTTAATTAATGTATAGAAGTCAAGGATCTCCTTTGACTGTGTGGATAAGGATAAAGTCGTATTAATAGGTTAACTCTTTTCCTTTAAAAAATAATCTTCAAGAGGGGTTTAAATATTTGGGTTTCTTTTTTAAACTCAATACTACTCTAAACAAGTCTGAAGATGGTTGATAAAGAAGGTGGAAAGAAGAATTAATATATGGTGTAACAAATGGCTCTCTTTGGGAGGGAGATTGAATTTGGTAAGTCTATGCTAGAGGTGATACTAGTATATTGGTAATATTTGGCTCACATACCAAAAGGAGCATTGGAAAAAATTAGACAGTTAAGCTACATGTTTTCATGGACAAGGAAAAGGGAAAGTAAAGGCATTCCCTTGGCTAAATGACAATCCTTATCCAAGCCCAAGGAAAATAGAGGATGAGAGCTTAAGAACATACATCTGTTTGGTAAGGCTCTAGTAGTCAAGTGTGTTTGAAATAATATATCGAAGGAAAGTTTATGGAATAATATATTTTAGGAAAAATATTTAGAGCCACTCACAGTTGAGGAGTGGATAAGGACCCTTGTAAAGAAAACCTATAATGTTTCAATAAATTGAAAGAAAATGATCCAAGCCTTTTATCTTGAGATGATTAGTTTACCTGGAAAATAAGGGATGGACCAAGGATAAGACTGGGCTTAGACTATTGGATAGGTTGTGGAGGTATTAACTAATGTAATTCATATCTTAAGAGTTTAAGGGATTGGAACTCTTACCCAAGCAACTAATCCAAAATTATATACAAAGTAGAGATTGGATGGAAGAAAGTAGCAGAGTTAGGGTTTCAAGACCAAGAGGTACACCAATGAGAAGAATATGTAAGAAGACTTAAAGTTGGACATATCAAGTTGTAAGAGGAAGTTGATCAATTGGTCTAGAAAAAGAATGGAGCTACGAGAGAGTACACTCCAAAGTTGGTGTATACAACTCTAGTAGAAGATGGAGACAATGATTCAACATGGTGGTGCAAGTCACTCTAGAAGCTATGAGAAATAATACTATTATTATGTCTTGCTATGGAAAATCCCCATTGAATATAATATTATTCTTGTGGCTTGCTATGAAAAATAAGATTTTGATATGGTAGGTATTACAAAAAAGGAGTTGGAATGGTAGAAGAAGGTACTATTTATGTAAGTTAGAGACCAAAACAATTGATCATTTATTATGGGGCTAGTCAGGGGGTCCTATAAGGTCTAGAGAAGCCATATGAGTGAAGCAAAATAAAAAATATTTTGACTTCCAAAACTGGAGAGAAATTTTCAATTAATAGATGGTGAAAAGAGGAATAAAAGTGGATATTTATAGTGAAGAGACAGAACTTTATGTTTTTGGTCAATAATGATATTATGTCCGTTTTAGGATTTTAAATTATCATTGTTAGTCAAGATAATGTCTCATATTAACCCCTAACATGTAATCATACCAGGGTTTTGATAACCTCAAAAATCCTGTATGAATTAATGACCAAGATTACCACTTAAAGTGGAGATCATGTCATCATTTGTTTTTTGGACCCATGCTTTGGGGGATGTGTATCATCATATGCACCCATTATGCCTATGTTCTAACTTAGTGTTTTATGGATATTTAACAGGTAAAATGCCTAAAAGAAGTTCGTAAAAATGACAAACAATGGCCTTACAGTGTAAGAAAACCTCATGGTTGACTTAGCTCACCATCATCCTACCCAAGGACTAACAAATATAATCTAGCATTATCCCATAGTTAGGAGTATGAGGCTCTCCATCACCTACAAGTTAGTTGTTAGTGTTGTTTTTCATATACATATTACCCCTTCCTAAGGATTATAGAAAACATTGTTCACGATAACTTATCATGAGCCCTTATGAATAAAACTAAAAAGAGCAATATGCAATGGCAAAAACAACCAAAATAAGATTTTATCTAGAATGTAAAGTTTTTGTTAGTATTGATCCAACTATATATGGCAATACAATTTTTGTAAAATAAACAACATAAAAATATACAAAAGCAATAAATATTACAAAAGCAAAGAAACACATGCTTGATATTTACAAAGTTGTGCTTTTTAATTTTTGCTAATGTATGGAATTGAATGTTTCTTCCCATTTATCTTAGTTAGAATTTTCCTAGAAAACACCCCTTAGTGCTCAAAAATAATGTTTAGGTGTTGAGTGCCTAAAAACAAAGAGTAGAGACAAGTCTAAAGTAGTCCAAAATCCCTAGGAGTAGTGCTCCTAAACTATTCCTATAAAACTCAATACTAAATTACATAGAAGATATTATTTTATTTCCACATTCTTATGCCTAATTTTTTTTCCTTTTCACCTAAATGATTCATATGAGTTACTTTATTTTCTAATATATCTTGACCATGAATTTTTATTTTTGAGCATGACATTCTACTTTGGTTATTTATAACATGTTGTTTTAAATTTAATAAAACTTTGCAAAACACTAGGTTGTGGTTTAGATAACATGCTATCATAAATATTTATTCAAAATATTTTCATAATTAAAAATAATATTCTTTATAGAAAACTTGCCAAGAAGACAAAAAATTAAAATTGTGCCACCTCTAAAGAATAAAAACAATGCATATGTTGGTATGGAGTCACTAGATCCCACTAAGAGAATGAAATCCTTGAAAGAATATGAGTAACCTTCTAATTAAATTAAGCACATTCACATAAGTATTGCAATAAAAAAAAAACATGAAAGAACAAAATATTGCAATATGAAATGTAAATATAGAAATACAATAACCTCACAAATCACAACATAAAATCATCGGCCTCTTTGAGGGGGTAACCTTCTTCAATACTTTCATTCTTGGAGAATAATAAGGACTCTTAAAAGGCTAAATTACCCTTGCCTTTAGCAATTCTTATACAAACTTCTCAAGTTTTGACTTAAGGGCATAGGGGTATTGACAAGGTCTGATGTTAGGTGGCAAGCTACATGGTACTAATGATATTGCATGATCATGGGAATGACATGGAGGTAATTATGTTGATTTTGTAAAAAATGCATCATGCTTATTCAAAATGAGTTGCAAATCATCTTGGAGTTTGTCTTCTTATATTTGCCAACTTATCTATTGAGATGATGAATTAACCATTTCCAATAGCTAGTGAAGGAGATTGTATATAATTTCAACATAGATCTATGGTTCTAGAGATCCACAATGGTGGCACTATAAGAGGTATTTTTTTAGAACATCCTTGGGTTGTTTTTTGTTGCCAAGTCTTAGTAGGTGGTAAGGGAGATTACATAGGATTTCAAGAAAATATGTGGTTCTCGAGATCCATAGTGGTCTTGCAAAAAGCAACAATTTTGGAGTAGGCTAAGGCTATTTTTTTGTGGTAAGATTCAGATTTGTTGGTTTATCTATTGAGATAATGGATTGACCATTTCAAATGGTTTTTGAGGTATATTTCATAGGATTTCAACATAGATCTATGGTTCTAGAGCTATTGAATGGTGGTATTATAGGAGGCAATAATTTGGTGGCAAGGTTCAGGTCAATGACCTTTCTTTTCTCTAATCTATAAGTTTTATAGTATTTTTATTCATGAGGGTTTTAATGGTTTGGTGGTGAAGATCACAGAAAATAAAATGTTTACCATGTGATTTTTTTCTCTATTGGAAATGGTGATTTGTCAACTCATCTATTGAGATATATTTTAAGTTGTTCAAAAAAATATATAAAAGATCATTAAATATATATGGAACCTAAGAATAGAGGATTATGAGAGGGAAGATAGGTTTAAGGCTTTATTGAAACAAGGGTCTAAAGAAAAAATAATGGACTATTCAATGGAATCTCATGATGGGATATCCTTCTTTGGTAGGGTAAGGAATTTTGAAAGAGGGGAGTCACCTTTCAAATATTTTAGAAATGAGTCTAAGTATGTGTTAATTTTGCAAGAGTATTTGCCATTGTTGGACAAGAGTGGAGTTTGGGATTTGATATTTTTAGAGCAGGATTGTCAAAATAGGCCATAATTCTTTAAACAATGTTGTGAGGAACAACAAAAAGGTAAGGACCCTAGTTGACACCATAGAAGAAGAATTTGGAAGAAGAAAATTCGAAGAAAAATCTTGTGGAAGCACACAAAAATGTGACTAGGTGCATTCGAAGGAAGAGTGAGTAAACAAACTTAGTCCTAGGAGAAGATGCAAAAAAAGGGGAATATATAAAACTATTGGAGAAAATGCTTATTAGGAGATTTTATGGATGTGAGATTTCTAAAAAATCCTTGGTAGAGTGGATGGCCAAGAAATGGATGAAATTCCTAGGGTATGTGCCTCATTTCTTATTGCTAGTAAGAGGGTGGTTGTCATTTCATTTTAAGACTAATGAAGATGTGGATAAGATTTTTCCAAAAAAAAATTTGGGGTCAACTTTATTTATCCCAAAATTGTGGGACCCCTATTTTGACCCAATGACTAATTGTATACTTGCTCAATCTATATGGGTAAAGTTATCGAGTTTACCTCTAGAATTTTGGTCTATAGATATTTTCCAAGACATAGGCAACTACATTGGTTCTTTTTTGGAGGTGGATGAGAAGTACCAATCCTCATGCATGAGAATAGTGGCCAGCATACTTTTTGATGTGGATTGGAGAGGCAAATTGTATTGAAGTATGACAAAGGGATGCATTTTTAAACTCTACATCACATTGAAGTTTATATTAGGTGTGTGTGTTGTCATAACTATGGGTATATTGCAAGATATTATTCTTTTATTTTTTTAGAAAAGTTTGGCATCATAAGATAGAGAGAGGTATCCTTAAGGGCAAGAATGAGATGCAAATTTCCTTTCTAGTACATGACACACAAACTAGATATAAAATTGAATCAATTCATAAGGAACACAAGTTGGAGGAATTGAGGGAAAGAACAAGAGATGTAGAGAAGATGGAGATGAAACTTTTCGTTCTAGATCAAGTGATAGATTTAGAACCATCTAATTTGAAGTAAGGCTAGGAATCTCAGAGTGAAATTTGGATGTCATTCTCTTGGACCTAGATAAAAGCTTATCAAGTGAACCTATTTCTAAATCTTATTTATATTTTGGGATCACAGATAATTCTCCTCTAGATCTATCGACTAACTAATGGCTAGACTTATCATTCTATAAAACTAAGTCTCCCATAGAAGGGGGTAAGGATGGAGTTGAGTTGTAAGAAAGACCTTCAAATTCTTCTTCCTTGGTGGATGTGGATCTAGACCTTAGATTAGACTTAGTTAACTTTATCAGTATTTCTCCACAAGAAAACCACTTTCAGTTTGCTTTACCACTTCATTCTGCTTATGGTCATTAAGGCTTTGTGTCATCAAAATCTCATATGTACACCCTATAATCCATAAAATAAGTCTAGGGGGAAGGAAGTAAATTGAGTGGATCTACTATTCCTTCAAATGATCTTGTTATGACCATTGATAACTTTAGGCACATATCTTTGTGTAACTATGTGTAAAAAATCATAGTAAAATTAATTACATCAAGAATAAAAGGTTCTTATCTTCTTCTATTTATATTGCTTAGTTTGAATTGTAGATATATTCATGAGGTAATTGGTGCTACTCAAGAAAGTATTCATACCATTAAATCAAAGAAAATGCCCATAATAGTGATGAATTTGGATCTCTCTAAGGTATTTTATAGAGTAAACTGGCTATATATTAGACTAGTAATTACTCAAATTGGGTTTTGTGTATAGATGGTGAATTGAATTATGGGATGTATATATTTCTTTTGTAGTACTGGTTAATGTGTCAACTTGTCAATTCTTCAAAGCTTCTTGAGGGATAAAACAAGGTTACCCCTTATCACCACTATTATATCTTTTGGTAGATGAGGGACTAAGTAGATGTATTTTAGAAGCTAAGAGGGTAGGATCAATAAAGGGTATTAGAAGAGGTAGAACAGTGGGAATGATCCATCTATGTTTTATATATGATGTTCTTTTCACAGATGGAATAATAAAAATAATAAATAATTTAAAACAATCTTTGGATCCTTTTTTCTGGCAACAAATATATAAATTAATGTATAGAAGTCAAGGATATCCTTTAATTGTGTGGATTAGGATAAAGCCTTATTAATAGGTTAACTCTTTCCCTTTAAAAAAAATAATATTCAAGAGGGGTTTAAATATTTGGGTTTCTTTTTTAAACTTAATGACTACTCTAAATAGGTCTGAAAGTTGGTTGATAAAGAAGGTAGAAAGAAGAATTAATATATTGTGTAACAAATGGCTTTCTTTGGGGATAAAATTTAATATTTGGCTCACATACCAAAAGGAGTATTGGAAAAAAAATAGATAATTAAGCTACATGTTTTCATGGACAAGGAAAAGGGAAAGAAAATGCATTCCCTTGGTTAAACGAAAATCCTTATCCAAGCCCAAGTAAAATGGAGGATGGGGACTTAAGAACATCCACCTGTTTGGCAAGGCTCTAGTAGTCATGTGTGTTTGGAATATAATATCAAAGGAAAGCTTATGGTCAACATAATTTAGGAAAAATATTTATAGCCACTCATAGTTGAGGAGTGGATAAGGGTCCTTGTAAAGCAAACCTATAATGTTTCAATATATTGGAAGATAATGATTCAAGCCTTTTATCTTGAGACAATTAGTTTACTTGGAAAATAGAGGATGGACCAAGGATAAGATTGGGATTAGACCATTGGATAGGTTGTGGAGGTATGCACATACTTCCAACTAATGTAATTCAGATCTTAAGAGCTTAAGGGATTGGAACTCTTACCCAAGCAACTGACCCAAAAATCATCTACAAAGTGGAGATATGGATGGAAGGAAGTAGCAGATTTAGGGTTTCCAGGATAAGAGGTACACAAATGGGAAGAATATGTGGGAAGACTTAAATTTGGACATATCAAGTTGTAAGAGGAAGTTGATCAAATTGGGCTAGAAAAAAAATGGAGCTACGAGAGAGTACACTCCAAAGTTGGGGTATAAGACTCTATTGAAAGATAGAGATAACGATTCAACATGGTGGTGCAAGTCACTCTAGAAGCTTTGAGAAATAATATTATTCTTGTGGCTTGCTATGGAAAATCCCCATTGAAGATAATACTATTCTTGTGGCTTGCTATGAAAAATAAGATTATGACATGGGAGGTATTACAAAAAAGGAGTTGGAATGGTATACGAAGGTACCATTTATGTAAGTTAGACACCAAAACTATTTATCATTTGTTGGTAGCTTGCTCTTTTACTAAGTAGGTTTGAAGGGAGGTTAGTGCACATTTAAAGCTTCGTGTAGGGTAGCAAGAAGACTCGTTAGAAGAGTATTTGAAATCATGGATTGAAAACAGGTCATACAAAGATTTTATGGCTCTCCTATTGTTCATGTCATGGGGAGTATGGATATCAAGGAATGCATGAATGTTTTAGGATTAGAATCCTACTTGACAATTCTCCTCCCAAATCATAAAAAAAGTTTAGTAACTATAAGGTTTCGATAACAACAAAGGTAATTAGGTAAACCATCCTTTAGAAATATGATAAAATAGGGGTTTGGGACTTTTTGATGGGGCTAGTTAGGGGTCCCTAGAGTTTGTGGGGTGGGAGGATTACTATATATTACTGAATCTCATTACTTCAAATTCAAGGTTAAATTGGGAGAGGGTTCCAATAATTATGCTAAAATAATGACACTTAAATTGTTGGTTTAGTTGGCAAAATCAAAAGAACTAGAAAAGTCCAAATTTATGGAGACTTATAGGTGGTGATAAACTACATGCTTGGTACTTTCAGGATGGAAAATATGATTCTACAACCTATTTTCTCTTAAATAAAAGAAGTTGTGGAGCGAAGTGAAGATTTTACATTTAGATATGTTTATCGAGAACTGAATAGGGAAGCAGATGAACTCTCAAGAAGTGGCTATTGATTGAACCGGGTACGTGTTTAGTACATGAATTCAAAGAAGGCTATTCACAACAACTGGTTCATATTTCTACATGGAAGATAGATTCACTCCATGTTTGAAGATTTATTAACAAGAACAATTAAAGCAACTTTCTAAAAACTCAAAAGTCAATGTTTTAAAGATTATTGGTTGACAATACAAAAAGGTGTTGATGCGTAGTCGTTATACCATCATTAATTCTCAATGAATTTGTCAATCCAGGGCAGTGTACAAGGCTATCTGCGAAAGAAGAAGTGAAACAACTATAACTTAGGTCAATCTAGAGCAACAGGTCTTATTGGTGGAACCGGTTGTGTGGGGGGTTTTGGGACATTCCTATCTCTAAATTGCATGAATTAAACCTTAATCTAAGTTGCAGAATTGGAAACTAATCATTAACTACAGAAATGAAGTCCTAATTACAATTGCAGAATGAGACCTAATTATATTGCAGAAATAACAGTTGCAGAATTGAAAGTCTGATCCTAATTGCAGAAAGGAAATCTAATTACTTTTGCAGCAATGAAAGTCTAATTCTAACATGAAAATGAAAACTGTCAAGGCTCTGTAACAGAAGGTTGTCAATCTTCTGTGCAGGGTTTGACAACAAAACATAAAATGCAGGAAATTGCTAAAAACAGTAAATTTTGGGAATAACAGTCTAAAATAAAGTGGAAGCTTTGCTGAAGGTAAAGATTACAACTAAAACATTAAGCACAAGATTAATCTAAGCATAAATAAACTAAGATCGCAGATATTGTCGATTGTTTACAAGCAATTGAAATAACAAGTTCTACTACTCATTCTCGTTACGACAAAATCGGAATAAAAACCTCGCTTGTTAGTCCTCCTCCTAGGTCCGGAAGTGGCCAGCCTCCTTGTCCGGAAGAAGGTATAAGTCTCTCTCTCTCTCTAAATCTTAATCACACTCATTTACAAGCAATATGAAATAGAACTGGTGCACTTTATTGATTAAAGAACATGATTACAATAATTCTGTTGAAAACCTGTTACAGGACTGTAATAGTCAAATTCTACCTATTTTTTGCTTCTTCCTAGCTTCCTTACTTTCTACTTCCTGCTGCTACTACTACCTAGCTCAACCTGAATGGGAGCAATATTTATAGATGTCCTAAGGTCTGATTACAAACAAAGAATATCTCAAAAGATCTAATCCTACAATGCTGCAACAAATTCTGGTTTTATCCTAGAAGAAGATTAAAACTTGATCTTTCCCTTAATGATGGCTTTGGTCGGCAATGACGGCAAAGACAGATGGAAGATCTTTTCCTTTACCTTTTCCAACCTTTATTTCCCTTTTTTCGGCTTCAAAAATCGGTCAACAAGTCAAAAAGCACATTCTATTTTCATTTCGAAGATAAGTGGCTTCATTTCGAAGACAATGCAATTCTCATTTCGAAGATCGCTCATTTCGAAGATACTGCAATTCTTCATTCCGAAGATACTGCAATCCTTCATTCCGAAGATACTGCAATCCTTCATTCCGAAGATACTGCAATCCTTCATTCCGAAGATAATGCATTCTTCATTCCGAAGATCCGCTCATTTCGAAGACGTTGTGTTCTCTCATTTCGAAGATATCTGTTCATTTCGAAGATACTTCGGAATGAACAAATGTGTGCTTTTCCAGTGATTTCTTCTGCATCTCTCAGGTGGGTTATCTCCTAAGATCAAATTCCAATGGTCTTCATCTCTTTCCACATGTGAATTCCATGCCTTGCTATTTATGGACAGCTGGCTGGAATTTACATGGGAAAGACCGATTTTCTTTGCACAACAACAGTTTGCTTGCACTGTTGCCAGATTTAGGTGAAATAATTGCTTGAGACAAATCAAAACATGATTAGTGAAATGTTGCTATTATTCTAAGCATATCCCATTTTAGCAAATCATAGCAAAAAGAACACAAAACTATGCAAAAAGCTGTAAAATCAGCATATAATATTCCAAATACATTGATCATGCAAAATGGTTAATATACAACATATTGAATCAACTTAACTAACATATCAGATAAAACATAAGAGTTTATAGGCATTTTTAGTGTTCAAAACATGTTATGATTGAGGCATTTCCAGGCCTCATCATTTTCCCCCCAACTTATATTAATGCATGCCCTCATGCATTATGTTGGGCTATGGAATCACATATGTCCATGTTTAGATTCCATGACCTGTAGAATAATTTCTTGCCTATATAATACCCCCTATTTTCTTGAATGTTTCTGAGCCAGTCTTCAAATTGTTCATCAGGTTGGGCATCTTCCTCAAAGTAGAATGGAACTGGAGTAATGATGGTTGGAGGCCTAAACCTGAGACCTATCCGAGTTATGTTGCATGATTTGAATCAGTTGGATTACACCTTCTGCTCTTCTTCTGGACCATTCTAAGTTGATGGGGGAGATGGGTTCTCTTTTCCTCAAAGACATGGAAAGTTCAGCCCATCTATCTCTGCACACTGACAATGCTGGGAAAAAATTGTGATCACAGAAATTATTGAACCTGGCCACACAGTCCCTTAAGTTGTTCAAGTACATCCTCTTTATATCATCCCTGTTCATCATTGAGAAGTGTTGCCTAGTGATAACTAGGTGATTTGGCTGGATTGCTCTGACTAACAACTCAGCCCTTGTTTCAATTTCTTTGTTCTGCTTTTTCTCTTGATCCCAGTAAAGCTGATTCTGCAAAGTGGACATAAATGCTCTCAACTGAACATCTCCAATGTAGATTTGAGGATGAGACTCAACTTCCTCTGGAATGAAGAAACTGTGTAAAAACAGTTCACACAGGAGATTTTTCTGCTCAAAAGGACTGTCAAAGTATGCCTCCAGGAAATCTACAGTTGTGTCCAATTTATATGGGAGGTTTGAACTAATCCTCATGACCTGCCATCTGAGGTATTTTTCCTTCAAAATAAGGTTGTAAAATCTGGCTGGTCGTCTAAATTGGACTAAAAATTCAGCAATTTGGCATAAGTCAGACACCTTTTCTTTCAATGCCTGAATTTCTGTTTCCTTGGCTTCTAGCTGTTTTGCTTCCAATTTGAACTTTTTAGTTTTAGTGGCAAGCTGCTCATATCTAATCATCCAGCTAGCTATGTCTGCATTGTACTGCTCTAGAGACACAGTATTAGGTGGTCCGACTACAGGTGGAATCCTAGGTAGCGAGATCAACTTGAACTCCTTTTTTGCCACTTCTATTGGTTGATCATCTATCAATAATTCTACCTGTACCTCCTTATTTGCTATTTCTATGGGGTTGTCATCAGATAGTATTTCTACTTGTACCCCCTTATCTACTGTTTCTACTGAAAGTGTAACAGTTTGGAATGCAGGGACCTCAATAGGAGTACTTACTTGAACATTTTCTTGCTGTTGGGACTGTTCCTGTGTTGGTGGCTCATCTTCAACATCCTCTGCTATGCTCTTTATCATTTCTGAAGCATCTTAGAACAAGAAGGCAATGCTTCAGAATGAGATGGTTCTGCTTCAGAATGAACAGGCACTTCTTCAGAATGAAGGAGTGCTACTTTAGAATGAACACCCATGTTTGTCTCAACAGAGTCATCTGCCCTTGATAGACCCAAAAGCAATTGAGCCAAATTATCTTCATCAATGGATATAGTTGGCTATTTTTCAGATTGTGACAACATTTTTCTCAATTCTGCCACTTCCTGCTGAAGCTCTGCAATTTTTCTTTCTTGTATCTCAATGATGCTTTCTTTCTCCTCAATCCACTTGGTTTGTGTTCTGACAACACTTCTTGCTACCCTCAACTGCTCTGTGATGTCTTCCACTTCTATTTCTGCTTTAGAAGCTGATGCAGACAAATCAGCTGTAGTTGGCTGCTCAACCAATATCTCCTCTTCTGCAACAATTTGTTCTTGTTCAGGAGGCTCTATAAAACTGTCTATAAGGGTATCTACCATATCTGTAGCCTGATGAATTGTAGCCTCCTCCAAACCATCCTACTCAATTTTTGTCTCAGCTATCTATTCAGGGAATTCTAGAAAGTTTTCAGAGGCTGGTTGTATCTCTGTGACATCTGGGTTGCTTGGTCTATCTTCTTCCTCCATAACCTGTTTTGCTATTTCTTTCAAATGGATTCTTGTAGACCTCCTAGTTCCAGATGCAAACTTCTTCTTTTTGCTCTATTTTTTGGTGACAACAGGGGTCATGGGGTCAGTTTCAGATGCCTCTGTTTCCCTTGTTGTTTCTGCCTCTGTTTGGTTAAGTGCTTCACTTCTCTATTCTGTCAAATCAGTGGTCACTCTAGAAAAATGAACCTTCTTTTGTTTTTCTACTCTGCTGCCAGTTCCAGATCCTCTTCTCTTTTGTTTCTTGGTTCGTGAAGTTGAGGGTTCAGGAGCAAGGTTTTCTACTGCTGCTGTTGGGTGTGGTTCTGTAACAGCTTTAGGGGCACCTTCTACAGTTTCCTCTACAGCATCTTCTGCAACATTTTTTGCAATAGTTGTTTCTTCTTCTGTAGCAACATCAGCAGTATCTGGTTCTTCTTCTTCCTCATCTTCATCCCTAAAAATGACATCATTTAGGGTAGAGTAAAACCTATCAAAACTCCTAGGGTTTCCTCTA
The DNA here is from genome assembly GCA_028583015.1 of Wollemia nobilis. Lineage (NCBI taxonomy): Eukaryota > Viridiplantae > Streptophyta > Pinopsida > Araucariales > Araucariaceae > Wollemia > Wollemia nobilis. Next base: position 3,260,242 of record JAQPPZ010017128.1, read on the forward strand.
AAATGGTGTTGGCAAACTAGTTTGATGAGTCCATGATGGCGAAGGCTTCCTTTGCCCTCCTGATATCTCTTTGCCATGTTTTTTAATTCTTGATACAGATACAGGGGAAGATTTACCCTAACTTTCGGTTGTTGCTCACCATGTCTGAGATGGTTCAAAATTCGTAGATGATGCCCTGATAACAACACATACTGCCCTTCATAGGTTAGGAATTTTATTACCCAGGTGGCTACTTCATCCCAGGGTTCCTGCAAGCTGGCCCTTTTTAACCCTTTGCATGTGTTGTTATGGGTTAAATACTCTGGCTCTCTATCATTTTCTTCTACAAATTGATTAACTACATTTGCCAATGTATTCTTGCCAGATCTAGAAATTGAAATCCCTTCTAATGGCAGCTCAGTAATCTGACTTAAAATTTTAGGGGTTACCTCAATAGTCATGTCGTTTACATGTGCTCGGTTGTTTCTGAATGTATGGGCGAACATGCCAGCCAAATCTTCAGAAGACCCATTAAACTTATCCAAAAATGGCATAAACCCTCCATCTTCAAAAATCTGCACGACTATCGGATTTTCTCAGAGGTAGGTGGTATCTACAGGTTCTGTTCTGATCTTTCGCCCCATCTTTTTTGTTCACTATTGCTGCTATTTCTCTGTTGGATCTCTGGTTTTTTTTATGTTGCAGATTTGCAGAGTTTTAGTTTGAAACCTTCGTTGCCCTGTTTCTCGTCTGCTTCTTCGGAATGAACCGTAACCTGAGCACTGTACTTCACAAACACGTCTTCGAAAAGAAAGGTGGCACACATTTCTACTGTTGCATCGAACACCTGTCCGTCAATGATTGCTTGGACGTCCTTGCCATCAGATCCACCTCATTTGGTTTTAATTTTTTTGTTCAGTCCGTAGATTCTCACGTGCATGTTTATTGGCATTAAAAATTGGTGGCATATGGTTGGTCACGTCCTCCGTAATTTTGGTACTTTCCAATGGGTGCAAAAACAAACCATGTGCTGACTGACACGTGTTCCTTTATCGTATGCAACTAAAAGAGTTTGATTTTGTCGTACCTTGTCTTCTTGGATGCCACGTGGAAATGCTCTTTTCGAAGATTATAACTTATTGCGCAAACAAAACTTCATTCCGAAGATTATGACTTCATTCCGAAGACGAGTCTTCATTCCGAAGACAAATCCTCATTCCGAAGATTATAACTTCATTTCGAAGACAGGTCTTCATTTCGAAGACAAATCCTCTTTGCAAATTTAAATCTTCATTCCGAAGATTAATCCTCATTTCGAAGATCAATCCTCATTCCGAAGATCAGGCTGTATTGCGAAGGTAAATCGTCATTCCGAAGATAGATCTTCATTTCGAAGACAGATCTTCATTCCGAAGATGATGCAGCAAGTCGTCATTCCGAAGATCAAGTTTCATTTTGAAGACAAATTGTCATTCCGAAGACAAAGTTTCTTTCTGAAGACAAAGTGCAACATTCATTTTTTTGTCATTCCGAAGACAATTTCAATCCGAAGATAATACAACAGGCATTGTTTTTGGCATTCTTGTTTCGAAGATTAGGCAGAAATCAATATTTTCATTCTCAAAACATGTTTTAAGTATGCCAACTCTTATGAATACCTTTTATGCTAATGGTTAATTTTCATATACTATATACCAATCATTTTACAATGAAGAAATGTAAGAAATATATACCTGATAAAAATAGTTAATGCCAGTTTTGAAGAATGACTGCCTTTGTTGATATTCTGCTGAGATTTTCTGCAACATTTCAAAACAAGTGCACTTGGTGAATTTGTACAATGATGGTTCAGAAATTTCTCAAGGTTATGCATGCCAGAAAACTGGTTTTCATGCATACCAACCCAGTAGTGCCTTAAGAAAAGGTTTTCACTGCTGAGTTATTCATTTTTCTCTCTTCTTTTTTTTTCTTGATTTTCCCTTTTTTTTTTTTTTTTCTCTTTTTTTCCTCTCTTTTTTTTTTTTCTTGATCCTGACTATGCCCATGAAGGAATTTCATGATTTCCCCTGAAACCATGCCCATGAAGGAATTCATACTCAGAATTTATTCATCTTTTTGTTTTCTATTTTTTTCTATTTTTTTGTATTTTTTGCTTTTTCTTGAAATCCATGATCATGCTGATTGTTTTGAAGTGGAAGAGGGAATCTCTTCCACCTGTTGTGTATCCAAACTATCAAGTTGCTGCAAGAATTCTTCTTTAGTCAGAGGTGTATGGTACACTCTGAGGCGATGTCCATTCACTACCAACTTTCTTTGTGATCCATCAATAGGGGATAGACGAGCTGCTCCATTGTCAAATACCTCCTTAATCCAGTAAGGTCCCAACCATCTAGTTCTCAGTTTTCCAGGGAAGTCTTCATAGCGAGAATCAAACAGTAAAGCCCAATCTCCTTGTTGAAGTTTCCTCTGCTGAATGTGACTGTCATGCCACAACTTCCTCTGCTCCTGAATTACCTCAGTTTGGTGCAGAGCATCCAATCTAAGTTCATCCAATGCATTCAGCTACAGAATCCTGTCTGTCTGTGCCTGCGACAATTCAATTCCAATTTCCAGTGTTGTGCGCAATGTTAGTAGCTCAAATTCAATAGGTAAGAGAGGCTTTTTACCAAAGACTAGTTCATAAGGTGTGAATCCAGTAGTGGACTTCCAAGTAGTATTGTAGGCCCAAACCGCTTCAGGTAATTTATCTAGCCAATTTCTCCTATGAAAAGCTACTATTTTTGTCAAGATGCGTTCTAGTTCCCTGTTTGTTACCTCAACCTGGCCATTTGCTTGTGGGTGGTAAGGTGATGATTTCCTATGTTTGATTTCATACAATTCTGTAAATGCCTTTATGACTTTGGATGCAAATTGGGGTCCTTGGTCTGTGGTGATAGACCGTGGAGCTCCAAATCTCTAAAAAATCTGAGTATACAAGAAATCAACGACCTTCTCTTCACGAGCATGTTTGAAAGCACGCACCTCTACCCACTTTGCTAGGTAATCGGTGCATACTAGAATATGCACCTTTCCTTGAGAAGGTGGATCAATAGGTCCTACAAAATCAAGCCCCCACCTCTCAAATGGTTCTAAAACCATTTGAGGCTGCAGTGGCATCTCATTTGTATGAGTGGGTTTCCCCATTCTTTGGCATGCATCACAATGCCTGATGTACTTTTTCACATCCTTGTGAAGAGATGGCCAATAATATCCTGTCCCTAGGATTTTCCTAACTATGCTTTTTACAGAATAGTGTCCACCTGAGGGTTCATCATGACAAGCTCTAAGGATATCATACACTTCATCCTTTCGGATGCACCTACGTAACACATGGTCAGGACTGCACTTAAAAAGCATACCCTTAATCCATTCAAAAGAAGAACTCTGTTTGATCAATTGTTTTTTCTGTTTTGAAGTGAAATGTGGAGGAACTTTCCCCTGTGACCAAATAATTGGCTATATCTGCAAACCAAGGTGATTGGACTGATATAGCAAATAGTTTTTCATCGGGAAAAGTGTCATCAACTAATTCCCCTTCATCTGTGTTCTGCAACCTGGACAAGAAATCTGCCACAACATTAGCTTTTCCTGGTTTGTTGATTATAGTGATATCAAATTCTTGTAGCAACAACAACCAACGAATAATTCTTGCACTTACCATAGGTTTATTCATCAAATACTTAATGGTTGTATGATCTGTGTGAATAAATATTTGATAACCTGTGATGTAATGCCTGAATTTGTTGATGGCATATATTACTGCTAGGAATTCCTTCTCAGTGGTTGTATAATTTTTCTCGGCTCCTGTCAAGTTCTTGCTAATGTTGTAGATGGTATAGTGTTCACCATTGTCAATTTGTCCTAATGCTGCTCCAATTGCTTTATTGGAGGCATCAGTTTGTATGTGAAATGGTAATGTCCAATTAGGTCCTCTGAGCACAGGTGGAGTTATCAATTTCTCTTTCAGAGCTTCAAATGCTTCCTGACACTTTGCAGTCCAGGAGAATTCAGAATCTTTAGTCAATAGGGCAAACATAGGACTGGCTATTGTACTAAAGTTGGGAATAAACCTGCGGTAAAAACCAATGTGTCCTAGGAAGCTTCGACATTAGTCCGAGTTTTAGGAGGAAGGAGATTCTTGATAATTTCCACCTTCTTTGGATCAACTTGGATCCCTTCAGGAGAGATGTGATGACCAAGAACTATCCCTTCCTTCATCATCATGAAGCATTTTTCTGGATTCAAGGATAACCGGTATGTTTCACAGTGAGTTAAGACTTTGTCAAGATTTTCCAATGTAAAATCAAAAGTTTGTCCACATACTGTGAAATCATCCATGTATATTTCAACACTTTTGGTGGTCAGATCAGCAAAAATTGCTAGGACTGCTCGCTGAAAAGTTGTTGGGGCATTACACAAACCAAAAGGTAAAACCCTATAGGCAAATGTTCCCCATGGACATGTAAAAGTTGTTTTCTCTTGATCTTCAGGTGCAATCTGAATTTGATTATATCCACTAAATCCATCAAGAAAACAAAAGTATCTTTTTCCAGCAAGAGTATCTAACACTTGATCTATGAAAGGTAATGGAAAATGGTCTTTGTATGTCACCTTATTCAACTCTCTATAGTCTACACATACTCTCATTTTTCCATTTTTCTTAGGAACTATAACCAATGGAGAGACCCATTGGCTATCAGAAATTGGGTAAATGAATCCTACTTCCAGAAGTTTTTCAATTTCTTCTTTCACAATATCTCTTAAGGCAGGATTCAATCTTCTCTGGGGTTGTCTAACTGGCTTGACTTCTTCAATATAGATTCTGTGGGTACATATATCAGGATGGACTCCTGACATATCTTTGTAGTTCCAAGCAAAAGCATGAACATGCTTCCGCAAGACAACTATCAATTTTTCTTCCTCTTCCCTAGCAAGCTGGTTGTAAATGTTCAAAAATTTGCCTGGTTGGACTTCTATTTGTTTTGTATTTAGAAGGACTGAATTCACTCCTTCATACCTGGTGATTAAGGGATTAAGAGGACATTGCTGAGATGGGAGAAAAGAAGCAGTTTCTGTTTTATTGTTGCTTGAGGGAAGCATATCTTGTATGGAACAGTGAGAAGGAAAAATCAGATGATGGTGCCATCCATGTGGTAGTGAAACAGAGTTTCCCTATGATAGTACAGATGGTTCATCTTCAGATTTTTTATTCTCCTCATTACTTAACAACTGTTGGATATTTGTTGCTTCCCCTTCTAAACCTTGTTCATGCAGAACATTCATCAGGATTGTTTCATTTTCTAAATTTTCTGTGTCACTGAGGTCTTCTGTGTGTTCTCTTACTACTAAGGTAGCTAGTGTAGAAATGACCTCTTTCGGTTCTTCCTCTGAGTCAGAAAACCATAACTGACCTAAAAATTTGCTAGATGGTTTTGCAGGAGGATATAAAGAAATCTGTTTCAGATCAATACCATTTGAAATAGTCATATTTCCGGATCTACAGTCTATGAAGGTCTGTTGCAGTTGCAAGCCAAGGTCTTCCCAAAATAATGGGATATCCATGTGCTGAATTTCTTGGTTGTAAAACCAAGAAATCTGCAGGGAATTCCCAAGAAGAAACTTCTATAGGGACATCTTCAATGATACCTTCAGGTTTTGCAACTGACCTATCAACCATTTCTAAAACTGTAAATGTGGGGCTGAGATGTTTGAGCTGTAATTGTTCCATTGTATCCTTGGTCATGACATTTATTGCAGCTCCTAGATCTACTAAGACATTTGATATTGGTACTGAACCTATGGTGACTGTGATAACTGGGCTTCCTGGATCACTATACTTTGGAGGTACTAGTTTTCCAGATAAGAGATCAGCTATCTTCCCTTCAACCTGCACAGTTTTGGGAAATGCCTTCTTTTTTCTTCTTGCTCTTTTAATGCACAAATTTTGGACAGTACTATTAATCTCTGGTATTTCCTTAATAGCTTGCAATAAGGGCAATGATATAGTCAACTTTTTGAGTTCTTTGACCAATTCTGACTCAGAATTTTTTGGTATTGCATTGAATCTTTCAGGATATGGAATTATCCTTGGTAATTGTTCTGCTAGTGGTTTTGTCTCTTTCTCTATTGTTGGTTGGATTTTCTCTGGTTCCAATTATTCTTCTGTCTCCATTGTTGGTTGGACTTTCTCTGGTTCCAATGATTCTTGCTCTTCATTTTCTTTGATTTCATTTGAAACTGGTTTAGGTACAACTTTTCCTGAACGAAGTTGGATGTTACTACAATCAAGAACATTAATTTCAACATTTTCTTCAGCTTCAGCCACATAGACAGGAGGTGTCTGTCTCACACTATTTGGATTAGTGACTGGTTGAGCTGGAAATTGAGGTTGTTTCACTTGTTGTGTTTGCTGCTATTTTTCTTGAAAATTTTGATTAGGTGCAGGCAACAAATGTTGAGTTTGACCTTGATTCCTTTCTTGCCTTGGATAGGACTGGTATTGCTGATTCCACTGTGGTTGGTTTTGCATCCAATGTGGATTAGTCCGATTTTGATTCCAGGCTGGATTGTTTTGATTCCAAGATGGGTTGTTTTGATTCCATGAGGGGTTGTTTTGATTCGATTCCAGGCTGGGTTACTCCAATTTGCTTGTGGCCATTCTTGGGAATTTGTCCATTGAGGATAATTCCAAGGACGTTGGGGTGGTTCTGATTGTCCCCAAGGCATAGTACTAGGATTATGCCCCCAATTTGTAGGAAAACGAGGAGGATTTTGGTATTGAGAGAAATTTCCCCCTTGTTTTGGTCCAATATAGTTGAGTTCCTCAGTCTGATTTTCTAACACAGTTTTGAGTTGTGGTAGCAGGTGGCATTGATCAGTTGAATGCCTTTTTGAAAAGATACTACAAATGGTTGAGATAGATGTTTTATTCAAAGGACATTCCTGTAAAGCATGTTTATTTCTACATCTTGGGCAATAAATTGCCAAAGGTTCTGTGTTTTTTGCTTTTGTAGACATTTCCCCCAAAGTAGTGTTTAGGTGCACTAGAATATCAGTTTTGAAATTTGCAAGTTCCTCTATCAGGTCCTTCACATTAGTGCCATTTGTGCGGATTTTTCTTCTTCTCTATTTATTGCGAGAGTAATTCTTGCAGAGATCCACAATTTCATCATTACTGAGAGTGGTTACATCCCCTTTTCCCATCAAATCCAGAACTTCTCTGGATTCATCTTGCAATCCTCTCAAAAATATGGTTTTACATAATTCTGGTTCTACAAGTCCACATCTCCTTTGAACAAAGGAGAACCTATCAAGATAATCTTCCAATGTCTCATCATCTTCCTGCTTGATTCTGAATAACTCATCTTTTCTATTCCTTACATGGCAATATTCCTGATATTTGTCTAAAAAGACAGTTTCCATTTGATCCCAGGTTCTTATGGAATTAGGCTCTAAGCTCATGAACCAACGCAATGCTGAATCCTTGAGTGTTGAGGGAAAAACCTTAAGTTTATTATTGTCATTTATATAATCATAGGTCTGACACACTACCTTGAATTCAAACAAAAATTGATCGGGATCTTCAGATACAACACCTCAGAAGGTTGGAAGTATCGAAGGTGAAATGGTCTTCATGGGAGAGTTTTGTGTTGGATTCAGACGAATAGGATATTCAAATGTTCTGGAAGGTTGGGGCATATCCTGATCATCTCCTTCATTATGGACATAGCCATGTTGGCCATCTATATTGCCTCCCTCTACCATAGTTTCCTGTTTGTTGGGAGAAGTTAAAGCTTTCCAAATTGTCTTCTCAAGAGGTCCAAGACCCTCTGTTGATAATGAGTCTGATGAATTTTCTTCCTTAGGATATTCTGATGATGATAAAATTGGTGATTTTCCTTTCTCAAAATGTTCTAATGATGGTGAGACTGGTGATTTTTCTATCAATATTTCTGGTAGTTCAAACATAGGTGATTCACCCCTTAGGTGTGAAGATCTCCTTAATGGAACAAGCTAGTGATGGCAAGCCGGGATTCACACAAACCATTTCACAGTAATTTCATGGTAATTTCATTAAAAAAAAATAGCATGATACGGGTTACAGTATTCTCTCCAGTATACCACTTCTCCCCCCCAATCCCGAACTTCACCATCCCCATCCTTACAACATTTCGGGTTTTTAACGAGGCCCCCGATCCTCTCGGCCATCAATGCCCTGCCTAACAAATTCAAATTCTAATTTTTTTTTCCCTCCCTCGGTCGAACTCCTCAAATTTTCTCACAATAAATGCCCCTGCCTTACCCACCATGAAACCCTCATTAAAGCTCTTCTCTGACCTGCAAACGCCGCCTTGGTCAGATCGTCCTTCCGCGCCTCTGTTTCGCCCATAACGTCCATGCTCTGTACTGTTGTGAAGACCATCCCCATCTTTAATACACGCGGTCACGAAATTCAATTTCAATCTTCGTGGCAGCCCGCGCGTTTAATTAATTTCCTTTTCTGCTTTGTCTTCGGCTGACCGTGTCACTTTAATACACGTGGAGGACGCGTGTCTGCATTTAATTAACTTTCATTTCTGCTTTGACGCGTGTCACAAGCTTGTCTTCAAACTTGTCGCGATATCGCGACATGTCGCGATATCGCGACCCACTGTCCCTTCGCCTTCACCTTGGCGGAAACAGTCGCGATATCGCGACATGTCGCGATATCGCGACCCCTGTCCCTTTGCCTTCACCTTGGCGAAAAAGTCGCGATATCGCGACTCCCCCTTGCCTTCACCAAGGCAAAACCACGACATGTCGCGATATCGCGACTCAAACCGGCCATTGCCCTTCCGAAGCCTTGGGGTCAGCGATTTTCGACCCCAACGCAACTTGAGCCCTTTACTCTAAAACTTCTCCTTCTTTTTCTTTTCTTACGAAAACTCCCTCTTGGGCCAAGATTTGAAACAAACCCAACACAAATACTTAGAAAATAAAAGCGAACAATTAAATGATTTGGAGGATGCAAGATTGCTCCTTGACCACCGGATGCTCCTGCATCAGACACCCGGGGTAGAATAAAAAAAGTGACCCTCACTTTTGTTCGGCTAAGGGGAGACCCAAGCGGTCAACCTCCGCCTTCGACAACCAAGTCGCATCTTCAGTTGGTCTGCCCCTCCACTTGATCAAGTACTCAGTATACTGCCTGTTTCGGGTGCTCCGGCCTTCACGGGTATCTAATATTTCCTCGGCCTCATCTGTGCTTGGAGTAGAGGCTGGAAATTGCCATGGTTCTGGACTTTGCATGTCTGTACTTTCTCCCTCATGATATTCCACGAGATCTGAAATATTAAAAATAGGTGAAATATCAAGCCAACTCGGCAATTTCACTTCATACGCATTTCTTGACTCCCGCTTTCCCAGTATTTTGCATGGCCCAAACTTTTTCATCTTCAATTTATTGTAAGTCTTGGCGGGGAAATCTCTCCTTCCTGAGATACACCATAACCTCATCTCCAATCTTGAACTCCTTGAACCGCCGCTTCTGGTCTGCCCTTGTCTTATATTGATTGTTCATTTTTGTAATCTGTCTTTTTACTTCCTCATGCAGACTTTTTATATGCTCTGCAAATTCTTCTGCCTCGGCACTACATTTTTCTCTTATGTCCAACTTTCTTAGCTCAGACACATTCCTCGGGCTGTTTCCATATATTATCTGGAACGGTGATTTATTTGTGCTTTTATTAACTGAACTGTTATATGCAAACTCTGCCTGTGGTAAGACTAAATCCCATCCCTTGGGTTGATCCACTATCAAACACCGCAGTAAATTGCCCAGGCTTCTATTGACCACCTCCGTCTGTCCATCTGTCTGTGGATGGTATGCTGAACTGAATTTCAAGTCTGTCTTCAATTTCTTCCACAGAGTTCTCCAGAAATACCCAACAAACTTTGTATCTCTGTCTGAAACTATACTTCTCGGCAAACCGTGAAGTCGTACCACTTCTTTGAAGAACAACCCAGCAATGTGAACTGCATCACTTGTCTTTTGGCAGGGAATAAAATGTGCCATTTTGGAGAACCGGTCCACCACCACAAATATTGAATCATTTCCTCTCTGTGTTCTCGGCAATCCAAGGACAAAATCCATGCTTATGTCCTCCCATGGTCTCTCAGGCACAGGTAATGGCTGGTACAGTCCTGTATTTTGTTTCACACCCTTTGCCATCTGGCATATTCTGCAACTTTGCACAAACTTCCGTACATCTTGCCGAAGTTGTGGCCAGTAGTAATTTTCCTCAACCAAGGCAATGGTCTTATCCCTACCAAAATGCCCAGCCAATCCTCCGTTGTGCTTTTCTTTGATTAAATTCTCCCGCATGGAACTTTTGGGAATGCACAACTTACTGCCCTTGAACAGCATCCCGTCTTGGATTAAGAAATCCAACCATTTTGTTCTATCTATGGTAAGAGGTATTGAGCAAGCCTTCCGAGGCTTCGCAAAATCCGGATCTGCGGGGTATAGATCCTTCGATTCTTCAAACCCCACTACTTCCATTTGTCAATCCGGTCGCTGAGTCCGCATTCCGTTAAGGCATCTGCAACCCTGTTTGACTTCCCACTTCTGTGCTTTAGTACAAAGGTATAACTTTGGAGGAACTCCACCCATTTCATGTGCCTTTGGTTCAGTTTTGTCTGACTGTTAATGTATTGCAAAGCCTGATGGTCAGTAAACAACACAAACTCCTTTGGTAATAAATAATGTCTCCACTTTTTCAGGGCCTGAACTATAGCATAAAATTCTTGATCATAGACAGAATACTTCTTCGAGCATCATTTAACTTTTCACTGAAATAAGCAACTGGCTTGCCTCCTTGACTCAGTACTGCCCCTATTGCATTGCCACTGGCATCACGGTCCACCGAAATACCTTGTTGAAGTCTGGAAGTGCTAAAACAGGCTGTTCTGTAACTTTTCTCTTCAATGTGTCAAAGCTCCTTTCAGCCCCTGATGTCCATTTGAACTCCTTTTTATCTCCCCTCATTGTCTCGGTGAGAGGTGCACAAATATTTCTGAAGTTCTTTATGAACTTTCTATAAAAACTGGCCAGACCATGGAATGACCTCACTTATGTTGTGCTCCTTGGAGTAGGCCATTCAATGATGGCTCTCACCTTTTCGGGGTCCATCTTCAGGCCTTATGCTGAGATTACAAACCCCAAGTATACCAATTCCTTCTTGACAAAATTACACTTTTTCAAATTTATTAATAATTGTTCTTCTTGCAGCTTTTCAAAGACTCTCCTGATATGCATCAGGTGTTCCTCCAGGGTCCGGCTAAATATCAATATATCATCTAAATAAACAATAACAAACTTTCCCAGAAATTCTTTCAGTACTTCATTCATCAGCCGCATGAAGGTACTTGGTGCATTAGACGAGTCCAAAGGGCATGACTAACCACTCAAACGAGGCCTTCTCTTGTCTTGAAGGTTGTCTTCCATTCATCCCCCTCTCGGATACGGATCCGATGATACCCACTTTTCGGGTCAATCTTTGTGAAGTACTCGGCTCCACTTAAACAGTCCATGATATCATCCATTCTTGGTAACGGGAATCTGTACTTAATAGTAATTTTGTTGATGGCCCGTGAATCTGTACACATCCTCCATTCTCCATCCTTCTTTGGCGCCAGCACTGCAGGTACTGCGCATGGACTCAAACTTTCCCGAATTAATCCCTTTTCTAATAATTCTTGGACCTGTCTATTTAACTCCTCAGTCTCTACAGGTGTCATCCTGTGTGCAACTTTATTTGGAAGGCTTGATCCTGGTACTAAGTCTATATGGTGGCTAATTTTTCTCACAGGGGGTAAGCCCTCAGGCACATTGTCAGACACAATGTCTGGAAATTCCTCCAGCAGATTTAGAACTTCTGTTGGGGTATCCCGACATTCCTTCCCCCTAACTCTTGGAATTATTGCATAACATAAATGTTCATGCTTTAACCCATTCAGAAACTCTCTCCCCTCAACTAAACAGACTTTGGAAATATTACACACCTTTTCATCTGTATCCTTCAAGGGCTTTAGCTTATGGCGTACACCATTCTTTGTCAATGAGTAGGTGTTGGCACGGCCATCATGTACTGCACTCCGGTCAAACTGCCAGGGTCTCCCCAGCAACATGTGGCAAACATCCATGGGTAAGATGTCACACAGGACCTCATCACAATACTTCCCAACGTTAAATTTAACAGAACACTGCTCATTGACCAAGGCTCCGTGGTCCTTTTGTAACCATGCGACCCGGTATGGGTGTGGGTGTTTCTTCCTCTCTAACTGTAACTTCGTAACCATTTCCTCTGAAACCAGGTTATCCGTGCTACCATTATCAATAATGATATTGCAAACCTTGCCCGCACATTTACATCTAGTGCGGAATAAACTTTTCCTCTAGTCCGTGTCCTTCTCCTCGTTCAACAAGACTCTTCTTACAACCATTGTTTCTCCTCTCTCCGCTTCTTCGGAATGCTCGGATTCGAGCATCCTCCTCCGCCACAGCGAGCTCCGGTGGGCCCTCGGGCCTCTTGTTTGTTCTTTCTCGGTGTTGTGGACATTCAAATGCCCTGTGTCCTTCTTCACCACGGTGGAAACATGTTCCACGAAATACTCCCCTTCCAAACCCTCGTCCAGATCCACCCCGTCCTCTTGGGTAGTTGTTCTGATCTCGGGGCTGATAAACATCTTCGTATTTTTGGTCCTGGTTACTACTGGCTTCCCCAGTCTTCTTCGGATCCTTGTACTTTTCTCCATTGGTCCTCCCACCAGTCCTTCCACCTCGGCCTCTTCCTCTTTGCTTGCCTTCAAACCGCCTGTTTAACTTTTCTTCTACCTTCAAGGCAAATTGATAGGCATCCTCAATGGTGTTTACTCGAACCAGGCTCAGTTCTTCCTGGATACCAAGCCTCAACCCATTAATGTAACGGGCTACTTTCTCTTTATTTGCCTCTAAATGCCCTGTTCTAATAGAAATTTTGTAAAATTCTTCAGTGTACTCTTGGACAGTTTTGTTTGTCTGTCTCAAGCTCTGCATTTTTCTTAGCAGATCCAACTCGTAATCTGTCGGGATGAACTGTCTTTTAAGCTTCTCCACCATTTTATCCCATCTTGTTATTCTTTCTTTCCCCCTTCTGTTTCTCTCCAACTGCATTCCCCTCCACCAAATGTTGGCATGACCCTTTAACTTGGTCTTAGCAAATCGGACCCGGTTAGGGTCTTCAATCTCCTCATACTCGAAATATTCCTCTAAATCATTTATCCGAGTCAATCACTTCTTACGGATTCAGATTTCCCGAGTAGGTAGACACCTCCATTTTTGGCTGTTTTCCAATCTGAGAGATGGCCTTATACAACCGGGCTCGAGCGGGATCCACGGCTTTTGCTTCTTCCTCAGACTGTTCTTCCTCTTCAACTTCATCTTCACTTTCCTCTTCCCCTCCGGGTTCGCGCCTTCTGCGTAACTCTGCTTGCAAGGCTTGAACTTGTCTTTGCAAGGCCCGGAAGTCTTCGGCCGGTACCACATTTCCTGCTCCGCCACGGTTCCTTCGTGGAGGCATGATATATATATATATATATTTTTTTCTCTGTATTATTTATTATTTATTTATTTATTTTTTTTTTTCAAGAATTCTTCCACAGATCCTGGTGCAACTGCCTCTCTCCGGCGATCTGTTACACGCTCAGGAGCTCCCGCTCTGATACCACTTGATGGCAAGCCGGGATTCACACAAACAGTTTCACAGTAATTTCATGGTAATTTCATTAAAAAAAAATAGCATGATACGGGTTACAGTATTCTCTCCAGTATCACACTTCTCCCCCCCAATCCCGAACTTCACCATCCCCATCCTTACAGCATTTCGGGTTTTTAACGAGGCCCCCGATCCTCTCGGCCATCAATGCCCTGCCTAACAAATTCAAATTCTAATTTTTTTCTCTCCCTCGGTCGAACTCCTCAAATTTTCTCACAATAAATGCCCCTGCCTTACCCACCATGAAACCCTCATTAAAGCTCTTCTCTGACCTGCAAACGCCGCCTTGGTCAGATCGTCCTTCCGCGCCTCTGTTTCGCCCATAACGTCCATGCTCTGTACTGTTGTGAAGACCATCCCCATCTTTAATACACGCGGTCACGAAATTCAATTTCAATCTTCGTGGCAGCCCGCGCGTTTAATTAATTTCCTTTTTGCTTTGTCTTCGGCTGACCGTGTCACTTTAATACACGTGGAGGACGCGTGTCTGCATTTAATTAACTTCGTTTCTGCTTTGACGCGTGTCACAAGCTTGTCTTCAAACTTGTCGCGATATCGCGACCCACTGTCCCTTCGCCTTCACCTTGGCGAAAAGTCGCGATATCGCGACATGTCGCGATATCGCGACCCACTGTCCCTTCGCCTTCACCTTGGCGGAAACAGTCGCGATATCGCGACCCACTGTCCCTTTGCCTTCACCAAGGCAAAAAGGAGCCGCGATATCGCGACATGTCGCGATATCGCGACTCAAACCGGCCATTGCCCTTTCGAAGCCTTGGGGTCGCGATTTCGCGACATGTCGCGATTTCGCGACCCCAACGCAACTTGAGCCCTTTACTCTAAAACTTCTCCTTCTTTTTCTTTTCTTACGAAAACTCCCTCTTGGGCCAAGATTTGAAACAAACCCAACACAAATACTTAGAAAATAAAAGCGAACAATTAAATGATTTGGAGGATGCAAGATTGCTCCTTGACCACCGGATGCTCCTGCATCAACTAGGGATCCTTTGGGGTAGTTCTACCTTTTTCATCCCTAGACTTACTCATTCATGTTTACTCTTAAATGACATAAATTAAGTCAATAGTTGTTATCTTGCTCAGCTGTTGTATTCAGATTTTAACCTAAATTTTCATAGCTTAGTCTGATTACGACTATTGGACTATTTGTTTTCTTCTGGCAACACTGATTCCCCGGCAACGACGTCAAAATGATGCGTAGTCGTTATACCATCATTAATTCTCAATGAATTTGTCAATCCAGGGCAATGTACAAGGCTATCTACGGAAGAAGTGAAACAACTATAACTTAGGTCAATCTAGAGCAACAGGTCTTATTGGTGGAACTGGTTGTGTGGGGGTTTTTGGGACATTCCTATCTCTAAATTGCATGAATTAAACCTTAATCTAAGTTGCAGAATTGAAAACTAATCATTAACTACAGAAATAAAGTCCTAATTACAATTGCAGAATGAGACCTACTTATATTGCGAAATAACAGATTGCAGAATTGAAAGTCCGATCCTAATTGCGAAAGGAAATCTAATTACTTTTGCAAGCAATGAAAGTCTAATTCTAATATGAAAATAAAAACTGTCAAGGCTCTATAACAGAAGGTTGTCAATCTTACATGCGAGGTTTGACAAAAAAACATAAAATGCAAAAAATTGCTCGAAAACAACAAATTCTAGAAATAACGATCTAAAATAAAATGGAAGCTTTGTTGAAAGTAGAGATTACAACTAAAACATTAAGCACAAGTTTAATCTAAACATAAATAAACTAAGATCACAAATATTGTTAGCTATTTACAAGCAATTGAAATAACAAGTTCTACAACTCATTCTCGTTGTAGCAAAATCGAATAAAAACCCTGCTTGTTAGTCCTCCTCCTAGGTCTAGAAGTGGCCAGCCTCTTTGTCCAGAAGAAGGTATAAGTCTCTCTCTCTCTCTAAATCTTAATCACACTCATTTAGAAGTAATATGAAATAGAACTGGTGCACTTTATTGATTAAAGAACATGATTACAATAATTTTGCTAAAAATCTGTTACAGGACTGTAACAGTCAAATTCTACCTATTTTCTACTTTTTCCTAGCTTCCTTACTTTCTACTTCCAGCTGCTACTATTTCCTTACCTAGCTCAACCTGAACGGGAGCACTATTTATAGATGTCCTAAGGTCTGATTACAAACAAAGAATATCTCAAAAGATCTAATCCTACAATGCTGCAACAAATTCTGATTTTATCCTAGAAGAAGATTAAAACTTGATCTTTCCCTTAATGATGGCTTTGGTCGGCAATGACGGCAAAGACAGATGGAAGATCTTTTCATTTACCTTTTCCAACTTTTATTTCCCTTTTTTTGGCTTCAGAAATCGGTCAACAAGTCAAAAAGCACATTCTGTTTTCATTCCGAAGATAAGTGGCTTCATTCCGAAGACAATGCAATTCTCATTCCAAAGATCGCTCATTCCGAAGATACTGCAATTCTCATTCCGAAGATACTGCAATCCTTCATTCCGAAGATACTGCAATCCTTCATTCCGAAGATACTACAATCCTTCATTTCGAAGATAATGCATTCTTCATTCCGAAGACGCTGTGTTCTCTCATTCCGAAGATACCTGTTCATTCCGAAGATACTTCGGAATGAACAAATGTGTGCTTTTCCAGTGATTTCTTCTGCATCTCTCAGGTGGGTTATCTCCTAAGATCAAATTCCAATGGTCTTCATCTTTTTCCACATGTGAATTCCAAGCCTTGCTATTTATGGACAGTTGGCTGGAATTATATGGGAAAGACCAATTTTTGCTGCACAGCAACAGTTTGCTTGCATTGTTGCCAGATTTAGGTGAAATAATTGTTTGAGACAAACCAAAACATGATTAGTGAAATGCTGCTATTATTCTAAGCATATCCCATTTTAACAAATCATAGCAAAAAGAACACAAAACTATGCAAAAAGCTGTAAAATCAGCATATAATATTCTAAATACATTGATCATGCAAAATAGTTAATATACAGCATATTGAATCAACTTAACTAACATATCAGATAAAACATAAGAGTTTATAGGCATTTTTAATGTTCAAAACATGTTATGATTGAGGCATTTCCAGGCCTCATCAGGTGCCTAAACATAAAACTTAGTTTATTGAAGATAGCTAGTTATAATGTTAAAGATAAAAAAAATATATTTGAATAATGTAATTTCACATTTATTTAATATAAAATTATAATTTTTTATAAAGAATAAAAATAATAATTTTAACATGGAGATTTTCTTGAGACGCAATTGAATATGGGTGGGACCCATCAAGTGTGTGTTCCTTTGAACTCGTGCAGAATTGAAATGTTAGTGCTTGTCTGAACGCGGCTGGGGTTTAGCAAATGGATTACTTGCGTAGACCTTAAAACCTCTCTTTTCGAGAGTTCGTTCATTTAAAAAAATAGCATCTATTAATATAGTTTAATTTTTTCTATCTAATTTTTTTTGGTCACGTGACGCAACGAACGATCTATGCTTGGGCAAGTTTAGAAATTACGTGACATGCTACGAAATTTTTAAGATTGTAAACATCTCAATTTACTGTCGTGCACAACTCGTCACTAACAGTTGCTAATTTTAAAAGTGAAAACGAAATACCGAAATTACAAGTGAATATTCTCTCTAAAGGTGCTCTGATTCAAACCTACTTTCTCTAAACGTCATTGCCTACGCTTTCCGACATCTGTTGTTTAAAAATTCAAACCCGGCTTTAAGCTCTTTATTTATTTTGGAGTTTCAATATCGACGTCTTGACTTCTTCCGGCCCTCCATGGAGACCAAAATCGCTATTAATTCGGCATCACGTTTGCGAGGTGCGCATTTCTTTCTGTCCGCCATAAGATGGAAAATTTCTTCGAAGACTACCATCTGCAAGAAGAAATTGGGAGAGGCAGCCTCGCGATTATTAACCGTTGTTTTAATAAACGTACAGAAGAAAGCCTGGCCTGTAAAACGGTATGGAAAGCTCGTCTCCGCGACTCCCTGGACATGGATTCCATCCGTAACGAGATCGGCATTTTGAGACATCTGGCCGGCCATCGTGGAATTGTTGAACTTCATGACGTTTACGAGGACGAGGAGTGCGTTCGCCTGGTGATGGAGCTCTGCTACGGTGGAGATCTCTTGGATACAATTCTCCACAGGAAACGATTTTGTGAAGAAGAGGCGGCGGGAGTGTTGAGAAGAGTTATGGAGGCGGTGGTTTTCTGCCACCGAAAGGGCGTTGCCCACCGAGACCTCAAACCTGATAACATTCTATTTTCCTCCGATAATCTCATCAAACTCGCCGATTTCGGTCAGGCTTCCTTCTTTACTTCTGGTATGACATTATGCCCTTCGTTTCTGAAATTTTCCTTTTGAGTTTATTGTGGCCCAGCCTTTCTAAAAATTGGAAGAACGGAAATTTAAATCGCAGGAGAAAAAATGAGTGGAATAGTGGGGACGCCGTATTACGTGGCGCCGGAGGTGCTGCAAGGGAAAGAGTATGACGAGAAGGTGGATGTCATTCTATACATTATGCTCTGTGGGACGACTCCGTTTAGTGGCAACAGCCCGCAGCAAATATTTGAGGTGGTGCTGCGTGGGAGGCTTCGGTTTCCAAGCGATCCGTGGCAAACAATATCGCAACCTGCAAAGGATTTAATACGGCGGATGGTGTGCAGAGATGTGCAGAGAAGATTCCGTGCCTCTCAGGTTTTAGGTATGTCTTCAACCTACCTATTTATGAATTGGGGTTTGAGTGAGGTAGCGTATGACAATGGAAGACATGGCTTGTGATGGATGCAGAACATCCGTGGTTAAAAAGAGACGTGCAATGACAATGGGGATAAAAATACTATCTACTTCGTTGGTGTTTACTTAACGTGGCCAGTATCAAAGTCGGAAGGAAATGTCAAACCCCAGCATATTTCCATTAAATTGGAGGTAAAGAGCAAATGTGGAATGTAGAAGGAATGTTAGTATGCTGTGGATAAAGCATGCCAAAGATTTTCAGGGTAGAGTGGAACGCAAAGAAAACATTACTGTTACGGGATCTTAACTTCGTTTATGCTTCATAGCAAACGACTGTTACGGGATATTAGTGTATGCTTCATAATAACCGCCTGTACATATAAGCAGACATATGTCACTACAAAATGAGAGATGAGAAATGTATTACTACTTTTATCCGTCAGTTTAGCGCTATACAAAATTATATCCTAATTCTTTTTATATTGAAAATGTTTTATACAGATTTTGTGCTAGAGTTTAATTGTTAAAAGTTAGATCTGTGTCTATGTTGATGCATTTGACTCTCCATTTATCCATAATTGAGTCTTTACCCAAACTTAAAAAATAATAATTAATCAATTAATTAAAAAATAATTTATTTGTTAAAGTTAAAATTACTATTCATTTAATTTATTTATTTGGAACACGATGATGATAACGGTGTTGTAGTATTTTATCTTTGACAACCCGAACACTGTCCTCCGAAGTTTTCACCTCGCGTTCTTGAATCACCTCCAGGGGAAGAAATCTATCAACATTCCCAAGTATATGTTTCGGTATGTGGAGAGATCAGTCACCTCATGTTCTTCAATCACCTCCAAGGGAAGAAATATATCAATATGACATTCTCGAGTATATGTTTTGGTATGTGAAGAGATCGGTCCTGAGCGTGAAGAGAGAAGACTCTTCCTCCCCCCTTCACCAGGGTCTCCATCTTGTACTGTTCAACTTCGTGGTGGTGGAGCAGAACCGTAGGGAGGTTGTGCCTGCTGGTCTCACTCTCATTGCCGGAGGACCTACTAACACCGAAGATGAGGCTGGGGGAGACGTCATGGTCTCCCCTCCTCCCAATTGCACTCTGAGCTCTATAGCCAAGACGAACGATACCCCGAATTCACAAAAATCTGAACCCCATCGGTATCCCCTCCGAGCCAAGGCGAGGAGCAGCAAGTGGAAGGCCTCGCTCATCATTGACGACACTTCAGACGATTTCCACTTCTTCTAGGCCAAGAAAGACAAGCCAACAAGGAGATTGATCCACAACGAAGGTACTTCTGCTCAGGCTCCCTTACTGGCCTCCCGAGTGATGCACTTCCCAAATCTTTCTGATCACGGGCACATCCATGAGATTCAGGTTCTCCTCAAAGCTCTTGGTCAAGCGACTAGGACTATCACCTCCCTTGTGGTTCAGGCAGACTCCCTCCTAGAGGAGTACAAGGACCAATATGAAGTCCTTAACGAATTCAAGAGCTTAGTTGGAGAGAGTCCTACGGGTAATGGTCCGGGACCAAATGTCTAATCAGTGCTACAGGTGGTTCCCCAGCTGTGGGGGTTTCCTCTTGGTGTTTTTTTGCTGTTCTTGCTCTGGTGCAGATGTTTTAGTTTATTTTCATGGTTTGCCCCTGTGTGGGATTTTTTGTTTATCGATTCTTAGGCCTTGCTCTGCATGGGAATTTTTGGACGTATGATGTTGCCCCTGTGCAGGCCTCTTTCAGTGTTCAAGCCCTCCTTGCATGGGACTTAGGGATGATTTTGTATCTCGGTAGTAGTTTCTCTAGGATAATAGTAGAATTGTCTACTTGTTGGTTGATTGACTCTTCAGAGCTTCTGTCTTTTTCAGTTGCTGTAAAACATTACGGGACCCTTTCAAAACCCTTTTTCATCAATAAAAAAAATTACTATTCATTAAAATATTTAATATTATATCTTAGTTTAGTTGTACACTTTCAAAATTTATAAGCTTATAAAAAAGATTTTGAACTATAAAATATTTATACAATTTTTTAAGTAAATTTTATCCTTAATAGAAAACCTTGTTTAAATAATACTTTATCCTTAATAGAAAACCTTGTTTCAATCTGATATCACTCTAAAAACACTTTGAGGGTCCTTCTAATGTTTTGGTAGAGTCATAAATGATTAATCCAAAGATCCATATTGCAGGAACTACATGAGGTGTCAACTTTTGAGTAGCTTAGGGCTATTTTTTGGTGGCATGTTTTATATTTTCTAACTCATCTATTGAGATAATAAATTGGCCATTTCTAGCAGCTAGTGAGGAATATTACGTAGGATTTCAAAATAGATATGTGGTTTTAGAGCTCCACGATGGTGACACTATAGGTGGAGACAATTTTGGTGGCAAGTTTTAGTTTTGGAGCAGTTGATGAGGGAGATTGCATAGTATTTCAAGATAGATCTATGGTTCTAGAGATCATTTGTGTAAGCACTACAAGAGACGATAATTTTGGAGTAGCCTAGGATTACTTTATGATGGTAGGTTTCAAGTTTGCTAGCTCATCTTTTGAGATAATGGATTGACCATTTCTAGTAGTTGGTGAGGAAGATTGTGTAGGATTTCAAGATAGATCTATGTTTTCATAGCTCCATAGTGGTGGCATTGTAGGAGGTGATAATTTTGCAGTAGCTCATACTTATTTTTTTGTGGTAAGTTTTATTAGTTGGTGAGGGATATTACATAGGATTTCAAGATGAATATATGGTTCTAGAGCTCCATAGTGAAGGTGATACAGGAGGTAATATTTTGGGAGTATCTCAAGACTATTTTTTGGTGGTAGATTTTAGATTTACCAGCTCATCTATTGAGATAATGGATTGACCATTTCTAGTGTTTGGTGAGGGAGATTGTATAGGATATCAAGATAGATCTGTGGTTCTAGAGTTCCACAGTGGTGGTGCTATAGGAGGTGACAATTTTGGTGGCAAGTTTTAGGTCAAAAACCTTTATTTTTTCTACTTTATAAATTTAATGGTATTTTTTACCCATGAGGGTTTTAATGGTTTAGGGATGAATATTACACAAAAGGAAATGTTTATTGTATGATTTTTTTCCTATGTTGGAAATGGAGATTTGTTAGTTCATTTATTGAGATAATGGATTGACCAAAGTTTAGAAATAAAATTTTCTTTAAAGTTGTATAAAAGAAAATCCAAAAGATCATCAAGGAGAGATAAAACCTGAGAATAGAGGATGATGAGAGGGAAGAAAGGTTTAACACTTTCTTGGAATAAGGGTCTAAAAGTAATGGACAATTTGATAGATTATCATAAAGGGGTGTACTTCTTTGATAGTGGAATAAATTCTAGAAGAGGAAAGTTAGATTTTAAAGAGTTTAGGAATGGGTCTAAGCCAATGCTAATTTTGCAAGAGGACTTACAAATTTTTGATAGGAGTGGAGTTTGGGATTTAATTATTTTAGAGCAATATTGTTAGAATAGGCCACAATTATTTGAATGATGTTGTGATATATGGTAGAAAGGTAAGGAACCCTGGTTGGCACCATTGAATAAGAAATTGGAAGGAGAAAAATCAAAGAAAAATCAAAGAAAAATCCCTTGGAAACACACATAAATATGACCAGGTGAATTTGAAGGAAGAGTAACCAAACAAACTTAGTCCTAGGATTTATGAAAATGGAGGAAGTTATCAAACTCTTAGAGAAATACTTAATGGGAAATTCTATGGGTGTTAGAGTTTTGAAAAATCCTTGGCATAATGGATGGCTAGGAAATGGATGAAAGTCCTAGGGTATGGGCCTATTTTCTTATTGTTGGTAAGAGGGTAGTTGTAATTTCAATTTAGGACTGGTTGTCATTTCAATTTAGCACTGGTTGTCATTTCAATTTAGGACTAAAAAAAAGTGTAGAGGATTTTGTTATAGAAATGGTTTTGGGGGTCAACTTTGTTATCCTTAAACTGTGGGACCCATGTTTTAATCCAAGGACTGATTGTATACCTACTCATCCTATATGGGTAAAATTATCAGGTTTGCCACTAAAATTTTAGTCTAGAGATATTTCACAAGCCATAGACAACTACAATGGTTCTTTCTTGGATGCGGGTGAGAAGTATTAGTCCTCATGCATGAGAAAAATGGCCAAGATACTTGTTGATGTGGATAAGAGAGGAAAATTATGTTGAATTTTATCAAAGAGATACATGTTTAAAATCTAGACAATATTGGATTACCTTTTAGGTTTGTGTATTATCATAACTATGAACACATTGTGAGGGACTATTCTCTAATTATTTTGAGGAAGATTTGGTATCATAAGGTAGAGGAAGGGATCTTTAAGGGTGAGAATGAGATGCAAAATTCCCTTCTGGTACATGACTCATAGACTAGATATAAAATTGATTCAGTATATAGCAATACAAGGTAGAGGAATAGGGGAAGTAATAGGAGATGCATAGAAGGTGAAGATGAAATGTTTTGTGCTAGATCAAGTAATGGATTCAAAACCATCTTAGTTTGAAGTAAGGCTAGGAATCTTAAAGAAAAATTTGGATATCATGTTCTTGGACCCATATATAAGCTTATTAAGTGAATCTATTGCAAAATTGTATTTATGTTTTGGTATCACAAGTAATTCTTGTCTAGGTCTATCACCTAACCAATGACTATGATTATCAGTATATAAAACTAAGTTTTACCTAAAAGAGGGTAAGGGTGGAGTTGAGGCGAAAGCAAGACCCTCTAATTCTTCTTCCTTGGTGGTGGTGGATCCAAACCTTGTCTTAGACTTAGTTAAGTTTATCAATATTGTACCATAGGTAAACCACTTTGATTTTGATTCCCCATTTAATTCTATTTATGGTCACGAAGGTTATGTGTCCTCAGAAACCCATAAGTACCCCCTACGATCCCTAAAAGGTAGATTGGGAAAAAAAGCTCCTTTGGGTAGGCTGGTAGAAATTCATAATTCAGAGACCCTACTAATTTGAGAAACAAAAGAGTTAGTTAAGAAAGTGATGGAATATATTAGAAAATTGGTTAAAGGATGAGATTTTCTGGGCCTTAATGTTTTAGGGGCTTCGGGAGGAATTGTCACAAGGTGGAAGGCTAATCATTTTAGACTAAACAACTTTGCAATTTTTAACACAATAGTAGGACTGAATTATTTACAATGTTTCTTAGGAAAATAGTGATAGTGGTGAACATTTATGGTCCCTATATATATAGAGAGCAATGTTGAAATAAGCTAATGGATCAGAAGTTCTTAGAAGTTAATTATTTTATTTTAGGAGGTGATTTAAACTTAACTCTTTCTAGGGGTGAAATGTGGGGTACTAATGTTGGAATTGATCATTGGTTGATTACTTTATCCAAAAGTTTAAAGTTAAAGGTTTGGTTGACATGGTGCTTATAAATTTGGTCCAAACTTAGTGAAACATGAGGGTGGGGGTTGATAGAATTTTTAATATGCTAGATAGATTCTTAGTTACTGAGAGTTTGATAAAAGGAAATTATAGACTGAAGTTATGGGTTGAGACTAGATAAGAATATTATCACTCTCCCATCATGCTACTTATATCCAAAGAGGAGAAGAAACCACCTTGTCCTTTAAAGTTCAATTTTGATTGGATAAAAGAAGACAACTTTGTAAATTTAGTCAATTCAAGGTGGGTGAAGTTTGATCCCAATTTGATAGGATTTGTTGGTATTAAATTTACATCCAATATAAAAAGGGTCAAGGTAGTAATGGTTTAGTGGACTTATAAAAATAGACTAACATGAGCTAAATTTGAGAGAGATTAAGGAGGATCTTGTAGTGTATCTAGGAAATGAATTTGAAAAATATTTGGTTGAGAAATTAAGGCTTATGTATAAAATTTTGGTACAAGAGAAGAGAAGATTGTTGGCAAACAGAGAATCATGGTGGAGGTTCAAAAGTAGAGCTCTCTAGATTGCAAATGGGGATGAAAACATTAAAATTTTCTATAGTTTTTCAAATCATAGAAAATAAATTACAATTTGGGAGTTACAAGGTCAGGATGGAAGTAAAGTCTCCTTCTTTAAAGTTATAGCAGACATGGGCATAAGGCATTTTAGTCAACTATACAAGTATCCTAGTCAAGTCAATATAGCTAAAATAATGATAACAACTTCTCTCCCTTCCATATTTGTAAATAAATAATCCAATGGTGAATTGGTATAGAAAGTATTGAAGGAGGAGCTTAAAGTTGTTTTAACCTCTTTTCAGAAAGGTAAGAGTCCAGGATTTGATGTTAGACTATGGAATTATTCCTTGGGCTCTATGAGATTTTGAAGGTTGACCAAATCAAGGTTGTGGAGGAGTCTAGGAAGTCAATAATGGTGAATGCAATCTTCAATTCTACCTTTACTTCTCTAATTCCAAAAAAAGGATAATCCTTCTTCCTTTGATAATTTCAGGCCCATACATTTGTATAAATGTGTGTACAAAATCATAGTAAAATTAATTGCATCAAGAATTAAAAGGTTATTCTTTTCTTCTATTTCTATTGAGTAGTTGTCTAATGTTTTAGTAACTATAAGTTTTCGACAACAATAAAGGTAATCACGAAAATCATCCCTTAGAAAATCGATAAATTAGGGGCATGGGGATTTTTTGATGGGACTAGTTAGAAGGTCCCTAGAGTTTATGGGGCGAGAGGATTCCTATATATTACTAACTCTCATTACTTCAAATTCAAGGTTGAACTCGGAGAAGGTTCCAATAATTATGCTAAAATAATGACACTTAAATTGTTGGTTTAGTTGGAAAAATCAAAAGAAATACAAAAAATTCAAATTTAGGAGACTTACAAGTGGTAATAAACTAGATGTTTTTGGTAATTTCAATATGGAAAATATGGCTTTACAATGGATATTCTCTCAAATAAAAGAAGTTGTAGATTGAAGTAAATATTATTACAATTAGACATATTTATCAAGAACTAACTAGGGAAACAGATGAACTCTCAAAGAAGGGAATATTGATGGAACAAGTACATGTTTCGTATAGGTATTCAGAGAGGGCTATTCATAGTATTTGGTTCATATTTCTACGTAGGGGGATTAATCCACTCCAATCGAAACATTTAGATCCAAATTCCATGCTACATATTAAATAGTTATGATGTTAATAATAAAATATTAGTTTTTAGTTTGGCATGTTTTCAAATTTCTTAACAAGG
Organism: Wollemia nobilis; assembly: GCA_028583015.1. Classification (NCBI taxonomy): domain Eukaryota; kingdom Viridiplantae; phylum Streptophyta; class Pinopsida; order Araucariales; family Araucariaceae; genus Wollemia; species Wollemia nobilis. The sequence goes on from JAQPPZ010017128.1 coordinate 3,286,054, forward strand.
GTAGTTAAAGCAACTTTCTAAAAACTCAAAATTCAAAATTTTAAAAGATATCGATTGACAATATGGAAAGGTGCCTAAGAATAGAACTTACCCTATTGAAGATAGCTAGTTATGATGTATAGGAGACCTAATTTTTATGTCACTATTAAAGTTTTGAAAAAATACCAAAGAGACATTTGAATAATGTAATTTTATATTTGCTTTATATAATTTACAACTTTTTCGAGGGAAAAAAAATAATACTTAATCTTTTTAATAATATTATTAAATTTGTTTAATTTATTATAAAGCAACTATAAATAAATTACTTAAGTATATAATATAACATCATCTTTATTATTAATTTCAAGTATTGTATGCAACTCTACTTTCATTTGATTCAAACCTTCAAGTTCCAAAATCTTATCTTTAAAGTCCATTAAACTTTTAAGTCTATAAAAGTATAAATTAAATGAAACAATATAATCACTCAAACATTAATCCATCTATATTAATATATTAATATTATGCACAACCATCCATCCACCCATTCTTAATTTTTTTATTAAAAAATAAAAAATTATAACCATTAAACCACTTAAATTACACATATTTCATCCCATTATGCATATCACATGCAAATCCTAAATCCATATTTCTAGAGGCATGTTTTACGGGTTTCACCATCACTATATAAAATAAAAGTGTGTTTTAACATTGAGTATCCCATGCAAATCCTAAATCCGTATTTCTAGAGGCATGTTTTACGGGTTTCACCATCACTATTATAAAATAGAAGTGTGTTTTTTTTAACATTGAGTTATTGAGTTAAGTATGTGTAAGGGGTTGATTTACTTACTTTTAATGCAAGTTCAAGAATTAAAATTTCATTATTACTATCTCCTGGTTAAAAAAATTTATTTACTTTCGAACTAGGGTTTAAAATTTTTTATTTGTTTTTCATTTTTTTAAATGATAACAATTTCATATTTTCTATAAAAAAAAGATCAAGTTTATTTTGAAAGGGTTATCTATTAGTAAGAATCATGAAATCACAATCTAACTTTAAGGAATGAAATCAGAAGCTAATGAAAAAAAATTAAACCAAAAGTATCAACAAATACCTATCCATTTTAATCCCATCTAACCAATTAACATATACAGTTTTCATGTAAGCAATTAACAAATAACTTTTGCATTTTGAACAAAATCAAAGAAAATATCAATTAATTTAGATGTAGTTCTAATTAAAAACTCATCTTTAAATTTATACGACTGTAAAAATTAAAATCTGAATGCAAAAACAGCACCAAAGTAGAACTAATCTTCTTTCTTTAGAGCTGCTGTCGTGTCCAACTCCTCTCTTGCAGTTACGATCTGCGTGGTAAAGTTAGGTTAGAGTAGTTACTGTCGTGTGCAACTCGTCACTTGCAATTACGATCTGCGTGGTAAAGTTAGTTTAGAATTCAAATATTACGTCACATGTTACGAAATTTTTAAGATTGTCAAAGTCATACCAAGACCATTTAAAGGAGTACTCCCTCCAGTAGTTACTATCGTGTGCAACTCCTCCCTTACGGTTGCTATTGTCTAAGAATATCGAAATTAAAGGAGAATATGCGCGTATCGAAATTAAAGGAGAATATGCGCGCTAAAGAGCTCCGATTCCAGTCCTTCCCTCCGCTTTATCACATCCGTTGTTCAAAAACTCAAAACCGGCTTTAAGCTCTTTATTTATTTTGGAGTCTCAATATCGATGTCTTGACTTCTTCCAGCCCTCCATGGAGACCAAAAATCGCTATTAATTGAGCTGTTCTGCTTCCCGTTTTCGAGGTGCGCATTTCTTTCTGTCCGCCATAACGATGGAAAATTTCTTCGAAAATTACCATCTGCAAGAAGAAATTGGGAGAGGCAGCTTCGCGATTATTAACAGCTGTTTTAATAAACGTACAGAAGAAAGCCTGGCCTGTAAAATGGTATCCAAAGTTCGTCTCCGCGACTCCCTGGACATGGATTCCATCCGCAACGAGATCGCCATTTTGAGACATCTCGCCGGCCATTGTGGAATCGTTCAACTTCATGACGTTTACGAGGACGAGGAGTGCGTTCGCCTGGTGATGGAGCTCTGCTCCGGAGGAGATCTCTTGGATACAATTCTCCACAGGAAACGATTTTGTGAAGAAGAGGCGGCGGGAGTGTTGAGAAGAGTTATGGAGGCGGTGGATTTCTGCCACCGAAAGGGCGTTGCCCACCGAGACCTCAAACCTGAAAACATTCTGTTTTCCTCCGAAAATCTCATCAAACTCGCCGATTTCGGTCAGGCTTCCTTCTTTATTTCTGGTATGACATTATGCCCTTCGTTTCTGAAATTTTCCTTTGAGTTTATTGTGGCCCAGCGTTTCTAAAAATTGGAAGAACGGAAATTTAAATCGCAGGAGAAAAGATGAGTGGAATAGTGGGGACGCCGTATTATGTGGCGCCCGAGGTGCTGCAAGGGAAAGAGTATGACGAGAAGGTGGATGTGTGGAGCGCGGGTGTCATTCTATACATTATGCTCTGTGGGACGACTCCGTTTAGTGGCAACAGCCCGCAGCAAATATTTGAGGCGGTGCTGCGTGGAAGGCTTCGGTTTCCAAGCGATCCGTGGCAAACAATATCACAAACTGCAAAGGATTTAATACGGCGGATGGTGTGCAGAGATGTTCAGAGAAGATTCCATGCCTCTCAGGTTTTAGGTATGTTTTCAACCTACCTATTTATTTATTTATTGTAGACTATGCATGAATGAATTGGGGTTTTAGTTATGAGGTAGCGTCTGACAATGGAAGACATGGCTTGTGATGGCTGCAGAACATCCGTGGTTAAAAAGAGACGTCCAATGACAATGGGGATTGAAATACAATCTAATTGGTTGTTGTTTACTGAAATGCATATTTGCATTAAATTGGAGGTAAAGATTAAATGTGGAATGCGGAAGGAATGTTAGTGTGGTGTTCTAGAAAAGGGATAAAGCATGCCAAAGATTTTCAGGGTAAAGTGGAACGCAAAGAAAACATTACTGTCACGGGATTTTAACTTCGTTTATGCTTCATAGCAAACAACTGTCAGTCCTCTTACTTTATGCTTCATAGTAAAAGATTGTACATATAAGCATACATGTATCACTGCAAAATGAGGGATGAGCATTGTATGACTATTTTATCACTCAGTTTAGTGAATAATATACAAAATTATATCCTAATTCTTTTTATACTGAAAACGTTTTATACAGATTTGTGCTAGAGTTTAATTGTTAAAGTTAGAAGATCTATGTCTTTGACTCTCCATTTATCCATAATTGAATATTTAATAGATCCAAACTTAAAAAATAATAAATAAATCAATTAATTAAAAAATAATTTATTTGTTAAAGTTAAAATTTGTATTTATTAAAATATTTAATATTATAACTTAGTTTAGTTGTACACTTTTCAAACTTCATAAGCTTATAAAAAAGATTTTGAACTATTAAATATTTATACAATTTTTCTTTTTTTCTTAAATATTATTAAGGGATTTTCCGTATTTGGAGTTTGGGGATTTCCGGATTTTAGTCGATGATGGTTTTTAAGTTTTAGTCGGGTTTTTCAGTTTTAGTCGATGATGGTTTTTCAGGTCATTATTCAAAGGTCGAGTGGTTTCTGTGTAACTTAATAAATATCATTTTATTCATTTAGTTTTAAATTTATTATTTAATTTTTTTATGTATTTAATTATTTTTATTAAATTTAAAAGGAAAAAAAAAATAGTTAAAGGGCTTACTATCATTATATTTATTTATATATTATTTATTGGATTCAAGATATTAAGGAAGAAATCTTAAATTTAAAAAATAAGAAAACATTAAGCTAAGTTCAATTAGTTGTTAGAATTAATGTTATAGTTGATGAGCCACCATCAAGATCTCTCAGGGGTTTCCTTGTTACATGGTACATCTTCTCAGAATTCCAACAAATAAAGAAGGTGTTCTAGATCCATCTGCCTCTTTTGAGCTTGTACTAAAATCTATAAATTTAGAGAAAACATAAGACAAAACATCTTCCCTTCTGAACTCATGTTGTTCATTTCTTAACATTCTTTTATCTTTATAATTCCATAAAAGAACAAGAATTTGAATTCAAATGATGTGTTAAACTTTGCGCTTGCATTGTTCTTTAGAGTTATTCATTCCTAGAATACCCATAACCCAAGTAATCTAAGAAATATTCCAAGCTTTGAGAAAACTTTGACACCATTCCTAGGTTTAAGGGGCCAGTGAGCAAGACTAGAATATATGCATTGGATTTTTCAATTATATACATAAAGCAGACTAAGGAAGCAAGGGCTCCCCACTAAGAGACCTCCCAATAAAAGAAATCATGTGAAAACTACCTTCTTTGGCTCTAATGGCAACAACCAGATTATGTGTATATATTTCATTCAAGTTTCCTAAGAATGATTAACTTTTGAGTACTTGTTAAATCAGGGGGTAAAGCTTGGGGACTGAACAAACCCAATTGTAGGCTTCTTTAACAAAGTATACAACAAAATTGATATGAAAAGGCTAATTCCAGTCTTGGGTCCACTCATAGTTCAATATAAATGGGACAAGGGCTCTAATGAAATTTGAGAGAGAGTATTTACTAGCGAAAATACATGTAAGATCCTTGTATTCACTTTATAGTACTATTTAATTTATGTTTTTGAGAGTCATTCTCCTATATCTATGTTTAACAAATCTACCAAAGATTTGATATACTTCTTATATAGTCTTTTTGTTGGGATATCCCCATCAAAGACAAGCAAACCAAAATTGTTTGTGAAATGTGGGAACCACCATAGACTTTCAAAAAGAGCTAAAAAACCTTTTCTATAAGAGAATTCCCTCATTGTAAAAAAACCTTAAATTTATCCTAAGCCCAACAAATGCTCTGGGAAAAAAGGTGCCAAAAGTATTTATTTGTCTTGGCCAAAACATAAGAGTCTGAAGGCCAAGGCCTTTCCATAAAGATAATCCTTTCTCATGGGCCTTAATAAGTGTATTCCTAAGAAATATCTTCCATGACTCATTACTTGTAGCCATATGTACTATCTATTTTATAGTCAGGGCTAGTCCTTATTATTTTATATCAATCAAACCCAAATCCTCAATGTCTTGAGGGGTATAACAAAGTTCCTATTTAATTATGTGAAAACTAATATTACCATTACTTTTAGTCCATAGAACAGTCTTAAAATTTTCTCTATCTTTTTATAGGAGGCTTAGGAGCCTACCCAACAAGATGAATAATAAACATGAGTTTAGAACAAATCTAGAATTTTCCAACCAATGAGAGTAGTTTACCAACTTCTCCAACTTGGATGCAACTTTCTCCTTCACATTACTCCATAAGGCTAAGAAATGACATTCAAAGTGTAGAGAAAATTCTAACAACTTAAAAATTTGGCCTGCTTGTAGTCAATTCTAATTTATCCTTTGTAACAACTGAGGCATTAAGTCTTTACTATTTTTGTAGGCACAAAATTTATACCATTGGATCATGGATCCTAAATCTTTATAGTAGATATCCATTTATATTTTACTTGTTTCAATATAGTCCTAATTTTCTTCAACAATCAAAAATATGTCATCAGCAAAACAACCATAAGTGAAATTTTATCAAAGGTTATGTAGGTATAGGATCCCTTGGTTGCTCTTCTTTTTATCTAAAATTGTAGCAAGAATCTAAATGCATCAGTAGCAAGAATGAAAAGTGATGGTACCAAAGGGAAATCTTGATGAACAAATTGTATCAAAGAGAAGCTTTTAGAAATTTGGCCATTGATATTCAAGGCCGCATTAGCATTAGCAAAGAGGGAAGTTGTCATGGTACGAAATACAAGGTCAAAACCCAAGGCTTGCATCATTATGTCAATGGCGTCTCATTCGATTTTGTCATATGTCTTAGCATAGTCTAACTTAAGGAAAATCGTAGTAACATTAGTGGTTGACACATAGTGGAGCCCCTCCCACACAACAAGTACATTATCAAGAATATACCTACCTTTCACAAACATCTTCTATTCAAGATGAATGATATTTGGTAGTAGATTGCACAACCTTAAGGCTACAAATTTTAACAAGAATTTTGTCAGACACATTGAGGAGAGTCATGGGCCTCCTATTTGTTAAATCATTCATATTTTTATCCTTTAGAATGAGCATGACAAGGCATTAATTGATCCATTTTCCAAAGGATTATCACATCAAGGTTTCTTCATACACTATCAGAAAATCTAGTCCCAAGTGGCTTTGTAAAATTCAACAGGAAGACCATGCATACCTAGAGGTTTATCATTAGCTACATTAAAGGATTTATTTATTTTGAGAGTGATAGGTTGATCAAGCTTATCCGAAGCTTTTTGTCTAAGTTTTAGTAGTATGACATCAATACACTCTTACATAGCCACCATATGATCCTCTATCTAACCTTGTGATGTGAAAAGGTCTTGATAAAAATAAAAAAAAACTAATTCAATCACGTCCTAATATCTAACAACCTAGCTATTAATGTTTAACTAAAAAAAATTCAATCACCATGACATCAATCACATCTAACCTAGCTATTAATGTTTAACAAAAAAAAAATTCAATCACCATGACATCAGTCACATCCAACCTAGCTATTAATGTTTAACTAAAAAAAATTCAATCACCATGACATCAATCACATCCGAAGCATTTTGTCTAAGTTTTAACAGCATGACATCAATACACTCTTACATAGCCACCATATGTGACATCAATACACTCTTACGTAGCCACCATATGTGACATCAATACACTCTTACATAGCCACCATATGATTCTCTGTCTGACCTTATATTGTGAAAAGGTCTTGATAAAAATTAAAAATCACGCCCTAATATCTAACAACCTAACTATTAATATTTAACTAAAAAAATTCTTTAGAGAATTGATCTCTAATCTTAAACCAATCCAATTAAACTCTTATTTTTTCCTTACCTTTACTTTTTAATCTTCTAAAATTCTTGTTAAAAGATTAATTATCTTTTAAACAATTTAAACTATTTTTATAATTAGTATGAAGGTCCAAGTTATTGATTATGCGACCTATATTTCAAACATAATTATAAAAATAAAAATATTATTTTTTTAGGTTAAATTGACATGGGTAGTGGGTGGGATTTCCGTTTTTTATTTTATAACAGAAATGTGCATTAGTTTCTTAGCATTTTGTAAAGAAGTCTTAATTCGTCGGCTTGTTTACGTTTGTCATGCAAGTAGAGCATATTAAGGAAAACCTTAGAAACTCACGAAAGAAAAATGCCCCTTCTATCAAAGGTGAATAAATCATAATATTTACATTAAAGTAGAAGAACCACGCCAGGCTACGAATATTTTTGAAGGTGTCAAAATCATGGGAATGGAAGCGCACCTGGCCTTATCACCCTGAAAGAAAGTTGGTAATATTAATTGTCAGACTTGTCAAACACCTTGATAAGCGGCGAGTTATTTGCTTTTAAGTTTCTTTTAAAAAATTTCACGAGGTTGACTTCGTGGAATTGGAGGAGCGCATTTCATTTCTTCTCCGTTAGCCACTCATATGGACTTTGGGTTGAAGTTGAAACCTCGGTTCACTTGCTGGCCGTTGATATTGATATAAAAAAATACCAAGTACCTAACTTGCTGTACACGTCATTTGAAAATCAAATGAAGCAATAGAAAAATAAAGCATATTGGCATCACAAGGTTGACCACCAAGTTAAAACTATATACTTTCACACATGTACCATGTGCTACTAAAGTTCATATTGTAAAAAATGATTCAAAGTCTATATACTTCATTATTACTTTAGAAATAAATTATATATGAACATTGCATGATAGTTATTTTGAGTTAGAAGTTACTAGATAAAAATTATACTCTAATATCATACCATAAATAACTTTTTTATTTAGGTAATTAAGATCAAAACCCGCTCAAAACATTAATATTAATATTCAATTAATCAATTTACAAGCATAAGTTAATGTCATTTTAGAGGAACAAGTAACTATAAAAAAAAAAAATTACAAAAATGCTTTAAAAAAAAATAAAACTAAGTTTATGCACATTGAGATGAAATTAAGTTTATGTCCATTGAGATGTTTGAAAGGAAAATATAACAAAGCAAGGAGAAAACCTAACAAAAGTTTCATATATAAAATTTCTTCTAAAATCTTCACAACTAATTTTGATTTAAAAAGAATGATTTTTTTTTTTCAGGTTATATAAAATTGAAATTTTTTACTACTTAGTGGTATTACAATAATTTAAATATTATTTCCATATTACTTATTAAGATTCGAACCTAGTCTCTTCTTTAAATATTAAAAAATCTAATTAAAGGAATACTTACTAATTATGTGATTCAAAGATCAAGGAAAGAGATGGGTGAAAGGAAAGAACAATGATAATTGCAGACAAGGGATTCTAGAGGAATACTACACCTTCCTTCTGGATTTTTTGCGCAGAATTTGACCTTAGATACTGCCACGTATTTTTCTTTCGCCGCATCGGGCAGTGGCTCTACCCTTTACCTCATGGCGATCGCTCACTCCGCAAGCTTAGTTGATCCTGTCGCTGTCGGAGCTCAATATGAAAATGTATCAAAAGGTAATGCTACTCTTCTTCAATTTGTTATCCTTGCTCATGAATTTCAATCTGCTTGTGAATGGTTTGAATGCCATCACTTGGTGGGGTATTTTCTGGGTAGAATCCCCAATGATACTTTGCTTCGTACCTGGGTCAACCAAGTTTGGGGCCCTTATGGTGTCAAGGTTTCAAATGTTCAGAATCTTACCAAAGGGTATTTTTTGTTCCGTTTTGATGACCCTATGCATGCACAAAAGATGTTGGCTAAAGGACCTTGGACGGTTAGGAATTCCTTGCTTATTTTGCAACCCTATACACGAGATTTCACTGTTGCTAAGGTCTCTTCCCTGGAGGTTCCTGTCTAGGTCGAGTTCCCTGGTCTTCCCATTCCCTTTTGGAATTTTTTAGATAAAATTGTTGCTCCCTTGGGAAAGTTTGTATGTTTTGAGCCTCCTCATTTCTTCTCAGCCTGGCCCACTAGGAGGGTATGCATCAAGCTTGACCTATCCAAGGATTTATTTGAGGAAATTGAGATTAATGCTGGAGATTATACCCACATACAAAGGGTGGCCTATATTAACCTCTCGAATACCTGCTTTCATTGTCATTCAACTACCCATAAGATAAAATATTGCCCCCTTATGGTAGGTAAATTCCAACAAAACCCTCCTCCAACTCCTAATAATTCTTTTGTTTAGGCACCTGGTGCCTCGACATCTAGTGCTCAAGCAGCTAGGGTTACTAGGGGCAAGAGGAATGGCAGGTGGTTAATCGATAAAATCGCTCCCAGAGTGCATTACAGTCCCAAGCTCCTAAGAGTTCTTCACAACCTCTTTTGTCACACTCTGTCCCTGTTGTCACACCACCAGCTTCTGTATCTCAGGATGTTTCTGTTTGACAAGCTCCAATTGCTCTTCCAGAAGTGCAATACATTTGGATTCCTTCAAATTTTGCTCAAGTTGTGACGGCCATGCCGAGTTCTACTACCTCTCCGAAGGAATATGTCTCTGATGCCTTTCGAAAACCTTTATCAGAAGGTCATTCTAGGTATAAAGCTCATCGTTCCCGTAGCCCTTCAAGAAATAATCTGCATTATGATAAGCATCGCCAAATGGAGGAGGCTTCTTGTGTTTACCATGATGGTCATGATAAATATGCTTCTAACTCCTTCGGGTCTCTTGTTTCGCTGGGAGTCTTTGAGGATGTTCTAGAACTTTCGCATACTGACAGGTCTTAATGATTTTCTTCTCATGGAATGTAAGAGGACTGACGGATCCAGTCCGTAAATATATGATCCTCAGTGAGATGACTTATGTCACTCATAAGTTTATCAATATTGATGTGATGTGTTTACAAGAAGTGGAAGTTTTTTATTTTAATCTGTAGTGTATCTGTAATTTTTTGTGGCCTCGCGGTGTTTTCCATGTAACGAATCATTCCAATGGGATAGGTGGAGCTATCACTTTTATTTCCCCAAAGTGGCACTCGAATATTGTGACGTGGGGAGTGGATCCGTCCAATCAAGCAGTCTAGACTTTGTTGGAATTACATGGTAAATCATTTGGAGTTATTAATGTTTATGCTTCGAATAATGCTCCAGAAAGGTGTGCCTTGTGGCGGTGTTTGACTTTGTCTCTACCTCTTGCCACATGGGTGATGTGTGGGGATTTTAATATGGTGGAAAAGCCTTCTGATAAAGTTAGTTTATCTCCTAACCACTGGTGTGCTGGGGAGTAGGAAGCTTTTTATTTTATGAAAAATAAGTTGAGTCTTAGTGATCCTAATATTTGTTTTTCTCCTGCTAACTTTTCTGAAGCTCAATGGTTTACATGGTCAAATTTTCAAGCAAGCGAAGCTAGGGTGTTAAAACGCCTTGATCGAGCCATGATATCTTCCAGTGAGACTTTTAAAATTGCTAGGGTTTCACCTTCTCAACATCCTATTTTGGTTATCCCAGGTACTATTTTGTCTGATCATGCTCTTATTATTTTTTTTGTGGAAGCCATTTTTCATTAGCCCCAACAATTTTAGACCCAGTTTTATCTTAATGTTTCCTTCCTTCATCACCCGACTATGAAGGCTCATATTTGTAGAATTTGAAATTTGCTTCCGAGACCCTCTGGTGACTTTGGTTGGGTTTCTTGGTGGAATGCTGCTATTTTTAGAACCACCTCTTTGCTTCACACTCTGGGAGTGGAAGTAGCCAAGAGGAGGAAGAAAGCTAATTTGATTTTGAATTCAGAATTAGTAAAAGTTTATGTGCAGCTTGAGGCTAATCCTTTTTGTTCTGATCTTCAAGCTTTCATGGTTGCCCTTCGACATGAGCTTAAAAGAGTTGATATGTATGAAGCCAAAGGAGCACAATTAAGAGCCAGGATGCATTGGTTAAAGGTGGGTTACAAAGTCTCTAAAGAATTTTTCAAGCACCTTTGCCCACCTGCTCATACTTCCCAATTCACTGCTCTACAAGTTGATGGTCAAAGGTTCACATCTCTTGATGATATTTCTGGAGCTTTTGTTAATCATTATCTAAGAGTGTTTGCTTCTCAAGGCCTTACCCATGATAGAGTGCAAGCTCTAGAATCCTGTTGTCAATTCATACCTACTAAGCATACTTAAACTCAACAGGATTTTTGTGATGCACCTTTAACCCTGGAGGATCTCAAACAGGCTCTATCTCATATGGCAAATGACAAAGCACCTGGATTAGATGGTTTCCCTTGTGAATTTTATAAAGAATGTTGGGACTTGGTGGGTTTTTATTTGCTGCAAGTGTATAAAGAGGCTATGCAAATGATAATCAGGCCTGAGCAGACTGGTTTTGTTCAGAACAAATATATTATGGATAATATTATTGTTGTTTGGGAAGGGATGGAATGGGCTAGATTCTCTAGTCAGGATGTTCTTTTCTTTAAGATTGATTTTGAGAAGGCTTATGATAGAATATAATGGTTCTTTATTACTTCTATGCTAAAGGATCTGGGTTTTGACCCTTATTTTATCAGGATTGTACTTATGTTATTCAAATATACCTCTATTGTGTTAACTCTGAACAAGAGATAATCTTAGAATATTCAATTAGCCCATTCTGTCGACAAGGTTGTCCATTGACACCTTCTTTGTTTATTATTACTGTCGAGGCCTTTGTTTATCTTCTAGCTCATAGACATTCTCAAGGATTGATCAAGGGAATTTATCTCCCTTCCTCCCCAAGCATTTGATTAATGGTCATTTTGCAGATGATTCTTTCTTGACTATTACAAAAGATGAGATCTCTGTTACTCATGCTTTAAATTGTCTTCATACATTCTGCTTAGCTTCTGGCTCTAATATTCAATGGAGAAAAACTTTTTGCTATAGATAGTTTGGAAAAGATATGCCTCCCTGGTTAGCTGATAAGCCTTGGAAGTGGATTCAACCTGGGGAAACCATTAAATTTTTAGGTATTCCTTTTGCTTTTTTGGGTTCTCCTACCCATTTGTGGGATTATGTTGTTCAAAAGGTTGAGAAGAAGATTTTGTACTGGTGTACAAAAAAATTATCCTTAGTCGGCAAGTTTCAGATTTGTTCCAAGGTATTGGCCTCTACTCATGTGTATTACTCTTATTGTTGGGTCCCTGCCAAGACTTGTTATACGAAATTGGAGAAGTTGCTTCGAGATTTTCTGTGGTCCAATGTTGTTGGTAAGAAGAGATTTCATAGGGTGGCTTGGGATATTTCGTGTCTTCTTAAAAAATTTTGAGGAATGGGATTGTTTGACTGTCGACGACAAGGCTTTTCCCTCTGTGCTAAATGGATTGTGCGAGCTTTACAGGGGGAGGAAGCCTGGAAAATTTTAACTCGTCATTGCCTCTCCACGGGGCTTCCTTTTGGTAAGAAGGTGTGGGAAGAGCTTGGTTTACAAACCATTCTTATAGCCCCTATTCCAATAAATATTTTTGGGTCCTTTGTTATGCAAAACATTTGGAAGGCCTAGGAGGCCATTAAACCCTGGATTTCTTGGAAAGGTCACAAGGGGAAGCAGGGGACTTCAATACTTTTGCTTAATGTCTGGTGGTCTTCGAACATCACTTTGCAGGGGACTCCCCTTGCTCAATTCCAGTGGATACATGCTTAGAAATTTTATAAACAAGGTATTTCTCGGTTATCTGATTTCATGGATTTTCATTCAAGGTCTTGGATACCTTGGGAAATTTTTAGAATTTTTTTTGGTTTATCTTCTGCTGATAAGACTACTTATGAGGCTATTATTGATTCCACTCCTTTATCTGTTTGGGGTAAATTTTTTCGATATTATCAAAAACCTTGGTGGACTGATTGGTCTTGTTCCAAAGATATTATCTCTCACCAAGTATAAACCTCATTTGGGGTACTCTTGGATTTCCCTTGTTGTGCCTATGGCTAAGAAGCTTAATTCTAGGTGGGATGTAGTATCTCTTCAGTGCAGATGGAGTCTCAGGATTTAATACACTCTGGGCAAAGTATCTTGAACCTAAGCAAGCCTTTTTTGCTTGGAGTTTATTGTTTCAAGGGATTCCTATTGGTCAACGACTTAGATATTTGGATGTGAATGATATTTCCTGTAGATCTTGATGTGCATCATCTGTTTTGGTCTTGTGTGAGAGCTCAAGAGGCTTGGTAGTGGATTTTCTCTTTTTTCAGACCATATATGACAAGTCCCTGTTCTTGGGTGAATATTTTGCTAGGAAATCCACTTCAGTTTTCTTAGAAGCTTGTTCCTGTGTGGCATATCTTTATAGTGGGGATTCTTTTTCATTTGTGGAAAACTCACAACAGAGTGATTTTTAGCCAGCAGGAACCTTCTTCTACTTTTTCTCTTACTGATAAGTATCAAGTTTTCTATGATTGTTGGCTGCAGATTTTAGTGCAAGTAGAAAAAGTGAATATAGAGCTTCATCACTTACGGGACCTTATTGATCATTGGTGTAATGCTCCTTGTGCAGTGAATCTTGTTCCTCCTGCCCCTACATAGCAATGATGCATAGTCTATTAGTTGTTTTTTTTAGGTAGTTCTTTGTTTGGTTTTCTTGTGAACTTCTATAAGTTATTTTGGTAGCTCTACTAGCTGTTTAGCACATAGTTAGTGTGTTGGTTGTGTGCTCGGGGTGTGCTAATTCTACCCACCATTTTTTGTATGATGAAGCCATTTTAATATAATGTTTTTTCATCCAAAAAAAAATCGAATTAATTAAATTAATACTATTTAATAAATAAAAACTGGGAAAAATAATAATAATAAGCTGGCAAGACATGCGATAATTGATAATAATTTGTCCTATGATTGACTTTTGAATCACTTATGTTTTTTTTTATTTAGTTATTGTGATAAACCCTTATGACCAACATACAAGGCTGAGCAATCTTCTCCCATAACCCCTCTTAAAGTTGAGAGCTATACTTATCAATAAAGAATTTAACACAAAGCCACCACACACCCACCCCCTCACACACTCGCCTATGTTTGACTTTTGAGTCACTTATGTTTTTTTTTTTTTGGTTATTGTGAGAAACCCTTATGATCGACGTACAGGGCTGAGCAATCTCCTCCCAACCATGATCCCTTCTAAAGTTGAGAGCTATACTTATCAATAAAGAATTTAACACACAGCTACCACACACCCATCCCCTCACACACTCGTCAATAGGGAATTTGACACAAAGCCACCACACACCCACCCCCTCACACAACGCCCATGCCACGGTTTGAACCTTGGAGCTTCCAAAGAAAAGCCAAAACCCGAAACATTGCTTTACACCTCGAATCACTTATGTTTTAACTTTTGAATTACTTATTACTATGTTGTTGGTTTTACCTTTTCATCATGTGCCCTTAGGGGAAGGATTGCCCTATGATGCAATATTTTCTTGGGGTTTATCTTAATGTACGTTTCTATTATTAAATTAAGGATTGCCCTATGATGCAATATTTTATTGGGGTTTATCTTAATGTATGTTTCTATTATTAAATTATCAAGCATCTTTGATAAAAAATAAATCATATAATAAATTTGAGAGCTGCTATTTATATTAGTTTTATAGAATTTGTTTGAGTGGGTGAGTTGGTTAATCATTGTGAGAACTTAACAAAGGGTGTTGGTCTCGGGTATGGTTCTCATTCCCTCTTGCGAATACGTAAAAAAATCCATTCTTCGTTGTGGTTGGGGTCTAAAGGTTTCTTTGGTGCTCACCCTAAACGAAAGTTTTGGTACTTACCAAAAAGAGACATAGGTTTAGACCTGAGGGTGCTAGTTTGCAAAGGTAGTATTCTGCTTTGAATCCTCTTAGTACGCGTTAGATTGACGATACAAATCCAAAGCGAGTGATGGTCCTCCTCACGCCAGATCAACAATGAAGTGGAATCCCAAGCGAGCGATGGTCCTCCTCACGCCAGATCAACAACAACGAGGTGGAATACATGCTTATTGAAAATAGCTTATGTGGATTGAACTATGCGCTTTACAATTACTGAAAATAATATGGATGCAACCAACTCCACTGTATATCTAAAAAATATGAACCTTATAGAAGGCAGCTAACAGTTACACGTGTGAACGTAATGGATTTGAACATAGATGGTTGCATTAACTTATAAAAAATTTTAAACTTCTTAAGAAATATGTTTTATATTCTATTTTTTTAATGGGTTATATGGGATTGAAACAACCCAACCCAACTCCCTTATGTATCTAAAAAAAATATTAGCCTTGCAGAAGGCAACTAATAGTTACACGTCACACGTAATGGATTTGAATATAGATGCTTCTTAAGAAATATGTTTTATATTTTATTTTTTTAATGTATTATATGGATTGAAACGATCCCACCCGTATTAGATTATCATTACATAGTAGTATTTCAACAAATTTTTGGATATTATCCATATATTATTTGGCAAAATTTAAATCTAAATGATTGAACTAATACCACTTAATATTTTATATTATTTTCAACATAAAAATAAATTATTAATTTATTTATCATTTTAATCAAATATAATTATTTATTTACCTTCAACAAGACAGGGTAGTGCATGTTTTGAAGGTCTCGTACCTCAAATTAAAAGTTTTAGGATAAGTCTACCACCTTAAATTTGATTATCATTTTTAATAATAATATTAAATATTTAATTTAATTAATTTAAAATATTAAAAAATAATTATGAAGAAAATATAATTATATAAATATAACTCAAATTTAAATATAAAAATATATATTTTAAAATAATATATAATTATGAATAAAATATAATTATATATTTTAAAATAATATATATATATATATATATATATATATATATATATATATATATATATATATATATATATATATATATATATATTTATATTTTTGATACACAGAGGAATTGACAACTACCTTTCCTTTTTAACAACTGGTTATATAGTCAAGTCCATTACCTCCCTAACGTCAAATCATGATGCTACCACTATAACCTCCAATATAATAATATACATATAATTTGTTTTTGGTTTAAAATAATTTATAATAAATTTAATATTAATTTGTAATAAATTATGTGACTTTTATTTAAATTATATGCAATGTAAATTTTAAATCTAATTTTCTAAGACTTCTTTTACCTTTTCATTATTTTTAATTGATGACATAAAAATAAGATAATAAATATATTTAAAATTCACTTGGGGTGCAGCGTAACGGTACGGGCTTGCTTTGGTTCTTTTTTCGGGAGGTCTAAGGTTCAAACCGCGGCATGGGCGAATATGTGAGAGGGTGGGTGTGTGGTGGCTTTGTGTTAAATTCCCTATTAATAAGTATAGCTTTTAACTTTAGAAAAGGTCATGGTTGAGAGAAGACTACTCAGCCTTACACATAGATTATAAAAATTTCTAACAATAATCAAATTTAAAAAAAAACATATTTAAAACTAAATATCTCTAAAAATAAAAACAATTAAAACTGATATGACGTAATTTTTAAGATTGTAAAAATTCATAAGACCACACAACCATTTGAAACAATAGTTCCCTAACTCGTCACTTAGGGTTGCTATTTTTGAAAGTAAATCTATTGTTATTTAAAATTATTAAATTAAAGATTAAATAATTTTTAATGTAGATCATATAAATTTATTTTATAATAAATTAAATTTAATTAAATATAGATTAAGAGGTATTAATTTAATGGGTTAGGGGTTTTTTATTAAATTTAAAAAAGAAAGATTCAAATTTAAACTTTGTTACAATAATGATATAATATAAATAAAATTATTTCAATCTTATATAATAAATTACTTTTTTATTAAATATAAAATTATTTAAACTATTTCATAGCGTTCAAATTTTTTTGTGCATGTCTAATTTTCTACTATATTAAAGAAAACTTGGGAAACTTCTCAAAGAGGAACAACCTAAAAACTTGGAAGGCTAAAGTGGAAGGAATAAATCAAGGCTACAAATTTTATTTTTATTTTTCTTTTTAAATATTAAATGGTTGTTTCTAAAGTTTATTATTGTTATTTATTTATTTATTTTTATTTATTTGGTTAGTGTGAGAACTCTTATGAGGGTTGGGCAATTTCCTCCCACCATAACCTTTCGTAAAGCCAAGAGCTACAACCGCCACGAACTTTGGACCTCCCGAAAAAGAACTAAGGTCCAAACCGTGGCAATAAAATTTTGAAGTTTATATATATATATATATATATATATATATATATAAAAGTTGTAATATTATTAACATGTATATAGCCTATTACAATCTTATATAGTTTGTTATAAAAAAATTATTTATTTCTTTTCTACACAGGAATCGATAACTTCCCTTTCATCTTTAACTATTGGAAACATTCCCTTAACTTCCCTTTCATCTTTAACTACTGGACACATAGGGTCACATGTTATAAATTTTTATTTATTTATTATATTATTTATTTTTGGACATTCATTACAAAAGTTAACTAATATTTATTATAAAATTTTTAATGTGATAAGTTGAAAGCTTACTCACTATAAGGGTTTTGGCTTCTCTTTGAGAATTTCAAAGTTCAAACCCTACTCATTATGAGGGGACCAGAACCCCTCATAAAAACCTAAGTTAAAAATGTAAATATTGATGTTAAAACATATTTACTTTCAAAACGTGTCTATGTCGAACTATAAGTACTAAATTTAGTCGACTTATTTTAAATAAGAAATTTTTTATTTAACTTTTTAGTCATAAGTTATTAATTAAAATAAATTTATTTATATTAACTTTACAAATTTATAATTTAATAAGAAATTTTTTATGTAACTTTTTAGTAATGAGTTATTAATTAAAATAAATTTATTTATATTAACTTTACAAATTTATAATTTAATAGACACGACAAAGAAATAATTTATGGAAAATGGGTAGAAAATAATTTAGCCAATCAGAGTGTTGGTGTTTGTCTTGGCAAGATATACATTTTAGAAGGCAATTGATCAAGTGAGATTTTATCTCTTAAGAGTTGATTGTGAAAACATAATTGTTTGAGGAAAATGAAGAATATCTTCGACAGAAAGACAAATGAAGAATACCTTGAAATAAGATGTAAGTTGAAATGATTTAATTGACTTGATAACAACTTGATGTTATGTTACATTGATAAAAGTGACCCTTGGTAG
Organism: Wollemia nobilis; assembly: GCA_028583015.1. Taxonomy (NCBI): domain Eukaryota; kingdom Viridiplantae; phylum Streptophyta; class Pinopsida; order Araucariales; family Araucariaceae; genus Wollemia; species Wollemia nobilis. The sequence goes on from JAQPPZ010017128.1 coordinate 3,304,337, forward strand.
AATCCACACATAGCTTCTTAAAAAGTAAAGATAAAAAACAATTAAACTATTTTTTAATAAATTATTATATGGGATTGAAACAACCTAGCCATATTATAAATGATCCATCGTATTATCGTGAGCTTCCTTAGGATTGAAGTGGTCCACCCATAAGATCATTGAATCATCATGTTATCGCTAACCTTCTTATCATGAAAATATCCATCACCAATCTCACATCATACTAAATTATCATGATATTTTATTAAAACACAGAGGTATTATAATAAGTTGTGGCAATTATGCATATATTGCTTGACAAGATTTGAACCTGAGTCTTTGATTTGGGAACTTAGGTTTCTAACCACTTGATCTTATGTCATTTGATAAAAATTGTTATTTATACATTTTAAAGTATTTAACCAAACTTTAAAATAAGTTAATAAGTAATAATTTTCGTATTTATTATTTTAATAAATATATATGATTTAATTTATTTAATAATATCATTGTTTATTACTTAGTGATTGTAGGCAAGTTGATCAAGTCCAACTGAACATTAAATCTAATTATTTTTGGGATAGAGAGGGTTTATTCCTTTAGAGGTCATATATTACAAATTAAAGGTATTAACTAAACCTATAGCAAAAAATATTTTTTTTAATAATACTTTATCCTGAATAGAAAACCTTGTTTCACTCTAATATCACTCTCAAAACTATTTGAGGGTCTTTCTAATGTTTTGATAGAGTCATAAATGATTAATCCAAAGCTCCATATTGTAGGCATTGCATGAGGTGTTAACTTTTGAGTAGCTTAGGGCTATTTTTTGGTGGCATGTTTTATATTTTCTAACTCATCTACTTGGATAATAGATTGACCATTTCTAGCAACTAGTGAGGAATATTACGTAGGATTTCAAGATAGATATGTGGTTTTAGAGCTCCACAATGGTGACGCTATAGGTGGAGACAATTTTGGTGGCAAGTTTTAGGTTTGGAACAATTGGTGAGGGAGATTGCATAGGATTTAAAGATAGATCTATGGTTCTAGAGATCAATTGTGTAAGCATTACAAGAGACGATAATTTTGGAGTAGCCAAGGATTGCTTTATGATGGTAGGTTTCAAGTTTTCTACCTCATATTTTGAGATAATGGATTGACCATTTCTAGTAGTTGGTGAGGAAGATTGCATAGGATTTCAAGATAGATCTATGTTTCGATAGCTCCATAGTGGTGGCATTGTAGGAGGTGATAATTTTGCAGTAGCTCATACTTATTTTTTTGTGGTAAGTTTTAGTAGTTGGTGAGGGGGATTACATAGGATTTCAAGATGAATATATGGTTCTAGAGCTTCATAGTGAAGGTTATGCAGGAGGTAATAATTTGGGAGTATCCCAAGACTATTTTTTGGTCGTATATTTTATATTTACCAACTCATCTATTGAGATAATGGATTGACCATTTATAGTGTTTGATGAGGGAGATTGTATAGAATTTCAAGATAAATCTGTGGTTTTAGAGCTCCACAATGGTGGTGCTATAGGAGGTGACAATTTTAGTGGCAAGTTTCATGTAAGAAACCTTTATTTTTTCTAGTTTATAACTTTAATGGTACTTTTTATCCATGAGGGTTTTAATGGTTTAGGGGTGAAGATTACATAAAAGAAAATATTTATTGTGTGATTTTTTTTCTATGTTGGAAATGGAGATTTGTTAGTTCATTTATTGATGTAATGGATTGACCGAAGTTTAGAAATAAAATTTTCTTAAATGTTGTATAAAATAAAATCCAAAATATCATCAAGGAGAGATGGAACCTGAGAATAGAGGATGATGAGAGGGAAGAAAGGTTTAACACTTTCTTGGAATAAGGGTCTAAAAGCAATGGACTATTCGATAGATTATCATAAAGGGATGTCCTTCTTTGATAGTGGAATAAAGTCTAGAAGAGGGAAATTAGATTTTGAAGAGTTTAGGAATGGATCTAAGCCAATGCTAATTTTGCAAGAGGACTTGCAACTTTTTGATAGGAGTGGAGTTTGGGATTTCATATTTTTAGAGCAATATTTCTAGAATAGACCACAATTATTTGAATGATGTTGTGAGATATGGTAGAAAGGTAAGGAACCCTGGTTGACACCATTGAAGAAGAAATTGGAAGGAGAAAAATCAAAGAAAAATCCCCTGGAAACACACATAAATATGACCAGGTGAATTTTAAGGAAGAGTAACCAAACAAACTTAGTCCTAGGATATATGAAAATGGAGGAAGTTATCAAACTCTTAGAGAAATGCTTATTGGGAAATTCTATGGGTGTTAGATTTTTGAAAAATCCTTGGCAGAGTGGATGGCTACAAATGGATGAAAGTCCTAGGGTATGTATCTAGTTTCTTATTGTTGGTAAGAGGGTGGTTGTCATTTCAATTTAGGACTAGTTGTCGTTTCAATTTAGGACTAAGAAAATATGTAGAGGATTTTGTTATAAAAATGGTTTTGGGGGTCAAATTTGTTATCCTCAAACTGTGGGACCCATATTTTGACCCAAGGACTGATTGTATACCTACTCATCCTATAAGGGTAATATTATCAGGTTTGCCACTAAAATTTTAGTCTAGAGATATTCACAAGCCATAGGCAACTACAATGGTTCTTTCTTGGACATGGGTGAGAAGTATTAGTCATCATGCATGAGAAAAATGGCCAAGATACTTGTTGATGTGGATAGGAGAGGAACATCATGTTGAAGTATATCAAAGAGATACATGTTTAAACTCTAGACTATATTGGATTACCTTTTAGGTTTACGTATTATCATAACTATGGACACATTGTGAGGGGCTATTCTCTAATTCTTTCGAGGAATATTTGGTGTCATAAGGTAGAGGGAGGGATCTTTAAGGGTGAGAATGAGATGTAAAATTTCCTTCTGGTACATGAATCATAGACTGGATATAAAATTGATTCGGTATATGGCAATACAAGCTAGAGGAATAGGGGAAAGAATAGGAGATGCATAGAAGGTGAAGATGAAACGTTTTGTGCTAGATCAAGTCATGGATTCAAAATCATCTTAGTTTGAAGTAAGGCTAGGAATATTAAAGTAAAATTTGGATATGATGTTCTTGGACCCATATATAAGCTTATTAAGTGAATCTATTGCAAAATCGTATTTCTCTTTTGGGGTCACAAGTAATTCTTGTCTAGGTCTATCACCTAACCAATGACTATGATTATCAGCATATAAAACTAAGTTTTCCATAGAAGAGGGTAAGGGTGGAGTTGAGGTGAAAGAAGGACCCTCTAATTCTTCTTCCTTGGTGGTGGTGAATCCAAACCTTGTCTTAGACTTAATTAAGTTTATCGATATTGTACCATAGGTAAAAAACTTTGATTTTGCTTCCCCATTTCATTCTATTTATGGTCACGAAGGTTATGTGTCCTTAGAAACCCATAAGTACCCCCTACGATCCCTAAAAGGTATATTGGGAAAAAAGGCTACTTTGGGTAGGCTAGTAGAAATTCATAATTCAGAGATCCTACTAATTTGAGAGACAAAAGAGTTAGCTAAGAAAGTGATGGAATATATTTGAAAATTGCTTAAAGGATGGGATTTTCTAGGCCTTAATATTTAGAGGCTTCGGGAGGAATGGTCACAAGGTGGAAGGCTAATCATTTTAGACTAACGAACTTTGCAATTCTTAACATAATAGTAGGCCTGAATTCCTTACAATGGTGCTTAGGAAAATAGTGATAGTGGTGAACATTTATGGTCCCTATAAAGATAGGTAGTAATGTTGAAATAAGCTAATGGATAAGAAGTTCTTAGAAGCTAATTATTTTATTTTAGGAGGTGATTTAAACTTAACTCTTTCTAGGGGTGAAGTGTGGGGTACTAATGTTGGAATTGATCATTGGTTGATTACTTTATCCAAAAGTTTAAAGTTAAAGGTTTGGTTGATATGGTGCCTATAAAGTTGATCCGAACTTAGAGAAATATGAGGGTGGGGGTTGATAGAATTTTTAAGATGCTAGATAGATTCTTAGTTGTTGAGAGTTCGGTAAAAGGAAATTATAGACTGAATTTATGGGTTGAGACTAGAGAAGAATCTTATCACTCTCACATCATGCTACTTATATCCAAAGAGGAGAAGAAACCACCTTGTCCTTTAAATTTCAATTATGAGTGGATAAAAGAAGACAACTTTGTAAATTTAGTCAATTCAAGATGGGTGAAGTTTGATCCCAGTTTGATAGGATTTGTTGGTATTAAATTTGCAACAAATATAAAAAGGGTCAATGTAGCAATGGTTTAATGGACCTATAAAAGAGACTGACAGTAAGCTGAATTTAAGAGAGATTGAGAAGCTTGTAGTGTATCTAGCAAATGAATTTGAAAAATATTTGGTTGAGAAATTAAGGCTTATGTATAAAAGTTTGGTACAAGAGAAGATAATATTGTTGGAAAGGAGAGAATCATGGTGGAGGTTCAAAAGTAGAGCTCTCTAGATTGCAAATGGGGATGAAAACATTAAATTTTTCTATAGTTTTTCAAATCATAGAAAACAAATTACAATTTGGGAGTTACAAGGTCAGGATGGAAGTAAAGTCTCCTCATTTAAAGCTATAGCAGACATGGGCATAAGGCATTTTAGTCAACTATACAAGGATCCTAGTCAAGTCAATATAGCTAAAATAATGATAACAACTTCTCTCCCTTCCATATTTGTAAATAAAGAAGCCAATGATGAATTGGTATAGAAAGTATTGAAGGAGGAGCTTAAAGTTGTTTTAACCTCTTTTCAGAAAGGCAAGAGTCTAGGATTTGATGATAGACTATGAAATTCTTCCTTGGGCTCTATGAGCTTTTGAAGGTTGACCAAATCAAGGTTGTGGAGGAGTCTAGGAAGTCAAGAATGGTGAATGTAATCTTCAATTCTACCTTTATTTCTCTAATTCCCAAAAAAAGGATAATCCTTCTTCCTTTGATAATTTAAGGCCCATAAATTTGTATAAATGTGTACACAAAATCATAGTAAAATTAATTACATCAAGAATTAAAAGGTTCTTTGCTTCTATTTTTATTGAGTAGTCATCTAATGTTTTCGTAACTATAAGTTTTCGACAAAAATAAAGGTAATCACGAAAATTATCCCTTAGAAAATCGATAAATTAGGGGCATGGGGAATTTTTGATGGGGCTAGTTAGAGGGTCCTTAGAGTTTGTGGGGCGAGAGGATTCCTATATATTAATAACTCTCATTACTTCAAATTCAAGGTTGAACTCGAAGAAGGTTCCAATAATTATGCTAAAATAATGACACTTAAATTGTTGGTTTAGTTGGAAAAATCAAAAGAAATACAAAAAATTCAAATTTAGAAGACTTGCAAGTGGTAATAAAGTAGATGTTTTTGGTACTTTCAATATGGAAAATATAGCTCTACAATGGATATTATCTCAAATAAAAGAAGTTGTGGATTGAAGTGAAGAATATTACAATTAGACATATTTATCAAGAACTAAATAGAGAAACATATGAACTTTCAAAGAAGGGGGTATTGATGAAACAAGTACGTGTTTAGTATAGGCATTCAGAGAGGGCTATTCATAGTATTCGGTTCATATTTCTACCTAGGGGATATCGATTGAACTAAATAGTTATGATGTTAATAATAAAATATTAGTTTCTAGTTTGGCATGTTTTCAAATTTCATAACAAGGACAGTTAAAGCAACTTTCTAAAAACTCAAAGTTCAAAATTTTAAAGGATATCGATTGACAATATGGGAAGGTGCCTAAGAATAGAACTTACCCTATTGAAGATAGCTAGTTATGATGTATAGGAGACCTGATTTTTATGTCACTATTAAATTTTTGAAAAATGCCAAAGAAACATTTGTATAATATAATTTTATATTTGCTTTATATAAAATTACAACTTTTTTGAGGAAAAAAATTAATATTTAGTCTTTTTAATAATATTATTAAATTTGTTTAATGTATTATGAAGCAACTATAAATAAATTACAATCTTACCAACACAAATGAAATTTAAGTATATAATATAACATCATCTTCATTATTAATTTCAAGTATGGTATGCAACTCTACTCTCATATCTTCATTATTAATTTCAAGTATGGTATGCAACTCTACTTTCATTTGATTCAAACCTTCGAGTTTCAAAATCTTATCTTTTAAGTCCATTAAATTTTGAAGTCTATGAAACTATAAATTGAATGAAACAATATAATCATTCAAACATTAATCCATCCATATTAATATAATGCACAACCATCCATCATCTTTCTTTAAATTTTTTATTAAAAAATAAAAAATTATAACCATTAAAATCACTTAAATTATACATATTACATCCCATGCAAATCCTAAATAATCCGTATTTCTAGAGGCATGTTTTACGGGTTTCACCATCACTATTATAAAATAAAAGTGTGTTTTTTTTAACATTGAATTAAGTATGTGAGGGGTTGATTTTCTTACTTTTTAATCTATTAGTGTGATGCAAGTTCAAGAATTTAAATTTCATTATCACTGTCGCCTTGCAGCTAGAGAGTTTCTTCTGACTCAATTGAATATGGGTGGGATCCATCAAGTGCTCCTTTGGACTTACGCAGAGTTGAAATGTTAGCGCATATGGCTGAACAAAACTGGCTTCTACCACATGGATTGCTTGCGTAGGAATAGTCCCTCCAGTAGTTACTGTCGTGTGCAACTCCTCACTTGCAGTTACGATCTGCCTGGTAAAGTTAGGTTAGAATTCATTTATTAATTACGTCACATGCTACGAAATTTTTTAAGATTGTGAAAGTCATACCAAGACAATTTACTCATATTACGTCATATGCTACGAATAGTTCCAAAGGGAAATCGAAATATCGAAATTAAAGGAGAATATGCTCTCTAAAGATGCTCCGATTCCAGTCCTTCCCTCCGCTTTATCACATCTGTTGTTCAAAAATTCAAAACCGGCTTTAAGCTCTTTGTTTATTTTGGAGTTTCAATATCGATGTCTTGACTTCTTCCAGCCCTCCATGGAGACCAAAATCGCTATTAATTGAGCTGTTCTGCTTCTTGTTTGCGAGGTGCGCATTTCTTTCTGTCCGCCATAACGATGGAAAATTTCTTCGAAAATTACCATCTGCAAGAAGAAATTGGGAGAGGCAGCTTCGCGATTATTAACGGCTGTTTTAATAAACGTACAGAAGAAAGCCTGGCCTGTAAAACGGTATGGAGAGCTCGTCTCCGCGACTCCCCGGACATGGATTCCATCCGCAACGAGATCGGCATTTTGAGACATCTCGCCGGCCATCGTGGAATCGTTCAACTTCATGACGTTTACGAGGACGAGGAGTGCGTTCGCCTGGTGATGGAGCTCTGCTCCGGCGGAGATCTCTTGGATACAATTCTCCACAGGGAACGATTTTGTGAAGAAGAGGCGGCGGGAGTGTTGAGAAGAGTTATGGAGGCGGTGGATTTCTGCCACCGAAAGGGCGTTGCCCACCGAGACCTCAAACCTGAAAACATTCTGTTTTCCTCCGACAATCTCATCAAACTCGCCGATTTCGGTCAGGCTTCCTTCTTTATTTCTGGTATGACATTATGCCCTTCGTTTCTGAAATTTTCCTTTGAGTTTATTGTGGCCCAGCGTTTCTAAAAATTGGAAGAATGGAAATTTAAATCGCAGGAGAAAAGATGAGTGGAATAGTGGGGACGCCGTATTACGTGGCGCCAGAGGTGCTGCAAGGGAAAGAGTATGACGAGAAGGTGGATGTGTGGAGCGCAGGTGTCATTCTATACATTATGCTCTGTGGGACGACTCCGTTTAGTGGCAACACCCCGCAGCAAATATTTGAGGCGGTGCTGCGTGGGAGGCTTTGGTTTCCAAGCGATCCGTGGCAAACAATATCACAACCTGCAAAGGATTTAATAAGGCGGATGGTGTGCAGAGATGTGCAGAGAAGATTCCATGCCTCTCAGGTTTTAGGTATGTCTTCAACCTACCTATTTATTTATTTATTTATTGTAGACTATGCATGAATTGGGGTTTTAGTGAGTGAGGTAGCGTGTGACAATGGAAGAGATGGTTTGTGATGGCTGCAGAACATCCGTGGTTAAAAAGAGACGTCCAATGACAATGGGGATTGAAATACAATCTAATTGGTTGGTGTTTTCTGAAATGCATATTTGCATTAAATTGGAGGTAAAGATTAAATGTGGAATGCGGAAGGAATGTTAGTGTGGTGTTCTAGAAAGGGGATAAAGCATGCCAAAGATTTTCAGGGTAAAGTGGAACGCAAAGAAAACATTACTGTCACGGGATTTTAACTTCGTTTATGCTTCACAGCAGACGACTGTCAGTCCTCTTACTTTATGCTTCATAGTAAAAGATTGTACATATAAGCATACATGTATCACTACAAAACGAGGGATGAGCATTGTATTACTACTTTTATCACTCAGTTTAGTGAATAATATACAAAATTATATCCTAATTCTTTTTATATTGAAAACGTTTTATACAGATTTGTGCTAGAGTTTAATTGTTAAAGTTGAAGATCTATGTCTACGTTGATTCGACTCTCCATGTTCCAAACTTAAAATATAATAAATAATCAATTAATTAAAAAATAATTTATTTGTTAAATTTAAAATTATTATTTATTAAAATATTTAATATTATATCTTAGTGTAGTTGTACACTTTACAAACTTTATAAGCTTATAAAAAAAAAATTGAACTATTAAATATTTATACAATTTTTTTATTTCTTAAATATTTTTAATACTTGTAATTTTATAAATATCATTTTATTTATTTAGTTTTTAATTTATTATTTTTTATTTAATTAAATTTGAACTATAATTCATTTATACATCATTTCTTGGATTCAAGATATTAAGAAAGAAATCTTAAATCTAAAAAACAAGAAAACATTAAGCTAAATTCAACCAATTGCATGTATAGTTAATGAACCACCATCAAGATCTCAAGATCTCTGAGGGGTTTTCTTGTTAGATGGTGCATTTCCTCATAATTCCAACGAATAACAAAGGCGCTCTAGATCCCTTTGCCTCTTTTGAGCTTGTACTAAAATCTATAAATTTAAAGAAGATATGAGACAAAACATCTTCCCTTCTAAACTCATGTTGTTCATTTCTTAACATTCTTTTATTTTTACAATTTCATAGAAGAAAAAGAATTTAAATTTAAATGATGTGTTGAACTTTGTGCTTGCATTGTTCTTTAGAGTTATTCATTCCTAAAACACTCATAACCCAAGTAATCTAAAAAATCTTCCATGAGAAAACTTTGACACCATTCCTAGGTTTAAGGGGTGAGTGAGCAAGACTAGAATATATGCATTGGATTTTCCAATTATCGATATACAAAGCAGACTAAGGGAGCAAAGGCTCCCCACTAAGAAACCTCCCAATAAAACAGACCATGTGAAAATTACCTTTTTTGGCTTTAATGACAGCAACCAAATTTTGTGTATATATTTCAGTCAAGTTTTTTAAAAATGATTAACTTCCAAGTACTTATTAAATCGGGATGTAAAGCTTGAAGACTAAACATATCAAGCTTCTTTAACAAAGTATACAACAAAATTGATATAACAAGGCTAATTTCAATCTTGGGTCCACTCATAGTTCAAGATAAATGGGACAAGGGCAAAACTTGCAGGTTTTGAAAGGCACTGATAGACCAATTCGGCAACGGCAGCAACCATTGCCTTCACCTCATGGTTTGTTTCACTCTTCAAATCTGGATCTACCAACTCATGCAAGGCTCCTCTTCTAATCTTATCCAAGGCCATATTAGCAAGGCTAATTTCATTCCTATTTCGGTTTACATCCACAGCTACTTTAGCAGAGATGATCTCCACCAACACAACCCCAAAACTGTAAACATCAGACTTGTCTGTGAGCTGGAAGCACTTTTTCCTTACTTTACTTTTTTAATCTTCTAAAATTCTTGTTGAAGGACTAATTATCTTTTAAAAACTTTATCCTATATTTATAATTAATATGCAATTTATGTTTCAAACTCAATTATAAAAATAAAAATATGAGGTTAAATTGACATGGGTAGTGGGTGGGATTTCCGTATTTTATTTTATGATAGAAATGTACATTAGTTTCTTAGCATTTTGTGATGAAGTCTTAATTCGTCGGCTTGCTTACGTTTGTCATGCAAGTATAGAGTATTAAGGGAAACCTTAGAAACTCACGTCCCCTTCTATCACAGAGGAATAAATCATAATCTTTACATTAAAGTAGAAGAACCACGCCAGGCTACGAATATTTTGAAATGTGTCAAAATCATGGGAACCATAATATAAGATATGGAAGCGTACCTACCCTTATCACACTGAAATGATATAAGATATGGAAGCGTACCTACCCCTATCACACTGAAAGAAAGTTGGTAATATTAATTGTAGACTTATCAAACACCTTGATAAGCGGCGAGTTATTTGCTTTTAAGTTTCTTTTAAAAACTTTTAGGAGGTTGGCTTCGTTGAATTGAGGTTGGCTCCGTGGAATTGGAGTAGCACATTTCATTTCTTCTCCGTTAGCCACTCATATGGACTTTGGGTTGAAGTTGAAACCTGGGTTCACTTGCTGGACGTTGATATTGACATTGACAAATACCAAATACCTAACCTGTTGTACACGTCATTTGAAAATCAAATGAGGCAATAGAAAAATAAATCATATTAGCATCACAAGGTTGACCACCAAGTTAAAACTAAATACTTTCACACATGTACCATGTGGTACTAAAGTTTATGTTGTGATGTATTTAATATTTAGAAATGCACTTAAAGGGATTGCTGTGATGTATTTAATATTTAGAAATGCACTTAAAGGGATTGCAACTTAGTTTCGCAGCCTACAAAGAAATAGTAGGAGAAAAAATAAATGATTCAAACTCTAAATACTTCGATTATCACTTTAGAAATAAATTATATACGAACATAAACACATTGCATGATAGATATTTTGAGTTAGAAGTTGTTAGATAAAATTTGTACTTTAATATCATAGAGTAAATAACTTTTTTATTTAGGTAATTCAGATTAAAAGCTACTCAAAACATCAATATTAATATTTAATTAATCAATTTATAAATATAAGTTAAATGTTATTTTAGAGGAGTAAGCATCTATTAAAAACAAGTTACAAAAATGCTTTAAAAAAGAACAGTCCATTGAGATGCTCGAAAGGAATATAGCAAAGCAAGGAGAAAACCTAACAAAAGTTATATATATATATATATATTTATTAGTGTTATTTTAGAGGAGTAAGCATCTATTAAAAACAAGTTACAAAAATGCTTTAAAAAAGAACTGTTCATTGAGATGCTCGAAAGGAATATAGCAAAGCAACGAGAAAACCTAACAAAAGTTATATATATATATTTAAAACTTTTATAGAATGATTTGTTTTTCAATTAATTATATAAAATTGAAATGAGTTCTATCAGTATTATATTTTTATTATGTAATGGTATTAAAATAACTTAAATATTATTTGAATATTACTTGTTAAAATTGAAAACTAATTTTTTTTTAAATATTAAAAAATCAAATTAATTAAATTAATACTATTTAATAAAAAAAAAATAATAATAACCAGTTTTGCTTGAAGTTACCTTACGGACACCTGATAATTGATAATAATTTATAATAATTTATCCTATGTTTGACTTTTGAATCAATTATGTTTTATCTTTTGAATTACTCATTACTATGGTGTTTTATGTTGTTGGTTTTACCTTTTCATCATGTGTTCTTAGGGGAAGGATTGCCCTGCTCTTTGATGCAATATTTTTTTTGGGTTGTTTTAATTTAGATTTTTATTATTAAATTATCGCATCTTTAATAAAAAATAAATCATATGTTATTTATATTAGTTTTAAAGAATTTGTTTGAGTGAATGTGTTGGTTAATCATTTTGAGAACTTAACATGGGTAGATTTTTATTATTAAATTATAAGCATCTTTGATAAAAAAATCAATTATATGTTATTTATATTAGTTTTATAGAATTGTTTGAGTGGATGAGTTGGCTAATCATTTTGAGAATTTAATATGGGTAGGTATCTTTGATAAAAAATAAATCTATAATAAGTTTTGAGAGCTAGTATTTATATTAGTATTATAGAATTCATTTGAGTGGGTAAGTTGGTTAATCATTGTGAGAACTTAACGGGTGTTGGTTGTGGCCGTTTCGGGTATGGTTTCCACTCCTTGTGGGCACACAAAAAATTTTGGGCACTTACCAAAAAGAAACATAGGTTCAGACCTGGGGTGCCAGTTTGCAAAGGTAGTAGTCTGCTTTGAATTCTTTGAGTATGCATTAGATTGACGATGAATATACGAATCTCAAATGAGGGATAGTCCTCCTCACTCCAGATCAACAACAACGAGGTGAAATAGGCTTATTGAAAGCAGCCCCTGTGGCCCTGCAGTTTGAACTCTACTAAAAACAATGTAGATGTAACCAACTCCCCTATGTATCTAAAAAAACATGAGCCTTATACAAGGCGGCTAATAGTTACACATGTGGACTTAATGGATTTGGACATCGATGGTTGCATTAACTTATAAATTTTTTTAAACTTCTTAAGAAATATGTTTTATATTTTATGTATCTAATAAAAATATTAGCTAATAGTTACACATGTGAACGTAATGGATTTATTTCATGAAAAAAACATTATATTAAAATAGCTTGATCATATTAAAAAAAAAAAAAAAAAACGGGTGGAATTAGCACACCCCGAGCACACAACCAACACACTAACTGTGTGCTAAACAGCTAGCATTACACTATATATATTTTTTAATTTTCTTAAGAAATATGTTTTATATTCTATTTTTTTAATAGGTTATATGGGATTGAAACATCCCTCCCCTATTAGATCATCACTACATATTATTTCAACAAAATTCGGATATTATCCATATATTATTTGACAAGATTTAAACCTTGATTTTCTCCTTAAAATATTAAGAAATCTAATCAGTTAAACTAATACCACTTAATATATTTTATACTATTTTCAACATAAAAATAAATTACTAATTCATTTATCATTTTAATAAAATATAATTATTTATTTACCTTCAACAAGACAGGGTAGCGTAAATTAAAAAACAAGACACGGTAGCATGTTTTGAAGGTCTCATACCTCAAATTAAAAATTTTAGAATAAGTCTACCACCTTAAATTTAACTATTATTTTTAATAATATTATTATATATTTTATTTAATTGATTTAAAATATTAAAAAATAATTATAAATATTATATATAAATACAACTCCCATTTAAATATAAAAATATTTTTTTCAAAATAATATTATATATAATATTTTTTGGTTTAAAATTATTTATAATAAATTTAATATTAATTTGTTATAAATTTTGTGACTCATATAAATTTTAAATTTATTTTTTAAGACTACTTTATTATTTTTAATTGATGATATAAAAATAAAATAATAAACATATTTAAAACTAAATATCTCTAAAAATAAAAACAATTAAAACTGATGTCATATGCTACAAAATTTTTAAGATTGTAAAAAGTTATAATGAGACTACACAACCATTTGAAGGAACAATTCCCAACTCCAACTCGTCACTTATAGTTGCTATTTTTGAAAGTAAATCAATTGTTATTTGATAATTTTAAATAAATATTAAATTTAAAATTAAATAATTTTTAATATAGATTATATAAATTTAATTTTATTGAATATATATTAAGTGGTATTCATTTAATTGATTAGATTTTTTAATATTTAAAAAGAAATTAAAGTTTCAATTTTAACAAACCATACAATAGTCAAACTTTGTTATAATACCATTAAATAATAATACAATATAAATAAAACTCATTTCTATCACATATAACAAATTATTATTTTTTAATTAAATATAAAATTATTTAACCTATTTCATATTCCTAGGTTTGGTTATGCGTTCAATTTTTTTAGGTGCATGTCTTATTTTCTACCGTATTAAAGAAAACGATGGAAACGTATGAAAGAGGAAATTTTTTTAGGTGCATGTCTTATTTTCTACCGTATTAAAGAAAACGATGGAAACCTATGAAAGAGGAACCTAAAAACTTGGAAATTAGGCTAAAGTAGAAGGAAGAAGTCAAGGCCACGAATTTTTTTTTTATATATTTTCATTTTATTTTGTTTTAAATGTCAAATGGTTGATTATGAAGTTTGTTGTTGTTATTGAATTGTATGAGTATAATCCTTTAAGATTTTGAGGTTTATATATATAAATGTTTAAGTCTTAATATTATTAAGAGTATATGGTCTCTTTTAATTTTATAAAATTTGTTATAAAAAAATTATTTATTTATTTTTTATACAGGGAAATCTTTAACGTCCATGTCCTTTTTATTTTTAACTATTGTACACAAGGTCACACTTATAAACTGTTATTTATTATGTTATTATATTATTTATTTTCGAACATTCATTACAAAAAGTTAATTATTATTTAATATAAAATTTTCAATGTGATAAGTTAAAAGCTTACTACAGTGGTAAGGATTTTGGCCTCTTTTTAAGAGGTTCAAGGTTCAAACCTCATTCAGTATGAGGGGACCAGGACCCCTCATAAAAACTTAGGACCTTTCATAAAAACCTGAGTTACAAATACAAATATTAATATTAAAACATATTTACTTTCAAAAAGTATTTATGTTTAATTAGTCGATGTATTTTAAATAAAAAATTATTTATGTAACTTTTTAATCATGTGTTATTAATTAAAATATATTTATTTATATTAACTTTACAAATTTATAATTTAAGGACCTTTTATAGACACGCCGTAAAAATATGGATTCATCTTACCTCTTTAGGTTGGATGACTAATAAAGCGCTTTATCAAGTATTTATTATGTGGGATGTTTTATTATTACTACTAACTTATTATACGCATATGCATATCTTATGCTTTTCACAAAGGGTTCTTTTAATCTTTAATCACTGGTATTTTGAATTAGTTTATTTTTTAATAGAAAATATTTCAAATTTTCTCTTAATTGTCGAATGAAAATATTATACAATATTGAATTTCTAAGTAACGAGTGGAAGTAGTTATCAAATTATAGGTTTGTTTTAGATTGTCTCATACAACATTTTGATTACCCCTCAGACAATATGATATGTTTTTTATGTGCAAAAAAAATCTTATAAAGTAAAAATTTCAAGTTATAAAATTTCATGTGACTCATGATAAGAATCATGGTTTGTTATATTTACTCTCCAATTTGCTTGCTGATAATGTATGTCTTGTCTTCACGTTACTTAAACATACAACTTAACCATATGTTTCTTGTGTAATATTTTATTGATCAACATTGCATTGTTTATCATATTATATAAGCCTATAGGCCCATTTAACACCATAAAAGCTAATCCATGTGATGTTGTATTAATGAGTAGTAAGTCTCTTTAATATTCATAAGGATCTGTGGCTTTTATTAGAGTATTTATATTCAATATCAAGCAGTCTCTTGTATTGGTTGAAAAATATTTTCTTTGTTAATGAACAAGATAAATAGTATTTGAGGTTATTTTATCCATCTTTCATATGTATTTTTATAATCTAGTTGATATCTTGATTTTATTTGTTTCTCTCTAAGTAGTGTGAATTTTTACATGGTATCAAAGTAAGTGTAGATCACCATTGCTCTATCCTACTACAACATTCATTCTTCTTTATAACTATGATTTAAGAGAATATTTTTTTGTAAAATGTGGTTGCAATTATTTTTATTGGGGTACTATTTTCTTAATAGCTAAAATTTAAGGAGGTCGATGAAGATACCATAATTAGCAATTGTTTTCAAAACTTGTATCTCCATGAAAGTTTAATCCAATATGAGATCTCTAATGAATTTCCTATATAGGACAAGATTCTAGAAGATTCTTTTGACCTTGTAAAATACTATTATTTTTCACCAACTTCTACCTCATACTTGCAGTGTGATCGAAACCTCTCTTGTCAAAATTATTGAAATTTCACTTGGAATAAATCTTAATATTGACAACCACTTGACTTTAGAGCAAGAGAATTTTCACACTATATTTCACTTGGAATGTATACGGATTAGATATGCTTAATTTATTTTGACATTTGAATATCAAAAAGCTTTTGAGACCATGAAAGAAAACCATCCAACCATTTGTAACCATTACATTTACATTAAAGATAATGCTAAGCCTATGCAATAACCAAATGAAGGAGGCTATTAATAAGGTCAAATTTCTAGAGGCCATAAAATGTTATACAAAATTATTTTTATATTTTTTATAGTGCATAGTTTTCCATGCTCTATGTAGTGGTGATCTTATTTCCTATTATTTTTACATGTATAGAGATAAATCTACGCAAGACGATGATTAATTCTAAGTCATATGCTACCACTCCATGTGGTAAAAATTATATCATTTGGTTGACCCAAATAACTAGTTTATTATGAAGAAAGGTTTGTGGGTCATATTTAATACATATATAATTGTAAATCTTGATGACAAACCTACTTGCTAATAAAGAGGAGATCCTAATGTCTCTTCTCTCTATGGTTTAGGTAGATTATTTTTCTATATTTATTTTTACATTAAGTATAGAAAAACCCCACTTTGAGTGGATAAAGTTGAAGAACCTATTTGGAAGTGTGAACACTTCATAGATTAGTCATTTGAGATGGAGCTTGCAACTCTTTAGTTAAGGATTTTACTATAGTTGAAGAGTATATTTCTAGATTCAAGGATTTGAAAGGGGATATTTTGAATTTTAGAGTCACGAATAAGAAATATCTTAAATTGGTCTATATTATTCTTATCAACTTCAAATAGTAATATAAGATGATTGACCTTATGTGTCACATTATCAATTTATTAATTCTAGGAGACACCCTCAATTGTTGATAACTTTTATAATATTGATGCAATTTTAGATTAATCTTGATAATTATAATAATCTTCTTGCTAAACAATATTATGTTGATGTTATTTCCAAATATAAAGATATGAAGAAGAAAAGTCAAAAAGTGAGGAGTCTAAAATCTCTGAGAAGAATTGGTTCACCTATGGGTACTTTTAGGAAATATTATCATCACTCCAAATATTGCCTTATTGGAATCCAAAATATTGAGGCATAATTTAAGAAGTCAAGATTGAATGATATCTTCTTAACACATCTAATTAATTGAGGGAACCCATTCTTAAAGTGAATATATTATCATGTACTCATATTATTTGTTATCTCCATCTCAAATGTATATTAGAGTATATTACATTATTTAGGTACATGTCAATGTACCACCTTGGGTACATTGTTAGACTAGGAGTATATCTTAGGTTACTTGAGGAAGAAGTAATAAATGCACAAGTGTCAATGTGCAATGATGTAAATGTACAAGGAGTCCACTTGTACATGAGTCATAGGAAAGGTAGTTAGGAAGAGTAAGGTCCAAGTAATATTTCTTATATATAGGGACCATAGTGAATAGAAGAGAGTGTGTAGCAAAAGTGTGACTACTGTTGAGTAGTGTAGTACAATGTAGTTTTCATTAGAGTTATGTAGTGTTCATTTCCTCCATTGCGTTGTATTGTACTATTTTTTTAACTTTCCATTAATGCATATTTTAGTCTTATTGCAGAATTCCATTATCTTACTTTTTTGCATATTTACATATTGTGATTGTTTTCTACCATATCATACATTATCAAAAGCTAACAATATGTAATTACATTACAAGTGGTGCTACCAAGTTTGGAGAGGCCCTTAATGTTCTAAAATATGGGCCAAATATCCCTTTCATATATCACATCATCACACTTATAAGAAGATAGAATTTAAGAAAAAATAATGGGTTGTTAAGAAAATGGATGATTATATTAGATTTGTGTGGGTGAAATTTTACACCCCTTCACCCACTCTTCTTCTTCTTATATAAAAAATGATGTCTCTTGAAGACTTGCAAAATTTGAGGCATTAGAGGCTGAGCAAAAGATGAAGGATGGTGGGCGACAACAAAAGACAAGTGGGTGGAAGGTCCGAGGATAGCTTCCCAAAGCAATCCCAAGGTTAGCCATAAAAGTCAAGTTTTCTATGGATGGGTATAGAATTAGTCAGATGGACGGTTAGGCTCTCCCTCAGGGTAGAGGTATCCTAAAACCCTGTTCACTAGCTGGGCAGGAACTTTCACCAGTCAAGAGGGTAAAACTATTGCAGATGCTCTCTTGCAAAGAGAATGGAAACTTTCATCCATCAGAGGGTGGAACTTTGGGAAGCTAGCAGGGCAAAAATATTATAGAACCCCGCCCATCAAGAGGATGAAACTCTGGGACAACATGTTGGGCGAAACTATGGAGGGCAAAAATTTGGGAGGCCAGTAGGGCAGACCTTTCCTAAAATCATGTTTTGTCATAAATGATACACCAAATAAAGTACCATTCATTCCCTCCATATCAAGATCATCGCACACCAAAAAGGAACATCGAGATCTCCCACCGAGAGCATTAATGATCGCGACTGCTATGGTACAAAGGAACAATGGGCGTGAAGGTGGTAATTCAAATTACATAGTCCCAAAAGATATAAAATTTGACCCACCGTCTGAATGAAGGGGTAAATTAGATGGAAAATTATGGCTTTATAGAAATGTCAGAGTGATCAAGGGCTCAGATTGATGCAGAAGCACCTAACCCCTTTTGGACAACCGTCGTTATCTCGAGGAGTAGAGTACCGGCTAAGCACAAGCCTGCCTTAACAACATCTTCCTACCTAACACCATTAATGCATGTAATTTGAATTTATTGTAAAAATTTCTATAAATACTAAGATGTTAGATGTCCTAGAGGCGGCTCTTTGGCCATTACAACTAATATGTAATAATTCTCATTGTTGTGTGAATACAAGCATACTACTGTTTGGTCTCTGATTTTGTCTTTGCATATTTGTATTAAATTTATAATGCTTATTTCTATTAGGGATATATAATTAATCTCATTTAATTTTGCTATCTGGATTTTGTGGGTATTGCTTGGTGGTTCTATAATTCACATTAGTATCAGGTTGGGGTTTATTTCTACTTAGGCTAGTCAGGTGGGAGTGCTCTAATTTTGCATTTTAGATTTCATGCACCCATCCACCAATTCTAGAATTCATTTTTCAACCCACTACACTAAAGGATAAGTGAGGGTGTGATTGGTTGATCTATTGGGTAGTATGCCTGTGTGTTCGTTTGCGATGTCATGGGTACATTGTCTTGATGCGACCATAACCCATCCTTGTGAGTTATAGCTACAATATTCCATTTGATTTCTCTTTCTACTTCATTTTTTCTCCCTTCATATTTAGGCGTAAGGTAGCTAGGAATTTCCCTAAGGAACCAGTCTCCTTTGAAGATCGACTACCTAGCCCTGCCTCCTCGGGTGCAATGACCATTTGATGTTGGAACGGGTCCATGGGTGCATTAGGTACCGAATCTACGACCAATAGTTTTTAGCATGCCCGATGGGACCCGAAAGGTCTCATCCCAATACATTCTAGTGAAGCTTTGCTATGCAATATCCATTTGTTCACTTGGAAACTCCTCTACACAATGAACCTAGTTTCTTATAACCAGTTGCCTTTAAGTAAAACAACTTTGGAAACTCTGTTGGGGACTCATAAGGTCTCTATTGTTTCAAGAAATTAAAGTTTGGTGATGCTCTGGTTCACCCATATCTTGAAAAATCACCTAGAAAATCCCTTGAGCGAAACATCCAAATCCAAAGATTAGTTGCCTCTCCAATGCTTCAGAAGGTCTGAAAATACCGGAGGACTCAAGGTTTTATGAGTAGCCTTGACCTCACTAGTGGAGAAAGTATGCTCATATAGCAACTCCAAACTAGTGGCAGGACTCAAAATATCTAAAGGACTAGTAACTCAATGGCTCAACAGTGCTATCCTCGATGGGATGATCTGGGCATGCTCAACCTTCAATGTTGGCATAACATTCCTAAAGGTACCTTGGATGTGCTACCAAAATACAATCACATTAGAGGAGCCATTAGGGAGCACCTTGATAATGTGGCTTACTTAGCTACCCTCCGCAATATCACACATGAAGATGTGATGATCAGGATGCTTGTTATTTATCTAGAGGATAGAGTATTGCTTTGGTAAAAAATATTGTAGGAAGGGAGCATCTCCACGTGGGCAGACCTAGATGAGCCTCTCCTAGATGCGTTTGGCAGATTTGAGGATATATTCCAACTACTAACTCAATTCACATTTATCAAGATAAACTCTCTTGAAAGTGTTACAAACTTCAATGTTTGTTTTGAGAAGAGTTGGAGAATAATTCCCTCACAACTCCTCTTGTTTCCTGCTTAAGCGTATTTGTACTACATCTAAGATTTCTACCTTGATATCGCTCTCCTTCTATGTCAATTTGGGGAAAATATATTTCCTCAATTCTATGAGGAGGATATTAGAGCCAAATAGATACTTACGAGAAAGTTGTGGCCATTACAACCCTACACAAGCATCTCTCTAGCAAAGCTTGTGCTATGTCAAACAGTAGAGCCACCTCAGGGAAAAGAGTGCCATGGCATCCATGTGCTCAAATATAACTCAATGAATCAACCCTAGGTCCAACCAATATCATGGGATGACAACATTGGAGGGTGCATTTGGTACCAAGACCCGATGATTGTGGAGGAGCAAATAATTGATCTGACACAACAATTCAGTTTTGAAAAGAAGCAACATTAGAGTTAGCCACCTCACATTCCACCACTAACCAAGTGGAATGATGTAGAAAAATTTATTATCACTCTATTTTTTGAAGCCCTAAGTATCGAGGTGCTTAGGCAAACTAAGAAAATTAAGTGCGATATAATCACAATTATGAGCCATCATGGATGGTGCCAAGTGTAGTACAAGTAATGACTCAAGTTCAATGTAATCTAGTCTGGTCATTGCAGATTCATAGGATGATTTGCATAAACATCCCTGGCTTAGGCGTGCTTGTCACACCATAATTTTATGTAAATAATGCGGTAAGTAAATAAAGTTGTGCTCTAAGCACAACCGCTTGTGAGGTATCATCATTTTATTCATGACTTATAGGTAAAGTGCTCTAGTAATGAATGTATAGGTAGTCAAGGTACCAAAAATGATGAAGAAATGATTAGGATTTCCCAAGTTGAATCTTGGGAACATAACACTTTTCTTTTGTTCTTCTGTCTATAATTTTCTCTCTTTTGTCGTTGAGACCCTGTAGCCCAATGGATGCAACCAACAAATACCAAGGCCTCACATGACACCCTCAAAAATATAAAATTACATAAATAAGAAATTGGGACTCATGCAGATGGGATAAATTCACCACCTCAACATGAAAAAAATTATGAACATGAAAAGTGCCTAGGTAAGGATCAAAGACTCACATGATGATATGATTTCCACACAATTCGATGTATATTAAGATCTATTTAAAGTAGGGAAAATATGTTATAAATAACATCCTATCCACAATCATAGACATGGTCAAGAAGTGTAAGCCACAAAATGTAGCTAAAATAGAATGACCTCATGGTGGATAGAAGTTAGTAAAAGAGGGTCCTTGTTGGATTGTGTCAAGAAGAAGAGCTATAGCAAGAAAGGCAAATACCCCTAGCAATATGTCTACTCTTGGAACACTTTTGGTGCATGGTGGGGTACATTTAGGAGATTGCAACTCATGGGGGTGTTTCATGGAATTTGGTATTTGCCCTATCGATTCCATGTGATAATTATTAGATTGCTTTTCCTTTCATCTATCCTTTGGTTCATTTTCTTTCCCTTCCTCCACTCTCCCTTGGTGTTTGTTATCTTCAACTATTTTGATTGATGATATTCTTCCCTATGCCTCTACTATTTTTTGTTCCTCCCATTCTCCTCTTGTATCGTCTTCTCCTTGTCTCCCCGTTTTGCTTGTTGTTTTTTCTAGTGGTCTTCTTCCCTTCCTTCCCTACCGCAATGTTTCACCTTGCTAATTGTTCCATCTCACCCATCCTCATCCATTGTGTTGCAGTCTTGTATGACTAAATTTTTTTATCTCCTTTCTTGTCCTTCTCCTCTTCCCCCTACTTAGCTCAAAGTGTTATGTGATCTAAGATTTTTTCCTGGGTTCTTTTTTTTCCATAGTGGAAAACCCCTGAGTCAGCAAGAGTGTGGGTGAAAATTTGCACCACTTTACCCACTCTTCTTCTTGGTATATAAAATATGATGTCTTTGAAGACTGACCATATTTTGAGGTATTAGAGGTCAAGTGAAAGATGAAGGATGATGGGCGGTAGCAGAAGACAAGCGAGCAAAATATCCGAGGATAGCTTCCCAAAGAAATCCCAAAGGTCAACCACAAAAGTCAAGTTTTCTATGGACGGGGCAAAGAATTAGTTGGGAAGATGGTTAGGCTCTCCCTGAGTTCAAAGGTATCCTAAAACCTCACCCACTAGCTAGGTGGGAACTTTCAACAATCAATAGGGTGAAAATATTACAAATCCCCACCCGCAAAGAGGATGAAAACTTTCACCCATCATAGGGTAGAACTTTGGGAAGCCAGTAGGGTGGAATTATTGTAGAACCTCACCCATTAGGAGGGCAAAAATCTAGGATAACAGGCTGGGAACAACTATGGAGGGTAGAACTTTGGGAAGCCAGTAGGGTAGACCTTTCCTAAAACCTCGCTTGGTCATAAATGATACACAAAGAAAAGTACCATTCATTCCCTTCATATCAGGATCATCGCCCATAAAAAAGGAACATTGGAATCTCCCATCGAGAGAATTAATTACTGTAGTTGCTATGGTACAAAGGAATAGTGGGTGCGAAGGTGGAAATTTAAATTACAGTCCCAAAAATAATCAACTCTGACCCGTCACCTGAATGAAGGGGTAAAGTAGAAATAAATTTATGGCCTGATAAAAATTTCAAAGTGATCAAGGGCTCAGATTGGTGCAGAAGCACATAACCCCTTTCAGACAACTACCGTTATCCCGAGGAGTAGAGTACTGACTAAGCACCAGTCCGCATCAACAACATCATATTTCCTAACACCATTAATGCATGTAATTTGAGTTTATTGTAAAAATTTCTATAAATACTGGAATGTTAGATGTCCTAGAGACGACTCTTTGGCCATTACAATTCATATGTAATACTTCTCATCATTGTGTGAATATAAGCATACTACTGTTTGGTATCTGATTTCATCTTTGCATCTTTGTATTGAATTTATAATGTTTATTTCTGCAATGGATATTTGAGTAATCTCATTTAATTTTGATGT
This sequence comes from Wollemia nobilis, assembly GCA_028583015.1. Classification (NCBI taxonomy): domain Eukaryota; kingdom Viridiplantae; phylum Streptophyta; class Pinopsida; order Araucariales; family Araucariaceae; genus Wollemia; species Wollemia nobilis. Next base: position 3,327,713 of record JAQPPZ010017128.1, read on the forward strand.
CTAGATTTTATGGGTATTGCTTGGTGGTTTTGGAATTTGCATTAGTATCAGGTTGGGGTTTATTTCAACTTAGGTTGATCAGGTGGGAGTGCTCCAATTCTGCATTCTTGATTTCATGCACCCATCCATCAGTTCTAGAATTTGCTTTTCAACCCGTCGTACCGAAGAATAAGTGAGGGTGTGATCGACTGATGTATTGTATAGTATGCATATGTGTTTGCTTGCAATGTCATGGGTGCATGTATCTTGATGCAACCATAAACCATCCATGTGAGTTTTGGCTATGGCATTCCATTTTTTCTCTTTCCTCTCCCCTATTCCCCCCTTCAACTTTAGGCATGAGGTAGCTAGGGCTTTCCCTAAGGAATCAACCTCCTCCCAATATTGATCGCCCAATCTTGCCTCCTCGGACGTGACGACTGTTCGATGTTGGCACAGGTCCATGGGCACATCAGGTGCCAGATATACGACCAACAAGTTGTTGATTTAGAGTATTTTGAGAATGATAATGTGTATAATATAGGCTACTTTGATACTTTGTTCAAATAGGAAGGATTATGTTTCCATGGTGGCTGAGGTTGATGTTATAAATAAGCTTTGCATCAACATTTAGGACATATCAATTTTTAATACTTGATGCATATGATTCATCTTTGCATGGTTCATGGTCTTTTATAAATTAATCCACCTTTAGAATTTTGTGAAGGATGTGTGTTAGAGATATGACATTAAGAGTATATCTATCTTTGGAGTTGATTTATTGTGATATTTGTGGTCCTATATAGTTTAGTCTCTTGTAGTTAATTATTACTTTCTCACATTTATTGATAATTTCGCTAATATGGTTTAGGTTTGTCCCATCAAATACAATGATAAAACCTTTTTCATTTTTTAGGATTTTAAATCCTTAGTGGAAAATAAATAATAAAATAATATGACATGATTAAATATTAATTATGGTGGAGGGTTATTGGCAATAATTTATGAGAAATTTTGACTTCTCATGGAATTTCTTGGTAGCATATAATTTAGGATACACTAATCAAAATATCATGGCTAAGCAAAATAACTAGGGTCATTATGTTTATGGTCTATTTTATGCTTCATGCTTGTTATATTTTTTAGGGTTTGATAAAAAATATTCACTATTTAGTATATATAATAAATAAGAAGACTACTTACGATGTTAAGGGCATGATATATAAGAATTATTTGATTCACACTTTAAAGATCTTAGGATAGTTTTTTCCATTATATTCCTATTGAGTTGTAAAAAAAACTGCAACCAAAGGATATAAGTGCATTTTTGTGGTGTATAACATGAGAAGGGGTACTAATTTTTTATCTTACCATAAGGTTATTAGTAGGTGTAATACTAATTTTAACGATTCATCTTCTAACATGCTTTAAGATCCATTTCTATCTCTTATTAGTGATTCTTTTTTATCTCACTCTATTCTTATTGATATTTTATATTAGTTAGCTTATGATGGAATATCCTCTTCTCCGTATTCTAATTAGTTAGATACTTTAGATGATGCTATTAAACCCCCTTATTCTAACTCTTTGGTTAAGGAATTTGTTCTTCCTTCTCTGGATAATATAGTTCATGTAATTTTCTTAGATTTTGATAATGTTAGGGATCTTCCACTTCAAAGTAGGATTATATACAAATGGTGTTTTCCTCTTCAATATACTCAGTAATTTATAAGATAAAAAGTTTCTTATTCAATAAGAATGTGTCATGTTACCAAAGGATATTCTCAGAGACAAGGTTACAATTATTGAATTTTTTTCCTATTGCCTACATAGACTACACTTTTATGATTATTTTCCATGCTACTTCATGATTTTGGGAAGCTTACCATATAAATGTTAACAATGCATTTATCAATGAGGACCTTTAAAAGGATATTTATATGAAGGAACCATCAAGTTTTGTTCATGATTTTCCTACACCCTTAGTTTGTAGACGAAGGATTTTTTTACACATGATTAAGTAGGCACCTCTTGCTTGATATATTAATGAGAAAATCTATAATTTTTTTATTTAATATGGATTTTCTTGTAGCAATATGGATCATGATATCTTGTATCAATAATTAAGATGGTGAAATATTGATTATAGTGCTATGTTTTGTTGATGTAATCATTACAAGGAGTTCTTACCCCATGATTTAGGATCTAAAGACATTGTTCTACTAGTCATTAAAGATGAAAAATTTGGGCTTCAATTATTTTCATGGAAACTATGTTTTTTTTTTTGAAAATTTTGAAAAAACTTGTATTAACACAAAGATCAATTACAAAAAGGGAAGAGACTCTTCCCATCCGAACTCAGAGAGAACACAATCTTACAATAGAAGAAGCAGCTTGTCATGAAATCGCGACACAAATCTTCTCCTTAGGCCGCGAACAAGCAACATGTCGCGAAATCGCGACACCTTTCCCCTTTGGCCGCGATGTAGTTGTGCCTATCTTCGTTTCTTTCTTTCTTTCAGTTCCTTATCTATAGCTTGATATATATGTATCATTTTATCATAATATAATCCCTTCAAGTTTTCCCTCGTAACACGAAAAAGCAACATGTCGTGATATCGTGACATTTTCCTCCTTTGGCCGCGAAAACTCAACAAGTCGCGAAATCGCGACACTTTTCTCCTTTGGGCACGAAAGTGCAACATGTCGCGAAATCGCGACACCTTTTCTCCTTTGGCCGTGAAAAGGCAACATGTCGCGATATCGCGACACCTTTTCTCCTTTGGCAGCGAAAATGCAACATGTCGCGAAATCGCGACACCTTTTCTCTCTTGGCCGCAAAAAAGCAACATGTCACGAAATCGCGACACCTTTTCTCTCTTGGCCGCAAAAAAGCAACATGTCGCGAAATCGCGACACCTTTTCTCCTTTGGCCACGAAAAAGCAACATGTCACGAAATCGCGACACCTTAGCTCCCTTGGCCGCGAAAATGCAGCATGTCATGAAATCGCGACACCATTTCTCCCTAAGCCGCAAAAATGCAACATGTCGCGATATCGCGACAACTTTCCTCCCCTGGCCGCGATGAAGCGACATGTCGCGAAATCGCGACAACTTTCCTCCCTTGGCCGTGACGGAGCGACATGTCGCGAAATCGCGACAACTTTCCTCCAGCGACCGTGACGGCGCACCATGTCGCGAAATCGTGACAACTTTCCTCCAACGACCGCGATGGCACACCATGTCGCGAAATCGTGACAACTTTCCTCTAGTGATCGCGATGGTGCACCATGTCGCGATATCGTGACAACTTTCCTCTAGCGACCGTGACGGCGCAACATGTCGCGATATCGCGACAACTTTCCTCTAGCGGCCGCGACGATGCAACATGTCGCGATATCGCGACAACTTTCCTCCAGCGGCCATGACGGCGCAACATGTCGCGATATCGCGACAACTTTCCTCCAGCGGCTACGATCGCGCAACATGTCGCGATATCGCGACAACTTTCCTCCAGCGGTCGCGACGGCGCAACATGTCGCGATATCGCGACAACTTTCCTCCAGCGACCGCGATGACGCAACATGTCGCGATATCGCGACAACTTTCCTCCAGCGACCGTGATGGCGCAACATGTCGCGATATCGCGACAACTTTCCTCCAGCGGCCGCGATGGCGCAACATGTCGCGATATCGCGACAACTTTCCTCCAACGACCGCGACGATGCAACATGTCGCGATATCGCGACAACTTTCCTCCAACGACCGTGATGGCACAACATGTCGTGATATCGTGACAACTTTCCTCCAACGACCGCGACGGTGCAACATGTCGCGATATCGTGACAACTTTCCTCCAACGACCGTGACGGTGCGACATGTCGCGATATCACGACAAATTTCCTCCCTTTGCTTTTTCTTTGATCATTGGCTCAAGGACCTTTCAAGACCCTGCCTAATCACCTCATCCTCAATAGCCATGTCACTATGAAGTTAAACCCCTGCCTCCTTCTCAACACCCATCTTAGCCAGGAAGTCGACCGCTTTGTTTAAATCTCGACTCACATAAACTGGAATCACATCATCTAATTCCTTCCATAATTCCTTAATTTGAGTGACAAGAATCCTCAACCTCCATGCTTTCAAAGCAAAGTTCCTCATGCAATCAAGAGCTCCAACCATTATTTGAGAATCAGATTCAATAATGATCCTCCTGTGGCCCTGTTTCACAGCCCAAATAGAAGCGGATTTGATAGCTATGGCTTCTGCTTCATTGTTTGTGGCTCTTCCCAAGCCTTGTAGTTCCCAATAGAGCACTGATCCATCATGAGTCTGGCAAACCACTCCAATTTCGGCACTACCCGGATTGCCCTTTGCAGCTCCATCAGTATTAATTTTAATCCAACCTTCTGGTGGTGGTTTCCAACTAGCTCTGTCCTGTCCCTCTTGCTCTTCAACTCCCTCTTCCATTGGCCCAATAACAACCTGAGTTTCCTCTATAGCATAGAGAGCTACAGTTTCTGTGACTTTGCTCCAGATGACCTGCCAAACTCCATCTAACGAGGAAAAAAATTCTCTAAAAATTCTAGCATTTCTCTCCAACCACACTTGCCACCAAATGAAGTTTAATCCAAGCTCCCAACCAATTCGAAGAGCTTTAGATTTAAATCTACCACTCTTCCATATTTTCCAGATATTAGTCCGATTCAAGTCACCATTAACTTGAATTTTATAGCAAGAAAGCCATCGCTTCCAAATCTGCCACGTGAAAGGGCACTCAAACATCAGGTGATCAGCTGTTTCCTCATTCTTGTAGCATAATACACATTGAGATGGACCGATGATTCCTCTACATCTGAGATTGTCAAAAGAGAGAATTCCATTGTGCATAAACTGCCAGGAAAAAAAGTTTACTTTCGACTAGCCCTTGGAGTGCCAAATCTTTCTCCAATCCTCAATCGGGAATGAATGGGGGGGAGGCTCTAGGAGGATCTTCTCATATCCGTCCTTCACTGTATAGACACCAAGGCTCCCATAGCCCCAAGCTAATTCATCCTCCTCGTCTCTACCAATGAGAAATATTTCTGACAAGATTTTAGTCATGATGGGTGCCAACTCCGGAGGGATTGAAATTGGCCACTCCTCCAACTTCTTAAACTGCTTAAACTTATACTCCCCCAACTGACTAGTGATGAAATAACTTTCAATGTGGACCCATCCCTTGGTTTCTATGGCTGTTTTTATTGGTTGCAATTCAAGAAATTCAACAATGATGGGTGGGTATTGATCCCATGAATCTGTCCAAAAACGTGCCTTCTCCCCTCTCCCCACTTTCCAAAACAATCGATCTTTAACAACCTAAGAACCTATCTTGAGAGCCTGCCACACTAGGGATCCAGGACCATCCAAAGGGAAACGGCCCACCTCATTGGGGTTAACATGACCCAAATATTTACTAGTTAGGATTCTACTGAATAAGGAGGTTGGTTGGGAAATCCACCTCCAATACAGCTTTCCAACCAAAGCTTTATTATTTAGCTTGGATCTTCTCAGTCCCAACCCTCCTTTTTCCTTGGGTTGGGTTACTTTATCCCAACCAACTAAGGCCCATTTCCTCTCTCCTTTTACTCCTTCCCATAAAAATCTTCTAGCCATATTGTCCAACTCTTTCCATATAGTATGTGGGGCAGCCAGGATAGAGAATTTATAAATTGGCATGGCCTGAATGACTGACTATAAAAAAGTTAATCTACCCCCATAGCTTAACCATTTGTGAGACCAATGATTCATTCTATCTTTGATACCATCCAAAAGATCCTTCCAGATATCTATTTTTAGTTTTTTGAAATGCAAAGGAACCCCCAAGTAAACCACTGGAAGAGAAGTCCTTGTGAATCCCAAGATCTCTAGAACTCTGTCCTGTAGCCTTTGATCAAGATTGAGAAAGACCACTTTGGATTTTTTATCATTGATGACTTGGTTTGAAGCCCTAAGGTAGACATTAAGAGTATCTCTCATCACTCTTGCTTCCCTGAAGCTGGCCACTCCAACCAATCCTGTATCATCCACAAACCGTAAGTGAGTCAAAAATTCCTCACCCACCTTGATACCTGTTAGCAAACCTTGATGTCTTCTCCTCAAGAAAAGTCTACCTAATCCTTCAACCAAAATGAGGAAAAGATAGGGAGAGCAAGGGTCCCCTTGACGAAGACCTCGAGAGGCTCCAAAAGGTTGCGAGGGAAGACCCTTGATTAACACTGAATAAGACGGCGTAGATACACAACTCATGACCCAATCTATCCAATCCCCGAGAGAAACCAAAGGCTGCCATCATCTTTGACAAGAAACTCCACTCCACCCTATCATAAGCCTTTGACATATCTAATTTAATGAACATTCCTTTATTACCAGATTTTTGCATTGTATGGATTGCCTCCCGAGCAAGAACCACCCCATCCAAGATCTGCCTACCCTCTACAAAACCCCCTTGCTCTGAGGAGATAATGTTATGTAAAAGAGGTTTTAGCCGTTCAACCATTACCTTTGTGATTATTTTATAAATCACATTGCATAAGGCAATAGGTCTATAATCTGAAATATGAACCCCCTCCTCCCCTTTTGGAATTAAAGTGATGAAGGTATGATTTAATGCCTTAAGCATTCTTTTATTACCTCTTCGACTCCTCTATGACAGCCAAAACATCCTCCTCCAAAGTATCCCAAAAGGCCTGAAAAACTCAATTGGAAAGCCATCTGGTCCTGGAGTTTTGCCGGTGCTCATTCCAAAGACCACATTCTTCAGTTCTTCTCTATCAATGGGTTTAAGAAGGGTCTGATTTTCTTCTTCAGAGATAACAGAGGGTATGACATCAATAACTTCGTTTTGAGCCTCTACATCTTGCTCCATACTTTCCTTAAAAAGTTTAGAAAAATAATCCATTGAATGGGAATGCATACCAGGAAGAGTATCAAAGGAGTGTCCATTCTCATCTTGAAGAGCTTCCATGTTATTCATCTGTCTCCTAGCACAGTCAGACCGATGGAAAAATTTGGTATTTCTATCACCCTCTAATAACCAAGTGGTTCTTGCTCTCTGCTTCCAGTAGGTCTCCTCTTGGTTATCAATGTCCTCAACCGCTTTACGCAAGGCATCATCCTTAGCTTTGAGCTGCTCCGTAATTGTTCCTTCCCTAAAGTGTTTTTGAACCTCATCCCATCTGGCCACCAAAGGAGCTCTTTGGAGCTGGAAGTCTGTCTTGTTAGCTTGCCTCCATTGTTTCAATTGAGCTTTGACATAATGAAGTTGTTTGTGGAATCTAAACATTGTTGTCCCAAAAGGTAGACGACCTTCTTCCCACCACTGTGGAATTTTCTTTCGAAGATCCTCTTTTTGTAACCAAAAATTCTCAAATTTAAAAGGTTTGTGATGCTTGCCCTGTCATAATCCCTCCCTCCAACAAAATGGGAAAGTGATCTAAAATCGGACCCTCCAAAATCTGGAATTTTGTATTCCATTTTACAAATGCCACCTCTGAAACCAAAAAACGGTCTAGCTTTACCTTCCTGCTATGTGGCTCCCTCCTCTTGTTAGTCCAAGTAAAGTTGGTTCCAGTGGCCTTTAATATCCACTAAGTGAAAATCCTGGACTTGGGCAATCAGAAGTCGATCCCCTGGGTCCAAAATTGGGGTTCCCCCTTCCTGATCTCTAGAAGATAATTTAGCATTAAAATCCCCAACAATAATCCAGTCTAAATCTTCCCTTGAGGTCCTCATGTTATGCACAACTTTCCATTGGAGCCTCTGGCCATCAAGGTTTTGAGCCCCATAAAAATTTGTGATTAAAACATGTTCAACTGTGACATTATTCCTAAAATGAGATGTGAGAACACCCCTCCAAGCTATATGTTCTATTGCAGTCCATTCCAGAGAGTTCCAAAGAGTAACAATCCCCCCTGAGGCACCTTGGGCAGCCACATCCATATGACCAACGCCCCTCCATATTCTCGTTAACTGTTTTACACATAAGATCTAACGACATTTTTGTCTCCTGGATAAGCAAAAAATCTGTTTTGCATTTTCCTAAGAGTCTTTGAACAACAGATTGATGGGTTCTACTGTTTAAACCCCTAACATTCCATGATTGTATAATCATTGAAAACCTTGAGAGCAGGAAGAATCAATTGTCCTCACCGATCCTCCAAGTGATCGCTTTGTCTCCTTGAACCGCTAGCAGTGTCCTTATTTGATTTTCTACCCACTCCTTGAGAGCTGCTATTTTTTGATCTCTTTTCCACCCGAGTTATCCCTAGGGTTGGCCTTTCTCTGTTCTTTTCTCGCTATTCCCATGCCGACATCCTTGATTATTGGCTGCGCTTGGGAGTGCACTATCAATGCCCCCGCATTCTCTCGACTGTGGTAACTCAGTGTACTCAATTACCTGTTCTATGACGGTGGGAGATGAAGGAGAAGCTTGAGCGTGGATGTTATTGTCTTCAATATTCGCATCCACTCCTTCCATAACTTGATCCTCTTGGTCCACTAGTGTCTTAAATATTTCATACCTATTGGCTGGCTTGAGTTGTGTTTGCTCCTTACCATTTTTCTTTTGCTTTCTCCTTCTTTTGGGCTGTTCAAAGCCATCTTTCTCGAACATCTTTACCCTGAGGAGTATTGGTTGGTTCTTTGGTTAGAGTTGACTTACCCTCCCTGGGACGATTTGGCATTCCAAGCGGGGCCTCCATTTTTGTGTTCAAATTATTTGGACAAAACCGGGCCAAATGCCCATATTTGTGGCAAACTCTGCATCTGAAGGGCAGAGCCTCATAATCTAGCTGTTGAATCCAAGATAGTCCTGCTAGTTCAAGTTCCACCTCAGTCGGTAGAGGCTGGCTAATATCCATTTCCACACAAATTCTTGCAAAAATAGCTGTGTTTCCTTCTATGGTGTCTTTGGAGACACCCAAATGTCTTCCAAGGGAGTTACCGATCATTTCCAAAACCTGCTCACCCCAAAACTCCATTGGAAGAGCATACAAACGGATCCAAACCGGGACAGCCGTGGGTTCAATACGAGGATCGAAACCCACTCTCCAGGGTTGAACAAATAACCCTGCCGGACCATGGTTCCTCTTTTTCGATTCAAAAGCCCTATTTCTATCGGCCAGAGAAGAAAAACTAACAATGAAATACCCATTGCTAATAAACCATAAGGAGTACTCACCATGAGGCTCCCAGTTTTGCCTGACCTAGGTATGCAAGAAATTTAGGGTAGGGCGAATACCCATGAATTTACAGATCAGATCGTGGTTGGCTCTGTATAAGATTGTGTCTTCGACCATCTTTGGCTCGATGACAATCTTGGGCCTTGATTCGGACTGCGGAAGGCATCCATTGACTCGTTGGGTTGTTGATCTCTTTCCAACGTTCTTGAAGAGCATATGAAGAGCATTTCTCTGAGCTTCATCATTAGAAGATGGAGAATTATCTTTTAGCAAGTCTGCAAAAGAGCTCTTTCTCCCTGTGAGAGGATCCGGAGGAGTCCCCATTGGACCCTCCTAGGACAACAGACTTGCGTTCAGATCCACAATAACCAGAAAAACACTACGGCAACCCACCTGATGCCCAAGAATTTTTGAAGTTCCAGAAACCCTAGTTCAGAGGAAAAAATCGCCAAAGCTCATTTTCACACCCACTATTGTGACAATATTATACATATTAAAAACACCTATTGTTTTGTTATTTCGTAGAAACTATGTTACATAGCCTTTTTAAAGTAATTTCTTCTTTTAGCATCAATATTGTTTAGAGTTTATAGCAATGACTAAGCAAAGCAACAATAAAATTTTAGGAGTTCCATGTATGGAATCACCTTGGGAAGAACTTAAAAACTAATATTGCTTTGTATTATGTATGATTTTTGAACTAGTTATTGCTACCATATTCTATGTAGTTGGTTTTACTTTGATCATGTTCTCTTAGAGGAAGAATTATAATTTAATGCAACGATATTTAGGTATCTATCTTGATGTAGATTTATGTTAGCAAATTTGTATACATATTCCAAAATATATACTGTAATTGTTGAGAGTTACACCTTCTATCAACCTTATGGAAGGTATGCTCATTATTACAAGTGAGGATACAAAGAAAATTAACCTATGTGGGACACAAAAAAGGATCTAGATGAGGATCAAATTACAAACTCATTCAAATCTAGTTTGATTTTTTTTTTTAATTTTAAAAACCAAATAATTATTACTTTATTTTAATAATTACAAATGATAATTGAGTGTGAGAGGGAGAGAGACCCATTTTTTTTTATTTCATATACTAGGAAAAAAATGTTAGAAATATTGAGTTATCATTGATGTCAAAGGTGCATGGTATTTAAGGCATAAATATCTCAGAACCAAAGGAGACTTTTGAGTATCTCAGAAGTAAGTTGGGAGTAGTATTACTCCCATCTCAAAATTGAATGCCTCAAAAAGGAAGTGGTAAGGGGGTTGTGTTAAGTGTCTTATTTTTAGCCCCAAGGAGCCCTTTGCCATTGATGTCAAAATGGGATAATTTAGTAAGGGGGTTTGCTTATCAGGGGGAGAAGATTGTGAATCCAGTAGCAGTAAAAGAATTTTTTTTGTAGGGTTGCCATCAATGACAAAGGGGAATATTGTTAGAAATATTGAGTTGTCATTGATGTCAAAGGTGCATGGTATTCAAGGCAAAAATATTCTTCAAGGGTGATAAGTTTATAAGGTTGGACAATATATCAATAATGTCAGAGATGGACTTGATAAATAGAAAACAACGAAAAATCATCCAAGGCAAAGATATATTTCAAGAGAAGCAAGGAAAGTATATTTCAAAGTAAGGCAAATATATTATAATATTTAAATATCAAATTTAAATATTATAAAGAGAAGGACAAAGGTTTGGACAAAGGATTGAAATATTATAAATAGAAGGACAAAGGTTTGGACAAAGGCTTGAAATATTATAAAGAGAAGGACAAAGGTTGGGACAAAGGTTTGACATATTTAAATCAAAGGATTTAAATATATAAGAGTTTAAAAGTTGAATATTATAATATTTAAATCATAGATTTAAATATTATAACCTAAAGTGTTTGAAAAATAAAATGCGCCGACTTAATCCATTGTGGTAAGTTCGAGTGACAGACAAAGGAGAAAAAGCGGTAGTGAAAGACAAGGATAAATATTATATCATGCCCCTTTGGTTTCACCTGTTGGGATAGCCCATCTGGTTGTCTAGCTTGCGTGGAGCACTATTGTGTAGGAGGTTAGAGGGTCGAATCTCTTCGATGTCATTTTGTTATGGTTTTGATGTTTGAGGGAGCGCAAAGACAAGGATAAACATTATATCATGCCCCTTTGGTTTCACCTACTGGGATAGCCCAACTGGTTGTCTAGCTTGCATGGAGCATTGCTATGTAGGAGGTTAGAGGGTCAAATCTCTTCGATGTTGTTTTGTTGAAGAAATTGAGATAGAGCTATAAGGAGTCAAATATTTATGCACCCCTTTTTGGTTTCACCTATTGTGGTAGCATAGCTGGTCACGAGCGCTTGTGAGGGCACTGCACCTCTAGAGGATAGGGGATCGAATCCCATCGCGGCTGTGCAAGGTATTTAAAGTTTTATTTTATTAAATTTAATAAAGGGAGATATAAGGGTTATGATGCTAGTATAAGGTTTCATTTTTTTGCAAAATAATAAAGGGAGATATAAGGGTTATGATGTTAGTATAAGGTTTTATTTTTGCAAAATAATAAAAGGAGATATAAGGGTTATGATGTTAGTATAAGGTTTCATTTTTGAAAATTAATAAAAGGAGATATAAGGGTTTTAGTTGTTAATAAAGCTTTATATTGTGAGTTTCAAAAAGGAGATATAAGGAGTTATTTTTAAGCTTTATTGTGTATATTTTTGATAAGGGATTTTAAAGTGGTTGATTTGATATTTAATCAAGAAAGGAAAAAGAGAATTGCTAACTAGATTTTGAAGGGACAAACAAAAGGAAAATTATTTTTGTCAAGACAGGTTTGGAAAGCTCATGCAAAAGAAGATCATCATCATTGAGGTAGATTTAGAGGTATGGTGATTTAATTCCTTTCTCAAAGTGGTTTTGTTTGAGGAAAATATTTTTGTTGTCATATAGTGGGAGGTATAAGGAATTATTGGATGTGCATTATTTTGATTGAATTTGGAGTAAATGTGCAAAGGATTTAGATCAGATTTGTAAGCAAATTTGTGCATTGGTTTTTGATTGAATTTGGGAGTAGATGAGCATGGCAGATTTGTGGATTGTTATGTTTGGTTTTGGGAATAGATGAGCATTGTATGTATGCAATATTTGGGAGTAGATGAGAGATTGAGAGGTTAAAAAATAGAAAATGGAGAATGAGAGTGTGTGAAATTTGAGAAGGTTTTGGAGTAGATTTGAGCAGGTTGTGTGAGCATATTTGAGCAGGTTTTGGAGCAGATTTGAGTAGGTTATGTGAGCAGATTTAATCAGGTTTTGGAGCAAATTTGAGCAGGTTGTGTGAGCATATTTGAGTAGGTTTTGGAGTAGACTTGAGCAGGTTGTGTGAGAATATTTGAGTAGGATTTGTGAGCATATTTGAGAGAAGATTTGAGTATTTGTGAGTATATTTGGAGTAGTTTTGATAGTACAGGGGATTGGTGTCTCCTATGGATTGGTGTCCATAAACAAGAGAAGAGGGGATTGGTGTCTCCTGTGGGTTGGTTCCCACGAACATTGTAATAAGGGATTGGTGTCTCCTATGGGTTGGTGCCCATGAAATTTATTGAAGAAATTTATAAGCAATATTTCTCCATGGATGTAGCCCATATTGGGTGAACCACGTTAAATATGTGTCTCTTATGTGTGTGGTGATTTGTGCATTGTTTCATTATTGCAATTGATAATATTTGAAGTTATTGCTTTGGAAAGAAAAGTAAAAGTTTTATCTTATACTGTTCACCCCCCTCTCAGTATAAGCTTGTGTTCTTCAATTGGTATCAGAGTAGGTTCCTTCGTGAAAGCCTAACAACTTGAAGGAAGATCTTACAAGAACACACATGGCCACTGAGGAGAAAGAAGATGTCCCTATGGTTGAAATCAAAGAGAGAGATCCAAAAAATGGAGAGGAAGCCATGGTTGACATAGAAGAGGAACTTATTGTTGCTCTTGAAGAATTGAAAAGGGTTAGAAAGAAGAATTCAAGATTGAAGGCTCAAGTACAAGAGGATGAGGAAACAAAGACAAAGCTTCTACTAGATCTCACCGATTTAAAAGTGAAGGTTGAAGAGGCAAAGAGAATTGAAGAAGTTATGGTTGAGCAATTAAAGGCAAAGGAGCTAGAATGTGAAAAATTGGAATATGAGGTTGTCTCTCTAAGAAAGGAAGTGGAAAAATCTAAGGATAAGTTACAACAAAGTATGAGGTTTGAGAAAAGCACAAAAATATTGGATGATATTATCAAAGCATAGAGACTTTCAGGTATAAATACTGGACTTGGTTTTGAAGAAGGTCAAGAGAAATAGAAAGAGGAGTCAAGCTCAAAAGGAACAAAGACATCAAAGAAAATAAGTAAAGAAGAGCCCATGACCTACGCTGATGTATTGAAAAGTGAAAGCATCAAGGAGGAAGAAAACAAAGAATCATCATGGACAAAAGTCAATCACAGAAACCATAATGAAAGAACCATGCGACCATATCATCCAAGGCAATCAAACAGGTTTCAATATTTCTTCCATGGTTATTGTTTTTGTGTAACAAATATGGTCATAAAGTTGTACATTGCATGGTCCATGTGAAAAATGATGTTGGCTTCATCAATAGAAATTTCAATTCATTTGCACCTCTCATGGATTACGATATCATTTGTTATAAATGTGATAATTTTGGGCACAAAGCTAAATGGTGTAGAACAATGTTTCCTAAATCAAGCAAGAAGGAGGAAGGTCAAACAGTTCAGAAGGAGATGTCCTCAAAAGTTTGGAAAAAGAAAAAGGAACAAGAAAAAGAAAAATCCATGTTAGTACAAATGACTCTTCATGTGCAAAATGAAGGAAATCAATGGTACATTGATAGTGGTTGTTCAAGCCATATGACAGGTGACAAAAGTAAATTTCTCTCTCTCAAGGAAATAAATGGAGGAACAATGAAATTTGGTGATAATGCTTCTGCCAAAATTGTTGGAAAAGGGACTTTGAGTTTGGATAATGGAAGATCAAGGACAAAAAATGTATTATATGTTGAAGGATTGAAGCACAATCTACTAAGTGTAAGTCAACTATGTGATCAAGGGCATACACTCACATTTCACCCAAATGGATGTGAGATCAAGAAATCCAAGATAGGAAAGCTTATTGCAGATGCCAGTAGAACTACAAACAATCTCTACATGTTGAGAGAAATTAAGGGAGAAAAATGCTTTTTATCACAAGAGGATGAGAGCTGGTTATGGCATAGAAGAATGGGTCACCTGAAATTTGACAACATAGTGAAAATAAGCAACAAACAGGCAATCAGATATTTACCCAAAATAGCAAAACCCCCAAGCATGATTTGTGCACAATGCCAACATGGTAAGAAAACAAGATCAAGTTTCAAATCAAAGGAGTTTTCTTCATCCAAGCCTTTGGAGCTAGTTCACACCGATCTGTGTGGTCCTACAAGGACAAAGAGTTTACAAGGTGAAAATTACTTCATGTTATTTATTGATGATTTCTCTAGAATGACTTGGGTAACATTCTTAAAAGAAAAATCAGAAGCATTTGAAAAGTTCAAGGTATTCAAGGCACTTGTAGAAAATGAAACAGGCAAAAATATCAAGTGTCTAAGATCAGATAGAGGAGGTGAATTCACTTCAGGTGAATTTGTAGAATTCTGTGAACAACATGGAATCAAGAGATAATACTCAGCAGCAAGAACTCCACAACAGAATGGAGTAGTTGAAAGGAAAAATAAAACTATTCAGGGTATGGCCAGGGCTATGCTAAATGAGTCTAAGATTTCTGATGCTTTTTGGAGAGAGGTAATTCATACAACTATTTATATCATCAATAGAGCTCAAATAAGAGTAAATCACCACAAAACCCCGTATGAGCTTTGGAAGGGAAGACCAACTACTATGAAGTACTTCAAAATTTTTGGAAGTAAATGCTACATTAGACGAGAAGAGAAAAATTTGGGTAAGTTTGATTCCAGGTGTGATGAGGGTATCTTCCTTGGATACTCCACTAAGAGCAAAGCCTATAGATGCTACAATAAAAGATCACATACAATTGTGGAAAGTGCAAATGTAAGAGTTGATGAAGAAATAGATCCAAGAGAACCAGCTCAAGAGATTGTGTATCAAGAAGGAGAAAGTTGCAAAGAAGAAGAAGGTGAAGAAACTGAAGAAGATGAGACACTCTCAAGAAAGGCATCACCTAAGACACCATCCAGGTATGTGCAAAAGAACCATCCAAGAGAACTGATTATTGGGAATCTAGATGAGAGACAGACAAGGAGGAAGATAACAGGAACAAGTGAACATGCAAATTTTTCTTTGCTATCTAAAGTTGAGCCCAAGAATTTCAATGAAGCAAGTGAAGATAAATATTGGATTAAGGCAATGGAAGAAGAGTTAGACCAAATAGAAAAGAGTGAGACTTGGGAACTTGTTCCACATCCAAAAGACAAGAATGTAATTGGCACCAAATGGGTCTACAAAAATAAGTTGAATGAAGATGGTCAGGTTGTCAGAAAAAAAGCAAGACTTGTGTGCAAAGGCTATGCACAAGTTGAGGGGATTGATTTTGAAGAGACATTTGCTCCTATTGCACGTCTTGAGGCCATAAGAATGTTCTTGGATTTCTCAAGTTTCAGAAACTTCAAAGTGTACCAAATGGATGTAAAATCAACATTTCTTAATGGTTACTTAGAGGAAGAGGTCTACATTGAGCAACCAGATGGTTTCAGCTTGACAGATAAGTCAGACTATGTATGCAAATTAAAGAAGGCTCTCTATGGACTAAAGCAAGCCCCTAGGGCTTGGTACTCAAGGTTGGATAAATATCTTCAAGAATAGGGTTTCAAAAAAGGTATAGTGGATAGCAATCTATACATCAAAAATGAAGGAAATGACTTGTTGATTGTAGTGGTCTATGTGGATGATATCATTTTTGGAGGCAGTAATGACAAGATGTGTCAAAAATTTGCAAAGTGTATGCAAAATGAATTTGAGATGTCAATGCTTGGTGAGTTGTCTTTCTTTCTTGGTTTGCAAATTTCACAATCAGATAAAGGTATATTTCTCTCTCAGACCAAGTATGTAAAAGAAATGTTGAAAAAATTTAGGATGGAGGATTGCAATCCTGTGAGTACCCCCATGATTACAGGATGTAAGTTAAGTAAATATGATGAGTCTCCTGAGGTAAATCAAACATTGTATAGATCCATGATTGGAAGTTTACTGTATGTCACAACTACAAGGCCAGATATAATGCAGGCAGTCGGATTGGTGGCAAGATTTCAAGATGCACCAAAAGAAACACATGTACAGGCAGTAAAAAGGATCTTTAAGTATTTGAAAGGAACTATGGAGTTTGGACTATGGTATCCCAGATGCAATAATTTCACTCTCACTGCATATACAGATGCAGATTGGGCAGGCAGTGTTGATGACAGAAAAAGCACAAGTGGAGGAGCATTTTTTCTTGGAGATTGTTTGGTCTCTTGGCTAAGTAAGAAACAAGCATCAATATCCTTATCTACTGCAGAGGTAGAGTATATTGCAGCAGTTGCCTATTGCACATAGGTTTTATGGATGAAATAAACTTTAAGTGATTTCAAAATTAAGCATGAGCATCTGATCTCCATACTTTGTGATAATACAAGTGCCATCAATATTTCAAAGAATCCGGTGATGCATTCAAGGACCAAGCATATTCCAATCAAATATCATTTTTTGAGAGAGCAAGTGGTTGATCAACAAGTTAAGTTGGAATATGTTGCTACAAAGGAACAAATTGCTGACATCTTTACCAAACCACTACCAAAGGAGACTTTTGAGTATCTCAGAAGTAAGTTGGGAGTAGTTTTACTCCCATATCAAAATTGAACACCTCAAAAAGGAGGTGGTAAGGGGGCTGTGTTAAGTATCTTATTTTTAGCCCCAAGGAGCCCTTTGCCATTGATGTCAAAGGGGGAGAATTTAGTAAGGGGGAGCAACTTGTCAAGGGGAGCAGATTGTGAATCCAGTTGCAGTAAAAGAATTTTTTTTGTAGGGTTGCCATCAATGACAAAGGGGGAGATTGTTAGAAATATTGAGTTGTCATTGATGTCAAAGGTGCATGGTATTCAAGGTAGAAATATTCTTCAAGGGTGATAAGTTTATAAGGTTGGACAATATATCAATAATGTTAGAGATGGACTTGATAAATAGCAAACAAGGGAAATCATCCAAGGCAAAGATATATTTCAAGAGAAGCAAGGAAAGTATATTTCAAAGCAAGGCAAATATATTATAATATTTAAAAGAGAAGGACAAAGGTTTGGACAAAGGCTTGAAATATTATAAAGAGAAGGACAAAGGTTGGGACAAAGGTTTGACATATTTAAATCAAAGGATTTAAATATATAAGAGTTTAAAAGTTAAATATTATAATATTTAAATCATAGATTTAAATATTATAACCTAAAGTGTTTGAAAAATAAAATGCGTCGACATCTTTGGAGAAGATATAAAGTTGAAAGCAAATAATAAGAGTCAACCTCCTTGATGAAATCAAAGACAATGGGAAACGTATAAATATGAGGTATTATTTCACCTTTGTGATGTGCAATAATCGATTAATCCATCGTGGTGAGTGCAAGCGACAGACAGAGGAGAAGAGCAACAAAAAATTGATGGCAACGAAAGACAAGGATAAATATTATATTGTGCCCCTTTGGTTTCACCTACTGGGATAGCCCAATCAATTGTCTAGCTTGCATGGAGCGCTGCTATGCAGGAGGTTAGAGGGTCGAATCTCTTTGACATCATTTTGCTATGGTTTTGATGTTTGAGGGAGTGCAAAGACAAGGATAAAAATTATATCGTACCCCTTTGGTTTCACCTACTGGGATAGCCCAGAAGATTATCTAGCTTGCGTGGAGCACTGCTGTGCAGGAGGTTAGGAGGTTGAATCTCTTCGATGTTGTTTTGCTAAAGAAGTTGAGATAGAGCTATAAGGAGTCAAATATTCGTGCACCCCTTTTAGGTTTCACCTGTTGTGGTAGCACAGCTGGTCACGAGCGCTTGTGAGGGCGCTGCACCTCTAGAGGATAGGGGATCGAATCCCGTCGTGGTTGTGCAAGGTATTTAAAGTTTTATTTTATAAAATTTAATAAAGGGAGAAATAAGGGTCATGGTGCTAGTGTAGAATTTTATTTTTTGCATATTAAATAAAGGGGAGATATAAGGGTTATGATGTTAGTATAAGGTTTCATTTTTGAAAATTAATAAAAGGAGATATAAGGGTTTTAGTTGTTAATAAAGCTTTACATTGTGAGTTTCAAAAAGGGAGATATAAGGAGTTATTTTTAAGATTTATTGTGTATGTTTTTGATAAGGATTTTTAAAGTGGTTGATTTGATATTTTTTTTGGTAGATAAGATACTATAGCATTAATACCGGGTTTTACAGGTTGACCCAAAACCTTTTACAAAAATCAGCCCAGGGCTATTGATGAACGTCCTTACTAAGGATCCTATATATGTAAAATCTACATGCCACTAAAGCCATTACATCTGGTAAGGTACATAGCCTGTTATCAAAAAGAAACTTCCATACAACATTTTGGGTATACCCCGAGAAAACACACCTGCATCATAATTACAAAAAAATAAACTGACACAGATCCCTTCCTTGAAATAGTGGAGAAACAAAAAGTTGTAGACACACATAGCAGAGTACTGAAAAACTCCCACAAGCTCTGTATTGACAGTTACTCTTAATAATTATTTAGTAATTGCTTTCTTCCATATATGAAATGCTTTGGGACCACATCCCGTCTTGGCCAATCAGCCTTGGAGAAGTGAACCTGCTAGCTAGATTTATGGTGGTGGCTATCTGGTGGTCCACATGGCTCTGGTTTGAAGTCTTAAATTGCCATTTATTTCCTGCCTTGTGATTATCAACCAAACTCAAATTACTAAGATGACTAGGAGCCATGTTATCTGACATGTTACTGTCCCAATTAGTCTTTGTGGTATTTCCAAGAAACATCCACCAAGACTGACAACTCGAATAATTTTTATTGTGAGTCCATTTCAAAAAAGAGATGGGAATACTCATAGCCTTCGAACTTACAGTGCCTTCCCTATTGATAAATTCGACTATCATTCTTGGAATTCTTATTGAATAAGCTCCTCTACTTCACTCGGTACACCGTGTTCCCATTTGAAAAGTCCGTCACCATAGACACCCAAATTGGCCAGCTTATCAATAACTTTTTTAGCTTCTCGAAAGACATGTTGGGATTTTTTGTCCTGTCTTCCCTGAAAAAGGATCCTAGCCTCTTCAAAAATTGTTTTAATCCTCTAAGGAGGTGTTTTCCAATTATTGAGGATATTTATAACATGCATACAGTCTCCTTCTATGATTAAATTGCCTTATAAGTCTTGAGTCATTTTAAGTCCTCTCCACATAGCTCTAGCTTCAGCTTCGTTGTTCATCCTTGTTCCCAAATATTTGGAAAATGCATCATATTCCCATTATGATCTCGCACAATAACTCTAGTGCCTACTCTTCCAGGATTGTCCTTAGTTGCTCCATCAAAATTAAGCTTAAACCAACTCATAGGAGGTGGGGACCACTTAAAATTGGCTCTGGGGTTGACTACCCTAGGCACAGACTCATCTAACAAAGTTAATCTTTAATATTGAGCAATCGTGGTCTCCTGTAGATGAGGTTTATGGCTATCAAAAGGGATAAGGTTCACATTCTCATTGGAAAAGGATAGGATCCTGGCAATGATAGTTTGATGATCATGGATAGACTCATTAAAGACTCTATGTTTCCTTTCTAACCACACCTACCAAAGATAGTGATTGAGATAAATTTTCCACATGTATCTAAGTATTTGGTTTGAAAAGGGGCGAGGCCACTAGATGAAAAAATCAAGTACAATGGCTGGTTTAACCTAGGAAGTATTGAAGGCCTAAAAAACCCCACTTAGGATAGTCAAGGAAAAAGGGCACTCAAGGAAAATATAATAAATGGTCTCCCAATTAGCCCTGCATAGATAACAATTATTAGTGATACAAATACCTTTATGCATCATATTATCAATGGTTAGAATTCTTCCATGGATAACCAACCATGAAAAGACTACAATTTTTGGAATTAAATTTTTTATCCAAACTAAGTCCTTTATCTTCATCATCAAGCAGAAGCTTGTAAGTTGATTTAACAGTGAATAACCCATTTTTCGTAGGAGCCCAGGTCACTTGATCTTCCTTAGGTCTCATGGGGATAAAATGTTGCCCGATAATGTTACAAATATCATTTGATTCCACTTTAAATCCTTGAATCCTTATTTATTTCCACTTCATTCTACCTCTATCCTCAACCATATAATCAGAGAATTTTCTACCAATGAGTTCTTCCGTGATATATCTGATTCGGGCTAATATAGGATATTGCGTCAGTGGTTTGTCCTTAGCCCACCTGTAATTCTAGAAATTTATCCTCTCACCATTTCCTAAAACCCATCTTAAACATTTTTTATGATTTTATTACAATTGAGAATTGCTTTCCAAAAAGTACAACCTTTGATTGGAACTGAGTCACTTAGAAATTCCATATTTTGAAGATACTTTCATTTGATGATAGTTGTCCATTCATTTTCTTCACCAGAAATGAGGCACCACGCCTGCTTAGCTAGTAAAGCTAAATTCATATGAGCAATTCTCCTCAGACCTATGCCCCGATTTTTCTTGGGTCTGCACACTTTGGTCCATCCTACAAGGTGTATCATTTTTTTCTCCTCTGATCCAGTCCATAAAAATTCTTTTTGGAGTTTCTCAATTTTTTGGAAAACCTTCATAGGGGCTTTGAAAATAGAGAGGAAATAGACTGGAATGCTCTGAAGAGAGGCCTTAGTGAGGGTCATCTTTCTTGCTTGAGATAGAAGATGACCTTTCCATCCAGAAAGTTTTTTTTGAATTCTTTCAATAACCTTGTCCCACATTGACTCTCTCGGAGAAATAATGAAAATAGAGAGACCAAGATACGAAGTGGGGAGGTTTGCTATATCACACCCTAAAATTTTGCAATCCTTCCTTGTCTCTGAATGGGGGTGTTCAAGAAATATAACTTGATTTTACTAAAATTATCTTTTTGACCAACAGTGTCCTCGTAGAGTTACAGGATGTATTTAATTTTTTGGCCTCAACCACCGACGCCTTAGTCAATAGAAGGGTATCATCAACAAATTGTTGGTGAGAAACAACCCTAGTGAGATATTTTGCCTTGATTCCTGATATTAGCCTTGAACTGCAAGTATTTTTGATGGTTCTGCCTAAATATTCTACCACAATGATGAATAACATGGGGCTGATAGGGTCCCCCTACCAAATTCCTCTGCAACTTTAAAAGTAACCAGTAGTTGTTCCATTAACCAAAATTGAGAACTATACTTTAGAAACACATTATTTGATAAAATTAACCCATTGGTGGTGAAAACAAAACTTAAGGAGGACAACAATAAGAAAGTCCCAATTTAGCCTATCAAATACTTTGTTCATATCAAGCTTGAGGGCAAAAACAGACCTGTTAGTCTTATGAGTAGAGTGCAGAGCTTCATGAACTGTGATAAATCCATCCAAGATTGACTTGCCCTAGAAAAATCTTCCCTGGCATGGATCTATTATGCGGGGTAGAACATCTCTCATTCTATTTGCAATGGCTTTAGTTATGATCTTGTAAGAAACATTGCACAGATTGATTGGCCTAAAGTCAGCCATAGATTTAGGGTTTTGCTTCTTAGGAATTAAAGAAATAAAAGTAGAGTTGAGACCTTTTGGGATATGATTGCTTGCTTGGAATTATCTGACAAAAAAAATTACATCCTCACTTACGATGTCCTAAAAATATTGATAGAAATGAGGGGCAAAGCCATCGGGTCCCGGGCTTTGTATGGCTCCATGCTAAACAAGGCTTCCTTAATTTCCTCATCAAAAAAGGGAGCTAGAAGTTTAAGGTTTATATCCTCATTTATTATACTAGGAATGGATTGCAAGAGAATATTTTTGGCCTCCTCATTGCACTGTGATTCCTGACCAAGGATAGAATTGAAATAAGTAACTACCTCCTTTATGATTTCTGTTAAGTCCTGAGTAATAGAACCATCTACTTTTTTTAAAATTTTTATCTTGTTATTGCTTCTGTTTCTAAGTGTGGTGATGTGAAAAAACTTGGAATTTGAATCTCCATATTTAAACCAAAGAGCCCTTGATTTTTACCTCCAATAGATTTCCTCACAGGCCAAAATGTTATGAAACTCTACTGGTTTTGTCCGTTCCTCCTGCCTAGTAGTTTCATCAGCATCACCATGTTGAATCCTCTGATCAATTATATTCAAACTTTCAACAACCTATTTTTTATTTTCAAAGAGGTTCCCAATGACCTCTTTGTTCCAAATTCGAAGATTTTCCTTAAGAAACTTTAATTTTCCAACAATTTTAAAATCTACACTACCCCTAACAGGCTGCTGCCACCACTGAAATAAGTTATCTCTGAAACTGGAATGTTTGATCCACATAGATTGAAATATGAAAGGTTTCTTGAAGGATAGAGAGTTAGGGATCTCTAAAAAATAGGATTATGATCAGAGGTAATTTTAGGAAGGGATTGCAGGGTAGAATCACCGAATAGATTTGTAGCCTCCTTTGATAGAAAAACCTGTCAAGCCTTTCTTAAATGAGATGACACCCTATCCGCCGATTGCTCCAAGTATAATTCACTCCTCTAAGTTTTACATCCATCAACATGTTTGAGTTCAAAAAGTTATTAAACTCATTCATGCTCCTGATAGGTGGTTCATTTCCACCCATTTTTTTTGAAGCGTAAAGAGGAGTGTTAAAATCCCCAGCCAGAATCCAAGGGACATTATGGAAGATTTCACTCAAATTGCCTAAGTACTCCCACAGTGGAGCTCTCCCTTGAATTGAAGTTGGGGTATAAATATTTGTAAGGATCCATGACCTGTTGATGTTTATTTGCTTAAATAAAATACTAATAATCCTATCATTTTTTCGAATAATGGTGCCTTCTACTATCTGAGGATCCCACAAAGTCATAAGGCCTCCAGATGCTCCTCTGGATGATTTGCAAAACATCTCCCCTTGATTCCAGATTTTTTTGCTACTTTTTTTGACTGAATATCATTAGATTTTGTTTATAGTTGATTTGATATTTATTCAAGAAAGGAAAAAGAGAATTACTAACTAGATTTTGAAGGGACAAACAAAAGAAAAAATATTTTTGTCAAGACAAGTTTGGAAAGATCATGCAAAAGAAGATCATCATCATTGAGGTAGATTTAGAGGTATGGTGATTTAATTTCTTTCTCAAAGTGGTTTTGTTTAAGGAAAATAATTTTGTTGTCATATAGTGGGAGGTATAAGGAATTATTGGATGTGCATTATTTTGATTGAATTTGGAGTAAATGTGCAAAGGATTTAGATCATATTTGTAAGCAAATTTATGCATTGGTTTTTGATTGAATTTGGGAGTAGATGAGCATGGCAGATTGGTGGATTGTTATGTTTGATTTTGAAAATAGATGAGCATTGTATGTATGTAAGATTTAGGAGTATATGACCATATTTGAGCAGGTTATGTGAGCAGATTTAAGTAGGTTTTGGAGAAGATTTCAACAAGTTGTGTGAGCAAATTTGAGCAGGTTTTGGAGCAGATTTGAGTAGGTTGTATGAGCATATTTAAGTAGGTTTTGGAGTATATTTGATAAGGTTGTGTGAGCATATTTAAGCAGGTTTTGGAGAATATTTGATAAGGTTGTGTGAGAATATTTGAGCAGGTTTTGGAGTAGACATGAGCAAGTTGTGTGAGTATATTTGAGTAGGTTTTGTGAGCGGATTTGAGAGTATATTTGAGCATGATTTATGAGCATATTTGGAGTAGTTTTGAGAGTAGAGGGGATTGGTGTATCCTTTGGATTGGTTTCCATGAACAAGAGTAGAGGGGATTGGTGTCTCCTGTGGGTTGTAAGCAATATTTCTCCGTGGATGTAGCCCATATTGGGTGAACAATGTTAAATATGTGTCTCTTATGTGTATGGTGATTTGTGCATTGTTTCATTATTACGACTGATAATTTTTGAATTTATTTATTTGGAAAGAAAATTAAACATTTTATCTTATACTGTTCATCCCCCCTCTCAGTATATGCTTGTGTTATTCAAAAACATGGAGCAAATGCAAGCAAGGAGCAAGATTCATGTTTTCTTGTTTTAGATATTTAGAGAAATTAAAAAATAAAGGATTTTTATGAGGAAAACCTAAGTAGCATGGAGGGAATTTTACTTATAAAATACCTAACTATAAGTAAGGAAAATAAAAGTGAAAGTGGGGATTGAATTCAAATTACTCCATGAATTTTCTTCTTAAATGTATTTTTCTCATTAAGTTTTCACTCTATCTGTGGTAGCCCCATCATTAGGAGGAGATATTCCTTATATTTAAGGCCATGGAGTAAAAAATAATTATGCAGAAAGAAACTTTAAAATATTTCTAGTCTAAGTTAGAATTTTTGTACTTCCATATTAGCTTATCAATAAGAAATGTTTAAAGAATATTGGTAATACTATAGGGTTATTTGTCTTGGAGGGACCAACTACTAAGGAGAAAAAGCATGTTGTATATACCACGATATGTGTTGCAAAAAATATTTAAAAACCATTGCCAAAATCATTAAGATTAAATATTGATTAACGGAATATGATCAAGTGGATTATGAAAATATTGCATTTTGATACCAAAATTGTTATGATACTAGACGTATGGAAAGAGATTGCAAAGTGAAAAAAATGGAGAAAAGGACAAAAACATTGGTCATGAGATAAAATTCAAGTTGAAACAAGTAGAACATGCTCTATTAGAAGTTGGATTACATCAAGGATTTTCCACTCTAAAAAAAGTGGCAATAAATCCCCTACATATCATTAGATGGTAAAGGCCATCACGGTTCACATGGATAAACCATTAGAAGAAATACAGAAGGATATAAGATATGAGGAAGTATAATATGTATGGTCAAACTCAAAAGGAAATAAAGGTATGAAGGAATATGCAGAGGTAAATTTTAAACAAATAAAGTGGAAAAACTAAGTATAATCTAGGTAAACAAATAATAGTTTTGTCTAGTATAAAATCCTCTTCCTCCAATAAAAATAAAATTAGTGTATATTTTATCCCTTTCACTATAGGGTTTTAAGAGTAGCATAATAAAGAAATAAATATTGAGAAAATACATTAAAATTTAGTGTTTAGGTCAACATGAAAAATTAAGTACTATAGAGGATGATCCTTGCACTTTAGGGATTCTAAAGCAACATAAAGAAGAAATTGGTGATGTTCTTCCTTACATTTTAAATTCTCTAGGGTAGAATAAACCTACTAATGATTAGTATCATTATGATTAGTTTAGAAAAATATAAGAGATTGATGAATATGGAAGTTTTGGTGGGAATGGAAAAGGGAGAAGAAGACCCCTAAAATAAGAAAAAAGAGAAAAAAATTGGATTCATATCAATATGGGAGAGCAAAATTAAATATCACAATTATTACAAAGAAGTAGGCCCACAAATAAAAATAAAAAGTGATGATGAAAATGGTATCTTGGAATATCATGATTATGAATAATACCCCTAAAAAGAGTTATGACGGAATTTAAAGGTTGTCACTTTTGTTTTAATACAAGAAACAAAAGTAAGGAATGCAACAATGCATTCAAAAATACTTAGAATATGGGTGATTGTATGACAGTTTCTTTTGTAGGATATTCAAGAAGTATTGCAACAATATTGGATTAACATAAACAAGTTTGGAAAATTATTAGAAGTAAAAATTAGTTGGGTTGTTGGTCTTTTTACAAGAAAAATAAAAATATCAAAGTTAAGGTAATAAATATGTATGCTCTAGATATAGTTACTTTTTGTGAAATATGTTGGAAGAACCTTAGTTTATTATGTCAAATTCAATGATGATTTATAATTATGATCTATGTATTCTTGGTGGACATTTCAACAAAAGTTTTTCTCCTAAACCAACAAGGTGGTGCTCTTGGATTGTCTAACCAAGTGGGTAATTTACTTCATTTATCAATTCAAATGAGCTTTGGTATGTTAATCCTTCAATATTTTAATATACATGTGCTAATAGATGTATTGGGAAAACTCATATAGAAAAAAATTGGACCAATTTGTGTTATCTAATATATAGTTGCAATTAGAACATATAATCTCTTTAGATATTTTATTGTGACCAGGATTAGATCATATACTCATTCTCTTAAAATATGATTTACGTAATAATGATCATCAAAATTCATTTTGATTTTGGCTTGTATGGCTTCAAGACCTTGATTTCTTCCACATGGTTATGTTATGGTTCGATAAAGAAAGATTTGAAAAATCATATATGTATAATTTTATTTAAAATATGAAATATTTAAAGGGGCAATGAAAATTTAGAATTACACATATTTTGGTTGCATATTAAAAAAAAGAAAAAATTAAATCAAAGCTCAACAATATACAAGAGATAGTAGGAATGAATGGAAAATACCAAGAAAGTTATGTGTAAAAAAAATAATTATTTTATGATTATCATTGAGTATTAAAAAAGGAATATTCATATCAGCCCAAAAAATCTAGGGAGATATGCCTTAAGGGGACATAAACACCATTTTTTTATGCTACAAAAAAAATATATTTGTCTTGTCATAGAATCAAAAATATTTTGACTATAGATGGAAGAAATATTAAGGAAGAAGATATCAAGAAGGAAATAATTAATTATTTCAAAGATATTTTATCATATATTGGAAAATTTAAGGAGGCTCAAGATAAGATTTTAAAAAATATCCCATCAATTGTCTCATAAGGATAGAATGAAAGCTTGACAAGGATTATCTATATGAACGAGTTGTAGGAGGCAATTGTCTCTTTCCATCCTAACAAGGCACTTGGCCCTAATGGATTTCATACGTTTTATTTCAATAAAATTTGGAAACTTCTAAAGAGTGATATGTTGGTTGTGGTTGAAGATACTATGATAAAGAAGGCTACAATAATTGAGATCAATGCCACCTTTATTGCATTAATTTTCAAGAAAAATGAGACAAAATATTTTGATAATTTTAACCTAGTAAGCCTTTGTAATATGATTTATGAGATAATTAAAAAAATTATGGCAAATATGTTGAGAAAAATTCTAAAGTGTTGTTTCATAGGAATATGGTGGTTTTATTTATGGAAAACAAATTATTTATGGTTTACTTATTTCACAAGAGGCCATACAATCTTTTTATTCCACAAAAAAAATGTATGCTTGTAAATTTAGATATGACCAAAGCATGTGATAGGGTTTGTTGGAGTTTTGAACATGATATTCTAAGAAAATTTGAATTTGATCAATGTTGGTATGAATGAATTGGATTTTATTATAGTACCCTAAAATATTCAATTCTAATCAACGAATCCCCCAATGGATACTTTGAATCATCCCATGGACTTCGCCAAGGTGACCCATTATCTTCTTATCTATTTATTATTATTGCTAATACACTAGGGAGAGATATTTAAAGAAAAATAAAAAAATAAATAAAAAGAATTCAAGTTACAATAAATTGTCACTTTGAGTCTCGTCTCTAATCTATTGATCATACTTTTCTTTGAATTTCATATATAATCTATTGATCATACTTTTCTTTTGTATCATCCCTCGATCAATGAGGACATGTAGTTTAAATCAATATTATTATGCTATGAGAAGAATGTTAGATAACTAGTTAATACTATAAATTCTAAGACCTTTCTACTAACACTACCCTAGATTTACAACAAATTTTAAAGATTTTAGAGTTTAAAATGTTAAAATTACCATTAACGTATTTGGGTATTCATTTGTCTCATAGAGGAAAGAAGAAGAAACTTTGGGACTCAATTTTGGATTGAATAAAATACTATTTGGTAGGTTGGAAAGCTATTTTTTAACCATGGATGGAAGGCTAAAATTCACATAGACTACATGGCAAGATTAAAACTTGATTAGTCTAAGGGTTGTACTTTGGAACTCCAAATAAGAGGTCCAACGTTTAAATACAACTAGGGGTAGGGTTGTACATCATGTTTTGGTAACTAGAGTCTAGTTAGATTAAAACATATAAAACATCCTTTATGAGGATCATCCCATATGGCCTATGGCCTCATGGATGTTTAAAAATAGTTTACTTCATTCCTATATATGATGTCACTTTGAAATTTTTTAGTAGATATAGCATCCAAAGTTTATAAACACTACACCAAAAAATGGCTTTAATGGTGGCTAAATTAAGACGATTTTTTACAATGGTAAAAAAATACCCTAATAGATCCTAAGAGGGCAATTTATAACTACCCTCTTAGGATAACCGCCCTCTTAGGGTCACCATAAGAGGACGGTTGTAAAATGCCCTCATAGGACTAAGATGATGGTTATAAACCATCATCTTAGGGGTCAGATTAAAATAATAGTTATAAACCGCCGTCGTAGGGTGATCTAAGAGGGTGGTTTATAACCACCTTCTTAAGGTTAAGAGGGTGGTTTATAACCACCATCTTAGGGAAACCCAAATTGTTTTGGGTTCCCCTATGAGGGTGGTTATAAACCACCATTTTATCCTTAAGAGGGTGGTTATAAACCACCTTCTTAGATGCGGTTTAGGTTTTTTTCAATATGCGGACTTAAATCCTAGTGTGGTGACATCATTGTTTCTTTGAAGTTTCATAAATAGACAGTCTACCACACCTTAGCTACTGCAACCAGTCCATCACACCTTAGCTTCTACAGCCTCCACATCGTGCTTTAGCTACTCTAACCTCCACGCTGTGCCTTAGCTACTATAATCGCCACACCTTAGCTACTACAACCATCGTGCCTTAGCTACTATAGCCGTTGTGCCTTAGCTATTGCAACTTCCACACTACACCTTAGCTACTGTAACCTCCACACCATGCCTTAGCTACTATAATCTCCACATTGTGCACACAACCTAGGGCTCTCGGGCTTTGATTTGTGCTATTCATTTTTTGGCTAGGATTTGCCCTAAAATTTCTTTGAAATTTCTAGGGCTCCTGAGCTTTGATTCATGCTATTCATTTTTTGGCTGGGGTTTGCCCTGAAATTTATCTGAAACTTCTACTAATTTACCCAAAATGGTGAGAGATGAGGGTCAAATCCGAAGGCACATAATGGGGCATGAAGACAAAGATAAGGTTAGTTAGGTTTAGTGAATTTTGCATTATTTTAGGTATTTTTATGATTAGGGTTTGGAATTTTTTGTTTGTAATGTTGTGTTTATGCATGATATTTATAAAATTTAAACCCTAGCTTAAAACCTAGATTAAAATTTAAACCCTAATGTTGTGTTTATTCAAGAGGGTCTTTATATTAAAATTAAGTCACCATTTTTAAGTTTAATTTCATCTTGTTCATGACATTGCAATATGAAATCTTGTTTATTTACAAAACAAACTCAGAAATAAACCAATTATTATGGGGAAAAAACACATATTATTTTTTGTGGTTTAAGTGTAAACAAAAATCACCTACTTAATGTCTCCATACAATAAATCCCCACATATCATTATAGATTTGAAATTATAGTCTCTTGGTCTTGCTTTGATGTAAGGCATTGATACCAATAATCTTTCATTAGGGACAGATGGTCTCTTTGAAAGTTCGTCACTCGATGTTTTTTTGGTATTGATAAAACATGGAGCTATCCACTGGTGCGTATCCCTAATAAATTCAAAGGATATTACATTTAGATTTTTCCAAAATTTGCCATGATGGCAAACTACTATGAAGGTATATATCTTTCTTATTATACTATTAATTGCATATTTACAATACCCTTGATAAAAATATTATACATCCTCAACTTATGGGGACAACCTTCCATTAGATTATACATATTGTAATATATAGTAAACACACTAACAATTTAAATGCAAGATCCACATACTATTTTCTGAACCACTACTCTTGTCACCGCATCCAACCCTCCCAGGACTTGTGATATGAGAAAGACTTGAAGAAACTTCACTGATAGAGAAAATAAATAGTGAGACATAAGTGATAATAAAACAGGATCTTACTCTATTTTATCATTTACAGAGGAAATAATTGCATCATGCAATATTAACCATATATAATTGATCATCTAGAGAGTCCTCTATCATAGAATCCTCATTCTTTGTGATGAACAACCCAACAAGAATTGGTATCCAATACTTCTGAGCTATTTCTAAGATAAGCTAAGCAATTTAATCTGTTTATGATGACTGTTGACCTCCAGTTTCTTCATTCTCTAAAGTTCTTTCCATAATACAGGTAACTCCACCTTGGGCTTAGACACATTGGCAAGTCTCAATTTACCATGAGCTTGGTGAAAGGGTTGAAACCCATTAAAGTACACAATTGAACTATTAATACAAGTTAAAATAAAATCTATCCCTTACTCACACAAGGAGGTTTCACACATCCAAGAGGTATGCTGGCTTGGCCATGATTTAAAATATACCTTTATATCTTACTTAGTTCAACTTGTTATGCAACACAAAGAGTGTTGATAACAAAGTATTTAGTGTCAAATACCCACAATGGCATTATGAACATCATGTCTGGTGTGGGATACACCAAATTCTTGTTAGGCTTTAGTATTAATTTTTTTTGCTTTCAATTTCTCCATATCCCATGCTTCACCTAAGAAATGGCATTTAATCAACATCCTAATCATTTCATTCAAGAGTTTCTTAGCCAAATCCACTTCAAAGTTCATCCAACACCCATAAATGATTCTATGATCAGATTGAATTTTGGTGTAATTGAATTTATCAGATTCCAGACCAACAGATTCCTCTCCCTGCATTGACACTTACCCTCATCTTTTTATGGATATTTTTTGTGGCGTTTAGGCTCATATTTATCTTTTCATGCTAAAATACTCATGGAAATCAAACCATCCTAACATACTCTCAAGTGCCTTCATCAATAAAATTACAAGAGAGGAATTATTAGCACTCATGGCTTTCACTAGAGAAATTCCAAAAAAAACAGTAATATGTGCTAGACACAACCCTTAGATTTTTACCTTTTTTTAAGCACTAAATGTAGACCCTAATAAACTAACTGAAACAAGATAGAGATTTTACTTGCCTATTGGGCTTGTGGCAAGCGGTGGGAAGCAAGGATTTTCATAGCGTAAACTAAGGTTCAAGTGGTGGGGTACAAGGAGTTTCATCATAAGCTAAGGTTCTAATCCCATGGTGAATCGTAATATTTTATTCATAGTCCATTTAATTGAGCTTGAGTGGTGGAGACAGGTTGTACTATGGCCAATGATATAGGACTACATAAGTAGCAAGTTATTTTGCTATTTTATCCATTATTTTAGATGGTAAGCATCAATTTTCTATGTTCTATTTATTTTATGATAAATAAGAAGGGTGCTATATACACAAATTCAAACCATAAAAATATATTTTACTACTTCCAATCCCTACACAAGAGCAATATAGTATGATTTGTTGTTGGTAGTGGTATATTATTTAAGTTGTCCATTGTATATGACCTCTCTTCTTGTAGCATTATAAGTCAAAGACAACAACAGTTGGAAATCAATTTTTTTTGCTTGTTACAATTTACAAAGGCCATGCCTGAATCATTTTATAGTTGGTTATGTTATCAAAATTTATTCTTTAACTAGGACCTTTAAAACATCAGAAACTTTAGTTTTTGAGAAAGAATCCATAGTTCTTATATATTATAATCTCATTCTAAAAGGTTAACCTCAGCACAAGTGAATAAGATCAAGATAAGTGCCAGAATTATTTAGGTTTCTAAATCTACCTTAGAAGCAAGGATGTTGTGGCAAGTAAAAAAGAGAAAATATTCATAGGTATACATAGAGGGAAAATTCATAGAAATAATAGTTGACATTTATCAGTAATTCTATTGTCTCTAGATGCTCTATAGATCTGCAATACACATTTGTGACAGTGATGTGTGACACTCAAAATAACAATATTTTGTATAGGGTCTATGTAGTATATTTGAACTTTAGAAGTCCTATAAAATTATTGCTTGCTTACATAAATTGCACTTCCAATAGATTGATAGATACAATTGTAATAATATACTTGCATTGTATACCTAATCCTTTGTTAATGTGACTGTAGTGCTATGAGAAAATATATCTATTCACCATCTATTGGTTGAAGTTGTTTTTTTATATCAACAAGGTATTGGAGTGCTTGTATTGTCCTCATATTTCCCACTACTCAATTCACTTTGACAGCTGAAGGATTTCTCCCAAATTGGATTATCATTGGATTTCCTTTTAACAGATATTAATGTTCCATTTTCAATGCATGGTCTGCAAGTTTTGTAGATGGGAAAGTTACAATTGTTTGGCCCCTCATCCAAACCTCCTGCATTAAATTTATATCAAGTCTAGATTTAGCTTCCTCCACACTTTCAAAAAGGGACCCAAATACGAAGTGTAAGCCAACCACAATTACATATTTTTTCAAGTTCTTAATACATAAAATAGGAGTTGGAATTCCTGGAGTATAATTTTTAAACATTGGAAGGGCTAGAATATCAGTAGGAGGCAAATTTCTAGCTTCTATATAGACACCTAATATTTTAATATGATCAAGGTTAGGTATACACCATTTTTGGAAATAACTTTTTAATAATAAGGTACCAATTTATTTTTTTGAGGCTTATGCATCTTTGGTAATCCTCTTTGGATATACAAGTAATATATACAATTTATACAAGTAATATATCAACTACAAAACATAAATCTTATTTATGAGAATAAGCTATAAACAATATTTCTTTAAGTATATCATGTTATGGAGTCTTGAAAAATAAACTATAGGACTTTGCATAATTTTGTACATTGTAGTATGTTTTGAGTATGTTTAAACTATTTATTATTAGTTTTTATGAGCTTCTATTAAGGGGCAACAACTTGTTAGTTTAAGTTCTAGGTCTACCAATATAACACTTATATCTCAATTATATGTAAAATTAATTTTTTTAGTTTAAGTTCTAGGTCTATAATTTATGTAGATTTAGAACAATTATGAGATATATTACATACCCTTACATCTAGCTATCGTATGGTAGTACATGGATCAAGATGCCTTGCATAATTACTTTCCAACAGAGCCATTTTTATCTCCTAAGAATTATTTTATTTCCATAGATTTGATTTATCATTTATTTTTTTAGAGCATTCTTTACCCTAGATGAGGCTTATGTATATGATGGTGCTTGGTGAATTTTTAAGGCTACCTAGTTAATGAAAATATCCTATTAAAAATGTATATGTTTGTAAATATTTTTGTGTCATATCTTTTTTCTTTTCATATATTAAACATATATGTTTTTTCTAATGTTGTATCCAATCGTATCCATATTAGATCTAGAAAATTTGTCGTATCCATATCCGATTATGTACTAGTATCAGACATCGTATCCATTTCCATCCACCATTGACATTATAATTAAGAGCTACCCAAAAAGGTACAACCATCTAGCACCAACCAAGTTTTAATGAGATCTTCCCTATAAGATATCTACTTGTGCTTCTGGAGTAGCTGTTAGCACATCCTTGATAAATTTAGTAAATGAAGAACCATATATTGCCAACTGAGCAAAGAAGTCATTTCAAAATATTAGCAGGTTAAGAATGTTAAAATTTTACCACTGAATTATTTAGATTTGCATTCAAAATATTAGTAGGTGATTTGCACAATTAAGTCACCATTTTTAAGTTTGATTTCATCTTGTTCATAACATTGCAATATAAAATATTGTTTCTTTACAAAAAAACTTAAAAATAAAATAATTATTGTAGGGCAAAAAACACACATTCTTCTTTGTGGTTTAAGTGTAAATAGAAATCACCTACTTATTGTCTCCATACAAGAAATCACCGCATATCATTATATATTTGGGATTATAGTCTTCTAGTCTACTATGGTCAATGACATAAGACTAAGTAATTAACAAGTTCTTTTGCTATTTTATCCATTGTTTCAGATGGTAAGCATCTATTTTCTATGTTCTATTTGTTTGACGATAAATAAGAAGGGTGTTGATTGATTGTGATACTAAAATACCATTGGATAAGGAATATAAGATGCTAACAGTACATGCAAGATCTCATTGCTAATAATATTATAGTGTTTGCTTGGCAACTTTTGAGCTTTGATCAGGAGGATGAGTTCATATCAATACATTGATGTCAGAGGCACCGTGGGTAGTATTTTGCAAGTCGAGACCATAAATAGAATTATTTTCTGTTGGTGAGTATAAATTGATTGATTCTCAAAGAACTGGCAGTATGTGTGAGATCTTGTTTATTATCAAGTAGCTTTGTAAAGTTTACAAACTCTTGGGCCTTGATCATGGAGCTAAAACATGCACTAACCAAATTTTTTCTGCTGAGAGAGTGTTGAATAAACAGTCATAGGCTCTTTATAATCGATGGCATAACATATCTGATAACACTATCACTTAAATACATAATTTTTAATTCAGTGCCTTTCTATATCGACTTTACAATATATTGATTTTAGAGCCTATAAATTTTCTATTGTCCAAGTAAGAACACAACCATAAAAATCAATGGTAATTTAAATAGCTATTCTATAGGTAAGGATAATTTAAATACCCATTATCACTACAATTTATTTATGAGACTAACTATTTGGCCTAACTTTTAGTCCCTCCAACATGGATCGTCTCCTTTATATTTTTTTAGGGTGGGACCATAAGAGGGTGGTTTTAAACCACCCTCTTAGCCCTAAGAGGGTGGTTTTAAACCACCCTCTTAGCCCTAAGATGGTGGTTTATAATCGCTCTCTTAGGTCACCATAAGATGATGATTATAAACCACCATCTTAGGATGACCTAAAAGGGAAGTTATAAACCGCCCTCTTAGGGATAAGAGGGCATTTTATCACCACCCTCTTAGACTCTAAGAGGGTGGCTATAAACCACCCACTTAGGCCTAAAATACTTAACCCTAAGAGGATGGTTAATAACCGCCCTCTTAGTCCTAAAATGGGGGTTGACAAGCACCCTCGTAATCCTAAGAGGGTAGTTTTTAACCGCCCTCTTAGAACCTAAGAGGGCAGTTGCTTGAGGTGGTTTATAACTGTCATCGTATATCGTAGAATTTTTATGATACCCTCATAGACCACGACTGAATAACCACCTTTAAAGGTATTTAAGGGTGGTTTATAAGCACTTTTAAAGCCCTTTTTTGGTGTAGTGAAAATTCAAAGAGGTTTTATTTGGAATGGATCCAAGATATCATTAGGTTATCTCTTTGTAAGTGGGATAGGGTTAAAAAAAAAGAATATTGGATGGGTAGTCTTACAAAATTGTAGACTTGTAAGTTTAACATTAGGGGTAAAACTTGGATGAGATTATTAAAAATATCAAGGAAATATATGGGAAAAAATGTTACTTAAAAAATATATAGTTTTGTTGATGCAATAAAAATTTTCAAGAAGTTTTGTGAGGGATATCGTAGTGATATATCTTTGGATTTTCATTTTGGAGACCCAAGTTTAAATCTCAATATGAAGGGACTAAGAACCCTCATAAAAACCTAAGTTTTTAACTCAACATTTAATTTTTTAGAACATTTGTGACATGAGAATTGAGAGAGCTGAGATGAGGGTTTTAAAGGGTTTCAAACAAAATTGTAAGGAAAATATAGAGGATGAGGGCTATTTCCTATAGTTTCAAACAATTTTTTTTTGATGTGGATGATTACAGTAAGGAAAAGACACAATGGTAGGAAATGAAGTGGATTCAAAATATAGTAGACAATCAATTTCTACAAGCCAAATAGAATGAAGGAAAAAGCATTAAGTACTTTTATTATACAATACAAAAATAGACAAGAGATAACAATCTACCATAAAAATGAGGTCAAATATTGAAGAGAAATAGAAATAAATTACATGGTGTAAACTAGATTAGAGAATTTAAATAAGGAAAAATCAATATGGTTTAGAACTTGGGCAAGACTATTTCAAGGGCAAACTACCCAAAGTGAATGATTGTACCAATACCCAATATGGAGGAGTTTAGGGAGCTACCAAAAAAATAAATTTTAGGGATTCCCTTAGTGGGTAACAACCACATCAATATGCGATCAATCACCTGATGGCACCATGAATATCTTTAAGGATGCCTAAGCTAGATCCCAGGAAAAATATGACAAGGTGTTTAAAGATATAAGATGGTTCTCTAGTAGTGAAGGTGGACATGGAGAACATTTAGAATGGATTAGAAGAGATAGAGAGGAGAGGGATGATATGTCAATTTATGGGTTTTAGATCAGTCCTGTCAACATTTAAATTATGGGTTGCTAAACAATGGCAAACAAAAGGTGAGTTCTAAATCTCTACTTACCCAAATGGTTATTTACTTGTTATTTTTTCTTTTGAAGATGATAGATAACACATGTTCCAAGGGGGACCATGGTTTTTTGGAACGGTATGTATCTTTATGAAACCTTGACATACTAAATTAAAAGCAAAGGAAGAGATGACATCCACCACATTAATTTGGGTGAGACTTGCCAGCATAATTTTGGAGTTTGACATTATTTACAATAATTGGGAATACCCTAGGAACATTCATGATGATTGTTAATAGTACATATAGATTTGAAAAAATTATTTATGCTTGGATATGTGTCCTAATAAACTTTAAGAAACCTATCCCAAAAATTATCACTCTATAGTTTGAGAAGGAAACATGGAAGCAGGAGGTTGATTACAAGAACATACCCTTTTGTCGTAGAATTTGCCATGAAAATGGTCATTGAGCAAGAAACTACATGTATAAGGTCCTAGAGCAATCAAGATAGGAAAAACATCCTAAAAGGTTCCAAGTGCCCCAAAAAAATAATATCCAAAATAAGTCAACAGTGAAGAATAATGCAATGGTGTTAAAAAAATGTTTAGCAATCTCTCTATTGATGACCTTTTGGATGATGAGGAGGATACAATGGAGATAAAATTCCTAGAGATATAGCTTCATGGTGGGAAGAAGTAATCCATGCTAGAAGAGGTAAATAGCACCCCTGATACCACCCTAGCCATGTAGAGCAACAAATAAGGAGTAAACCAACCAATAATATACTACTAACAAAAAACAAGGGGGAAGATAAGAATAAGAGTAACATTAATCTATTAAATGTAGGAACCACAAAAAACCCAAGGCCTAGGGAAGACCTCACTGGATTTAAAAATAATACCCTAGTGTTGTACACACATACACCAGGGTTGGATGTTCTTATAGCATTAGAAGGTATGATCTAGGTTACAAGTAAGAAGATGAAAATGTACAATAATCAAACGGTAGGAAAAAACTAAATAATAACATGTGGTAAAAGAAGGATAAAATCTAATAACAAAAGGTAAGATCAATTCCCTTACCCAAATTGTTATCCTCCAATATTAATGAAGATAATATCTTGGAACATTAGAGGAATCAATATGTTTCCCTCCAAAATTAAGTGAAATTAAAAAAACTATATAGACAAGTCGACCACAACTTGTCTTACATAAAGAGACAAAGGTATCGTAGTAAGAGATGGACACAATTGTAAGGAAAGTATGGCATGTTGGAAGAATAAATTTTCTTAGCTTCCAAGGGGTATTGGAAAGTATTGCATGCCTTTGGGGCCTTAAAGAGGTAGTTATAGTGGTGGGTAGCTAGGGTCTCTTGGTGATAGTAACATAGAGTAGGTATTCATACTAAGTTATGTTGTGCATGAATTTCTATGTAGCTATTATCCTAGAGAATAAATGGAGATAGTAGAAGGACATAAACTATATTATCACCCAATTCCATGAAGCATGGTCCCTAGTAGGAGAATACTTCACTACCATCATTCCATTGGAATAAAAGATAAGGGAAAATAGTAGCTTCGATGAGAACACAAACCTCATGAAGGAATACATCGAAAACCTTCACCTTGTGGATGTCATCTAAATAATGGCTTGATGACCTGGTCTACTAAGAGATAAGGCTCTGCTTGCATTCTAGAAATATTAGATAGGTTCCCTCTATCAAAAAAATTTCTAATTCATGGACACATTACTAGGGTGAATATCCTATACAATGTAGACTCAGATCATTGGTCGATCATGATAGAACTATAGAAATCCAAGGCCAAATACTCATCATTTAGATTCCAACTAATGTGGTTTAGATATAGTTATTTAAATTCTAAAGTGCATATATGGTGGAATTAAAACCTCAACATGGAGCTAAGATGCACTACTTTGTGAGGGGGATTTAGTACATCAAATCCAATATATGGATCTAGAGCTAGGAAGAGTTTGGAAATTTCAAGAAGAAAAATTTAGAAGTGATAACCCAACTCAAATATTTGAATGAACAAATATTCATGGATGGCCTCATGGAGGGTCTAACTA
This sequence comes from Wollemia nobilis, assembly GCA_028583015.1. Classification (NCBI taxonomy): domain Eukaryota; kingdom Viridiplantae; phylum Streptophyta; class Pinopsida; order Araucariales; family Araucariaceae; genus Wollemia; species Wollemia nobilis. The sequence continues at coordinate 3,366,512 of JAQPPZ010017128.1, forward strand.
TGGTAGAGATCAGACTTACATCCTAACTAGAAGAATGGAAAAAATGAAAGAGCTATTATGGAATCTAAAATCTAAAATCCAATGGCTCTAGGAGGGGGACTAGAACATATGCTTCTTCCACAAATCTCTTCTAACCCAAAAATCACACAACTTCATACCCTCCTTGAGAAAATAAGTAGGATATTCCATACACACATGGGACGGTATGATATATATTGTAGTAGGAGATTCCACAAATCTCTTCTAACCCAGTAGGACGTGTTATAGGAGAGACTTGCACTACTAATAGAGGAAGACAATTTAGTTTTGACTATACTAATAACTACCAAAGATTTACAATTGGTTTTCAAAATGCAAAAATGAAAGACCCTTGGGCCAAATCGATTCCCCATAGATATATATATAAGAATTTTGGGATATCTTGCATGAGAATCTTTTGGATGTGGTTGAGAAAGCTAGGAAAGCAATAGATGTGCTAAAGGAAATCAATAGATAAATATAGCATCAATCACAAATTCATAAGTTACAAAGCACATTGTTGGGTTTAGACCAATAGATTTATCTAATATCTTGCTCAAAATAATCACCAAGGTAATGGTAGAGAGGCTTAAACCATTTCTACATAATATTATCTCATTAGAACAAGGCGGTTTTATGGAAGACAATCAGATAGTGGATGAGATAGTTTTGGCTCAAGAGTCTATCCACTCCATGGAAGCACTAAAATCCCCACACATTTTCATTTGATTAAACTTTTCCAAATTATATGATAGAATGGACTGACATTTCCTCCTCAAAGTAATGGGTCAGTTTAGCTTCTTGTAGGAATGGACATATTGGATCAAGGGATGTATTTCATTTGTGTCCTATTTAGTTCTGATCAACGGTTGTCCTTCATAATTATTCACTTCATATAGAGGTATTAGATAAGGAGATACCACCTCCCCATATTTATTAACCATTCTATTTGAATGCCTAGGAAGGACAATGATTAAATACAAGGAAAACCAAACATTAATAGTAATCACTATTGCAAATGGAGCCAGACGAATCACTCACTTCCAATTTGTTAAAGACTTTACTCTATTAGGGAAAGTGATAGTGAAGGAAGCCTAAATAATTAAACATATTATAAGTTATTTCTCAAGATCCAAGGGTCAATAGATCAATGAGTAAAAGTCCAAAGTCAATTACTTCCAACCTATCTCATCCACTATCTGATTGTCATGGTTCTTAATAAATTAAGATACCAAAAGATCTCCCTCTCCATCACCTACTTAGGCATTCCACTTAAAATAAGGATACATAAGTATGATTGGACCTAGCTATTGGATAGATTAAAAAGGAAAATAGAAAAATGGACTAATATGTTAGCAAAGTGGGACCAAATATCACAGGTTTATAATTTTTAGGATCATATGATTTCACATTCAATCAAAATAATCAATAATAATAACATCAATATTCTACAAAATAAACAACTTTATTGTTAAGTATTGATTCTCCTTGATTATAATTATATAAAAAAGATTTTTATCTTCAATACATAACCTCACATGAAACTCTTCAATGTGCCTGACTTTTGCTCTCCTCAAACTCATGGGATATGTAACCTTTCATATGCCTTTCATATAATGATAAAGTATCTCATAATTACATAAATCTCTACTTCTAGACTTGATATATCACACTCACTCATAAATATTACTTACATACAAGACACCTCACATAACTCTTCACTTACGCACATGACACCTTTCACTCATAACTCACACATGATTACATGACACACACACTCTTTACAACTTGACACATACTAAATACATAAAATCAAACTCACATTCTAATCTAAATATTTACAATGGTACTCAAGGTGCCAAATAATGTAATACCTCCAACACCCCTTGTATCACATTATTTGGTGTGAAGTTTTTTTTCCTTCAATCTATAATTTTTTTCCTCATCTTCGTTCTCTAGCTCTAGCTTTGGTATTATTGCTAGTACTTATTTTCTTCTGGATTGATTGTTGTATAAGTTCATACCATTTTTTGACCATATTTAAAATTGAAAAACCTTTTTTGAAATCAATTTAGTGCTATCATTGTTATCATTTCTTGTATCTTGTTCTATTTGTGCAAGCTTATCCATCCATAATTCATATTACTTTCTTTGTACCAATAATATTTTTGAGAGTGATTGTTAGCTCCACAAATTTCATAATAATGAACATTCCAACATCTTTCTACCTTGTATTCATGCCTAACACAATGTCCATATTTTTTATCTAATTATTTGAGGATGCACACTCTTTGTCTTCATGAACTATGTTCAAATACTTTGTATCACATGCAAATTTTGTTCTTGGAACAAGTTCTCTTGTATTTGTCCTAGATCCCAAATCACAAGTATCACCAATTGCATCATAATTCTCTTTTTAATTTTAATTTTTTATGAATATCACCAGTGTCACAACATACATATATCATAATGGGACTTAAATATATAGTATCACAATATGCATTAGCTATCATAGGCCTTAAATCATTTGTGTCATAGATGATATCTTTCATCATAGGCTTGTTCTTCAAAATTTTAATTATTTCTTCTCATCTTTTATTCTTGTCTACCAGAAAAGAAATGATATGTATAGTATCTTTCCTATGTCTCTAGGTAATGTGATAATAGAGTGGTCATTAGGATCATCACCATTGAAGTAGTTTTTAAGTGTTGAGAATTTTTCATCTTTAGCCTCTTCAAGAATTCTTTGTGAGTAAATTATCAGTTTTGGTGACAGAAAATTTTCATCTTAACCATTCAAGATTTTTTCAACTTCTTGAAAATATGATTTTTTTAATTTTTTAAATAATTTATATATTGATATCCAGATTTACAAAGAACAATTATCCAACAAGCAACTTGGGCATCACAAGATTGTTATCCAAAAGGAGAAACAAGCAACAAAGCAAATATTAAAACTCTAAAGAGCGCAACAATGTTGGAGTATATTACATTATTTGGTACATGCTAATGTACCCCATGGTACAATTGTAAATAATATATTAGGATTGAGTTATAGTTTAGAGTGTGAGTAATATTTCCCTTTATGTAAGTGTGAATGTGTAGGAAATGCTTAAGTGTCATATAAAGTTGTAATGTGTAGAAAATGCACAAGTGTCATGTGAGTTAGTGTGCAAGTGTGAGTTGAGTCTATGTGCACAAGTGTCTTATATGTAAGATTGAAAATATGTAATGTAAATATGTGCACAAGTGTCTTATATTAGAGTGTGCAAAGTGAAGGTCAAGAGTCATGTATAGGTGTGCATACATTATAGAGTCAAGTGTTCATCAAGTATGCAAGTGTCAAGTAGAGAAGCCAAGAGTCATGAGACTTGGCATATGGAAAGGAATAGTCAAGTATACAAAGAGTCATACTACTATGGATATATACTCCATAAGGGGTAGAAAATATCAGATCACATTACAAAGGGAAGAGTAAGTTATTATCATATTTGTAATAGAAAGTAGAGTAATAAAGATTGCATACATTTTGAGCAATAAATATTGTAAGTTTTTATACATGTTTATTACATGTATGATCCAGGCTATTTACATTCATATTGTTGCTTATTATTGAATGTTATTTGATATATTATTAGCCTTGATATACATATTAATTTGCTCATATTATTCTACTCATCATTATCTTGACCTTATTATATTGTGGCTATATTATATTTTGATCTTGTGATGTTTAAATAATGATATTTGTGGTAGTATTAATGCTTAAAAATCCATCAATGGTATCAAAGCTACCACCTACCTAGGTTGGTAGAGTTAATTTAGACACTTACAAAAATTAATTTTGTCTAGTTTGAAAAAGTTGATTAAGAGTATATCCACTTTGAAGGCAATGAGACCTAGACTCTATTATAAGGTCATGTTGAGTAGACAGGATAAAGTCTTTCCATAGTTAAAGAATAACCAGTGAAGACCAAGAATCAACTATAGAGTCTTTCCATGGTTGAAGAATAACCAATGAAAACCAAGACTCAGCTATAGAGTATTTCCATGGTTGAAGAATAACTAGTGAAGACTAGGACTTAGTTATATTGGAAGGCATGTCAACTTTAAGATAGTTGATAATTCAAGGACATAGACAACCCTTGATATTGATAGAAGATACGGGGATATTCAGAGTCACCTTAACAAAATAGAAAGAGTTGCAGAAGATATTAAAGCAGTAGAAGTGTGAGAAGCTTCCTACAATGGATAGAGAAGAGTTTCAAATTCTAAGAAATTGAAGAAGAAGAAAAGATAGTAGTGGATTAATAAGGATTCAAATCTTCCTAAGATGAAGAAAGATATATCAAGTCTTAAGGAAAATACATCAATATTGAGATAGATATATCATTCTTGAAGCTATATAAAGTAAGCTTACTTCAACAATGGATTAGTAGATAAGAGTTGCAAGATATTAAGAAGATTTATATCATAAATAAATTAACTTATTGGTTGAAGATCCGACACCCATTGGGCCGACCATCACCAACATCAAACTATAACTGCACTCGAGGAGGTAGGATGGTCGATCTTTAGAGAAGGTCAGTTCTTGAAGAGAGGTCCTAGCTACTTACACCTAAAACACAAAAGGAGGGAAAAAGAAGAGTAGAGAAGAGATTAAAATAAGGCCATAGTTGTAACTCACAAGGATGGATTATAGTTGAATCAAGAAACACACACTCAACACTACCATCAGAAACACATGCATACCACCTAATAGATCAACCAACCGTGTCCTCACTCATCCCTCAATGCGATGGTTCAAAAGGTGAATTCTAGAACCGATGAATGGGTGCATGAAATATAGGATTTAAAATTAAAGCACTCCAACCGATCAGCCTAAGCATAAATAAACCTCCCAACCAGAAAATAATGCAAATTATAGAACCACAAAGCAAAGCCCATGAAATCCAGACAACATAATTAAATGAGATTTACTTAAACAAAGTAAAAATAAGCATTTTAAACAAATACAAATATGTGAAGACCAAATTAGAGACCAAATAGTAGTATCCTTGTATTCATTAAGCGATGAGGAATATTACATATGAATTGTAATGGCTAAAGAGCCACCCCTGGGATGTCTAGCATCCCAGTATTTATAGAAATTTTTACAATAAAATCAAATTACATGCATTTATGGCATTAGGCAGGAAGATGTACTGAAGTAGATTGGTACGTCATAGGTACTTTAGTTCTTAGGATAATGGTATCCATCTAGAAGAGGTTAGGTGCTTTTGCATGAATCTGGATCTTTGATGATTCTAGCATTTCTTCTAGGTTCATAAATCTTCATCTACTTTACCCCTTCAACCAATCAAATGTCCATCAATTAGACAGATGAATGATGGGAATTTATTACCTCAGGGGTCATTTATTTCAAATTAATACCTTTGCACCCATAACTGCTCATACTTGGGTAGCTGAAGTCATTAATGTATTTTCCTTAAGATTTTCAATGATGACAATAATTCTTGCACCGAGCGGACCTTGATGCAAGACAGGCCCCTAGGACCTATTGTTTTGCTATATTTCACCAAGGGCATTATTTACGATTGGGAAAAGATTTACCAAAGTTGCACCCTCCTAGCTTCCTAAAGTATCGCCATCCAATGGGTATAAAATTTCCATCCTTCCTATAGGAAGGGACTCGTGATAGTTCAACCCCTTTTGACTGGTGGAAGTTTTGTCCTTGTGATGGGTGGAAGTTTGAAACTATTCCACCCCACTAATTATTCCAATAATTTGCCCTTCCTTCTAGCGGGGATTCAAGATGGTTCTACCCTAATGTAGCCTCAACTTCTCTACCTGACCTTAGAAAGATCTTCAATTTTATTGTTTGGATACCTATGAAACATCCGTCTGTCTACCATAGCTATCACCTATCAGTGCTAATTGTATTTATCTTTAAATCAACCATTAATGCAAGAATCTAGCTCCAAAACTTAGCCATTTCTCATGGGCATTATCTTTTACGAAGAAGAGTGGGTGAAGGAGGGAAAAATTTCACCCACACTCTTGGTGACTTATAGGGGCTTTTTCCTTGTGGAAAAGTAAAACCTAAAAATCCAAGACCTACAATAGCTTGAAACAGATAGAGAAGGAAGAAGAATAAACAATAGACAGTAAAGGGAGACACACAAATAGGAGCAACCAAAGAAGGTTGTGAGATAAGGAAAGGTTCTAGAAGAAGCAAAATACTTAATATGATGGAACACTAAGAGGAATAAGGGGAGGAGGGGGACAGGATGTGACAATAAAAGGGTACATCAAGGAAATTAAAGCTAGAAAAAAATAGAGGAAAGGGAGTACATAGAAAACATAAAAATCATGAGGATGGAGGAAAGAAACTTGAAGAGTTGCAAACAACACATGAAAGGGGAAGACGTAAGAAAGGGGAGGATGTGAAATAGGGGAGACATGAGGGAAAAATCAATATGAGATCTATTACATGAAACTTATAGGGTGAAAACACCATTCCATGGGATATCCTCACATATCACATTCCCTTAAACATACCCCACCAATGACCTAAATCATTCCAAGAGTAGATATATTATCAGTGATTGCCATCCATCTTCTCATAGCTTTGTTTTTAGCACGATCCAATGGGAACTTGGTGCACTTGTTATGAATCCTCTCAATATGAGTAGAATTCCTCATCCTTATCCTTACACCATTTATCATATGTTGGGGCTTTATTTATAGCCTGATTCCTCAATAAGGAGTGGGCACTATCACTAATTGAATTAGAAAATAAAATTTTATTTTTGGATATACCTCTAAATCATGCGGTGATAGATTTTTTGGGATTCACAAAAAAACATTTTGTCCTTATTTTCCTTCATCCATTGGGCTACGGGGTCACTGTTGGGCATAGAAAACCAATAAAGACAACAAGGAAATAAAATAGGAAAGCATAGAGAAGAAAAATATTATTTTTCCAATGCTTGGCCTGGGGAAATATCTCATGCTCTTTACTTCATAGTTTCTAGTGCCTTGACCAGTTGACAATTTGTTACTGGAGCACTTCCCTTATAATCCATGAGTAGAATGATGATCTTGGGAGCATGCTTACCGCATGGTTTTATTTACTTTCCATATTATTTACACAAAATTTTAGCATGTTAGACACGCCTAAGCCAATTTAGGCTCAATAATTCATCTTGTGAATCTACAATGATTAGACCAGATTATGTTGAATTTGAGTCATTGCTTGTATTCCATCTAGCACCATCCATAGTGGCTCATAATTGTGATTAAATCACAATTAATAACTCTTTTGCATTGCCTAAGCACCTTGGAACTCAGGCCTTTAGAAATCAATGTGGCAACCATTCTTGCCACCTCATTCCACCTCCTTGGTGGTGATATGTTAGGGAATAGACTTAGATATTATTTCTTTTCAATATTGATCTCCCGCATTAGCCCTACTGTAATATCCCTCATTGCTATTAGGTCTTAAACCTAACTTCATGCATCCACATTGTCATATCATGGATCTAATTGGATCTGGGATTGATATATTGAGTTGTCTTTGCATGTATGAATTTCAAAGCAGACCTCTCCTTATTGTGGGTCTGTTGTCTAATTTGGTACTAGCTCTCCAAGAGAGATGATTGTGCCAAGTTGTAGTAGTTGAAATTTCCCCATTAGCATCCGATCAGTGATAGCCTTCTCATAGAGTTGAGGGAATCTACTTTCTCCAAATTTATGCATAAGGAGACCAATATCATAGCTAAAAGATCAAATATAGTATAGATAAACTTGGGCATATGACATGAGGAGTTGGTGTGGAATTATTTTCTAACTCTTCTCGAATCGAATATTAAAGTCTATCACACTTTCAAGATAATTCCTCTTGATGAATGAGAACTAAGTTAGTAGTTGGAAAATATCCTTGAATTTCCCAAATATATCCAAGAGAGGCTTGACTAAACCCACCCATGTGGAGATGCTTCCATGATATAGGGTTTTGTACAAGAGAAATGCTCTACCTTCCAATGAAATAATTAGTAGCCTGACCATCACATATTCATGTGTGATATTATGGATGATGGCCAGGGAAGCCATGTTCTCAAGGTGCTCACTCATAGTGCCTCTAACGCCATCGTATTTTGGTAAGGTTCTAAGAGGTACATTAGGGATATCATGCATATTAGGGAGATTGAGAGGGCCTAAATTATTCCACTGAGGGTAGCATTATTGAGCCATTATTACACTAGTCTTCAGGAGTTTTGGTCCTTTATTTAGAATTGAAGTCACCAGATGAGCATGCTTTATTTACTAGTGAGTTCAAGACTACTCATCAAATATTGAGTCCTTTGGGATTTTTGGATATTTCAAGGTATAAAAGAGGCAAATGATATTTATATCTGGATATTATTTGCTCAGAGGAATCACCAGGTTATTTGGAAAGATATGGGTAAACCAAAGTATCATTGAACTCTAATTTCCTTAAAAAAAAAGACCTTATGAGTCCCCAAAAGAGTCACCAAAAAAATTTGGTCAGAGATCCAACACTTTTTGGGTGGACCAGTACCAACAACGAACTACTATTTCACCCAGGGAGGCAGGGTGGTCGATCTCTAGAGAAGGTTAGTTTTTGAAAGGAGGCCCTAGCTACTTATGCCTAAAACACAAAAGGGGGGAAAAGGGGAGTAGGAAAGAGATAAAAATGAGGCCATAGTCAAAACTCACAAAGACTTATTATGGCCTCATCAAGACACATGCACACCCAACACCACTATAAAAAATACAAGCAAGCCACCTAACAGATCAACCAATTGGGTCTTCACTCAACCCTCAATGTAGCAGGTCAAAAGAAAATTTCTAGAATTGGCATATGGGTGCATGAAATATAGGATTCATAATTAAAGCACTCTCACCCAACCAACCTAAGAAGAAATAAATCCCCCAACCAAAAAATAATACGAATTCCAGAACCACCAAGCCAAGCCCACAAAATCTAGATAGAAGAATTAAATAAGATTTAATTAGATATCATAAGTAGGATTAAGCATTTTAAACAAACACAGAGATGTGAAGACCAGATTAGAGAAAAAATAGTAGTAACCTTATATTCATCAAGTGATTAGGAATATTATATATGAATTATAATGGCCAAATAGCCACCTTTGGGATGTCTAACATCCTAGTATTTATAGAAATTTTTATAATAAAATCAAATTACATGCATCGAATATGTGTTGAAGTAGATCGGTACATCATAGGTACTTTAGTTCTTAGGATAATGGCAGCCATCTAGAAGATATTAGGTGCTTTTGAATGAATCTAGACCTTCAATGATTCAGATATTTCTTCTAGGTTCATAAATCTTCATCTACTTTCCCCTTCAACCAATCGAAGGTCCCTCAATCAGACGGATGAATGATGGGAATTTATTACCTCAGGATTCATGTATTTCAAATTAATGCCTTTGCATCCATAACCACTCATAACTGGGTAGCTAAAGTCATTAATTAATTTTCCTTAATATTTTCAATGATGGTGGTAATTCTTACACCAGGAAGGCCTTGATGCAGGATGAACCCCTAGGACCTATCCTTTTGCTATATTCCATCGAGGGCATTATTTGCGATTGGGCAAGGATTTACCAAAGTTCTACCCTCATAGATTTCTAAATCCCTTCCCTTTGATGGGCATAACATTTCCATCCTTGCTATGAGTGAGGACTCACTATAGTTTACCCATTTTGACTGGAAAAAGTTTCATCCTCATGATGTGCAGAAGTTTGAAACTATTCCACTCCAATAATTGTTCCCATAATCCACCCTTCCTTCTAGTGGGGATTCAATATGGTTCTGCCCTAATGCAACCTTGAATTCTTTGCTTGACCTTAGAAATATCTTCAATTTTATTGTTACACCATCTCTGGAACATTTGCCCGTCTGCCATAGCTATCACCTATCGGTGCTAACTGTATTTATCTTTTGATCGACCGTTAATGCAAGAGTATGGATCCAAAACTTAGAAATTTCTCCTAGGTATAATATTTTACGAAGAAGAGTGGGTTAAGGGAGGCATAATTTCACCCACATGACCTTGATATTGTAGCCATCTATAGATAATAATAGCAGCATTGAAAAAGAAAGAAGAAAGATATATCAGGTTTTGAGAAAGATACATCAATCTTGAGATGGACATATAGTTCTTGCAAAAATATAAGGAAAGCTAAGAATTAAGATCTATATTAATAGAAGTAGCAAGATATAAAGAAATGGAAGTCAAAGTGCATCATTGAAATGGAAGTGAATAGTCCTGAGCCATGCACATCATATAAAGGAGGAAAATAAAGTGCCTCATTGAAATGAGAATAATAATAAAGTGTCGAGTGCTATGCTAAAAAGAAAGAGTGCAATCAAGCACCAAGTGATACAAAGAAAGGGTGCAATAAAGTGCCCAAGTGTTACAAAGAAATATAGTAGTCAAATTGCTAAGTGGTTAGACAATATAACACTTGAATGTTATTCTAGAGGTAATAACTTAAGTGGATAACATTGACTTAATATCTTATCGTCTAAGGCAACACCAACAAAAAATAATTAAATGTAGTTGAAACCATAATATTTGCATGTCTACAAGCGTCACCCGAGAAGGAAGATAAACCAAACAATAAAGTGAATGTGAGGAGTTTTGAAGGATCAATAAAAACTGTAGTAGATAATATACTCTTGAAGAATTTTTTTTGCAAAGGTATGTGGTATTTAGGGTTTTATAAAGTTAGAGAATATAGTTAAATTTAAAGTTTTATTCAGGGTGATAAGTTAATGTTTTTAAAGTATATAAATTTTGTGAAATTAAAATTTGTTTAAAGTTTTTTGGAGTGATAAGAATTGTAGAGAACTAAAATTTTAAGTTTTAGGAGTAATAAGGAAAGTGTAATTTAAATTAGGAGTAACAAGTTTTTTTTATAAAATATTTGGAGTGATAAGTTAATTTTGTGAATTTGAAGTTTTCTAGTTTGATTTGGGTTTTCTATTTTTGAAAAGAAAAAAATTAAATTTTAAATTTTTACAAATTTATTTATTTGGGAGACAAAAGGATTTCAACTTAAAACACAGAAAAATATAAATTTGCAAAATTTATTATTACTTTCTAAAACTAGGGAGACATAAGGTTTACTACTTGATAGGACTTAATTTAGAAACTTTTATTTATTATTTAAAACTAGGGAGATATAAGGTTGTCTACTTCAGAGGAAAATATTGCATATCATGGAAGGAATTAAAAATGCATTCAATGAAGATATTGTAAATAAATTGAAACTTTATTTTCAAAGAATGCTAGATGACCTTGATAGTGAGGATAAACCAACAAGATCACAAAATAATCATGAGGATACAAAATTGGATCTTGTTACTACAAAATCTCATTCTACTAGTTTATCAATAGACTCCATCACAAAATCATAAACTACTAAAAATATTGAAGATATTCATCATTGACAACTTATCTGCATGAAAAATAAAGAAAGAGTAGCTTTATAAGTACGTAAATGTTTATGTTATTTTACCAAAAATATAGATGAACTCAAAACTCTAAGAAGGATGAATAAAAAAATAAAAAATATTTAATATGCATTTATTGTAATAGAATTTGTCATGAATAAGCAAATTGCTAAAGTCTTCATCCTTGTAAATATTGTGGAAGAAAATCTCATTCTTTTATTTTATGTTGGTACAAGGACAAGTATTGTAGAATATTTGAAAGGGCATTAGTGTTCAGATTAGATTATCTTTTTCAAATAGTCATTTATGAAGCATATTATAACAATGGATCCAAGTGTACAATTTCTAAAATACAGGAAGAGAGAAAATTCAAAAAACAAGGAAGAGAGAAATGGATCAAATATGGTCCAAACTTGTCTTACAAAGAAGGTAAAATTAAAGGAAATATTCTTATGCAAGAATCTAATGACAATGAGAGAGTTCAAGAAGCTTGTAATCTTGAAGCTACAAAAATTGAAGATCATGAATCCAAATATGAACTCAAAGCAACTAAATATGAAGTGAAGTGAGAAGAAGAAGAACCTGACAGAGCTCAATTAGAAGATCACATGCATTGCAAGGTCACTTGAAGATTGAAGATGAATATGAAGGTCATGATTGAAGACTAAAGTCTTAAATAACCAAATAATGTAATATATGGGGGTGTTGGAGTATATTATAATACTTGGTACATGCTAATGTACCCCTATAGACACAAAAAATTGACCCACTTTAGTGGGCACTCTTCTCTGATTCTGTTGAAAATTTGAGCATGTTTTGTTGTCATTGATGTCAAAAGGTTGGATGTCCCAATTTGATGAAGTTAATGTCAAAAGGTTGATTAATGTCAAAAGGTTAAAGGTCCTAACTTGATGGAAATATTTGAAAAATATTAATAAATTACCTTGGTGGTAATTTTGCAAAGGTTAAATGGTGGCAATATTCTCCCTAAAAAGAAAAGGCCCAAAAGGTTTTAAATATTTAAATTATAATATTTAAATCCTTTAGGATTTAAATAATTATAATTAAATATAATAATTTGAATATTCAAATTCAAATTAAAACAAAGGCAGACGATGTATATGATAAATTGGGCATGTGTACAAATAAGGCAAAGGTAGCCTAAGCCCAAACAATTAATTGAGCATTCGATTTCCCTTGCATGATTTTTCTCACATAAGGAAGAGAGAGAAAGGGAAAATGTTCATGGTTTTCAAAGGTAGCAAAAGTACAAAAAGTGGTAAGCGCCTGTCCCCACCTAAGTGAGGTGGCAGCTGAGTTGGTTGGCACATCGCATTGGGAGTAGTGAGGTGCAGAGTTCAAACCACATGGAGTTTTGTTGAGTGTAGTTTATTCGACTTTTGCACTAGTGGGATGGAAGATAAAGGAGCACGTGCTCCTTGGTTCATGTGGGGCATTGTATCCCACATGACTATGGCCCTTGTGTTAGGGCACGCGGGGCTAGAATGTTGTAGGCTAGCAATAGTAATTAAATTTTGCCAAGAGGTATGTGCATTTACCATAGTGGAAGTTATAAGTTTTAAATAATTATTTTTATTTGCCATAATTGGGAGTTATAAGGTTTGGATAAAGTTTATTTGCTATGTATGAGGATTAAATAAATGTTTTTTATGTATGCTCAATCAGGGAGTCATAAGGGATTTTTTTGATTATGTTTCAAATAAAAAGGGAATGAATGCATGAAATATAGTATATGATGTTGTTTTGAAAAGGGGTTTCAATAGTTTGATTGAAAATTATTTTGAGAAAGGAGTTATAAGGTGTATGTGAGAATTATGTTTATGTGATTGATGACTCTTGTTGATGAAATTTATTTTTTAAAGATAGGAGTAATAAGGTGTACAAGTGATTTGGCATTGTATGAAGAAATATTTGTTGAAGTGAACATTATTGTGAATATTTTAAGATAGATTGTTGCTATCTAATATGGAATTGGCAAAAGTATTTGGTTGTGAGTAAAACAGGTTTTGACGATATATCTCCATCAAAGCAAATAGGTATGGGTACATCATATTTTGTTTGAAATATTGGAATGAATATTGTGAAATATAAGGTGGAGTGAAAAGGATTATTTGATAAGCATTGTTGGAAATATTTGAGTGAATTTTTATATGCTTCAGAGTTGAATGTTGAGAGAACATTTAAGATAGAGATTGAGGATTATTTGAGTTAGGGTTTGAGATCCATAGTGTGCACATTGTTTGAAGAAAAATAAAAACACTAGTTTAGGGTATGTAAGCAAGTTGTGTTTCATTGGTTGAATGATCGAGTGAAATTATTGAGCATTGGTTTTGAATGATATTGAAAGTGAATGTGCAAACATTAGAAACCGAATTTGTGAAAGCGACAGACTTAAATATTGAGTAGAACATATTTATTTTTTGATAGAGTACATCATTCTCTATATGTTCCAGAGGTTAAATGAATTTGGAATGGAATATGTCTAAACTGATTCAAGTTAAAGGAATTACTTTGAAGATTAGACAAAGCATTTGATAGCAATTGTGTGCATGAGTTGGGATTGATTGAGCATATTTTATGATTTTTTTTTAGTGTTTATTGAGAGAATATTTGAGCAAGTCTTAGTGAAGACTTGAGAGCATATTGAGCAAGTTCCTATGAATACTTGTAGGTAGATTTGAGCAAGTCTTTGTGAAGACTTGAGAGTAGATTGAGCAAGTTATTAAAAGGACTTGAAGGTAGATTTGAGGCAAGTCTTGGTTAAGACTTGTAGGCAGATTTAAGCAAGTCTTGGTGAATACCTGAGAGCAGGTTGAGCAAGTTTTTGAGAGGAATTGAAGGTAAATTTGAAGCAAGTTTTTGTGAAGACTTGATAGAAGGTTGAGCAAGTTCTTGAGAGGACTTAAAGGTAGATTTGAAGAAGGTATTTATGAATACTTGAGAGCAGAGTTGATTGATTGATTTGTTCAAGCTTTGTTTTAAGGGTTGGAGAAATCTAAGTAGAGTTGATTTGTGATTGATCAAGATTTGTGTTAAGGCTTAATGATAGATTTTGGTACATTCTTGTGAGCATATTAGTGCTAGACCTAAGATATAATTAGAGCATATTTGTACTACACTTGGGATAGATTTTGGTGCAGATCTGAGATAGAGTTGAGAGTAAGCTTTGGAGGTGATAGAACAGAGGATAGGAGTCTCTAGAAGATAGAGATCCATTATCCAGGGTAGTTAGGACAGAGGTATTTTGTGGAGAGAGATCCACAAGCCAAAGTAGTGGGGGTAATAGTATTTTAGAGGATCATCAACCAAAGAAGAGGAGAAAGAGTTCTCCTGTGGATAGATTTCCATGAACTAGAGAAAGGGGAAAGAGTTATCCTATGGATAGATTTCCATGAACCAGAGCAAGGGGAAAGAGTTCTCCTACGGAGTATTATTTGCAAACCAGTTGGGAAGATATAGTTCTTATGTGGAGAGAGATCCACAAACTAGTTGAGGAGATATAGGTCTTTTGGATCAAGTTCCACAAACCAAAGAAAAGGGGAAAGAGTTCTCCTATGGAGATAGATCCAAAAATAAGAGCATAGGGTATTGGTGTCTCCTTTGGATAGAGGTCCATAAATATTGTAATAGGGAATTGATTCCCAAGAAGATTTGTTGAGAAAATTTAGTAGAATGATTTTCTCCGTGGAGTAGCCCACATTGGCTGAATCATGTTAAATTGGTGTCTCTATTGTGTGTGATGATTTGTGCATTGCTTTGATTAATTCTATTGATATTTCCATTGATAATATTAGATAATATTTTTTGGGAAAGAAAAGTAAAAGTTGTTCTTATACTGTTCACCCCCCTCTCAGTATAAGCTTGTGTTCTTTAGAGTCCTCCTGGGATATTCCTTAGACATGCCTAGGGCAAGGGTTAGGTCTCTTCCCCTTCCTTTTGTTACCCTTCATTTATGTGAAATCATGGTTGTCCTTGATGAGGCACAATTTCACATAAGGTAAAATCACGGTCGGCCCTAATAGGGTGTGATTTTACATTTTAGGGTTTTCTCCCAAGGAAACCCTAATTTTTCAAAGTTGGCATGTTTGGCATCGGCTATCCTTGATTTTACCCACCCATTACACTTTCAAATCCACTATATAATAAGTGTTTGAATTATTCTTTTTATAACAGAATATGACAACAAGTGATTTTATAATTCTAATCTAACTCTCTTCTTCAAGTGTAGATAACAATGCAGTCCCTGCGGTTCACCTCAAGGCTTTCTCTTGTAGATCCAGCCTTGAGAAGCGTATGTGGTAGGGTGGTTTTACCTTTCTACACCCCCATGATACCTTCATGGTGCAATTGTAAATAGCATATTAGGGTTGAGTCATAGTTTAGAGTGTGAGTAATATTTCCCTTTATGTAAATGTGAATGTGCAAGAAATGCACAAGTGTCATGTAAATTTGTAATATGTAGGAAATGCACAAGTGTCATATGAGTTAGTGTGCAAGTGTAAGTTGAGTCTATGTGCACAAGTGTATTATATGTAAGAGTGCAAATATGTAATGTAAATATGTGCATAAGTGTCTTAGATTAGAGTGTGCAAAGTAAAGGTCAAGAGTCATGTATAGGTGTGCATACATTATAGAGTCAAGTGTTCATCAAGTATGCAAGTGTCAAGTAGAGAAGCCAAGATTCATGAGACTTGGAATATGGAAAGGAAGTCAAGTATACAAAGAGTTATACTACAATGGATATACACTCCATAAGGACATAACATATCAGATCACATTATAGAGAGAAGATCAAGTTCTTATCATATTTGTAAGAGAAAGCGGAGTAATAAATATTGCATACATTTTGAGCAATTAATATTGTAAGTTGTTTTACATGCTTAGTACATGTATGATTTAGGCTATTTACATTCATATTGCTACTTATTATTGAATGTTATTTGATATATTATTAGACTTGATATACATATTATTTTTCTCATATTATTCTACTCACATCATTATCTTGACCTTATTATATTGTGGCTATATTATATTTTGATCCTATGATGTTTAACTTTTGATATTTGTGGTAGTATTAAAACTTAAAAATCCATGAAAAAATATACCAAGGGTGCTAGAGATGCAAAGGGTACCATAATCGCCAAGAAAAATTGAAACACCAAAAGCTCTAGAATCACACAATGTTCTAGAGTTGTCTAGAGGTATCAAAATATCTAGGGTCAACAAAATATTCAAAGGCTCCAAAATTATCATATACTTCCTATCATTTGTGCTACTCATGTCATCTAATTTTATTTTTTCTTATTACTCTAATATGAAAATATGTCATGTTTATGGCCTCATTTGCAAGGTAATCAACCACCATATTATACCTCCTTCCAATGTTAGAGTATTATATGTATTCAAACTTCTACTCTAATTCTCTTAGTCTTGTCTAAACTATTTCTAGTTGGACTAATGAGAAATACTTCCCCTTAGATAGGGTAGAGATCACAAGTCTTGAATCACCATACACATGGATTTGTTTAATACTTTGTTTTTAATACAATTTTTATCCAATTTCACAACCTATAAATTCTACAACATTATTAGTTTTTTACCCTAATTGATTTTGAACTAAAGCATTTCATAGTGTGGTGTCACTAGTATCACACCACCAATCGCTACAAGACCTAAATTTGATTTAGAGGCTTCATCAAAGAAAAGTGCAAGGAACTATATCCCTGGAGGTTTGACTATTCTAACATGTGGCCCAAAATTTAGGAGATTTTAGATATCCATTTGGTGTAACAATTGTATCTCATTTTATATTAATATTCTAATCTCTTGTTGTTTATGATATATAGATTTTGTGTTCAAGACTACCTCCTTAACACTCTATTGGTTAACACTTGAAATTTGGTTATTTTATCATCAAATATTATCATGTTTAGTCATTCTACATATGTCAAATGATGAATATTAGAACTAAACATCATATATTGATATTCACACAATGACACTGAGAGGGGGGGGTGAATCAGTGTAGCTATTAATTTTAATATCTACAGCATTTAATATGAAATAAAGAGAACTTGAAAACTAGAAAAACAAATTGAACAAGAGAGCACACCACAACACTCAATATACCGAGGTTCACCAATTTGGCTACTCCTCCAAAAATGACCGCTTGGACTTCAATCCAAATCCAGTCTTTGCAAAATACCAATTTTACAAATACTTTACCAAGATCTACCGGAAGGAGCACCAACCCCTTAATTTTTTGCCGCAAATGATGGAGCACCAACCCCTAGTACCAAGCACCAACTTGGACCGCAATTCTGATCAATTTAAAATGACATAAGAATGTCTTCACTTCATGCACGACCCCGACCGGTCCGCAATTAACCCAACTCGCACACTCTCACGGCTCGCTAATTTTTCTCTTGACTCTTTTCTAACCCTCTTTTTACAGGAATTTCCCTCTTACAAGAAGCAACATAAATTCTCTCGCACGATTGTCCTTTTATAGCCCATTTTTCTCATAGAGATTCTTCGTCTTCTATCTCTCTTCAATCATGTATGCAATGAAACACATACCCAACTGTTCGAATTCTTTTTCTTGCCAATAAGCGGTTGTTCGAAACCTAGTAAATACGGTTGTTCGAGTCCTTCCAGATACGACTGTTTGAATGCATTTTCGATCCTGCATATTCGGTTGTTCGAATACTTCAAATACGGCCATTCGAATACTTTTTCTATTCTGCATATCCGACTCTTTGAATTCTGCAAATACGTCTTTTCTAATGCTTTTTCAATCCCGCATATTTGGTTGTTCGAATACTTCAAATACAACTATTCGAATGCTTTTTGATCCTGCCTATACGATTCTTCGAATGCTTTTCAATCATGCATATTCAGCTGTTTCAGTGCATGTTCGACACCTGTCAATGTGTAACCGACCCGATCCGACATCGCTACTTTTTACGTAATCGGTCGCATGATTTTCTCGTATGCTTTTATCCGACACGTGTCACCTTGCATGCTCCTTCGGCTTTTACCCGCCAAACTGTTACCTGTCGCGATATCGCGACACTTTTTGTAGCCGTACCCTTCATGCCCTTGCTGTCGCGAAATCGTGACCATTTTGGCTTTTGAAAGCTTTCCTCTCGTTCATGTCACGAAATCGCGACACTTTGAACATTTGCTGACGTCATCCTTAATGATGTCGCGAAATCGCGATGCTTCCAGCTTCCCATTTTTAGCTTTCCTTGCACCCTTGTCGGCGAAAATCGTGACACTTTCAGCCTTTTGTGCTGACGTCATCATCATTCTTGTCGCGAAATCGCGATCGCTTTCGGCTTCCACAGCTTCTCCTTGCACTCGTCAGAAATCGTGACATTTTCAATTTTGCCGACGTCATCCTCGCTTTGTCGCGAAATCGCGACGCTTCCCCTCGCGAAACCGCTCTGCTTCCATACAATCTTTGCTTTATGCAGTAGCGAAATCGCTACAACTTTGTGCCTTGTGCTTTCGACTTGCTACATCTTTTAGTTTTGCAATTTTGACTGGTAGCGAAATCGCTACACCTTCATGTTGTGCATTTTGGACTTGTAGCGAAATCGCTACACCTTTGTTGCCATTCATTTTATCATGCAGCGAAATCGCTACACCTTTGTTGCCATTCATTTTAACATGCAGCGAAATCGCTACACCTTTGTTGCCATTCATTTCAACATGTAGCGAAATCGCTACACCTTTGTTGCCGAGCATTCTCTCTCCTCTTCGGGTCGCGAAAACCCGACGTGTCACGATATCGCGACACTTTTCGTTGCAAGCTCCTTTCCTCCATTTATGTCACGAAATCGTGACATCTTTTCACCTTGCTTCCTTCTTTGCCAACATGTCGCGAAATCGCGACGCTTGCCTTGCGCCTTCTCTCTCTCGCCATGTCACGAAATCGTGACAATTTTGCCCGCCTTCTCTCTCTCGCCATGTCGCGAAATCGCGACAATTTTTCTTGCATTTTCTCTCTCCTCGGTTATGTCGCGAAATCGCGACAATTTTTCTTGCATTTTCTCTCTCCTCGGTTATGTCGCGATATCGCGACAATTTTTCTTGTATTTTCTCTCTCAAAAACCAATTTTTCTTGCATTTTCTCTCTCTCGCAATGTCGTGAAATCGCGACAATTTTTCTTGCATTTTCTCTCTCCTCGGCAATGTCGCGAAATCGCGACAATTTTTCTTGCATTTTCTCTCTCCTCTGTTTTGTCGCGATATCGCGACAGAAAACATGTCGCGATATCGCGACATGTTTCTTCCTTGTCTTTTTCTGCCAATTTCTCGAACTGGGTCACCTCCTGTTTTCCTTGAAATTCACCGCACTTGATCCGACCGACCTCCGAATCGCATCAACTGCATCAATCTGTCTGTGTTGACAACAATGACAATACTTTTGCAATTCTTTTGTTGCACCTTGCTCAACAATCTCCCCCTTTGGAATTGTTGGCAACACACTGCAACCTTGCTCAATTTCTTCTCCCCCTTTGCCAATAATACCAAAGGGCTGCCGCAGACTCCCCCGAGTCTATGCACAACATTCTCAAGCTTAAAAAGTTTGAATGCTCCCCCTGAGAATGTGTTTCCCATAGCTAGTCAGTGCTTGGGTGGTGTGACTACTCCCAACTTCTTCCGAAGGTATTCAAATACTTCCTTTGGCAAAGGTTTTGTGAATATATCAGCTACTTGCTCTGTAGTTGGAACAAAATCCAATTTGACCTCTCCTTTTGCAACTTTATCCTTCAAGAAATGATATCGGATTGCAATATGTTTGGTTCTTGAATGCATTATTGGATTCTTGGATATGTTGATAGCACTAGTGTTATCACATTTAATTGAAATTGGCTCTTTGAAATGAATACCAAGATCTTTCAACGTTTGTCTCATCCATAATATCCGAGTACAACATGTTGTTGCCGCAATGTATTCTCGCCTCTGCAGTGGATAGAGATACCGATTCTTGTTTCTTGTTGTGCCATGCTACCACTCGCCTCCAAGATAAAATGCTCCTCCACTTGTGCTCTTTCTCGTCATCAATACATCCCGCCCAATCTGCATCGAATATGCAATCAAAGTGAAATCTTTACCTTTTGGGTACCACAACCCATAATCCATAGTGCCCTTGAGATATCTCGAAGATCCTCTTTACAACTGTTACATGAGTTTCTTTGGGACCGGCCTGAAATCTTGCAACCATGCATACCGCTTGTAATATATCCGGTCTAGTGGTCGTTAAATACAACGAGCTTCCAATCATAGACCCGTACATTGTTTGATCTACATCCTGGAGATTTGTCATCCTTGCTCAACTTGGCACCTCGTTGTCATGGGAGTGCTAACCGGTTTATTGTCTTCCATTGTGAACTTTTTCAGCATTTCTTTTACATATTTAACTTGAGAAATAAAAATGCCTTTTTCATTTTGATTGACCTGCAAATCCTAGGAAATAAGAAAGTTCACCAATCATAGACATCTCAAATTCTTTCTTCATTTTAGTTGATATGTCTTTGCAAGTATTCATCCATGTCGCCGCCAAATATTATATCATCTACATAAACAACAAGAACAATAAGATGGCCCTTCTCTGTTTTGACATATAAGTTGTTGTCCACCAAACCTTTCTTGAACCCTTGTTTAATTAGATAGTTATCCAAGCCTTGCATACCATGCTCTGGGTGCCTGTTTCAAACCATATAATGCTTTCTTTAACCTGCAAACAAAATCTAGGTTGTCACCAAGTTGGAAGCCATCTGGCTGTTCAATGTAAACCTCTTCTTCCAGTTTTCCATTCAAAAATGCTGATTTTACATCCATTTGATATACTTTGAAGTTTTTATGAACTCGCTAATGCCGTAAACATTCTGATTGCCTCTAGTCTGGCTATCGGTGCAAAAGTTTCCTCAAAATCAATGCCTTCAACCTGAGCATAGCCTTTGCAGACCAATCTTGCCTTATTTCTGACAACCTGTCCATCTTCATTTAATTTATTTCGAAAAACCCATTTAGTGCCAATTATGTTTTTATTTGTTGGTCTAGGTACTAATTCCTAGGTATTGTTTTTCTCAATCTGATCTAGTTCTTCATTAATTGCCTTCAACCAACTTTCATCAATGCTTGCTTCAACAACATTTTTAGGTTCAATGCTAGATAACAGAGAATAGTTCCGCACTGCCGCTCTTCTTGTCCGAATACCATCTTTGGGATCCCCAATAACTGCTCACTTGGATGATTTTTCTCGCCAGCTTGTCCTGTTTTAAATTTCCCTGTTTTCTTCTTCTTCCGATTCAGTTTTTACACCATCTCGGATCAATTTTTTGATTCTTATATGTTTCCTTTTCATCATCACCTTCAATGACTTCTTCATAGATGGGGTAGTTTTCTTGATAAGTAATTTCTTGTTCTCTACCTTCATCAACTTTCACATCAAGCACTCTCAACAATTTTCTTTAGCCTTTTGTTGTAACATGTGTAGGCTTTGCTTTTTGTTGAGTAACCAAGAAAGATACCTTCATCAGCTCTATTTTCAAATTTACCGAGATTATCTTCAGTCCGTTTGATGTAGCACTTGCTGCCAAATACTTTGAAATGTCTTGTTGTTGCCTTTCTGCCAAACCACAGCTCATAAGGTGTTTTGCTTTCATGTGGTCTTAGCATGCACCTGTTTTGAATGTAAACTACAGTATGTACCGCCTCTTTCCAAAATCTGTCACCTATTTTGTTCTCACCAAACATTGTCCGTGCCATTTCCTGCACCGTCCTATTCTTCCTTTCTACAACACCATTCTCGCCGAGGTGTTCTAGCCGCTGAAAACTGTCTTCTTATCCCATATTTTTGACAGTATTCTGCAAATTCTTCCGAAATAAACTCTCCTCCTCTCGTCTCGATCTTAGGCATTTAATTCTTTTTCCCGATTGATTCTCAACAAGATTTTTGAAGGTTTTAAACATCTCAAAGGCTTCTGATTTAAGTTTCAGAAATAGTACCCATGTCATTCTTGAGTAGTCATCTATACACAACATAAAATATTTGTGTCCATTTATGCTTTTAGTTCTCATGGGTCCACATAAATCAGTGTGAATTAGTTCTAATGGCTTGCTCGTGAAATATTCTTTTGCTTTGAAAGTGGCTCTGGTTTGTTTTCCCTTTTGGCATGACTCACAAATACTGTTTGAAGGTTTACCAATAGTTGGTATGTCTCTTATTGCCCCTTTTGAGCTGATTTTTACCATATTATCAAAGCTTATGTGACCGAGTCTCTTGTGCCACAGCCGCTTTTCTTCTTCCTGACCAACCAAACAAGCTCCTTCTGAAGTCTCTGAAAGAGTATACAGATTTCCAGAAGTTCTCAGTCCAGTGGCTATTAACTTTCCATTTTTTGTCTTTCTTACTTCACAGCCCTCCTTCTTGAAGATTACATCATGACCTCTGTCACAGATTTGACTTACACTCAGCAAGTTATGCTTCAGACCAATCACAAACAAGACTTCTTTTGATTTTATATTGCCATCACTGATCTTGACTGATCCCTTTCCAACAATCTTTGCTCCATCATTATTTCCAAATTTCATAGAACCACCTTCATAATTCTCGCAAATTCTCAAATTTTTGCTTGTCACCTGTCATGTGACTAGAGCAACCACTGTCAAGTATCCAAGGTGCAGATTTGTTCTGAGCTTTAAAGGCAGTCTGAACAATCAAAGATTCATTTTCTTTCCATTCTCGGTTTGATAGCAGATTTGTCTACTTGTTTTGCCTTTGTCCTTTCATTAGCATGTGCCTGTTTTTCAAGAAATTTCTTGTTTTGTTTCAACCCACTTGGTTGAGATTTTCTACCCCGATAATTATTTGATGCAAAAGTGCTTCTACAGCTTTCTAGCAATATGTCCAAAATTATGACAATTATAACATTCAACCGCATAATTCATTAAAGGAGAAAAAACATTTCTCGCTGGTGAAATTCCTTTGAGATACATTATGCCCGCAATCTGAAATCTTATGACCATAAGCATTGCATTTAAAACAATAACCGTAAAAGGAATGATTAAACCTCGGGTGCAGGTCTTTGCCGCTTGAAGTGGGAGCCATGAATCTTTTCCTTCTTGGATGTGTGACTTTTGTGAATCCATCTTTGTCAATTTTTTTCTTGAATCTGGCATTGTTGCTTTCTTTGGCATGATTTGTTTTTTCTAGGTCAACCCTGATCTTTTCTTCTTTCTTTATGGGTTCTACATTCAAGGCCTTTGAACCCTTTGATGATTCTCCTTCATCGAAGCCTAAACCAAATTTGATGCCTGAAGGCCTTTGGTTATTTAACATTTTATCCAACTTTTACAAGACTTTCTTCAAACTTATGAAAACAGATCTCAATTTTCTATTCATCTCCTCTAGCCGCATCCTTAACTTAACAATATCTTCCTCTAGCTTGCCGCATTCAACCTGTCTTTACAGCTTAATTGTTCATTAAGAACTTCGGACATTTTCTTGAATTCCTCTCGTCTCGTATTTTTAAACTCGTTTATTATGTCGATGGCATCCTCTAGTTTTCTTGAAAACTTTTTGTTCTTTTTCCTTTCTCGCACTCAACTCTTCAAGTGCAAGCAACCAATTCTCCTTCCGGATAAACTTCAGCCTCATCTTTAAAGTTTTCATCACCTTCCCGATTTTCTTCTGTTCTTTCCTCTTCAAGTGCCATGAACAGAGCTTCACCTTTTTCTTCTTCGTAATCCTCATCCGAGCTTTCTTCGAAGTGCCGACATTCTTGGATATGAAGCTTTTCTTCTTGAAGTTGTTCTTTCTAAAATTTTGTTTCTTCTTCCAATCACCTTTTTCTTGGAGTGAACCTTCACCATTTTTGGTTTTCTCATGCATTGGACATTTGGCCGCAAAATGACCGACTCCTCCACAATTGAAGCACTTAAAAGGTAGCTTTCCTCTATATTTTCCTTTTCCCTTTGTGAGTTTTCGAACAAAATTAGCTTCTGTTTCATCCAGTTGTCTCTTCATCCTCGGATTCATGTTCAGCTTTTATATTCTTGTGTGCTTTAAAAGTCGCTTCTCCGTCTATAGACTTGGTTTGTCCTATTCTCATTTCATATGCCGTCAGTGGAACCATGCATCTCATCCAAGCTGAAGTTGTTTAGATATTTTGCCTCTTCTATTGCAGAAAACTTTGGAGTTAAATCTTTTGTGCAAGTGTTCTTGAGAACCTTTTTCACAACAACCGCATCATCAATTTCTTCACCGAGTCCTTTGATTGCATTAATGATTCCGTTGACTCTCAAGGATATAAGCCTCTATGTTCTCATCTTCATTCATTTGCAGTGCTTCGAACTGTGCTCGATGAGTTTGCAGCTTGGCTTCCTTGATCTTGCTGTCTCCTTCATGGATGCTCTTCAATTTATCCCACATGTCTTTTGCTGATTTATAGCTCATGACTCTTATCAGTTCACTGTCAACAAGCCCACACATTATGGCATTCTTAGCTTTGGAGTTGTTCTCAAATTTTTTCTTCTCAAGAAGATTCTGTTGGAGGAGTAGTGGGTGTTGTGTATCCACTATCTACGTAATCCCAAATATCATATCCCAATGCACTCGGATATGTTTGCATCCCGAGTTTCCAGAAAGTGTAATTTGTTCCATCAAATAAGGGAGCTTTGCTGGATGAGAATCCTTCACCGCCTGCCATTGTTTCTTCCAAGATCTCCTTAGCTGATTAAGCTTGAACAAGGCACCTTGATCTGATACCAATTGATATTCACACAATGACACTGAGAGGGGGGGTGAATCAGTGTAGCTATTAATTTTAATATCTACAACATTTAATATGAAATAAAGAGAACTTGAAAACTAGAAAAACAAATTGAACAAGAGAGCACACCACAACACTCAATATACCGAGGTTCACCAATTTGGCTACTCCTCAAAAATGACCGCTTGGACTCCAATCCAAATCCAGTCTTTGCAAAATACCAATTTTACAAATACTTTACCAAAGATCCACCGGAAGGAGCACCAACCCCTTAATTTTTTGTCGCAACGGATGGAGCACCAACCCCTAGTACCAAGCACCAACTTGGACCGCAATTCGATCAATTTAAAATGACATAAGAATGTCTTCACTTCATGCACGACCCCGATCGGTCCGCAATTAACCCAACTCTGCACACTCTCATGGCTCTGCTAATTTTTCTCTTGACTCTTTTCTAACCCTCTTTTTATAGCAATTTCCCTCTTACAACAACAACATAAATTCTCTGCACGATTGTCCTTTTATAGCCCATTTTTCTCATAGAGATTCTTCGTCTTCTATCTCTCTTCAATCATGTATGCAGTCGAAACACATACCCAACTGTTCGAATTCTTTTTTTCTTGCCAATAAGCGGTTGTTCGAAACCTAGTAAATACGACTGTTCGAGTCCTTCCAGATACGACTGTTTGAATGCATTTTCGATCCTGCATATTCGACTGTTCGAATACTTCAAATACGGCCATTCGAATACTTTTTCTATTCTGCATATCCGACTCTTTGAATTCTGCAAATACGTCTTTTCTAATGCTTTTTCAATCCTGCATATTTGGTTGTTCAAATACTTCAAATACAGCTTGTTCGAATGCTTTTTGATCCTGCCTATACGATTCTTCGAATGCTTTTCAATCATGCATATTCAGCTGTTTCAGTGCATGTTCGACACCTGTCAATGTGTAACTGCCGATCTGACATCAGTTACTTTTTACGTAACTGGCTGCATGATTTTTTGTATGCTTTTATCCGACACGTGTCACCTTGCATGCTCCTTCGGCTTTTACCTGCCAAACTGTTACCTGTCGTGATATCGTGACACTTTTTGTAGCCGTACCCTTCATGCCCTTGCTGTCGCGAAATCGCGACCATTTTGGCTTTTGAAAGCTTTCCCTCTGTTCATGTCGCGAAATCGTGACACTTTGAACATTTGCTGATGTCATCCTTAATGATGTCGTGAAATCGCGATGCTTCCAGCTTCCTGAGGCTTCTCTCGCAACTTGTCACGAAATCGTGACACTTTCAGCTTTTGCTGACGTCATCCTCAATGTTGTCACGAAATCATGATGCTTTCGGCTTCCAGCAGCTTTCCTTGCACCTTGTCATGATATCACGACACTTTCAGCTTTTGCTGATGTCATCATCATTCTTGTCATGAAATCGCGACACTTTCAGCTTCCAGCAGCTTTCCTTGCACTCTGTCACGAAATCGCGACATTTTCAATTTTGCTGACATCATCCTCAGCTTTGTCGCGAAATCGCGACGCTTTTCGCTTCCGTACACTCTTCTTTGCCAGCAACCGTGAAAATGGAACATGTCACGAAATCGCGACGTTATCTGCTTCGTACAATCTTTGCTTTATGCAGTAGCGAAATCGCTACAACTTTGTGCCTTGTGCTTTCGACTTGCTACATCTTTCAGTTTTGCAATTTTGACTGGTAGCGAAATCGCTACACCTTCACGTTGTGCATTTTGGACTTGTAGCGAAATCGCTACACCTTTGTTGCCATTCATTTTATCATGCAGCGAAATCGCTACACCTTTGTTGCCATTCATTTCAACATGCAACAAAATCGCTACACCTTTGTTGCTGAGCATTCTCTCTCCTCTTTGGGTCGTGAAAACCCGACGTGTCGCGATATCGCGACACTTTTCGTTGCAAGCTCCTTTCCTCCATTTATGTCACGAAATCGTGACATCTTTTCACCTTGCTTCCTTCTCTGCCAACATGTCGCGAAATCGTGACAGTTTGCCTTGCGCCTTCTCTCTCCTCGGCCATGTCACGAAATCGCGACAATTTTGCTTCCACCTTCTCTCTCCTCGGCCATGTCGTGAAATCGCGATAATTTTTCTTGCATTTTCTCTCTCCTCGGTTATGTCGCGAAATCGCGACAATTTTTCTTGCATTTTCTCTCTCCTCGGTTATGTCGCGATATCGCGACAATTTTTCTTGCATTTTCTCTCTCCTCGTAATGCTCTGACAATTTCATGCACTTTCTCTCTCCTCGGTAATGTCGCGAAATCGCGACAATTTTTCTTGCATTTTCTCTCTCCTCGGTAATGTCGCGAAATCGTGACAATTTTTCTTGCATTTTCTCTCTCCTCTGTTTTGTCGCGATATCGCGACAGAAAACATGTCGCGATATCGCGACAATTTTCTTCCTTGTCTTTTTTTGCCAATTTCTGAATCTGGGTCACCTCTGTTTTCCTTGAAATTCACTGCACTTGATCTGACTGACCTCTGAACTGCATCAACTGCATCAATCTGTCTGTGTTGACAACAATGACAATACTTTTGCAATTCTTTTGCTGCACCTTGCTCAACATATATTACTAATAAGGTACTTGTCCTTCAGTCCCCATTTATACATTTGACCCTAATTGGTTACGCAATTTTTTGAGTTGAAGGTTCCTAATAGTGTTGATCCTAGTTTTTAGGTTATTTCAATCTATATTTTAACTATTTTCATATATTGAAAGAATATATATGATATTGTTTCATTATTCTTAAGATACCTATGGCAAATATGAGGCCCCATGATATTCCTCTTAATGAGGTTATCTCCATTAAGAATCTTGTTTTGGGGCACCAACCAAAGAAAGACTTGACGTTTGGGAGGATCCTTGTAATTCTATACCTTAGCTATGGTTGAGTTCTTCTAACCTTGTTGTTGTAATAAGACCACTTGTTTGATTATGTAAACATCTGACCCACTAATAGAGCCCTATATAAGCTAATCTAGAATTTGGGAAGAATTTTTAATACCTTTATTTTGAATGTGCAATTATCTCCATAATTATTGGTTAATATGTGGTAGGAGTGGATCCATAATTCTTGAAGGTCGAGCCATTGAAGCCTTGGAGTCAACTTGAGCCTTTTTCTAGTTAGTACCAAATGCAACACTATGTTTACATAGAGGCAAATGCAACCTTGCATTTTCCAAACACATCTCTACATTTGAACAGTCTTAAACGTAACCCTGCATTTTCTCAAGAGTAGATTCAACTATCGATATACTTAGATTCGATAGGTAAAATAGCAATGTACTTTTATTTCATTGTTTCTATTTTTTGCACATCATTTGATATTCTGCAAGTATTTTTGTTAGGATTTTTGTAGTATTCTTCTTATGTGTATCAAATAGGTGCTACTAACCCTTTTCATGTTTGCATCCATACATGTGCAGGTGACAAGTCTCTAAAGAGCTACTAAAGCAAAGGATAGCCCACAAGGATATCTAAATCCCATCCAATCAACTGATTATAGCAGAGATGACATTTGACACCATCTTCCTATTCAAATTTGCAAAAGGGCATTTCCCCCCTTTTTCTCATTGTAATCTAAAATCAAGCGTATTGTAATAATACCCCTACATACTTGGGGAAAAAAGCATTGTAAATGGAGACCAAGGCTCCATTAAAATTAAATACAAAATCATTTCATTGTACATTGCTTGTTTCAGTATTTTATTGCTTCATGTCGTCTTCTTTTTACTTACAAAATGGTGATCATGGTGGGACCTCCAAAGGGTTCTATTTGTTATTGCCTTACTGCTTTTTAGTTTTTGTTCTGATTTTGTTTATTGATTGCAAGTTTCTAGAGCTCCATTTCTCAAAAAGTTGTAAATCATTCTCCATATTTATAGGGTCTATTTATGTTTCTTATGTACATGAGCAAATACAGACTTGCATATAGGAAAGGTTGCCCTACATTTGGGAAACACAATCCTACATTTGGACACTTGTGAAAATGCAGTCCTTCATTTAAGGAGTTGGAGGAGAAGAGCAAAAGGATTTTTGGTAGTTGATTAGGTCATATCTTCAGATTCAATATTTACTTTTAAAAGAAAAAATAACTATACTTCTATTTTTGTTTCTCCTTCTATCTTTATTTTATGCATAATAGAGATAGCATTATTGTAGGCATTGAAAAATAAAAATGCATTATAGGGTGCACTAGTCAAATTTTTAGGTTATAGAATAACTATAGCTTGCATTAAAGGTTTAATTCAACATCATTAAGCCTATTTAGAGTACATTTAAGTTTCTATCTGTCTTATGTTGGCTCTAGAGCACAGGAAATTTTTTTAACTAAGGTTTTCTTAGTAGCAATTACAAACCTGTAGGTCTTCAAATTTAGACTTGTGTTTATATAATTATAAACGTAGGCGTACAGGTGCCAAACACAATCCTGCATTTTATCCTATGCCTCAGACCCTCTTCAGGGCTTTTAGAAGAAATTTTTCTACATTTTAGCTCAAGACTTTGCATTTTGCTATTGTATAGAGTATTGTTTTTTATTTTGGATATTTGATTTATATTTTATAGGCATTAAATATAAAATGCATATTACATTTACATTTTGTGTGAAATTATATTAGATTTTCTTTACAAAATCATACAAAACTCAAAATAAAACCACCATACAGTTTGTACATATCACCATTCCGTACCTCTACATGACAAGTGCGAGGAAAACCTCCTGAACGAGTTAGAATTCATCACCAAACATCAGTAGAGACCTATAATAAGCCATAGTTAGTACAAAAATTTCTTGGAATTCATCACCAAGAAACTGGTTACTCTTGAGGTTAGCTCGGGGTAATCAAGGTTAGACACCCTTCAATTTCTAGGGCTTAATAATTTGTGGAATCACAACTATCATTTATAGCCAAGATTACACGAGGGTGAATAAAAATCATAGATGGGTTAGTAGGAAGGCACTAGACAACACGACCTCTCTCAAAGAGTTATTTTTCCCCTAGGTTAAACCCATTACCAATCCTTCATCTAGGAAGCCTTTTCAGCCTTTTGTGACTTATCCTTCGACAAAGGGGTGGGTTCAAATACACATTTTTATATTTCATTCCAGAACCTACCTTTCATATTTTCTAGGCCTATGATTACATAAAACACACCTAACCCCCCCAAAAAAACTTCAAACTTGAAAAAAAATAAAAATAAAGAAAAAAATAAAAACTGCAAAAACAAAAGAAACATAGAAAACATTTGTTTGATTGTGTGTTTGCTTTTAATTCACATCATATTTTCACACACATACCTACACATTCATCACCCCATATCACCCCTAGCTTATGGTAACAATTCGAAGTCAAGCCAAATATTTATCCCAAAACCAACCACCTGCATCTATGGATAATTCTGCTTAGGCTTCCCATGCTCCAACTACTTCTACGGTTGAACAAGGGGGCATGTTGCAGATCATGTACCTAGATCTATCCATTAGAAACTCATACCAAACACCCCCTTTAGATACAAAAATTATGTAGAGGGTTGTTCACACCTCCATCCCAAAGACCCCCCGCACTGGGCCACCCACACCATATAATAATCGCATTGCCTACATAGATTTTGATGCCCTCAAAAGCTATCTAAACTTGGTCTTTCCATCCTTACCTTTGTTGACCATTCCACCCAATTCTATTCCTACATTCTAGTAGTAACCCACTTTTTCCTATATGTAATACACCAACCAAATCACCACCAACCCCCTTTATGACTCCATATCCATACCAATGAACCAAAATACCCCACCATCATCCAATCAACACATATCCATTCCATCCACTCACACATCCATATGATCTAACCCAATCTATGAAGCATAAGTTAACATTGCTTCATAGGTATCAACATCCATTCCACCTACAT
The DNA here is from genome assembly GCA_028583015.1 of Wollemia nobilis. Lineage (NCBI taxonomy): Eukaryota > Viridiplantae > Streptophyta > Pinopsida > Araucariales > Araucariaceae > Wollemia > Wollemia nobilis. The sequence goes on from JAQPPZ010017128.1 coordinate 3,397,798, forward strand.
CATTACCCCCAATAGATCATACATTGCATACCATACCTACCTTGATTGCAATCCCCTATGCCACTTATCCTCCACCTACATCCACTCGAGTTGCTACCACCCATAAAGTCCAAAACTTTACCCCACCTTTAACCATGCAACCCATATCTAAGATTATTATACAACAAGCTTTACATCATCTACATCAGTTACCTGCTGGCAATGCTAATCAAATTATTTATACCATTTTACAATAATAATCACAAGTGGTAAAACTCAATCATCTACCCACATAAAATCAAAACATCTTCTTCACCCAAGATCCATATTTGGTGTCGAGACCACCCACAATAATCATACCCATTCACCCACTTTATAAAACCTATGCCACTTCATAATTTCAACACACCATCATACCCCCATCTCCACATCATCAACAATGATAATTCTATAATTAATATTAACATAACACCCAACAACATCAAATCCCAACCAACACTAATATATTAGTCAATAAAAACTTCATTCCATAAAACCCCTTCACCACACATCAAAATCACCTAAACTACACACAACAAACAAATTAGGGCTTCCAACCATCATTAGAAGACCCTAAATTTCAATATTTGTAGAACTAGATTACAACTTGGCCATGCAGATGTCTAGAATGTTATATTAGAAACCCACTTTACAGTAGTTGATCAATCTCCCAATTCATCCTTCGATACCATCACCCTTCTACCCCAGATATTTAACACTACCTAAGTTTGATAAATTCAAAGGGAATGAGAACCCTCGAGAGCATGTAGGGCATTCATCCATGCATGCTTCAGAATACAAGAGAACGACCATTTGGAGGAGATGCCCTAGAATGGTACAACCATTTTCCACACCATAGTATTTACACTTTTGAGCAATTGGAAGATCAATTTCTAGAGTGATTCTCTCTAAATGTTATAAAGAAGACACCATTGACCAACTTATTCAACTTACATCAATTTTAATATGATTTGGTTAATGACTATGGAAACCTCTAGAGAGCAGTTATAGCTAAATTTTCATTCATCCTCCCTATGGCAAAACTCAAAAGAATATTCACAAGAATTTTTTCAAAATATATCACCTTATTTCTACAATTGCAATAATACATAATATTTGAAGAAGCACTCACTCAAGCCAGAGTAATCAAAGAGATTAAAATCCAAGAGGGAAAGGTCAAGCTTAAGAAAAAAGAATGGTAGAACAAGAACCAAGGGGGAAATAATCAGGGTTAGTCCAAATCTCGCTAGGTAAACCAAGTGGTCTTGTGTGTGCCTCAATCGCAAACTCAACAAACTCAAGTCCAATATCAACAACCCCAAACTCAACAACTGCAACAACAACAAATATATCAAGTGATACCACCCCCACCTGAAGTGTAAAACTAGGGTAACCAAATAGATAATCAATAATGCCAACAATACAATCGACCAAATTGCAACTACACCCCATTACCTGAGCCACTCACCAATATTTTCCAATGGTTGTATGAAGCACAAATGATTACACTACCATATATTAAACCTAGAGATCCTAGCAAGCATGGAAAAATATTTAAGGAGTACCAATATTACACCTTTCATCATCAGATTGGTCATGATATTAGTAATTGCTATTCATTCAAAGATATAGTCCAAGATATGATATAAAATAGGGACTATTAAGATTTATAACCCTTTGGCTCAACAAAACCAGAATCTTGGTATTTATCAGATACAACTTCCTCATTATGAGGAAACACAACAAACAACTAGGGTTTCAACTTTTACAGTTGTCCCTAACTAAGTCAACCATATACACAATGCACAACAATACCAAGGTTTTGTGGGTGTTATCCACATAGTAACCCAAGGTCAAAGGAATACCAACCGAGCACAAAAATCAAATGAACCAACACCAGTGGTACCCCCTCCTCTGGCACCATCATCTATTGTTCGTATAAAACTGTATCACACCAATCCACCACCATAAATTCATATCCAAAACCATCCACCAAGACCAACCATCACACTTAGGAGTTAGTTGATACTTGGTTTAATCTAGCCTTGATCAAACTATCAATATATGAGCTCATACAATAGTCTCCCCTACATCATGAGGTATTTATGGAGATCCTAAAATACATAAAAATTCAAACCCATGATCCCAACGCCTTTGTCAACTTTATGGGGAACGTTCAAACATGCATGGAACCTTCAATCTCATTTTATAATTTTGAAATAAAAATAATGCCATTGGAGTTACCTAATTTTCCATTGCATATCATAGCTCATATTGACCAAAAATATTTTAAATGAGTGCTAATCAATATTGACTCCTCTATAAACATCATCACAACCACAACACTTCAACACCTTAACCTTCCACCTTCACACATTACCACCTCCACCTTTACCTTATGATATTTCAATGATACCCTATGTTCCATAGTCGAAAATATCATCCTAGCCTGTTAGAGTGGGGGTGAAGACCTTCCACCCCATTTTCCTATTGGTCAAAATAACCACATCATGGGGTGTAAGGATTGGTCTTCTCAAAATTTTGATGAGTATAGAAAAAGGTCACAGTTGTGCGACATTTTTGAACCAAGGGACTAAATGAAAGGAAAACATCGTGATAGCATGACATTTTTGAGCTAAGAGGCCAAGTCAAAAGAAAAATTCACGATGGTACAAAAATTTTGAACTCGAAAGCTAAGTTCAAGGAAAAAGTCATGATAGTGTGACATTTTTGAACCCGAAGGCTATGTTAGAGGAAAAAGTTGTGATGGCGCAATATTTTTGAACCCGAAAGTCATGAGTATTCTTTTCTCTAGGAATTACCATTGATTTATTCAAATTACATCTAGGTAGCCTTAGATCTAATCTTGTATTAGTTGCTAGAACCACTTCTTCATCTGCCGTTAATACAGGATATGCAAATCTTTCCCCTATAGCCTTCCCTAGTACTACTGCTAGCGGAACATTAACTCCAACTACCCATATACCTATAATATCAGGTAGAACCATAGTTGTAATGGTCGTGAATCAATTAAATTTACCCTATCCTTCATGGAACCATATAGGCCCCTTGAATCTGGTAGCTTAGCACTCGATTCTAGCAGTAAATTTAAAGGTGTTACCCCAATATGAAGGTATTGGGAAGATGGCTTATGAACATTTTCAAGATGTAGCCACGTTGGCACCAATACATAACATCACTAAGGAAGATGTTATGATAAGACTATTAGTAATTTCATTGAAAGGAAAAATGCTCTACTAGTATAAAGCCCTCACCAATCAATCCATATCTACTTGGGTCTGGCTTGCCAACAAGTTAGTGGAAAATTTCAATGAACATGTCGATCCATTTTCACTGTTAACCTAGTTCACTATCATACAGAAGCACCCTCAAGAGGTGATAGTCGATTTTAATATCAGATTCAGTCAAACTTGGCAAAGGGTACCTGACGGTTTGAGGCCAACAAATGAACAGTCAATGTACTATTATTTGAGAGCTTTCAACTCAAACATAAGTATGGATATTAGGCAATCCTATGTATTTACTTTCCTAGGGATTTTAAAAGAACCTCAGAAGGTGGAAAGAGATCTAATCTCTATTGGAAGTTTCCCTACAAATATGATAATGCCTATCTTCCCAGATATATCACAAACATCAAATGTTGCTTTCCCAACTCCTGCTTCCACTTCTAATACAAGTATCCCCAAATGGATCGAGTAGCCTAATATCCTAGTAATACAAGAACCTCTTGTTACTCCAATGCTTCATATCATTCCTACACTTCCTATGGTGATAGTTTTATCGACTCTATATCCTCAACTTGCAGCTCTACAAGATCTGCAAGCATCCTTGAAAACTCTGATGAATAAGATGACCTCAATGGAAAGAAAAGAAGTAGAAAGAAATTTCCAACCAAGGATATTTCCATAGGTAACAAGAGATCAAGCCTCCATGAGTGGTAGAAACCATGACAAATCTAACGTGGTTTATGCCAATGAAGATAGTGAACCCACTAACACTTCAACAGAGTCAAAATTTTGGTGTTCTACATGTAACGATCCACATAGTGAAAACTCATGTATGATCCATCAACATCATATCTAGAAGATAACTAATGAAAAGGATAAGAAAACCCTCAAGGGTCAAGTTAATATGATCAAGAAAGAGAACCAAATATGAAGCACTTTGCTTAGGCCTTAAGAAATCCAAAAAGCTGGGTATCAAACAACTCTAGATCTTTGGAGATTCTGAATTAATAGTAAATCAGGTCACTGAGAAATGTGTGAGTAAGCAACATTACCTTAAAGCTTACAGGAATAAAGTTTGGGACTTGCTAGAATCCTTTGAATCTTTAAACCTCAAGGCAATTCCTAGAGAAAAGAACACTCATGCAGATTTATTGGCTTCAGTAGGTGCAAATTTTTTCCCTATTAGCAATGTCATCCAGAAGTCTAAGATAGTTAGACTGATCTACAGGCCCTCCATGCTAGATAGAGATACCTTTTGGTAGGTATTCAAAAATGATGAACAGATAGTGGACTTTCTCATCCATGAGATGAACTGCTCGAATGATAGAGTGTCTAAAGATGAAGAAGATGCAGGCATGATCCAATTGAAAAACAACCATATCCCAAAAGGATTAATCACTCTCAAAATCTTATTTGATAACAATGATAGGTCAACTGGCCATAAAATGAAAGTTGACAAGCACAAATACAAAGAGGCTCAAATGGGATCAGATAAATCCATTAAAGTAGGGGTAAACACTATAGAGGAAGAACTGGACCAAATTCGAGGGTTGTGCAAGGAATTCCTCGACATCATCTCCTGGACTTATGGTGACCTTAAAGTCTACTCTAAAGAGACTATCCAACATACAATCAAACTCGAAGAAGGTGCAAAACCCTTCTGAAAAAAGCAAATACCGATGAATCCCAAGATCGAAGCTCTCATGAAGTAGGAATTACTAAAGTTGCTCGAAGCCAAGATTGTCTACCCAATCAAGCATTCTACTTGGGTAGCTAACTTGGTCCCAGTTAGAAAAAATAATGGAGATATTAGGTTGTGTGTCGACTTCCAAAACCTGAACAAGGCTTCACTAAAATACCATTATCCTCTCCCACAGATCGACCAGACCCTACATACAATAGCAGGAGTAGAAATATTCTCACTCTTAGATGGGTTCTCTGGATACAATCAGGTATGGGTCAAGGATGAAGATCAGTTCAAAACCACATTCACCACCAAGTGGGGGACATTCACTTATCAGAGGATGCCTTTCAGATTATCCAATGTTGGGGTAACTTTTCAAAGAGCAATGGATGTGGCCTTTGGAGAACTCATCAATAGGATTATAGTGATATACCTAGATGATATGATAATGTTCTCTCATCGAAAGGAAGATCACATTGATCATATTAGAAGTATTTTTGAGAAATACAGAGAGTTCGACATCTCTTTAAACCCAAAGAAATCCATTTTTGTTGTGGAAGAGGGGATTTTACTAGGCCACATCATTTCCAAGGTTGGGATGGCTATAGACCCTAACAGAGTGAAAGCACTATTAGAACTCCCTCTACCCCCAAACAAAAAAGGCTTGCAATCCTTCTTTAGCCAAATCAACTTCGTACACAAATTCATAGCAGATTTTGTACAAATTATCAAACCCATGACCGAATTATTGAAAAAGGATGTTGAATTCAAGTGGATAGACTTAAGGAAAAAATATTTCCAATAAATAAAGGAACAAATAGCCCAAGCTCCCATCTTAGTGAATCCAGACTATTCCAGAGGTTTCATCTTGTATGTTGTAGGTGAACAAGAGAGCTACATTATAGTACTTACTCAGAAAGGGCCTGACAATGAAGAGAGGCCTATAGCATTCCTAAGTCAGACTATGCAAGAACATGAAGAGAAGTACAACTTCATCAAAAAATAAGTTTATGCAATAATGAAGTCTTTAAAAAAGTTCAGGCATTTTCTTTCACAGAGTAGGACCATTGTGTATGTGGTCCACCCTGATGTTAGGAATTTCATCATACAGGGGGAACTTGGTGATAAAAGAGTTGGTTGGGTATCAAAGATACAAGAATACGATATTGAGATCCATCCAACCAAGCTAGTGAGAGGTAGAGCACTATGTCAAGAACTCGCCAAACAAGCCTCATCAGAATATGTGGCTTGCCAAACTCAAGAAGCAACCTCAGAAGATGATCAACCCTTGGATGAGCCTGACTAGGCCGATGAATTGATCAAGTACTTCCAGACTAGAAAGTGTCCAACAAGTTTGAACGCTTCATAGAGAAGGAGATACAAGATCCAAGATTTGAAATACACCTTGTTACCTGAAGGGTTGTATAGAAAAATCTAGATGGAGTATTGCTTTGGTGTATAAAGGATGATCAAAAGTAGAATATCTTGGATGAATTCCATGGAGGCCCATCAGGAGGACACTACTCAGGAAGAACCACTACTTTAAAAATCATCAAGACTAGGTGCTATTGGCCAACCATTTTCTCAGATACTTTCAGAGTGACAAGAAATTGTGAGAAGTGCCAGAGATACATTGGGAGAAATAGAAATGCTTCAATGCCTTTGAAATCCATTCAAGTTGAAGAACATTTTCAACAATGGGGTTTAGATTTCATCGGAGTGATAGAACCCAACTCATTCACTAGACATAAATACATCCTGACCACTACAAATTATTTCACTAAGTGGGTTGAGGCAGTACCCACTAAGAAAGCAGACCAAGAAGTTGTGATGGAATTCATGGAGAGTTTGATCACAAGATTCGGTATCCCAGACGCATTGGTCACAGACAATGACACATATTTCATAGGTGCCAAAATTATTGAATTTACATGTAAATATGGGATCTACTTGAAGACATCCTCAAATTATTATCCATAGGGAAATGGATTAGCCGAATCGATGAATAAAAACTTACTCCGAATCTTAAAGCGGACTCTGAAAGACAATAAGAGAAGTTGGCACTCTCTGATAAACCAAGCGTTATGGGCTGATAGGATCACTATCAAGAAGTCTATCAACACCTCTCCCTACTCTTTAGTCTATGGTAAAGAAGCAGTCCTCCCAATACACATAGAAATACTAGCTTTAAAGTTGCTCAATCAAACTGGCACAGAGGAGGCAGAGCCAATGGAAAACAGGTTGATTCAACTCCTACAATTAGAAGAATAGAAAGAACAAGCCTATGACCATTATCAAAAACATATGGTCACCACGAAGAAATGGTTTGACAAAAAGGCTACCCTTAGGAATTTCAAGGTAGGAGACTTGGTTCTAAGGTGGAATGAAAAGAAAGCAAAACCTAGAAACCACCAGAAATTCGATGCATTCTGGGAAGGACCCTTTGAGGTAATCGAAGAAAAACAACATAACTCCTTCCAATTGAGAAACGAACAGGGTCAGGTCCAACCCATCCCCATCAATGACTTCCATCTAAAGTTGTACTATAAGTAAAAGGTTTCTCTCCACTTCACATGTATTATATGTAAATATGTTCTCATTTCTTTCTAAAGGCCACTTCAAGGAAAAATGTCAAGTTTTCATGATATTTTGGCATCCAAAGGCCACCTCAAGGAAAAATATCGAGTTTTCATGACATTTTGGCATCCAAAGGCCACTCCAAGGAAAATTGTCATGATTTCATAATATTTTGGCATCCAAAGGCCACCTCAAGGAAAATTATCATGATCTCAACATTTTTCCAACCTCAAAAAATATGATGTAACATTTTGGCGTCCAAAGGCCACTTCAAGGAAAATATCAAGTTTTCATGATATTTTGGCATCCAAAGGCCACCTCAAGGAAAATTTCAAGTTTTCATGACATTTTAGCATCAAAGGCCACTTCAAGGAAAAAAAAGAATCACCATAAAAAATAAATTTTAGTCCAAAGGCCACTTCAAGGAAAATTGAGTTTTCACGATATTTTGGCATCCAAAGGCCACCTCAAGGAAAAATGTCAAGTTTTCATGATATTTTGGTATCCAAAGGCCACCTCAAGGAAAAATGTTGAGTTTTCATGATATTTTGGCATCCAAAGGCCACTTCAAGGAAAATTATCATGATCTCATGATATTTTGATCATTCAAAATCAAAGCAACCATACCTTTTGGTAGGAAAATTAGTTTTCTTAAATTTTTAAATTCTTGCCTCTCAAAGTACCACCATACCAATTTATTGGCCCAAAAAAGAGGTGACACAAATTTATTGGCCAAGACAAAGGTGAAGTGATGCCATTGGCCCTGATAAAATGGTAATGCATGGCGGTTGGTTTTCTTGAAGGTGGCACATGAAACAAAGCATCCAGTAACATTCAAAATTAGTCATGGGGTGTGCACCACCAACCATAATTAATGCATGGCACCTTAGCATATGCATGCGCATCTACTTATGCCATAGAAGCTTTTTCATCGCTTCTCTATCCTCTAAAAATTTTCCTCTACTTGTAGCATCCCCGATTTTCCCAAAGTTCTCTAAGCTCTTCTGGGTGCCTCTCAAGTTTTTTTGTATGCCAAAATCATAGTGAGCAACCATGACAACATCTCCCCCAACTACTAAGGAAAAGCGCAAGGCCACGAAAAGTGAAAGTGGTTTCATAGACCCGGATTCACACATCACCGATACCATAGTAACATGGAAAAATCTAGAGAAAATTCAAAAAGATGTGGAAGCCAGGGTAGCAAAGCATGTCATGCCATCAAGCCCAAGCACATTCTCCTACCACTCCCTACTCTCTTGGTATGTTTGCACCCTTGTTCACCCCTACCCTAAATTAATCAGAGCCATGGCAACTTTTTACGATGTAAAGCACAAAATTATCAAGAATTCTAGGGGTGAAGTCATCTTTACCCTAGACATCGATGCAGTTAGGGTCACCTTCAGTTGTGATAGAAGGCCCATTATAAACCCTATTCCTTTTGACCCAATTAACTCGACCAAGTTCTATACCCCTACCCTCAATATAAAATTATTTTTGCAAGAGCATATGTCAGAACCTCCTCCCGAGGGGACCCTACCAGAATCTTTGATTCCCCTATCAAAATTCAAAAATAAGGAGCTTTTCTCCATGCTGGCTATGGTAGTAGGGCTAGAATCTGACATGCAAGTCTACGGATGGTAGATTGTAGTGGCATAGTGTATGTCAAACCCTAAGTTCTATGATGCTTCACATGTGGATAAGAAGATAATGCCACTTTTCTTTGACTAGTCGACATATCTAGCTCAACAGATACATGCAAGCCTATTCAGAATACAAAGGGATTCCCTAGAAGCTTTCAGGTTTTCCTCTTACCTAGTATGGATTTTCTTTTTCTTTCAATCAAAAAATCTAGAATTCATCTCTACCACCAACAAGGACCAAGATGGAAAGAATTTTCCTAGTATACGAGTGGACGATGGTTCTCTCAAAAGCAGAGTCATACTACTACTTTAATATGGAATTCCTAGGCCCCACATTAAAAATTATGTATGGCACTATGCCAAGAATTCCTCAAAATATGTGGGATACCCTACAACACACTCATGCAGAAGAGGGAGATTGGTTCATCTTGATGCAAGGGGTAGTCATCAGATTGTATGGCTTCACAAGGAAGCCCTTCTTACTTCCATATTATGTCACTGAGTGATTGTTCACTCTAGAGTATGTGAGGTAGATTGAATATATAAACTATAAATTTGGCACAGGGGTTGGCAAGACTGGTACATGCCTCATGCCTTTCCAATTTGTAGGGGTATCTATCTCAAAAAAGGGAGATCACGAGCGAATCACTCGAACTCTAAAGAGCCTGAAGTTAATAGAATTGCCACAAAAATGGAAGTATGATCCCATTGATAAATTTTCTCAAAAATAGGCTACTCTCAACCAGACTCCCTTTAAACAATTTCATGCATCAAATAGGCAAATCGACAAACAGGGCAGAAATAATGAAGAAGATGAAGCATTAGAATGGCATGTCGAAAAAATGCAGCCATTGGCCCCATGGCATGACTTCTATGAGCATATAATAGACTGGAACCCCAAGGTTAATCCGAGCCACAAGTTAGGTGAAAAGGTTATTAAAAGGATGAAGAAAAAGGGGAAATATTGGACACATGCAAAAATCCTAGCTTGGTGGCAGATGAGGTGCCAGATGCAAATGCACACCAGATATGGAATAAAAGTTGATCATGAGTTTTGCAAGAGGTATGACAATTATCATGCCACATGGTCTAAAACTCTTGTAGATAAAGTACCACCAGGCATCAATGGTATCCCTAGTTTCACTCATCACCGAAAAGGTTGGGACTAGCCAAGGCAAAGGTAAAGAGATCATTGAACAAGCAGAAGTCCCAAAGAAGGTGGCTCATAAATTCATCCCCCCTTCCACATCAGACACAGAGTCTGATGATGATGCTTCTCTCTTCTAGAGAAAGAGGAAAGCAGAGTCGAAAAAGGTAGGGGAACAAAAGAAAAGGAGGCAAGAAGAAACACACTCTAAAGAAATAGGGGACCAAGAAGGAAACACAGGGGAAAACATAGAACAACTCTCTAGATAGCAAGAGACAAGAAACCAAGAGTTGGATGAAATGGTTGAAGAATCTATCCCCACTAGGAAATCCCTCGATGAAGAACAAGTCCCTACCAAAGATGCAATGGATACTAGAGATACGAGCCTGCAAAAGATAGTAGAGACCTATACTGAAGACCAAGCCCCTCCTGAGAATGCACCAGATACTGGAGACTCAAACCCATAAAAGGAATCAGGTATATCTCCTATTAACCTTACTACATCTTCTTCTTCTTCTCATCCCCAAAGAAATTCCCCTTCCCATTCTATAGATCAGGGTGATGCCTCTTCTCCCTCTATTCAATAGCCTCCACCATCACCACCATCAACCCAACCTGACCCGAAAGCATCCTCAGTTGCACCCCTAGATACACTCACTAAACAACCAAATGTGGATGCCTCCATAGCCACCATTCCCTTCCCCTATACCACCAACTTTCCAAACTTCCAATCCATTCCTACCTCTTCATCCAAAAGTCACCCCACCATTGCTAAACTAAAGAAATTGAAGAAAGCAACCCTAAATGCTTCTACCTAGTTGAAATCATGAAATACTCAAATTTCCAAGGACATAGCTCACACCAGGGAAGGAATAGCCCTAGACCCTATCAGTATGCAATGTTCTACCATGAAAATGATACCATTGGTTCAAAAACCTGAAGGAGAAATGACCTTGGAAGATTATCAAGCTGAGATAACCATCGAAGATATCACTCAACTACATATGGAAGATGAGTGGGGAAAATCCCAAGCTCACATGGGGATGATATACTTGAATGTCGAGTATTACAAAGAGAAGTACCTCAGGGCTGAGCAGGCAAGGAAGCATTTAGAAGAAGCCTTGAATCAACAAAAGACAATTGAAAAGGCATTGAAAAATGAAGCAAAGAAGTGGGAACAAATGTTCAATGAAGTGACCCCTTATAAGGAAGAAGCAAAAAAGGTCATAGAACAAATCTAGCTATTGAACAAATAGGTGGAAGACCTTCAGAAGCAGATCTCAGATGGCACTGGTAAGACCAGTGGGCTATCCAAGGAAAAGGCCAAGGTAGTCAGGAAAGAAATGATTGGAGACATCCAAAATATGAGCTTAAAAGCAAGGCCTATGTTATCATACTTGGTCAAAATTAAGGAGACGTTGGGTCAGGTAGAAGATGAATTTACTGCATCCATCAACTTCCTAAAAGCAAGGCTATCTATAGCAACAAAAATCCAAGTTCTAGCAGAAAGCACACAAGCAATATTTGGATACAGAGCCCGAGATGAAAAATGGTCCCAAGCCAAAATAGTTGCCAAGAGTTTCTTCAAAAGACACAAGCTGGTGATAGAAAGTGCCAAAATAATGCAAGAACTCAAGGTAGAGGCTAAGGGAATTTTGAAACATGTAAGCATAGCAGAAAACTATGGCATGCCAAGCTTCTGGGATAAAGATTCAAAATTCTTAGAGGAAGATGAGTTGAAGGCTTCCTGGAAAACTTTCGTAGAAGATGAATCGGAGATAGATAGCTGGGAAGAGCTAGTCCAAGAAGAACAAATATTTAGTATGGCTCAAGACATCACCCAAATCAACTCCTGCTTGCATGAATTATACATGAAGTCAAAAGTTCTATCATATGACAAAGTAGAAGAACTAGAATATTTGTACTTAACTTTCATGGAAACTTTAGACCCAGACGAAGAGACTTGGAAAAAGGCCTATGCCACTTACAATGAAGTTGTCCAGGAAAAGGAGAAACATGAAAAAGCTAAGAAAGCTTCAGCAAGCAGTGCAGTAGCACCTGGGCAAGAGGACACAGAGAAATCCATAGAAGAAGACACTCCCGATGAATGACCACATAGAGCAAGAAACATATTTTTTGCTTGGTATCACTCCCCTTTCTCCCCTTCTTTTTTTAGTTGTTCTTTTTACTCCATTCCCCAATGGATAAAGGCTCTAGATTCTAACATTCCACTGGCAGAATTCCCCTAGGAGGCACCAATAATGTAGGTCAAAATGACCACATCAAGGGGAGTAAGGAGTGGTCTTCTCAAAATTTTGCTAAGTATAGAAAAAAGGTCATGATTGCATGACATTTTTGAGCCAAGGCTAAGTGAAAGGAAAACGTCATGATGCATGAAATTTTTGAGCCAAAAGGCTAAGTGAAGAGAAAAAGTCATGATGGCACGACATTTTTGAGCCCGAAGGCTAAGTTAGAGGAAAAATCATGATGGTACGACATTTTTGAGCCCGAAGGCTAAGTCAGAGAAAAAGTCATGATGGCACGACATTTTTGAGCCTGAAGGCTAAATGAAGAGAAAAGGTCATGATGGCATGATATTTTTGAGCCCGAAGGCTAAGTCAAAGGAAAAAGTCATGATGGCACAACATTTTTGAGCTCGAAGGCTAAATGAAGAGAAAAAGTCATGATGGCATGATATTTTTGAGCCCAAAGGCTAAGTCAGAGGAAAAAGTCATGATGGCACGACATTTTTGAGCCCGAAGGCTAAAGTGAAGAGAAAAAGTCATGATGGCACAACATTTTTGAGCCCGAAGGCTAAGCGAAGAGAAAAGGTCATGATGGCATGATATTTTTGAGCCTAAAGGCTAAGTCAAGGAAAAAGTCATGATAGTATGACATTTTTGAGCCCAAAACTAAAAAAGAGAAAAGGTCATGATGGCACAACATTTTTGAGCCCGAAGGCTAAATGAAGAGAAAAGGTCATGATGGCATGACATTTTTGAGCCCGAAGGCTAAGTGAAGAGAAAAGGTCACGATGGTATGATATTTTTGAGCCCGAAGGCTAAATGAAGAGAAAAGTCATGATGGTGCAACATTTTTGAGCCCGAAGAAGAGTAGTGAAAGATAGTTGGGCCATGATGCCTCCAAGAAGATAAAGGTAGATTGCGGTAACAAGAAGATCCCAACCATTTCTAGTTGAAGATCCCATGCTCTCTTAACTACCACTCTACCAGAATGAGCCTACGGGCATATTGTTGTAACAAATTTTAGTTTTTCTGTTATGTAAAAATATATATATAGGATGAGCGACCCAAACAAATGGTCGGCTCTTGGATGTTTACAAGGCAATGTACACAGACTTCTAAAAGCAAATAAATACTACTCATTCTAGTTTTTGGCTCACTGGTGTTGTTATCAAGTATGTATGGGTTGTTAATTGTTGTATAAAGTTACGTTGAATAGAAACTGCTTTAATTCTCATTCTGAGTTTCTGCATTTGAAGTTCAGCTAGCTCTAAAATTAACAGTTCCAATAGGCTTATGTTTGATTAAATCTGCACCAGAGGATTAGTTATTCTATTTTGATGGTTTAAAGAATGCTTTTCTATAAAAGGTTGTAGAAATTGCTTTGTTGTTATCTAATCTGCACCATTTAAATGTTCCTAGAAATAGCTATATTTCCCTCTCTTTATGCATTTCATTCTCCCTCCCTTTTCCCTAAAAAGCAAGGAACCAACCTCCTCTGGAGATTGAACCGGGTAAACTCTGTTTTGAACCCGGTATTTCAATGTTGGCAAAGTCTTGGGCGCAAACGTAACCAAAGGTAGATTTTGCACCAATAGTTTCATATTCTAGAGGGATCCATGGCTTATAACATACTACCTGGGTGCCTTTGGATTAGGAAAATGAAGAGTTTTCACTAAACATTATACCAATGCTTGAAATATGTACATGAGGTATAGATCCATTGTATACCAACTGATACAGAGCCATTCAAGTACTACAACTTCATTTCAAATCTATATGAGCCATCACTCCATCCACACATTTATCCATCATCTCCATAACCACTTCATCAGTCCCACACCAAGATAATTCATAAAAAACATCCATCAAAGGGGATCTTCCCATAGTTGATCATCCATCCACATCCTAAACCATCAACCCAAATCATACCTCTACGTCAGCCTCATATCATTTTATAATCACATCAAATCATCTCGTAAATCAACACATACCTTCATCAAAAAACATCTCATTAAATCAACCAAACAATCAACTTGTCATCCCTCTAACCATAACATAGGGGGAGAAAGCCTCCACATCATAGATTCAACCACCCAATCAATCAACACTAACCATAGCCTCACCTGGTCCTGAGCCCAAAAATGTTGGCCACATCACTCAACCGAACCCTTTGCCATTTACATCATCTGATCCATAGGGCCCTCATAAATCCTCCACCTCCACATCCACATCATTCACATATGTACCCATCCAAGTTGAATTAAATCTCACCAACCCTAGTATTGATGAGTATATAGTTCAGAATGTTGAAATTCCCCATCTAGCATTGATACTGTTATAGACTATGGTCACCTACGTAACCCACCTTTAGCCATAGGTTCAGATTTTAACATGATTAACTTTATGTATGGAGGAGTAGATTCGTTGTCTGATCTACCTCCTCCCAATTAACCCCAACAAAAAGTTTGTTCCAACTTTGATAGCTTTGAGAAAGACTTTTATGATGAATTTGATGTACTCTCAATCACCTTTGATAGCTCCAAGGAAGAGTCAGTCCCCATTGTGCCCTTCATCGATGAGGATGATTTTTACCTTTGAATGTTTTCTATACATCAACCCATATTTCATCTCCTCCTCAATCTTGAGCAACCCAATGCACCACTTGACCCTCTAGATCCCCTTTGGCTATCTCTATGACATAACGATAATCCACCAATCCTAAGTTAATTTCTACCTTGATATATATAATGAGAGAACCCACCCATCACAATAGAGCCACTATATTTCCATTAAGTAAACATGATTTTTATTGACTTGTTGGCACCCCTACGTAATCCATATGATTTGGTAAAACCAATTCCTATCGACATAAGCCTTATTGATATGGATCAAATTTCATCTTTGCCATCCATATCTGAATTCATCATTTTTAAAGAGTTGCTAAAAGCTTCCAATGATTATATTCCTATGGAATATTTTCCACCCTTTGCCTCTGTGTATCATACCAAAGTAGAAGAGATAGTGCCAAAAATATTTGAGTATGTCATTGATGATATTCACTTAGTTCCTACTCCCCACTAGTTGGAAGAAGGTTCACATATACTTATTGAAGATACTTTCGATGTGAACCTTAGCACAAATGTAGATAACCTACAAATTGTTAATTAGGAAAAAAAATAATCCAAAGAATAAAGAGAATAGCTCATAAAAGTGCTAACAGAGAAGAAAGGAATATTTGCATGGTCATAGAAATACATGTTTGGCCTTGAACCTAACTTGGTAGTCCACAATCTCAACTTGGATTCTGATGCAAAGACGATCAAACAAAAATTAAGAAAATTACATCCTACCATTGCCCTCATGGTCAAAGAGGAACTTTAGAAATTATTAGATGTGGGTTTCATTAAATCCATTGATTATCTTGAGTGGCTCTAAAAAATTGTACCCATTCACAAACCTAATTGGGGATTCATATATGTACAAATTTTTGAGATATAAATAAAACGTATCCTAAGGATGAATTTCCCTTGCCAAACATCGATACTCTTGTAGACTCTACTGTAGGCCATGAAATGCTTTCTCTAAAGGATAGTTTTTCAGGATACAACCAAATTCGAATCAATCCTGATGACCAACACAAAAAAACATTCATGAAACCTTAGGGGAATTCTTATTACAAGGTAATGCCATTTATCTTTAAAAATTTAGGAGCTACATATCAGCATGCCATGCCATACATCTTCCATAGCTACATACATAACATCATTGAATATTATGTGGATGATTTAACAACAAAATTTAAAACATGTATTGATCATATCGATGTATTAGAAAAAGTCTTTGATAAAATTTCTAGAGCAAAAGGTGAGATTGAAACCTAAGAAATGCATATTTAGAGTTACTTTAGGTAAACTTCTAGGGTTCATTGTCTCTAAGCGAGGCATTAAAGTGGACCCAAACAAGGTCAAGGTCATTACATAAATGTTTCTCTCAAGAAACCTTAAGGAGTTGTGAAGTTTGTAAGGAAATATTCAAGCAATTCATCACTTTATCAAGCAACTCTCATAAAAATGCAGATAATTCGATCACTTTCTACAAAAGGGGGTCACATTTTCATGGAACAAAAGAGTGTCAAGAGACTTTTGATGATATTAAAAAATATATAGCCTCACTGCAAGTACTAATGCCACCTCATCCTAGCATCCCATTTCACCTTTACATATTAGACATATATTTTGCACTAGGGACAATTCTTGCACAAAAGAATGAAAATCATAAAGAGCAAGCAATTTATTATATTAGTCAAATATTAGTGAGCTATGAAACAAGATACGTATATGTGGAAAAATTATATCTAGCAGTGGTTTTTACTACTAAGAAAATCAAACATTATATTCTTAGTCACACCACTTATGTTATAGCTCGAAAAAACCCTCTGTAATACATGATGAGTCGCACATACAACAAAAATCGTACCACAAAATGGATTATGCTCTTAACAAAATTTGATTTTGAATTCATAAACCAAAAATCCATCAAGGGTAAAGTGATATATGATTAGCTTGTAGAAGCTCCACTTCCTAATGATAAACCTTTTTTTATCAAGATTCCAGATGATTCAGTATTTGGCATCTTTGAAGAGGAAAAACATGTCACTCCTGAGACAACCAATAAGACCTTGATAACCATTCTAAAGAAACTAGTCAAAGAAAATCATAGAGATTGACATATCCAAATACCCTTAGTATTATGGGCTTATCAAACTAACATTTGAATAACTATAGGGGCAACACCATTTTCATTAGTCTATGATGTTGAAGCAGTTATACCTCTTGAGCTCGAGATCTCCTCACTATGCATTTCATTACAAGAATTCATGGATGATAATACTTCTAGACAAGCACATCTTGAACAACTCATGCTCCTTGATGAAAGGTGAACCAATACCTTGGAGCATCTACGGGTATATCAGGATCATATCAAGTGTGCTTATAGTGCCAAAGTTTATCCACATGAATTCCAAGTAAGAGATCTCATACTCAAGGAAAATCAACAAAACAACGTATTATCGCACCTTCGTGACAAATTTGAAGCTAATTGGTTAGGTCCATTTATAATAAAATAGAAATTGGATCCTAGAATGCACAAGCTTACTAGTCTCAAGGGAATAGAAGATCTTGAGCCACTGAACATTATACACTTGAGAGCGTTCTACACCTAAAGTGATATACTATATATATATACATACCAAAAAAAGAAGTAAATAAATAACATTAAATAATTTTTTCTCAATCATTCATATTACATCCATTGCACTTTCATATACATAGTCCACATCATTGCATTTTTGCATCAATGTCACTCCATTGTATCATGTCATTTGTTGTGTTAGTTGTCATTGGGTTAGTTTGGATAATTTTTCATCCACTGAATTTTGTTGCCTTAATAAGGGGCACCTTTTATTTAATGTTAGCTACATTATGTCATCCCCCACAAAAAAAAAACAAAATTTCAATAAAACCTCATAACACCTTAGTCTCTAGTTTTAGGAATCTCTAGGTGTTTCAGTCCTTCATCCACTCCTAGTATTTCAGGTGGCCTCCATTGAAATTCAATCAATCCTTAGGTTCATCTAGATATTATAAGTTATTTCACATTCTTAGCATTAGATGTTGGTTCCCTTGATTAAGCAATAAAGACAAATTTTGATAAACAATGGTTCATAACTTCCTTGAATGACAACTCAGAAGGCCATACCATTTATTCATTCACATACATTATCACAATATCATATGCATTAAGTCATACCACATTCATTCCATCATATACAAATACAATAACTCATACATATGCAATAAAAGCAACACATCAAAAAATAATAAAAAATACTACACAAAAGCCATGTATATATGTATAGATCCAAATATAAATAGTTCTCACATATGCTATGTACAATAAAACTCTGAGGCTCATCATAAAAAATCAAAACACCAAAAAGAGGTAATAAGTGCTACTAGCTAGCACCACCATGGTCCCTAAGCTATCTAATAGAGGATCCATGACTAGATACGTACGACAATTATGGATCAGTAAATCATGGAACCTGAGAGCAGGAACTGCTCATCCTGCACTCACTCTGCTAGCTAGACCTAGATTATAAAGAAGAAGATCACAAAGGTAGTGCAATGCCTCACTATGCAAGTTGATCCTCCAACACTTAAATATAACTCTCCTATGTTAAAAGATGAGAAAAATCCTATATTTGATAGGTATCCTTCTCCACCATCTCTGAGTAGAGAGCAAGTATCATAGCTACGTGATCACATCCACCCTAGGCACTCTATAGCCCTACAATCTCAGCTACTATTTTATCTTGCTTAGCTACTAATTGAGTACATCCCATGCCTTCTCACTTTGCAATGGACATCCCTCTAGAGCCTCACCCATAGCTCCCATATCACCACCCCCATATCTACTAGCTCCACCATCAAATCATCAATGCATCCAACACATCATGCCATTTCATCTTGTCCCAAATTAGATCAATTCGGTAACTCAAATTTAGAATGTGATTGCGTTTAAGCAAATTTACTCAAGGTACTCATCAAAACTTATCCACAGGGTCGCAAAAGCAAAAATTTCTTATAAATTACAAATTGTACACCATTCCACTAAATGGGTCTAACATGTGGTGAATGATTCTAGTATCATACGCATACCCACATTGGATGGTACATCTACCACAACTAAACATCAATTGACCAAAAGCAAAATTTCAACAAAGCAACCCATTCCAACTTGGGGCAATAAACTTGATCTTGTTTGGCAAAACTTGCATCCATAAAAACATCATAAAACCATCAATATTTGATCAAGAAACTCATGGGTATCATCTTTTTTATCTTTCACCCATTCACCACTTGAGGGGGTAAGCAAAAAGTAAAATTTTCAAAGATCATTCAATCCTCACATCGGGGCAACAAAATCAAATTTTCCATCTAGTAAAGTCAAGTGTTTCTTGTTTTTGTACCACATTATGTTTTATGCAATGCGGTACAAAAATGGGTATCTATAAACACCAAAACCTAACCCTTCATAAAACCCACCCACATCACCAAACCTACATAATAAAATAATATGCCTAAGTTCTAACTTAGGCATAATTTCCTACACATTATCCTATTTTCTAGATTTTGTAAAAATTTGGAAAATATCCCTAGGATACCCTGTCTCCCCACTTGACATGTTTCCTAACCACCACTACCCCTCCCCTTACCACAAATCATACACCTCACTTCGCTTCCACCTACCCACATGCCACATCTCTCTAGTTAAGTGAGACACCCTAAGTGACTCACTCTAAATACCCTAGAGATGTGGCTACCTAGTCCCTAACACTTGGTAGCCCTAGATTGCCACCTATCATTTCCCCATTATATTACAAGAGCCTATAAAGGCTCCCCCATTTTATTAACAAAGAATCTTGGAAAACCATTTTGTCACACTATCAAAATTGCATTTGGAGGTCATAAACATTCTCGAAGGTCAATCCATCAAAGTTGAGTCATCCTGAGCCTTCTGCAAATTAGTACCAAATGCATCACTGCATTTACATAGAAGCAAACATAGCCTTATATTTTCTAAATAAATCCTTGCATTTCACCAACCCTAAAAATAATGATGTGTTTTATCAAGAGCAAATTCAACCATCGATAGACTCAAATCTGATAGGTAAAATAATAAGGTACTTTTATTTCATCATTTCTATTTTCTATGCATCATTTTATATTTTACAAGTATTTATGTTATGGTTTTTGTAGCATTCTTCTTATGCATATCAAATAGGTGCTACTAACTCCTTTTCATGTTTGCATCCATACATGTGTAGGTGAAAAGTTTCTAAAAAGCTACTAAAGCAAAGGATGGCCCATAAGGATATCTGAAGCCCATCCAATCAACTGATTGTAAAAGAGATGACATTTGACACTATCTTCCTATTCAAATTTGCAAAAGGGGATCCCACCATTTTCCCATTGTAATATGAAATCAAGCCTATTGTAATAATACCCCTACACAATTGGGGACAAAATTATTGTAAACAGAGACCAAGGCTCCATTAAAATTCAATACAAAATCATTCACTATACATTGCTTGTTTCAAAAAATTATTGCTTGGTGTTTTTTGATTTTTTCTTACAAGTATCATTTGTAAATTGAGCATGAGTGATTTTTCTATATCTTGTAGTTTCTCTAATTCCTAATATTTATTTCCTTATTCTCAATTTGGTCAAGGTTCTCCCTAAAGTATTAGCTAGAAGGATATAAAGGTAAGGGGAGAGAGGATACCCTTGTCTTCATCTTGTACTAGCTTTAAACAAGTTAGTAGATTTACCATTGATTAGAGGGCTATCCAAGGTCCCTCTATGCAAGCTCTTATACAGTCTATCATTTGAACTATAAATCCAAATTTGTCTAAAACCTATGTTAAAAGGCCAATGTCTACTCTATCAAAGACATTAGCCATATCAAGTTTAATGGCTTATATTTTATTTTTGGACTTGGCACTTAACTGTAGGGCTTCATGAATCATTACAATGTTGTCATATATTTGTTTCCTTAGAATAAAACCCCCTTGTTTGTGCTCTATCAAATAATTAATCTTCCATTTAATTATATTTGCTATTATTTTAGTTATTGTCTGTATATGATAAAAAGATGCACCATGTAAAGAAAATGTATAAAAAGTAATAAAAGATGTATTGTATTGTATTGTGCCTTCGTCCTCTTTTGTGACTATAATAAAACCCTAGAAGGTTTGTACAAATATGTAAGGGGTTTATTCTCTTTTATAGATATTAATGGTACCTCAATCCTTTCATCGCTATAACCCTAGAAGGTGGGTTTGTTATGATCGCCGCTTTTGATGGATCTAGATATCTACATCTGTATCTGCATCCACTGGAGTTGTGTCTGGATGTTGACCATAAGAGAGGTTGATGGTCATGTGCTTGACCATATGGGAGCTATACGGTCATAATATTCAACCATCTAGGTTTGGATAACCGAGTTCTAGAGTCTACTACTACCTTTGGGTCTGATGCTGCATCTATATCTACTCGCTTCAAACCTGTATACCTGCACACAAGTGAGATACACTTGATCAATAATACCTGTCAGGTCTCCCAAGGTGAGGCCTAACTCTCAAACCATATTAAAAACTAGAGATACAAAAATGGAATGAAGATCTATAAAATAACAATACAAAATGAAGAATAAATAGATCTTACCCTCATTTTGCTATCGTTGTTTCTATTGTTGTGTTGTGCTGTGTTGGATTGCACTACGATGCATTGGGCTGCACCATGCTATTTTTGGAAGCCTGCACATAGTCTAGATAATGATCATATAGGTCTATAAAATCATGAATCGACACCATCTAGGGTCTAACAGTCATGGGCTATGGGATCCTTTCACTAACAAGATACATATTCAAGCCTATAGGATGTTGCTATTGGGGTTTGGCACAAGACGAGGATGGTTGGGTGGGATTTTCTTTGGGTTTTTGGGGTGCAAAGTATGCTTGAGATTTTAGCAGTGCTTCAATGCATGTGCTATCCTCATCGAATGAGGGCATAGGGGGTGCATTTATAGTTTTTGAGATATATGAGGGTGACCTCATGCAAATGAAATGCACGTAGGGATGAAGACACATTGGGATATTTCCAACTCAAGTAAATAACCAATTTTAACATGCTTGATCATCAGTTTAATTTATTTGAACAAAACCATGCTTAATTATTTATTTTTTAAATAAATCTTTCTTTAAATTGTGAAACTAAAGTGAAGGGCATTATCTTTGAATTTTTTTAATTATTTTATCCATGTTGACCTCCTTATCTTAAGTGCAAGTTAAATTGCATGAGGTGTGATTGTAGTTAACTGGAGATGGATTTGGGTGAGGAAAATCCTCACCCATCCAGATAAGGATAAGGTAGAGGTGGAGTCAACTTACGTTTATTTCTGGACAATGTAATATTTTCTTGCATGTAACCAGGATGAAGGATGTGAGGTGGAACTGAAGTGAATTATGGATGATGTGGTCATAAGGGATGGAAGGGTGAGTGGTCTCGTTGAGGAGGAATTAATGGTTGTGTAGCTAAGATAATAATTAATCAATTATTTAATAGATAAATAAATTAATCAATTAATACTTTGGGTAAATCCATATTAATTTAATATGCATTCATTATAATTAATATTAAATATACTAATTAATTAATAGTTATTACATTTGATTTTGGTGTCTATAGATGGTCCTTTTTGTATCGTGTTGTATGAAACACAATGTAATGCAAAAATTAATAACACTTATCACTGTGCATATGAAATATGGCTTATACTTGAGGGGTTGACATTTGGTTACCCCAAGTCAAGAGCAAAGTAAGATGTCCCAATGATGGAGGTGATGAATATCTTTAAACCTTGTTATTGAAAAATCAATGAGCACATACAAATGCTAACTAATAACTAAACTATTGAGACTTGAAGTATTTGTGTTGGAAGGTGTGTTAATATGACTTGGAGTCACTATGAAAAAATTGAAACGATATTACACGCATGATAGTCTCAAACAAGGTTATTGAACAAATGTCAAGTCCAACATGGGTGTTTGATTATTGAACTTGTTTGGAGTATAATTTTATTGGTATTTTCTACCCCCTCAAGTGATGATTCAGCGAAGGATAGAATGGATGACACTAACAAGGCAATTGACCTCAGCAGGATTGGACATTGGCTGGATGATTGACATGTGGCTAGTGGTGATTATGGGGTTTTTATTTTTTAAATACCATGACCATCCAAGATGATCAAAATATTAGATCATCTGGGATGGTCGTGATGCGATTGTCCCATATGATCACTCCGTAAAGGATATAAATTGATTTTTTTGGTGTGCGAACGATCATTTTCACCACTATGGAAGAGGAACAATGGGAGAATAATGTGTGTGAGTGGAAAAGTGACATAGAGGTGTTCCCATTTTTTGAGTGGGGGTGACTTGATGGCTTCAAGAGGTGGAGCGATGGGTGTTGGAGGGAGTGTGGCATCGATAAGTAACATAAGTTACCCTTTATCAATTTTACTTTGGATAAAATAAACCTAAGTTGTGTGTTTGTATTTTTTGTAATTGTAAGTGATGATTGTTGCGTGCATGTGTTAGTTATTTTTGAAAATTTTTGTTTGTTTTTTTTTGCATGGTAGATGTGTGTGGTGGTGTAGCACCCTAAAATTGGAGCAGTTAAACCTTAGTAAAAATTTAAATTTTAACCCAAACCGCCCGTTAATCGCCCATTACCTGTTTTCCTTATTTTTCGCACCATTTTTAGGATTTGTTTTGACCGTTGGACGATATCATCGACGATCAGACGAAATCATCCTAGATCTGACAAATTCGTCTGGAACAGAATGTCTAGACGATTTCATCCCAAAACCAAATTTTCATAATTGGCTTTTGTTTCAACAACTTCTCTAACTTGGGAAAAAAGCGTGTCTGCGTAGTTAGAGTCTTCCCCGTTGGAGATATCCCAAATTGGGATGATCTCCAACCTCCTAACCTCTCCCTAATCCTATATAAACTAGGATTTTCTTAGTTTACCCCCTTAAACCCCATGGCTGACTAATTTATTTGCAACTTTAGTTTCTTGTGCATTAGAATACCTTCGCACCTTCGTTTGCATTGCGTATTTCAAGTTTTCATGTAGGGATTTTACTTTTTTTCAGTCAGAGCAAGCTCGGATCGTCGCAGGCGATTCCAGAAAATTTTGGATGATCCTGTCATAGATCGACGATGATATCGTACGATCAGATGTGATCTCGACTGTAGTCCAAATTGGGGGTAATCAAAACCTAGAGTTTGTATTTCTTTATCTTCTCTCTTTATTTCTTTCTACATTAACTTGGTTTATTCTATTCCTGCATCTTGGAGTTCACCTCATTTAGCATAGATGCATGATAAAGTTAAAACAAATTATTAAATTAATGCATTTCTTTTAATTACTATCTAGATCTACCATTTACGCAGATTTATTGTCATTTCTATCATTTCCCTTTGCTATTGCAGTTGCATATTTGGTTTTTGGTATCTATTTTTGTGACAGCAGGTTTCTGATGAATTCGTCAGATCGACGATGATTTCGTCTGATCTCAGACGACCGAATGAGATTTGAGATGATTCTATGCAATTTTAGATGATTACGTACGATTTGGATTTCTACAAACCTTATAATCTTCATCAGACATCCGAAATCAGGTATATTCTTTTCTATTTAGCATACTCTCTATGTTCAGCACTTATTCATGTTTCCTATATTCATATAAATCAGCATTGGCATATAAGAATAGCTTAGGTTCATCTTGGCAAAACCTAGGAATTGAATGATTAAAGTATAAAATGAACACATCAAACCTACTCTCAACCTAGGTGTGGAAGCTGCCACTCAAAATTTTCCTGGTGAACCCACCATCCATCGAAAATTCACCCTTATACCCCCCTCCCCGAGAGGCACGACCTTTAAAGGGCCTCTTAGTCCGAGGTATTGTCCCATCCTTCTTGCATCCCCCTTTCGGGCATGGATCCTATAGCCTGAAGGTAAGGATGCAAAAAATTTGGAGCGATACATTTTGGTGAACCCGACGTGAAAACTAAAAACCTTTTGAAAACAATCCAAAAAAAAAAAAAACAAAAACACATAAATGCATTTAGAGTCAAAAGGCAAACAATTTAAGTTGCATATCATATTTAGATGGTAGATTATAATAAAATACGAGTTGTCACCATTAATGTTGAGAATCAATTAGCAGCTATAGAGATTACTTCTTTGCTTAGAGTATCTCAAACATATAGAGTCCCACCTTTATGGGACGAACTTAATAGGAGATTGAATCTTATTTCATCTAGGTCAACAGAACTTAGGCAAATCAAGAGGTTTTTCCTAGATAGAATCCTGGATCCTGATCAAGTGACCTTATATCATGAGCTTCAGAGAGCTTGCCATAGGTGGTTAGCAGATAAAAGAGCCCTTGTGTCTTATGAATTGTACACCTTTAAGGAATACCTCGACAATGCAACTGTAGTACATAAATTTCTATCTCGTATAGAGGATCTAGAGGTCATTCTTACGGATAGAAAGAGATGGAATAGAGTTCCTAGAGCTATGTTATATCGAGAGTATTGCCATGAACTCTATTTTTACAAGTCAGAGTCAGAAGTAGATAACATCACTATAGCACATTTTGCCAAGTTCTTGAAAAACCATTTCCAATTTGAAGAGGAGCATTTCATGACTCTTGATGAACTTGATCCCATCAATGACATCTATAAACTATTTATAGAAAACTAAGCCATTATTTTATTATTATTATTTCTTGCATTTAGTATGTTGTTTGTTCTCTTTATAATATTATCATAAAAACAAAAACAAAACAAAATATAACAAAAATCAAAACATTTTTTTTTAAGTATTATAGTAGGTATATAATTAAAATATATACCTCCCAAATTTATCGCATATATATATATATATATATATATATATATATATATATATATATATATATATATCAATATATATTTGCTAAAATATAAATTTAAGCATAATGACTAGACTCAGGAATGGAAAACAGATTGAAGTAGAAGAAGATTGGTTAGGAAAACCAATAAATAAACCAGATGTCCTTCCCGAAGACCCAATTCGGAAGAAGGAACCCTAGACCAACAAGAAGAAGAGTTTGCTGAAGGAAATGAACAAAGAGAAACTGTTAGAGAGGAAGGATCCTCATCCCCTAAAATGTCTCCAGAAGGAGCTGTTACTTTTGAGAACATGGAACATTTTTGGAAGTTCCTCAATACTAATATTGGCACCCTTAATAAAGCAGTCCATATGTACAAGGATCAAATTAGTGACACTAAAGCAACCCTAGAAGAACTATATCACACACACACTAATCCCTTGTCCTTTGTTGATCAAGAAAGTGATCAAGCTGGACCATCCAATTTGGATATGGCCGCTATAATCCAGAACATGCAACAACAACAAGTTACCCAACCATCTAGAGTGCATGTTACTAAGCCTAGGGTTATTCCCACACAAAATAAACCGTCATAAACTGATCTATTTTGCCAAGTTATTGATCAACATACCTCAAATCAATAAAAGCCAAAAACAAAACCAAACATAAATTTCCAACAATCTGGGATACAACATAATGCTACAACAAATCTTCTTCATAATACTCTTCCTACCAACCATTTGCATAATAGTAATATAGCATCTAATCCTTATGTCACACCATCCTACGCTCACAAATCCTATACTCATGTACCACCGAACCAATATGGTGGACAAACTGGTAATCTGGAAGCCATGGTGAAATAGTTAGTCACCCGCATGGACCAGATAGATCCCTACCATCCCTCGTACAATTATCGAGAGATGTGTAGTCAGCCTCTAGATCCTATAGTTGTAGCACAACCATATCCTAAACACTTTCCTATGCCTGTCCTACCTATATACAAAGGAACTAAAGATCCCATAGAGCATCTTCGTATGTTTAGGATAGTGTGTCATGATATATCACATGATGATTTGTTATTACTAAAAATGTTCCCAAAAAGTTTAGGAGGAATGGCATTAGATTGGTATTATCAATTACCCACTCATTCTTTGAGGAATTTCGAAGAGACAACCGAGTCTTTTGTGCATCAATTTAGTGCCTACATTGAAAGGCATGTAACCATTAAAGATTTGTACAACCTAGAACAAGACAAAGATGATTTTTTTTCTGATTGCCTAGCTCGATGGAGATAGTTGATAGGAAAATTGTACTTTGTGTTACCTTATCGAGAAATGCTGGATATTTTTATCAATAATTTACAAGAACAACTATCCTATGAATTATCAACTACTACCTTGACCACCTTCGATCAAGCTATAGATTTAGCTCAAAGAGTGGAATATGCTCTCATTAGGAGAGGTCAGCTTAAAAATAAAGATGATGAGAAAACATCCAGAAATCAATATAAAAATAAACAAGTTGTGGGTGATGGAGTCACTGATAGTAGAAATATCGCTATTGTTAATGCTTCGAAAATGACGAAGAAGTTTATACTAAAACCTCCTGATAAACCACCCCGAGAATTTTTTAGGTTAAATCAACCTCTATCAACCATTCTCCCACAATTATTAGAACGAGGATTGATCAAATTACCAGCTATCCAAGAACCTGATCCAACTATACCTAGATACAGAGCTAATTTGCACTGTGATTTCCATAGAGGACCTGGACATGTTACCAACTCTTGTAAAAGATTAAAACATAAAATACAAGACTTAATTGATAATAATGAGATGGAGGTGCAAGCCTTCCAACCTAAACAAAATCCTCCTAATAATGCTCAAAATAACATCCCCCAAATTTAGAATCAGAATGCCAATCAATCATTAGACATATTTCAACATCCTTTACCAAAGCATGGTAAAGAGGTGGCTAATCAAATTGAG
Source organism: Wollemia nobilis (assembly GCA_028583015.1). NCBI lineage: Eukaryota > Viridiplantae > Streptophyta > Pinopsida > Araucariales > Araucariaceae > Wollemia > Wollemia nobilis. The sequence goes on from JAQPPZ010017128.1 coordinate 3,425,918, forward strand.
CATCATAATGTTCCCCCTCCTACCCGATATGTAGGGACTATTAGTGGACATTTACCTGCACATGATCCACAAATATTTGACACAAATTTATCCATGGTTATGACCAGACCTCTATATAATATTTGGACACCTGATCTTAGTGATACAGAATATGAGACTGAAAGTGACATGGAAATCACCTCAAATCAATCGAATAGTTCTGAAGATGAATCAGATGCTATTCAACCTATCACAAATTCTATGGTTCCAGAAGAACCATTTCGAAGAAGAGTCATTGCTAGACCATCTTCTCACCAATTATTTTCTAATGAACAAGCCATAAACGCTATACCAAGACCCATTCATCATCCACAAAATAATATTGTAGGTACCATCGGAGCTATTACTCGACAACAAGCTCAAAATTCTCAACAAGATCAAACTCAGAATGATGGATCAGCTCCATTTGTTTTGAAAGTTCCTAATAAATGGAATCATGCACCTAATGTTCAACCTAAACCTCCTTATAATATTAATGAACAATTATCAAATACTACAGCTAGAATTTCCCTTTTGGACCTTTTAAGATCTTCTCCTACACATAGGGATGAATTAATTCTCACATTAAGCCAAATGATGGTACCACAAAATATTCAACTTGAAGCCATGTCCAATACTATCATAACTCGAGAAGTTGATTGTATTGACTTCCGAGATAGAGATATACCACAACATAGTTTACATAAGGATAACCCCTTATATATTACTGCCCTGATTGGAGATGTAGCAGTTAAACGAGTCTTGATTGATAATGGTTCATATTTTTACATTTGCACTTTTGACTTCTACCAAATATTTAGGTTTAGAAGTGATGAAATGAAAAGAACTGATATGATTATAAAAGCCTTCAATGACGAAACACAAGAAACATGTGGAGTTATTACTATTCCATTGCAAGTTGGTCCTAGAACCTTAGACACGATCGTGTTTATTATACATTGCCCTGCATTGTACAATATACTCTTGGGTCACCCTTGGATCAATGTGATGCGAGCTGTTCCCTCAACTTTACATCAGTGTGTTAAATTTGAATTTAAGAATCAATTGGTTACCATTCATGGTGATCCTAGACCCTTTGATATGTGTGCTTTGGCAGAACCTGTTGGAGTTCAATTTTGCCCTACTCTGTCATCCACACATCCTAATTCTAATCATCCACCTAAATGTGTGAAACACACACTCATAACATCATCTACTTCTACTCCATCAACTCCACCTCTACATATAGTTCAACCATATTTTGAACAAACCACATTAGGACCTCAAAAGGATCCTAAACCCACAACCAATGCTTCTTGTTTTACTCCTATAACTTCCATACCTATATATCCATCCAAAGATATCTCTACAACATCTACATCTACCAGAGGCATATTTTCCACATCCAAAAAAATAGGAAATGTTCCTTCTACCTCTTACGCTCTCACTGATGAGCACTTACCCGATTTATCTAAAATTCTTATATCAGAGAAAACAAACATTGCTATGCAAAATTCCCTTATTTTAAATAATTTGCCACCCTCTCCTCGTACCTTGGGCCTCCCACAGCCTATGGGAAGTATTTACCAAGTTGGGAGATGTGCTTTTATTTATAAGGGATATGACTGGGGAAGAATACCTAGAAACATCGAGACTCATTATGATGGATATGCTCGATGTTATTTTGCTAATGAGTATATTAAATCTAAGCCTATAATGCTTAAATTGGGATATAAAGGAAAATGTTTAGGACCTTTCCAGAATGGTATGAAAGAAACTTTTGAAGTAGAGCCATGGCCTGCCCGATGTGGTGTGGGCCTATTTCCTAGTAAATGTCAGCCCTTCCCATTTGAGAATGATGACCATCTCATATGTTACCAAGATTATTTGGATAAATGTGATGCTTTGCATTTAATGAATAAGCCATTTACATGTAATATGCTATCTATAGCTTACCCTCAGCTGATCGCTGAATCCGACGATGATTTGGAGGGAGATATCTTCCATGATGTCTCCATTGAGGAATTATTACATAACAAATTTTATTTCAATGGCTCTATACCTAGTATAGCCCAGCTTGAGGCCACGAATCCTCAAGATGAACTATCTAAGCTAACCTCGAAAGAATTACACAAATTGGGTGTTTCACCCGCCCCACCTAATTTTGAGAGAGATCTACACATTGAAGTAGAAAACATCATAAAAATTCACATTGGAACCGAAGATAATCCTCACCTAATCAACATTGGATCAGAATTGAGTCAAGAAAAACAAGATAAATACATTGCATTTCTTAAAGACTATGAAGATGTTTTTGCTTGTACATATGAGGATATGCCAGGTTTAGACCCTTGTGTAGTTATGCATCACCTAGTAGTCCATTCGGATTCTAAACCTGTTAAACAAAAACTTAGAAAAATGCATCCTAAAGTGGCCTTACTAGTCAAAGGAGAATTAGAAAAACTCTTGAAGGTCATTTTTATACAAGCCATTGATTATGCTGAATGGATCTCGAATGTAGTTCCAATAACTAAGAAAGAAGCTACCAAAGTTAGGGTTTGCACAAACTTTAGAGATATTAATGCTGCATGCGCTAAAGATGATTTTCCTCTTCCCAACATGGATAAGATCATTGATTTTACTGCTAGGAGTGGAATGATATCCCTAATGGATGGATTATCTGGTTATAGTCAGATCAGGATAGTTCCTGAAGATTAGGCTAAAACAACCTTTATGACCCCTTGGGGAACCTTTTGTTGGAAAGTGATGCCATTCGGTTTGAAGAATGCAGGTGCAACATATCAACGAGCCATGACTTATATCTTTCACAATATGATGCATGATATTCTACATGATTATGTAGATGATATTATAGCTCGTTCCATCAAGGAAGATGATCATTTAGATGACTTGAGAAAAGTATTTGATCGGTTAAGGGAATATCTTATCCGATTGAATCCAACCAAATGTATATTCAGAGTTAAGTCTGGTAAATTATTGGGGGTTATAGTTTCTTTACGTGGCATTGAAATTGACCCTCTCAAGATCACGGCTATCACTGATATGCCTGCACCCACAAATATATCTGAATTACAAAGTTTACAAGGTAAGCTTCAAGCTATTCGTCGCTTCATCGATAAGTTGGCAGATAAAACAAGACCCTTTCTTAAGCTTCTTAAGAAAGATATCTCTTTTCATTGGTATGACGAATTTCAGGAAGCATTTGAACTCCTCAAACAATATCTCCTTAAACCACTGGTGCTTTCACCACCTAGATCTGATCGTCCATTTATCTTGTACGTTTCTGCTTCAGATTTTGCCTTAGGAGCTATGTTAGCTCAACTTGACGATGAGAAGAAAGAACGTGCTAATTATTACATTAGTAGAACCTTAATCAGTTTTGAAACTTGCTATGCAGTATTAGAGAAGTTATGTCTCATCGTCGTATTTTCTATGCAAAAATTATGCCATTATATGCTCAGTCAGAAAACATATGTTATTGTTAAATTTGACCCTTTGCGATATCTCATGAGTCGACCTTATTTATCTGGTCGCACAACAAAGTGGGTTCTTACGCTAAGTGAGTTTGAACTCACGTTTATAGGATAGAAGTCTGTTAAAGGCCAAATCATAGCAGATCAATTAGCTGCTGCACCTTTAGAGTCTACCCATCCCCTCATCATTGAGTTTCCTGATGAATGCCTTAAACTAGAGGCAGACCATCCAGAGCAATGGTCCCTATACTTTGACGGAGCCCGATGCATGAGTGGGGCTGGTGTAGGTATTATTTTAATATCTTCGCAAAAAAATCTTATACCTCTGTCATTTAAATTAATGTTTGCTTGCACTAATAATACTGCTAAATATGAGGCTCTCATCCTTCGATTACGAGCTGCATTGGCACTAAAAATTAAAAATCTATTGGTTTTCGGTGATTCTCAACTTGTCATAAATCAAATCAATGATGTTTATCAGACCAGAGATGATAAATTATGTCCATATAAAGCATGTCTTACAATTATTATCTTTATTTGATCAAGTTACCTTGGAAGCTATTCATCGAACTAGCAACCATGTGGCTGACGCTATGGCTGCAGTTGCATCTCTTTTGCCCTTGGAGTTAGATGACGAATATGCTACCATCATTATTCATCGACTCCAGGAACCCGCTTCAACTAAATTATTCTTAGAACCTTTGGATGTGTTTCTAATCAACGAAACTACTCCTGAACCTTGGTACATTGATATATTTAATTTTCTTCAAAATGCGACCTTTCCTGAAGGTTGTAATAGCAACCAATGCCAGTTATTATGTAGATGAGAAAGTCGCTTCATGATTATTGGTAATACCTTGTATAGGAGATCTTTCGAAGGCATCCTACTGAGATGTTTGAATCTAGAATAATCTAGATCAGATTTAAGTGAAGCCCACAATGGATCTTGTGGGGGACATTTTAGTGGTAGCGCCATTGCTAAGAAACTCCTTAGGATAGGATATTTTTGGCCTACCATGGAAAATGATGCACATGATTATGTGCACCATTGCGACAAGTTCTAGAAACATGCTGACCTCATCCATGCGCCTGCACAAGAACTATAGGCTATTTCATCTCCTTGGCTCTTTTCAAAATGGGGCTTAGACATCATTGGAAAAATCAACCCTGTGTCATCTGATGGACACAAATTCATCATAACCGCCACTGAGTATTTCACGAAGTGGGTTGAAGCTATGCCCTTAACTTCTTGCACTGGAACCCAAGTTTCTAAGTTTATTTTCAATCAAATTATTTTTAGGTTCAGAATTCCTGCAAATCTCATCTTAGATAATGGAACTTGTTTCAAAAATAAATATGTCAAAAAATTATGTCAAAAATATAAAATTCAACATCGTTGGTCCACTCCCTATTATCCTCAGGGTAATTGCCAAGCAGAAGCATCTAATAAAACATTAATCAAAATCCTCAAAAAATTGGTCAATAAATCTGGTTGAGATTGGCACATCCAATTATATCCTGCTTTGTGGGCTTATCGAACTAGCGTTCGCACCCCCACAGGTACTTCACCTTTTTTTTTGTTTATGGCGCTGAAGCTATTTTCCCATTTGAATTAGAAGTTCCTTCTTTGGCTCTACTACTTCAAGATACTGAAATAGGAGATGAATATTGTGCTGGCAAATTTAATCAGTTGGAACTCCTAGATGAGAAGCGCATCAATGCTTTGGAGCATCTTTGTGCCTACAAACACAAGCTCAAGCGAGCATACCTCAAGAAAATTCATCATCGATCCTTTGAGATCGGCGACCTTGTATTAAAAGAAAATAAAAAAAATACTAATGCAACTAAAGACCTTAAAGGTAAATTTGAGCCCAACTGGCTTGGACCGTATATCATCACTGCTAAATTTGGCTCAGGAGCATACCAATTAGCTACCTTAGATGGTAAAAATCTTAAAGAACCTATGAACATTATGCATCTTAAGCGTTATTATGCATAACATTTGGTTATTTCATCATTTGTATATATTGTTATTTTGCATATTGTTTCATTTTAGTCATCCATATAAAAAACATAAAATCAAAATATAAAAACTTTAAAACCATCAAAATCTTCAAAACATTTTTTATTTTTTGTACCTGTCAATTCTTGAAGTATTGCAGTTATATTTTCAATTATTTTGGATAAATTAGCATTTCTTTAGAATCCCGCACTTTCACACTCACATGCATAAATATCTTGATTTTATTTGGTATGATTATTGATCTCTCTTATATCAAAATCCACAATTGAATTAAATAAATTTTTGAGCATAGAAGAACTGATCTTGTTATTTCCTTGAACCAAGTACATCTCTTCACATTAAAATGATTTCATTGCAAATTCGATATGATGCTACATAGTAGAAGTGGTTTCTTGAGCGAAAAGTTTCCCCTGCTATCCTATCATGCACATGGTCTAGAATATTTGAGAATTGACAAAAGGACAAGCTCACCCCTACCCAAAATAAAAATCCCTTACTCTATAGCCAATCCGAGCAAGTATCCCTAGTATAGGAAGCAAAAGAAAAAGTCAAAGCAAATGAGAAAAAGAAAAATATTATTTTGTATCATCGCAGCAATATTTCAGCATTATCTCAGTTCTAAGAAAAAATATAAACAAAAAAAAAGAAAAAGAAAAAAAAAGAGAGAAGCAAACGAGAAAATAAAAGCACAACTAATAAAATCCTTTCCCTACCCCTTGAAAATAAAAGAAGGGTGAATGAGCTTGAATCCCCGGAATTCTCAATTATTCAAAAACTATGAGGTAAGCCCCATAACAGGTGGTTTGTGCCCAACCCGCTTGACCTTGGGTAATTCCTAGAGTGGTGATATGTCTGTCACATTAGCGACCTTATTTTGTACAAACCTATGTCGGCTTATGGATTAGCTAGCTCTTGATGACCCGACTTACATAGTAGTTTGGTATGGTTACATGCATATAAATCATGGTCAATGAACCCTTATTTGGTTAATTCAAATTACTTGTATCAAATTCTCTTGCTCAAAATTGGTGAATGAACAATACAATTGCACACACATTTGTATTTGAGAGATTTTGTATCATTATGATAAATCAAGATCAGTAATGAACTCACATTTGCACATGAGGGTTCCTTATAAATCTACATTTTGTCTTTGAGATAATTTAAAATATCTCTGCAATTCTTTTCGAATCATTTCATCTTCTTATTTAAGAACATTTGCTTAGCATAAAAACAATTAAATATATGTCTTTCCAACAAACAAAAATTTTCTTTCACATCTTCAAAAACATAGTAAATAAAGTCATGTTTATATATTATTATTTTCTGTTCATCTCAAAACCAAAAAATCAATCATCAATAAAACTAAAATATCAAATTCTTTTTTTAGATTTCACGATGATGGTATAAGTATATACCTATAATTCTATGCCTAGCGCAAACCATTGTTCTCATTTTATTTCTCATTCATTTTAATTCATAAAAACATATGGCTTACATCATTATGTTACCCAATTGTGATTTAAAAAGAACGCAAATTTTTCTATTTTATGTCATTATGTGAACATTCAATTTTGCAATGATGGTATAGTTCCTAGGGACTTATTCAAAAAATTTATCACACTTAGGAATTTATGCCTAGCAAAAAAAAAAAAATCATATTTCTTTAATATGTCATGCATAATATTTTTTGAAAATCTAAAAACAAATCATCACCATCATTTTTCATCATCACAACACAAAAGTCTTAAGACAGTCTCTTAAGCACCCTTTTACTTTTAGCAATATTTTTATACTAACACTAGCTTGACGACCTAGTGAACGGTGACTCCATGAAATGGTCTATAATAGCGACAATGTCCTTTGAAATTATTGTTAGAAGTCCCTTTTAATTTTCATCAAATCACACCACAAAACAACCAATTTATTCACAACAGATTATTTCATTTACAATCTTATGCCATGACATAACATTATAATTTATTTCCAACGACATAATTACATAAATAATTAATCACAAAATTCAAAATTAAAGCATCATACAACATATACACAAGTCATATCATCAAAAAGACAATCTATATATATCAATCAATTATGTACATCATCTGGATTGGTATGCCACAATCAATACCCTGGCATACTCAATTCCCTCAAAAAGTAATAATATATACAATCTGCAGTTTGTAGCATCTAGCCTCGAGAAGCCATCGAGCTCTCACCCTCATCTCCTCCCCTGCCCTGAGGTGGAGGAGGTGGTCCCATAGAGGTCCGGGCCATGTCCCAAGTCCTCGTTGTCGATCGTGAGGATGTCCTCAATGATCCCATCGTGATCGAATCTGTAATGGGAGCTAGCAATGGTATCCTTTGTCCCTCTAGGACCATGTGATAGTATAATCCCATGCCAGATCCTGAGTACTTGCCCCTCCACTCCGAGCCCTGACACGTGTAGCCTCATCCTACAGTTTTTGCACCTAAGCTTGGAGGTGGGAAACCTCAGCCCAGAGAGCCGCCATCTCGTTGCTCTCCCCTACCTCGACACCCTTGCCCTTATCGGGTGATGGTGGCCTCTCCCCTTGCTAAGAAGGGAATCTCTCCTCCCTCCTCCCTATCTGCTATGGCCTCTATGGATCCTGAACCATCCTCTGGCATCTCTCCTACGGAGACCATCGCTGCTCTCTCTTGTCGTGACCCCATGCTGCCTCAATAGTAGCCTGGCGTTGCCTCCCCATCTGTTGCACCACGACGTGCACCGGACCTTGTGCCCTTGGCATCTAAGGAGGGCGGATGCCTACGTACCAGGCATCGTATCCATCCGCAACCCCAACATCATCACCATCCACTAGTTGGATGGGGGCATCATCTGCATCTTGACTCCAGAATCATTGCATGTCTAGAGCCTCGCTCAGTGTGGTACTATCCCAGATAGTCTGAGAGTACTCATAATCCCTGAGAGAAGGGATCCCCTGCTATAGAACGAACTACCACAAAACTTGGTCTTAGCGGTGGAGCTCTACCTCTCCCTGCTTCATCCTCAGCCAACAGACTCGCCTGATGCGATCTAGCTCATGCCCGTCCTCTACCCACCTTGGATGCTCTCTCCATGGCCTCCAGGTGATCTGGTTTAGGATGAGGTCATCTAGCAACCTTCGTGACATCGATAGATCTATCTGTTGCTATGACCCTATCTATAACCACCAGTAGAAAACCCGGGGCCTCTCCCAATCAACCCCTGTCAGTGGGAGCCCTACCGGCCTCCCACCGTGATGTGCTTTCAGCACCAAACCTATAGCAATGATGTCAAAACCAGACATCAACCTCCCTTGTATATGATCCAATGCAGGATCTTATACAAGCGGCATAGTACAAAGTTGCCCCATGCATATCTGTATCCATGGTATCTCATCTCACAGACCACATTTGAGAGTAGCCAGGGTAACCTGCATCCACTCTGGTGGCATAGCAGTAAGCCACCCACTACCCCTACCAATACCTGAGTCAACCTAGATGCCCCAAGAATCTGCCTTAGAGACTCGATGTTCACTCCACCCTTGTCCAGGGTGAAGCTCGGGTCTCTGCTCAGCCTCATCATCGCCTGGACCTGATTGGCTGTAGGAGTCATCAGCAGTACCTGTATGGGGATCTTCAAGATCCTCCATATGTCCTCTAGTGTGGGAGCCATCTCCCCTATCAATAACTAGAAGTAGGATGACCCTGGATACCACCTCTCTACTAGGGCCGTCAGTAGCCCCATGTCCGTCGATACTTGTGGTATTTCTCCCACATGCTACAATCTGACCTTTCAGTAGCCCCATGTCTGCCTGATCGAGCGTGGCTATGTCATCTCTCAGCCCACCATATTTCCACTTTCGACTCTTTAGTAATCCCCTCTGCAAAAAAAACAATAAAACAACTAAATTCATTAATAAACCAAGCATTAAAATCAAATTAAATACATTTTAAACAAGCTTAAAAATGAAAAACCCATAAGGGGGGCGGAGGTCCAAGGTTCAAATCTCGGGCCTCGTCGGACTGAACGCTTATCCCTTTCCTAGTGCTTTCAGCGACGTAAAAGGTTTAAAATGATTATGGCATGGTGGTTATAGGGGTGGACTGCACGAAGATCTATGTGGCGGCTTCTGAGGTGGACAGCGTAGAATACTGTGGCAGCCATAAAATGTGGATAGCCTACTTGGATTCGTGGCGGCTACCGATTCCACCATGTAAATACAAAAAAAAACAAAAAAAACAAAAAAAAAACAAAAAAAAACAAGCTTAAAAATGATGATATCATCCACCATTGGATGATATCGTCCTAAATTGGGCAAAATCGTCCTTTGTAGGACGAAATCATCTCCTATTTTGCAACTTGAGGATCACCCCCTATTGGACGGGATTGCCCCTAGCTCGTCGATTTTGACCTAGATGAAATCGACGATATGGGGATGATTTTGATGAAATAGGGACGATTTCGTCCCGACGTCATCGACGGCCTAAAAATGGCCGCGATGCCCCAAAACAATCAAAATTTAAAACAAAAAATTGTACAAAACAAATTAAAACCTAATTCACTAGGATTAGATCCTTACCTATAGCCCGTGTCGGACCTCTGTCAATCGGTGTGTCGTCTCCACTATTTTTTTTTTGTAGAGCTCTAAACCAGTAAAAATGAACAGTAAAAATGAATTAGGGTTTTACCCCATTTTCTTAATTTTATTTAAAAAACAACTTTTTTTAATTTTGCTTTTCCCTGCTTTTACCTCAAACGTTCGATTTGGGTAAAAACACGGAGAGGGCACCATAGTAAACAGTTGTACAATTCGACCTAGAATCGTCGTCTATAAAATTGAGTAAATTTTTGCTTTCTCGTAAAACGGGAAGAACTCGTCTTTAACGCATTTTCTTCAGAAAATTTGCTAAAGAGGGGGCAAAATGTAGCACCCTAAAATTGGCACAGTTAAACCTTAGTAAAAATTTGAATTTTAACCCAAACCGCTCATTACCCGCTTTCCTTGTTTTTTGCGCCATTTTTAGGATTTGTTTTGACCGTTGGACGATATCGTCGACGATCAGAAGAAATTGTCCCAGATTTGATGAATTCGTCTAGAAAAGAACATCCAGATGATTTCATCCCAAAACTAAATTTTCATAATTGGCTTCTGTTTCAATAGCTTCTCTAACTTGGTCAGAAAACATGTCTGCGCAGTTAGAGTCTTCCCCGTTGGAGATCTCCCAAATTGGGATGATCTCCAACCTCCTAACCTCTCCCTAATCCTATATAAACTGGGATTTTCTTAGTTTACCCCCCTGAACCCCCTGGCTGACTAATTTCTTTGCAACTTTAGTTTCTTGTGCATTAGAATACCTTCGCACCTTCGTTTGCATTGCGTATTTCAAGTTTTCTTGCAAGGATTTTACTGTTTTTCAGTCGGAGCAAGCTCGGATCGTCGCAGGCGATTCCAAAAAATTTTGGATGATCCTATCACAGATCGACGATGATATCATATGATCAGAGGTGATCTTGACTGTAGTCCAGATTGGGGGCAATCAAAACCTGGAGTTTGTATTTCTTTATCTTCTCTCTTCATTTCTTTCTACATTAACTTGGTTTATTCTATTCCTGCATCATGGAGTTCACCTCATTTAGCATAGATGCATGATAAAGTTAAAAAAATTTATTAAATTAATGCATTTCTTTTAATTACTATATAGATATACCATTTAGGCAAATTTATTTTTATTTCTATCATTTCCCTTTTCTATTGCAGTTGCATCTTTGGTTTTTGGTATCTATTTTTGTGACTGCAGGTTTCTGATGAATTTGTCTGACGAATTCATCAGATCGACAATGATTTCATCTGATCTCAGATGACCAACTAAGATCTAAGATGATTATGTACAATTTTAGACGATTACGTATGATTTGAGATGATTTGGACTTCTACAAACCTCAGAATCTTCATCAGACATCCGAAATCAGGTATATTTTGTCCTATTTAGCATACTCTCTATGTTTAGCACTTATTCATGTTTCCTATATTCATATAAATCAGCATTGGCATATAATAATAGCTTAGGTTCATCTTGGCCAAACCTAGGAATTGAATGATTAAAGTATAAAATGAACACATCAAACCTACTCTCAACCTAGGTGTGGAAACTGCCACTCAAAAGTTTTCTTGTGAACCCACCATCCATTGAAAATTCACCCTTATACCCCTCCCTCAAGAGACACGACCTTCAAAGGGCCTCTCAGTCCGAGGTATTGTCCCATCCTTCTCGCATACCCCTTCCGGGTGTGGATCCTATAACCTGAGGTAAGGATGCAAAAAATTTGGAGTGATACAGGTGGTCATATAGAGATCGTACGGTCGATGTATTTTGTTGAAAATATTTTTTTCTTGTGCATGATTGATTGTTGTATTATGACTATCCAGTGTCGAATGATTATGGCCAAAGGTCGTCCATCTATCGAACGGTCGGTGTGTTTATGTTTTTGTTTTTTCTCTATTTTTTTTGTGATTGTCTATTGATCGAACGATGTTGGTCGATGGATGTCCGCATGCCGAATGATCGGTGTGTATATGTTGTTTTTGCTTTTTTCTTTGTTCTTCTATTGTTGTTGTGACTATTCATTAACCAGACAATGTTCGTTGATGGTGATGGTTGTTTGCTTGTTATATGGTCAGTATGTTTATGTTTTTTTCTTGTTATATGGTCAGTATGTTTATGTGATGGTTGTTTGCTTGTTATATTGGTGACTTTTCTTTGTTTCTGTTGTTGTTGTGATCGTCTGTTGATCGTATGGTGCTAGTCGATGATCATGTGCTTGTTGGACAGTCGATATATTTATGCTATTTTTTTCTCTATTTTTTTTGTTATTGTTGTGAGCATTCGTTGACCAAATGGTGTTGCCTGATGGTCATCCGCTTGTCATATGGTCAGTATATTTATGTTGTTTTTGATTTTTTCTCTATTTTTTGTTGTTGTTGTGATCATCCATTGACCAGACGATGTTGGTCAATGATCATTCGCTTGTCAAAAAATTGGTGTGTTTATGTTGTTTTTGTTTTTTTCTCTATTTTTTGTTGTTGTTGTGACCATCCATTGATTGGATGGTGTTGGTCAATGGTCGTCCTCTTATCTAACAATTAGTATATTTATGTTGTTTTTGCTTTTTTATCTATTTTTTGTTGTTGTTGTGATCGTACATTGATAAGATGGTGTTGGCTGATGGCCATCTACTTGTTGAACGATCGATATATTTATGTTATTTTTGTTTTTTTTTTCTATTTTTTGTTGTTGTTGTTATGACACTTCAATGATCAGACGGTGCTTGTCGATAGCTTTATGTGTGTCGCATGGTCGGGATGTGTTTGGTTTTTTTTGTTTTTTCAAATTTTTATTTGTGATTGTCTATACAATGGTCGTCCACATGTTAGATGATCAAGATGTGTTTGGTTTCTTTTTTTGCATGGCATGGTGTTGATGTATGTGATATGATTTATTTGTTTTGTAGCATAAATTATTAATACTAAGGCATCGATTGAAGGGCGTGTTTACAAATCTCGATGGTGGATGTTAGAATGAGGATTGGAAGTGGCTTGGGATGAAAGAGTTACAATATGTAGCTAAGTTATAAAATATGCATGTGAATCATGAATATTTAACTGCATTGGTTGATAGATGGGATCATGATACCTGCACCTTCTGTATGCCCATGGGCAAGATCACGATCACACTCGAGGATATTTATCAAATTTTTTGGATACCAATGGAGGGTCATAAAATTGATATAGATCCACCACATCAGAGGGAGGACTTGCTATAGTGGGTGTATAGAAACCATTTTTTGATGATTACTATGGATAGTGGAGGTGTGGATATCAATAGTCATTATCGACTGTGGTGGCTAACAGTGCAGCATATAATTTTGATGACATTGACCTCCAATGTTATACTACTAGATTAATCAGGTACTCGGTTCCCATAGAACCTACTTGGGCTGGTACAAGACTTGGTAGAGGAGCCCAAGGTGATGGCATGGGATCCAATTCTACTGGCATATACTTACCGTGAGTTAAATGAGATATGATGCTTAGGTAGGTCTAGGTTGGGTTGTATTTTACTACTATAGATATGGGTATGGGAGGACTTTACGATTGGATGACCCAAGGTTTTTCCCTAGTTAGAGGTCAAGGATATTTAGACCAACATTACTTATGCCATGGGATGGAGTAGGGATTGGGAGAAGGGTAGGAGTCACCTATTCTCAAGGGTGTGGATGTATTACGATGATTTGTTTTTACAATTGCATCCAGGGGAGGTGGTATGAAGCCCTTGGAGGGAGGGTCCAAGCTGGATAGAGGATGAACTACACTTAGTATGGGTTTGACAAGAGATATGGGTAGTTGGTCGTCATGAGACTAAGTACAAGTTTTTCTAGTACGACCACAGGTTGTGGTAGTATGGGTTGCCCTAGGGTGTTCCTCCAATTCCTATAGTATACATATGACAACATACTAAGATAGCCACTAATCCAAAGTATGACCTCGTAGGGGTAGATGTGAATAAGGTATTAACTATAGTCTATGGTAGATGTGGATTATGTAATCATTATGTCAGAGTATGATGTGTGGGTTACTGCACATGCAATTCAGCTAGAGGTAAGAGATGGTACCACAGGTTTTGTAGAGGCAAGACCTTCAGATACTATATGATGATGGGTACAACAATAGATGGATCCTAGGGTAGGATGATTACAAGATGCCAAGAAGGATTTTGAAGAGAAGATATCTAGTAGGGAGGGATATATTTATAGTAGTGACTCTACAACAAAGTATGTTGTTATGTCAGATAAGATGAGAGTGTTGGAGAGGCAGAAGGTAGAGTTGGAGACTACTATTTCCCAAGAGTAGGGTTAGTGGGATAGGAAGCACTAGAGATGGCAATATTGGAAGGATGAGAGAGATACAATATGGGCCTAGGTGTAAAGCTTGCAATAGAAGCATGAGAGGCTAGTCAAGAAGCATGACAAATCCTTGATATATAGGGCTAGGAGTGTGGTAGAGAAATATTCTCTATGAATTAAGTGGGATGTGTTGAGGGTAGAGTGTGATTCCATACAGGTGGATTAGGATGCATTAAGGGTAGAGTGAGATGCATTTTGGGTGAGATAGCACATGGAATTAGAGAGAGCCAGGAAGCTAAGGTGATGTTGGCCAAGTTGGAGTAGGAGAGGGATAGGATGAAGTGAGAGAGGGATAGGGTGAGACTGCTGGAGAACACCCTTGTGCTGAATGGTATAGTAGTACCATCACTACCATCATCCTCTACTTCCTTGCATAGTCATAGGAGTGGAGCTTTAGGTAGTCATTCAATTGTCCTACCTATACCTTGGTTTGCAAGGGCATCGAGCTCCTAGGCCTTAGGAGCGGAGACATCTCATGGTGAGAGAGCGGTATGGTAGTGATAGTGGTAGGCCCATAGATATCAAGTCGAGGGTAGTATGAAGAGCAGTGAGGGTGAGGAGTGACATGTGGATGTCAAGATTTTTATGATGTTTGTGGAGATGCCTTGTGTCTCTCTTGTTATGATTTTGGTGAGCTTTGAAAGCTCCGATATATGTAGCCTATAGGTGAGACTGTATATGTACCTTTTTATGGTATATATATATGTATGAGATGTGTTTTATATTTTGTGTGCAATGCTTATTTATTTGTGTTTTGATGTAATGTTTTATGTGAATGATTGAATGTATGTTGATGGATGCAATGAATGTATGCACATATTTTTTATTAACTTTCAAAAAATGCATAAACTTGTATCATATTCATGACTTTAATCAATTAATCAAGGGCATCAACCCAAGGGTACTGAATTTTATGTGAAATAGATTTTATAGAATGTTATGTGGTGTTCTACAATAATTGTGCTATTATGAATGCAAATATGGCATGATTTGTACTTTTGTGTGTCCTAGGGATGAAGATTCTAAAAGTGCTTTCATGATGCTCAAACACCCTAGTGACATTGATCAAACTTATCTATTAATAAAATATGCACTTGAAGATGCTAAGACCAACCAGGTTATTCAAGTTGCTCAAGGACCAATGTGTATGCAGTGATTGTTCATTTTTATTTTGGACGAGGAACTAATCATTTGTGACTTATGCCAATAAGCTATCTCATCCACGAGCGTACATAGGTCTATATAAAATAAGGTCACTAATATGATAGATATGTTAGCACACAAGGTGTAATCCATTACCATTCAAGAATATATAACCCCCCAATAGAGGTTAACCCTATGATCTAAAGACCTAAGAATTCTAGGGATTCAAGATTTTATTTCAGTTTTTTAAGATAGTTGTATTTTGACTTTGTGCTTGTCATTTTGATTATTATTAGGGTTAGCTCATGTGCATGATGGGATGAGCAGGGGAAATCATTCACTTTATGGTGATAATAACTCATGAGTTTGTATTTCCTAGGCATCAAAAATTTGTTAATGTGTGATTTATGCATGGTCTTAGAGAAAAATTAAGATCACCAGGAAGACATATAGTATTTTAAGAACTAATGATATTCATTGGAGGTTGAATGAGATAATAGGTATGGCTAAATGATTGAAATAACCTAAAGAATCTCCAAACTAGAGTGTTGAAAAAGTCAAGATGTCATGTGTATTATGAATGGATGAATGAGGGGGGTGAGTGGTGGATGTAGTACCAATGTATATAATGATGGATGAGGCAATACAAATACCATAAGGAAGATGCCCTTGATTAATGTGACAAAATCAATCATAGCAAACAGTGTAAAGCATGGATTAAATGATGACCAATGTTTTATTGGTGATGGTGAAATAATGATATTTGTGTGAATGCAACACACTATGTAGCGCGGTGAAAATTTATTTATTATTGTTTTTAGTTCTTCTCTTTTTTTATACTTTGTAATGTTTTGGTATTTTTGATGATTTTTGTGATATTTTTTGTGTTTTTGATGTTTTTATGATATTTTTGTGTTTTTGATTATTTTGAATGTTTTCATGTTTTTGTTTGTGTATGTACAATTCTAGCTATGAAATAGGCATATAAGGCACACAAATTAAGGATATTGATGGGTTTAGGTTCCTCAATTCCCTCAAGGGTGGCCATTTTGTATTCTCCAATGCCAAATGTTTGCATGCCAATAAATGGACCAAGCTAGTTGGTGGTAAACTTGTCATGCAAGTGTGGTGGAAGGCTCAAATTTTGCTGATCTTCTTTAAGAACTAAATCCCTTACTTGGAATTCTTAAGGATGCACTTTGTTATTGTAAGTATGTTTGACCTTGTGCTAATAGATGTGAAGGTGTTTGAGCATATTAAATCTTTCATAAACCAATATCAATTTATTGAGGTGTGTTTGTCGTATAATATCATCATCGATGAATTCTTCTAATGATATGTGCAATGATAAAATTTCAAGCTCAAGGGGCATGATGGCCTTGGCACCATAGACTAGTGAGAATGGTGTTGCCCCAATTGGCATGTGTATGCTTGTTCGATAAGCGCATAACGCCAATGGGAGTTGGAGATGCCAATTTTCATGATTTTCTTTGACTATTTTCTTTAGAATGGCAACGATAGTCTTGTTGGTTGCGGTTGCCTTAGCTTATCCATTACTCTACGAATAGTAAGGAGTCTATAAGCTATGTTGAATGTTATATTTAGTGCAAAATACTTGAACATCCTTATTCTTGAATGGAGTGCCATTACCAAAGATGATTTTTGATGGGATACCAAAACAATAAATGATGTGATGAAGTATGAACTCCGTATTTGAGGTCCAATTGTACAGGTAAGAGAAATTATCTCAACCCATTTGGTAAATTACTTAATAGTTGTGATGATGAATATATGGTGTCCCAAGGATGGAGGAGATATCTTTCCTATAAGATCGAGATACCACTATGAGAAAGGCCAAAGAGCTTGAATTGGTTGCAATGCTTGTGATGGTATATGGGTTAAATTGGCATGATGTTGATATTTTGGATATTTCTTGATATATGTACAAAAATCATGCTCCATGGTGGTCTAATAGTAACCCATGCATAAAATACACTTTACGATGGCCATCCCACTAAAATCACCCCTACACATTCCATCATGTGCTTTATAAATGACCCAATTTACCTCTTGTGTTTCAAGACAATGTAAGATAACCCCATCAAATCTACGATGATAAAGGATATCACCTAAGAGTGTGTAATGAACCACTTTTTGTTTGAATGTGTGTTTAGTAGTTGAGGACAAATCTATAGGTAGAGTACCCATTTTTATAAAATTCTTTATTTGTGAGACGCTATCATTGTATGACTTGGTTTGAATGAAGTTCACATTCTATTCTATCTAAGAAGATTTTCGTTCAATAGCTGATTGAGTTAGTGTTTTTACCTTGATTCATCGATAGGATTCCCATGCTATGAGCGATCAAAGAGAGGCCATAGTATATGTAATTTGATTGTTCGATATAGGTGTGTTATCATTTTTATACCAATCAAAGTGCTTAGTAAAATTATCAATGATATGCTTGTATTGCTTCAAAATTAGGCATTTGCATTGGTATATCTCCTTAACTTGATAGATAATGAGTTGGGAGTCACCAAAAATACTGATCTGGTTGATGTCTAAGGCAATAGCAGTTTGGAGGCCTAGGATTAGGGCTTCGTATTCTATGTTGTTATTGGTGTAAGGGAAGTTGAGTTTGAATGACAAGGGCATAGGAGCTCCTTGAGTCATGAAGAAGATAAATCCAACACCTCCCCCTTGTTTGCATTTAAAACCATCAAATAAAATGATAACATCAGCCTCCTTATTCGGTTTGATATTTTTATCTTACTCTATGATATGGAATATGAAATCATTGAGAAACTTAATAATAAGCAGTTGTTCGTCTGGTAATGGAGCTTACACAAGTTGGTCTACAATTACTTGACCCTTAATTGATTTTTGGTTAATGAATTTGAGATCAAATTATATCAAAAGCATTATCCATTTGGAAGTTTTGCTATTTGTATAGGTGCGACTCATAATATAGTGTATAGGGTGTAAGAAATTGGTGTAGAAGCATTAGCAATTTATAAATAATAAAGGAGTATAAATAACATTTGACATAGGCTATGAATAGCCTATGAGTTAATCACACTAACAAACACGTAATAGGAAGCCCCACCCTAAAGGTAGCTAACAACTAACCTAATTACATAGTCAAAATGACTACGATAACTAACCTACTAACCAAGATAAATATCTAGGTTAAAAGTAAATAGTAAATACTAATAGTAAAAAGTAACAAACTACTTTTTACCATGAGGTAAATTAAATCTACCTAGGTGAATCTTATAAATTACCAAATGAGGTAATAATCATAGTTACTATAGCATAGTAACTTTAACATCCCCCGTTATTACATTATTTGGGTAATATATATAACTACCCAAATACAGTGAAAAATATATTGATATGTTGGCGCTTGCTCTAGCTTAGGCTCTATCACAGTGATCTGGTTTCTCTAAGAAAAAAAATGGGTCATTCATCACTTTGTCTTCACATCAACGAATGCCCTTATTGTAATCTTGTCATCCAACCAGATTGCATGGGTAACCAACCGCTATAACCGCTAGGTGTACTAGAGTAGATCACTACATACGAGGTTCATTCGGTTTACAATATGATTTTGTAAAAGTTTTGATAAGGTAGCTAAGGTGTCGGTCACTGCCGAAAATGCACCCTTATAAGTTTCTCCCCTTGTTGCAAAACATGTTGTAATGGAATTTCTACAAGAAGTGTGACTAAGGCGTTGGTGGTTCTCGAAAATGCATCCTTATAAGTCTTCCTCCCTTTTTACAAAAAAATGTGTGAAGTAGGAATACAATGTTTATCCCCCCTTAATTGCAAAAGATATGCAACTCATGAAACTTGTTAAGGCTTTTACAAATATTGCTTTCTAGGCAAATTTTACACCAAAAAATCCCCCATTTTATTACAAGTACTTTCAAACAAAAAGAGTTTGCTATTTATGAAGCCTAAAAGAGGTACAATCACCCCTTTATTGCAAGTACTTCAAAAAAAAACTTATGCTATTTATGAAGCCTAAAAAGAGAGTGTTAATGGTGTTTGCTTTTGGTGACAAATTTGTTTCCTTTTACAATGTTGTTTGAGATATGAGCACTTTGTGTGCTCTTTTTGAACTAGAATCAGAATCAGAGTCAGACACTTCACTAGAAACATTGCCTCTTTGTCTATTTTAACTTTGTGATGTGCCTTTTCCATTTTTGTTTTGTTTATTTTTAAACCAACACTGATTTGTATCATGGTTTTCCTTTTTACAATTTGTGCAAAACTTATTTTGAGGTTTCTTTCCCTTATATTTTGAATATGATCCTCCCTTCTAAAATTTTTCTTTCTTCTTTTCACCCTGATTGTTCGAGTAAAGTGTATTGTTTGTCACTTCATCGCTTTGGAGTTGATTTGCTTCCTCTGTTTTAAGCAAATTGACTAACTCCACAAAGGTGATCGTTCTTTAAGTTACATTAAGGGATGTTATTAACATCTTGTATGATTCTAGAAGAGCCCTCCATATTACTGAAGTCAGGATAGTATCTTCTAATTTTGCTCCTAAAGCATTCATCTTTGACTTTAGTTTGGCCACTCTACAGAGAAATAGTTCAACTGATTCTCCTAACTTCATATGGAGAGTATGAAGTTGAGTTTGAAGGTTTAGAATAGTCGATTTATTCTTGCCTTCAAAAATGGTACAAAGTGCATCCCATGCATCTTTACCATTTTTAGCTTCACTTATGTGAGGTTGGATCTCATCAGTAGTAGCTAGGAGAATCAACATGAGAAAATGATTGTTCTTTTTTATCCCATGCTTTTTTATTTTCTCCCGTTGATGTGGGTCTTGTTTCAGTGCCATCCACTAAATCCCACATTTCCTCTACAGTAAGTATGACTGGTGAGTAGAAATCATGTCTCGAAAAATAATCATTTCTCTTCCATAAATTATCAATCCGGTAAGTCCATAAACTTACGAGTGTCACGCATAGTATATGCCTACAGTGTTGGGGAATGAATATGTCTGTACCTTATTTAGTTTGGTGGGGGATGTTTAAACATTTTGATTTCAGCCAAACTAAATAAACTAAGTGTGAAAAATTAAATAAATAAATTACAAGCTAGAATTAAAGTGCTGAAAATAAAGTGCAAAAATAAATGTACAGGAAAAATAAACACACAAAACTAAATTAAATAAAGCAGCAATTAAAATAATAAATCTAATCTACAGAAAATAAATAACAAAAATTAAATAGGGGAGGACTACTGCAAGGAGTGGGCCCAAGCTCCCGCAGATAGTCCGCTCGGCTAGCTACATAGAGCTTGCTCTAATAAGAGGAATTGCACTCTTAATAATTTAGACAATGAATGAAATGAAAATAATATGTGTAAAATTAATCATTGATCCTCTGTTCATCTGACCTGCATCTTTATATAAAATGCATCCAAATATTGTTACAATTACAAATTAATCTAATTTAATCACATGACATGATTAGTTACAATTGGTTCTACACAGATTTTGTTTCCCTATTTTAAAGCATATCTGTTCACATAAGGATAAATATATAAAATTCCTTAGGTGTACGGAACAAAAAAATCCTAAACTAATGCATCCTAAAAATAATGCCTTAAGAGCTTTACAAGGTCAACCGACCAATCGGTTGATAATAATAACAAATACTTTATTCTATTTAATAAATGCATGATTAAAATAGTTCTCCTTTGTCTTCACGTGCAACCTCCTCCTTAGCCCCTTGGTCAACCTGGTCAATGTTGACTTGGTCATGTGGCATCTCCAATGCGGGTGTTTCCAATGTGTGGGAGTAAGGCGCCTACTTGAGTAAGGTGCCTCCCCATGTATGGGAGTAAGGTGCCAGAGTAAGGCACCTACTCCATATACCTTAGATGCATTAAAATAGAAACATGCTAGGTCCATTTGGGATGTAGATTGGAAAACACCATATCAGTAGCAAAACCTGCATTTATACACAGTTTCCACTAAAAACACCCGTTAAGCATAATACCAGATTTTCTATCAATTATATGCATAAGTTAAATAAAAATATATTTCTAATTCTAATTAAACCAGTGATGATGCCCCTTAATAGTGTATATAAAATGAGCATTTATGGTGCTCCCCCCATGCCTAAATATTGTCACATCTCGTGACAACCCCAAAAAATAGCTCTCGAAATAATAATAATTTTTTTTTAGCAGTGCTCTATTTTTCTCTTCCTTTGAGAGTGACTACTATTTTTTCTCATTGGGCATTGACGTTTTTACTCCATTGAGTGTTGTTGATTTTTTCTTTCATGGAGCATTGTTGTCAAGCATTGCTATTATTTTCATTGAGCATTGCTATATATATATATTAACATTGCTATTTTTAGTACTTGAGCACTATTGCACCAACAGAAACACTGTGGCAATAGCAGAAGTCAGAAACACATCACGATTAATCACTGCAGGAAAATGGAGAAATCATGACTATACTGTTCAGATCGAATTACCACTGCACTGTTATTATTATTTTTTATTAAACACTATGGTACCAAGGAAAGCATACTGCACTAAAAATGCTACTATGTAATTACCCATCGGAGCCTTATCATAGGGCCACATTTTCCCATTTTGCATATTGGTCAAATTGGTGAGACCAAATTTAAAACCAACAATGTTAGGACCTTAAGAGCTTTACAAGGTCAATCGACCATGTGGACCAAGAATAAATTGACATGTCATCATCTTATCAATGCATGCCACATCACCAACCTATCAACACACGCCACTGCAGCACAACAGATCTCCATATGTTCACCTTAGGGTGCCTACCCACTACCACATCAATAGGGTCTTCACACCATGTTGTTTGCCAAGTGTCCACCCAGTTAGCCTTGGAATCTACCATGTGGCCACCCAGTCAACCTTGGAATTCATGTCAGTCTAGGTCAATAGAAGAGCCACATCAGATGCTTTAGGATTCATGTTGATGTTTTGTGTGCCATACTCACATAGTTAGGCCACTACGTCAGCTTTGGATCGCATACATTATACCTGTTAGATTCCACTAGGATCCATGTCATGTCAGTGGTTATCAAGGGTGCAGTGATTGTCAGATTCTATAGTGGGATGTGTGTGGTTTGATGATATCAGAACCCATTGATTGGATCTGCGCTACATTAGTGTTTGTTAGGGATCAAGGTGTTGTTAGTGCACCGATGTCATATTTCCTCCCATCGATGGCCTCTCCACCGCTCCTCATAAATGGGTTTGCCACACTATGGTCAGCGCACCCACTGTTCAATAGTCATCGAGTTTAGCACCCCATGATTGTTAGAGGTGATAATAGCCGTATAGGCTGTTGGCTATCAGCACTATCAGGCCTGCGGGCTATTAGTGCTGTCAAGCCAAACAAGAGGATCAAATGAGCACCTTTAGAAAATGTAAGATATTTCATGGAAACAAAAATTTTGTGCCCTTTGACCTAGATTTTTGTGTCTTCAAAGAACAAAAATGAAGTACGAAATGAAAATAAAATAATTCACCTTGCTCGTATTACGTAACAAAAAAAATATTTCGCCTTGCTCATTACAAAAAAAAAAAAAAATCCACTTTGCTCGCTCCTCCACTTCACTCTCCCTTCCCCATGCATTGTGCTCTGATACCAATGTAAGAAATTGGTGCAGAAGCATTAGTAATTTATTAATAATCAAGGAGTATAAATAACATTTGACATAAGCTATGAATAGCCTACAAGTTAATCATGCTAACAAACGCGTAATAGGAAGCCACACCCTAAAGGTAGCTAACAACTAACCTAATTACGTAGTCAAAATGACTACGATAACTAACCTACTAACCAAGATAAATATCCAAGTTAAAATTAAATAGTAAATACTAATAGTAAAAAGTAACAAACTACTTTTTACCATGAGGTAAATTGAATCTACCTAGGTGAATCTTACAAATTACCAAATGAGGTAATAATCATAGTTACTGTAGCATAGTAACTCTAACATAGGGTTCTATTTAGCTATGACATATGTGGTATGTCCGATCATGTAATGTTAAATTTTTTTAGTTGTAAAGACAACTACTAAGCATAGCTTTTCAACATACACATACTTGATTTTGTAGCTCACCAAATTTTGACTGATGTAATAATTGGCTTGCTCTCTATTTGCTTCATGCTTCTAGGCTAGCATGGTACCAAGGATAAATTCCATGCTGGATATATATAGATGAAATGGGATACCTGGTCGAGGTGGAGGTATGAGTTGTGGTAGCTTGTCTAGTGGTGGATTGAGGTGGTAACTCGGGTTGCATGGCAAAAGGTATATTTTGGGCTTTAGTAGATGAATGTAATGGGTAAGTGTTTGCTGTTGGTTGGGGTTGGCAGACAAATGGATTAGTGGATGAGTGAAGTGGGGGATATGGTGTTGTAGGTGAAGGTGGGTTGTTTAAAAGTGGTCAGATGTGTATGGAAGGTGTGAGATGGATGTGCAGGTTAAAAGGGGCACTTTGTGAAGACAAAGGCTAGCTAGGATGATATTGGATTTGCCCAATGGTATGGGGTTGGGTGGAAATGGAGGTATGTGGATGGTAATATGGTGGTGCAGGCTGTGGACTATACAAAGCAACTAAGATGATATAGTGATATGGGTGTGGAGGAATGGAGGGTAAGTGTGCATTGGATAGTGTAGGTTGGGCCAGTGGATAGGTAATTAGTGATGGAAAATATAGGTCAAGGTGTGATGACATTGGTTGGAGAAGTGGTTTAGGTAAGGCCAATGTAAGGTATAGGTGTATGGACGGTAGGGTAGGATCATAAGGATTGGATATCAAGTTACAATACTTGAAAGGTTCCTCATAAATGGGGATACATTTTGCACTTCTCTCATGAATATATTTGAGATAATAATGTATTCTCCTTCAAGGATGTGATACAAAGTATGAATGGTCTTCCAACCTACTTGAATAGGTAGAATGACCATCCCAAGTGTTAAGCACAATGCATCATTGAAGGCTTGTAGAGTGAAGGTGTATGAGGCTATGTGTGAAGGTGGTAGGTGGAGGTGTTGGAGCACCATGGATGTTATGATGTTGACCAAGGAATCAATGTTTACCATAACTTTTTTAAAGGGCTTGTGGTCTACATGAGCTACAATATGCAGTGGAGGATCTAATGCTTCTATTGATAATATTTTGATCTCATAATCATAGAAGGTGATTGCAGACTCCATGCAAGTTCTGATGCTACGCATAAAGTTTGTGATGACATTTGGATCATGAGTGTGAAGGTCAATGGATTTCAATATTTCTATCAATGCCTCACGATGCACTGGTGATTTTTGGATGATATCATAGATTGAGAGTTTGATCAATATCATCTTGAGGCTCTATGTGAGGCAGTTTGTGAGGGATATGATTGCTCGTGTGGGTGCGATATGGTCTACACTAGTGGGGGTGGCATAGTAGAGGATGATGTCATGTTGGGAGAAATACTCGATTAGATATGTTGATCAATATAGCATTAATTTCAAGTAACGACATGGATCATCCATACAAAAATCATGATGCTGCATGGCGGTGTTGAGGTGGTTGACCTGGTTTGGGGGATTGTTGGCAGTTGGTGGTGCATAAAATCGTTGCTTTTTCCCATGTTGTGGCAAGGGGTACTAATAAAGTTTGAGGTTTTTATTGGGTGGTGTTGTGACCATTTCACAATGTACCCCAAAAATTGAGGATCCACTTGAAATTTTGGAAAAATTTGGATTTCTTGTTTGTCATGACTGAGAGTTTTGTTTGGCATTTTGTTTACCATTTTGTGTTGTGATTTAGTTGATGATAGTTTTTGCTTTATAGTTTATTCAGGTTTTATTTTCTAATGTTAAAGTGTTTTTATTTTTTATTTTTAGATTAGTTTTAGTTTAGGTTTGTGATGTTTAATTTAAGGAATGTTGTTTATTTTAAATGTTTTAAATTGGTTAAAATGCTTTAAAAATATGAAATTTAAAATATTTATATTTAATTTAATTTAATAAAATATTTTGATTTTAATTGAAAAGATTAATAAAAATGTGTTATTTGTTTTGCAGGTTTATCAAGGTAAGCATCATGATTCTCGAGGTAGACCAACGGACTCAGCACAAGGTGATCAACATGGTCAATGCCCAACACGATGTTCAAGGAGGTCTAAAGAGGCACATTTTGAACAACCACCTAGTGGCTTGGTTGAAATAAAATATCATATGTAAGTTGTTTATAAAGTGTCAAATGTGCAACTACATGATGTATGTGGGACAAAGAATTTGAAGTATTGCAAAATAAAAAATATATTAAAATACGTGCATAGACTTAGAGCAGATTATCATCAGTGATTTTAGAAATAAAAAATAAATTCACAAGACAATATGCTTTTGCACCAGTGGATGAAATAAGTGTGATGCAAAAATATTGAATGGATATTTAATAAGCTAATGAAGTGGATACAATATCACGGTGGACATTATTATGAATTGATGTATGGGTAAGAGATAAATGATGAAGTGGATGATCACTGTATAAAATCAGAGCTCCATTTACAATGTTGGATAGCTTCGTAAATACCTTGCAATTTATAATTTGCATCAAGTTGGATGAGAAACATAATTTTCATGTCAACCATATTGTAAAGCTAGGGTAAATTTGTCATAATGTTAGCATGGCAGTCATAAGGTCAAGTCAAGAATTTGATGGTATTTTCTACACTTGTGAGCTTAGATGAGCACTCGCAAATCTCTTACGATCGATAGTGTGAAATTTCTAGAGTTGTAGAAGATTATTGATAAAATCCAAACCTTATTTTATCTCGGTGTGGAGTTGAGATGGTCAGTTTGCTACGGAGGTCTACGAAGCTTCCAGTGATATAAATTGCAAAAAAATAAATGATAAAATAATTTGATTTATTGACATGTTGAAAGATTATGGTACACAAGGGAATCCTTTTCAGAGTGGACTTTCGGTTGCATGTCATAGAACATGGGGTACCTTATGCTTTCTATTTCGAGGAAATTGAATCACCAAGAGGAACGTAAATGTGTAGAAACATGGAAGACGATATACCAGTGCAAAGAATATACAATATGCAATCAATATTATGGGGAGTCGCACCAATGTTGTCGATATTGATTTTAAGAGATATTTCTCAAGGATTTTGAGTCAGAGTTAAAAGAAGCAACAATGATATTCATGAGAATTGAAGTCAACGATCATGATGTGTTTAAAATTAAAGCTCTTTGTGAACAAGTTATATCCTTCTCAGAGTATAAAGGGTAGATTTTTATTATTTGTGGAGCCAGATGAATGCTATTGCGGTGCTAGGAAAATGTTTTGAGACGATTCATTGAATACACAAAGAACACGCAAAAGATAGAGCCATGTGAGAAAGAAAAAAAAAGGATGCAAAAGGATTTCTAACAGCTGCAAAGACATATAATTCAATGGCATATTCAAACTACGGAGGACATGATATGGTTATTAATTTTATATACTTAATAATTACCAATTATGTATTTAAGTTCTATTAATAAGTTTGGTAAGATATTTTAATACGAGATTTGGTAAAGGATGTAAAACGAAATTTTGTTTGAAAATCTATTTTCAGAATTCGTTATGAAACAGATCGAACGAATTAAAAATAGAAGATCATTAGATTATAAATATATGGTGAAGATCAAAGAAAAGGGTCAAATGATTTGGAGGATAAGGATTAGAAGAAGCAAAGGAATAGCCAAAGGATCCTCCCAGGTTACACATAGAGCGCATCACAGTTGAAAGGCAAAGAGTTTTTCTAGAAGAAAACGGATTGTAAGGTTTTAATAAATGTATTTATTTTCATTATATTGAAACATGCATGCTGATGGTGGTTCATAAATTTAATGATTTAATACATTTAATTTTGATTAAATATATTCATGTTTATTATATTGAATCATGAATGCTGATGGTGGTTCATGTGTTTGATAAATTGGATATATTTAAAAAAATTTCCCCTCATAAGATAACACTTTACCTAGATCGAATTGTGTTAATATTGGTTAATCTAGGTTAGGTTTCATTCCAGGAGTTTTCTGTTTCTGTCTTGTAACCTACAAATTAGTTTTCATTTTTATTTTATTTTTCTTACCCTAAAACTTTTTATCTTTATTTAAATTTTAATTTCACAAGAATCAAAACCCTAATGTATAATCTAAAGTTCAAAACTTTATCATTAGGGAATGTTTATTTCATAGTTTAATTTCACGTAACTTTATATTTGGAAATAAACATTATTATTTTAATTAAATGTTCAAATAATTTTTATGAAATGGTTAACCTAAAGTATTTGAACATAGTTTAATTAAAATTATTTGTTAAGGTTATAATTAATTATTTTGCACTTCATAAAGTTAATTTTGAGCAAGATTTAATTATTAACCTCACATTCGGAGAACAAATCTTTTGAACACCATGTTGAATTCTGTAAATCAAATATCTACATTCCAGGCCCCTTGTTAATGGCAATGTGCACCTTGAAGTTGTTTTAGCATCATTTCACACTTCAATATTTTTACACTTTTTAAGCACATTGTAACACAGAACCTTGGAGAAATTAACCGTTTCTTTGCAAGAGAGGGTTTTATATTCAAAAATCCTAACTGTGAGTGTAGTTTTGTAACATTGACTTATAAGGCCCCTTTCATAAATACTATTATCGAAAAAATTAAAAAAAAGGTCTTGGACATATATGTGGGGCTTTTCTAATTTTCAAATATAAATGGGAAATATTGTCTGCATAGTTTTGTCATTTTAAACATAGTCCCTTTTAAGCTAAGTTTGATTTTGTTTGATCACACTCCATTATTCCTCCTGGTTTAAAACCAAAATTTGCTAGCCGCTTTAGCAGAAATTTTTTTCGAAGTTACTTCCTTAGTTACCTCCTTGGCTTTAGATCTCAAGATACAGTTTTACTCCTCTAGTCACCCCCATGCAAAGTGTGAAGTCAAAATTTATGAAGTCTCTAAGGATCTCGATGTCCTTAATATTTGGATCCTAGATATGGGGACCTAGTTTACATTTAGTCAAACATCGGATGATGATAAATTTATTTTCACCAAATTTAAACTTTTTGGCATGACTAAGGTTCTCATCACTGAATGCCAAGGAACTCAAAAATCCATTACAACTTGGAATAATTTGGTCACAACCTTGAAATCCACCTTCTATCCATCCAATTATGATGATGACTTGCTTAACCAACGGCTCTGCCTTAGATAGGAAAGCACCAAAAAGTACAAGATTATGTCCATTAATTCAACTGATTATGCATCTTGCTTCATGTCTTGGATTCTACAACTTACCTCATTGCTAAGTTCAAAGTGGACTTCTAGCACATTTATATCAAGAGTTGAAATACATTCCTTGTACCACTCTTGATTATATCTTTAATCATGCATATCTCACGGAGAAGAAGATCATAGCATAATCCAAGGGGACTCCCTACTCTTTAGGATATTCCAAGAAATTACCTCATCCACAGCTACAGATACCGAATAAACATTCTACTTTGTCCCCTTATCATTCTTATCCTACTCCCACTTTCACTCAATCCTTTACCTCTAAGAATACATTCCATGCTTCTTCTTCTTCTTCTCATCATAAGTCTCAAATTTTTTGTAATTATTGTAAAAGAAAAGGGTATGATAAATCTGAATGTAGACAATTACAAAAGTCTAAGAAGAAGACTTTACTTGTACAGTTTGATGAGGGAACAAGTGCTAACCCCATAAATACTACTGGAGAGGGGTAGGTTTATGAGGATTTAAGGGGACAACTTAATCATATCACTTTGATGAATCATCATTCCATCATAGGAGACCATGATAATATCTTTGTCATGCATGCTCACTTGCTTCATGATTTTGTGGTTGATTGTATCATCGACAATGGCTCATAAAAGAAATTGATAGCAAAATTTATTTTCAATAAGCTCAAGCTCCCTACTGCACCACATCCTCATCCTTACTCTCTTGGATGGAAGGATAGTGAGATCACTTTAAAAATCACACACACATGCACTGTTGCATTTGATTTTAGTACTAAATTCAAGGATAAGGTCACTTGTGATGTGATCCCCATGGATTGTTGTGGTTTATTACTTGGAAATACTTATTAATATGATCAACATGCTCAATATGATGCTTGCAAAATTACTTATACACTCCATCAAGACAATACACACTACCTCATTGAATCCACCAAGCACACAACTAATCTCTTGTTAGAATCCTAATCCTAACTTTGATTATTATTAATTTAATTTATTTAATTAATGGACCATAATGTCCTTTCACCATAATGACTATTAGATAGGTTTATATATGCATTCATAGAAGGTGTCATTAGGAATCGAATAACGTACATATTTTAATCTCCTTGTGAGCACTTGGAAGGGTGACCTCCATTTGAAACAATGATTCCATAAAAAAATGATTGTACTTTATTCATTTGCATTCATTTTCTACTTTCATCAATTTATCTCCAATAATTAGAAACTAGGTTCCTAACAACTGGTATCAGAGCAGGATCCATAAGGACCTTTCACAACCATTTTTTCAAATATTTTTTCCCACCACATTTTTTCATTCATTGCCAAGTTCACCAGCATCATCAACATCTCAATACATTTGCCATCCACACTGTTCACTCACATTGTCCATAGTAGACCCATAACTCACACAAACTCCATTAAAGACATCAATTAGAAAGAGAACCAAACTTTAAAGCACTACTAGCAAATGAACATAGACAATGCAGGTTAAAACCAGTATAGAAGGCATAAACGAGTAATATATGTGCCAATAACTTGATCAAAGCCCTCAAAACAACATCACATATTCTTGTTGTCTCCGATCAGGCACCAGATAGAGAAAAAATCGATCAAAACACTCAAAAAATATTTGAAGTGTTAATTCTACATTTTTCGATGAACCATCGAAAAGATGATGAAAAATACATTATAATACAAAGTTTAAATAACCATCAAAAAATTTGATGGCACTCCCACTTTTTTTATGCTGAAAAAAGGGTAACAAAGCATACAAATTTTAAAAGCCTTGAAAATTTTATCCCACATCCAGTAATAAATTGGTATATAAGGGTTTAAAAGGGCAAAGACTTATATACCAAATCATGACTTCGGTCACACTGGTCAACTAACCCTTGTGCACTCGAATCCACTCCCAGATGACACTTGTCTCAAATCTACCCTACCTCACTTAGCATGCTTGAACTTCACTTGTTTGTGCACCCTTCGCTCTATCTCACCTTACGTGCCCCACCTATGCTCATTGTCTACCTCTCTACTCCACCTTGCTCTTTGTACCTCTTATTTCCATATTGCAATCGTGTTGCTCATCGATTACTATCATAGCCATCGAGCCCGCCAAAATTTCAAAAAAAAATATCGTAAACATTCAAATTTCTCGCCATAGCCGTTGAAGCCTACAAAAATTTAAAATAAAATTCAAAAAGGGGACCTTAGGTCCACATAAGTTGAAATAAAGAATTTTTGCAAAAAGAAACCCCAAATTTTTCAAATTGAAAAATATTGCAATATTTTTTTACAATTTTGTCACTAAAATTGACAAAATTTGATTAAATTTTTGCAAATTTTATAAATAAAGTGAAACTAAAGAAGGCTTGAAAATCCGCAAAACCTACCACATTGGTCGATGGAAGGCGATCTCAAGATCAAATGAAGGACTTCATGGATGGATTGAATAAATGGAAGGACGATCTTGAACAAAAACTCTTGACAAAAGTAGTAGAAATAGATTTAAAAATTATTACCACTAACCACTTTGTGGACATGTTGCAAAAAAATATGGCAGTCATCCAAGTTGGCCAACCTCTCACACCACCAAAAAAATAAGCATTACTAGAAGGGCCATAAACATCAATCCTACATTGAACCACTAAATTGAACTTTCCAAAATTTGAAGGAGGCAACCCCACAAATTGGATCTATCGAGTAGACCAATATTTTTCCCTCTATCAAATCCCTAAAGTCCAAAAGGTTCACATTGTATCC
Source organism: Wollemia nobilis (assembly GCA_028583015.1). NCBI lineage: Eukaryota > Viridiplantae > Streptophyta > Pinopsida > Araucariales > Araucariaceae > Wollemia > Wollemia nobilis. The sequence continues at coordinate 3,457,672 of JAQPPZ010017128.1, forward strand.
TTCCACATAGAAAGCACCACTACGCAATGGTACCAATGGTACAAAAATACAAATGACATCCCCACATGGATATAATTTACAAAAAATATATTGGTATGATTCGTACCAAACAAATATGAGGATTTCATAGGAGCCCTCACAAAACTCTGCCAAACCACTACAATACGAGAGTACCAAGATCAATTTGAGAAATTGGTAAATTTTACATCAGGGCTAGATGCATCATTATTTCAAAGTTGCTTTATTAGTGGTTTAAAAGAATACATTCGATTAGAAGTGTAAATGCTCAATCCTACTGACATGTTGCACACTATTGCATTAGCCCAAATGGTGGAAGAAAAAATCAATAACCAACGTCGACCCAGGAGACCATCAATGAACAAATCTCAAAATTCCTACACCACCATAAATCTAAATAGATTTTTACCAATTAAAAGAATTAGCCCTGAAGAAATGAAGGAAAGATGATAAAAGGGCCTTTGATTCCACTATGATGAGAAATCTATTCCCAACCATAAATGTAGTACCCCCAACTCTATATATTAGATACACTTGACCAGGGTAATTCCAAAGAAGAAGATATTATTGCAGTAGAAGTAGTGACAGAAACTCCAGAAGATAATACAGAGGACACACCTAAAATTTCCTTTAACACCCTTACTAGTTTCTCCTCTCCTATTCCCAACTGGCTAGACCAAGTCCATGAAGAATGGTTTAATGATCCTACCACGAACACATTAATTCAACAACTTCAACATAACTCTACTAGTAAACCCCACTACTCTTGGAAATATAACATACTTAGGTACAAAGGGTGTATTGTCCTATCCCCTACATCTTCATATCATACCAAACTTCTCCATGAGTTACATGCCACGCCCATGGTAGGACACTCAGGATTCCTCAAAACTTACATAAGGGTGATTAGATATTTTTATTGGATAGGCATGAAACAAGATATTAAGAAATTTATGGATGAATGTGAAACCTATCAAAGATAAAAAGGTGAAACAATAAATACTCTTGGCCTTCTACAACCTCTTCCTATCCCAACTAAAACTTGGGTCGATATTTCCATGGATTTTATTGAAGGCCTTCCAAAATCTGTAGGAAAAACCACTATTCTAGTTGTAGTAGATCGCTTATCTAAATACGCTCATTTTTACCCTGTGGCTCACCCTTACACGACTAGTACTATAGCCCAAATTTTTCTTGATAATATTTTCAAACTTCATGGCATGCCCTCTACCATAATCAGTGATCGTGATCCTACATTTACTAGTAATTTTTGGAGATAATTATGAAGAACACAAGCTTATACTAAGAGGGTGGGGGGGGTGAATAGTATAAGATAAACTTTTACTTTTCTTTCCCAAAAATATTATCCAATGTTATCAATTGCAATATTAATAGCAGTAATTAAAGCAATGCACAAATCATCACACACATAAGAGGCATACATTTAACGTGGTTCACCCAATGCGGGTTACGTCCACGGAGAAAATATTTCTTCTAAATTTTCTCAACAAATATCTTGGGAATCAATTTCCTATTACAATTTTTATGGATATTTGTACAAAGGAGAACCCAATCCCCTTACTCTGGTTTGTGGAACTCTCTCCAGAGGAGAAATCTATCTCCTTTTCTCTGGTTTATGGATCTCTTTCCATAGGAGAACTATATCCCCTTTACTCTGGTTTGTGGATCTCTTTCCATAGGAGAACTATATCCCATTTGCTCTGGTTTGTGGATATCTCTCCATAGGAGAACTCTATCCCCTCTACTCTGGTATGTGGATCCCTCTCCACAAGAGAACTCTATTCCCTTTGCTCTGGTTTGTGGATCTCTCTCCAAATGAGAACTCTATCCTATCTGCTCTAGTTTGTGGATCTCTCTCTACAGGAGAAATATATCCCCTCTGCTCTGATCTGCTCCAAAGCCTTCTCTCAAATCTATCTCAAATCTACACCAAACCCTATCACAAAGCTAGAACAAATATGCTCAAAATTTGCTCACAAATATCTGTCTCAAATCTACACCAAACCTCATTAAAATGCTAGCACAAATTTTCTCTAACTCTGCTCACTAATATTTGTCTCAAATATACACCAAAACTCATTAACAAGCTAGCACAAATCTACTCTATTTTTTTCCACTAATCTCTATCTCAAATCTGAACCAAATATCATTACATGGCTAGCACAAATCTGCTCTAACTTTGCTCACAAATCTATCCAAATTTGTACACATTACATGCACAAATCTGCTTCAATTATTTCCTCAGATTTGTTTAACTCTATCCCAATTCTTCTCACAAGACTTTCTCAAGTATATCGCAATGATACTTCAAGTCTTCTCACAAGACTTGGTCAAATATACCTTCAAGCCTTCTTAAAATACTTGCTCAAATATAACTTTAAGCCTTCTCAAAAGACTTTCTCAAATCTACCTTCAAGCATTCTCAAAAGACTTGCTCAATTCTACCTTCAAGCCTTCTCAAAAGACTTGCTCAAATATACCTCAATATTGCTTCAAGTCTTCTCACAAGACTTGCTCAACTCTGCCTCAATATTACTCATAGAACCTGCTCAAGTATTTCCAAATATTTGCATACAAACAAAGCTTATATCTCTTTCAGAAATGCTTTCTTAAAACAACCATATTCTACTTAGAATTTTTTTAACCTCTGGAACATATAGAGAATGATATGTACTATCAAATGCTCAATATGTTCTTCACATTCATAAATATTGCTTTCATCTAATCCAATCAAATCTTGCAAAATACCTTTCAAATCAAATCAAACTGGTGTATAACTTTTCTTAACTAATTTTATTTCTAACACTTGCACATTCACTTTCAATATCACTCAAACCAATGCCTAAGAGCTTCACAAATCTACTCAAACAATGAAGTACAATTTTTTTACAAACCCTCATACAAGTGTTTCCAATTTCTTCCAACTAGGATGCACAATTTGTTTCACAAACCCTAGCTCAAGTGTAACCAATCTCATTCAAAAATGGAGTTCAAAAAATGAAGCACAAATTCTATCTCAAATATTTCCAACCATGCACATGAACTTAATCCTTATATATTCTCCTTATAACATCAAAATATATGCCCAACTAAACACCTCAAATAGTGAGTAATATCCTCATACCTCTTAATTTGCTTTGATGAAGAAATATCCTCAAGAACCTGTCTCATAAACAACCAATATTTCTTGTGCCACTTCAAGGGTTAGATAGCAAGATAATTCTCAAAAATTTCACATGAGCTTTCTTTTTCAAAAGGATGTACACAATGAAATATGAAAATGATGCTCTAAGTCCCTTCTTTTGTTCTCAAAAATAAAGTATTAATACTCAACAAAAAATCTCATATTTTCCTTTCACCATGAAAGAATTACAATAAGATGTCAAGAAAATTATCACACCTTATTACTCCTAATATTGCAAAATAATATTCAACACAAAAAAGCCACAAATTACACACATGAAATTTTCATATACACCTTATACCTCCTTGAAATAAAATATTTCAATGCACTTCAAATGACCATTATAACATCACTTTATTTTATGCACCACACATGACACTAGCAATCTGATTTATAAACTCCACACTATCCCCATTTTAATTTAAAAATAAAAAATCCATTCTATCCCTTTTAATCCAAAAATTAAAAGTAAAATAATGATCTTATGACTCCCTAAGCAAGCACATACCTTAGACTTTGGCAAATAATTATTTCACAAAAATTTATCCCCACTTTTTGTTGCTGTCACACTTCGAACCTATGTCGCTTGCTGGCCTGTACCCTAGTTTTGGCTAGGCCACCGCATGGGCTATCCACCCACACATAACCTAAAGTGCACGCACTCCATCTTATGCAATATTTTTGATGTGAAAAGATTTTACAAATAAAACTTGATCACTCTACCTTCACCGTGTATTGAACTCAAGACCTCCCCTCTGCCACTCCTTAGCGTTGGGGGTTCTACCATCTAGGATAGCTACCCAGATGGAACCAACATTCACTACCTATTTTAATTTTCCACGCGCTCTTCCTCGAAACATGAATATGTGCATTGTCATATTCTCCTACTCTACCATGAACGAATGAATCACAAAGGCACACAATCTTCGAATTTATTTTCACACAACCTTAGCATTGCACTTTACCTTCCTTAAAAATGCAAATTTTTACTTTTGACCTTGACTTCGACACATGGAAAATGTTTGATTTTTGACCTTAACCTTTGGCACTCAATTTTTAATTTTAAATTATTATAATATTTTAAATCTATATAGATTTAAACATTATAATTTATTTTTCTTCTTTTGGCATTTTGCTTAATATAAAGTTTTACCACCATAAAACATTTTATTTTTCTTTTGCAAGTACCACCATGGCAAATCAATTAAACCTTTACCACCATGAAATATTTTCTTTTTCTTTTGCTAGTACCACCATGGTAAATCAATTAAACCTTTACCACCATGGAGGATACCTTGTATTTTTCTTGCTTCCACATTGTATCATGTACCCTTTGAAGATTATTCTCACCTATATTTCCTTTGAAATCAATGACAACTTATGACATCAATCCTTTGACATCAATGACAACACAATATACTCAAATTTTCCAATAATCTTCCCCTTTGTCATTGATGTCAACCCTTATAGAAAATATTCTTTTAGTGCAATTGGATACCAAAATTGCTCCCCTTGACTGAATTCTCTCCCTCTTAATGAAATCTCTCCCCCTTTGACATCAATGGCAAAGGGCTCCTCTGGGGCTAAAAATAAGACTCTTATCTCAGTCCCCTCACCACCTCATATCATTGAGGTGATCAAGTTTAGGGTGGGATTAAATCTACTCCCAACTTACATTGTTCTTCTCTTTTCTCAACCTTCCTCCACACCTTTAAGTCTTACCTTTTTGAACCTTTTTATCATTTATATCCTTGACTGCCTTTGGAAGTTTTAGAAACTCCATTCTACACCACCTTGCTTTATTCCCAAACTTATTGCAATTAAAACACTTGATGTTGTGGTCCTTGAGTGGTGCAAATATCCTAAAATTTATTTTGGTGAAGTCATAACTATTTCTGCCATGAACCCTGCAATGTATAGTTTTGTGACCAAAATTATTACATGAGTAGCAATGACTTTGAAATAAATATCCATCTTCAAATGATTTGAAGTTCTTCTTGGTGAAGCCATAAACCTTCTTTCCATGAACCCTACAATGCACTACTTTGTGACCAAACTGATTACATGAGTAACAATAACCCTGGAAGAAATACTCATCTTGCCTTGATCTCATTATTCTTTCTTTGATTTTTCTGTAATGATCTCTATCTCTTTATGGTGCATTGTTTGATTTTTCTTTGATACTATCACCTCTCAACACATCATCATAAGTATTGGGTTCTTCTTAATTCACTTCCTTTGATGCTTCCTTTGAGACTTTCTTTTCTTTTGAGCTTGACTTCCCTTTTTGTACCTCTTGACCTTCTTCATAGCCTAGTCTTGTTTTGATAAATGAAGATCTTTGTGCTTTGGTAATGTTATCCAAAGCTTTTAAACTTTTCCTAAACTTGTGTAGCTTATCATTGGCATATTTCACTTCCATCCTTAGAGAAACTACTTATGTTCTAATCTTCCACATTCTAACTCTTTTACTTCTAACTTTTCAGCCATTCCTTCTTCAATTCTTCTTACCTCTTCAATATTAACCTCAAGGTTAGTGATATCTTGTAGAAAATTTACCTTTGTTTCCTCATCCTCTTGTACTTGGGATTTCAATCTTGAGTTCTCTCTTTTTAATTCTTCAAGATCAACAACAAGTCTTTCACATTCTAGCTCTTTTACCTTTAACTGCTCAGCCATACCTTCTTCAACTCTCCTTGCCTTTTCAACCTTAACTTTCAAGTCAGAGAGATCTTGTAGAATATTTGTCTTAGTTTTCTCATCCTCTTGTATTTGAACCTTCAATATTGAGTTCTCCTTCAATATTTTAAAAACACTCTCTTTTATGTGAGTTGTGCCTTTCTCTTCATTTTCTGAATCTTTCTCTTTTTGTAGGTCTTCAATAATAGGATCATCTTCTTTCTTTTCTACTTGGTCTTTGACAATAGGTGCATCTTCTTTCTCTTTTACTTGGTCTTCAATAGGTGCATCTTCTTTTTCTTCTATTATCGAAAGTAAAATTTCCTCTTTTTCACTATCTAAGAGGTCTTCATCACTGTCATTTCCAAATAAGATCTTCCTCGCATACCTGATTTGACTATCCCTATTTTCCTTTTCATATTCACTGCTACTAAACCCATTACAATAAGTTGCATTGTGGCCAAGGTTACCACAAACAAAACATTCTTCTTCACTGCTATTGTACCCAATTTTTGAACAATGATCTTCAAGGTGACCAAAGTTACCACAAATAAAAAATTTGAGTATTCTTAGTTCCTTAGCTTATTTTCCACTTTCTTGAACTTACTAGAACATCTTCCTTTTCTTTCATATCTATGTGTGTTCCTTCTTTCTTAGGTCTCATGGTTCTTCTTTTGCCTTTCCTTGCCATTTTCTTGTAAGATCTTCCTTTAAGCTGTTAGAATTTTTGAAGGAAACCACTCTGATACCAATTCAAGAACATAAGCTTATACTGAGGGGGTGAACAATATAAGATCAACTTTTAATTTTCTTTCCAAAACAATATTATCCAATGTTATCAATTGCAATATCAATAGTAGTAATCAAAGCAATGCATAAATCATCACACACATGAGAGACACAAATTTAACATGGTTCACCCAATGTGGGTTACGTCCATGGAGAAAATATTTCTTCTAATTTTTCTCAACAAATCTCTTGGAAATCAATTCCATATTACAATGTTTATGGAACTTTGTCCAAATGAGAACTCAATCCCCTTACTCTAGTTTGTGGATCTCTCTCCACAGGAGAACTCTATCTCCTTTGCTATGGTTTGTGGATCTCTCTCCATAGGAGAACTCTATACCCTTTACTCTGGTTTATGGATCTCTCTCCACAGGAGAACTCTATCCCCTCTACTCTGGTTTATGGATATCTCTCCATAGGATAACTCTATCCCCTCTGATCTAGTTTATGGATCTCTCTCCATGGGAGAACTCTATACCCTCTACTTTGGTTTGTGGATCTCTCTCCACAAAAGAACTCTATCCCCTCTACTCTTGATTGTGGATCTCTCTCTATAGGAGAAATCTATCCCCTTTGATCTGGTCTACTCCAAATCCTGCTCTCAAATCCATCTCAAATTTGCACCAAATCTTGTCACAAGGCTAGCACAAATGCTCCAAGTCTACTCACAAATATTTATCTCAAATTTACACCAAACCTCGTTACAAGGCTAGAAATTTTTTTCTCTAACTCTACTCACTAATATTTGTCTCAAATATGCACTAAAACTCATTACAAGGCTAGTAAAAATCTGCTCTAACTCTACTCACTGATATTTATCTCAAATCTAAACCAAACCTCATTACAAGGTTAGCATAAATCTGCTCTAACTCTGCTCACAAATATATCCAAATCTGCACACGTTACATGCACATATATGCTTCAATTATTTCCTCAGATCTATTCAAATATGTCCCAAGTCTTCTCACAAGACTTTCTCAAATCTATCTCAATGTTGCTTCAAGTCTTCTCACAAGACTTGCTCAAATCTGCCTTCAAGCCTTCTCAAAAAACTTGCTCAAATATGCTTTCAAGCCTTCTTAAAAGACTTGCTCAAATCTACCTTCAAGCCTTCTCAAAAGACTTGCTCAATTTTACCTTCAAGCCTTCTCAAAATACTTGCTCAGATTTACCTCAATACTGCTTCAAGTCTTCTCACAAGACTTGCTCAAATCTGCCTCAATATTACTCACATAACCTGCTCAAATATTTCCAAATCTTTGCATGCAAACAAAGCTTATATCTCTTTCAAAAATGTTTTATTCAAATAGATATATTCTAATTTGAAATCGTTTAACCTCTGGAACATATAGAAAATGATATGTACTATCAAATGCTCAATATGTTCTTCACATTCACAAATATTGCTTTCATTTAGTCCAATCTCTACCTCTTGCAAAATTCCTTTCAAATCAAATAAAATTGGTGTATAACTTTGCTTCACTAATCTGATTTCTAACACTTGCACATTCAATTTTAATATCACTCAAACCAATTCCTAAGAGCTTCAAAAATCCACTCAAACAATGAAGTACAATTTGTTCACAAACCCTAACACAAGTGTTTCCAATTTCTTTCAACTAGGATGCATAATTTGTTTCACAAACCCTAGCTCAAGTGTATCCAATCTCATTCAACAATGGAGTTCAAACAATGAAGCACAAATCCTATCTCAAATATTTCCAACCATGCACATGAACTTAATCCTTATATCTCCTCCTTATAACATCAAAATATATGCCCAACTAAACACCTAAAATAGTGAGTAATAGTGAGTAAATTAAGTTTAATTTACCTTGATGAATAAATGTCCTCAAAAACCTGTCTCATAAACAACCAATATTTCTTGTGCCACTTCAATGGTTAGATAGCAAGGTACTTTCTCAAAACCTCCACATGAACTTTATTTTTCAAAAGGATGTGCACAATGAAATCTGAAATGATGCTCTAAGTCCCTTATTTTTTTCTAAAAAATAAAGTATTAATACTCAACAAAAACTCTCATATTTTCCTTTCACCATGCAATAATTACAATAAGATGTCAAGAAACTTATCACACCTTATTATTCCTAATATTGTAAAATAATATTCAACACAACAAAGCCACAACACATGAATTTTTCAAATACACCTTATACCTCCTACTTGAAATAAAATATTTCAATGCACTTCAAATGACCATTATAACATCACTTTATTTTATGCACCACACATGGCACTAGCAATATGATTTATAAACTCCACACTATCCCCCTTTTAATTTAAAAATTAAAACTCCACGCCATCCATTTTAATCCAAAAATTAAAAACAAAATAATGATATGATGACTCCCTAAGCAAGCGCATACCTTAGACTTTGGCAAATAATTATTTCATAAAAAAATGTCCCCACTTGCTGTCATCATTGTGATTTGAACCTGCACCGCTTGATGGCCTGCACCCTAGCTTTGGATAGGCCACCGCATGGGATAGCCACCCAAACAAAATCTCAAGTGCACACACTCTATCTTATGCATGATTTTTCGACATGAAAAGATTTTACAAATAAAAATTTATCACTTCACCTTTGTTGTGTATCGAACTTGAGACCTCCCCTCTACCACTCCTTAGCTCTAGGGGTTCTGCCATCTAGGCTAGCTACCCAGATGGAACCATTGTTCGCTCCCTATTTGACTTGTCCACACACTCTACGTTGAAACATGAATATGTACCTTGTCTTCTTCTCCTACTCTACCATGAACAAATTAATCACAATGGTGCATGATCTTCGAATTTATTTTCACACAACCTTAGCATTGCATTTTACCTTCCTTAAATATACAAATGTTTACTTTGGACCTTGACGTTGGTGCATGGGTTAAAATTTCAACCTTAATATTTGGTTCTCACTTTTTAATTTTTAATTATTATAATATTTTAAATCTAGATAGATTTAAATATTATAATTTATTTTTCTTATTTGGGCATTTTTCTTACGATAAAGTTTTTACCACCATGAAACAATTTACTTTTCTTTTGCAAGTACCACCATGGTAAATCAATTAAAATTTTATCACCATGAAATATTTTGTTTTTCTTTTGTAAGTACGACCATGGTAAATCAATTAAACCTTTACCACCATAGAGGATGCCTTATCATTTTCTTGCTTCCACATTGCCTCATGTAACTTTTGAAGATTATTCTCACCTATCTTTCCTTTGACATCAATGACAACTTATGACACCAATGACAACATAATATACTAAAAATTTCCAATAAAATATTCAAACTCCAGGGCACTCAACTTCATATGAGTTCTACTTATCATCCATAAACTGACGGTCAAGATCTACCTACGTTGTTTTATTTCTATGCAACATCTTCATTGGGTTAAATGGCTTCCCTTAGCCGAATGGTGGTATAATACCACATACCATTCCACCATTAAGATGACACCATATGAAGCATTATATGGCCAAACACCACCTTCCATTACATCTTACATTCCCGGAAGCTCAAATGTACCAGCAGTGGATTCTCACCTTTCTACTAGAGATGACATTTTTCGCCTTCTCAAGGATAATTTAATCACTGCTCAGCATCGTATAAAGCAACAAGCAGACCAACATCGAACTGAGAGAACTTTCCAAGAGTGTGATATGGTGTTCCTCTGTCTTCAACCCAATCGTCAAACTTCACTCAAAATCAAAGGATCTCAAAAGCTAGCTCCTAAATTTTACGATCCTTATAAAATCCTTCAACATATTGGAACCATCACTTACAAACTCGAGTTACCAAATTCTTCAAAAATTCATTCGATCTTTCATATTTCTTATCTTAAAGTAGTACTTGGTAACAACATTACTATACAAACTCAACTTCCCGAGTTCACCGATGATGGAACACTCATGGTCCAACCTGAAGCTATCTTGGATCGCCATACTCTCAAAATTCACCATCACACCATCATAGAGCTTTTGATTCAATGGAAAGGTTTACCTTCTGAAGATGCTACATGGGAAACACTTCATAACATTCAGCAACAATTTCCCCAATTTTTGCTTTGAGGACAAAGCTCTTTTAAGGGGGGTGGCTTGTTAGGATCCTAATCCTAACTTTGATTATTATTAATTTCATTCATTTAATTAATGGACCATTGTGTCCTTTCACCATCATGACTATTAGATAGGTTTATATATGCATTCATAGAAGGTGTCATTGGGCATCGAAGAACATAAATATTTATATCTCCTTGTGAGCACTTGGAAGGGTGACCTCCATTTGAAACAACGATTCAATAAAAAGCGATTGTATTTTATTCATTTGCATTCATTTTCTACTTTTATCCATTGATCTCCAATTGTTAGGAACTAGGTTTCTAACACTTGCTTAGTTGTAGATAATCTAGAAAAGAAACAAACCAAGAACAAGCACTTGCACTCATATTCATTCACCCACAACATAAGAAATATTTAACCCACATTTCTAATCCCCCTAGACTCACAACACTTGATCACATATTGCAAAAATATGAAGGTCTTTTTTAGGAGCCCTATTCTTTGCCTCCCAAGCAGGCCATTAATCATAGCATTGATATCATTCTAGCAACACCTCTTCCTAATGCTCTTATATATAGGCAATCACTTTTGCAATATGATGAAATTAAGAAACAACTTCAGGACCTGTTAGCTAAGGGTTTCATTAAACCCAATATTTCTCCTTATGCCTCTCATATTCTTCTTGTTCTCAAAAAGGATGGTACTTGGTGTCTTTGCATTGACTTTTGAGCACTCAACAAAATCACTATTAAAAATATATATCCACTCCCCCGCATTGATGACCTCTTAGACCAACTTCATGGTGCTAAGTTTTTCACTAATATTGATATTAAGAGTGGTTATCATTAGTTATAAATTCAAGCTAAAGATACATGGAAAACTACTTTCAAAACTAATATGGGTTTGTTTGAGTGGTTTGTTATGCCCTTTGGCCTCACTAATGATCCTGCTACTTTTATGAGGCTAATGAATGAAGTTTTCAGAGAGTTCTTGGATAGATACATAATTATCTATCTTGATGATATTATTATCTTTTCTACTATATGGCACGCCCACTTGAAGCATATTGAGCATGTTCTTTCCATTCTATAGTAGCATCAGTTGTATGCTAAGTTGCCAAAGTGTTCTTTTGGAAAAACTACTATTTCATACCTAGGATTCATCATTAATGAGTGTGGTATTTAGGTGGATCTTTTCAAATTAGAAGTCCTCCTTAATTGGCCTAATCCCACTAATTTTACTGAGTTATGGAGTTTCCTTAGCCTAGCTAACTTCTACCGCAAGTTCATTCAAGGATATTCCACCATTGCTATTCCTTTGCATTAGTTGACTAAGGCAAAATATATCTTCCATTGGACTCCTCATTCCCATGCCTTTTCTACTTTGAAAGATAAGAGTTGTTTTACTCCTGTTTTGGCCATACCTAACCTTAGAAAACCTTTTGAGATTTAAATCAATGCTTCTTAATTTACCCTTGGTGTTGTATTTAAAAAAATGGTCATCGTGTTGCTTATCATTTAGAGTCCTTTTTCGCAGCCAAGCAAAACTATTCCACATATGACAAGGAACTTTATGACTTAGTCCAAGACATCAAATATTGGCATCATTACCTCCTAGGCAAAGAGACCATTGTTCGTAATGATAATTTGCATTTACAGTTCCTCCAATCACAAAATAAGATCCAAGAAGCTCACCACATGAAATGGGCTTCTTACCTTTAGCAATTCCAACTAGTCATCAAGTACAAAAATGGTAGTAAAAATTTTATGGCTGATTCTATAAGTCATCCTCCTTCATCCCATGCCTTAACCATTATCACCACCTCACACTTGGGTTTTTAGTCTTGGCCTTCTGAATATCCTCATGACCCTGACTTTGCATAAGTTTACCAACATCTCCAGCATATTTCATCCTCCAACCTGACCCCTTTTTAGGATTATCATCTTAAGGAAGGTTTGCTTTATCACCTAGATAAACTTTGTATGCCTCATGAGCATCACCCATACCTTCTTAAGGAGGCCCATTCTACCCTTTATGGTGTATATTTTGGAAAATACAAGACTCTCCATCACTTGCAGAGGTTTTTCTACTAGTTCCACATGCAGCGTGATTTTTTGTGGTACATGAGATAGTGTACTCTTTGTAGTAGATCTAAGCCAGCTAACAGGAATCTAGACATCAATATACCTTTACCTCTTGTCTCTCATCCTTAGGAGAGTATTTCTATGGATCTCGTTAGTGGTTTTCCTATGATCGTCCATAAACATGATTATGTTTTTGTTGTAGTTGATCATTTTAGTAATATGGCTAAGTTTATCCCTTGTCATAAAACCAGTTATGCTACTGACTTAGCCCAGATTTCTTCGATATTGTCTAGCATTCTTTTGGTCTCTCTACTAGTATTGTGTTTGATCATGATTCCTATTTTTTTGGTCATTTTTGGTGATCTTTGTGGAAACTCTTAGGTGTCTCTCTTAGTTTTTCCACAACTTTCCATCCATAGTCTTATGGTCAAACTGAAGTCATCAACCGTACTCTTATCCAAAGTTTTCGTATCTTCCATCATTCATCTCCATCTAAGTGGGATTTGAGTCTTACCCATATTAAGCATACATATAATAGGACTATCCATTCATCCACAGGTCATTCATACTTTGAAGTGTGTCTAGGTTTTTAACCATTAGCACCATATGAGTTACACTTATCCCTTATACCTCCTATCACTGTCCACATGCTCAAAGAACAAGATAAAATCCAGTACTTCATTCAACATTTACAGTAGCTCCAGTCAAAGGTTTTTCACATTTTGCAGAAGACCCAACAACAACAAAAGTAGGCCATGGACTGACACCATGTTCCACATCACTTCTAGGTTGGAGACAGTGTTTGGATGTACCTTGACTGTCGTAGGTTCCTTGAGAAGGTACATATCAATATCAAATATCTTCACTATGGATCTTACACTATTGTACAATAGGTGTTTGAGAATGCTTTTCACCTTGATCTTCTAGCACACTTGGGCATCCATGATATCATCAATGTTGACTTACTCAGACCATACCATGAGTTCACATTGGAGACAACACCAATCATTAGCCATTATGGATATGTTGTACCTGATTTTAGCTTCCATTAGAGGATGATTGCTTGTTTTATACTAGGACACACCATACCCGCCAAGGATCTGCCACCTCCAACCTTGTTTCTAGATGAGGCCAACTTCCACATCAGGCTCGATGGATCTCTCACAGCTATATGGTCCAAGATTTTCCTTCCCTTTTGTATGCATTGGAGTCCAATGATTCTATGGTGGGGAGGAATGATGAGGAATCATATTAAAAAATATTAGAATATATAAATAATATATGATATTAAATAATATTTTAGAAAATAATTTAAAATATTACAATACGACTTCTAGAATTATCGTGAGCAACAAATGTTAGGGTTGCATTTATTATTTTTGGTTGGTTGATCATGATTTTTTGGATGGTTTTGACCAAATTGGTGGATTTTGATAAAATCAAAATGCCTATAAATACATGTTTTTGATTCAATACAAGGCACTCAAAATTTTAGGTTCTTCAATTCATATCACTAGTACTATTGCATGGGTGGAGGTTATTGTTGGTCTGGCGTAGGTGGAGGTTGTTACTAGTATAATTGTTGTAGCGGTAGTTGTTGGTACTATTGCATGGGTGGAGTTTGTTGTTGGTGTGGTTTGGGTGGAGGTTTTTGTTGGTAGTACTATTGTGGTAGAAGTTGCTAGTACTATTTGGTGGGTGGAGGTTGTTGTTGGTAGTACTATTATGGTGGAAGTTGTTGGTACTATTGGAATAGAATTTGGTGGTACTATTGTGTGGGTGGAGGTTTTTATTGGTAGTATTGTTGCAATAGAAGTTGCTAGTACTATTGGAATAGTGGTTGGTCATTGGTCTTGGATTTTGATGGTTAAGTGGATTGTTGTTGGTATTGTTACAAAGACGTTAAATCTTGTATGGTAAGTGGTCGAGTGGCCCATGATGGAGATTGTGCAAAGAACAATTATTGGGTAGATGTGGTAGTTGGATGGTTTGGCACTTGAGGTGGCGGTTGTGGCAGATGGGATGAGGTGGGTGAAGTAGACACAAGCAAGTGAGATGCCACATTAACATAGGCTCGGTGGTATTGATTTAGATCCATAAATATGGATATAAAGCCTAGATTGGATTGGGGGTTAGAACCCCCTAGTGGGAAGTATTTGATTAGTATTCCATGCTCAAGATGTGGCTCGTTAATGTGGGTTACATGAGTATACACCTATTTTTTGGGCATGGGAGATACCAAATGGGGTGGAGTGAGTAATGGATGGGATGTGGGTTTTGGGGTTGATGGTGATGGTGTGGTGGAGGTGTGCCACTATCTACAAAAATAAAAAATAAATAAATAATAGTTTTAATGTTATTTTTTTGGGTGTGTTAGTATTTAGTTGATGTTTTTATATGATGTGTTGGGACAATTTTTTTTTTGTGTTTTTATTTTTTGTTTTTGGTGTGTTGATGGACCTAACCTAAAACTACAAATGTGGTGGTGGAATGTAGTCTAATGGGTGTGTTGATACTCACTTCTCTGATAAGAAGTTATACAATGACTAAAATGGCTCCCTAAGGTGGTTATCACTTATGGTAACCTAAATGGAAAAATAACCCTCATAGAAGAGGTCTTGCTATCTAGGTCTTGCTACTTACCCAACTGATCTTTTGTTTCACCCTTGGGTGGTATTGGACAATAATGATAGCTATAGATCCATTGAATAATAAACCCTGTGAACAAAGGGGTATCTAACCTAACCCACCTTGAGATATCCTCAAGAGTGGGGGATTTCTTGGTGATGAAGCCTAAAAAACCCCTTGTGGGGGATACTACAATATCTATGGGGCAACATAGTGGAAGGAGATGAAATCCAAGATCATTGATCTCGATCGATGGTTGGTGATGAAATCCAACTTGCTGATGTTTATGCAAAATGTGTAGTGTGTGATGTAAATTTTAAACCTTGCACAAAAGGAAAAATCACTAACTATTCTATCCTAAGAAAAAACAACTCTTTATTACTTACCACACAAAAGAAAACACAAAGAAAATAACTCTAAATTTATTTATCTAAGACTACTGCTAACTAAAAACTCATAATAGAAAGGAATAATATCCCCCTACCTATGATCTTGTGTTGTGTTGAAGACCAGAGGTCGTTGGTGACTGTGTTCTATGATCAACTAGGGTCAGATAGTTTTTTTCTGAGATCATTCCTGGTTAGATCGTTGTAGGCTATAGATGTCCTAGGTCAAATGGTTTCATCTACATGCAATTGTTTGTAACCTGTGAAGAACCTAAAAAAACAAATATTAGAAATATTTAGAATGCAGTGATAAAATCTATATTAATCATAAAAATAATGAATAAATTAAAAGTGTTACACAAACAATAAAATTAGGGGAATGGTCCCACTGTGATTGTCATCTTGTAGATGATAAAAAGATACACCATCTAAAGCAAATGAATAAAAAGTAATAAAATATGTATTGTATTGTATTATGCCTTCGTCCTCTTTTGTGAATACAACAAAACCCTCAAAGGGTTGTACAAATATGTAAGGGGTTGATTCCCTTTTATAGATATGAATGGTGCCTTGATCATTTTGTCACTATAGCACTGGAGGGTGATTTTGTTGTGACCGTAGATTTTGTTGGATTTGGACATCTGTGTTTGTGTTTGCATTCACTGGAGTTGCATCTAGATGTCAATTGTTAGGGAAGTTGATGGTCATATGCTTTGATCGTTTTGAAGCTAGACGGTCATGATCTTCAATCGTCTAGGGTCGAATGATCGAGTGTTGGATTCTATTGCTAGGTTTGGATTTGATATTGTGTTTGTGTCTACTCACTTTGAACTTGTATACCTACACACAAGTAAGATGCACCTAATCAATAATACATGTCAGTCCTCCCAAGGTAAGGCCCGGATCTCTTACTAGATTAGAAACCAAATATACAAAAATGGAATGAAGATCTATAAAAGAACAATATTGAATGAAGCATAAATAGATATTATCCTCGTTTTGCTACTATTGTTGGTTTTGTTATTGTGTTGTCCTATGTTGGATTGCATTGTGATGCATTGGGCTACGTTGGGATACATCTAGAAGGCTGCACGTGGGCTATATGATGATTTTTTGAGTCTAGATGACCATGAACCAAGATCATCCAAGGTTGGATGGTCATGGGCTATGTTGTCCTTTCCTTGACGAGAGCTAGATTTGAGCCTACAAGATGTTGCGATTGGGGTTTGACATGGGAAGAGGATGATTATGTGAGATTTTCTTTAGGCATTTGGGATGTGAAGTGTGCTCGAGATTTTAGTAGTGCTTCGATGCATGTGCCATCCTCATCATAATGATGACATAAGGGGTGCATTTTATATTTTTCAAGATAGAGGAGGGTGGCCTCATGTAAATGATATGCACGAAAGGACAAAGATACCTTGGGATATCCTCCACTCAAGCAAACAACCAATATTAATATGCTTTATCACAAGTTAAATTTGTATGAACAAAAGCATACTTATTTTTTGTTTTTAAATAATTCTTTCTTTATCCACTGAGTTTAGTTAACTTGTGAAATTGAGGTGAAGGACATTATCTTTGAATTTTTTTAATTATTATCTCCATGCTAACCTCCTTATATTTTAAGTGTCATTTAACTTGCATGAGGTGTTATTGCAGTTAACTGGAGATTGGATTTGGGTGAGGACAATCCTCACCATCTAGATAAGGATAAGGCAGATGTGGAGATAACTTATGTTTATATTCCTAGACAATGTAATATTTTCTTGCACGTAACAGGGATGAAGGATATGAGGTGAAACTGAAGTGAACTATGGATGATGTGGCCATGGGGGATGGAAGGGTGAGTGGTCCCATTGAGGAGGGGTGAATGGTTGTGTAGCTTAGGTAATAATTAATAAATTATTTAATAGATAAATAAATTAATTAATTAATACTTTGGGCAAATGCATATTAATTTAATATTAATTAATTTTAATTAATTTTAAATATACTAATTAATTATGGCTAATTAATTAGTATTTATTACATTTGATTTTGGTGTCTAAATTATCATATAATAGAAATTGCATAAATATATAAGTTTAAATATGTTAAAATTAACTAAATTTTTTCTTTTGGAATTAAAGCTAAGAAAGAGGAGTTGATTGCCCTAGATAGCTTGACTCTTATAATTCTCTTCTATCACTGTCAATAGGTCATCTCCTATAATTTCATAAAATTATTGATAAAAATTATTGGTGAAGCCATTTTCATGGAGCTTTGTCCTTGGGTAGTGAAAGTATAACTTCTTCCAACTCTTCTTTTATTATTGTTGAAGAGAAATCTTCTCTATCTCTATTTTTAACAAAGAAGGAATGTTGTTCATGAGAGTGGCCTAAGCTTGTTGATTTATTATTGTCTTTGTGAGAAGGGTTTAGTAATGAGCTCTTGCTAGTTCCTTTATGTTTGTGTAATTAGAATAACTATCTTTAGTTTTATGAATCTCTAATTGTATTTAATTGGTAGTATTGCATGGTTTATATGAAAGTAATTTGTATTTTTGTCTCCTTTCTCAAGCTAAACCATTCTTGATTGAAGTCTCCAATGTGCCTCTTCTTATCTGAAAGCTTGATCTATTTATCGATTCAACCAGAGTATTTTATTCTTATTGAGGTGTTTGAGGTTTATCACCTATCTCTTACCATGCTTCCTCCATTTGTTGTAGCAATATGCTTGACCTATTTTGAACTTTAGTCTTATTTGAAATCTAGTCCCTAATGGTTTTCTTGAGATTGTAAATTTCCATTTTCCATACCTCTTGGGGATTATTTACAAAGACATGTTGCTTCTAGATAATTTCTACTAAAGGTGCAAACTCCTCATGCTCCATCAATTTTAGATTATATTTGAAAGGAATCTTTCTTTTTCCATGAGCACAAGCACCTGTATCCAAATATATAGTCTTATGATCTGATACCAAACTTTAAATTATGTCACTTGATACAAGTGAATACCTGAATAATATATCTTCTTATATGAAGATATTTCTACAATGTATTTAAGCCCAACTCTTCTATTTGTCCATGTAAATTTTCCATTTTTTGGGAGTATGTCTTGAAGTTTCTACTCAGTTATAATTTGCATAACTAGATACTTAAAAGGGTCATTTGAGGGAATGCCTCTTTTTTTCTCCTAATAGAATAAAGACACTTTAAATTCCCCTAATATAATTAAATTTGGGTGTCTTTCTTGATGAATCTAGTGTTGAAGGCTTTTCGAATCCTCTTGTTTTAATACTATGTTATTTGATCCATAAAAATTGACTATGGTCCAAGTTTATCCCTATGGAGAGGAGAAAGAAGATGCTATCCAATTTGAGTGTCTTATTTTATTAATACATATAAGGTCATGTGGATCCCATGCAAGGAGAAGCCTCCCCAAGGCACCTGACAAATCTATTGTTTCTAGGTCTAAGGATCTCCTTATATTTTTCTATTATATTCTTGCTAACCGCTTTGTCAATTTATTTTTTAGAATGTAGATAACCATTGACTTATACTAGGATATTAATTTATTAAGGTAGTTTTTTCAAGGGACTACCCAATCCTCTAAAAATATGAATTTTTCATTTGTTTCTCTTCTTCATTTATTTTTTATAATTCATGTTTTTGTATATCCATACTAATTTCTGATATTTGATTTTTTATTTAATTTCTTATTTTAATTGCCATGCTAGCAATGTCAAACTTTTAACTCCAAAACTATTTTCAAATTTCTTCAATTCTTTGATTTATTTTTTATCCAATTATTTTCTTAAAATTGTTTTCCTCTTCTTATCACTCCCACATTTACTTCAATTAATTTTCCCCTTTTCATATTTAATTAATTTATTTATTCAATTTATCACCTTATAACTCCATTCATTCCATTCTTCCAATCAAATTAAATAAAAAACTATATCTCCTAAATCATTAATCTCAAATTAAATTAAATAAAAAAGATGTGTCCCAATAAGAATCTCAATTAATTCGTAGATAGTATTGCCATGTCCTTTGTATTAGGGCATCCAAAAATGCTTTCCAAATTGTTATGAAATGAAAACTTCTAAATTTAAATATTCTTTACATTCCAAGAATTATCTCTACACCAACTACTTCACATTCATTTGCTCTCCATTTTAGATCTTTGACTGCTCTCAAATTTTCTCATGATAACGTCCTTAAATGAAATTTTCTAACATTCTAGGCACTCTCTAACTGCTCTTAGGCACTCTTCCAATATCTCAAACACCCTTTGATTACTCTTAGGTGCTCTTCCAACATCTCATACACTCTCTACCTACTCGCATATGCTCTTCTAATGTCTCAAGCACTCTCACAAGCATCTTCTTTGAGTATCTTCTTTGTCTCTTTTGAATTCTCAAGCACTACTCATTCTCAATATACACATAATGTTGTTCTATAATTTACGTATTTTTTCAACCAATACATTCCTCCAATCTTCAATATATCATCTTCTCTCAAATAATTCACTCCAATCTCAATCTATCATCATCTCTCAAACTATTCATTCCTCCAGTCTTCAATCTCTTGTCTCATCTTAAAAAAATTACTCTTCTAATCTCAATCTACCATCCACTCAAATGGTACATTTTTCTTTAATATATTCCTCCAAATTCTAATTTTCTACCACTTCTAAAATGATATATTCTTCTCTAGTATCCTCTCTAATCTTCAATATACCACACATCAATTCCACATTCTTTTCAAGATTTTTGCTACATCAATCGCCAAAATTATTCTCATGTCGATATCCAATAATTTTATGTTTTGTCACTCTTCATCGATTCCTTAATCAATAGCTCCTCATGTTCTCTTTAACTAAAGTGGATTTGATAGGTCTGAGGTGTATACCAATTGGTTTGACCAAACCCCATAAGTGGGGTGGAGGTTCAAGGTTCAAATCTTGGGCCTCATCAGACTAAATGTTTATCCCTTTCTTAGTGTTTTCAGTGGTATAAAAGGTTTAAAATTATTGTGGTATGGTGGTTATAGGGGTGGATGACATGAAGAACTATGTGGCAGCTTCCAGGGTGAACAATGTATAATACTATGGTGTCCATAAAAAGTCAAACAGTCTACCCGGATTCATGGCTGCTATCGATTCCACCATGTAAATTAAAAAAAAAATACTAAAGTGGATTTGATCAACAAAGCTCTGATACAACTATTAGCAAAGTGAACCCAAATATTACAGGTCTACAATTCCCAATATCATATAGTTTCACATTCAATCAATAATAATAATATCAAAACTCAACAAAATAAAAACTTAATGATAAGTATTGATGCTCCTTGATTCTTGTTACATAGCTTAGATATTTATCTTCAAAGATAACTTTACATGAGACCCTTTAATGTGTCTAGTGTTTGCTCCTCTCAAAATCATGGGATATGCAACCTTTTGTATGCCTTTATTACATAATGATAATATCTCATGATTATATAACTACCTACTTCTAGACTTGACACATCACACTCACTGATAGCTCTTACTTACATACAAGACACCTCACACAATTCTTCACTTACATACATGGCACATTTCAATAATAACTCACACTTGATTACATGATACATAAATTATCTTCACAATTTGATACATACTAAATATATAAAACCAAATTCACACTCTAATCTAAATATTTATAATGGTATTCAAGGAACCAAATAATGTAATATCTCCAACATAATAAATGGCTATCATCAGGGGGAAGAATAACCCTAGTTAAATCAATCCTTCAATCTACACCTATTTATGTCTCCACATTTTTTGATATTTCTAATACAATTTTGAGAGAGTTGGATTGAATAAATTATTGGTTCCTTTAGAGGAAACTAAGGAGGAAAGGATATGGGTTTTGGTGCAGTGGAAAACTTTATACCTTCACAAAAATGAAGGGGAACTAGGATTTAGATCGGTGGTCAAGAACAATAAGGAACTAGAAGCTAAGTTGTATTGGAGGATGTTGAACAACCCTAATGTGCTATGGGCCCAAAATCTATGAGCTAAATATGCAAAAAATAAAATTTTGATAGACATTACTCGCCATAAACTCCCTAATAAAAGGATCCTCTATCTTAGTAGTTTTTAGGATAGGAGAGGAGCTAATAAAGGAGATATTTTCTATTATTAATATTGGTCAATACAAAATTTGGATAGATTCTTGGGATGGGAACTAGCCATTGGTGGTTCAATTCTAGAGTGGAGACCTTTCATGGAGTAGCTACACAGAGCAAATTGGATAAAGGTAGCAAAATATTGTAGGTACCAAACCATAAATTTAGATATTGGGAGAAACATGGTCAACATAGTTGAATGACCAATCCAAATCCTAGAGAGGCACAATATGGATATCCAATGATATCTACAAATGATATCACTTTCAAGGTCTCAAGCAGAGGATTTCCTTGGATAGTGTAATATAAATTAGGGGCAGTATACAATAGCACATAGATATGTAGCTCTATTCCAAGGTACTCCTAACTTGCTTTGAGACTTATTCAAATAAATATAGGTATATAAGTCATGGCCTAAGGTAAGATTATTCATTTTGATTCTACTACATAAAAGGGTATTAATAGGGGAACAACTTACGAAAATAGGCTACCATGGTCCTTTCAAGTGATATATGTGGGGAGATTCTCAAAATGCTTTATCACTTATCTATTGTCTTGCATCCTCAAATATATGGAAGATGATGACTACATGAATTGGTCTAACTTTACCATTTTAGAGCATATATGGAGGGAATGGACTCCATAGGATGGAGTTTACCAGTATGTTAGGTAGATAGGATGGATAGGAAATACTCTTCTACTTTGTAACATATAGAAAAAAAGGAATAACCACATATTCAAACAAGATTCTATGTACATCCACTATGTTTGGAAAAAGACCACAATGAACATAGTGAATATAGTCTAGCATATGTTGAAGTATATCCCTAGGAACCCCACTAATGATTGGAACAAATCATGAACAGACTAAAAATTGTTCCTAAGGCTAGTAAGCAACAAATGGTGACCATAAGACACCTGAAAGTAGTCAAAAAGAAAAAGTGGAAGCCTCCCCTAAAGTACTAGGGAAAATTTAATATAGATGGAGCATCTTGGTATATAATTTCTTGAATATGAAAGATGATCAAATGAGACCCTAGAATTCACATTTGTAAGAATCTTGACATACTTTCCAAAAATCTAGTAGAGGGTTGTGGCATCCTTAGAGGAATCCAAGAGGTAGTAAAGGTAGGTTAGAAGAAGGTCTAGATAGAATCTAAATCACAAGTAATAATCAACCATTTGAAGAATACAAATAAAAATAGGAAGCTTGACTAGAGACAAAGGTTGTAGAGAAGATTAATATGGTAAAGGCAAGATTTATATCAATGGAATACAATCACATTCCTAGAGAATAGAAGAGTTGTAGATGTGATGGTGTAGACACAAAAAATTGACCCACTTAAATGAGTCATTTTCCCAAGGTCCTTAGAGAGACCCCTTAGGATTTCCCAAAGTAGGACTAGGCCTCTCTTTGCTTTTTACCTTATTTTTCTCCTCTTTTGATGAAATCACAATCAACCCCAACAGGGCACAATTATGCCCTAGAAAAATCATGGTTGGCCCTGACGGGGTGTGATTTCACTAGATTAGAGTTATTTCTTAGAAAACCCTAATTTTTGAGGTTGGCATCCTTAGGCATCAACTTTTCTTAGTTTTCCTACCCATTTTGCTTTCAAATCCACTATAAAAGGAGGGTTTGAAGTTTTCTTTTTGGACAAGTAATTTTTCCAAGCTAGAAGTGACCAAGCAATCTTAAGAAGCTCTCATGCAAGTTCTTTACTTTCTAAGTGCTCTCCAAATGATCTGTTTTCTATTTTGCAAGTAAGTTGATTAGTGAATATGAAATATAGTCTGTTGAAGCTCTATATTCTATTGCATTGGGCTATGTGTCATCGATCTTAGTGGACAAGTGTTGAAGCCCTAAGGAGAGATCAAATATTTGGAGGTCTCAACCCTTGTACCTTCTTCTACTAGGTGTTTTTGCTACATTCAAATTTTAATTGTCTTTATTACGTATTTTTACATCTTTCTGGAAATTTTTGCCTCTCTTCTATAAAATCGCCCCTGGTCCTTTCGGGATGCAATTTTACCAGTCTGCAAAATTACCATCACTTCATGTGGGGCATGATTTCATACAAATCTTGTTTGGGGGAAACCTACATTGTATACTGCAATTAGTACATACTAGTGCATTTTGTAATTTGTTTTAGAATTTTGTTTTGTTGCATTCTATTACGCTTGTTCATCTTCCAAAGTTCAACTTTCGCTTTTGTTTTCAAAGGTCAAATAAAAGGACCTAGGGAAATTGATTTTTTTACCTCCGAGCATTGCTATACAATGGCCTGCATAGACCCCCTAATGCTAATCATATTTTTCAAGTGTTTGCCAAGTTATTTTGCAGGAACAAGAATTGTTGAATATTATTGGATAAAAGACAAAATCTTGGATCAACCACCAGATGAGATAAGTGCCCTAATAATTCTTTAGGTTGTTTTTTATGTGATTTCTATTTCTGTCACAAAACCTAGATTTGATTAAAAAGGGTAAATATTTCATTTAATATTCTAGGCATTGAAAGGACAAAAGCATATAGTGTGCATTTAGGATTTAATATTATTTGTGCATCCTCTCTTGAACCCTTGCTCCAAGTATTTTTGCTTTACAACCCTAGGTTAGAAATCATTCAAATGAAGAATCATTCTAGGTCTATCTCTTGTACTCTTGCATATTGTTTTTCTACATTGTCCTTTATATTTTATAGCTTAGAACTAGAAAGGCCAAACATAGATGATTATCTTGAAACTAAATACATCAAACATTCCTAAACCCCTGTTCTTGGAGCAAGTCCTAAAACCATTCCTGGTGAACCCTTTCCCCTCTTTTACACCTAGGTGTAGAGAACAACATAGCCTCGTGATCACGTTCACTTTATTTTGCGGATCCAATGGAGAATTGTATGTGGTAGGGCAATTTTCCCCCTCAACACATTTTGGTGAACCTGATGTGAACACCTCCTTTTCTTTGAAAAATTTAAATAAGATCATTAATCTAATTAATTTGTTTTGAAACATTAATAATATCTTTAAAAAAATTTATTGTGTGTTTTTTATTAGTTTTCTCCTCTATCATTTCGCTTCTTCTAATGGCTCCTTTCCTTAGAAGTCAGAAAAAGCATATGAAATCTAATTATGTTCCTCCAAAAGATGATCAGATTGATAGGGAGGATCCTAACATAGATTTAGAAGAAAAAGATAATATTGAAACCAACATAAAATTTGATCCTTATGAAGGGCCCAATGGTGGATTCCTTTTTACATTATTTGAGCATATTTGGGGCTTTATGAAAGTTAATAGTGATAAAATACTGAAGGGTATGGAGCGGGAGGCTAGAATTGAAAGAGGTGAGACTCCTCTTCCTCCTCCTCTAGTAGATTCTCATGAGCTTGTTCAAAACAACTCCTTATCTAAATATTTACATCATGGTAATCTGGTACACCAACCAACTTATGCCACTACTATAACCACCAATGTTGGAATAAATCCACAAGATCCTTCAACTAGGAGTGTCACTCAAAATTATGTTCAATTTCCTCCTCAATCTGCTAATCTCCATAGTCTTGCTTTTGTTCTATCAAATTTTAGTTGTCCTCTCATGGGGTATCACATATAACACAAATATCCATGCTTCCAATGCAAGCCAAGCACTTGTTCATCAACCTCATTTGGGGAATTCGAGAATATCAAATAATAGTAATCCAAAAGTTTAGAACTTGAAAAATATGGTAAAATAGTTAGTTTCAAAAGTGGAGATGATTTGACCTTCCAATTTCACTTACAATTATAAATATATGTACAACCAACCATTAGACCCCACTGTTACTGCTAGATCTTATCCTAAGCACTTTCCCATGCTAGTTTTACCTATATATAAGGGAGCAAAATATCCAGTAGAGCATTTAAGAAGATTTAGAACAACTTGACATGATATCGTATATGATGACATGTTACTAATAACAGTCCTAAAAGTCTTGGTGGCATTGCATTGGAGTGGTACTATCGGTTACCTAATTATTCTTTGAGGAGTTTTGAAGAAACAACATAGTTATTTTTTCAATAGTTTGGTGCTTACATTGAAAAGGATGTGACCATGAAATATGTTTATAATTTAAAACAAGGTAAAGAAGAAAGTTTTTTAGAATTTCTATCTTGTTGGAGAAGTCTAGTTGGATGCTTAAGATATACTTTACCTCATCAAGATATGCTTGAGATATTTATTGGAAACCTACAAGAACATTTATCTTATGCATTAGAGACTACAACTATTACATATTTTGAGCAAGCAATTGAATTGAACATAAAAGTAGAACAAGATCTCATTAGAAGAGGCCAACTCAAAATAAAATAAGAAAAATCTACTAAATTACACCACAAGAATAAACATACAGGAGGCGATGGTGTAGCGGATAGTAGGCCTTTGAATAATGTTATTAACAACCTACAAAATATGATACTTCAAAGACCTCCACAAAGGAATTTCACCAAACTTAACATGTCTATGAAAGCAATTTTGAAAGAAATTTTGGAAGCTAATATGATTGATTTACCTCCCATAAGGTAACCAAATATTGTAGCTAATCGGTACAAGGTAGGTCAACATTGTGCATATCATAGAGTGGAAGGACGTTGGATAAATTTTTGTAAGAAATTAAAACATGTGGCACAAAATTTGATTGATGCAGGATGTATTGATATAGGGAATTCTTAGTCATCAAATAATCAAGCCTCTACTCATTAAATACTGATAATAAATCAAGATATGGTAACATTCAAGGATCCATTACCAAAGCATAATCAATAGGAAGCTAATCAGATATCCTATCAGAATGAGCCTCCTCCTAATGGTAATATGGTTGTCATTGTTGGAGTAACTACAAGAAGATAAGCTTAAGTTAAACCAACTCAACATTCTTAGAAAGAAAAGAGTTCTAAAACATAGCCTACTTTAGTTTTGAGGAATAATCAGAGAAATAATACAGAAATAAGAACTCCACCTTTGATATTAAGACCCCAACCCAAATTTTCCTTTAATATCCAATAGCAGCTAGTTGGTACTCTAGCTAATATCTCTATCTTGGAACATTTACAAAATTCTCCTACCCATCGAGAAGCTTTGTTGGAATTTCTAAAGCAACAATCTGTTCCTCCAGATATTTCCCCTAGTTATGTAGTTAATGTCATAGGATCTCTTGGGATGCATCATATCTCATTCTAAGATGATGACAAACCTTACTCATAATTACAATAAGATTCTTCTCTCTACATAACAACACCCATTGGGGATACTTTTATAAAATAAATCTTGATTGATAATGGTTCTTTCCTCAATTTGTGCACTTATCAATTTTTTAAAAAATTTAGTCTAAAAGAGGAAGACTTAACTAAATCTAATATCATCATCGAAGCTTTCAACAATGAATCCCAAGAAGCCTACAGTGTTATGTCTCTCCCCCTTAAGGTTGGGCCTAAGATCTTTTATACTTTGTTCTATGTGGTACATTACTCCACACCTTTTAATATTCTTCTTGGATGCCCTTGGATTCATGCAATGAAGGTCATTCCTTCTACTCTTCATCAGTGCTCAAAGTTTGAATTTAAAGAATAAGTTATCATCATTATGGGTGATCCTTAACCATTTGAATATTGTTCAGTGGTTGAGAGAGCTCAATATAATTTTGACCTTTGTCCTTCTTTTTCATAAAAAAATTCCCATGATCCTCATCTCAAATATTAGAACAATTTGAAAATTTAAAATTGAGTGAGGAACCTTGAATCAATGTTTCATCACAGGATCAAGTTAATCAAATTTTTCAAGAACCTCTTCTAGATCTAGCCAAGCTAACACCATCACCAAGGACTATGGGATTGCCCCATAAGAAAGGTGATGATGTACACATTGGCATGTGTACCTTTATCTTTGTAATAATTGCCTTCAAAGAAAAGATACATGGTAGAAACCCCTCTCCCATTGATCATTCTATTGCTCATTATTACCTTTCCAGTGACTACCCACTTCCTAAACATATCTTATCTAGTATAGGGTATGTAGGTAAAGGTTTTGGGCCACAACAGAGAGGCATTCAAGAGCCCTTGGATGTCGATATCTAGCTTGGGAGATGTGGTATAAGTTTCATACCTAAAAAAAACCAACCTTTGCCATTTGACGATGTTGATCATGTTATGACTTATGCTGAATATTTGGATCATAAAAAGTCAAAAGTGGGTGATGAGGATGATGGTCCCTCTTATTATTCTGATATCTTGTTTTATAATATGATTGATTCTTTGTGTTTGAGAAATAATTTTTCTACTTCTAAAAAAGACCCTACTTCACTATCCTATAGGGATATTACAAAATTAGGGATTTCTCCTCCTTATGTTAATAATAATGGTTTTTTTTTAGAATGCATTGATTATCATGATATGGCTATCAAAGAAAAATCTATGAAGGAGCATTTTTATGATTTTGATCATTGGGATAAGCTCCATAGCGGGTCATGCTCCAATATTTAAACAACTTCAACGAGCGCTACACCCATAGCAGGTTCAACTCCATATTCATTGTCGATTCATGATGTTTGATCACACTAGTTTGCTACAACCTATGTTGATTTAAATACCATACTTCGAGCATCCTCTTTTTCATTCTTGATTTTTGACCTTTGTTTCTTCTCATTCTTCTTCTTCTCTCCTCTTCTTCCTTGTGGTTCTTCTTTCATCTTGCATCCACCTCATTTTCATCTCATATAGTTCATGCATTTCTTAGTTAGTTTCATACATACCACATCATAATCATAAAATATCATCAAAAACTTAAATAAAGTAAACACATAAAGCACCCACAGATCAATAAATCATAATAAAAGCAACTTAGTATTCCTAAAAAAGAGAGAGATTCATATATGTTTGATCGGTGTACCATAATCCAACCCTTTTACACTCGACAAATCCCTAGGGATGCATGCCATGATCAAAAATTGGTAAGTCATCCCAATCCCTAGTCCTAGCTATATCTCTAGGAGCCTATCTCCTCAGCCCCACATGTTGGGGTTGGCCTTAGTAGAGATATATCCATGGACTAAAAGACTGTTTGTGATCGAGATCATGTATTGCTGGCTAACTATAGAAATGGAAGGAGTGTCACCCACTATCCTTTTGTTACTACTTGGTAGTACATCATATCATAAAAGGTAGCTCTTTGAATTGCCATCTCCAACCTATCCCATGTCCTCTGTAGTTTTTCCTGCAATAGACGAACCTCATCACTAGCTTGGCTACTCCTAATGATAGTCATCCTCTCTACCCGAGCCCTCTAATGCTCTACATATATATGGATCACCACCTCTTAGATGTGATCGACATCTACTCAAGCTGCATTCCTCTCTATCTCTATAGTGTCCAAGGCACTCCACGGCCCCTCGATCTTATTGGACCTATCCTCTCAAAGTAGGCCCATCTCCCTTTGTAGAGTCACCACCTATGCTCGTAGCACCTCTACCTACCTCCTCGAGTCCCCCTAACCTGAGGCCTCATCTAAGCTAGCTTCTACTAATGTAGAGGCCTCTTCCACTCCTCTACTCTATAGTATGCCAACCACTATGGGGGCAACTCTAGTTGTCCCTACCTCCTTGGTCCCTATAGTGATAGTGGCCTCCATCACTATCTCAACCCATACCCATACATGTCTTTGCCTTGGGGCTACTTGATCCTATTGTCCCCTCTCTATGGATCTATGATAAACCTCTTAGAAATCTCATTGCATGACCAGGCTCATCACCTAGTGCCTCTATATCAATACTGGAGGGAACACCCTCTAGGATGTGACTCCTCTATACCACCTTTGGTATCTGAAGGTAACTCCCATGTCATCCACCCTAGGATCCATGTAAGGAGGATCATCCAAGTCCTCCTCCATCCACCTAGCCATATCAGGCTCTCCTTTAACTTTGGTTGGGTCTCGGTACACCCTCCTGTACCAGTAGTCTCCTAAGTCTAGGATCCCCTGTAAGATCCCAAACTATCGTAGGACTATAAAATTGAAAGATCTCTAGTTTCCCTATCTCAGTGGTCATCCATCTGATCCTCCTCACCATAGATAGATTCTCCTTATACTTAACCCATCCTATGTGTAGACTCTAGGGATTCCATATAATTTGGACCTCCCTCAGGTTATCTACCACCCACCTAGCTAGTGGCAAGTTCCTAGAATAGGTACTCTAGATCCACTCCAATGATTTGGACCACCTATATGCAGTTGGTCACTCTGGGTTGGGCAATGGTCCTAGTAGTGCATCTAGTCTCCACACCACTATGTGCTCCCATCTCCATACCTAGAGCAACATCATATAGACCATCCTTGTATATCACTTGTACACAATGCTATACAATATCCTGTATAAGTGGGCCATCACATATGGACCCCATGCAAACTGTACCCTCTAGTCTCACATATCTACCACTACACCCACCATCATCCATGGAAAATGATACCTACTAGTATAGCACATCAGCAAGCTCACCACCACTCCATATAGCATGATTATCAATGGGTCAACTCTATATCGACCCATCAAATAATAAGGTGCTCCATCACACCTGGTGGGTCCAACCCCCAAAAAATTGTTGTAATTTCATTGGCCACCCTCAAGATATGTAAATTGCTCTCACCCTAATGGGGATGCACAAGATACGCCACACATCCTCTAGTGTGACGATCATATCCCCTGTCAATAACCATAATATCAACGACTCTGGACATAAGCTCTTTGCTAGTGTTGTTAGCAGCACTCTGTCCACCTCCACTCGAGGCATCCTAGCCAGGTGGTCTAACCCCACTGCCCCCAATGTTTCCATCTCTACCTGCCCAAATTTGTGAAGCTCCACCTCCAAGGAGCTAGGTTGCCACTCATGACTCTCGAGTACATGAAGCTGCATCCACATAAATAAAATAAAAATTTAATAAGTATCATTGCAAAATTAAAACTAATAATAATAAAATACATATTAATTAATTTGTGTAATCGCTTGCTTGCATATTTTCCTCTCTCATCTTCTTTTTCTTCTTTTATCTCTCTTTCTTTTATTTTATTCTTTATTTTTCCTCTCCGATGAAATCACATCTAGTTTTTCATAGCCATGATTTCACCTTCTATAAAATCATGCCTTGTCCTTGCGAGGTGTGATTTCACAAAATTACGTCAAGTTTTTATTAGGAACAATTTGAACCATCACCCTGAACCAGGGAAAAATCACGACCATGCCACAAAATCATGTCGAGTTCGTACATGGAAAAACCATTGGATTTGGAGGAAAACCCCTGCTTGATCCACTTTCGTCTCAACCTCACTTGACAAGGTGGATTTTTTGATCTTACCTCTGCCCGCTCCACTTTCGTGTCAGCCTCACCCCTCGTGATTGATGAAAAATGCTTCAGTAATGCCATCTCTATTTTTCTCCATAACTCATTTTCTCCCTCCTCGTATAGTAAAAATGAATTAGGATTTTACCCCTTTTTTCTCTTTTATGCCCATTTGCTTTGTTCGCTTTTGCATGTTTTGTTTTACTTTATTTATTTTTTCTTCATCTGCATCTATCATTTCGAGTTTCACTATGATCATTCCTTATGAAACACGAGGGGGCACCTTGGCCTGAGAGGTATTAATGTCCCTAATTCCAATCCTCCTTATCACAATTAGACATAGACTCCACAACCAAAAATAAAATTCTTCCCAACACAAAAGTACTTTATTAGAATGACATAGAATCTACTAGACACTTAAAAATGGTAGATGATCTCTATAGGACACTTAAAAAATCCCAATGAACTCCACTACAATTATGAATACACAATTAAATCAATACATCATAAATCCCATGTGGCAACACTTGAAAACAGACTCTATTGTTAAAGAAGTACATATTGATGACATTAAAAACCAAGAACATCGAATGACACCCATTACAAACATATACCTGTTTGAAAAAAATAAAAACCTATTGCACCCATTATGAACCTCATGTTGCAAGTACGAAGGCAAAGCCCCCAAGGGACTTACCCCTTCCTAGGAGGTTCTAGGCATGGTCTACACGCTTAGCTATGGATTTTTATATAGATTATAGAGCCCTGGGTTTACTCTGCTATGGATTTTGACATGGATTCAAACCCTTCAGAGCCCTGAACAAACTTAACTATGTATTTTGAGGCTTTAGACCCTTGAGAGCTACCCCAGCCATATGCCTCAGCTGTGGATGTTGATATAGATTCAAATATAGCTAAATACATTTTAAATATAGCTGACTTGGCTGACTCGACTATGGATTAGGCTTTAAACCCTTGAGAGCAACTGTTAGTCTCAAATATGGATGTTGATATAGATTCAAATATGGTTGATTTAGCTGTGGATGTTGATACATATTCAAAATACGATTCAAACCTAGATGAATCAATTATGGCTGATTTAGCTTCAAACTCAACTTCAAAATTGGTTGATTCAACTTCAACCCGACTATATCTAACCTAGTTTCAAACCCAAATGACTCAATTGTGATTGATTCAACTTCAAACTTGGTTGACTAATTTGTAACCCTAGCTGACTCAGCTAAGTTTGAATCAGCTACAACCTTGATTGACTCTGAATCAGCTTCAAACCCCATTGAATTTGACTCACCTTCAAACCTGGCTAACTCAACCATGGTTGATTCAGCTTCAAACTTGGTTGACTAATTTGCAATCTCGACTGACTCAACTATGTATGACTTAGATTCAAACCCAGCTAACTAAGTTGCAATCTCAGCTTAGTTGTATCTGATTAGCTACAATCCCGACCGACTCAGCTATAGCTAACAAAGCTTCAAACCTGACTAACTCTGAATTAGCTTCAAAATTGGCTAACCAAGTTGCAACCTTGACTGACTCAATTATGGATGACTTAGATTCAAACCTAGATCGATAAGTTACAAACCTGACTGACTTAGTTGTATCCAAATCAACTGCAACCTTAGCTAACTTAGCTATGTCTTACTTAGCTACAACCCCAACTGACTCAGCTGTGTCTAACTCAAATGCAACCTCGATTGACTTAGTTGTGGTTGACTCAACTTCAAACTTTATTGACTCAACTATGGTTGATTCAACTTCAAATCTAACTAACTCAGCTATGTTCAACTTAGTTGCAACCCTAACTAACTTAGTTGTGGCTGACTTAGGTTGACTCAACTGTGTCTACTGGGTTTGAAGCTGAGTCAATTGGATTTGAATATGATTCTGTTGTGTTTAAATTTGAGTCAACAATAACTGCGTCAACCACATTTGAAGTTGAGTCAGCCACATTTGATGTTGATTCATTTGTGGATTCAAATTTAAATTCAATCCCTTTAGATCCCCTAATTGACTCAGTTGTGGATTTACATTTTCTTCTTCCTCAGTAAAATATTTTAGGGCTTGTTCTTTCTGCTCAACCACTGACCCATCTATCACCCCTTGATCATTTGCCACCTCTTGAATCTTTCATTTCTTTTTCATGGTTGCTCTATTTTTTTGGCTGTTTTTTCTATTTTCTTCTCCTTATATGATCTTCTTTTGGGCTTGTTCTTTTTGCTCAGTGCCTACCCCATCTACCACCTCTTGAACCTTTTGCTTCTTCTCCATGGCGGCTCTATTTTTATGGTCACAATTTCCATTTACTTATTCCTCTGTAACCTCCTTTAGGAATTTTTCTTTTTGCTCAGCAATTGCCCCATCACCTCTTGAAACTTTCACTTCTCCATGGTTGCTCTATTTCTATTGTTATTGTTTCCATTTTATTCTTCCTCTATGACGTCCTTTAGGGCTTGTTCTTCAACCTTTTGATTTCTCTCCATGGTTGCTTTTTTTCTATTGTCATTTTTTTCATTTTCTTTTTCTTATATGACCTTATTTAGGGCTTGTTCTTTTTTCTTAGTAACTGCCCTATCTACCACCTCTTCAACATTTCATTTTTTCTCCATGATTGATTTGTTTATGCAACAAAACACTTTGAACCCTAGAAACCCTTGCAAAGATTTTTTTGGTGAGAGAGATCTCAAAATAATTTAAGAGCAAAATAGGTTTGATATCTTTACATAAATTATTTATTTTTAGTAGTTTATTAAATTTCTTTTTATAAGAGGTTTGTGATTTTTATATAAACTGATTTTTTGTTTTTTTTTTATCATATAAACTATTTATTTTTAGTAGTTGATTAAGTTTCATTTTATAAATATTTCTTCGTCTATTTATTGGGTTATACGACACTACCCAGGTGATAACCCCTGGTTGGTCTAGGTTAGTATTTTTAATATTTATTTTTTTAATTGGTTTTACCAAGCTTTTTTTAAGTAAGGTAAAGTATCACAGGTGACATAACTAAGGCTAGACCACATTTTCTATGGGTCTTTTCTCTTCATGATTTGAACTTAGGTGACTTAAATAATAGTTCAACGATATATTAAGGCATTCCCAAGCCCCTCCGGTCCCCCTCACTAGAATAAAAGTTTAACAAGGTGGAGCAGGTGGTTATAATGGTAGCTTTCTGATGTAGAGGTTTTTAATATTTAAAAAACAAATCTTACATATCACTATAATGTCCCTACAAAAAAACCAATTATGTTTTTTTTTTCGTATAAATTTTAATTCTATTAAAACATTTTACCGAGCCAACTTCTTTTCCACCCTCTAAGGTCAAAAAATATTTATTAAAATTTGGATTAAAAGATTTTCTTATTTATTGAAAACAATTTTTAATTTTAATAGATAATTAAGGAAAGGATATTGGTAAGTGTAAAAAACTTTAGAAACATTCTAATCAATTGGATTTCAATTTCATGGCATGGATACGTACATAATTTATTATTATTATTATTTAAATATGAACATAAAAATATAACATTTATTTGTTAATCTTTAAGTGGTTAAATGCAAAATATTATATATATATATATATATATATATATATATATATATATATATATAATTCAAATAATATTATACTTGTCGTCCCCTAGATGTTTCCTGATACTTTTATAACCTCAATAAATGGTAAGCAACCTTTTAAAATAAAATAAAGAGGTTCTTTATTAAGAGTTGGTCTTGTTCCCTTGACCCATTCATTGAAGCATTCGAACCTCTATTTTCAAAAGGAAAATTACTCGATATTTTAAAAGAAAGGGCAGAACCTAGGATTCATGGCATGCTCATACACACCTCATCGTGGTTTGAACTTGGGTCTCCTAGATGAGAGCCCAAATCCATACCACTACAATGTCCCCCAAGAATATATTTTCGTATTATTGATATACTTATTATGCCATTTCTTAGAGGTATATGATGCTTGCATTTGTGAATAACCTTTTCAATCCTCTATTATCCATAACCTTGAAATGCGTTGCAAGGTACATTTTGTGATGCTATCACTCTAAAATATAAAATAAATGATCGATCAACAATAATTGAATAACATAAGCTTATATTGAGAGGGGGGTTGAACAGTATAAGATAAAACTTTTTGCTTTTCAATCCAAATGATAACATCAATAAAATCAAAGTAGTAAATAATGCACACGTCATAACATACATGAGAGACATGATTTAACATGGTTCACCCAATGTGGGTTACGTCCACGGAGAAAATATTTCTTATAAATTTCCTCAACAAATCTGTTGGGAACCAATTCCCTATTACAATTTTTATGGACCTTTGTCCAAAGGAGATCTCAATCCTCAATGCTCTTGTTTGTGGATCTCTCTCCACAGGACAACTCTATCCCCTTTTATCTAGTTTGTAGATCTCTCTCCATAGGAGAACTCTATCCCCTCTACTCTGGTTTGTGGATCTCTCTCCATAAGAGAACTCTATCCCCTCTACTCTAGTTTGTGGATATCTCTCCATAGGATAACTCTATCCCCATTGTGCTAGTTTACTTCCAAATCCAGTTCTTAGCTCTTCTCAACTATGATCAAATCTATTCTCACCTCTCATTAGATCTGATCAAATTCCTATAATGATTTGTCTCATACCTTCTCACAATTTTTCTTCAAACCTACTCACAAGACTACCTCAAACCTTCTCATAAGACTACCTCAAACCTGCTCACAAGACTGCCTCAAACCTTCTCTAGTTTGCTCACTATCTCTTCTCAATTCTGCTCTACCAAATTCTCATAACTGCTCATAACACATGCTAAAAAATGCTCATAACACATGCTCAAAACTGCTCATAACACATGCTAAACACTGCTCATAACACATGCTCAAAAACCTGCTTATAACACTTGCTTGATCATAATATTTCAAACATATTCTACCCAAAATTCTTGTTCAAGAAAACATAGGAAATGATATGCAATATAATTTCACAATATGTTCTTTTCAATATCACTCAAATCAATGCTCAAAGGTTTCACAAATTCATTCAAACAATGAATGCTCAATTTGTTCTCAAAACATAGCTCAAATATTTCCAATAATACACACTAATCAACCCTTTTATCTCCACCTTATAATTCTGAAATATTTTCTCAACCAACCACCTTAGAGAAGGAATAAATTCAACATACCTCTTAACTTGCTTTGATGAAAAGTGCCCTCAAAACCTGTTCCCAAATAATTTCCTTTTTTCCACTTTAATAAGTTAGCCAATCTTCTTTTGAAATCAAACACAATAACATTTCCTCAAAATTTTGCATAGAATTATCCTTTTTTTTAATTTACATGGTGGAATCGGTAGCCGCCATGAATCCGGGCAGATTGTCCAACTTTTTATGGCTGCCATAGTATTCTGTGTTGTCCACCCCAGAAGCCGCCACACAGATCTTCATGCAGTCGCCCCTATAACCACCATGCCACAATCATTCTAAACCTTTTATGCCATTGAAAGCACCAGGAAAGGGACAAGCGTTTAGTCCGACGAGGCCCGAGATTTGAACCTTGGACCTCTACCCCCTTATGGGGTTTGGATGAACCAATTGGTCTACACCTTGGACCTAGAATTATCCTCTTTTTATTTTCTCAAAACAAGGCTTTTAATTAAAGAATAAAAACCTTTTAACTTTCCTTCACCATGCAAAAATTACACACAATAATTTTACCATGAAACACCTTATAACTCCTACTTTAAAACACACACAATCAACTCATACTAGAGAATTCTTATCATACCTTTTTTCTCCTTCTAAACAGCTTTTTAAATTATAATATCAAAAACCCTTTTCATATCTTATTTCTCCTTCTAAATAGATTTAAATTATAACACCAAAAGACCCTTTACACAACGTATTTCTCCTATATCAAATGTGCAAAGATTAAATACCAACTTAACCTTATAACTCCACAAAAATCAAAATGTAAATTAAAAATTAAATACCTTATTTTATTCTACCCTCAACGCGACTCAAACCTCTCACCTCGTGAGAGCAAGGCACCCAACCAAGGGGTCACGACTGGCTGTGCTAATGTAGCTTGTGAGAACTCTAAGGTGCCTATCACCTTTTATCCTCTCCTACCACAAGCTAAACCTGAACCAAAATAAAATGGTCTGTGACAGGTTTTGAACCCGAAACCTCCCCCTCACAATGCCTTCGTGCTGACTCGAACACCAACTGGTCTAGTTGGCTAGACGGTTAAAACACATACTATTTTGAATGTGAAACCTCCACGTTCACCTCAAAGGTCTGCACTTCCTCTTCTTCTTCTCTGCCGAATGCACCGAATGTCAAGCGAGTTATTATTGCACAATTTTTGAACCTCTTGCAAATGACCTTAGGCACTGGTATTTATATATTTCATTTGGTCTTCATCCAACATCGGTGCCACCTTTGTTTTTTTACCCATATGACGTCGGTCACTTTATTTGAAAATAATTCAAATTGTCTTCAATTTCTTAGTGCTCAAATATAATTTAAAAACTTTATATTATAATAAAAATACTATATTGCTCCTTTTGAACCTTGCCTTTATAATTAATATTATTGCCTTCAATAATATTAATAATATTAATTCTTTTGAACTTTGCCTTCACAGTTAATATTATTGCCATCAATAATATTAATTCTTTTGAACCTTACCTTCATATTAAACCATTGTTCCAAAGAGCTTTTAAGCCTTTTGTCCTTCATTATAATATTCAGAATTATAATGATTTTCTTCAACCAATATTATAATTATAAATATTATAATATTATCAATGACAACCATTGACATCTTCTCTTTTGATATCACCCTATGACATCAATAACAACACACTATACTCAAAATTTCCAATAATACTTACTTTTTGTGTTGTTGGTACCCCTTTAACGATGATGCCTTATTGATATGCTTCAAACAATTTGAAGTTAGTTGGTCATAGAGTTAGTGATTGTAGCTCCATCCATGTCTTCTCTTGGAGCACATTCACAATTGATCACTTATATTTAGACACATGTCTTAGTGTATGGTCCAAGTTGACATATGTCAATGTTAGTTTCTTGTTGACATTGATCAATTATATTTCCAAGTTCATATACTGGTCCTTCACATTCGTGTACACTTTGTTGATTGTTGTTCCTTGGATGACAATATTTGACCATCGTCGTTGTGTGTAGGTGGTTTTCCAATTCTACATTGTAGCTTAGGGATATTATATAACAATACCATTATCTTCATGGGTATTGTTATTTATAGTTCCTGGTAGGCAATATTTTTTTTTTTATGTGGGTGCTTCATATTGAGGGTAATTTGCATCATCCTTGCTTTGGTCTTGTTTGTCTACCATGGCATTCTTTAAATTTGTTCAAGCCTCCTTACATTGCTCATCCCCAATCATTGGGTCAAAGATTTCCATGTTCTTTGCTTGCGCTCATGTGATGGCCAAGTATGTTTGGTCTCTTCTTCAATCTCTATAAAGTTTATAGTATTTGAATGACTCCCTTTTATTGCTTTGGGGTACCCTGCATTGTTGTGTTTTCTTGGACTATATTGTTGATGTGTTTTAGATTTCAACATAGATAAAATATCGATAAAAATACCTTATTTTTAGCACTTACAAAATTTCTCAATCGTCATGTCATTTGTGTCATATTGAATATTGCAATTGCCTCTATGGCCATTGTTATCTTGGTTTGTGTTCTTTTGGTTCAAACGATAGTTCTATTAGTTACCATTCATGACATCACCTTTCATTGTGCATGTATCTTTATTGTTGGTCTAAATTATTAGCATTATTTTTATATTAATTGGTTGTATGGGATTGAAGTGAGCCCTATTTGTACTACATCATCATGTGACCACAATATTTCAATGAACCACATATTGGTATTATATTACTTGGCAAGATTTGAACTTGGATCTCCCAATGGGAGCCCATATTTTTAACCATTTTAGCTAATGTCAATTGATTAAAATGTTAAGGTTCATGCCTAGGATTTGAACCTTGGATTATGGTGTGAAAATATTCACTCCCAAATTCTTGCTCAAAAGCCCATTGGTGAGCACCTGATTCTTATTGTTCTTCATGTTAAATATATATTCTTTAAAAGAGTATCTATTTATTTGGTAGATTTATTGTGCTTTATTAGGACATGTGGCATTGGTGTGCCCCTCTATTTTACATTCCATTTACAATATTTTTTATTCTTCTTCTCACGTCTTAAACTCACAAAATATTTGCATCATATACTTCTAATCAACATCTATTGGTGCTCCCTCTCCATCATTGTCATTTTCGAAGTCATTGATTTGTTGGAATTCACAATATTTTCTAGAAATAAATAAAACCAATAAATTCACTCAAATATTATACAAAAAGTGTAAAAGGATGAAAAAAAAATAAAAGAGACAAAAATTGGGAAGCATTTGTAGGCGCCATAAATGCTCATTGTATTATCTGTAAATAAGAATCACAACACTCCGATAATCAAATGATGGAGTGGTGGAGGGTATTTATATTGTTAGGAATCCATCCTAAAACTAATATGTAATAACCCCTTTCTTAATGTGAACCTCATTATAATGTTTTGTAATGATATTATGTAATAGTTTGTGGTAGTAGAGGCATCATTATATGTAATTGATTTGTTTGGTAGAAGATTCTAGCTTGGGTGACATTTTGCATGTATGCTAGCCTTGAGTGTTAGGTAGGGTTATGAAGTCTTATGCTACAAGTCTATCCTCCATACTATCTTCAACATTTAGGTAGTTATCTACTGGTATCCTCAAACTTGGTACCAAAAATTTGACTGGCACCACTGCCTCTTACTCGTACATCAGTTGAAAGGGTGTGTGATTCATGGTCGATTTGAAGGTAGTTCTATATGCCCGCATAACTACTGGTAATTGTTCCTCCCAATTGGCTCCTTCTATGCTGCATGTTTTATACATGATCAAAACCAAGACTTTATTCATAGCTTTCACTTGATTTTCACCCTAGGGTAATATGGACTTAACAAGGAATTAAAAATATTA
This sequence comes from Wollemia nobilis, assembly GCA_028583015.1. NCBI lineage: Eukaryota > Viridiplantae > Streptophyta > Pinopsida > Araucariales > Araucariaceae > Wollemia > Wollemia nobilis. Next base: position 3,498,156 of record JAQPPZ010017128.1, read on the forward strand.
AATTTTTTCATTAAATTCTGAATAATCTCATTAAAAAAATGGCCCCTCTATCACTTGTCAAATGAAGAGGTATTCCAAACCATGTGATAACTTGATCATACAAAAATTGATCCATGCTTCTTGTAGAGTTATCAGGTAAGGATCTTGCTTCCACTCATTTTGTGAGATATTCTATCACTACTAAAATATACCTACACTTCCTTTTATGATTGGTTTGCAATGGACCCACAAAATATATATCCTACCTCTCAAATAATTCTTGAGGTTGTGATGGATGTAATGGCATGAAGTCATTTTATAATGACTTCCTCATTCTTTGGCATGTAGCATATGCTTTGACATAATTCTTGGCATCATGATATAGAGTAGGCCACCATAGCCCTACCAACAACACTTTCCTAACCATTGCATCTAGTCCCATATGACCTCATATCAATCCTTCATGTGACTCCTTTAATGTCTATTGTATTTCATCCTCCATCACACATCTTCGCAGCATTTGGTCTTCCCCCATATTGTATAGCAAACTTGCAATCAACGTAAAATGTGTTGCCTTCAAAATCACCTTCCTTTGTTTAGCTGCTATCATCTCTTTTGGAAGCTCTCATGTTGATAAGTATTCCCCTCTATGTTTAAACTAAGCTAGTATCACACTTATCATGAAAAATAGTGCATTAGGAAATTCATCTTGTATTTCTCCCTCTACAAGTTCTCCCAAGTGAATCCTCAACAGTTGGTCTGCTATTACGTGTTTCTTCCTAGGTCTTACTACCACTCAAAACATGAACTCCTATAGGGTGACGAGCCATATACTTGCTCATCCATAGATCATCAACTTATTAATAAATTACACCAATGCCTAATGATCCACATAAAAAGCAAAAGGGTTAGACAATAAATAGTGTCTATACTTTTATACTGCGTACACCATCCCTAGTGCTTCTCGCTCTGTTTTACTATAATTCTTCTTCATCCTGGATAATAACTGACTTGCAAAATATATGGGTTGATCTAATACAAACTATCCTTTTTGGGCCAATGCACAACCAATTATGAACTTTGACATATCCACATGTACATGGAGTTATTTCTTACAATTTTGATAAACTAGGATAGACACCTTAACCAAGTGCACCTTCAAACCCTCAAAATCCTCCTGGTGCTCCTCTACCCATTTGAAGGGAACACCTTGTGCATAAGAGTATATAATGGATGAGAATTTAGTGTATAATTCTAGATAAAACTTCTTTAATATCCCACTATCCCTAGGAATATTTTTACTGAGATCACATCATGTGGCTCCTCCATCAATAGTATCACCTAAATTTTATTCGAATAGGGTGTCAACCGTTCTTGGCATACAATATGCCCTAACAATTTTTTTGTATGGCACCATTAAGACACATTTTTTTGGATTCAATGATATCCAAGATTTTATGCACAAGCCCATACATTCCTCCAATGCCTTTAGATGTTCCAGTGTCTTTCCATAGAGAGACCAATCATCTAGGAAAGCTCTAAATTTCCTTGTGTATATTTTGTCGAAGATGTATAATATGATTTTTTAGAACATCATTGGTGCATTACATAGTCCAAATGATATACGATTGTAAGCATATGTCCCATTCTCCACTGTAAAAGTGGTATTTAGCTTGTCTTCCTCCGCTATGCTTATTTGGTTATACCCCAAGAATCCATCCAAAAATCTCGTGGCCAACTACTTCTTCCAAGATGGAATCCATGAAAGTAATTGGGAAATGATCTTTGACGGTTATGGCATTGAGGCTTTGGAAGTCTACATAAATCTGATTTTATTTGCCTCTCTTTAAGGTGAACACAATTGGTGGCACTCATTCACTTGTCTTAACCTTGAATAGTATGCCTAAGTATAACATCTCTATTTTGGCATTCACCATAGCTGCATACTTTGGGTTCATCCTATATGGTCACCTCTTTACTGGTTGTGCACCTTCAATTAATGGGATCTTATGCACACATTTCTCCTATGGTACTTCCTTTAGATCCTTGTATTTACAAGCAAAGACATCCTTATAGTCTATAAAAAATTTAAATGTGTTGCTTTCAATATCAGATTCCAATCATCTCCGCATTTATCATGAACAATTGTGCATTAGGGAATTTTTCTTGTATTCCTCCCTCTACAAGTTCTCCCAATTGAATCCTCAATAGTTGGTCTACTATTATGTGTTTCTTTCTAGATCTTACTACCACTCAAAACATGAACTCCTGCAGGGTGGCGAGCCATCTACTTATTCGCCCATAGATCATCGACTTATTAATCAAGTACAACAATGCCTAATGACCCACATAAAAAGCAAAAGGGTTAGCCAATAAATAGTGTCTATAATTTTGTATTGCATACACCATACCCAATGCTTCTTGATCTATTGTAGTATAATTCTTCTTCATCCTAGACAATAATTGACTTACAAAATATATGGGTTGATCCAACAGAAACTATCCTTCTTGGGCCAATGCGCAATCAATTGGGAACTTTAAATATCCACATGTACATGGAATTCTTACTTCCAGTCTGAATAAACTAGGATAGGCACCTTAACCATGTGCACCTTCAAACATTCAAAATCCTCCTAGTGCTCCTCTACCCATTTGAAGGGAACACACTTGCTCATAAGAGCATCTAATGGATGAGAAGTTAGTGCATAATTTTAGATAAAACTTATTTAATGGCCCACTATCCCTAGGAATATTTTTACAGAGCTCATATCATGTTGATCCTCCATCAATAGTATCACCTAAATTTTATTCGAATAGGGCTTCAACCCTTCTTGGCATACAATATGCCCTAATAGTTTTTTGTATGGCACCATTAAGACACATTTATTTGGATTCAATGATATCCAAGCTTTGTTGCAGAAGCCCATACATTTCTCCAACGCCTTCAGATGTTCTTGTGTCTTTTCATAAAGAGGCCAATCATCTAGGAAAGCTCTAAATTTCCTTGTGTACATTTTTTCAAAGATGTATAATATGATTATTTAGAACGTCATTGGTGCATTGCATAGTCTAAAAAACATGTGATTGTAAGCATATGTCCCATTATCCACTATAAATGTGGTCTTTATATTGTCTTCCTTTGCTATGTTGATTTGGTTATACCAATCTCATGGCCAACTACTTCTTCCAAGATGGAATCCGTGAAATTAATTAGGAAAGGATCCTTGACAGTTATGGCATTGAGGCTTTGGAAGTCTACATAAATATGATTTTATTTGCCTCTTTCTTTAAGGTGAACACAATTGGTGGCACCCATTAACTTGTCATAACCTTGAATATTATGCCTACGTATAACATCTTCTCTATTTTGGCATTCACCATAGTTGCATACTTTGGGTTCATCCTGTATGATCACCTCCTTACTAGTTGTGCACCTTCAATTAAGGGGATATTATGCACACATTGCTCCGATGGTACTTCCTATAGATCATTGTATGTCCAAGAAAAGACATACTTATAGTCTGCAAAAATTTTAACTATCAATATCGGATTCCAATTCTCTCCACATTTAATCATCTTCTCTTCTCCTTCTTCTTCCAAGTTCATCTGAATCATTCTAGGTCATTCATATTTGATGGTTTCAGTCTTCCACCACCTTCAAAATTTCAATGGGGTGGGTTGGTTTATCTTCAATAAAAACATCCCCCATTGTGTATTCTACAATTTTTTTGGAAAATATTCACTTCTCCCTCTCTTTGTCCTTATTAGTTGTTATTTTCTTTTTACTACCTTCACATATCTAGGGGCTCCATCTTCTCATCTTATTGTGCTTCATTTTCTACGTTGATGCAATAACATTGCGAGAGAATATCTCATAATATTCTAGTTTCCAGTCGAGTAAGCATCTTTAATCATCCTTCTCATCCTCCCTATATTCTTCCAATTGCAACACTCCCTCTTCATCCGGTTCATATCCAGTTTCTCCATATGCTGAAGATTTTTCTAATTCATATGAACTTGCAATGTCCTGGCTTACTACCTAGTTTTTTAGATTAATCATATACTTGTGCTAGCATTTATTGAAGGTCAGATGTTCTTTCTCCCAATTGTGATTTGTTGTTTGCAACCACCCACATCCCAGTAGTGCATCATATGGTAGCTTCTACATAACTATTATAACAAAATCTAAAGCAAAATTTTGTTCTACTATGCACACTTTTTGGCTCATTGGTACTCATATCGTTTTGATGTTATATTGATCAACACCATATAGTATAAAATTCAAAGATCTCAAGTGTCCATAATGACATTATTTTTGCAACACACCTTTCTTATATACCAGCCACTCCTTTTTTTGTTATCTTTTGCTTGTAGGTGTTTACATATTTATTTGAAGCATTTATTAGGCCATAAATGCATCAAATAGGGAAAAATGTAGACACAAAAAATTAACCCACTTAAGTGAGTCATTTTCTCTAGGTCCTCGAAGAGACCCCTCAAGCTCTCCCAAAGTAGGACTAGGCCTCTCTTTGTCTTCTGCCCTATTTTTCTTCTCTTTCGATAAAATTGTGGTCAACCCTGACAAGATATGATTTCACCCTAGTGAAATCATGGTCGACCTTGATGGGGCACAATTTCACCTGATTAGGGTTATTTCTTAGAAATTCCTAATTTTCAAGGTTGTCATCCTTAGGCATCGACTTTTCTTAGTTTTCCCACTCATTTTGCTTTCAAATCCACTATAAAAGGAGGTTTTGAAGTCTTCTTTTTGGCCAAGTGATTTTTCAAAGCCAAAAGTGACCAAGCAATCTTAAGAAGCTCTCACACAAGTTCTTTACTCTCTAAGTGCTCTCCAAGTGATCCATTATTGGAAATTTGAGAAAGATTTGTTGTCATTGATGTCAAGAGTTGTCAAGAGTTTGTTGTTTCAGTTTCATCATCATTAATGTCATCAAGTGGTTTTCCCAAAAGGTAAGAAAGAGGTTTAAAGGAATAGGATATAATATTTATTTTTAATATTATATGCCTAAAGTGGCCTAAAATGTTGAAGTCCCAAGGAAGGCGAAGCAGGTTTAAAAGGCAATAATAATATTATAATATTCCAGGAAAAAGGATGAGATGAAGAAAACAGGTCCAAGGAGTTATTAAAAATAATTTATTCCTCGAAAGACCCATTGAGCAGTTTGCAAAATATTTAATTTAATTTATTTAAATAAATTTGGGCACCAAAGTTAAAGGTTATAATTTAATTTATTAATTCGAATTTTTAAATTCAAATTAAAGCCAACGTCGAGTGCAAAAAGCAATGCATATATAAAGGGGAGTTAATTTTTTAATTAACCCTATCCATGCATTTTTGAATACCAAAGTCTAAGCTAATATCGTGCACTGCTTGTTGTGAGGAAGAAGAGACTTCACATTTCTAAAGGCTTTGGAGGGAAATGAATGATTAAATGCATGTGGCATGACTAGAGCATTTCCATAACAGTGGTTAGCTCAGTTGGTGGCCAAGGCAAAGTTAATATGTTTGCAGGGTAGAGGTTGGGGTTTCAAATCCTCACACAGTCATTTTGAAAAGGAATTCATTTTGTTTTCATTGGTCAAAACTTGCGAAGGTAAAAAGGAGTGTGCTGGTGTTAGTGTTTGTGTGGGCGTGTGGCCCAATGACTACCTAGCTTCGGCTAGAGTGTAGCGACGACATAAAGGTCACGGTTTCAAAGTGCAGCCAAGGCATGCGCTATTAATTTTGCACATAGGCCAAGGTGTATAAGGTAAGCATTATATTTTTTATTTGAGTTTTAATTTACACCAAGGTTGGGAAGCGCATATGCATTAAGGCCATGTGACTTTTAGATAGCGCCTTGGTGAAAGTTAGGGAGTCATAAGGGTTTTTGGATATTTTATATTATTTTGTGCTTTGAAAAATAAATAAAGGTTGGAGTAATAAGGGTTGAAAAAGGATTTAATTTTATAGGATTGAATATTATTTTATGGGAATTTTATAAGGTGTTATAAAGGAACTTGGTCTTCTATGCATTGAATAGTTTGAAGTTTATAAAGGAAATTGCTTTTTAAGTGTTGAAGTGATATTTTGAGAAGTTTGGAGATAATAAAGTGTACTTGAGTCTTGTTAATTTTTGTAATGGTGAATTAATTACTGAGGAGGATATTTGTGGAGATTTTGAGATAGGTTGTTTCTATCTAACCTTGAAATTGGTAAATAGGATTTGATTGTGATTAAGGCAGGTTTTGAAGGTATATCTCCATCAAAACAAAAGGTATGGGCACATCTTCTTTGTGAGTGAAATATTGTTGGATTGAATGTTTTGAAATGCAAAGTTGGAGTGAAAAGGATTGTTTGATAAGCATTTTTGGAAATGTTGAGTGAGTTTTAATGTGCATGATTTATGGGTGTTGAAATACCATGAGTATCATTGTTATGTGAAGTTGAGAACTATCTTGAGTAAGTGTTTATGAAATATCATGAGTATCATTGTTATGTGATATTGAGAACTATCTTGAACTAGGGTTTGTGAAAGATCATGAGTATCATTGTTATGTGAATTTAGAATCATCTTGAGTCAAGGGTTGAGTTGTTGGAAGTATAGTGAAACACTTGGTTAGGGTTTGTAAGCAAGTTGTGTTTCATTGAGTGAATGGTTGAGTAAAGTTGGATGAGCATTATTGGTTGAATGCATTGGAGTGATAGTTCAAGTTCTGTGAAATAAATTGTTCTTTATTTTAAATTGATTTGAAAGAGAGTTTGAAAGTTATTGAGTGTTTTGTGAGTGTGAAACATATTGAGTCTCTAATCATTCTCTATATGTTTCTATGGTTAAAAAAAATTCTGAGTGAAATTTGTTTGTGTGATTGAAGAAGTTTTATGAAAGAGATTAAGTTGAGTTTTATATGCAAGTTTTGTAATTGATTTGAATAAGATTTTGTGAAAGATAGTGGACTATTTTGAGTAAGTCTTAGAGTGGACTTAAGGACTGAGTTTAGCAAGCTTTTGTGAAAGCTTATGGAAAGAATTGAGTAAGTCCTAGAGGGTATTTAAGGCTAGAGTTTAGTAAGATTTTGTGAAATCTTAAGGACATATTTGTGTGAGCTTTTATGGAAACTTACAAGCATATTTAAGGTAAGTCTTGGTGAAGACTTGTTGAGCATATTGTACAAGTTCTAGAGATGATTTTTTGAGCAGATTTGAGGTAAGTCTTGGTGAAGACTTGTTGAGTAGATTGGACAAGTTCTAGAGAGGATTTTTTGATTAGATTTGAGACACGTCTTGGTGAAGACTTGTTGAGTAGATAGAGCAAGTTCTTGAGAGGACTTGTTGAGCAGATTTGAGGTAAGTCTTGGTGAAGACTTTTTGAGTAGATAGAGCAAGTTCTTGAGAGGACTTGTTGAGCACATTGAGGTAAGTCTTGGTGAAGACTTGTTGAGAAGATTGGACAAGTTCTATAAAGGACTTGTTGGGCATATTTTAGGTAAGTCTTGGTGAAGATTTGAGAGCATATTGAGCAATTTTTTGAGAGGACTTGTGGACACATTTGAGACAATTATTTGAGAATACTTGAGAGCAGAGTTGATTGATTGATTTGTTCAAGATTTGTGTTAAGGCTTGGGGTAGATCTAAGTTGAGTTGATTTATGATTTGATCAAGCTTTGTGTTAAGGCTTGGGGTAGATCTAAGCTAGGTTGATTTGTGATTTGATCAAGCTTTGTGTTAAGGCTTGAGGACAAATTTAGGGATAGATCTTGGTGTAAATTTAAGGGTAGATTTGTGCCAGAGGAAAGATATACTTGTGAGCATATTTATGCTAGACTAAAGGACAATTTTTAGTGCAGATTTGAGATAGATATTGAGCAAAGCTGAGAGTAAGCTTTAGAGGTGATAGAGTAGAGGACAATAGTTTTTAGTGGATAGAGATCCATTAGCCAGGGCAGTGAGGACAGAGGTCTTCTGAGTAAGGACATAGGTCTTCAATGGAGAGAGATCCACAAGCTAGTGCAGTGGAGGTAGTATTCTTCTAGAGGATCACCAACCAGAGTAAAGGAGAAGTAGTTCTCCTATGGATAGAGATCCATGAACCAACAAAGGGGAAAGAGTTCTCCTATGGATAGATATCCATGAACTTGATTAGGGGATTGGTATCTCCTTTGGACAAAGGTCCATAAACATTGTAATAGGGAAGGATTCCCAAGAGATTTGTTGAGAAAATTTTAGTGAAATATTTTCTTCGTGGAGTAGCCCACATTGGATGAACCACGTAAAATTGGTGTCTCTATTGTGTGTGATGATTTGTGCATTGATTTTATTACTATTGTTGATATTGCCATTGATTATATTGGATAATATTGTTTGGGAAATAAAAGTAAAAAGTGATCTTATACTATTCACCCCCCTCAGTATAAGCCTATGTTCTTCATCCATTTTCTCTTTTGTAAGCAAGTTGATTATAGTCCATTGAAGCTCTATCTTCTATTGCATTGGATTGTTTGTCACTAATCTTGGTGGACAAGTGTTTAATTCCTAAGGAGAGATAAACTATTTGAAGATCTCAACCCTTATACCTGCTTTTATGTTATCTTCCAGGTGTTTTTATTGCATTCAGATTTTAATTTTTTATATTGCATATTTTTTCATCTTTATGGTATTTTTTGCCTCACTTCTGCAAAATTACGCTCGATCATTTTAGGGCATGATTTTTCCAATCTATGAAATTACGATCACTTCGCACATGGCACAATTTTGCATAGACCCTAATTGGGGGCAACCTACTATATCCAAATCCTATATTTGCATTATATGCTACATTTAGGATATACCGGTGCATTATGTACTCTATTTTAGCATTTTTTTCTATTAAATTTTGTTATGTTTGTTCATCTTCCAAAGATCAACTTTTGTTTCTATTTTTAAAGGTCAGCTAAAATTACCTAGGGGGATTTACTATTGTGCCTCCAAGCATTGCTATACAATGGCCTAAGCAAGACCCCTAACGCTAATCACATTTTTTGAGTGTTTGCCAAGTTATTTTTTAGGAACAGGAATTGTTGAATATCATTGGATAAAATATGAAAGATTGGATCAACCAGCGGATGAGATAAATGCTCTAATAATTCATAGGTTGTTTGTTGTGTGATTTCTATTTTTATCATAAACCCTATATCTAATTATAAAAGAAAAATATTTCATTTAAGCTTTTAGGCATTGAAAGGACAAAAGCATATAGTGTGCATTTAGGGTTTAATATTATTTGTGCATCCTATCTTGAACCCTTGCTCCAAGATTTTTTGCTTTACAACCCTAGGTTAGAAATCATTCAAATGAACAATCATTCTAGTTCTAGCTCTTGTACTCTTGCATCTTGTTTTTATGTGTTGTCATTTATCTTTTATATCTTAGAACTAGAAATGCCAGACATAGGTGATTGTCTTAAAACTAAATACATCAAACATTATTAAACCCCCTAACTTGGAGCAAGTCCTAAAACCATTCTTGGTGAACCCTTTCCCATCTTTTATGTTGATGTGTAGAGAACAACATACCCCCGCGATCACTTTGGATTTCTTTTACGGATCCAACCAAGAAACGTTCATGGTAGGGGAGTTTTCCTCCTCTACACAAATGGTCAACTGGTATCTAGATAAATGCAACCTCATTTCTTACGGTTATCCCCCTAGATGGTAGACCACATAGATTAGGGAAGCTCTTATTTTTATCCTATCTTGATGGTGGAAAAATTAGATTTATTTTATTTTTCAATTTACTGTATTAGGTTGTTTTTGTTACACATGGGTTACTATAGTAGATCAATTGATAGAGAACATAACACTACATCATTTGTTAAATTATGGATCAAAATTTTATTTATATAGAAATGTAGATAATGTAGCTCTTCTATTTGAATACCTTAATATAAATTATTTTTACTAACAAAAAAAATTCAAGAAACGAGCCCAAAATTTAAAATCATCCCCAATTTTGGAATTGCATTCTCTCTGCTACCGTTGTTAGCAGTGCTCTGTCCACCTCCACTCGAGGTATCCTAGCTAGGTGGTCTAACCCTACTTCCCCCAGTGTGTCCCTCTCTACATTTCTAAGTTCATGAAGCTCCACCTCTAGGGAGCCAGGTTGCCACTCGCGGCTCTCAAGTACACGAAGTTGTATCCACATAAACAACATAAAAATATAATTAGTATCATTGCAAAATAGAAATAATAATAATAAAATTATACATATTAATGAATTTGCATAATCACTTGCTTGCATCTCTCCCTCTCTCATCTTCTTTTTCTTCTTTTCTCTTTCTTTCTTTTCTTTTCTTCTTTTTTTTCTTCTCTTAGATGAAATCGTGCCTAGTTTTATATGGTCACAATTTTACCTTATATGAAATTGTGCCTCATCCTTGTGAGGTACGATTTCATAAAATTATGGCCAATTTTTATTTGGCATGATTTCACCCACCGTTGCAAACAAAGGTGAAATCATGACTGTGTCACAAAATCGTGACCAATTTGTACATGGTAAAACCATTGGATTTGGTGGAAAAACCCTAAAAATTTGACAAAAGTTGCAAAACTTTCACTCGATAAGGTGGGTTTTTATATCTTACCTCTGCCCTCTCCACTTTTATATCGGCCTTGCCCCTCGTGATTGTTGAATGGTGCGCTGGTAATGACATCTCTAGTTTTTCTCCAGAGCTCTCCCTCCTTGCATAGTAAAAATGAGTTAGGTTTTTACCCTTTTTCTCTTTTATGCTCATTTACTTTGTTCTCTTTCACCTATTTTGTTTTCCTTTTTTTCTTGTTTCTTATTTTGCGTCTATCATTTCAAGTTTCACTAGGGATTGAGCATTCCTTTTGAAACTTGAGGGGGCGCCCTAGCCTAAGAGGTATTAATGTCCCTAATGCCAATTCTCCTTACCACAATTAGGCATAGACTCCACAACCAAAAATAAAATCCTTCCCAACACAAAAATACTTGATTAGAATGACATAGACTCTACTAAACACTTACAAATAGTAAATGTTATCTATAGGACACTTGCAAATACCCAATGAACTCTACTACAATTGTGAATATGCAATTAACTCAATAAACCATAAATCTCATGTGGTAACACTTGATAACACACTCTATTGTTAAACAAGTGCATATTGATAACATTAAAAACCAAGAACATCGAATGGCACCCATTACAAACATATCTCTATTTGAAAAAATACAAAAACCTACTACACACATTACAAACCTCATGTTGTAGGTACAAATTCAAAGCTCCCAAGGGACTTACCCCTTCTTAGGAGGTTCTAGGTATGGTCTACAAGCTTAGATATGGATTTTGATATGACCTGCACAGCCCTGGGTATACTATGCTATGGATTTTGACACAGATTCAAACCCTGCAGAGCCTCGGATAGACTCAACTATGGATTTTAAGGTTTCAACCCCTTGAGAGATACCCCAACTATCTGACTCAACCATGGATGTTGATATAAATTCAAACCTATTTGACTCAGGTTCAAACCCTACTGACTTTTTTGACTCGACTGTGGATTAGGCTTTAAACCCTTAAGAGCCATCATCTATCTCAACCATGGATTTTGATATAGATTCAAACCTGGTTGACTTAACTGTGGATGTTGATACAAATTCAAAACAAGATTAAAAATTCATTGACTCAACTTCAAACCCAACTGACTTCATTGTGTCTAACTTAGCTTCAAACTCAACTTCAAACCTAGTTGACTCAACTTCAAAACTGATTGACTTTAACTCATATTCAAATCCAACTGACTCAACTATGGCTGACTCAGATTCAAATCCAGATAACTAAATTGCAACCCTGGATGACTCGGTTGAGTCTAACTTAGCTACAACCTTGGTTGACTCTGACTCAACTTCAAACCTGGTTGACTGTAACTCACCTTCAAACCTGACTAACTTAGTTGTGGCTGACTCAGCTTCAAACTTGGCTGACTAAGTTGTAACCCTGACTAACTTAGCTATGTCTGACTCAACTTCAAACCTGGTTGACTAATTTGCTACCTCGGTTGACTAAGTTGTATTTGACTCAGCTACAACCCTAAATAACTTAGCTATGGTTGACAAAGCTTCAAACCTGACTAAATATGACTCAGATTCAAACCTGATAAACTAAGTTGCAACCCTAGCTAACTCAATTGTGGTTGACTCAGCTTCAAACATGAGTAGCTAAGTTGCAACCCTGATTGCCTTAGCTATTTCTGAGTCAGCTATGTATGACTCAATTGTAACTCTAACTGACTCAGTTGTGTCCAACTTAACTGAAACCCCAGCTAACTCAGTTGTGGCTGACTCATATACAACCCTAGTTGACTCAATTTTGGTTGAATCAACTTCAAACCTAGCTAACTCTGACTCATCTTCAAACTCGACTGACTCAACTGTGGCTGACTCAGCTTCAAACTCGACTAACTCAATTGTGTCCAACTCAGTTGTAATCCTGAATGACTCAGCTATGGTTGACTTAGCTGCAACCCTAGCTGACTCAGTTGTGTCTACTAGATTTGAAGCTGATTCATTTGGGTTTGAAGATGAGTTAGTTGTGTTTGAAGTTGAGTTATCCAGGTTTGAAGATAAGTCAGCTGTGGATTCAAATCTAAATTCAATCCCTTTAAAGTCCCGAATTGAATTAGTTGTGAATTTACGTTTTCTTCTTCCTCAGTGATATTTTTAGAGCTTGTTCTTTCTACTCAACCATTAACCCATATACCACCCCTTGATCATTTGCCACCTCTTAAATATTTGGATTCTTTGCCATGGCCACTTTTTTTTTATGGTTGTTTCTATTTTCTTCTTCTTCTACAACCTTCTTTAGGGCTTGTTATTTTTTCTTAGTGGTTGCCCCATCTGCCACCTCTTAAACCTTTTTCTTCTTCTCCATGGTCACTCTATTTTTGTGGTTGTCATTTTTTCTATTTACTTCTTTCTCTGTAACCTCCTTTAGGGCTTATTATTTTTGCTCAGTGGTTGCTCCATCTACCACCTCTTGAACCTTTCGCTTCTTCTCCATGGTTGCTCTATTTCTATTTTCATTGTTTCCATTTTATTCTTCCTCTGTGACCTCCTTTAGGGCTTGTTCTTTCTACTTAGTGGCTTCCCCATATACCACCTCTTAAACCTTTCACTTCTTCTCCATGGCTGCTTTGTTTCTGTCATCACTATTTTTATTTTCTTCTTATTTTGCGACCTTCTTTAGGGCTTTTTCTTTTTGCTCAGCAGCTACCCCATCTACCACCTCTTCAACCTTTCATTTTTTCTCCATGATCGCTCTATTTCTGCAACAAAACACTTCGAACCCTAGAAACTCTTACAAAAAAAATTTTGGTGAGAGAGGTATCAAAAGAATTTAAGAGCAAAATAGGTTTGAGATCTTCATAAAAATTATTTATTTTTAGTATTTGATTAAATTTCTTTTTATAAGAGGTTTGTGATTTTTATATAAACTATTTTTTGTGTTTTTTAAACAATCATATAAAGTGTTTATTTTTAGTAGTTGATTAAATTTCATTTTATGAATATCTCTTCATCTATTTATTGGGTTATATGAAACTACGGATGTGATAACTCCTCGGTGGTCTAGGTTAGTATTTTTTAATATTTATTTTTTGTATTGGGTTTACCAAGTTTTTTTTTAAGGTGAAGTATCACAAGTGACATAACTGAGGCTAGACTGCATTTTCTATGGGCCTTTTCTCTTCATTATTTGAACTTGGGTCACTTAGATAATGATTCAACAACATATTAAGGCATTTCCAAGCCCCTTCGGGTCTCCCTCACTGGAATAAAAGTTTAACAAGGTGGAGCAGGTGGTTATAGTGGTAGCTTTCTGATGTAGATGTTTTCAATATTTAGAAAAAAAATGTAACATACATATCACTATAATGTCCTTACAAAAAAACCAATCGTATTTTTTTTTGTATAAATTTTAATTTTATTAAAACCTTTTATTGAGCCAACTTCTTTTCCACCCTCTAAGGTCATAAAATATTTATTAAAAATTGGATTAAAATATTTTCTTATTTATTGATTTTTTTTTATTTTTAATAGATAATTAAGGAAAGGATATTGGTTAGTGTAAAAAACTTTAGGAACATTTTAATCAATTGGATTTCAATTTCATGGTATGGATATTTACATAATTTTTTTTTTATTATTTAAACATGAACATAAAAATATAACATTTATTTGTTAATCTTTAAGTGGTTAAAAATAAAATATTATATATATATAATTCAAATATTATTATACTTATCATCCCTAAGACCCGTTCCCTCATCCTCCATACTTTCGTAAACTCAATAAATGGTAAGCGATCTTTTAAAATAAAATAGAGAGGTTATTGATTGAGAGTTGATCTTGTTTCCTTGACCCAATCATTGAAGCATTCGATCCTCTATTTATAAAAGGGAAATCACTCGACCCTTTAAAATAAAGGGTAGAACCCAGGAGTCATGGCACACTCATACACACCTCATCGTGGTTTGAACATGGATCTCTTGGATGAGATCCTAAACCATACAACTATTGTGCCCCACAAGAACATGTTTTCGTATTATTGATATACTTATGATACCATTTCTTAGAGGTATACAATGCTTGCATTTGTGAATCACATTTTCCATCCTCTATTATCCATGACCTTGCAATGCATTGCAAAGTGCATTTTGTGATGCTATCACTCTAAAATCTAAAATAAATGATTGATCAACAACACTTATTTTTTGTGTTGTTGGTACCCCTTTAACGATAATGTCTTATTGATATGCTTCAAACAATTTGAAGTTAGTTGGTCATAGGGTTAGTGATTGTAGCTCCATCTATGTCTTCTATTGGAGCACATTCACAATTGATCACTTGTCTTTAGGTATATGTCTTATTGTATGGCCCAACAAGTTGGCATGTCTCAATGTTAGTTGCTTCTTCACATTGATCATTTATATTTCTAAGTTTATATAGTGGTCCTTCACTTTTGTGTACACCTTTTTTATTGTTATTCCTTGGATGATAATCCTTGACCATCGTCATTGTGTGTAGGTGGTTTTCCAATTCTACTTTGTAGCTTAGGGATATTCTATAATAATACCACTATCTTCATGGGTATTATTATTTGTAGTTCCTGGTAGGCAATATTTTTTTTTTATGTGGGTGCTTCATATTGAGGGGAATTTGCACCATCCTTGCTTTGGTATTGTTCATCCACCATGGTTTTCTTTGAATTTGGCCAAGCTTCCTTACATTGCTCATCCCCAATCATTGGGTCAAAGATCTCACTGTTCTTTTCTTGCTATCATGTGATGACCAAGAATGTTGGTCTCTTCCTCAATCTATATCATGTTTATAGCATTCAAATGACCCCCTTTTATTGCTTTGGGGTACCTTGCATTGTTGTGGTTGCTTGGACTAAAATATTTATGTGTTTTAGTTGGAAAAATAGGTACAATCTCGACAAAAATACTCTTATTTTTGGCACTTATGGAATTGCTCAATCGTCATGTCATTTATGTTATATTTAATATTGCAATTACCTCCATGGCCATCATTATCTTCTTTTGTGTTCTTTTGGTTCTAATGATTGTTCTATTAGTTACCATTCATGACATCACCTTTTATCATGCTTGTGCTCTTTATTGTTGGTCTAAATTATTAGCATTATTTTTTATTAATTGGTTGTATGGGATTGAAGCGAGACCTATGTATACTATATCATCATGTTACCACATTATTTCAATGAACCACATATTGGTATTATATTGTTTGGCAAGATTTGAACTTGGGTCTCCCAATGGGAGCCCATATTTTTAACCATTTGCTAATGCCATTTGATTAAAATTTTAAGGTTCATGCCTAGGATTTGAACCTTGGCTTAAGGTGTGAAACTTCTTGCTCAAAAGCCCATTGGTGAGAACCTGATTCTTATTGTTCTTCATGTTAAACAAATATTCTTTAAAAGAGTGGTTATTTATCTGGTAGATGTTGTATTATGCTTTATTGGGACATGTGGTATTTGTGTGCCTCTCTACTTTACATTCCATATACAAGATTTTTTTCATTTTCTTCTTCATGTCTTAAAATCACAAAACATCTGCATCATATACTTCTAATCAACATCTATTGGTGCTCCCTCTCCCTCATTGTCATTGTCAAAGTTATTGATTTGTTGGAATTTACAATATTTTCTAGAAATAAACAAAACCAATCCATCCACTCAAATCTTATACAAAAAGTGCAAAAGGATTAAAAAAAGGAAAAGGGACAAAAATTGGGAAGCGTTTGTAGGTGACATAAATGATCATTGTATTATATATAAATAAGAATCACAACACTCCGATGATCAAATTATGGAGTGGTGGAGGGTATTTATACTATTAGAACTCCATCCTAACACTATTATGTAATAACCCCTTTCTTAACATGGGGATCCCATTATAATATTTTGTAATAGTTTGTGGCACTAGAGGCACCATTATATGTAACTATTTTGTTTGGTAGAATATTCTAGCTTGGGTGACATTTTACATGTATGCCAACCTTGAGTGTTAGGTAGGATTATGAAGCCTTACATTATGAGTCTCTCCTCCATACTATCTTCATTGTTTAGGTAGTTATCTACTGCTATCCTCAAACTTAGTACCAAAAATTCGACTTGCACCACCATCTCTTACCCCTACATTATTTGAAAGGGTGTGTGATTCATGGTCTATTTAAAGGTAGTTTTGTTTGCCCACAAAATTGCTGGCAACCGTTCCTCCCAATTGGCTCCTTCTATAATGCATGTTTTATACATGATCAAAACTAAGACTTTATTCATTTCTTTCGCTTACCCATTCACCTTGGGGTAATACAGACTTGATAAGGATTGAAAAATCCTAAATTTCATTGTTAAATTTTGAATAATCGCATTAACAAAATGGACCCCTCTATCACTTGTCAAATGAAGAGGTATTTCAAATCATGTGATAACCTACTCATATAGAAAATGAGTCGTGCTCCTTGTAGAGTTATCAGGTAAGGCTCTCACTTCCACCCATTTCGTGAGATATTTCATCGCTACTACAATATACATATAGTTCCTTTTATGACTAGTTTTCAATGGGCCCATAAAATATAAACCCCACCTCTCGAAGAGTTCTTGAGATTGTGATGGATGTAATGGCATGAAGTCCATTTTTAATTACTTTCCCATTCTTTCGCATGTATCGCATGCTTTGACATAATTATTGGCATTGTGATATAGAGTAGACCATCATAGCCCTTCCAAAAACACTTTCCTAGTCATTGCATCTGGCCCCAAATGATCTCCTACCAACCCTTTGTGTGCCTCATTCAATATTTATTGTATTTCATCCTCCATCACACATGTTCACAAAATGTGATGTTCCCCCATCTTGTATAGAAAATCTAAAATCAATGTAAAATGTGCTACCAAGTTGGTATCGCACTTATCATGAACAATTGTATGTTAGGGAATTCATCATGTATTCCTCCCTCTATAGGTTCTCTCCAGTGAATCCTCAATAGTTGGTCCACTATTATGTGTTTCTTCCTAGGTCTTACTACCATTCAAAACACAAAATCCTAGAGGGTGACAAGTCATCTACTCACTTGTACATAGATCATAGACTTATTGATCAAGTACAACAATGCCTGATGATCCACATAAAAAGCAAAAGAGTTAGCCAATAAATAGTGTCTATACTTTTGTATTGCGTACACCATCCCCAGTGCTTCTCGATATATTGTACTATTATTCTTCTTCGACCTGGACAATAATCAACTTGTAAAATATATGGGTTGATATAACCCAAACTGTCCTTCTTGGGCCAACGTGTAACCAATTATGAAGTTTGAAGCATCCACATATACATGGAATTATTTCTCCCAATTTGGATATACTAGGATAGGCACCTTAACCAAGTGTACCTTCAAACCCTCAAAATGCTCCTGGTTTTCTTCTACCCATTTGAATGGAACACCCTTGTGCGTAAGAGCATATAATGGATGAGAAGTTAGTGCATAATTCCTAATAAACCTTTTGTAATATGCCACTATCCTAGGAAGGTTTTTATCGAGCTCACATCATGTGGCTCCTCCATCAATAATATCACCTAAATTTTATCCAGATTGGGCTTCAACCCTTCTTGGCATACAATATGCCCTAACAGTATTTTGTATGGCACCATTAAGGCACATTTGTTTGAATTCAATGATATTCGAGATTTTCTGCACAATCCCATGGATTCCTCCAGTGCCTTTAGATGTTCCTGTGTCTTTCCATAGAGGGACTAATCATCTAGAAAATATCTGAAGTCCCCTGTGGACATTTTTTCGAAGATGTATAATATGATTCTTTGGAATGTCACTGGTGCATTACATAGTCTAAAAAACATGCAGTTGTAAGCATATATCCCATTCTCCACTATAAAAGTGATCTTCAGTTTGTCTTCCTCTGCTATGCTGATTTGGTTATACATCAAGAATACATTAAAAAATGAATAGATCTCGTGGCTAGCTACTTCTTCTAAGATGAAATCTGTGAAAGAAATTGGGAAAGGATCTTTGATGGTTATGACGTTGAGGCTTTAGAAGTCTACACATATATGAATTTTATTTGCCTCTCTCTTTAAGGTGATCACAATTGGAGACACCCATTCACTTGTCGTAACCTTGAATATTATACCTGACATATTCTCTATTTTGGTATTCACCAGAGCTCCATACTTTGGGTTCATCTTATATGGTCACCTCCTTACTGGTTGTGCATCTTCAATTAAGGGGATCTTATGCACACATAGCTTTGATGGTACTCCCTTCATATTATTGGATGTCCAAGTAAAGACATCCTTATACTCTACAAAAAATTTAGATGTTGTTGCTTTCAATATCATATTCCAATCATCTATGCATTTAATCATCTTCTCTTCTCCTTATTCCAAGTTCACATAAATCATTCTAGGTCCTTCGTATTTGATGGTTTTAGGTTCTTCCACCACCTTCAAAATGTAAATGGGGTGGGTTGGCTTATCTTCAATAACAAAATCCCCTATTGTGTTTTCTACGATGTTTTTGGAAAATGTCCACTTCTCCCTCTCCTTGTCCTTATCAGTTGTTTTCTTTTTATTGCCTTCACATATCTTGGGCTTTTTCTTCTCATCTTCTTGTGCTTCATTTCCTACATTGATGCAAAAACATTGGGAAGATAATATCTCATAATCTTCTAGTTGCCATTAGAGTAAGCCTATTTCATCATGATTCTTTTCCTTTGTACATTCTTCCAATTGCAACACTCCCTCTTCATCTGGTTCATATATGGTTTCTCCATCTAATGAAGATTTTTCTACTTCATCTGAAGTTGCAATGTCTTGGCTTATTTCCTGGTTTTTGAGATTAATCATATACTTGTGCTAGACTTTCTTGAAGGTCATATGTTCATCCTCCCAATTATGGTTCACTTTTGTTATTTGCAACCACCCACATCCCAGTAGTGCATCATATGATGGCTTTTGTATAACTATTATAACAAAATCCAAAACAAAATTTTATTCTGCTATACGCACTTTTTGGCTCATTAGTACTCATATCATTTTGATATTATATTGATCAACACCATATAGTCTAAAATTAAAAGATCTCAAGTTTCCAAAACGACACCATTTTTGCACCACCCATTTCTTCTAAACCAACCACTCCTTTTTTGTTTGTTATATTTTGCTTGTAGGTGTTTACATATTTCTTTGACGCATTTATTAGGTTATAAATGCATCAAAGAGAGGGTAAATTGTAGACATGAAAAATTAACCCACTTAAGTGAGTCATTTTTCCTAGGTCCTCAGAGAGACCCCTCAGGATTGTCCAAAGTAGGACTAGGCCTCTCTTTGCATTTTGCCATATTTTTCTTCTCTTTCAACAAAATTGTGGTCGACCTCGACAGGGAAATATTTTGCCCTAGCAAAATCATGGTTGGCCCTAACAGGGTGCAATTTCACTGGATTAAGGTTATTTCTTATAAAAGCCTAATTTTCAAGGTTGGAATCCTTAGGCATCGACTTGTCTTAGTTTTCCCACCCATTTTGCTTTCAAATCCACTATAAAAGGAGGGTTTGAAGTCTTCTTTTTGGCCAAGAGATTTTTCCAAGCCAAAAGTGATCAAGCAATCTTAAAAGGCTCTCATGCAAGTTCTTTATTTTCTAAGTGCTCTCCAAGTGATATGTTTTCTCTTTTGTAAGCAAGATGATTAGTGAATGTAAAATATAGTATGTGGAAGCTTTGTCTTCTATTGCATTGGGTTGTGTGTCACTGATCTTGATGGACAAGTGTTGAAACCCTAAGGAGAGATCAACTATTTAGAGGTTTCAACCCTTTTGCCTGCTTTTGTGCTATCTGCAAGGTGTTTTCACTACATTTAGATTTTAATTTTCTTTATTGCGTATTTTTTCATCTTTTGGATTTTTTTGCCTCGCTTCTACAAAATTACGTTTGATCATTTTAGGGCATGATTTTACCAGTTTATGAAATTACGATCGCTTCACGCGGGGTGTGATTTTGCGCAGACCCTTTTTGGGGGTAACTTGCTATCCCCAAATCCTAGATCTACATTGTATACTACATTTAGGACATACTGGTACATTATGTACTCTATTTTAGCATTATGTTTTGTTGCATTATTTCATGTTTTGTTTCTTCATCTTCCAAAGATCAACTTTTGCTTCTATTTTCAAAGGTCATCTAAAAATACCTAGGGGGATTGACTATTTTACCTCCAAGTATTGCGATACAAGGGCCTAAGTAGGCCCCCTAATGCTAATCATATTTTTCAAGTGTTTGCCAAGTTATTTTGCAAGAACATAAATTGTTGAATATCATTGGATAAAAGACAAAATCTTGGATCAACCGCCGGATGAGATAAGTGCCCTAATAATTCTTTAGGTTGTTTGTTGTGTGATTTCTATTTCTATCATAAACCCTAGATCTGATTTAAAAGGGTAAATATTTCATTTAAGCTTCTAGGCATTGAAAGGACAAAAGCATATAGTATGCATTTAGGGTTTAATATTGTTTGTGCATCCTCTCTTGAACCCTTGCTCCAAGAATTTTTTCTTTACAACCCTAGGTTGGAAATAATTCAAACGAAGAATCATTCTAGGTCTAGCTCTTGTACTCTTGCATCTTGTTTTTTTGCATTGTCCTTTATCTTTTATAGCTTAGAACTAGAAATGCCAGACATAGGTGATTGTCTTGAAACTAAATACATAAAAAATTCTTAAACCCCCAAACTTGGAGCGAGTCCTAAAACCATTCTTGGTGAACCCTTCCCCCTATTTTACACCATGGTGTAGAGAATAACATACCCCATGATCACCTTAGATTTATTTTGTGGATCCAGCCGATAATCATACGCGATAGGGTAGTTTTATTCCTATACACAGTTGGTCAACTAGTATTTAGATAAAGGCAACCTCATTTGTTATGGTTATCTCCCTAGATGGCAGGCAACATAGATCAGGGAAGCTCTTATTTCTATCCTATGTCTTGATGGTAGCAACATTAGATTTATTTTGTTTTTTAACTCACTATATTTGGTTGTTTCTGTTACACATGGGTTACTATAGTATATCAATTGATAGAGAATGTAGCACATCATTTGTTAAATTATCGATCAAAAGTTTATTTATATGGAAAGGCAAAAAATATAGCTCTTCTATTTGAATATCTTAATATAAATTCTTTTTACCAACAAAAATTCAAGAAATGAGCCCAAAATTCAAAACCATCCCCAAGTTTGGAATTGCATTCTCTCTTGTACAATATTTACATATGAGGCGTTCATCATGGGAAGTCCCAAGTGCATAAAATAGATTCCAGTCTCTTGGTTATAGAATTTGAATATACATAGAAGGGTCATCTATGATAATAAGGTCCACACAAATAATTCTTCAATCTATGGTAAAATAAAAATGGCTAAAAGTTGGATTTATCAAAATTATTTTTGATGGTGTTTCCAAAAAAAAATTGATTCAAGCTAGTGGAGGTGGTGTTTAATGAAACATTGAAGGTAAAATTCCCTAACCTGCTTAGAATCATATGGAACTTAAAACTAACAACTATGTACAAGCTAGGGCACTTATTCCATGGATTAAAATTGCTATTGAAAAATGATGGAAATATATTTCAATTAAGGATAATTCAAAATTTATTTTTAATTCTATCAAGAAAAATGGATGCAGTGATTAGATAAAAATAATATTATTTCAAATATCCATCAATTATTCTTGGAGTTAGTATCTTGGAAATGTTAGCTTATCTATAGAGAAGGAAACTGGGTAGAAAATAATTTATAAAATCATGGTGTTGGTATTTGTCTTGGCAAAATATAAAATTTAGAAGGCAACTAGTTAAGTGAGATTTTATCTCTCAAGAGTTAATTGTGAAAACATAGTTGTTTGAGGAAATTGAAGAATATCTTTGATAGAAAGGTAAATGAAGAATATCTTTGATAAAATGTAATTTGATAAGATTTAATTGACTTGATAACAACTTGATGTTCTATTATATTGATAGAAGTGACCCCTAGTATAATCCACACATAGCTTCTTAAAAAGTAAAGAAAAAAAACAACTAAACTTCTTTTTAATAAATTATTATATGGGATTGAAACACCCACCGATATTATCAATGATCGATCATATTATTGTGAGATTCCTTGGGATTGAAGTGATCCACCCATAATATAATTTGAATCATCGTGTTATCACTAACCTCCTTATCATGAGACTGCCCATCACCAATCTCACATCATACTAAATTATCATGATATTTAACTAAAATACATAGAGGTATTATAATAAGTTGTGGGAATTATGCATATATTGCTTGACAAGATTTGAACTCGAGTCTTTGCTTTGGGAACTTAGGTTTCTAACCACTTGATCTTATGCCATTTGATATAAAGTATTATTAATACATTTTAAAATATTTAATTAAACTTTAAAATAAGTTAATAAGTATATATATATATATATATATATATATACATATGATTTAATTTATTTAATAATATCCTTTTTTATTACTTAGTTGTTGTAGGCAAAATGATCAAGTCCAGTTGAACATTAAATCTAATTATTTATGGGATAGAGTGGGTTTATTCCTTTGGAGGTCATATATTACAACTAAAAGTATTAACTAAGCCTATAACCAAAAATGCTTTATTTTTAACAAGTAATACTTTATCCTAAATAGACAACCTATTTTACTTTGATATCACTCCTAGAACACTTTGAGGGTCCTTCTAAAGTTTTTATAATATGATTATTTTGTTCTTGCTTGGTATACCAACTTCTTTCATTCTTTTTTCATAATTTACCTCTTGAGCTCCATAGTGGCGATATTATAGGAAGTGATAGTTTTGGAGTAGCCTAGGGTTGTTTTTTGGTGGTAGGTTTCAACAATTGGTGAGGGAGATTACATAGGATGTAAAGAAAAATATGTGGTTTCAAAGTTTCATAGTGCAAGAATTGTAGGAGGTGACAGTTTTTGAGTAGCTTAGGACTATTTTTTGGTGGCATGTTTTAGGTTTTTTGACTCATCTATTGAGATGATGGATTCATCATTTCTAGTAGCTGGTGAGGGATATTACATAGGATTTCAGGATAGATATGTGGTTCTAGAGCTACACAATGGTGGTGCTATAGGACACAATTTTGGTGGTAGGTTTTAAATTTGGAGTAATTAGTGAGGGAGAATGCATAATATTTCAAGATAGATATTTGTTTCTAGAGATCAATTATGGAGGCATTGTAAGAGGTGATAGTTTTGGAGAAGCTTAGGATTATTTTTTGATGGCAGGTTTCAGATTTTCTAGCTCATATATTGAGATAATGCATTGAGCATTTATAGTAGCTAGTGAGGGATATTGCATAAGATTTCAAGATAGATCTGTGTTTTAAAAAATCTATAATGTCCAAGGTTCAAATCTTGGGCCTTGTCAAACTGAGCACTTGTCCCTTTCCTGGTCCTTTCAGTGGCATAAAAGTTTTGAAATGATTATGGCATGGTGGTTATAGGGGTAGACTACATGAAGATCTATGTGGCAGCTTCCAGGATGGACAACGTAGAATACTGTGGTGTCCATAATAGTCAGTCAACCTGCCCGAATTCATGGCGGCTACCGATTCCACCATGTAAATTAAAAATAAAATAAAACTCTACAATGGTGGCATTATAGGAGGAAACGATTTTGGAGTATCTCATGGTTGCTTTTTGGTGGCAAGTTTTAGTAGTTGGTGAGGGAGATTACATAGGATTTAAAGATAAATATATGGTTCTAGAGCTCCATAGTGAAGGTGATTTATGAGGTAATAGTTTGGGAGTAGCCCAATGCTATTTTTTGGTGGTAGGTTTTAGATTTGCCAACCCATCTATTGAGATAATGGATTGGCCATTTCCAATGGCTAGTGAGGGAGATTGCATAGGATTCCAAGATGAATATGTGGTTATAGAGCTCCATAGTGGCAGTGCTATAGGAGGTGACAATTTTGGTGGTAAGTTTCAGGTCAAAAACCTTTATTTTTTCTATTTTATATTTTTATGGTATTTTTTACCTATGAGGGTTTTAATGGTTTAGGGGTGAAGATTACATAAAAGGAAATATTTATTGTTTGATTTTTTCCTCTTTTGGAAATGAATATTTTTCTGCTCATCTATTGAGATAATGGATTGACCAAAGTTTAGAAATATATTTTTTTATATTTTTTAAAAGAAAATCCAAAAGACCATCAAGAAGAGATGGAACATGAGAATAAATGACGATGAGAGGGATGAAATATTTAATACTTTATTGGAACAAAGGTCTAAATAAAAAGCAATGGATTATTTGATAGATTATCATGAAGGGATCTCCTTTTATAGTGGGAGATATTCTAGAAGAGGGAAGTCAAATTTTGAAGAGTTTAGGAATGGGTCTAAGCCAATGTCAATTTTGCAAGAGGACTTCTAAATTTTTGATAGGAGTGGAGTTCGGGATTTGAATTTTTAGAGAAATATTGTCATAATAGGACATAATTATTTAAACAATGTTTTGAAGGATGGTAGAAAGGTAAGGAACCCTAGATGGCACCATAGAAGAAGATTTTAGAAGGAGAAAAATAAAAAATAATTCCTTGGAAGCACACAAAAATATGACTAGGTGCATTTGAAGGAAGAGTAGCCAAAAAAACTTAGTCCTAAGAGATGTGAAAATGGAGGAAGTTACCAAAATCTTGGAGAAATGCTTATTGGGAAATTTTATGGGTGTGAGAGTTTTGAAAAATCCTTGGCAGAGTGGATGGCCAGGAAATGGATAAAAGTCCTAGGGTATGTGCCTAGTTTCTTACTACTAGTAAGATAGTGGTTGTAGTTTTAATTTAGGATTAAGGAACATATGGAGAATATTTTGTTATAGAAATAGTTTTGGGGATCAACTTTGTTAATCCTTAAATTATGGAACCTGTGTTTGATCAAAGGACCAATAGTATACATGCTCATCCTATATGGGTAAATTTATCAGGTTTACCACTAGAATTTTGGTCTAGAGATACTTTCCAAGACATAGGCAACTACAATGGTTCTTTCTTGGAGGTATATGAGAGGTATAAATACGCATGCATGAGAACAATGGCTAGGATACTTGTTGATATGGATAGGAGAGGGAAATTGTGTTGAAGTATAGAAAAGGGACACGTGTTAAAACTGTTAACTACATTGGATAACCTTTTAGGTGTGCACATTGTTATAACTATGGGCATATTACAAGGGACTATTCTCTTATTTTTGGAGGAAGTTTTGATGTTATAAGGTAGAGGGAATGGTCTTTAAGGGTGAGAATGAGATGCAAAATTCTCTTTTGGTACATGAATCATAGACTGGATATAAAATTGATTTAATGCATAAGAAATACAAGCCAAAGGAATAGGAGGAAATAACAGGATATGTAAAGAAGGTGAAGATAAAACTTTTTATGCTAGATCAAGTAATAGATTCAAAACCATATCAGTTTGAAGTAAGGCTAGGAATATTGAAGTAAAATTTGGATGTCATGTTCTTGAACTTAGATATAATCTTATTAAATGAACTTGTTGAAAAATATCATTTCTCTTTTGGGATCACAAGCAATTCACCTCTAGGTCTCTCAGCTAACCAATGGCTAGACTTATTAGTCTATAAAACTAATTCTACCCTAGAAGGGGTAAGGGTGGATTTGAAGTGAAAGGAGGCACTCTAATTCTTCTTCCTTGGTGGTAATGGATCCAAAACTTGGCTTATATGTAGATAAGTTTATCAATATTGCACCATAGGTAAACCACTTTAATTTTTCTTCCCCACTTCATTATATTTATGGTCAAGAAGGTTATGTGTCCTTAAAAACCCATAAGTACACCCTATGATACCTAAAAGGAAGGTTAGGATAAAAGGAAGGAGTTGGAGGAGGCCTTAGTTTATATGTGGAGGTATGGAGTCTCTCCAATGGGAAGGGTAGAAGATTTCTTCTTTCATTGACTAAGAATAAAGCCCTCCATGAAGTTCAACAAGGCAATCAATCTTCTTTAAAGGGGATCCTTAGAGAAGGGAAGATCATGGACACAACTAACCAATGAAATTTCTTTACTTTAATATCCAAAGGATGGGTAGCTTGGAAAAAATGGCTACTTTGGGTAGGCTCTTAGAAGTTCATAATTAAAATATCCTACTAATTTAAGAGATAAAAGAGTTAACTAAGAAAGTGATGGAAGATATTAGTAAATTGCTTGAAGGATTGGTTTTTATACACCTTGATGTTCTATGGGCTTCGAGAGGAATGGTCACATGTGGAATTCTAATCAATTTAGGCTAACCAATGCAATGCTTAACACAAGAGAAGAATTGAATTCTTTATAATGATACTTGAGGAAATAGTGACAGCGATGAACATTTGTGGTCCCTATAAAGATAGGAAGTAGAATTGAAATAAGCTAATGGATCAAAAGTTTCTAGAATCTAATAATTAAGTTTTAGGAGGTGATTTAAACTTAACTCTTTCTAGGAGTGAAGTGTGGGGTATTTTTATGGATTTTTTTCGCTTACCCTCAGCATATTTGTCACGTCATGGAAAACTCTAAAGATCACAACCAACACTGTGGATTCTGGCAGATTCACCTCATTAACCTAGGAATAGACTACCTTAGATAGCTCTAAATCGACCATGTTCGGTAAGGAAACCCCAAGCAGTGGGTTATTTGACTAATGCTTTATGATGCACATGCCCACTATGCCAGATAAAATGTTATTTAGTTGTTTTTGATATTTTTAGTGATTGAACCTATCAATATTAGAACTCATAAAAACCCAGACCGGTGCCTTATCCATTACAGAGTCATAGAAAATTTATAAATGGCTTTAGATATATTAAAGCAAGAAGAACCATTTCGTTTTATCCTAGTAAAATAATGTAAAGCAAACAAAATGATTTAACTAGCAAAACAAAAAGCGTCATTCATAGGTTTTGATTACAAGAACACATGAATGAGCATCACACAAATCATAAACACATAATATGAGCCAGAAATCAAGGTGGATTTTATATTAATATAAATATATTTACATAAAGTAGGCCCGACAAAGTGCTCAAGTCCTGTATGCCAATGATTTATAATAAAACCCTCATTCGAATGACGTAACGAAGGGGCTACTCCTCTCCTTCCTTATTGTAGTGATGTAAGAGTCTCCAACTCAGCGCGTTCAATAGGAAATGATCATAGTGAACAATGCTCCTTGGTAATCCCTAGATATGACAGAAGGAAAGATGATAAGAAACAGATATAGGAGACACAAAGGAAAATACAACTCAATACTGGACAAGGTTAATACTTAGATTTTCTCTCTCAGAGGTTTGATAAGAAAATGCCACTATGGTGCTCTCCTCTATATAGCGTAGGTTGGTCGACTATTGTAATCTCCTACTTCGTTGTAACAATCTTGTTGTACCCAAACTTGGGATGTATTAAAAAATGGGCACATAGCCCAAGTTCCCTTTCATACAGATGATTGTTGTATATCCCCACTAGTACTATCTTGTGCTAGCGACTGCGATCCTCTTGGTACGTGTGGCAACGATGGTTGGCCCCACTCTTGCCTTGTGATTCTGAATAGCTTGGTCAATGAATTCCCAAGCCTCATCATGAAAGGTTAAGGAGAAGAGTAGCAGGTTTAAATCTTGTGTGGTCTCAGTTATACGGTCCTTGGCCCACTGCACATTATTATTGGTAAACTCACATAGGAGGTATACCATCTTCACCAGAGCCATGAAACATTTAGATAGCCTGTCACCGAATTCCAAATAAAAATCCTGGATCCTTTGGAAAATAAAATCTTTAATAACTAGGGCTCACCAAAAGTTCTCAATGGATAGGTTGCAATTGGTCAATTCATTGTTGAACTCATACTCAAAATTTGCCACCTCCTGGTTCCATTGGAGCCAATTTTGCTCATTTTTTTAAAATATGGATACCTTAATGTATTATTCTGCAAACAATCATAGAGTCATCTAATAGGGTGGTCGTTAGCCTAGAAATAGGCACATAGTTCTATTGGAACCTTTTATAAATTAGCATAATTGTATCTATTCGTTGCCTCCCTTACTGGAGGTTATTCTGGATGAGGCCCACTACGTGCCTCATAGCATATATGTCTATCAAAATGGACTCCAAATCCCCCATTTTTACTTAGATTTTCTCCTTCATCTCTTGTTTGAGTTCATATGCTGATCCAAGTTGGACACTAGCCTACGCAGTGCAAGGAGCGGGCATCCTCAATTTATCAACTTCTACCTGAAGTTGCTTTACATTAAGCTGTAATGGCCCTACCTCTATAGCCTTGGCTTTCAATTCTTTGATTTATTTCTCTATGGCTTCTGCCACCTGCTTGAGAGGCCATTTGGGATTTCATAATTTCAACAGGTGCAACAGATGCTCTTATGACACCCTTACATTGATAGTAGCCTCCTTCATGCTAGGTGGCAAAGGGATCTCAAAGGTAGCAGTAGATGTGTCAGTGGCTATTTGTCTAGCTGTCTCCCTATGCCTGACTATCCCCTTGATAGGGGATCTTTGTTCTTCCATATCCAGGATCTGGTCCTCTTCATCGATGATGAATTGGCAGGTGTCAGTGACCCTTGCCATTGTAAACTTCTCCACTCCTTGATTCGAGGATTCAGTCCTAGCCTTTTTGTGAGTAGGGGACCACGTGGGGCTTCATACCTCATAGCCTCTTAAAATATTAGATAGCCCCCCAACTTGTGCTATATTTTTCATTACCTTGGGTCGTACTTGATGTTCTTCTTGATTTATTACCAGGGTGGCAGAATACAAGGAACGTTGATTTTTTGCCAATTGACCCTGTTCCTGTGGGCTTATCAAAGTTAGCGTTGATGATGTGTCATCTTATTGAGATGGACCAATGGCCAACTCCTTACCTTTGGAAGTGGCAATGGGAGAGCTGGAAGAAGAAGGGAGCTTGGCCTGTTCATAAACTATCTTCATCATGACCTCAAAGAGGTCAGAGTCTTGCTGAGCGATCTGAAGAGTGGGATCTTTGAATTCTTCTGAGGGACTATTAGGATCAATGGGGCCATATTATCTACTAGAAATCTTTGGTATAATTTTAGTTGAGCATTATAGTCACTAACAACCTCTAATTCGATGTAAGGTCACTTATCCTTGGGCATCCTCCAAACCAAGTCCAAAGTTTGGTTGTTCCTGAATGCCTGCTGCATTGCATCTTCAAAATCATAACCACTATGTGTGACCTCTAGGAAGGCCAAATTACTGGTAACTTCTCTCATGTGGTGGCTATTCGGGTCATAGGCCCTCCAAATAACCTTCGAGAAACAGTAGGTGTCCATATTTCATATGGCCTGCAGCATGGCAAAATGACCAAGATAGGTGTAATGGCCCATTGTGCAGGGAATGGGAAACCACTTTGTAAGTCCCTTCTTCCTTAGATGTTTAATTTTTACTTCTTCGGCCATCTTCTGAGTGATCTCCATGATAGAAATGGAATATGGGTAGCGGTATGGTAGTGCTTTTGAGGACGGTTTTGATTCATATATCCTAATATAGGAAAATTCTTCTACATAGAAGTAATATCCCGCTTTCTTCTTGTGTAGAAAATATCTAATCCCTGCCCTAATTATATCTGGAAATTTTCCACACAACTTGAAATGTACCATAGGAAGGACCTTCTCGCAGAAGGTTGAATAGCTGGAACACCCCTCCTAGATGCATAGCAGATGATCTTGTACAGTGGACGCATTCAACCCCCCACATCTGGGCCACTAAGGCTTTATCCAATTGTGCTATAAACACATGAATAAAAAATGAATAGTATAAGAAAGGAGGCATCTCCCTCTTATCAACTAATATGGTCTCCTGTAGTAGTCGCAGTTCTTCATCCATCTTATTGATAAAAAGGAGTTTTATTTTTATGTTGCATTAGAGGATTAAAAACATCACCTCCTTAGTGATTGGCTCAAAGTCCTTCGCTCCTAGGGCTAGATTGATCATGTTAGAATAATCTTGCGCCTAGGGATGGAGCATAAACTTTTCGATGTGGAAATCTACTGGCCTCATCTTCCCTCTTTTCAACAAGTTTTGAGGGAACATAGTATTCATCATATAGTTGACTTGGAGGGCCAACGTTTTAAAATATACCACCTTAGAATTAGTGGCTAAGCTGAAAACCTACCGAATTCTATCGACTGACACCCGGGCCACTACCTGACCTTTGAAATCATGAATGTTGCACACTTTGGATTCGTAAGAGACTGTGAGCCACACCAGCAGATCAAAGGACACCTTCGAGCAGGTTAACCGACCCAATTTTATACTCCACTTGTTGAACACAGGAGTTGGCCTGGTGTTGTCTCAGTAGGCCCGTGCGTAGAGGTCTCTTAGGAGCGTCGGGTGATGCTAGTTATCCTATTATGTGGGGTTGAAAGCATAAATAGTGACCCCCTCTACCTCTTTTTATTACTCCTCGATGATATATTTGCAGGTATTAGGTAAATACTCAAATGCCTTGGGGTTCTGTGCCCTTCTTGGCCTCTTATTGACGGGCCATGCCCTAGTAATTTTACCAATTCTTCGTCAAACAATTGATGTCTCAGGGGCCGAAGAGCTGGTAGGCGTCATCTTTTTTAAATAATAGTGAAAATTTTACCTCGTGATTGTAATATCTCCTATGCGTTCTCCACACTTCACTGTATGCTCGATCTCATTGATGGATAACTCTGCATGCGCGAATGGTGCAAAACAGGGTCGCCACCTTCCCTTTTAAAACATGCACATTAAATATGGTAGATGGTGCATGCACTCTTTTGCTTTCCAAGGGCTTTGGAATTGGTCGAGCGTGCCACATCAACTACCACCTTCTAATACTGATGGGTGAATTGTGGTTGCGGATAATGGTTGGTACGCGTGATGGCTTAGGATTGGTGATGGCGGGTTGCAAGTAGGTATGCTCTCGCTTGAGGCGCATTAGTATTAATTTTAGTGCATGTGCTCCATTAGGGAGTGGGGTGCATGGCTCTCAAGGTGAGTGTATAGGGTTGTGCATCCGCTTGACCTTCGTGCGCTCCAAGGGAGTGGAGCGTACTCGACTCAACGGGGTGCACAGGTTGTGCACCCCTACAAACCTCGTGTGCTCCATTGTAGTGGAGCACACAACCTGAAGGCGGGTGCACAATCTTGTGCATTTGACTTGGACACTTGTGCACCCTGAAGGGAGGGGCATGTCAACTCGTGATGGGGCACACAACCTTGTGCGCCTCAATGGAGGTTGTGCGCTTTGCTTTGAGAGTGGAGCGTAATGGTTGGAGGGGGATCGCACAACCTGTGTGATCAAAGGGATTGAGTGTGCTCCATTGTAATGGATTACACATCAGACTTTGGGGTATGCATATAAATGTGTGCCCTTGGTGGTCTTGTGCACGCTCTACTTCTTGGAGCACGCAGGGCACATGACCTTGTGCGCCCCAAAGGGGTGATGCGCGCTCTGCTCCTTGGATAGCATAGGGCGCACAACCTTGTGTACCCTAAGGGACTATTGTGCGCTCTGCCTCCCTGTGGAGGGCATAAGCTTTTGATGGGGTGCACTACCTTGTGTGCCTCTAAGGGACATTATGGACCCCATTCCCCAATGAGGCGTACGAGATAGAGGCAATTGCACAACCTTGTGCACCTGCTTAAGGTGTGTTGTGCTTCATTGTGTAGAGCGCACCATCCTGGTTTGGGACGCGCATGCTTTTATCTCGGGTGAGTTTGAGTGCGCTTCATTGGAGTGGAGTGCACATGGCTAATTTTGGGCGCACCACTTTGTGTGCCCCAAGGGTAAGTGTGAATTCGGCTCCCAAAAGGTGGTTAACTTTTTGGGAGTCAACAGGTACTATTGCTAGAACAACCAATTGTTGATTACTTCATCCAAAAGTTTGAAGTTAATGGTCTAGTAGACATGGTGCCTATTGAGCTGGTTCGAACTTGGAGAAACAAGAGGGTAAGGGTTGATAGAATTTTTAAGAGGTTGGATAGATTCTTAGTTGCAGGGAGTTTGAC
This sequence comes from Wollemia nobilis, assembly GCA_028583015.1. NCBI lineage: Eukaryota > Viridiplantae > Streptophyta > Pinopsida > Araucariales > Araucariaceae > Wollemia > Wollemia nobilis. The sequence continues at coordinate 3,530,802 of JAQPPZ010017128.1, forward strand.
AAAAGGAAATTATAGACTAAAGTCATGGGTTGAGACTGGAGAAGACTCTTATCACTCCCCAATCATGCTCCTTATAGCCAAAGAGGAGAAGAAAACATATTGTCCTTTTAAGTTCAATTCTGAGTGGCTAAAAGAAGACAACTTTATAAATTTAACCAAAATATGATGGGTGAAGTTTGATCCTAATTTGAGAGAATTTGTTGGTATTCAGTTTGCAACAAATATAAAAATGTTTAAGGTAGCAATCGTTTAGTGGGCCTATAAAAATATATTGATGAATGAAAAATATTTGGTTGAGGAATTAAGGCTTAAGTATAAAGTTTTGGTACAAGAGAAGAGAATATTGTTGGCAAAAAGAGAAGCATGGTGGAGGCTCAAAAGTAGATCTCTCTAGATTGTAAATGAGGACGAGAACATTAAATTTTTCTATAGTTTTGCAAATAATTGAAAATAAATACAATTTAGAAGTTACAAGGTCAAAATAGAAGTAAAGTATCCTCCTTTAAAGGAATAGAAGATATGGCATAAGGTATTATAGTTGAAATAATCAAAACAACTTCTCTCCTTCCCATATTTGTAAATAAGAAAGCCAATGATTAAGTGGTATAGAAAGTCTTGAAGGAGGAGCTTAAGGTTGATTTAACCTCTTTCTATAAAGGTAAGAGTCCAAGGCCTGATGACTAGACTATGGAATTCTTCCTTGGGTTGTATGACCTTTTAGAGTTTAACCTGCTCAAGGTTGTAGAGAAGTCTAGGCAGTGAGGAATATTAAATATAGTCTTCAACTCTACCTTCATTGCCCTAATTACAAAAAAAGAACAATCCTTCTTCCTTTGAAAATTTTAGATCCATAACTTTGTATAAATGTGTGTATAAAATGATAGTAAAATTAATTGCATCAAGAATTATAATGTTCTTCTTTGCTTCTATCTCTATTGAGTAGTTTGAGTTCTTGCATTATAGATAGATTTATGAGGTAATTGGTGCCACTTAAGAAAGTCTTAATTCCATTAAATCAAATAAAATTTTAGCAGTGGTGATGAAGTTGGATCTCTCCAAGGCATTTTACAGAGTAAACCAGTTATATGTAATACTGTTAATTACTCAACTTGGATTCTATGTGTATATGGTGAATTGGATTATGGGATGTTTGTGTTCTATTTCATTTTTTAGTATTGGTTAATGGGTTGGCTTCTCAATTCCTCAAAGCTTCTTGGGGGATAAGAAAATTTTACCCCTTATCATCACTATTATATCTTCCAGTAGCTAAGGGATTAAGTAGATGCATTTTAAAATCCAATATAGTAAGAGCGGTAAAGGACATTAGAATAGGTAGGATAGTGGAAGTCATCCATTTACTTTTTGTAATTGATGTTCTCTTTTTCATAGATGGAATATTGAGAGTAGCAGAGAAATTAAAATAGTCTTTCAAACTTTTTTGTCTGGTAACAAACATGTAAATTAATGTATAGAATTTCAAGCATCTCCTTTAACAGTGTGGATTAGGATCAGTTTGTATTAATAGGTCAACTCTTCCCATATTAATTTGCAGTTTGACATGTTTGTAAATTTCTTAACAAGGACAGTCAAAGCAACTTTCGAAAAACTCAAAATTCAAATTTTCAAAGGATATTAGTTAAAAATATAGGAAAGTGCCTAAGGATAGAACTTAGTCTATTGGAGATAGCTAGTTATGATGTATAATTGACCTAATTTTTATGTCACTATTAAAGTTTTGAAAAAATGCAGAGGCATGTGAAGAATGTAATTTTATATTTGCTTATTATAAAATTACGAATTTTTTTAGGAAAAAAAAGTAATACTTAATATTTTTAATAATATTATTAAAATAGTTTAATGTATTATGAAACAACTATAAATAAATTATGATTGTACCAACACTAATGAAATTCAAGCATGTAATATCACATCATCTTCTTTATTAATTTCAAGTATGATATACAACTCTACCTCCATTAGATTCAAACCTTCTTAGTTTCAAAGTCTTAAAATTAAGCCCATTAGAGTTTTATACCTATTTAACTATAAGTTAAATGGGACAATTTAATCATTCAAACATTTACCCACCTATATTAAAATATAGTGCACAACTCTATTTTTTTAATTCAAACCATAAATATTTTTATTAAAATAAAAAATTATAACCATTAATCCACATAAATTATATCCCATGCAAATCCTAAACCCATTTTTCTAGTCCTGTTTTACCGGTTTCACCATCACTTTCATACGTTGGACAGAAAGGGGAATTATATAAAGGGAGACAACCTTCATAAAATAAAAGTGCGTTTTTTTAACCATAGCACATTTGTCCAGTTTGCAATTCCTAACTTCGGCTTAGTGAGTTTTGCAATTAATCTGACGCAAGTGAATATGGGTGGGACCCATCAAGTGTTTCTTTGGACTTACGCAGAGTTGAAATGTTAGTGCATGGCTGAACGCAAATGGATTGCTTGCGTACGCCTAAGATCTCTCTTTTCTTTTGTTTTGGAATCAAACCTTCCAGAAGTTCGTTCGTCTTTAAGAAAAATAAAATAAACTGATTGCCTTACACGACAAATAGCATCCACCGAGTATAGTTTTAATTTCTTTTTGGCTCTAATTTTCTTCACGTGACGCAACGATATGCGTGGTAAAGTTAAGTTAGAATTCAAATATTACGTCACATGCTACGAAATTTTTAAGATTGTAAAAAGTCATACCAAGCCCATTTAAAGGAATCTCCCTCGACTAGTTACAATCATTGCAACTCGGCACTTATTACGGTTGCTATTGTCTATCAAAGGGAAAACGAAATACCGAAATTACTGGTGAATATGCTCTCTAAAGATGCTATGATGCCAGTCCTTGCCTGCGCTTTCCGACATCTGTTGTTTAAAAATTCTTCCAGCCGACGAAGAGTTTATGTTGACATAAGTTTCTTAGTTCTAAGGTTTTCCTTAGAAACTCACGAAAGACAAATGTCCAAAGAAGATTAAACCGTAATATTTACATTAAAGTAGAAAAACCACGTCAGGCTACCGATTTTTTTAAAGGTGTCAAAGTCATTGGAACAATAATATAAGATTTGGAAACGTACCGGCTCTTATCACACTGAAAGAAAGTTGGTAGTATTAATTGTTCACTCGACTTATCAAACACCTTGATAAGCGAGTTATTTGCCTAAATGTTATGAATGTTATCAAACGTGAATATGCTTCAGAGATACTTAGATCCTATTGCTACGTCTTGCTCAAATTCAAAATGTGGTTGTTGGCTTTTGAGTTTCTGTTTAAAACTTTCACGAGATTGACTTCGTAGGATTGGAGGAGCACATTTCATTTCTTCTCCGTTAACCAAGCCACTGATATGGACTTTTGGATTCAAAGTGGAAACCTCGTTTCACTTACTCGCCGCCGTTGACATTGACATCCACAAATACCAAAGACGTAACTTGTTGTACACGTCATTTGAAAATGAAATGAAGCAATAGAAAAATAAAGCATATGGCATCACAAAGTTGCCCACCACTAAATACTTTTACACGATGTAGTATGTGCTAGAATTTCCAAAGTTCATATTGCAGGGTCTATAATATTTAGAAATACATTTATATGGATTGCAACTTAATTTCGCAGCCTAAAAAGAGATATTAGAGACAAAAACTGAATCATAATTTAAATGCTTCGATTGCAGAAACAAATCACGTTTCTGAGTAACATTTCATTAATGAATTGTTAATGTTTAATGAATTTGTTTTTGTTGTTGGGGAGGAAGGATAAGTTTTTAGAGAATATATTTTCCTACATGTTTTATTTTTTTAACATATCATATAATATAACTTTCCATATTGTTTATAAAAAATATATATTTAATTTAATTTTAATTTTATTAAAAAATTTAATTTTAAAAATCTTGTTTTTTTAAGAAAAATATAATGGTTTGAATTATACTTGATTAGTTTTGGATCATTGTTGACAATTAAGGTGATTGGGCATATTGATGTGGTAGGTCATTGTTGGAAGGGTTTTAATTAGTACGTGTTTTAACCAGTTTACATGGAAAGGGTTTTGTTCAAAACTCAAGTTTTTTAAAGTGACTTAATCTTATTAAAAAATAATAAAAGTTCAAAACCATAAAAAAAAAATGGGTCATATGGAAGTACACTAAGTCTATGCAAGAAATTAAACTAGAAATAAATCATCGAGAGATTTGTCACTTACATTGCAAAACTAAAAATAAACTAGAACAAAAAAGTTTTAAAATGTAAAACTATAACTTTGGAGAGATCTAACGCGCAAAATTCCGTGTAAGTAAATATTTCCAAGTAGACTTAAATATTGGTTGCTCCGTTGAGATTTCATCATTCTGCTTCAATTCAAGCAATGCCAACATCTCAAAGTTGTTGAAACTATTAGGTTTGCCACTCACCCACCAAGGTTCGGATACGTGAAACCATTTTTCAAGTAGATTGTCCCCATCTTCTTTCCTTGTTGAGGATTGTGAGAATATCGAAACCACACATAAGGAGAGGGATCTTCAGATTTTACTTTTTCGTAGGAACCATCAATTCCATAAATGATGGATCTACATCCAACGACATATCCTCACCGCTAAGATACTCCAGCACACTGTAGCTATTGGAGGAATTAGGAACATAACTACCCAGCTAGAAATTGGTCATATGAAGTCGATTCTCTAGAGTGACATCTTCTACAGATCCTCTTATCGGGTTACGGGAGCACCTTGCACTAGCCAAAGGAAATGTACTTGAGGATTGGTCGGTTGGGCAGATTATGAAGCAATGACTATTGCAGCCCTTGGGGTACAAATATGTTGAGATTGAGGAGCCTTATTGTTGGTAGTTTCAAATAAGGTAGCAAATTTTTCTTTTTTCATGCCATTTTTTATTGATGTTGACTTGGATGTGTACCTTTAGAAGCAACTGAATGCACATTTTTACGCCCTCACACAATCGTCCAACCATCCTCTTGAGGTTGAGGAGTGGAGTTTTGCTTATCCCTGTTATGTGACATCAAGGGATAATCTTTGATCTTGTATATTAAGGATTGGTGCCAAAAATACGTGTTGGGTAAATTAATGTAGAGACCCATTATAATAGCACAATATCACCAACTTGTATGTCAATAGTCTCCTTAAGATCTCGATAAATATCAATCTTGATGCAAACACGTTTATGAGGGTGTGCATGAAAAAATTATCTTCCTCCACCAAATGACACGCCCTAGAGGGACTTCTATGTGGCTAAGAAAGGTCCATAGAGGTAGAGAGAGTCCTAGGAATTCCACCCACATAGGGACTTTGGTAGATTTGTCCTCAAAAATAAAAAAGTCATGGGTCCAAGTAGAAAAAACAAGTAGAGAGATTCTCATGTATTATGGGCCATGCTCGGAAATCACCTTAGTGTGGGTTGTTTCTGCAAAGTGAAACAAAAAAAAGCCCTTCATAATATTTTGAATCATCATCAACTTGACTTCACAAGGAGTCCAAGATGTGTTAACCTAGGCCCTAAGAAAAGACTCATTAGGGATGCATCCAACGAAATACCTAATAATGGTGAATGATTCTAACGATTGACATGCATAATCAAATTCAAACAAGGTTGGAGACCATATTGATACTCAAAATCCTAGGTTCCTTTTCAATCCCTTGATGCACAACTCTAAGATTTTGATTACAATAGACAAAATGGTTTGTTGGGCCACACAAGCCCTTATATAAGATGAATAGTTTTAATAAATATATTTTTGTATAAAAATCTATAATGAACACCCCCACTTGTTGGTTCTGAGTTATTTTGGTTTGTGCTTGTTTGTTTTTGCAATGAAATGATTGGTTTTGCTTGTTTAGTTTGAGACATTGACTTGAATTTCATTCATAATGCAATAAGGAAACAAACATTTGAACAAACGATAAATTTGCAATAAGGAGATTTATTTATTTAATTTTTTGACCTGAAAGTACAGGTCTGTATTTGCACAACAAACTAGAAATTACACAACTGAAACGTTCATTTGCTCGTAACTCGATCACCGGAACTCCGATTCCTTCCCCGTAAAGTGCAGTTGTCTCTCCCAATGAAGCCGCCCAAAATGTAACCTTCAAAAATGTGAATCCAAGCCCAATTAATTGTTGCATGCACCCCGAGGTAGCTGCAGGCAAGATGTACGATTGTTGAAGGGTTCGACCTTGCCTTGAAATTCGTGCCTCACTCTAAATGCCTTCAAAATGCCACTAAAATGATCAACTGGTGAGCCGAAGAGATTGGTAAATTGCCCAGAATGATTCGATGGGATATTTCCCTACTGTGAGCAAATGACATGATTCCCTAGGCACCCATATGTTGTACGACCTGCTCCAGTATTGCATCTATCACTCCAAAATCAATCAAAATGGCACTGACCCAGATGAAGTATAGCCAAAACAATATAACCCAGATGGTCAGTTCATCAACCCAGATGAATTCAAAATTTGGCAAACCCTTGTCTGCCTCTGTTAAGCTCAGATAATATCTCTGTGATGAGAAATTCAATCCCTGATCAGCTAGAGATGGTCTCACACATCTGAAACTGATAATCTTGCTGAGAAATCCACTCCCAACAAGCCCTGTAGATTCTCTGACGAAAATCTCTGCAACTCTTCACAAAAAACACAAAATCTCCATATGCAAAATGAGACCCAACGTGAAAATATGAGGTGAGGGTCAAATTAGGGTTTGGGTGCCACATTTGCCTTGGGTTTTTAAAATTCAAATGATGTCTTTTAATACATGTAAAGGGGCCACGCCCACCCCCATGTCCTAGTCGAGTCACTTTTTACCTTTTAAGTTATAACTTAACATTATAATTCATCATTATAACATGTTCCCCTTTCCTAGTGACCATATGCCTTGGTCAACACTTGTAGTTGATAGAATTAAGCCTTGTAATTGGTAAAATATCTTGTGCCAAGGTAAAACTGACCTCCTAAACCAAAACTGAATCTCTGCCATGGATTAAAATAGTGAGATCTTCACCAAATTGAGTCCCACACCATTCTGTTTAGCCTAGGGGACCCCCATGACTAGGCTAACAGGTCCTTATTTCTCCTACTATTGAGAAGGGGACATTACAGTCTCCCCTTCCTGAAATTGCTTGTCCCCAAGCAATTGGAAACCTGGAGTCTGCAATATTGACTCTCCCTCCCATGTGGCATCTTCCTCAGGTAAATCTTTCCACTTGATTAAATATTCCTTAATGGTTCTCCTCCTGAGGGTACATTCATGTTGGTCAATCACTACCTCTGGAATTAGTACCAGCTTGCCTTCTTCATCCAGAGGTGGTAAATCTACTGAGGGTGTGACATTGTGTCCCAAGGCCTTCTTGAGGCATGACACATGGAACACATTGTGTATCCTACTGCTCTCTGGTAGCTCCAGCTCATAAGCTACCTCACCCACTCATCGAGAGACTCGAAATGGGCCATAGAACCGGGGTTTGAGCTTCTCAGCTCCACTCCTCTTCAGTGATGACTGTCTGAATGGTTGTAGTCTCAGATAGACCATATCTCCTACCTCAAATGTGCGTTCAATTCTCTTCTGATCAACATATTTTTTTGTTGCTCCTATGCCTGTCTGATGTTCTCTTGCAATGAACACATGATATCCTGTGTCTCCTGTAGAAGATCTTTGGCTCTGGGAACCCGATTGTCACCTAACACCAAATCCATGAAGCTAGGAGCTTCATACCCATACAAGGCCATGAATGGGGATATTTTGATTGACATGTGATAGGATGAATTATAGCAGTACTCACTCAGATGTACCCACCTAACCCATGCCTTTTGCTACCCCGACACATAATTCCTCAAATATCCTTCTATCCATTTGTTGACAATTTTGGTCTGACCATCTGTTTGAGGATGATAACTTGTGTTGGGTGTCAACTCTATCCCACACAATCTAAACAACTCCTACCAAAAGAGACTCATAAACTTACTATCTCTATCACTGACTATGGACTTAGGTAGGCCATGCAATCTGAAAACTTCCCTGAAAAAGAGTTCAGCCACCTGTGCTGTTGAAAATCCTATGGTGATAGCAAAGAAATGGGTAAACTTGGTAAGTCTATCTACCACCACAAATAAATAATCCTTTCCCTATGCCTTGGGAAGTCCTGTAATGAAATCCATAGATATACTTTCCCATTTTTGTGAAGGAATGGGAAGTGGTTGTAGTAACCCTGCTGGAAAAGTATGCTCATGCTTGTTCTGTTGGCACACAGAACACTCTCGGATGTACTGTAGAACCTCATCCTTGAGTCCTCTCCAAGAAAACCTCTCACGGATCAACTTGTAAGTCTTGTAGTAGCCAGGGTGACCAATCATTGGTGCATCATGTAAAAGCCTGAATATTTACCTCTTGAATTTGGAATCTGTAGGAATCCAAATTCTCCCTTTGTAATAAATCACATCATCCCTGACAATATATCTATCATCATCCTATGTACTATCCAATACTCTACGAGAAAACTCATCTTTGGCATAGTCTGCCATAAGCTTAGGCCTCCAATCTTCTGAAATCTCTGTCAATGAATATAAATGTGGGCGTCTAGATAGTGCATCTGCTACTATGTTCTTCTTTCCTTTGACATATTCAATGTCAAAGTCATAAGCATGTATTCTACTGACCCATTTCATCTACCTATCATTCAAATCCTTCTGGTTCATGAAATATCTAAGGTTGTTATGGTCAGTTTTTACAATAAATTTCCTACCCACCAAATATTGCCTAAATTTTGCCAGCGCATGCATAATGGCTAGCATCTCCCGATCATACACTGAATAACTCATCTCTCCTCCCCTCAAATTCCTACTCTCGAAGGCTATTGGATGCTTATTCTGCATCAACACTGCTCCAATGCCCTCTCCTGATGCATCACACTCCACCTCAAATGGTTTGGTGAAATCAGGTAAAGCCAAAACTGGACAACTGCTCATAACCTGCTTAAACCTGTCAAATGCCTGTTGTGCCCTTTATGACCATTGGAATGCTCCCTTATTTGTTAAATCTATCAAAGGTGCCACCAACTATGAAAAACCTTTGACAAACCTATGGTAAAATCCACACAAACCGAAGAATCCCCTGAGTTGTGTTAGGTTTGTGGGTGTTGGCCATTCAATGATTGCCCAAATTTTCTTTGGGTCTACTCTAACTCCCTGTGCACTGATGATATGACCCAGATACAATAATTCGGTCATCCCAAATTCACATTTAGTCTCTTTAGCATAAAGAGACTCTGACTCCAGAATACTAAGCACCTCTTCAAGGTGTACCAGGTGCTCTTCCCATGATCTACTGTAGACCAAAATATCATCAAAGAAGACTAACACTGTCTTCCGGAGCTGCCTGCTAAAAACCCTATTCATTAAAGATTGAAATGTTGTTGGGGCATTAGTCAACCCAAAGGGCATGACTAAAAACTCAAAATGGCCATAATGACACCGAAAAGCTGTCTTTTCCACATCTGATTCCCACATCCTTATTTGATGGTATCCTGATCTTAGGTCTATTTTGGTGAAGTATCTGGCACCATGTAACTCATCAATCAATTCATCTATTCAGGGAATTGGGTATCGATTTTTTATGGTCTTTTTATTGAGAGCCCGGTAATCAATACACATACGCATGGACCCATCCTTATTTTTTACCAAAACAACAGAGGATGCAAATGGGCTTTTGCTTGGCCGTATGTGTCCCATATTAATTAATTCCTTGATTGCTCTCTCTATCTCATCCTTATGATATTTTGGATGTCGATAAGGAGTGGTAATGATAGTTGTAGCTCCTTCCTCAAGCTCAATAATGTGCTTTGTACCCCTGTCTGGTGGTTGCCTTGGTGGTATATCACTAAATACCTTATTGTATTTATTGAGTATTGCTTGGATGTCCGGATGATATGTCTTGTGCTCCTCCTCTGTAAGTGCGGGTAAAATAACATAGTGGGCTGCCCACTCTATCTGATTATGCCTCCTAAACCTCTCCATACGTTTGAAAGAGACAACATGAGGTTCTCCTGTTGACATCCCTCGTAACACCACCTGTCGACCATTCGCCTCAAACTTCAACTCCATTTTCTTGAAGTTGAAGGTAACTTCACCCAATATCTGCAACCACTGAATACCCAACACTACATCCAAACTCTTTGTGCTGACCACAAAGAAATCATCACATACCTCATAGTTTCCTAGAGTAATCTGTAACTGTGGTACCTTCCTGGTGCAGGTAATAGAGAAACCATCGACAATCATTACTTTGAACTCATCCACTTCAACTGTCTCTAATCCCCTTCTGGCTACCAATCCCTCATCGATGAAGTTGTGTGTGGCACCTGTATCAATCAACGTTACCACACGCTACCCCTTAAGAACACTCTGTATTCTCAAATATTGGGCTCCCTAAACACTATGAAGATGATCTAGAGTGTTATTGTCCTTCCCTACTTGATCTTGGGTGGTCTCTTGGTCTTCTAAGGCATGTTCATCCTCACTATCCTGATTTTATGATTGCTGATCAAAATTTTCAGAATTAGTTTCATCATCTGAATGATATTCTATCAGTTGTAACTTACCCTTAAACTCACATTTATGCCCAGGAGTCCATGACTTTTTGCAAGTAAAACATAACCCCTTCTTTCGGAGTTCATGAAGGGTGTTTGGATCTAACTTTTTGAACGTGCCCTTTTGTTGGTCACCCTTTTGCTGGTCAGTGTCCTTTTTGATTGGTTTTTGTTCCTTCTCTTTTTTGAAATCCTTCCCTTTGTATTGACTCTTAGACTTGTATGAAGTGACTTCCATGTCCCTAGCCTGTCTAATGGCATCATGCAAGGTAGTTGGGTTGAATGCTTTGACCCAACCTCTCAAAGGTTCAGATAACCCATCCATGAATAAAACCACCAAACGTCTCTCTGACATATCTGTGACCATCACTGACAACCTTTGGAATTCAGTTATGTAGGAGTCCACTGAACCCCATTGTCTCAAATGTGTCAACTCCTTGAATTCCAATTCTTGTTCCTTCCTATCAAATCTCTGCATAAGTCTCTCAGTGAACTCAACATAAGTATCCACCCTATCATGTCCTAAAGTGTGCATACCGTGATGCCACCAATCATGGGCAACACCTTCCAAATGCAGAGTACAAAATTTAATGGCCTCGTCTTCTATCATTGGGTTCAACTGCAAATAAGTGTCCATTTTTTGGACCCAGGCCTTAGCTATCATTTTTCCTGATGCATCAAAGAAGGGTATGTGGATTTTTCCTATCCTCCTCTATATTTTTGGGTATCCCTAAGATGTAGACTGTACAGGATCTCCCTATCCCTGTTGGAATTGCCCCTGCTGAAACTATCCCTGGTGAATGGGCCTTCCCCTATTTCTAGGAGTTTGCCTATTACGAGTGTCCACGAAGTCCCTGAATGACATGAGATTCTAAAAATCAGGACCAAGTGCCTCCCACTCATGCATGTACTGTTGATACTGATCTACCACTAAAATTTTGGTTCCTCTTCTACTGGGGCCGCTACTGGGGCCACTGGAGGTTCAGGACGTGGTAGAAATTTGGGCATAAATGGTCTAGAGCTACTAGCTCTCTCTGTCCTGGTATGAGTGACCACCCTGTTAACTATTGATTCCTCATTTCTCATTTCTTGTCCTGCATTAATTTTTTCAATCCGTGGGCCTTGTGCATTAACCAAAATATTAATCCCATGTACCTATTGTGTCATCAAACCCACTAATTGTTCCAAACTATGTTGCATGTTATGTTGCGTCTGTCTGATATCCTCAACCATTTTCCTCTCTATTTCATCTTGTGCATTTCTATCCCCCATGGCAATAGATGGTTCAAAAAATGAACTTGTGGATATTCCCAATATGTCAGTTACTCTCTGATCCGGAGGAGGTTTGGGCCACTACTTCTGCCTATGCTGCCAATTCAAATAGTCATGTTCTACTTTTTTCTTCTCCCTCTCAAAAGCCCATCTGTCCCTCTCACTCATGAAACGTGGGCTTCACAGGCTGGCAGGATTAAGTGGCTCTGATACCACTATAATGAACACCCCCACTTGTTGGTTCTGAGTTATTTTGGTTTGTGCTTGTTTGTTTTTGCAATGAAATGATTGGTTTTGCTTGTTTAGTTTGAGACATTGACTTGAATTTCATTCATAATGCAATAAGGAAACAAACATTTGAACAAATGATAAATTTGCAATAAGGAGATTTATTTATTTAATTTTTTGACCTGAAAGTACAGGTCTGTATTTGCATAGCAAACTAGAAATTACACAGCTAAAACGTTCATTTGCTCGTAACTCGATCACCGAAACTCCGATTCCTTCCCCGTAAAGTGCAGTTGTCTCTCCCAATGAAGCCACCCAAAATGTAACCTTCAAAAATGTGAATCCAAGCCCAATTAATTATTGCACGCACCTTGAGGTAGCTGTAGGTAAGATGTACGACTGCTGAAGGGTTCGACCTTGCCTTGAAATTTGTGCCTCACTCTAAATGCCTTCAAAATGCCACTAAAATGATCAACTAGTGAGCCGAAGAGATTGGTAAATTGCCCAAAATGATTCGATGGGATATTTCCCTACTATGAGCAAATGACATGATTCCCTAGGCACCCATATGTTGTACGACCTACTCCAGTATTGCATCTATCACTCCAAAATCAATCAAAATGGCACTGACCCAGATGAAGTATAGCCAAAACAATATAACCCAGATGGTCAGTTCATCAACCCAGATGAATTCAAAATTTGGCAAACCCTTGTCTACCTCTGTTAAGCTCAGATAATCTCTCTGTGATGAGAAATTCAATCCCTGATCAGCTAGAGATGGTCTCACACATCTAAAACTGATAATCCTACTGAGAAATCCACTCCCAACAAGCCCTATAGATTCTCTGACGAAAATCTCTGCAACTCTTCACAAAAAACACAAAATCTCCATATGCAAAATGAGACCCAACGTGAAAATATGAGGTGAGGGTCGAATTAGGGTTTGGGTGCCACATTTACCTTGGGTTTTTTAAATTCAAATGATGTCTTTTAATACATGTAAAGGGGCCACGCCCACCCCCATGTCCTAGTCGAGTCACTTTTTACCTTTTAAGTTATAACTTAACATTATAATTCATCATTATAACATGTTCCCCTTTCCTAGCGACCATCTGCCTTGGTCAACACTTGTAGTTGATAGAATTAAGCCCTGTAATTGGTAAAATATCCTGTGCCAAGGTAAAACTGACCTCCTGAACCAAAACTGAATCTCTGCCATGGATTAAAATAGTGAGATCTTCGCCAAATTGAGTCCCACACCATTCTGTTTAGCCTAGGGGACCCCCATGACTAGGCTAACAAGTCCTTATTTCTCCCTACTGTTGAGAAGGATAGGTCACCTAATAATTGTAAAAATAAAATGATGTCAAATTAAGTTTGGTCGATGTTCAAGAAACATGAACCCATTTTTAATATTTTGCTAATATAAGTGGAAAAAAATAGTGGCGGGTAGGGTTATAATGGTAACTTTCTGGATTCAAACCATACCTATGGGGACAATATGACTAAGATTGTTGTCGATTCTCCTATGTAACTAAAAAAATGCCAATGCATGATGACAAAATATTATTTGATTTTTGAGTTAGAAATTGTTGGTTAAATTTTTTAGTATTGATAGATGGTGGGGCAACCCACAATTTTGTGGATGAGGGTTTTGTAGCCAAGAAAGGACTAAAAACAGAAAAATTTGCTAGGTTTAATATTGCTACTAGAAATGGGAGCATTGTGTCTTGCAATAGATTTGTGAGGTAAATAAAGATAAATTTTGAGAATCATTCCATAGTAGATGACTTCTATGTGTTTCTATTATGAGGAATTCCTCATTTCATACCAGGAGTTCAATGGTTGTATTCATTAGACTACACCACAAATCACCAAAAATTTTAGCTAAAGTTTAAAGCTAAAGGGCATGAGGTAGTTTTGCAAGGGATTAAGAAAAATGTGGTCCAAGAGGTGACATCCAAGAGGATGGAGAGGATTCTCAAGAAAGAGGAGATAGTTTGGGCGGTTGGTATATTCATGATAAAAGGTATGGCTTATTCATCTGATAATCATGTCTCTTATCATCCTAAAATTTATATTTTTTTGGAAAAGTATAACATTATTTTTGGGGATATGCCTAAGGGATTGCCACCCCATAGGGGATTTCAGCATGTGATTGAGTTGGAACTAGGAACAAAATATGTCATGATAACCTCTTATAGACATCCTAGAATGTATAAGGATGAGATAGAGAAGGCCATAAAAGAGCTACTTGCCATGTGACACATTTGCCCTAGCTCTAGCCCAGTTGCATGACCCGTAGTGTTAATGAAAAAGAAATATGGGACTATGCAGATGTGTATTGATTATAGAGTCTTGAACAAAAAGATAATAAAATATAGATACCCTATTCCTAGAGTATATGAGCTCATAGATGAATTGCATGGGACTATGTATTTTTCTAAGATTAATTTGAGATCAATATATCATCAAATCAGGGTGAGAGACGAGGATGTGCATAAAATAACCTTTAGATGTCATTTTGGCCATTTTTGAGCTTTTGGTGATGCTCTTTGGATTGAAAAATGCTCCTACCACTTTCCAATCAGCCATGAATCAGATTTTTAGGGAGTATTTGAGGGATTTTGTGTTAGTTTTCTTTGATGATATTCTTGTTTATAACAACTCATGGGAAAATCACTTGAAGCATTTGGATTCTATTTTGAGTATTTTGGAACAACAACAATTTTATGCAAAGAAGTGTAAGTGTGAATTTGACATGTCTAAAATTTTATATTTGGGCCACATAATCAGCAATAAGCGAGTGCATGCAGACCAACACAAGATAGAGGTAATTCAAAATTGGCCTATTCCCACGACCTTAACTCAATTGAGAGGGTTTTTGGGACTTTGCAGCTATTACAGGAGATTCATTAGAGGATTTTCAGCATTGGAAACACCTTTGAATGAATTAACAAATAAGGGAGCGTTTGTGTGGAGTGATGAAGCCCAAAATGCTTATGAGAAATTGAAGGAAGTGATATCTTCTTACCCTCTACTTGCAATTCCTAATTTTTCTTTACCATTTACCATTGATTGTGATGCTTTAGATGTTGGAGTAGGGGCTGTACTAATGCAAAAGGAGCGACCAATTACCTTTTATAGTAGGAAACTTAGTCCAATAGAGAGAAATTTTAGCATATATGACAAGGAGATGCTTGCCATTATGCACGCTTTGACCAAGTTCAAGCAATACCTTGTTTGTGGTTAATTTGTGGTAAGAACTTATCATAATAGCCTTAATTATTTCCTTGGATAGTGAGATTTAAATGATAGGCAACATAAATGGATCACTAAAGTGTAGGCATATGATTTTGAGATTGAGTTTATAAAAGGTAAAAAGAATTCAACTGATGATGCACTATCTAGAATGCCCACATTTCACTCTATTTCCATTATAACATCTGATTAGAAGACTGTAATTATGGCTGAGTATGTGAAGAAAAATTTTGCATCTAAAACTATTTATGGCCACTTGAAATATGATAAGTATAGTGTGAAGGAAGGTCTGATTTTTTACAAAAATAAATTTTTTATTGTGCCATATTCCAAGCTTAAAGAGAAATTGATTTCCACTATGCATGACGCACCCATGGCTGGTCATACGGGGTTTTTTAAGACCTATAGACAGTTGCGTGAAATTTTTTCATGGAAGGGGCTAAAATATGATGTATTAAAGCATGTGAGGGAGTGCACCACTTGTCAGGAAAATAAAATTGGAAACACATTGCCTGTTGGTCTTCTTCAATCCTTGCCCATTTCCAATAAAAAATGGGAAAGTATATCAATGGAATTCATCACGGGGCTGCCAAAAGTGCATGGTAAGGATTGTATATATGTTGTGGTGGATAGGTTAACTAAATTTTTACACTTTTATGCTATTTCAGCTTCATATACAATAGTACAAGTTGCTGATTTGTTCTTTAGAGAAGTGTTCAAATTACATGGCATGCCAAAGAATATTGTGAGTGATAGGGACAATAGATTCATATGTATATTTTGGTAAGAGTTTTTCAAGATTTGTGGCACATTTTTGACTCTAAGTACAAGCTATCACCCCCAAATAGATGGTCAAACAAAGATTGTGAATAAATGGGTTGAAGTCTACTTGAGAAACTATGTTTCAGGGTAGCAGAATGCATGAATTAAATGGCTACACTTGGGAGAATTTTGTTATAATTCTTCCTATCATATGTTTATTAAAATGATCCCATTTATGGCTTTATATGGATATGATGCTCCTAACTTCACTGATTTGTTGTTGAGTGACAATAGGGTGCCAAAAGCCAAGGATTATATGCAGGAAAATCAGGATATTATGAAGATATTGAAGGATAATATTCAGCTTACACAAAATCAGCAAAAACGTATGCTAATCAACAACGTATTGAGCATCATTTTGAGGTTGGAGACATGGTTTATAGGAGTTTGTACCCTTATAGACAGTCCACCATGAATAGAAGTGGAGTAGAGAAGCTCAAGCCACATTTTTATAGCCCTTACAAGGTCATACACAGGATTGGGGAGGTTACATATGAGCTTGAGCTACCGAACAATAGTAAAATACACAATGTATTCCATTTTTCATGCCTAAAAAAGGTACTTGGACAACACATTGTTTCTTCCATTGAGTTTCCTCCATTTGATGATGAGGGAAAGCTAAATTTGGAACTTGAAATGATAATGGAGACTAGAGAGGAAGTTGAGAAACATGGTCATCAAAGAGTACTTGGTGAAATGGAGGAGCTTAACCATTGAAGATGCTACTTGGGATGGAAAAAATATTCTTGCACATCCAACCCTGAATTGCTTGAGGAAAAATGATTTGGAAAGGGAGGACTTGTAATGTCCCATTTTGAAGACTATGTGGACCCCATGCATTGTAATATTTTATTTTTGTCATTTGTGGACAAAGAAGTTGGACGTCCCCTTTTTGCTAGGCTAATAGGTGTTTTATGTAATAAAAATTGTTGGGGATTAATGTTTATGTAACCCTCACTTAATGAATAATTAGAAGCATCTAGTGGGACGACTAAGTATATAGGCTTGGAAAGTCACTTTTAGGATTTCATTGTCATGTTCATATTGTGAATTTTAAGAGAGAGGATTGAATCCTTCCTCACCTTTTGCTATTTAGGTGGTGTGCTCTAAGTATTCAAAAATAGCTAATCTTGTAGACAAGGTGATGTGCCCTTGTTCTTTATTGGAGATTGGGTGGATCTATCTCAAGATTCACAATTATGTTACAGATGTTGGTGTGTTGGAGTTTGGGAGTGGGTTGTCTATCTTTGGGAGGCCATTTGTGCATGTTTTGTGACCTATTTTGCCCTCATAGGAGGATCACCCAACTTTGGGAATTTTTCTAGCCAGTTTTGAGGGTTGATTTGTGTTGTTGGATAGTTGTTTGGCTTGTTTTCACTTTCAAAAAATAATAAAAAATCTATATGGCTGGAACATCCATTTTTGAGGGTTTCTAGAGTTATTTCTAAGTATTAATTGTAGATTTGATCTATTTTGCATAAATATGATTTTTATTTGTTTAAACCCTAGTTTGTTGAGTTAGGGTTATTACATAATTACTCAAATTGGATTCTATGTGTATATGGTGAGTTGGATTATGGTATTTTTGTGTTCTATTTTATTTTACAGTATTGGTTAATGGGTTAGGTTCTCAATTCTTCAAAGCTTCTTGGGGTATAAGACAAATTTACCCCTTATCATCGCTATTATATCTTCTAGTAGTTAAGACATTAAGTAGATACATTTTAAAATTCAAGATAGTAGGAGCAGTAAAGGACATTAGAATAGGTACAACAATGGAAGTCATCCATCTATTTTTTATAAATGATGTTCTCCTTTTCACATATGGAACAATGAGAGAAACCAAGTAATTAAAACAATCTTTGGATCTTTTTTGTTTGGCAACAAACATGCAAATTTGAAAGGAATGATGACGATATGCAAACATCGAACAACAAGCCTCAAGGATCAATGTGTTAGAGATACACCGCATTAACTAGAAAAAAAGATACTAGAAATAACAGTAACAAGATAATGGAAGCTAAACAAGAACTACAATATCATATATCAGAATGAAGTGTAAAATACAATGGAGAATCCTTGCTTAAATAGGCAAGGAAGATCCACCACAACTATAGGATCAATAAAGAGATAAGGATCAATATCCACCGTACAAAATGGAAGGTGCCATATTATCCATAGATCTATAACTACCATGGGGATAAAAGATCTCAACCATTCAAAAGTAATCAATGAGTGTAACTCCATAGAAATCTAATAAATGCCAAATATCCCCATAATATTTAAATAAGTTAAAATAAATATACACACATAAAGTGGGTAGGAAAAAATAAACTAAACTAATATAAAAATAAAGTACCTAGGTGAGCATGATCTAGAGTCTAAAAATATACTCTAAAACCCCTCTCAAGCATAGCTAGGGGCTAAAAAGAAGTGGTATATCCACAATATGAATCTCGACAACAAGACCTGATCAGGTACTCATGTACAATGTGCATCCAGAAGCTCTCAAACTAGAAGGTGGAAAACCACGTGGAAAAAATCATCCTACTAGAAAGAGAGAAGTAAGAATGTAGTCAAGGAATGCTCCCAACACCCCTTAGGATGATGAGCTCTATGAAGAAGTTCTATGAATAATTGGATTTATCTGTGATGAACAATGTGTCTCCCACGATGAAGAAAGTAGCCATGAAGCATATAGTGAATGTCTACCACTCCAAGTGAGTGTGAGAAGATGAGAACAAAATATAGAATGACAACATAGAATCCTTTGAAGAAAACTAAAGTGAAGAAGATATTGCAAATGAATTATGAAAAGAATCTCTAGGAATGTAGAAGCCCAAACCAACACCAAAATGGGGCAAATATAGTCCCAATCAACATGCAAAAGATGAGTGTGTATGAAACCATGAGTGTGTAAAATGGGAAGATATGTGTGAAGAGCATCCATCAAGGAAGAATCACCAATGTCCTATTGCATAAGTGATGAAGAGCCCATGGAAGTAGCAAGAGAAAGAAGTGGAGGCTTATAAGCCTCAAAATAATCAAAATGGTCTTTGGGATCTCCACGTGAGAGTCCAACTAAAGATAAAATTTTTGTATCCAATTCCTATAGGAGTACATCATCCAATGTGAAATAAATGGGAGAAGAAAATGGTGGACAAAGTAGCTCACTCAAAGAAGGAGGGCACACCACAAAAGGGTCCTCAAAGGAATAATTACATGGAGGAGATACAATGTATACACCATCATCAAATAAATGAGTGAGATCCTCATACATGTCAAAAAAATCACACGTGACACTCAATGAAGAGAGAGGTAACACCATCCAAGAATTCATCCATATGTAAGGATGTAACATGCCATGAATCTATGTTGTATATGTTGCAACATTAACATGATAATTCACATAAAACAAGTGTGGAGATATGGCCTATAAAATATTTGAAGGAGGTATTGTAGCATCAACCTCATCATCCAAAATATCAGGAAATAGTGACTCCAAAAACAAAGATGCAATGTCACAAATGATGTCCTCCATGTAATAAATTGTAAGAGAATATTACTTGGGTAAAAACTTTATTCTCAACATATGATAAGCAAGGTGAGGTGTGTTCTTGTGAACTTCAATAAAATTATGAAGCTCCCCACAAACTAAATAATAAAGCATGCTAGAGATCCTTAAATTATTTATGAACCATGTCCGGTACTCCTTATCCTTCACCATTGGTTTGATTTTTGGAGTTATGAAAAAAGGATCTAAACCTTCACTTTTACATAATGAACAAACTACCTTAAACCATGCTTCAATAGTTGTAACATTTGTCTCTATGTTAAGTTTAAAAAATTAAGTTTTTATTATAATGTAAAAGGTCTAGTGTGATGTCACAAGGTGGTGCAAAATACCACAAAATCACACTAATGCACAAATAAAGCCTTTGAACTCTAAAAAATCTCCAAATGAATTCCCAAAAGAATCCCCTCCTTCTAGTGCCTCAAAAAGAAAGATTTTACACAAGAGGATGCACTGCAACAAAGCAAGGGAAGTCAAAGAAAAAGGATTACTCAAGCATAACAATGTGTAGGCTCCTCCAATACTGAAAACCAAGTAATTTAGGGATGAAGATACACAGGGATAGAATATGAAGGAAGATTTGGTTATGTCAACAATCATATATAGAAACAATTCTACAATGCTTCAATATGCAGAATGCAAAACTAGTTAGTACCCCACTTATTTCACACATAAAATTATCTTCCAAATATTGTCCTAGAATATATTAGAGAATACAAGCATGTCTTATATACCGTATTCATCAATAGTAGGAAGCCTCATGTATGCCATGGTAAGCACCAGATCGTATATTTCTCAAGCAATGAGAGTTGTCAACCGGTAAGTGGTAAATCTTGGTAAGGAGCATTGTAATGTAGTGAAGTGAATATCTAGATATTTAAGAGGTACTTCAGATGTTGCTATTTACTACAGATTGAAAATTTTGCATGTTAAAGGTTTTGTGGATTCTAATTATGGTGGATATAGAGATGGGATAAAGTCTACTACAGGATATACTTTCACTCTTGCTAGTGGAGTTGTGAGTTGAAATTTTAAGTTCTAGTTAGTAATGGATTTATCAACCACTAAAGCAGAATATATTGGATCCACTAAAGTCAAGGTAATTTGGCTAGAATGACTATTGGGAGACTTCAAGATAATGCATGAGAATATTACGTTGTATTATGATAGCCAAAGTGTTATTCAGTTAGTGAAGAACCCAACATTCAATGATCACACAAAACACATTGATGCTAAGTACCATTTTATAAGAAATGTGGTGGATGAAGGTAGGATCATGTTGGAGAAAATTAATACTGAAGTGAATCCTGTAGATATGCTTACAAATCCGGTCAATATAGAGAAGTTTGGGTGGTGCAAAAGTTCTCTAGGCTTGCTAAAACTATAATAAGGGCAACATTGGGCAATTGAAACTTGGATGGAAAACATAGACAAAGAATTCTTGTATATTGACTTCAAGTGGGAGAATGTTAGGAGGTGAAGTGAATATCCAGATCTTCAATGTTCTTCAAAAAATATATGCATGGTGGTGCAGTTTATAGTGATCCTTCTCCACATAGTTATTTTGGAGTCTTCCTTTGGGAGAGGAAACAAACAATTTTTGTAGTCTTTCTTTGGGAGAGGAAATGAACAATTTTTGGAGTCTTCCTTTGTTTTTCTATAAAAGGAGAATGACCCATTGCATGTAATAGTTTAGTGAATGTAAAAAATTATCAAAATAAATAAAATAGAGAAGCTACCATTGCCCCATGGTTTTACCTACATATTGCAAGGTTTTCACATAAAAATCTGTGTTACTATTTTTCTACATTATTGTTTTGCTTGATCGTAATATTTTTTCTAACATTATCCAATTTCAATATATCATCTTCTCTCAAAATATTCATTCCTCTCATCTTCAATTTCTTGTCTCCTCTTAAACAAATTGCTCTTCTATTACCATTCTCTCAAATAGTACGTTTCTCTTTAATATATTCCTCCAAATTATAGTTTATTTCCACTTCTGATATGATATATTCTTCTCTAGTATCATATCTAATCTTAAATCTTCCACACATCAACTCCATATTCCTTTCAAGATTTCTGCTACATCAATGTCTAATATGATTCTCATGTCAATATCTAATAATCTTATGCTTTGTCACTCTTCCTCAATTCCTTAATCATTATCTCCTCAGATTCTCTTTAACTAAAGTGGCTTTGATCAATGAAACTTTGATAGCACTGTCAAGAAAGTGAGCCCAAATATTACAAGTCTATAATTCTTAGGATCATATAATTTCACATTTAATCAATAATAACAATGTCAATATTCAACAAAATAAAAATATTTATTGATAAGTATTGATTCTCCTTGATTCTTGTTACATAGCATAGATATTTATCTTTAATATAAAACTTTACATTAGACTCTTTAATACATCTAAATTTTGCTTCCCTAAAACTCATGGGAGATGCAACCTTTCATATGTATTTCTTACATAATGATAAAGTCTCTCATGATTACATAACTGTCTACTTGTAGACTTGACATGTTACACTCACTTGTAGCTCTTGCATACAAGACACCTCACAACTCTTCACTTACACACATGGCACCTTTCACTCATAACTCACACATGATTACATGCCATATAAACATTCTTCATAACTTGACACATACTAAGTATATAAAATCAACTCACACTCTAATCTAAATATTTACAATGGTACTCAAGGTACCAAATAATGTAATACCTCCAACATAATCAATGGCTATCATCAGGGGAAGAATGACCTTAGTTAAATTAGTCCTTCAATATACACCTATTTATGTCTCCATATTTTTGGACATTCCCAAGGTAGTATTGAGAGACATGGATTAAATAAATTATTAATTCGTTTAGAGGGCACTAAGAAGGAAATGGAATGGGTGTTGGTGCGATGGGAAACTTTATCTCTTCACAAACATGAAGGAGAACTAGGATTTCGGTCAGTGATCAAGAACAACAAGGCACTAGAATCTAAGTTGTATTGGAGGATGTTGAACAACCCCAATGTGCTATGGATCCAAAATCTAAGACCTAAATATGCTAAAAATAAATTTTGATAAACATTATTTACCACCAACTCCCTAACAAATAATCCCCCATCTTAGTAGTTTTGAGGACAAAATAGGAGCTAATAAAGGAGCTATTTTCTATAATTAATAGTGGTCAACACAATATTTTAGATAGACTATTGGAATGAGCACCAACTAGTGGTGGTTCAATTTTCAGAGTGGATACCTTTCATGGAGTAGCTACAATGAGAAAATTGGATAAAGGTAGAAACATATTGTAGTTACTATACTAAAAATAAAAAATTGGGAGAAATGGTGTCAACATAGCCGAATGGCCAATTCAAATCCCAGAGAGGTAAAATATGGATATCTAATGAACTCTAAAAATGAGATCAATTTCATGGTCTCAAGTAGAAGATTCACTTGGATAAGGCAACATATAGGGGGACTATGCAATAACACATAGATATGTAGCTCTATTCCAAAGTACTTCTAAATTGCTTTAAAACTTATGAAAATAAATATGGGTTGTGGCATCCTTAGAGGAATCCAAGAGGTAGTAAAAGCAAGCTATAAGAAGGTCTAGATAGAATCTAGCTCATAAGTCATGATCAACCATATAAATAATCCAAAGGAGAATAGGAATCTTGACTAGAGACTAAGGAGAATTATAGAGAATATTCAGATGGTATTTACAAGCTTTCTATTAGTGGAATACAATCACATTTATAGAGGATAAAATAGAGTTGTAGATACAATGGCCAAATTGGATCTAGATAAAGGTAACCTCACTTATTATGATTATCCCCCTATATGGTGGCCAACACGAATCATAGAATCTCTTCTTTCTATCCTATATCTTGATGGTAGCAACATTAGATGCATTCTATTCTATAATTCAATGTATTAGGTTGTTTTCATTATACATATGTTACTATAACAAATTAATTGATAGAGAATGTAGCACTACATCATTTGTTAAATTGTGGATCAAAAGCTTGTTTATATGGAAAGGAAGACAATGTACCTCTTCTATTTGAATACCTTAATATAAATTCTTTTTACAAAAAAAAATCAAGGAATGAGCTCAAAATTCAAAATCATCCCCAAGTTTGGAATTGCATTCTCTCTTGTACAATATTTACAGATAAGGTGTTCATCATGGGAAGTCTCAACTGCTTAAAAGAGGTGTTAGTCTCTTGGTTATAGGATTTGAATATACATAGAAGGGTCATCTATGGCAATGAAGTCCACACAAAATATTTGCTTCAATCTATGGTAAAATAAAAAGGGCTAAAAGTAGGGTTTATAAAAATTAATTTTGATGGTGTTTCCAAAGAAAATTTGACTCAAGCTAGTGGAGGTGGTGTTTAATTAAAAATCAAAGCCAAAGTTCTCTAACCTATTTAGAATCATATTGAACTTAAAACTAAAAACTATGTAGAGGCTAAGGCACTTATTATAGGGATTAAAATTGCTATTGAAAAATGATGGAAATATATTTCAATTAAGGATATTAAAAAATTATTATTAATGCTATCAAGAAAAATGGATGTAGCAATTCGATAAAAATAACATTATTTCAAATATCCATCAATTATTCTTGGAGTTAGTATCTTAGAAATATTATTATATTATCTTATCTATAGAGAAGGAAAATGGGTAGAAAATAATTTAGCCAATCATAGTGTTGATGTTTGTCTTGGAAAATATATAAATTTTAGAAGGCAATTGGTGAAGTGAGATTTTATCTCTTAAGATTTGATTGTGAAAACATAGTTGTTAAAGGAAAATGAAGAATATATTTGACGAAAAGATGAATGAAGAATACCTTTGATAAAATATAAGTTGAAATGATTTAATTGACTTGATAACAACTTGATGTTATGTTATATTTATAGAAGTGACCCCTAGTAGAATCTACACATAGCTTCTTAAAAAGTAAAGACAAAATATAATTAAACTATTTTTTAATAAATTATTATATGGGATTGAAACAACCCAACCATATTATCAATGATCCATCGTATTATCGCGAGCTTCCTTAGGATTGAAGTGATCCACCCATAATATCATTGAATCATCATGTTATCGCTAACCTTCTTATCATGAAACTATCCATCACCAATCTCACATCATACTAAATTATCATGATATTTCATTAAAACATAGAGGTATTATAATAAGTTGTGGTAATTATGCATATATTGCTTGACAAGATTTGAACCTGAGTCTTTGATTTGGGAACTTAGATTTCTAACCACTTGATCTTATGCCATTTGATATAAATTATTATTAATGCATTTTAAAGTATTTAACTAAACTTTAAAATAGTTTAATAAGTAATAATTTCCTTATTTATTATTTTAAGAAATATGTATGATTTAATTTATTTAATAATATCATTGTTTATTACTTAGTGGTTGTAGGCAAGTTGATCAAGTCCAACTAAACATTAAATCTAATTATTTTTAGGATAGAGTGGGTTTATTACTTTGGATGTCATATATTACAAATTAAAGGTATTAACTAAACCTATAACAAAAAATACTTTTTTTAATATTACTTTATCCTAAATAGAAAACCTTGTTTCACTCTAATATCACTCTCAAAACACCTTGAGGGTCCTTCTAGTGTTTTGATAGAGTCATAAATTATTAATATATGATTAATCCAAAGCTCTATAGTGTAGGCACTACAAGAGGTATCAGCTTTTGAGTAGCTTAGGGCTATTTTTTGGTGGCATGTTTTATATATTCTAACTCATCTATTGAGATAATGGATTGACCATTTCTAGCGGCTAGTGAGGAATATTACATAGGATTTCAAGATAGATATGTGGTTTTAGAGCTCCATAATAGTGACGTTATAGGCAGAGATAATTTTAGTGGCAATTTTTAGGTTTGGAGCAGTCAGTGAGGGAGATTGCATAGGATTTCAAGATAGATCTATGGTTTTAGAGATCAATTGTGTTGGCATTGCAAGAGACGATAATTTTGGAGTAGCCTAGGATTGCTTTATGATGGTAGGTTTCAAGCTTGCTAGCTCATATTTTGAGATAATAGATTGACCATTTCTAGTAGTTGGTGAGGAAAATTACGTAGTATTTCAAGATAGATCTATGTTTCCATAGCTCCATAGTGGTGGCATTGTAGGAGGTGATAATTTTGGAGTAGCTCATACTTATTTTTTGGTGGTAATTTTTAGTAGTTGGTGAGGGATATTACATAGGATTTCAAGATGATTCTATGGGTCTAGATCTCCATAGTGAAGGTGATGTAGGAGGTAATAGTTTAGGAGTATCCCAAGACTATTTTTTGGTGGTAGATTTTAGATTTACCAGCTCATCTATTGAGATAATGGATTGACCATTTCTAGTGTTTGGTGAGGGAGATTTTATAGAATTTCAAGATAGATCTGTGGTTTTATAGCTCCATAGTGGCATTGCTATAGGAGGTGACAATTTTGGTGGTACGTTTCAAGTCAACGACCTTTATTTTTTCTATTTTATAACTTTAATGGTAATTTTAACCCATGGGGGTTTTAATGGTTTAGGGGTAAAGATTACACAAAATGAAATATTTATTGTGTAATTTTTTTCCTATGTTGGAAATGAAGATTTGTCATTTCATTTATTGAGATAATGGATTGACCAAAGTTTAGAAATAAAATTTTCTTTAATTTTGTTTAAAATAAAATCCAAAAGATCATCAAGGAGAGATGTAAGCTGAGAATAGAGGATGATGAGAGGGAAGAAATGTTTAACACTTTCTTGGAATAAGGGTCTAAAAGCAATGGACTATTCAATAGATTATCATAAAGGGGTGTCCTTATTTGATAGTGGAATAAATTCTAGAAGAGGGAAGTTAGTTTTTGAAGAGTTTAGGAATGGGTCTAAGCTAATGCTAATTTTGCAAGAGGACTTGCAACTTTTTGATAGGATTGGAGTTTGGGATTTCATTTTTTAGAGAAATATTGTTAGAATAGGCCACAATTATTTTAACGCTGTTGTGAGAGATGGTAGAAAGTTAAGGAACCCTGATCGGAACCATTGAAGAAGAAATTGGAAGGAGAAAAATCAAAGAAAAATCCCTTGGAAACACACATAAATATGACCAGGTGAATTTGAAGGAAGAGTAACCAAACAAACTTAGTCCTAGAACATATGAAAATGGAGGAAGTTATCAAAATCTTATAGAAATGATTATTGGGAAATTCTATGGGTGTTAGAGTTTTGAAAAATCCATGTCAGAGTAGATGGCTAGGAAATAGATGAAAGTCCTAGGGTATGTGCCTAGTTTCTTATTGTTGGTAAGAGGGTGGTTGTCATTTCAATTAGGATTGGTTGTCATTTCAATTTAGAACTAAGAAAAATGTGCAAAGGATTTTGTTATAGAAATGGTTCAGGGGGTCAAATTTGTTAATCTTCAAACTGTGGGACCCATGTTTTGACCCAAGGATTGATTGTATACCTGCTCATCCTATATGGGTAAAATTATCAGGTTTACCACTAAAATTTTAGTCTAGAGATATTTCCCAATCCATAGGCAACTACAATGGTTCTTTCTTGGACGTGGGTGAGAAGTATTAGTCCTCATGCATGAGAAAATTGGCCAAGATACTTGTTGATGTGTACAGGAGAGGAAAATTGTGTTGAAGTATATCAAAGAGATACCTGTTTAAACTCTAGACTATATTGGATTACCTTTTAGGTTTGTGTATTATCATAACTATGGACATATTGTGAGGGACTATTCTCTAATTCTTTTGAGGAAGGTTTGGTGTCATAATGTAGAGGGAGGGATATTTAAGGGTGAGAATGAGATGTAAAATTCCCTTCTGGTACATGATTCATAGACTGGATATAAAATTGATTTAGTATATAAGCAATACAAGCTAGAGGAATATGGGAAATAATAGGATATGCATAGAAGGTGAAGATGAAACATTTTGTGCTAGATCAAGTAATGGATTCAAAACCATCTTAGTTTGAAGTAAGACTAGGAATCTTAAAACAAATTTTGGATGTCATGTTCTTAGATCCATATATAAGATTATTAAGTGAACCTATTACAAAATATTATTTCTCTTTTGGAATCACAAGTAATTCTTGTCTAGGTCTATCACCTAACCAATGACTATAATTATCAGTATATAAAACTAAGTTTTCCCTAGAAGAGGGTAAGGGTGGAGTTGAGGTGAAAGGAGGACCCTCTAATTCTTCTTCCTTGGTGGTGGTGTTAGGATTAATTAACAAATACGAGCAATAATATAATGTGGAAATAAACACATAAGAAATCATGCAATACACAATAGACACAGATTTAATGTGGTTCACCCAAATCAGGCTACTCCACGGAGAAAATAACTAGGCCCTTTGTATTCCATCCAGAAAACCCTTATTTACACATTCGTGCACCTCATTACCTTTTAGCCACAATACAACATCCTCTTATAATAATGTATTACAATTTTAGGGTAAAAACCTGCTTAAAATCTACCGTTCGATCTATGACCTAATATCAAATGGTTCAGATTTACATAGAGGAAAAAACATCTATTTTTGGCTTCGGGGGTGCTACCCTTGAAACCCCCTCTAGGGGGGGCTTGAAAGGATTTGTCGTCGCCTCCCTGGACCCCCTTGGTCCAAAAAGTAGGGGGGCTAATGCCCCCCTACACCCCCCCTCTTGTCGTGGTGGGTGTAGTTCTAGCTGAAAGCAAGACCTCCAAATTAATCAGGTTCCATAATCAACAATCTCCTACTTGGAGACTGATCATAGTAACTCCACCGCTACTGCACTTGCTGGACTATACTTCAACTTTGGACCTGGAAATTTTCTCACCTTTTACTGTCATAATTTAAGACCAACTGAAACTGAGCAGGAACTTCGTTTCTTCTTGGTTACTACCTTTGTGAATATATCTGCAGGATTTTGGCTAGTGTGTATCTTCTCCAATTTTAACTGTCAATCTTCCAATACCGAGCATATGAAATGGTACTTGGTATGTATGTGTTTAGTCCTGGAATGGAAAGCTAAATTCTTTGCAAGATGAATGGCAGTCTGACTATCACTGTATAATGTACTATTCTCTCGCTTCTTTCCCAACTCCTCCATAAACCATTGTAACCAAATCATCTCCTTACTAGCCTTTGTAATAGAAACATACTCTGCTTCTGTTGTTGACAGTGCAACAACCTTCTGTAATTTTGAAATTCAGCTTACTGTAGTTTCACCTAAAGTAAAAACATACCCTATGGTACTCCTCTTGTTGTCTATATCACATGCCATATCTGAATCAACATATCCATGTAAAGCAGTATTATATCCTTCAAAGCATAATGCATGATTGACAGTACCTCTCAAATACCTAAGAATCCACTTCACTGCCTCTCAATGCTTTTGTCACATCCCCATTGATAGTGATTAATTTTCTTGGAAGAATATGATTCTGCGGTTAGTGTTTGTGGTGCAGATGCAGGTCTTGAGGCAGATATTGAAGAGAGCACCCACCCCCATTGATCGAGGTAGCAGATAAGAAATATCAGGTAAGTGGATATGATGTCGTGCCTCGAGCACCTTGGTCCGTGGGTACATGGAAGCCCACCATAGGTTGCATTTGCATTCTGCCTGTCATGACTGACCGAATGCTTGCATGATGTTTCGCCAATTTGTTGTTCATTGATTGTTGTCATTTAAAATGATAATTTTAATATATATATAAGTATATGGATATACTAGCTTAGAAGTAAATTAAAAAAAAAATTGTATTTACCTAAGAATCCATAATCATGGGATTGACATCAATAATAATAAAAATATATAATAATTAAATAAAATATATGTAATATACCCCATTCTTATATTAGGAGAATATACTTAAGTGTTATATGTGTTAAGGAGACAAGAGTAGGAATGGAACCGAGAAACTCGAAGAAGCCTAAGTAAATAATAATATTAAATAGTTTAAAAAAAAAGCCCAATGCTTATACGTGGATGGTGATAACATGTTTTGCCTAGCAAATAAAAATATGAAGTGTCTCATCCTCGTGAATTACCCCCCCTTATATAAGAAAGCGATTTGGTTGAGAGTGAGGGCATAAGTGTTTTCTCACGAAGTCAAGTGAAGGCCAAAATTCGTTTGCGGAAGGGAATACGTGAGGAGTGAGCAGAGCTATTGTAAGAGGTCAGAGCTCTGCTATATTAAATTATGGAATGACATACTAAGAATATATTGTTTTTTTTTAAATTGGTTTTAAAATGTATAAATTTTCTGTTGGGTTTCATGAATGTCTCCCTGTTTTAGTTTATAAATTCAAAATATTATGTTGTTAATCTAGTTGTGTTGCCATAGTGGAATGAGTAGCTAATTTATATAAACCAACAATCCACTGACCCTGCTGTAAAATATGTGACCTGGTAGTAGTGTTGTGTTGGAAAGAGTAACTAGTTTATAAGATTAAACAATTCCATTAGCCATGCTAAAAAATTCGTACGACTGGATTGGTCTGATTAATTTATAAGATAGTGAAAATCAATATTTGGGGAATATTCCTGAAAATATATAAAATAATTATACTTCTTTGCTGAACTAAACTTGAAAACATAGACGAAATAAAAGTTAATTTGGTATTTGGATATATTTATGATTTTACCAGAGTTTTGCTTGGCTAAAACTATTGGTTTTCTATTAGACTTTTTGGGAAATTGTAGAACCATTCTTTTGCATTGCATATGACAGCATATTTCTGCTGCATTTGACGCTTAAAAATTCATGTTTGTGGATTGCTTGAGTATGTCATGTAGTCTTACGGGCCAAGTCTGATCCATAATCCCTAAGCTATTTTGTTCTCATCCGGTTAATGTGGGTGGGTGTTGGAGGCGCAATATCTCCCATAAAAGCAGCGTTTGGAGAGCAATCCCTTTTCCAGGTGGTGGAGCCTGCGGTGTATGGCAAAGCTTGGGAAAATCCTTGTGGATGGAATTGAAAGCGTCACCCTTGCTGTTGTGAAATATTATTAATGTATATGGTTATATTGTGGTTTACCTTTACTTTCATTGTACATTAAATTTTATATTGTCATCAAATAATAAGCCCATGAACATTTATAGGGTGAAAACAGTAGATAATATATCACTGATATGTAAAATAAAATGGATAATTTTCAATTGGTAAAGTTATAGATTTTATTTGAAAAGTTTTTAGTCTTATTTCCATAGTTTTTCATAACCAAATGCTAAATGGTTGGCTAGAATTTTCCCTTTCCTGTGATTGCATTTCTATCTTGGCTTGACGTGAATGGTAGAGCAAGGTTAAAGGAGGTAATTCATTTACATTAATAAAGTCTTATTTTTTTAATGTTATGAATAATGGTAGCGTGTATAGTTTCCTTTAATGTTATCTCGAAAGAATATAAGGTTATTTCATTAATAGCGTGTATTGTTTCTTAGGTTGAAAGTGTGGGCTTGGAAAACGTATTGTTCAAACTCTAGTCTAAATATTAGCTTATCTTTGTAAAGCCTAGCCAGATTTATGTATAACTATATACTTTTGTATTCTTATAAGAATTTTATGACATGTGCTAATATTTAATTAAATAAAGCTAGTTGAGAATAAAGTATGTTTTAATTTTAGAATATAGGGTGTTTTACTTGATTCACCTTACATGTCTCTTTATTGGATAATGTATAAAAGAAAAATTATTTGGACATTAAAGAATGTTTACTTTTATAGGCACATGAGTCTAACGAGATATTATTATTAGTTTTTATGTTTTCTTTATATATACATATTTAAGAAGAAAAATATTATCTTGTTTGTTTGATATGAGATTTGTGCTAGGATTGATTATATTTAATTATATATGGTGATGAACGATGCCCTTTAATATGTATATATATAAAGAGTTATAAAGATAGATTTATGATTAATAGTCCATGTATTATATGAAGGGACTTGATTATGGAAGATAAAAGAAGACTTAGGTTGTAGATTTTATGAAAATTTTAGGCATGATCCTTACATTGATGAAGGGGATTCACTGATATTCAAAAATATAAGTGTTTAAGTAGATGATAATATAAATTTATTTTTAAATCCTATAAGATAATAGAAGTCTGAAACCTTCTTACGTCTATGTGTCACGGTTCCTTTGTTATAGTCCCATTAACATAAATAATTTGTTTAAACCTGATTAAGATTTCAAAGACAAACCAATAGGCCGCAATATATTGACTTTAAGTATCCACAGTTAAAACTTAAATTTGAAACTCGAATATTGCTTGGAGAAAATCAAGGGAGGTTGTCTCCACTCATACCATTAAGTCACATGGTGTCTTAAGTGGGAATCAACTTTGCTTGACAAGAGAAATTCAAGGAGACTTTCTCTACCCATGTCACTCAGTCATGCAGTGACTTAGCAGGGACGGCACCACCGTACTTCAGCTCTATAGGACAGGAGGGTTCAAGCTAAGATGTGTAATGAGTGATGAAATGGAATGTCACTCCAGGTGGTCAGTCAATTAGCATGGTGATATCCATCATTCCACTCAAGCTGGGGAGGTGCCAACATAAAGCATGACTAGAGAGCTACTCATGTTGTTGGAAGATCCAGTGGTAGATGGTTATGGGCAACATTGTTACCAGCCCGAGGAATAATATAGATATCTAGTCCCTCAGCCTTGCCAAGGTAGACTCTAGCCAAACCTTAGTAGATGATCGATGGCTAGCACTAGTATACAGATGTTGGTTCCAAGGCATCGAGCTGAGATCTCTTAAAAGGTTGCGAACCTTACAACCTTGGACAAGGAGCATAGCGTATCCTGTTAAGGTGATATAGGCCCTGAATGGATAACCCTCCCTAGATTCCTAAGAGTCTCGAGTGAAGATCCAAATCCAGTAAGGCGACTCGTGAAATCTAGCTAATTCTGAGCACGTAAGAAACTAGTTGGAGGAGTGATTAATATTGAAATGCATTGTATATGTATGCCAAAACTAACATTCATATGGGAAATCAAGCAATGTATGGTTGAGTTAAACAAAAATTTTAGTGTGTGATTTTTGGGCTGTTACAGCTTTCTTCCTGGATCGCTCATAAACTTGCTCACAACTCCCACTACATGTGCAATATCTGGCCTTGTGCACACCATCACATACATCAAACTACCAACTGATGATGAATAAGGAACCTTGGACATGTAGTTCATCTCCACCTATTTCTTAGGACACATCTCTTTGGTCAGTTTGAAATGATTTTCCAAAGGTGTGCTAACAAGTTTTGCATCATGCATACTGAATCCTTCCAACACCTTCTCAATGTACTCACTCTGAGATAATGTTAATTTACGATTTTTCCTATCTCTTGTTATTCTTGTACCAAGGATTTGCTTTGCAGCACCCAAATTCTTCATTGAAAATGGCTCTGCCAAATTTCTTTTGAGTAACATTATATCATGCATGTTAGACCCTACAACAAGCATATCATCTACATACAATAACATGATAATATAGTTACCATTATCCATTATGTTAAAATAAACACAGGGGTTAGAATAACATCTACTATAACCTTGATCTGATATAAACTTGTCAAATTTCATATACCCCTACCTTGGAGCTTGCTTCAGGCCATATAGGATCTTTTTCAACTTGCATACTAATTCCTCCTTTCCTTTGATGTCATACCCTTGTGTTTGTTGCATATAAATCTCTTCCTCCAAATCCCCATGGATAAAAGTTATTTTTACATCTAACCATTCAAGATGTAAATCCTCTACAACCACTAAGATTAAAATAGTTCTAATTGAAGTTATTTTAATAACAAGAGAAACAAATTTATCATAATAAATACCTTTCTTCTATGCAAACCCCTTTACAACCAGTCTAGTCTTATACCTCTTTTTACCTCCATCTTCTTCTTTCACCCTGTAAACCCATTTGTTTTGCAATGCTCTTTTTCCTGCAGGAAACTGAACCAGATCCCAAGTTTGATTATTTATCAAGGAGTCCATATCCTCTTTCATGTCTTGCTCTTGCTTCTTATTGTTTTCTACCTACATTGCTTCTTCATATGTTTCTGGTTCACTAGATTCAGACAATAATACATAATATAATGATAGAGAGTAACGTACAGGAGGTCTACTTATCCTAGTATATTTTCTAACAATAGTTGTAGGAGTTTGAGGTGCTAGTTGTTGCTACTGTTGTTGATTTTCTAGCACCTTTGGAGTTTCAATTTTATCAAACACTGTGTATTATGTGTTTTCCTTTTCCTGTTTCTTTTCCTGCAATTGATCCTTATACATGACCTTCTCATTGAATATTACATCTATACTCCTAATGATTTTGTGATTTGCATAATCCCAAAAGTGATAACCAAAATCATTAACTCCATATCCAATGAAAAAATACTTCTTGGATTTTACCCCAAGTTTTGTTCGATTTTATTTACCGATATGCACGAAAGCTTCACAACCAAAAGTATTTAAAAATGAGTAATTAATAGGCTTACATGTCCATGTATCTTCTGGAATCCCACCATCTAGGGAACTTGAAGGTCCTCTGTTTATTAAATAAACTATAGTATCCACAACATCTGCCCAAAAATGTAAGGGTAATCCTGCATGTATTCTCATGCACCTAGCACGTTTCATGATAGTCCTGTTCATCTTTTTTGACACACTATTTTCTTGTGGAGTTCCTGGAACTGTATTCACTCTACGAATCCCATGGTATGAACAGTAACTATCAAACTCTTTGTTGTAGTACTCACCTCCATTATTAGATTTGAGACACTAGCTTATTTCCTATATCATTCTCAACCAGAGCTTTTCATTTCTTAAAGGTATAAAAAACATCTGATTTCTTTTGAATACTGTAAACCCATGTTTTTCTAGTTGCATCATCAATAAACGTAACATAATAATGAGAGCCACCAAGAGATGATACTTGAGCTGGTCCCCATACATATGAATGTACAAGCTCTAGCTTTTCACTCTTCTTTTCTTTTCCAACTCTAATAAATCTGACTCTTTTCTATTTTCCATAAATGTAGTTCTCATAGAAGTCTAAATCAACCTACTTCAGACCTAGCAACAAATTTCTTGAATGGAGAATCTGCATCCCCTTCGCACTCATGTGCCCAAGCCTATGATGCCACGAAGCTGTGTCCACTCCTATAAAATCTAAAGCAATAGAAATATCAGTATTACCAGTATATACATACAATGTACCTTCCTTATTTTCTTTTGCTAATAGCATTGATCCTTTACCAATCTTACATGAATTTGTTGAGAATGTAACTGTACATCCTTCATTTTGCAACTGCCCTATGGAAATTAGATTTCTTCTTAAATCAGGAATATGCATTACCTCTTTCAACAACCATTGGTTTCCATTTGGTAGCTTTATCTGTATGTTACCCTTTCTAGTAATTTTACATGGTCTATCATCACCCAAATAGATCTATCCAAAATCACCCTAAACATAATCTAGAAAATATTTCCTATGGGGTGTGGCATGATATGATGCACCATAATCTAGCACCCAACAATCATTAATATTATCTAGTGAAATAATTAAAGCATCTTGTAATACATCACCTGCTATGTTTGCTTCCTCATTGACATATTTTTCTTCTCCTTGTTTTTCTTTTCAATTCCAACAATCTCTTTTTAGGTGTCCTTTCTTCCCGCAATACCAGCATTCCAAATGCTTCCCTTTGTATTTGGATCTACCTTTCTTTGATTTTACACGATTTCTTGGGCTTTTTCCTCTCTCTCTATCTCCCCCTATTCTCTACAGTTAAAGCATTACCTGATGTTTTACCTGTGCTTTTCCATCACATTTCCTCACTAAGGATAACACCAATAACATCATAAAACTTTAAAGTATTTGAACCAGAGACGAAGTTACTCACAACCATTACCAAGACATTCCAACTTTCTGGCAATGAGCACAAAATCAAGAGATCCCTAACCTCATCATAAAATTTTACTCCTACAAAATTTTTTATTTTTTTTTTGGTGGTGGCCACAAGGGGTAAACAGACTATGACCACGAGGGAACCATTACATAACATATCCGCAACATGTGAGGCGAGAGATTTGAACCTGGGCCTCTCAGCAACTAGAGAGGTTTAACTACCCACTTGCTCTCCAACTCCTCTACATGGGCGGATTACTCCTACAGAACTTAACTAATTTGTAACCATGTTAAATTCATTTAAATAATTAGTAATAGACCCATCTTCTAACATCTGCATATTAAATAAACATTTCATAAGAAATACCTTGTTCGAAGTCGAGGGTTTTTCATACAGTTTAGCCAATGCATTCATTAACCCCTCCGTTGTCTTTTCCTTCAAAATATTAAAGGCCATTGGCGATGCCAAGCACAGTTGTATTGTTCCTATTGCTTTTCTATCCAAAACTTCCCATTCTTTGTCTGTCATCGACGTCGACTTCTTTGCTACTCTACCTAATGGTAGGTAAATATCTTTCTGATAAAGATAATCTTCCATTTGTATTTTTCATAGCTGGTAGTTTTGGCCATTGAACTTCTCAACCCTAAATTTGTCTTCTTCTGCCATTGCTCCCACTCGAACTGAAAACCCTCCTTTCAAGTATGTTTTTCAAACCCTAAGCTCTGATACCAGTTGTTAGGATTAATTAACAAATATGAGCAATAATATAATGCAAAAATAAACACAAAATAAATCATGTAATACACAATAGACATAGGTTTAATGTGGTTCACCCAAATTGGGCTACTCCATGGAGAAAATAATTAGGCCTTTTGTATTTTATCCAGAAAACTCTTCTTTACACAGTCGCGCACCTCATTACCTTTTAGCCGCCATACAAAATCCTCTTATAATAATGCATTACAATTTTAGGGTAAAAACCCGCCTAAAATCTACCGTCCGATTTGTGACCTAATATCAAATGGTCTAGATTTACATAGAGGAAAAAACATCTATTTTTGGCTTTGGGGGCGCTGCCCCCGAAACCCTCGCTAGGGGGGGCTTGAAAGGATTTTCGTCGCCCCTCTTGGACCCCCTTGTACCAACAAGTAGGGGGGCTAATACCCCCCCTACACCCCCCCTCTTGTCATGGTGGGTGTAGGTCTGGCTGAAAGCAATACCTTTGAATTAATCAGGCTCCACAATCAACAGGTGGATCCAAACTAGTTAATTTTATCAGTATTGTACCATAGGTAAACCACTTTGATTTTGCTTCCCCATTTCATTATATTTATGGTCACGAAGGTTATGTGTCCTCAGAAACCCATAAATACCCCCTACGATCCCTAAAAGGTAGATTGGGAAAAATGCTACTTTGGGTAGGCTGATAGAAATTAATAATTCAGAGATCCTACTAATTTGAGAGATAAAAGAGTTAGCTAAGAAAGTGATGGAAGATATTAGAAAATTGCTTAAAGGATGGAATTTTCTAGGCCTTAATGTTTTAGGGGCTTAGGGAGGAATGGTCACAACGTAGAAGGCTAATCATTTTAGACTAACCAACTTTGAAATTCTTAACACAATAGTAGGACTAAATTATTTACAATGATGCTTAGGAAAATAGTGACAGTGGTGAACATTTATGGTCCCTATAAAGATAGGTAGCAATTTTAGAATAAGCTAATGGATTAGAAGTTCTTATAAGCTAATAATTTAATTTTATGAGGTGATTTAAACTTAACTCTTTCTAGGGATGAAGTGTGGGGTACTAATGTTGGAATTGACCATTGGTTGATTACTTTATCCAAAATTTTGAATTTAAAGTTTTGGTTGACATGGTGCCTATAAAGTTGGTCCGAACTTAGCGAAACATGAGGGTGGGGGTTGATAGAATTTTTAATATGCTAGATATATTCTTAGTTGTTGAGAGTTCGATAAAAGGAAATTATAGACGGAAGTTATGGGTTGAGACTAGAGAAAAATCTTTTTTTTTTTTTTTAAGCAAAAAACCCCTTGTGGGGCTAC
The DNA here is from genome assembly GCA_028583015.1 of Wollemia nobilis. NCBI lineage: Eukaryota > Viridiplantae > Streptophyta > Pinopsida > Araucariales > Araucariaceae > Wollemia > Wollemia nobilis. The sequence continues at coordinate 3,568,601 of JAQPPZ010017128.1, forward strand.
CTTGGTCTAAGAGACCATGAACAGGGGGTTCTACACTGTCAAAGTCACCCGAGGGTCACACCCAGCCCTGCCCGCACCAACATTATCAATTGGATTTTGGGTACCCAATTTAGCTTTTTGGTAGGGTGGAGATTCGAACCTGGGACCTCCCTTGGAGGATTTCCCTCTCCTCTCCAACTCACCTACAACACCTGGGTAGAGAAGAATCTTATCACTCTCTCATCATGCTACTTATATCCAAAGAGGAGAAGATACCACCTTGTCCTTTAAAGTTTAATTCTAAGTGGATAAAAGAAGACAACTTTGTAAATTTATTCAATTCAATATGGGTGAAGTTTTATCCCAGTTTGATAGGATTTGTTGGTATTAAATTTACAACAAATATAAAAACGGTTAAGGTAGCAATGGTTTAGTCGACCTATAAAAAGAGACTGACTATGAGCTAATTTTGAGAGAGAATAAGGAGGAGCTTGTAGTGTATCTAGCAGATGAATTTGAAAAATATTTGGTTGAGAAATTAAGTATTATGTATAAAATTTTGGTACAAGAGAAAAGAAGATTGTTGGCAAAGAGAGAAACATGGTGGAGGTTCAAAAGTAGAGCTCTCTAGATTGCAAATGGGGATGAAAACATTGAATTTTTCTATAGTTTTTCAAATCATAGAAAAAAATTACAATTTGGGAGTTACAAGATCAGTATGGAAGTAAATTCTCCTCCTTTAAAGCTATAGCAGACATGGGCATAAGGCATTTTGGTCAACTATACAAGGATCCTAGTCAAGTCAATATAGCTAAAATAATGAGAACAACTTCTCTCCCTCCCATATTTATAAATAAAGAAGCCAATGGTGAATTGGTATAGAAAGTATTGAAGGAGGAGCTTAAAATTGTTTTAACCTCTTTTCAGAAAGGCAAGAGTCTAGGATTTGATGATAGACTGTGGAATTCTTCCTTGGTCTCTATGAGCTTTTGAAGTTTGACCAACTCAAGTTTGTGGAGGATTCTAGGACGTCAAGAATGGTGAATGTAGTCTTCAATTCTACCTTTATTTCTCTAATTCCAAAAAAAAATATAATCCTTCTTCCTTTGACAATTTTAGACCCATAAATTTGTATAAATGTGTGTACAAAATCATAGTAAAATTAATTGCATCAAGAATTAAAAGGTTCTTCTTCGCTTCTATTTCTATTAAGTAGTCATCTAATGTTTTAGTAACTATAAGAATTCGACAACAATAAAGGTAATCACAAAAATCATCCCTTAGAAAATCAATAAATTAGGGACATGGGGATTTTTTGATGGGGCTAGTTAGAGGGTCCCTAGAGTTTGTGGGATACTCTCATTACCTCAATTTCAAGGTTGAACTCGGATAGGGTTCCAATAATTATGCTAAAATAATGACATTTAATTTTTTGGTTTAGTTGGAAAAATCAAAAGAAATACAAAAAATTAAAAAAATCGATTGACAATATGGGAAGGTGCCTAAGAATAGAACTTACCCTATTGAAGATAGCTAGTTATAATGTATAGGAGACCAGATTTTTATGTCACTATTAAAGTTTTGAAAAAATGCCAAAGAGACGTATGAAGAATGTAATTTTATATTTGCTTTATATAAAATTACAACTTTTTTTTGAAGAAAAAAAAGTAATGCTTAATCTTTGTAATAATATTATTAAATTTGTTTAATGTATTATGAAGCAACTATAAATAAATTAAAATCTTACCAACACAAATGAAATTTAAGTATATAATATAACATCATCTTCATTATTAATTTCAAGTATGGTATGCAACTCTATTTCCATTTGATTCAAACCTTCAAATTCCAAAATCTCATCTTTTAAGTCCATTAAATTTTTAAATCTATGAAATTATAAATTAAATGGGACAATATAATCATTCAAACATTAATCCATCTATATTAATATAATGCACAACCATCCATCCATCTTTAAATATTTTATTAAAAAATAAAAAATTATAACCATTAAACCACTTAAATTATACATTTTACATCCTATGCAAATCCTAAATCCATATTTCTAGAGGCATGTTTTACGGGTTTCAACCATCACTATTATAAAATAAAAGTGTTTTTTTAACATTGAGTATCCCATGCAAATCCTAAATCCATATTTCTAGAGGCATGTTTTACGGGTTTCACCATCACTATTATAAAATAAAAGTGTGTTTTTTTAACATTAAGTTAAGTAGGAGTTAAGTACGTGTAAGGGGTTGATTTTCTTACTTTTTAATGTAATGCAAGTTCAAGAATTTAAATTTCATTATTACTGTCTTGACTTCTTCCAGCCCTCCATGGAGACCAAAATCGCTATTGATTGAGCTGTTCTGCTTCCCGTTTGCGAGGTGCACATTTTTTTCTGTCCGCCATAATGATGGAAAATTTCTTCGAAGACTACCATCTGCAAGAAGAAATTGGGAGAGGCAGCTTCGCGATTATTAACCGCTGTTTTAATAAACGTACAGAAGAAAGTCTGGCCTGTAAAACGGAATGGAAAGCTCGTCTCCGCGACTCCCTGGACATGGATTCCATCCGCAACGAGATCGGCATTTTGAGACATCTCGCCGGCCATCGTGGAATCGTTCAACTTCATGACGTTTACGAGGACGAGGAGTGCGTTCGCCTGGTGATGGAGCTCTGCTCCAGCGGAGATCTCTTGGATACAATTCTCCACAGGAAACAATTTTGTGAAGAAGAGGCGGCCGGAGTGTTGAGAAGAGTTATGGAGGCGGTGGATTTCTGCCACCGAAAGGGCGTTGCCCACCGAGACCTCAAACCTGATAACATTCTGTTTTCCTCCGATAATCTCATCAAACTCGCCGATTTCGGTCAGGCTTCCTTCTTTATTTCTGGTATGACATTATGCCCTTCGTTTCTGAAATTTTCCTTTGAGTTTATTCTGACCCAGCGTTTCTAAAAATTGGAAGAACGGAAATTTAAATCGCAGGAGAAAATATGAGCGGAATAGTGGGGACGCCGTATTACGTGGCGCCGGAGGTGCTGCAAGGGAAACAGTATGACGAGAAGGTGGATGTGTGGAGCGCTGGTGTCATTCTATACATTATGCTCTGTGGGACGACTCCCTTTAGTGGCAACACCCCGCAGCAAATATTCGAGGCGGTGCTGCGTGGGAGGCTTCGGTTTCCAAGCGATCCGTGGCAGACTATATCGCAACCTGCAAAGGATTTAATACGGCGGATGGTGTGCGGAGATGTGCAGAGAAGATTCCATGCCTATCAGGTTTTAGGTATGTCTTCAACCTACCTATTTATTTATTTATTGTAGACTATGCATGAATGAATTGGGGTTTGAGTGAGTGAGGTAGCGTGTGACAATGGAAGATATGGTTTGTGATGGCTGCAGAACATCCGTGGTTAAAAAGAGACGTCCAATGACAATGGGGATTAAAATACTGAACGAGGTCAGTATCAAAGTCGGAAGGAAAAGCATATTTGCATTAAATTGGAGGTAAAGTGCAAATGTGGAATGCTGAAGGAATGTTGGTGTGGTGTTCTTGAAAAGGGATAAAGCATGCCAAAGATTTTCAGGGTAGAGTGGAACGCAAAGAAACCATTACTGTTACTTGATCTTCACTTCGTTTATGCTTCATAGCAAACGACTGTTAGATGATCTTAGTGTATGATTCATAGTAAACGACTGTACATATAAGCAGACATGTATCACTACAAAATGAGGGATGAGAATTGTATTACTACTTTTATCACTCAGCTTAGTGAATAATATACAAAATTATATCCTAATTCTTTTTATATTGAAAACGTTTTATACAGATTTTGGCCTAGAGTTTCATTGTTAAAGTTGAAGATCTGTGTCTATGTCGATCCATTTCTCTCCATTTATCCATAGAGTATTTAATAGGCCCAAACTTAAAAAATAATAATTAATTACTTTAAATAGTCTATTTTTTTAAGTTAAAATTACTACTCATTAAAATATTTAATATTTGACTGGAGCCAATCCTGTCGACCTCTTATTTTTTCCTTGGCCTTCAGTTCTTTATCTTTTAAAATTCTTGTTGAAAGAATGATTACCTTTTAAAATATCTAAAATATAAAGATATAAGTTATTGATTGTGCAATTTGTGTTCCAAACATGGTGCGGGAGCATCCAGCTGTCACGAATCAATTCACTTTGGCAGCCAAACCAAGAACAGATAAGCATACAGTTGGATAATTATTTTTTTCTTTGTAAATAAGAAGTTAACGTGGAGCGTGAACAAGTTGGATAATTTTTTTTTTTTTTTTTTATAAATAAGAAGTTAATGTGGAGCGTGAAGGGGAGCAAAGGCTCCAAAGTAATTGGTATTCTATGCAATGCTTGCAGCAAGTTTTTTTTATAAAGTTTCGGAGGAAAGAATTTGGCATTTGTAGGGTTTCTTAAATGAAGTATCGGAGAAAAGAGACTAGCACTCTATGCAGTTTTTGCAAGAGGTTTGTTGTGAAAAACCTCAGACTAAGGAAATTGACACTCCGTGTAGTACTTGCAGGAGGTTTGTTGTTTTAAACCTCGAAAGAAGAAGATGGAAGAAGATTGTATTCTCAGGAGTACTTGCAGATATGAAGCTCTATAAAGAGCAACTATGTAAAGTTTGTAGCTGAAAATATAATGAAAACAATATTTTGTGTTTTTTATCATGGGTTATGTTATTATGTTTTTCTTCACAGCTTTTATGTGTGGTGGCATGAAGATGTCTGAGTAGCTAGGAGAGGTTGTTGTTAGATTGAATCCCTCTCCCCAACTGCATCATTATGGTATCAGAGCGAGAAGATCGTTGGGGTCGAGCTTTGTGAGCAGGAGCTCACATTTTTCTTACTACTCGATGAGTATGATGCGGGAGCATCCAACTGGCACGAACCAACCAAGAAAAGCAAAAACAGTTGGAGTATTTTTTTGGAAGGTTGGATAAGGATAAGCATACAGTTGGTAGCCAAGACCGATAAGCATATAGTTGGATAATTGCTTTTTATGTTTATAAATAAGAAGTTAATGTGGAGCGTGGAGGGGGAGCAAGGGAATCCAGAGTAATTGGCACTCTATGCAATGCTTGCAGGAGGTTTCTTCTATGAAGCCTCGGAGGAAGGAACTTGGCACTCGGTGCAGTGCTTGCAAGAGGTTTCTTCTATGAAGCCTCGAAGGAAGGAACTTGGCACTCGATGCAGTGTTTGCAGGAGGTTTCTTCTATGAAGCCTTAGAGGAAGGAACTTGGCACTCGGTGCGGTGCTTGCAAGGTTTCTTGTATGAAGCCTCAGATGAAGGAAATTGGCACTCGGTGCAATGCTTGCAAGAGGTTTGTTGTGTAAAACCTCGAAGGAGTTGGCACTCTATGCAGTGCTTGCAGGAGGTTTGAAATGTAAAACCTCGGATGAAAGGAGGTTGGTACTGTGAGGAGTGCTTGCAGATGTGTGACAATTATAGCTGTCATGGGACTGCTTTGGAAGAGCAATGAAGAGCAATGAAGACGTTGTGGCAACTTTGGTCACTTGTTGTAATGTGTTATTGTGGATGCTATAAAATATATATTAAGAAAAAAAATAATGTTGTGTGTTTACTATGTTTACTATGCATGTTATGTTATTATTTGTGTACATATTTGTGTGCATGTTGAAAGAAACAAATATCTGAATAGCTAGGAGCGATTGTTGTTCAATTAACCCCTTTCCGCCGCTACATCAAAAACATAATTATAAAAATAAAAATATTATTTCTTTGAATTGACATTGGTAGTGGATGAGATTTCCCTATTTTGTTTTATGATAAAAATGTTGATAGTAGTTTCTTAGCATTTTATGAACAAGTATAGCAGATTAAGGAAAACCTTAGAAACTCAAGAAATACAAATGTCCAAAGAAGAATAAACCGTAATATTTACATTAAAGTAGAAAAACCACGTCAGGCTACCGATTTTTTTTTTTTTTTTGGAAGGTGTGAAAGTCATGGGAATCATAATATAAGATATGGAAGCGTACCTGCCCTTATCACACTTAAAGAAAGTTGGTAATATTAATTGTCGACTTATCAAACACCTTGATAAGCGATGATTTATTTGATTTTTAAGGTTCTTTTAAAAACTTTCACGAGGTTGACTTCGTACGATTGGAGGAGGTTGATTATAAATTGTTTGTTTGTTTTTTTTTTTTTTTTTGTTTAGAGGGGGCAGGTGGAGAGAGGAAAGGGAGATTTTCGATTGGCTTGTAATTCCATTAAATAAATAAAACTTTTCATCCATTTACCTTGGTGCATTTGATACTGCAAATTGTATTTTTGAATTGCTTGTGTTTTGTGTTCCAGTATGCAGGTTCTAGGGAATTATTAGATATGTTGTAGCCGATAAGGAAGAACTGCGGCATGGACATTACGATTTCGCAAAATCCTTTGGATGGGAGGAGAAGGAATGCATCCAGGACAACCACCAACGATAGAGGATATTAGGGTTTTTCGAAATGCCATCTTATGAGAAAAACATCATTTGATAAACCATTGCAAATAAGACTTGGTGAACTTGTTCCAAACGGGAGTGCAGGCGGATTAATACGTGGAAGAGAGTTGTTATTCACTTGATGGCTAGACAGGAATAAAGAAATCGTACACAATAATATTATGCAACTTTAGCTCCAATTTACCACTGGGAATTGCTCTAACTGCATGACAGCCTAGGGTTGAACAATTGCTATTGAGATTGAATAATTGTAGTGGGATTGTACAATTTCCAAGATTGATCGATTTCTTCCTAGGATTGAATGATTGTAGCATAAGTCATACGATTTATAGTGTGTACAATTGTAGTGTGAATGGACTGTACGATTTTAGTATGGGTTGTATGATTTGGCCAAAGTTGAACGGTTTCCAGACTTGTACGATCTTGTGAGTTGTACGATTTACCTAGAGCTGAATTATTTCCAGGCTTGTACAGTTGCAGGGTGAATGGGTTGTATGATTGTAGTATGGGTTGTACGATTGACCCAGAGTTGAATGGTTTTTCAGCCTTGTACAATTTTGTGAGTTGAACAATTTTTAGGGTTGTATGATTGTTGTGCGCATTGGGTGATTTCCCTGAGTTGTACGATCCCAGTTCAAATTGTACGATTAGCATTTGGTTGTGTCATCTCCTAAATCTTTGAATAAGAAACTTTTTTCTTGATTGAGATTTCTTGGAAGTGTGGTAGTTGTTGTTGCATCATTTGGTATCAGAGCTAGAGGATCTTTGAGGAGCAAGGGTGATATGTATCCTAGGAGAAATTGTGCAATGAGGTATAGGAAGACCACGAGGGCCTCGAACTGCAGATTTGGTGGAGATGATGAGAGGAATCATTTATCATTTGGATGCATTGGAAACTACCCAAAGGAGGGGCACCCAAGTCGAAGATGTGAGTGACAGTGAAAAAGAGGAAGAAGGAGCAGACCACGCGGGAGTTCGCAATGAGAAATAAGAAGGAGACACTAGAAAAAGGTTGATCTAGGCAATTGCTAACATGGGAAGAAAGTTGAAGTTAGAAATCCCATCTTATGATGGAAATATAAACCCTGAGGAACTCATCAATTGGATTGTAGAGAAGGAAAAATACTTTGATTTTGAATCAATTGTAGATCTCAAGAAGGTAAAATTTACTTGTACAAAGTTGAAGGGCACGCGTCCTTGTGGTGGGACCATGTCCAAACTGAAAGGCAAAGAAAAGGAAAAGAGAAGATAAAGACATGGGAGAAAATGGTCACCAGGTTGAAGGCCAAATTCCTCCCATAAAATTACCAACTGGGCCTTTTTAGAAAGTTGCAGAATTTAAGACAAAAAGAAATGACTATGAAATATTACACATAAGGATTCTATAAGCTCATCGTTAGATGCAGCCATGTGGAAGGTGATGAGGAGAGGGTCTCAAAGTATATCAATAGATTGTGGTTGTCCATACAATATGAAGTCAACATGATAAATATGAGAATAGTAGAGGAAGCCTACCAATATGCCTTGAATGCTGAAGAGAAGTTGTTGCGATGACAACAAACTAATCAAAGAGGAAGAGGGCGGTCCTCATGAGGACGAGGGCAAGCTAGCGGTGGAAGAGGACAAAAAAACATGAAGAAGAAGCTAGTACTTCTCATAATGACTTTAGCCAGAATACCAGAGGAGGAGGAGATTTCTCAAGGGGAAGGGGTAGTTTTGGTAGGGGCAGAGATAGAGGATTCTCTGGAAGGTGTTTTAGGTGTGGCAAAGATGGTCATCAGAAATTTGAATTTCCAAATGCACAAGAAAGTGGTAGTAAAGGAAAGGAGATTAGGAATCATGTTGCAGTAGCAGATGAGGAAAGTGTTGCTTCCCTCAAACACGTAGAAGACCCAAAATAAGGAGAATATTTCATGATGAAAAAAGTTCTAAAACCAAAAAAGAGGGAATGTGAACCTGCTCAAAGGAGAAGTCTTTTTAAAACAATATGCAAATCAGAGAGTAAATATTGTAAAATTATTGTAGATAGTGGAAGTATGAATAACCTTGTATCCAATGAAATAGTAGAGAAGCTAGAGTTGAGTCGGATAGAACACCCTAGTCTGTACAAAGTCTCTTGGTTGCAAAAGGGGCACCAAAAGTTATTCTAGAATTCAAATATTACATCACATGCTACGAAATTTTTAAGATTTATATAGTCATACCAAACCCATTTAAAGGAGTAGTCCCTCGATTAGTTACTGTCGTGTGCAACTCCTCACTTACAGTTGCTATTATTTATCAAAGGGAAAACAAAAAATAGAAATTAGAGAATATGCTCTCTAAATATTCTTCGATTCCAGTCCTTGCCTCCGCTTTTTGACTTCTGTTCAAAATTTCAAACCTAGCTTTAAGCTCCTTATTTGTTTTGGAGTTTCAACTTCGATGTCTTGACTTCTTCCAACCCTCCATGGACACCAAGATCTCTTAGATACATTTCTCTATAGTAAATTATTGAGCTAAAAGGAGGTGGTGGGAGTGTTGAGAAGGGTGATGGAGGCGGTGGATTTTTGCCACTGAAAGGGCGTTGCTGACCAAGACCTCAAACCTGATAACATTCGGTTTTCCTCCTATAATCTCATCAAACTCACCGATTTTGGTCAATATTCCTCCTTTACTTATACTATGACATTATGCCTTTTGTATTTGAATTTTTTCTTTGAGTTTATTCTGGCCCAGCGTTTCTAAAAATTGGAAGAATGAAAATTTAAATCGTAGGAGAAAAGATGAGGAAAATAGTGGGGACGTCGTATTACGTGGCATTGGAGGTTATGCAAGGGAAAGAGTATGATGAGAAGGTGAATGTGTGGAGCGTGGGTGTCATTCTATACATTATGCTTAGTGGAATGACTCCCTTTAGTGGCAACACCCTACAACAAATATTCGAGGTGGTGTTGCGTGGGAGGCTTGGGTTTCCAAGAGATCCATGATAAACAATATCACAACCTGCAAAGGATTTAATATGACGAATGGTGTGTAGAGATGTGCAGAGAATATTTTGTGTCTCTCAGATTTTATGTATGTCTTCAACCTACCTATTTATCTATTGTAGACTATGCATGAATGAATTGGGGTTTGAGTGAGGTAGCATCTGACAATGGAAGACATGTTTGTGATGGTTGCAGAACATCCGTGGTTAAAAAAAGGTGTTCAATAACAATGGGGATAAAAATACTATCTACTTGGTTGGTTTTTACTGGACAAGGTTAGAATCAATGTCATAAGGAAATGTTAAACCCCAACATATTTGCATTAAATTGGAGGTAAAGGGCAAATGTGGAATGTTGAACGAATGCTAGTGTGTTCTTCTAGAAAAGGGATAAAGCATGCCAAATATTTTCAGGGTAGAGTGGAACATAAAGAAAATATTACTATTATAGGATCTTAGTGTATGTTTCATAGCAAACGACTATTTGCTTAGTGGATAATTGTAATCCAGTGGACATGTTACCCTATCGAGTTACACTCCTCTTGACTCAACGAGATCAACACCTCATTACAGGATAAACTCCATGGTCATTTTAGTAGGTCACGACATACATCCTAGTGGGTAATTGCCCCATAGCAGTCATTAACTAGCAACCACCCATAGTGGGTCATGCTCCAACATTTAATCATCGTCAATGAGTGCTACACCCATAGAGGGTTCAACTCCATATTCATGGTCGATTCATGATGTTTGGTCATACTGGTTTGCTACAACTTGTGCTGATTTAAACACCATGCTTTGAGCACCCTCTTTTTCATTCTTGATTGTTGACATTTGCTTATTCTCATTCTTCTTCTTCTCTCCTCTTCTTCCTTGTGCTTCTTATTTTATCTTGCACCCACCTCATTTTCATCTCATATAGTTCATGCAATGCTTAGTTAGTTTCATACATACCACATCATAATCATAAAATATCATCAAAAACTTAAATAAAGCAAACACTTAAAGCACCCACAGATCAACAAATCATAATAAAAGCAACTTAGTATTACTCAAAAAAAGAGATATACATAGATGTTTGATCAGTGTACCATATGCCAACCTTAATACACTCGACCAATCCCTAGGGATGCATTCCATAATAAAAAATTTGTAAGTCATCCCAATCCCTAGCCCTAGATCTATCTCTAGGAGCTTGTCTCCTCAACCCCACCTATTTGGGGTGGCCTCAGTAAAGATATACCCATGTACTAATAGACCATCCATGATTGATATTGTGTATTGTTGGATGACTATAGGAATGGAGGGAGTTTCACCCACTATCCCTTTGATACCTAGTAGTACATCATCTCATAAAAGATAGCCCTTTGAATGACCACCTCCAACCTCTCCCCTGCCATCTATAGTTTAAACTGTAGTAGACGAACCCTATTGCTAGCCTGGTTGATCCCAATGACAACCATACCGTCTACCCAAGCCCTCTAATGCTCTGCATCTAGATGGATCACCTCCCCTCAAAGACGATCGACCTATGCTCGAGCTACATCTCTCTCTATATATATAGTGTCCAAGGCACTCCACAATCCCTCGATCCTCTTGGACCTATCCTCTCAAAGTAGGTCCATCTCCCTCTATAGAGTCACCACCTATGCTCGTAGCACCTCTACCTCCCTCCTCAAGTCCCCCTAACTCGATGCCTCTCCTAATCTAGTTACTACTGATGTAGAGGTCTCTCCCACTCCTATGCTCGATAGTACCCCAACCACTATGGGGGCAACTCTAGTTGTCTCTACCTCCTCGGTCCCTATAGTGATAGTGGCCTACATCACTATCTTAACCCAAACCCATGCCTATCTCTACCTCAGGGCTACTTGACCCTGCTATCCCCTCTTTATGGCTCTACGAGAAACCTCTTAGAAAGCTCGTTGTATGTCGAGGCTCATCACCTGGTGTCTCTATATCGATACTAGAGGGGAGACCCTCTAGGGCGTGACTCCTCTATACCACCTTTGGTGTCCAAATGCCACTTCCATGTCATTCACCCTGGTGTAGGCCCAAAATGGCCACATCCTTAGAAAACATTGAAAATTTTATTCTAAGGCATGAAATCTCTATTCCGCTGAGGACATAGAGTATTTTGGAGTGGATCCGCAATGAGAGTTCTCCAATCCGCTCAACACTTAGTCTTTTTTTAGCTAAGTTTCCATTCCGCTCGGTGCCTAGTGTATTTGGCAGTGGATTCCAGGTGAGTCTCGATTTTGCAAAACTTTTGGGCGAAGATGATGTCAGCACGATAAAAAGTGTGGAATGGTGATCGTTGTTTGTTTTTGCATGCTCCAGCGACTAAGTGTCGACAAGTTTGATTCCGTTGAGTTCCAAGAGTATTCTAGTGTGGAATGGTGACATGAAGGCCGAAAACACTACAAAGAGTGCAAAATGGTGACATGAAAGACAAAAGCATTGTAAAAGGTGTGGAATGGTGACAAAGGACTATTTGCACTACTTCCAGTGTGGATTGGCGATTTCGCATTCCAACTAAGATAAAGATGATGTCAGCATACTTTTTTGTGTGGATTATGATTTGCTTTATGTTGTAGAAGAGAGAAAGAAGGCTAAGTAGCGGATTGACAATGGACTTCATTCTGCTCACTCCTCAGTGCATTTCACACCAAAATCTGATTTCGTAGAACCAAAGCTACTAAAGATGATATCAGCAATTAAAAAGTGTGGAATGGCATCTTGTTCCTTCCCCACTAGTTTTTAGAGCATTTTTGAAGTTTTAATCGACGTCGTTCACTAGAAAGCATCAACGATTGAGATGCTGCTGACATTGTTAAAGAATTTAAAGGCAGATTCTCATCGGATCAAAGAGCAGTCAATTGGAAGGCGAGAATATGAAGTGTCAAATTGTTTTCAAGATCAAGAACTAGAGTGGTTGCAGATATATAGTGGAATAAAGTTTCCAAGAATGATGAATGGATCAGATGCAGTTTCCAACTGCCTAAACTCCAACTACCATCAACAAACCAACAAGTTGTAGAGCTAGGCAGCCATGGCGGATTACTCACAGCATATTTTCCAGACTTCATCAGCCAATAAGATAATGCCAACAAATCTTTTTTTGAGCTGTAAAATTGTAATCTTTGTAATGTCTCCTCAATATCTTTCATTTTACAAACTATAAATAGAGGTTGAACCCTCATTTTTAAGGGTCGGCTCTAGTGTGTTTGCTTGCCCTACTGTAAATATTCTTTGTAAACTAATGGAAGGAGCATTACTCTTATTTTTTGACTCAAAAAATTTTTCTATTTTCTATATTTTTTGGCAAGAGGTTGAGTTTTTTAGTTATATTTATTTATCAATATAGTTTAGTTCTAGTTTATTGATTACTTGTTGTAATAGTAATTAAGAGAATAAATATATTATTTTTATATTTATTTTTTTTTTTTTAATTATATTTATTATTGGTCTATTATACTAATTTGGATTATCAATATTAGATATTGGAATTTCTTTTTGCAATATATCTATGTTTGTGCTTTAATGTATGAAGATTTCATGGGTTTGGGTGTTGTTAATCTTGAGTGATGGGACACTAGAAATAGTTTGTGGGAGATTTTTGTTGTAGTTGCCTATGTTGTTAGCCTATCCAACCACTATTTTGCATAATATCTCTAACCCTAAACCTTTTTCTAACCCTTTTATCAAAACCCTAATTGAGCTTTAATTGTGTCAACACCCTTTTAAGTTGACAAGGAACCAACCTACTCTGGAGGTTGGATTGAAGTTACCTTTGGTCCATCCAATGTTGAGTGTTGAGCTATGACTATCGGGTGCATGCCTAGATAGAAAATTGGAAGATAGATAGTCATAATGTCAAGTAAAACTTGATGTCAATTCGGTGCCCAATAGTTTTTGGCATGCCCGATGGGACCAGTTTACAAGAAACATGAAAACCCATCATATGATTTATTGTTTTATCTCTACCCAGAGGAATCAAGATTTGGTGAATTATCTTGACCTTGCTAAGTGGAGAATAGCAAATTCACCTAGTGACTCCTTGGTCTTTAAACCCAAAAAAAATTATCCCTGTAGACCATAGTTTTTTCATGTATACCAAGTCATTCAAAAGGAATAACCCTGACTCTTATTTCTATTGTGAGCTACCTTATAGAGGGTCTACTATTATAAGAAATTTGAATCAAGATTTTCATTCAGAAGAAGAGCCTCCTAAGGAAAACCCTATAGTTAATCCAACAACACCTCCAACAGGACCTACACCTGGAAACATGGCAAGAAATGTAGCCCCAAATTAGGAAATGCACCCCCAAATCAGCCTTTGCAGAAGTACCCTAGCTGGAACACAATTGGCCCCCTTAGACTAGCCCATATGCATGACATTCCTCAAGTTGTGTCTAAGGCTATTCCCACTTATGATGGATCTAGAAAAACTGCATATGAGCACTACCAAGATATTTTAAATCTAGCAGCAATCCACAATATAAAGAATGAAGATGTTATTGTGAGAATCCTAGCCCTATCCTTTAGAGGGAATATTTTACATTAGTTTAGGACTCTTGAAGATAATACCATCACCTCATGGGCAGCATTGGCTGAGCCTTTTGTGGAAGAATTTAATGAATCTATTGATCCTTTCTCCCTCCTTAATCAGTTCACATCTATGTAGAAACATCAACAAGAAACTATCTCAGATTTTAATTTGAGGTTTAGTAGAACCTGGAAGAGAATTCCCCCTATAGCTAGACCAGCTGCAAGCCTTGCTTACATGTATTATATCAGAGCTCTTGGATCAGATCTAGGCCTACAAACCCAACAATATAGGGTGGAAACATTTCCATAGGTTTATAATGCAGTTGTTCATGCAAAAAATGTCCTAATTAATGTGGGGAGATTACCTCCCAAAGTTATGCTACCTTACAATTTGGAAACCACTAATATCCAAAGTCAAACTAATGTTCCATATTATATGGACCCCCCTCCATTGTCATCCCCTTTCCCATAGATGACTCCCATTCCTCAGCCAAAAGCACCATCTACTGTAGTTCCTTTCCCTCCCCTTCCTTCTCAGACTCCTCAAGAGTTTTCTATCATCCTTGATATACATAATACTTTGAAAACTCTTAGCAACAAAATGAATTCAATGGAGAAGAGAGATATGGAGAGGTCTCAACAAAGGAGATTTCCTTATGTGAATAAATATCAAAGACCTGGTCCTAGCAATAGTATTGGGGTCAGAGTAAATGTAACTTATGAAGAGCCTGAGTGTTCTTCAGAGACAAGTCTAGTGAATATCTAGTGTTTGGTGTGTAATGATCCTCATGATTCATAATCTTGTGTTATGTACCAACACCATGTTCAACAAGCTATGGATCAAGCAGAAAGAAATCAAAAAGGAAGAGTGAACATGCTATGGCAACCTGACCAGATCATGGTTGGAAAAGAGCTTGATGAGGATGGCCCTATTGTTGTTATGACAAGGTCAGGCAAGAAAACATTGCAAGTAGATCCATAGAATATGGGTCAATTTTAGGTTCCTTCTTAGAGAAAGAATGACCCACCTCCCCAAAGTAGTGATACTTTCCCTATTCCCCAAGCCAAAGAAAAATAAAAGGCAGATATTTTTCCCAAGAGATTTGAGAAAGAAACTGAGGGAGACAGAATGAGGTCTAAGGATGAAGCTCAAGAGAGGCTTAGGTTCCCTTCTATTACCAAAATATAGAGAATAGAAGCCACTCAACAATATAAGAGAAAATATGGTGAGCTAGAAAGAAGGCCTGAGAGACCCACCTTGGCTAAGTCTGAATACAATATTGTGGAAGAAATGAAGAAGATACCATCAAAATCTAGTCTATATGATACTCTCTTCATCCTTGGCCAGATAGATCTGCTAAAATCTTCTCTCAACAAGTATCCATAGGATAAGTAGGCCACCACAATTCTTAGTATACCCTCTGAAAAGAAAGAAATGTCCCCTACTATTTTAAAGAATAAACCCCCTCCTTTTTATATCTCTCTAAGGATGGAAGGTTGGGTAGTCCAAAATTGTATGATTGACTCAGGAGCATCTACTACAGTTATGCCTAAAGTAGTCTGTGAGGATATGGGTATGGAGTATACCCGATCCTGTCCTGGAGTACTACAATTAGATGGAACACCTATGAAGATAGTGGGAGTGATAAAAGATGTCTTGATGAGGCTACATAGAGCCCCTGAGGTAACTATAGTACAAGAAATAGTAGTGGTGGACCTAGAGCCCTACTTTGGCTTATGCCTTTCAAGAGAGTTCACTACAAAGTTAGGTGGATGCATGTATATGGATTATTCCAACATGGTCATTCCCTTCAAAGGAAAGAGGATAAGGATAACACCTAAAAATCTTGTGTCTTACCACATTGAAAAAATTGAAGAGGACATGTGCAATCTCACCCCTCTTGAAGAATTTGAAATTGTGGATAAGTTTGAAGAGTTGGAAATTGAAGATGAATTACCTTTCAGAGAGGATTACAGCCAGTTTGGGATAGGTATGGGCACATACAATATTTCTATAGAATTAGAGAAGAAAGTTCCTACTATATATAATCAGTATCTAAGAGAAATAGAAGTATGGACCATGCACTTTGATGGTGCCAGATGTAGAAATGGTGTTGGTGTTGGTGTGGTATTATAGTCCCAATCAGAAGGGACAAAGAGTTTCACATATAGATTAACATGGTCATGCACTAATAATACTACAGAATATGAGGCTCTATGCCTTGGACTGATGCAAGCTAAAAACATGGGCATTAAGATCTTGAACATATATGGTGACTCTGAATTGATTGTCAATCAGGTAAGAGAAAGGTGCAACAGTAAGCACCATTACCTAAAAGTATATAGAAATAGGGTATGGGATTTGATGGAATCCTTTGATGCCCTAAACATAAAATTTATTCCCAGAGAAAAGAATACTTTGGTAGATTCCTTAGCAGTAAGGGGAGCTAACTTCAACCCTTCTATAGACATAGGAGTTAAGAAAGACAAGGGAATCAAAATGATTTTTAGGCCTGCAGTGCTAGATAAGCAGATTTTCTGGTAGGTATTTGAAAGTGATGAACAAATCATTGATTTTCTAGTGAGAGAAGCCTATCTATCCACTATTCAAGAGGAAAATCTAGAGGAAATTGATCAACAGGATGTCATTCAACTTAAGAAAAATCACATACCTAGAGGTTTGGTTACTCTAGAGAGCCTGTTTGACAATGAAGATAGGAAAAAGATCAGATCCATGGAAGTCAATGAGAAAATTTATAAAGAAGTTGAAGTTGGAACTAAAAAGAAGCTCAAGGTTGGAATCCGATGTTCTCCAGAGGAAGAAGAGGATATCAAGGCTTTATGCCTAAAGTACCAAGACATTGTAGCTTGGTCATATGAAGACCTCAAAGTATATGACAAGAAGGTTATCCAACACACCATTGAGCTAGAGCCTAATGCAAAGCCTTTTAGGTAGAAGCAAAGGCCTATAAATCCAAGGATCAAAGCCATAATGAGAGAAGAGCTCTTGAAGTTGCTAAAGGCTAAGATCATTTATCCAATTAAACATTCAACCTGGGTAGCCAACTTGGTACCTGTGAGGAAAAAAGAATGGTGATATTCGCTTGTGTGTGGATTTCAGAAATCTTAACCAAGCATCACTTAAGGATCACTACCCCCTTCCATAGATTGATCAAATATTACAGATAGTGGTAGGGGCAGAAAGGTTCTCACTATTGGATGGCTTCTCTAGATATAACCAAATTTGGGTGAAGAATGAAGATCAGTATAAAATAACATTCACCACAAAATGGGGCACATTTGCCTACCAAAGAATACCTTTTGGGCTATCCAATGCGGGAGCCACATTTTAGAGAGCCATGGACTATGCCTTTGGGGAACTGATTAACAAGGTCATTCTGATCTACTTGGATGACATGACTGTGTTTTCCCACAACAAGCAAGACCACTTAGCACACCTAGAACAAGTCTTCCATAAGTGTAGAGAATTTGGCATCTCCCTCAATCCTAAGAAGTCTTTCTTTGCAGTTCATGAGGGAAAGTTGCTAGGTCATGTGGTCTCCAAAGAAGGTATGGCCATTGATCCAGATAGGATCAAATCCATTCTTGCTCTTCCACTGCCTATGAACAAGAAAGCCTTGCAGTCTTTCTTTGGTTAGATAAACTTTGTTAGAAAATTCATCTCTGACTTTGCTCAGAAGGTGAAGCCTATATCAGAAATGTTGAAGAAAAATGCAGATTTCAAATGGACTGAGGTAAGAAAGCAAGCCTTCAAAATCATCAAGCAATCCATTGCTACAACTCCAGTGCTAGTAAATCCAAATTTCAGCAAAGACTTTATTCTTTACGCTTATGGAGTTGAGGAAAGCTATGCATCAGTGCTCACCCAGAAGAATGATGAAGGAGAGGAGCACCCCATATTATTTTGGAGCCAGACTCTTCATGAGTACCAGGTTAAGTATAATTTCATTGAGAAACAAGTATTTTTTGTAATGAAATCATTGAAAAAATTTAGGTAATATTTGGTTCAAAGCAAGACCCTAGTTTATGTTGTTCATCCGGATGTAAGAAGCTTTATTCTACAAGGTGAACTAGGAGATAAGAGAGCTGGTTGGATCACTAAAATCTAGGAATATGATGTGGAAATCCATCCTACCAAGCTGGTAAGAGGTAGAGCCCTATGCCAAGGTCTAACAGAAGCAACAATTTTAGTAGAAGTGATAGCTTGTCAAGCAATAGAAGATGATCAAATTGAAGAGTTAACAATAGATGAATCAGACTGGGTAGATCAGATGACTAAGTACTTTCAAACTAGGGTATGCCCTCCTGATATTAATGCATCACAGAGAAGAAGATATAGACTTCAGGCTTTGAAGTATGTCTTATTACCAGAAGGTCTATACAAAAGGAACCTTGATGGAGTTCTCCTTAGGTGCTTAAAATATGATCAACAACAAAAGGTCATAGAGGAGTTCCATGGAGGACTATCTAGAGGACATTTCTCAAGTAGAGTTATAGCTTTGAAAATTATTAGAGCAGGCTATTATTGGCCTACCATATTTTCTGACACCTTCAAAGTCACTAGAGCCTATGATAAATGCCAATGACATGTAGGGAGGACAAGGAATGCTTCATTCCCCCTTAAGCCAATTCAAGTGGAAGAACCCTTTCAGCAATGGGGTTTGGACTTCATAGGAATTATCAACCCACATTCTTCAGTTGAGCACAAGTACATTCTAACTACTACAGACTACCTCACCATATGGGTAGAAGCTATTCCTACAAAGAAATCAGACCAAGAAGTGGTGATAAATTTCATGGAAAGCTTGATTTCAAGGTTTGGTGTTCCAGAAGCCTTGGTGAGTGATAATGGACCAACATTCATAGGAGCCAAATATATTGAGTTTTCCAGTAAGTATGGCATCACCATTAAGAATACTTCAAATTACTACCCCCAAGGAAATGGACTTGTAGAGTCTACTAACAAAAACCTGTTAAGGATTTTGAGAAGATCACTAGAGGGTAATAAGAGAAGTTGGCACCTAATGCTGGAGCAAGCTTTGTGGGTAGACATAATTACTATTAAGAAGTCCATCAAGACTTCTCCTTATGCCTTAGTGTATGGCAAGGAGGTAGTGTTACCTATCCATTTGGAGATTCTAGCACTCAAGTTGATAAACACAGAAGAGGAATCTGAAGAAAATCTAGTGGAAACAAGGCTGACACACCTACTGTAGTTAGAAGAGAAGAGAACTCAGGCATATGAGGACTTTCAAAAGCATTCAGTTGACATCAAGGTATGGTTTGACAAGAAGGTAAGGTTCAGGAAATTCTAGGTTGGAGACTCTATACTCAGATGGAATGTTGAAAGAGCTAAACCAGGACATCATCAAAAGTTTGACTCCTTCTGGGATGGCCCTTTCAAGATAGTAGAGGTTAAAGAGACCAATGTTTTCTAGCTTGAAGATCTTGAGGGAAACATACAACCGATTCTGGTCAATGGTTTTCACCTTAAACTCTATTTTGATTGAAATATAGCTCATTGTAACATATGTACATACTTTGTATCATATTATTTTTTGCATTTTATATCAAGTTTTGTTTTGATAAAATGTTGTATAAAAAATAAAAATATATATAAAAGAAAATAAAAGTTGCAAAATAAGCTAAGTGTTCCCAAGGATGCAACAAGTTTCCATTCCGCACTCAAATGTACTAAGGAAGCAATGGAATGATGGGTGAGCTCCAATCCACACTCAAATGAACTAAAAAACCAGTGGAATGCTGCATGCATCATATTCCATGCTTAAAAAGACTAAGGTGGTAGTAGAATAATGAAGGTTTCTAATCCACCAATTTTCAAGTCTACTTTTGAGTGGAATAAATGAATGTTCCAATCTGCCACTTTATAAAAGGGTAAATTTTCATAAATTAATGCTCAAATTTTCCCACACCACTCCAAAAAAAGGAAAAAAACAAAGCGACGTAGCTGGAGTATGGAAGATGTACGAATTTTGATCAATCAGAAATTATAATGGCACCTCTAAGCCACCAAAAGGAATGAGTTTAATTTGAAAAGCGTGCCAATGGGCAGTTCACGTAGTCATCGCATTAATGGTGGAGGGTGTGCATGCATGGGAAATTAAAAGTGCTAAAAATATAGAATACATTCATTCGACAAAGAGAAGACATAAGAGCGAAAGAATAGAACGATGAGCATTATCTATAAATTCCAAAGAGAACATTTTAAAAAATTGCTTGCAAAAATGGCTCTCGAAGACACCCAAGAAGCTGAATTATGATGAAAGAGATAGTGGGGCACTATATAGAAAAATAAAAAGTTATGGTAGACACTGAGCTAGTCCTCATAGAGAGAATGAAGCTTAGAAGGAATATCAACAATAGATACAAGAAAGGAGTAGCTCTATCAACCCAAGGTAGATGTGTCATTCTCTCCTTCTTGTATTTTTATATTTGTGATTCAGTTCATCCTTGTCCAGAGTTGATAGTGGCTATCATCAAATTTTATGACCCAAGGGAAAAAGTAGTAAAAACCACTAGTGGTAAAACCCTATTTAGTATCACTACCAAAGACTATCACAATTTTTTTGCCCTAGGAGCAAAACCACCCGTAAGGCCAAAAGAGTTCAAAATGACCAACCAAGTTGGGTATTACTCTTTGCAGAAGTGAGCTCATGATGGTGAGCCTTTCAGAAAATGGGTCTATAATCAATTCAAAGACATTAAACCCAAGAAAGGATTGCCCAAAACCCTAATTTCCATTGAGCGGTTTGTCCACCCAGAGCTTTATTCAATGTTAGCCTGTATGGAGGGTTTGGATTATGATAGAATGGTGAACGATTGGAAAATAGCCATTGCATACTACATTTCCAATGAAAGAATGTATGATGAGGATGTAGAAAATAAGGGTATTAGGGTTATCTTATTTGATTGGCCAACTTTCCTTGCTCAGAGAATACATGAGCAATTAGTGAGAATGAAAAGGAGTTCTGACACACCCTATTTCTGGCATTGCTCAAGTTTGGTTTGGATGTTCTTCATTGCTGTGAGGCATATGATGCCCTGGATTTTGGTCAAAGAAAAGAATGACCAGGGGGACCCCATTCCTGTTTACTATTGGACTTCTCATCTGAGGAGCACTGAGTCTGTGTATAAATTTAACTTGGAATTTTTAGGGCCAACATTGAAGATAATGTATGGGGAATGCCCTAGGCTACCACCTCTAGCCAAGAAATTGTTAAGAACAGAAGGTGTCGAGGAAGGATATTGGTACCTCCTAATAGAAGGCACAATCATTAGACTGTATGGCTTCACTGGTAAGCCTTTTCTGCTACCCCATTTTGTTACAGATAGGTTATTCACCTTAGAATATTTGAGGTAAGAAGAATTTATAAATTTGAACTATGGTTCTGGGAGGAAAAGGAGGTGTTTGTTGACTTACCGTAATGTTGATGATATAACCATTACCAAGAAGTGGCAAGGTGAACAAATCGACCAATATCTTGATAGGTTGGGCCTGTTTTACATTCCCTAAAGATGGAGTTATGACCCGGATGATGTATTCCACAAGAGGAACATAGCCCTGAATGGAGAAAAGGCCTATAAATTTGAGAAAAAACCTAGGCCTCATTTTGAATAGGGTAGAAATAATAAGGAAAATGCTCTTTTGGAGTGGAATGTTTCCAATATGGAACAACTTCCTCCATGGTTAGACTTCTATGAGCAAATTGTTGATTTTGATCCAGACAATAATGCAAAACATCGGTTGCAGGAGTCTACCATCAAAGAAGTTGAGAACAAAATAGATAAGAAAGAAGACCCTCAATCTCAAGAATCTACTGGCAATGAGGCAGAAGGTAAGAAGAAATGGAATGAAGCCAAGATATCAGACTGGTGGAGGATGAGAGTTGAAATTGGTAAAGAGAAATCCAAGTTTGGATTGAAAATTGATGATGAATTTTTTGATAAATATGACAAGAATGTCACAACTTGGAAAGCAAAAGACCCAAGGAATATAGTGCTAATCTATAAGAAGTCACAAATAGGGTCAGATTCCCCATCCTCACCCTCACAAGAAGAATCTCAAGAAGAAGAAGTTGATACTCCATTGACTATTGCTGAAGTTTTGAAGACATTTCAGCCTTCAACTGAACAAATAGAGAAATTTCCAAAAGGGGCACAGTTAATGAGTAAGATGCATTATTCTGATGAGAGGGCTATTAGTACACCAATCATTCAGACAGCAAGTAGGCCCAAATGCCTAGCCCTGGGTGGACAGCCCCTGCTACAGAGATAGACTGGAATCAGAAGGATAAGGACTTTGTGTTCACACCTGTAAGTTTCACCACTACAATGATAGTAGAGTTAAATCCTATTGTTGAAGAAACATTGTAGGAAGAACCAGTACAGGAAGGATTGTCTGAAGAAGACATAGAAAATGAGAAATCAACAACCTTGCAAGTCTTTAAGAGAAAGGCCAAAAGGGCACCAGAAAGAGCTAAGAAGGAGATTTCTAAGAAACAAAAGTTGGATAAGGAGAAAATTATTAAGGAAACCCCTATTTCAGTTGCAAAAGAATTGATACAACAAATGCAACAACAAAGTGAAGAGACAGCTCCAGAACACCCTACATCAGTAGGTGAAGGTATGGTCTCTAACCCCTCTTCTCCTCCTCCTCCTTTAGATTCCCAAAGAAATCTCCCTCCCTTTCTGAGCAAGAGATTATAACAAAGGTGCCTTCTCCCCCTCATAGTTCACCCCCTATTTCACTAGTCAATACTGAGGGCCAAATCAACCCATCTCCTCCAAGGTCACCTCAAATTCCTTCTTCATCATCTAAAATTCCCTCTTCATCATCTCCCATAATTCCATCCTTGCCATTGCAACCACCTCCATCATCTGAGAAACAAACTATTTTAAGCACACCCACTCACCCTTCTATGAGTTTTGCTTCAGTTTCCATGAGTCTGCCAATTGCAATAGTAGTAGTGGTCATAGATTCCACTATAGTCACTTCTACCAAGCCATTATCAACTGTTGATTCTACTCTTTCATACCTTATAACCTCTTCTCCTCCTCCTATGAGTTATCCTACCCAAGCAATTTTGCAAAAGGAGAAGGAAGCTACACAAAAAATTCAATATTTTTGGGTAGAGAAGCTATCCAAACCTTCCAAGAGGATGGCCACGAAGAGGAGAAGCATGTTTGTTGATCTAGTTTCAAGGAAAAGAACATCTAGATCCATGATTCCTCTTGTGAGTAAGCCTAAAACTGATATGACTGCTCAAGACTATCATCTAGAGGAATATACAGAAGATATTGAGTAGCTGCCTACAGAAGATGAATTGGTCATGGCAAAAGCTCACTTGGACACTTTTTATGTCAAAACTGATATATACAAAGAAAATGTGGACAAGTTGGAGAGAAAAATAGAAAAGCTTCAAAAGACCATTGATAATAAAAAACAAGTGGAGAAGGCTCTAAAAAAGGAAGTAAAGAACTGACAAGATAAATTTCAAGAGGCTAATAAGCTCAAGGAGCAAATAGAGGAACAAAAAAGAAAAATGAAGAACAAGCTAAGGAGATACAGAGCTTGAAGCAACAACTTCAAATTGAAAAGGCTAAGTCTTCAGGTTTCTCTAAAGCTGGGCTAAAGAAAGTGAGGAAAGAATTGCTCTCTAAAGTTCTAGAAAAATGCTTAGAGCTACAACCTATTATTGATTATATGGATGATGCTAGCCACCTGCTCCAAAATATTCAGAAGGATCTAGATAGTTTCACTGGAGAGCTACAACCCATGGTGATTTCGATTGAGCAAATTTACAAACTGGTAGATAGCAGGCTCAGTGACTCTGCTAAGCCTATTCCTAACAAGGAGTGGAATATTACTAGAATTGCTGCCAGAGTTGTGGTGAAGAAGCACAGAGCCCTCCAAAAGGCTTGGCTATTGTTTGACAAAGTTGAAAATATGATCAGGGATGTAGTGGATATAAATAAGGAAATGATTCAGAATGGTTTCAGAGGTCTATGGATGGAAGATAACTCTTTGTTATCAGTAGAAGAGATTAAGAAGAGTACTGATGAGAGCTTGCAAGATGAGTCTGAGATTGATGCTCTAGAAGAGCCAATTGACCAGGAGTAGGCTTCACAGATAATTATTGATTTTACCAGGCTCAGAGATCTAATGGAAGACTTGGTAAACAAAGGAAGTGCTGCAAACTATGAGGACATTGGTGAGCTAGAGTACATTCATAAGTAGCTAAAGGAAAATTCCAACTCCTCGAAAGCAGTTTGGAAACAGACCCTGCAAACCCCGAAGCTAATGGTGTAGTTGTTTGGTAAATATGCAAAAGAGGAAAATAAAGAGCAAAGTTCACCTGAGGAAGAAGTTGAGCAAGAGCAAGAAGATAATGCTGAAGAAGAGGCTCAACAAGAGGGTGAAGAACCAGATAGAGCTACTACGGACCCAGAAGAGGCACAAGCTTAGCAATTTTTGTTTTGTACATATGTAGTCATGTAGAAGTTTTGTATTTTGTTTGATTCATTTTTACTCTGACATTGTCAGAAGGAAATAATAAAAGCATGAGGTCAGAGAGATGTAGAGAACAACAATTTTGTGTGAAGGCATTCATATCATTTGTTGTGAAAAGGCTTTATAAGGAGAGCATAGTTATATTTTTGCTAAAGCATTGGAGCAGTTTTGAAGGAGTGACAGAGATATCTTTGTTTCCAATATGGTCTCGATATGAACATTTATCCTCTAAGATGTCCATAAAGTTTTCAGAGGGTAGTGTTCATATGGAAATTATTCTTTGAAGCATTATTTTTGAAGATAAGCATTTTTTGACTCCTGATGCCCAATGGATAAGACTCTGAGTTTGATGGCTTTGCGAGAAAATCCACCCAGGAGGTGCCAGAATGTAGGCCCAAAATGGCCACATCCTTAGAAAATATTGAAAATTTTATTCTAAGGCATGGAAATATCTATTCTACATTTTCCAATCCGCTCAACACTTAGTATTTTTCAAGCTAAAGTTTCATTCCACTTGATGCCTTGTGTATTTGGCAGCGGATTCCAAGCGAGTCTCTATTTCACAAAAATTTTAAGTAAAGATGATGTCAATACAATAAAAAGTGTGGAATGGCGATTGTTGTTTTTTTGCATGCTCCAATGACTAAGTGTCGACAAGTTTGATTCCATTGAGTTCCAAGAGTATTCTAGTGCAAAATGGAATAAGCTCATAAAATTCAAAAGTGTGGAATGGTGACATGAAAGACAAAAGCATTGTAAAAGGTGCGGAATGATGACAAAGGACTATTTGCACTACTTCTAGTGTGGATTGGTGATTCCGCATTCCAACTAAGATAAAGATGATATCAACATACTTTTTATGTGGATTACAATTTTCTTTACGCTGTAGAAGAGAGAAAGAAGGCTAAGTAACGGATTGACAACGGACTTCATTCTGCTCACTCCTCAGTGTATTTCACACCAGAATCTGATTTTGTAGAACCAAAGCTACTAAAGATGATATCAACATTTAAAAAGTGTGGAATGATGTCTTGTTCCTTCCCCACTAGTTTGTAGAGCATTTTTGAAGGTTTAATCATCACCATTCACTAAAAAGCATCAACGAATAAGATTTTACTGACATTATCGAAGCATTTAAAGGTAGATTCTCACTAGATCAGAGAGCAATCAGTTGGAAGGTGGGAAGATGAAGCGTCGAAGGGTTTTCAAGATCAAGAACCAGAGTAGTTGTAGATCTACGGTGGAACAAAGTTTCAAAGAATGATGAATGGATCAGATGTAGTTTCTAATCACCTGAACTCCAACTACCATCAACGAACCAACAAGTTGTAGAGCTAGGTTGCCATGGTAGATTACTCACAGTGGATTTCCTAGACTTCACCAGCCAATGAGATAATGCCAACAAATCTCTCTGTTGAGCTATAAAATTGTAATCTTTGTAATGTCTCCTCAATATATTTCATTTTGTAAAACTATAAATAGAGGTTGAACCCTCATTTTTAAGGGTCGGCTCTAGTATGTTTGCTTGCCCTACTATAAATATTCTTTGCAAACTAATGGAAGGAGCATTACTCTAATTTTTGACTCAAGAATGTGTTATCTTTGCTATCTTTTGTGCAAGAGGTTCAAAGTTGTGAGTTGCATTTCTATCAATACTTTAGTGGTTAGTTCATTCCAGTTTATTGGATTACTAGTTGTGAGAGTAATTGAAATCTGTTCATAGTTAGATCTATGTTGTTAGGAAGTTTATTTCTATTAAATCTGATTATTGGTCTATTCTACTAAATTGGATTATCAATATTAGATATTGGAATTGCTTTCTACAACATATCTCTATTTTGTGCTATAATGTATGAAGATTTCATGGGTTTGGGTGTTATTAATTTTGAGTGATGGGACATTGGAAATAGTTTGTGGGAGATTTTTGTTGTAGTTGCCTATGTTGTTAGCCTATCTAACCACTATTTTGTATAATCTCTCTAACCCTAAACCTTTTTCTAACCCTTTTCTCAAAACCCTAATTGAGCTTTAATTGTGTCAACACCCTTTTAAGTTGACAAGGAACCAACCTACTCTAGAGGTTGGATTGAAGTTACCTTTGGTCCATCCAATGTTGAGTGTTGAGCTGTGACTATCGGGTGCATGCCTGGATAGAAAATTGGAAGATAGACAGTCATAGTGTCAAGTAAAACTTGATGTCAATTCGGTGCCCAACACCTGGGATCCATGTAATTAGGATCGTCCAAGTCCTCCTCCACCCACCTACCCAGATTAGGATCTCTTTTGAATTTGGTTGGGTCTTGGTACACCCTCTTGTACTAGTAGTCTCCTAAGTTTAATATCCCCTGTAAGATCCCAAACTACCGTAGGACTATAAAATCATAAGATATCTGGCTTCCCTCTCTCTATGGTCAACTATCTTATCCTCCTTACCCTTGCCAACTCCTCCCTATCATCAACCCATACTAGGTGTATATGCTAGGGATGCCATATAATCCAAGTCTCCCTCAGGTCATCTACCACCCACCTTGCTAGTGGTAAGTTTTTGGTATAGGTTCTCTAGACCCACTCCAACAAGCTAGACCACTTATATGCAGTTGGTCACTCTAGGATGGGCAATGGTCCTAGTAGTGCATCTGGTATTTGCACCACTATATGCTCCTATATCCATACCTAGAGCAACATCGTATAGACCATCCCTGTATGTTGCTTGTACACTATATTGTACAATGTCTTGTATAAGCGGACCAGCATATATGGGTCCCATGCAAACTATACCTTCTATTCTGTTGTGACATCATTCACAATGACCCCAAAATTGGGGACCCACTTGAAAATTTAAAATTTTATTTCCAAATCATTGCTTGAAATTCATTTTTCGCAGTTACCATCATAAAAATATCAGTTCTCAAAATGGTGTCATAGCAATGTGCATTATCAAAAGGGTTGGTTTCCATTTGGATAGTAAAAAATACACCGCTGAATTCACCATGTGCTCACCAAGTCTCTTTCATATGTTTCCAAAGTCATTTTGAGTAAATTTTGATGTTCATGTATTTGTTTATGGTTATGTTTTAGGGTTTGTTATTTTTGTTTATAATGTGGTGTTTATTGGTTAGGTATCATGTGTTATGTGTTTTATTTATCATTTTGTTTTATGTTAGTTTGAATGTGGTATTTTTTTGTTAGGTTATTCATCCATCTGATGATGAGCATGCATAAGCTTTTTACATACTATTTTATAAATGTTTTGTCATCAGATTTTTCTCATTACCTAAGGGTTTCCTAATGTCCTTGTGTTGTTGTGTTGTGATTGATTAAATTCATCATGTTTTATGTGGTTTATATTATGTTGTGTCATAATATAATGTGTTTTGTAGGTTTAATTCTTTTTAGATTATTTTGTTAGTGTATGGTGTTATGTATATGTTTGTTCGTATTCTATGTTTAGTTATGTCATGTTTTAAATTAATTAAATTATAAAGTTTTATAATTTTATATATTTAAAATTGTTCATTGTTTTAAATTAATTAAATTATAAAGTTTTATAACTTTATAATTTAATATAGTTAGAATGGTTATGTTATAAATAAATTAATTAAATTATAAATTTTTATAACTTTATAATTTAATTATATTTAATAATGTTATTTCATAAATGTTTTATATTCTAATTAAATTTGTCGGGTGTGCAGGATTATTAAAGTATATTGAAAAAGGCTTTATTGATATTAGGGTTTCAAGAATTCATTTTTTTTTTTAAACGGATGGAACGAAGTAAACTAATCAAGAGGAACGAATTTCTCAAGTTATAAATGGAGAATTAGAAACCAAAGAGAGGGTCGGACATTTTTGCAGAGAATGAGAGAATGAAATTTGAAGAAGAAAAAGAAAGGAAAAAGGAGCTACAGAGAATTGGAAATTATAGAGAAACGGATTCTATTGTAAGATCTTTGATTATATCAAAATATTTTAGGGATTCAAATAAGCATCATTTTGGTATTTGAATTATAATTAAAATGTTTGGTATAGTTTTCAATAATTAAAAATTCCACTGAAGATTGCATCATATCATTGTTCTATTGTGTGAATACTGGTGGGCAATGATTTGGTTTAAGTCTTTGTGATTATTTTTGTCTGTAGCATTTGTCTGAGATAGAATAATATTTCTTATTTATAGAAATTTTGATTATATTTTATTTCATATTCAATTATGTTTGCTTAGCCTAGTTCAATTTCATAAGAATTAAACCTTACACTAGGTTATCAATAATTTATTTAAATATTAAATTGTTTTAATATTTAAATAAATGAATATATAAAAGATAAATGAGTACTCTGGTTTCAACTTTGATTTAATAAAGTTGAGAATTAGAGTTGATATATTTTATTGAAATTTGTTTGGATTCCATGCTTCAAATACCGTTTTATTTATTTACGATCCAAACTCTACATTGAGATGATTATATTTGTTATTAAATATTTTATTCCATAAATATTTAATAAGCAAATAATATGAGTAAACATATTTATGAACTTGATTTTCAAAGTATAAAATTCACATTTCATAGATCATTTTTATATTAAAACCCTATGGATTATAATTATAAGATTTGAAAACCTTACAATTTTAGGGTTAAACATTATTACTTTATTTCATTTTCCAAATATGTTAATGTTGATTTTATATTTGGGATGAATAAAATATTTTATACATAAGTATTCCAGTTCTAGCTTTGATTTAATAAGGTTGAGAATTAGAAATGATTTATGTTATTAAAGTTTGTTTGGATTTCATGTTTTAAGTATAATTTCTTTATGCACAAATCCAAACATTACATTGGAAGATTATGTTGGTTATTAAATATTTGATTTTATAAATATTTAATAAACAAATATAATAAGGAAGTACATTTATAAACTTGATTTTAAATCATAGAACTCATAGTTCATAAATAATATTTATAGCAAACCCTATGAATTTATGATTAATAAGGATTTTTTTTTTTTGGTAATTATTATAGTAGATTAAAAAAGGGTTTTTATAGAGGATCCCAAAACCTTATGTACAAAATCAGCCTTGCATCATGCCTCCTGGCTTTATGTATAAGCCTATTACAGAAATCGTAACCCCTAAAAAAACCTGATTACATAAGCAATGGGCCTAGGGCATCAATCCCTTGAAACTGAACACCAAAACAGAAATCCCGCCCAGCGGTAACAGTAAGCATGAAACAATCCCTCTCAGCGGGAAACAAACAAATAAGAAAGAAAGTAGTTTTGGAGATCCCGCCCAACGGGGGAGTAGCCAAAAACCACCATCGAGAAGATCCCACCCAGCAGAAAGCAAAGAAAAACCGTTACAATAAAATCCCGCCTCGCGGGAAGCAGTCAAAACCACCACAAACAGTCCCGCCTAGCGGGAAGCAACAGGGAAATCCCGCCATCCGGGAAACCAGCAGAAAAGAAAGGATCTCGCCTCGCGGGAAAACTAGCGGATTTGGTGGATCCCGCCCTGTGGAGAAACCATCCCACCCACCGGGAAAACATTTCGTTTAGCGAGAGCCATCCTGCAGGAAGCCGACAGCCAGCACAGAGAGGATCCAGCCCATCAGCAAGTGACCAGAGAGTTGCACCACAAGGAACCCGCCCTGGGAAAATAGAAGAGGATCCCAGCAGCAAGGACCAAGAATCTCGTCCAAGCACAGAGCCCGTCGAGGATTCACAAGAAAAAGGGGGAAGTTGTCCAAACCCTAAACCATCACCTCCACCGCATCGAGAAACGCAGGGGACCAGATCCTCACGAATAACCTGCAAAAAACCCCAGGGGGAAGCCTGAGGGAAAAAGGGAAGGGATCCCCAACCAAACAGGGATCCCTGGGAAGCACCGATCCGAAAAAACAACCAAGGAAACCCTAGCCGGCCGGGAGGGGCACAGATAGTGGAGAAGGATCTCCCCCCGGAGATCATCTGCAAACAACCACTCCCCGAGAGGGATGACCTGGGTTGAGCCAGGGACTAGGCAGGAACCAGGAGCCATGGTAGGGGGAGCAGGGGAGGGACCAGAGCCCTCCCCTCTCTACTTTCTTCCCTCACCATGGATCGATTAATAAGGTTTTTAAAACCTTATAATTTGGGGGTTAAACATTTTTATTTTATTCGTTTTCTCAAATATTTTAATGTTGATTTTATATTTGAGATGAATAAATCCTATTCATTGATTAGACTTTAGTTTTTAAAGGTGAATATTTATAATCAAGGTTTATATCATTATTTTGAAATTTCACATACTTTAATTTTTTAAGGTAATTGAAATTTCATATTAATTAAAATGCTAAGGCAAATTGTTATTTCAAATTAGTTTTGAAAGCATTTTAATCAATGGTATTGTTAAGTTTGCATCAATAGATCTTAATCATAAGGCAGATTTACTTTATCATTTGGATAATAGAATTTGGTGAAAAGCATGTTATACATGATAAAATTTGAAATCATTTACCTAGTTTCCCAGGCCCCTTGTTAACAACACTTGCAAACCAAATGAGTTATTCGAGTATTTCTTATACATATACGTAAGATATATTGAAACTCAAAATAAGAACCTTCCAGATATATACTATTCTTTGCAAGAGAGAACTTAACGTTCTAAGTTGTTTAGTGGTTTTGTGACTTGACAAAATCGTACCTCAAGATAGTCTCACATATCTGCCACTACACCCACAATCATCCATGGCAAATACTGCCTACTAGTATAGCACATTAGAAATATTACCACCACCCTGCAGAGCACGATCATCAATGGTTCAATTCCATATCAACTCATCAACTCTTTAACTAATAAGGTGCTCCCTCGCACCTGGTGGTTCCAACTCCCGAAAGTTGTTGTAATATCATTGGCCACACTCAAGCTCTGTAAATTGCTCTCCCCTTTATGGGCATGCATAAGATACGTCACACATCCTCTAGTATGATGGCCATCTCCACTGTCGATAACCAAAAAATTGATGACTCTAGATACAACCTCTCTGCTAGCACTGCCAACAACGCTCTGTATGCCTCCACTCGAGGCATTCTAGCTAGGTGGTCTAACACCACCACACCCAATGTGTCCCTCTCTGCCTGCCCCAGTTTGCAAAGCTTCACCTTTGAGGAGCCAGGTCACCACTCACGACTCTCGAGTACACAAAGTTGCATCCACATAAATAACATAAAAATTTAATAACTATCATTGCAAAATAAAAAATAATAATAAAAAAAATATACATATTAATTAATTTGTGTAATCGCTTACTTGCATATTTCTCTCTCTCATCTTATTTTTCTTCTTTTCTCTCTCTTTCTTTTCTTTTCTTCTTTTTTTTCCTCTCCAACGAAATCATACCTGGTTTTTCATGGCCATCATTTTGCCTTATTTGAAATCGTACCTTGTCCTTGCAAGGCATGATTTCATAAAATTACACCACGTTTTTATCAGGAATGACTTCGCCCACCGCTACAAACCAAGGAAAAATCATGATTGGGCTACAAAATCATGTTGGGTTCATACACGGCAAAACCATTGGATTTGAAGAAAAAATCCTAAAAGTTTGATAAAATTGGAAAAAAATTCACTCAACAATATGGGTTTTTGATCTTACCTCTACCCACTCTACTTTTGTGTCAGACTCACCCCTCACGATCACTAAAAAATGTGTCGGTAATGCCATCTCTAGTTTTTCTCCAGAGCTCCTTATCTCCCTCCTCACGCAGTAAAAATGAATTAGGTTTTTTCTCCTTTTTCTCTTTTATGCCCATTTGCTTTATTCACTTTCACATTTTTTTTTGTTGTTTCTTCTTATACATATGTCATTTCAAGTTTCATTAGGAATTGATCATTCCTTATGAAACTTGAGGGGGCACCTTGGCCTGAGAGGTATTAATGTCTCTAATACCAATAATCCTTACCACAATTAGACATGGACTCCACGACCAAAAATAAAATCCTTTCCAACACAAAAGTACTTTATTAGAACAACATAAACTCTACTAGACACTTACAAATAGTAGATGATCTCTATAGGACACTTAAAAATGTCCAATGAACTCCACTACAATTATGAATATGCAATTAACTCAATACACCATAAATACCATGTGGTAACACTTGACAACACACTCTATTGTTAAACAAGTATATATTGATGACATTAAAAACCAAGAACATTGAATGACACCCATTACAAACATATTCCTGTTTCAAAAAACAAAAACCTATTGCACCCATTATGAACCTCGTGTTGTAGGTACGAAGGCAAAGCTCCCAAGGGACTTACCCCTTCCTAGGAGGTTCTAGGCATGGTCTACAAGCTTAGCTATGGATTTTGATATGGTCTGTATAGCTCTGGGTATACTTTGCTATGGATTTTGACATGGATTCAAACCTTGCAAAGCCTTGGAAAGACTCAACTATGGATTTTGAGGCTTCAAACCCTCGAGATCTACCCCAACCATCTAACTCAGCCATGGATGTTGATATAGATTCAAATTTGGTTTATATAACTTCAAATCCAACTAACTTGGCTGACTCAACTATGGATTATGCTTTAAACCCTTAATAGCCATTATCCGTATCAATCGTGGATGTTGATATAGATTAAAACTTGGATGACTTAGCTGTGGATGTTGATATGGATTCAAAATAAGTTTCAAACCTGGTTGACTTGGTTGTGGCTGACTTAGCTTCAAATTCAACTTCAAAATTGGTTGACTCACTTCAAATCCAACTAACTCTAATTCAGCTTCAAACCCAACTGACTCAATTGTAGTTGATTTAGCTAAAAACCTGGTTGACTAAGTTGTAACCCAAGATGACTCAGCTACAACCTAGATTGAATCTAACTCAGCTTCAAACCTGACTGACTTTGATTGACCTTAAAACATGGCTAACTCAATTATGGCTGATTAAGCTTCAAACCCAATTGACTAAGTTGCAATCTTAGTTGACTCAGCTATGTCTGACTCAGCTTCAAACTTGACTAATTTGCAACCTCAACTGACTCAGTTGTGTCTGATCAGTTGCAACCCCATACTGAATCAGTTACGTATGATAATTCTTCAAACTTGATTGACTCTAACTTAGTTTGAAATCCATATGACTAAGTTGTAACCCCAACTAAATCAATTATGGTTACTTAGTTTTAAAATTGGTTGGCTAAGTTGCAACCCTGACTGACTTAACTATATTCGACTCAACTACAATCTTAGCTAACTTAGTTGTGTCTGACTTAGCTACAATCTTTACTAACTCAACTGTGTTTGAATCAACTACAACCCCAGTTGATTTAGTTGTGGTTGACTTAGCTTCAAACCTAACTGACTCTGACTCAGCTTCAAACTCAGCTAACCCAACTGTGGCTAACTCAACTTCAAACCTAATTGACTCAACTATATCTAACTCAGTTGCAACCCGGACTGACTCAGCTATGGCTGAATTTGTTGCAATCTTAGTTAACTCAAACGTGTCTGATGGGTTTGAAGTTGAGCCAATTGGGTTTTAATATGAGTCAGTTGTGTTTAAAGCTAAGTCAACAACAACTGAGTTAACCACATTTGAATTTGAGTCAGCCATGTTTGAAGTTGATTCAATTATGGATTCAAATCTGAATTCAAGCCCTTTAGAGCTCCCAATTGACTTAGCTATGAATTTACATTTTCTTCTTCCTCAATGACCTTTTTTTAGGGTTTGTTCTTTTTTCTCAACCACTAACCCATCTACCACCCCTTTATCATTTGCCACCTCTTGAATCTTTGGCTTCTTTTCCATGGTCGCTCTATTTTTGTGGTTGTTGTTTTTATTTTCTTCTTCTTCTACAACCTTCTTTAGGGCTTGTTATTTTTGCTCAGTAGCAGCCCCATCTACCACTGCTTGAACCTTTTGCTTCTTATTTATGGTCGCTCTATTTTTGTGGTCACTATTTCCATTTACTTCTTCCTCTGTAACTTTTGGAACAAAATCTGCCTTCGGTTAATAGTGTTGCACCTTAGACTTTGCCAACATTGAATAGACAGACCTTGCTTGAGATCATCTGTCTAGTCTCCAGAGAAGGCTGGTTCCTTTGAGTTTTTTAGAGAAAAGGGAAACAAGAGATAAGGGAAATGTAGCCGAAGCTAGAACTTTTCTCACGGTACATATTGGACAACAACTAAAAAATGATGATGCAGATTACTATCTTCAGAGTTTTCTTTATATCTTCCTATAGAAAACATGAATTCTTGAGTGCATTTTTAAATGTTCATCTAAATACATGTAAATATCTTTAATATTCAACTCTAGAAATAAGGTTTATACATGCTCAGTTTAGGTTTCAAAATAGATACATTATAAAGCTTAAAATGAATAAAAGTTAAAAAACCAGATACATACACTCGCATACAAAATTTTAGAAGCCAGGGGAAGAATATCTCTTATTGCTCGTAATCCAGTAACATGTACATCAAGTCTGTAAACATCCAAGAGTCGAACTCTTTTCATGATCGACTCACTCCTATTTATACCCTAAAAAGAGTATCTTCTACTATGTACATTTAATTTCCTCAATCAATTACAAGTAATTATCTGCAGTTTCTAAGAATATACAATGGATTTCTCATAGATTAGATAGATTTCCTTCTGGCTAAATTCAGATGAGCCTGTTATTCTGCAATCACCCAGCGGACCTGCCATGTTATAATCAACTGACCATTCTTCAGAAATCAGCACATGATGTCAATGCATGCCCCAGTTGCCAAAAATATACTCTATTTCTCTACAACGTGTATGAGCTACCTGACATGTCACAAAATCATGACACTCTTGTTTCTCTGCTTGTCTACCCTTCTTGAGTCATGAAAATGCAACATGTCATGAAATCGTGACATTTCTATGTCTTCAGCCTGATTCTTCTTTTTGCACTACAAAAATGTGACATGTCGTGAAATCGTGACACTTTCACCTCCTTAGCTCTTTGTCTTGGTTTTGACAACGAAAACGTGACATGTCACGAAATCGCGACACTTTCGCCTCCTTAGCTCTTTGTCTTGGTTTTGACAGCAAAAACGTGACATGTCACGAAATCGTGACACTTCCGCCTCCTTGCTCTCTCTTGTTGCTTTTGGCCGCAAAAAAGGGACATGTCACGAAATCGCGACACTTTTAGTCTCTTTTAGCCATTTTGCTATTCTTCTGGAGAAAATAAGCCATGTCGCAAAATCGTGACATTCTCCTTGACTTCTACCTTTTTATTGATGGACTTGGGAAAAATGGGCAACGTCGCGAAATCATGACTTTTTCCTCTGCTTTCCCTCTTTGCTGTTTTTCGCTGTGAAATCGCGACATGTCGCGAAATCGTGACACTTTTCATCCTTAGTGTATTTTTGCTTTTTCTTTGTTCTTTAGCATATGGGCTACTTCGGTCTTCTTTGAAAATATGCAAAAAAGGTGCATCAACCATTTTTTGTAGTTAGTCACTTTTTGACTAACATTCTTTGCGCCTTTCGGGGGATTTTTTGCTCGCAAAAATAAATAGAAATCGGGCCTTCATCCATTGGGAAACGGAGTCACCAACACAGTTGCGAAAAGTAAAATTTCAAGTGAAAAAGCAAAGATAAAAGAAAAAGAATACACTTTGGAATATAAGTGATTTTTACCTTATCAAAACTTTTTTTCTACCGCTTAGTGACTTAACCTTTTTTCTGAGGAACATAAAAGATTCAGTTCTGAGAGCTGGCCCCAGCTCTGGCTGCTAGCTTCTGACCCTGATGTTTAGATCTTTTGATTTTGTCCATTGCTGTAATTACCTCCTGATAAGTTTTGCAAACTCGGTTCCAGTCTTCATCTTCTAAATCAGAGGAATCAATGAAAAGTTGATATACATACTGCAACTCCTCCACTTTATCATAAGAAATTATCTTTTGCCTTAGAATTAGTTCTTGTAAATAGGCTTTAATTTGTGTTAGCCTCTGGATCATCTCCATGACCTGTGTTTCTTCTATAGGTTCCTGTCGGTCGTCTATGTCTGTTTCATCCTCAACAAAAGATTTTATTGATGCTGAAAGGACCTCTTCCTTCAACACTTTTGAACCATCATCCCAGAGGTAAGGAAGCCCATTATGGATAGCCAAATCAAGGTTTTGGAGCAACCCTTTCGCTTCATCTTCAAGCTCCTGCAGAAATTTATTTCCTTGTGCTATCAATTTAAACTTTCTAAAGAAGTTCTTCGCTGCGATTTTAGCTTGAGACCAGGCTTTGCTTCTGAGCTTGGCTTCCATGCTTCTTGGCATATTTTTTGAAAAAATCTAAATTTTAGTAGTTGCATCTTCTCTTTTCAATAAAAATGCTTTGGCAACTCTAAATTCTTGTTTTACTACTTCAGTAGTTTCCTTTACTTTAGCTAAATACAATAATAAAGGTCTAGCCTTTAATACTAAAGATAACAAATCTTTTAACAATTCTTTCCTCATTTTATTTACTTTATCCTTTGAAAATCTGGAAGGAGCATTTTGTTGTTCTACCAACTGTTGTTGTAGCTGCTGTATCTGTGTATTCAACGCCTGAATCTGAGCTTCTGCCACACTCAACTTTTCTTTACATTTTGCCACTTCACTGGCAGCAGCACTGAATTTACCCTCCCATTTTTTAGCTTCCAGAGTAAGAGCCTTCTCTGCTATTTTTTGTTCTTTCACCACAGTCTCTAATTCCTTCATCTTCTCCTTTTCTTTTAAAAACATTTCCTGATAATGTCCTCCCTGTAAGTATATGGTCCCAAAATGTGCTTGGCCTTTCACCCACTCATCTTGCATAGGTAGTTGAGATATATCTTCATTTATCTCTTCTGCTTGGTAATATTCCACAATTATTTCTCCCTTTGATTTCTTAGTAATAGGAGTTAACTTCAACTTCTTCCTCTGCATACTAGTTGGGTCTAAAGCAATGATTTCTCTTACAGTAGCCGGTGCTTTAGAATCCTCAACTGAATGTGAAGTCCACCAATCTAAAGCATTCCTGCTTACTTTTTTCAGATTTTCAATCTTGGCCATGGTGGAGTGTGACTCAGTCCCTTGAGAAGTTGTAACTCCAGCCGTCGGGATGTCAATGTTGGGGAGAAAAGGAATGGGAGCAACTACGGATCCAAAATTTAGCAGATTCTAGGAAGATGTTGCCATTTTTGGGAGAACAAGGTAATTTTTTGGCAAGAACGTTATACTTTTGTTGATTTTAGAAAAGGAGGGAGAATTACAATGGGAATGAGTAGGAGAATGAGAAGAAGAAAGTAAAGAAAACGTACCTGTTTTCGGCTAGATTTGTTGTTGGTGTTCTTCTTCTTCTTCATGTTCACTGACAATCATTTCTTCATTCTGCGATTTGTCTATATCAGGAGTTTTATTTCCCTCATCACTTTCGTCCAAGTTTATAATCTGTTTCTCTCTACTGTTGTCCTACCGTCAGGATTTCTTTTTTAACCAAAATTTGTTTTTTATTTTCACTATTTTGGCTCTCTTGAGCCAAACTGGGTGGGCCGCGTGAGACTTCCTTCTATGAATTTTCATGCTCAACTTCCTGAGCATCTGCATCAGTGTTTTCTTCAGTCATATGGTCTGGTTCACCTTCTTGAGTCCTTTTCCCTGAGTTGTCTTCTGTGTCTTGAGGCTCTTGATCATTAGAAGAAGTTTGAATAATATTCTTGTCTTTTCTTCTATCAGCCATCATTTTCAATTTTCTCATTCTTTTTGCTATGGGTTCATCAGATTCTATACCCGAGTCTGAAGGTGGAACAAATTTTACAACCCTTGAGGGATGATGTCTCGATGTCGGAGTATCTACCCCAAGTGCTAGACGCTTCTCTATTTTTGTCACTAGAATAGGTTCAACTCTCCCCTATCCTTCTTTGCCCAACCCTTTTCCATCATAACCCATTTTCAACATCATCCGGGTGGCCTTCGAACTATAAGTATTTCCTTGCTCTTCAGTAAAAACCTCTTCTATTGATCTTTTCCTAGATGTCCTAGGTTTGGTCTGAACAAGGGGAAGATTCTGAGCCTCTGCAATTTCTTTTCCTTTACCAGCTTCGGGCTGCTGGGATTCCTTAGGTGGCTGGGATACTTCAGGTTGCTGAGATACTTTGGGAGTAGAAGAATGACTACCTCCTATTCTTGGAGGGATTCTAACAGGGAAACTTCCTCCCCAGGAGTCATGGTTTTCATTATACCGAAGTTCGAATAGATTGTCATTTTTGGTGGGGTATCTTGATGAAATCGAATTTGTCTGGACTCTCATTACCCACCATTCCCAAATTTTAGCCACATCCCAATCTGGCCTATTCTTCTGAATCCTGGTGATTTTACCCTCCGTCAATTGATGAGCTTTTATATTTTCTGGGTCAAACTGAACAATTACTTCGTAAAAATCATGCCAAGGAGGCAAAGGCTCCATATTTTCTATGTGCCACTCCAGGGGTTCATCTTCTGTGTTATTTTTGTTTTCTTCAACATCATCTCTGACTTTAACATGAAATTATTTTTTTTGTGTTTTATTCAAAATGGATTGTCTCTCAGCAAATCTATTCATGGGATCATATTTCCATCTTTGCGAAATATCAATGAGCCCCAATTTTCTCAAATACTCTGCTATCTGTTCATTTTGCCCCTTTCTTGAAATAGTAATTCCTTCAAAACTAAAAGGCATATTACAGGTACCGATTTTCCCAATTCCAGTCCCGAATTTGACATTAATGCTTTATGTTTGCCTAACATATTCTAAGGCAAAGACTCTGTCAGTTACATAATGAGGAAGTAAAAAGGGTTTGTCTGTAAACCCATACAATCTGATGCATACTCCTTGTGTTAGAATAAACCAATCCCCCTCCTCTACAAACTTGGTTTGCAATACCTTTTCCGCTTTGGGGGTCAATCTTGTTATTTTTCCATACATGATTTTTAGCGTAGGGCCCAAAAATTCCCTATTGAAATCATAATATGACTCGGATTTGTATAACACATTGGTCCATTCATACACTGGTAATATTTCTCCCTTCTCATTCTTATAATTTTTTGAAATGAAAGCTAACTCTTGAGACATAAATTAAAAGAATAACCAAACCAAATATGAAGTGTATCTGAATGAAAACTAGGTTCCAGCTTTCAATGCCGCCAAACCCTCATGAATTTCTGCACTTAAAAACTCAGGCCAGTCAAAGAAAAAAGGTTTCACACTCCTATTCATAACAGTTGAATCGTACATTCTAGGGTTTGACAAACATTCTACTACAACCACCTACCACTTCTGAACCTTTTCATCATTTTTTAGTCCAGCAATCATGGCCAGGATGGAATATAGTTCAAGATTTTTAAAAGTTGCCATGTCAATTGGGGGTTCTGGTGGGTTTACCCCTTCTGGAAGATCTTTTATCTAAGCGGCTAGGAAACCCTTCACCTTTTTGGATGAGCTAAAATATGTAGCCTGTTCTAAGGGGTCGAATTTCTTAGGTTCTAAGAAAGGGACATGACCCGTAGCAAAAGCAGAAACAAAAGCATCTTTTGACAGAGGAAACAAAACTTTCCCTGAAAAATCTCTAACCTTTCTCTCTTTTTCATCATAGAAATTTGCAATTGCCCTTACCAATTCTGGGCAGGGATGAACAGGAATATATACATACTAGTACAAGAAATAATGGTATGCAAACATTGAAGGAGAAGACGCAAAAACCCCAGTCGCTACCCGATTCTTTATATTGCTCTGAATCTCCATCGGGTCCTTCCATGTTATTATTGTATCTGCAATTCAGAAGTCTCTGTCAATAAAACCAGAGTTGTTCTCCTCCCTTCCTTTTACTACCGAAGTGGTCGGGGGTAATGAGGTAGATGCTACCTGGTTCTTCGCCTTCTTAGGGGCCATTATGAATTATCAGGTACACAGACTTTGAACTTCTTCTGATTGCTTCACAACTCCTTCCTCACTATGCTATAGTGTGGTGGTATAAAAGTGGCTAGCGAGATTTTTGGCTTTTCAAGCATTACAGAGATAGTTCCTCACTTATTTTTCTTCTTCAGGAGTTTCAGCAAGTTTGCAAAAAGCGAAATGTCTTTCCAAATCCTTGAATTTAATTTTATGTAGCTTGAGAGGACATGCAAAATTAATGCATTAAATGACGGTTGGTCGATTTGATTCGTCCATATTTCTTTGGTTTTCGTTCTCACCACATTCCTTAAGAAACTCCTAAAAATGCTCATCAAGCTCATTAAAAACCCACTTGGGGACTGGGAATTATCCCATGCTAAAAAATATGCTACCTGACAGATTAATTATCTTCTTCCATTGAACCCCGGGCACGTGGTTGCTTAGAAACATTCGACGGTGGATTTTTTTAGAAATATTTTGAAAAGCACACAACATATTTCAAAACATTATTTTTCTCATTCCCTCTTGCCGACTCTCAGGCGACCACGCGACAGCTCCAGATTTGAAAATGCAAAATAACAAGGGTGGACTTTTCCCTCCAGATTTTATTCAAAATGTTGGACTCTGATAGTCTTCAAAAATGATTCTTATTAAGCCACAAAAAGGGAATATTTACAAAAATCAAAACTTATAATATACTATACATATAATGGTGATCTATCCCTTTTACTGGAAATATAATTTTAGGTGAAATGCATTCACCATGATGGGTAGAACCCATCCATCTTGATATTTTAACTGGAAGGCATTGAATTGCTTTTTTGAAATAATTTCAAATGGCCCCTCCCAGAACGCATCAAAATTGTCATGATGTCCTAGTTTTGCTTTCTTGACGTTCCATTTTAACACCAGGTCACCTATTTTGAATTTCTTGAAAGTGGTTTTCTTATCGAACCACCCGACTGTTTTCAACATATGTTTTTGATGATGATTGTAGGCCTATTCCCTAGACTCTTCTAGCTGTAGAAGTTGCATCAGTCGGGAATCCATTGGATGGCCTTCATCTTCATGAACTTGGTTTAGCAATTTCAATGTGGGTATCTCCATATGAATCGGCAAAACAACCTCTTTGTCATAAACCAAAGCATATGGTGATGTATTGATTGATTTCTTGATTGAAATTATGTCTGCCCATAGGGCTTGATTCAGGAGTGAGTGCTAGTTCTTCTTATTATCCTCTAACGTTCTTTTTAGAATTCTCAAAATATTCTTATTAGTAGACTTGGCTAATCCATTACCTTGTGGGTAATAATTAGAGGAAGTCTTCAGGTAAATTCCATATCGACTGGAAAATTCGATCATTTTTGCACTAGTGAAAGGAGATCCATTGTCTGTAATCAAAGAGTCTGGTATGCCAAACCTTGTGATTATACTCTCAAAAAATTCTATCACCACTTCCGAATCAGTTTTCTTTGTGGGTACTGCTTCTGCCCACTTAGTGAAGTAATCCATGGCAGTGAGGATGTATTTGTGGCTTGATGATGAATTTGGCTCTATTATACCTACGAAATCCAACCCCCATTGCTGGAACGGTTCCTCGACTTGAATAGCTTTTAAGGGCATAGGCGCATTCCTATTCCTCCCCACATACCTCTGACATTGTTTGCACCTCTGGGTCACTTTGTATGCATCTAGAAATATGGAAGGCCAATAACATCCAGCTCTAAGGATCTTCAAAGCTATGGTTTGGCCTGCATAATGTCCCCCTGAGAGACCCCCGTGAAATTCATCTAACACTCTATGCTTTTCATTATCGAAAATGCATTTCAACAATACACCATCGATATTAACCTTGTACAACCCTTTTGTTTGAAGGGTATATTTTAATGCTTGGGTTCTGAATCTCCTTCTCTGGGAAGCATTCATACCTTCAGGGCATGACCCAATCTGAAAGTACCTCACAAAGTCATCGATCCAACCTGAACTTACTCTATCTTGATGTTGCTCAGTGTTTGCCATGATGGGGTGGCTCTCCCCATATCCACTTGTAGCTTGCTTGGCCAATTCCTGGCATAAAGCTCTCCCTCTGACTATTTTAGTAGGATGTATTTCTACATCATACTCTTGGATGCGAGTCACCCATCCAACTCTTTTTTCACCCAGTTCTCCTTGAATTATGAAGTTCCTTACATCGGGATGAATAACATAAACCATCGTCCAAATTTGGGATAAGAAGTGTTTTAGCTTATTCAAGGATTTCATAATTGCATATACTTGTTTTTCTATGAATTTGTACCTTTCCTCGTGTTTGTGCATGGTAGAACTTAGAAAGGCTATGGGTCTTTCTTCATCATCCGCTCCTTTCTGAGTGAGAACTGCAACATAACTATCTTGTTCTCCGATGGCATATAGTATGAAACCTCGAGAATAGTCAGGATTAACTAGCACAGGAGCTTGAGCGATGGCTTCTAGAATTTTTTGAAAAGCTTCTTTCCTTGGCTCTATCCATTTGAAAGGAGCATCCTTTTTCAATAATTCAGTCATTGGTTTAACTGTATGGGAAAAATCTGCAATGAATTTTTTGACAAAATTTATTTTCCCAAAGAAGGACTGCAAACCTTTCTTGTTAACTAGGAGCGACAATTCAAGAAGTGCCTTCACTCTATCAAGGTCAATTGAAAGCCCAACTTTAGAAATAACATGCCCAAGGAGTATTCCTTCTTCCACAACAAAAATAGACTTTTTAGGATTTAATGATATTCCAAATTCTCTACATTTCTCAAATACTTGTTGCAGATGAGTGGCATGGTCTTTTTTGTCGTGAGAAAATACAGTCATGTCATCTAAATAGATGACAATAATTTTGTTTGCAAGCTCCCCAAAAGCTACGTCCATGGCTCTTTGAAAAGTTGCTCCTGCATTAGATAATCCAAAAGGCATCCTTTGGTATGCAAATGTCCCCCACTTAGTGGTGAATGCGGTCTTATATTGATCTTCATTTCTCACCCAAACTTGATTGTAACCAGAGAAGCCATCTAACAGATAAAACCTTTCTGCTCCTGCCACAGTATGAAGGATTGGGTCAATTCGGGGTAAAGGATAGTGATATTTTAAAGAGGCTCTATTCAAATTTTTAAAATC
This sequence comes from Wollemia nobilis, assembly GCA_028583015.1. Taxonomy (NCBI): domain Eukaryota; kingdom Viridiplantae; phylum Streptophyta; class Pinopsida; order Araucariales; family Araucariaceae; genus Wollemia; species Wollemia nobilis. The sequence goes on from JAQPPZ010017128.1 coordinate 3,612,204, forward strand.
GACGCATAGTCTTATTTCTCCATTTTTCTTACGGATCTGGGACCAAATTTTCCACCCAGGTAGAGTGCTTGATTGGGTATATTATCTTAGCCTGTAGGAGTTTTAACAACTCCTGTTTCATTAAGGCTTCAATTTTAGGGTTCACAGGCCTCTTCTTTTGCCTAAAAGGTTTAGCTCCTTCCTCTAGTTCGATGGTATGTTGAATGACCTCTTTCCTATACACTTTTAGATCACTATAAGTCCAGGCTATTATATCCGGATACTCTCTACATAACCGTTTTATTTGCTCTAGTTCTACTTTTGTACAATCGGTCCCTACTTTGATCATCTTGCCCGGTTCTAGTTCTACTTCTTTATACCGGTGTTCATCTACCTTGATCCTTCGACCTATAGCTCTGTCGCTATTATTGAAAAGGCTCTCCAGGGTGATCATTCCCCTGGGGATATGATTGTTTTTTAGTTGAATAAGGCTCTCTTCATCCTCTTCTTGTAACGCTCTATCTGTAGAGCAATTCATCTCATGAACCAAAAAATCCAGGATCTCCTCATCGTTCTCAAATACTTGCCAAAAAATGTCCTTGTCAGGCATAGAAGGCCTATATATAAGTCTGACTATTTTAGACTTCTGAATAACATTACTGACTGGGAAAAAATTGGATCCTACTGACGCTAACAGTTCTGCATGTGTATTCTTCTCTCTGGAAATGGATTTCATGTTTAGTGCTTCAAAATTTTCCAATAGATCCAACACTTTTTTTTGTAAGCCCTTAGGTAATGTTGCTTACAAATGCATTTTCCAGTAACTTGTTTAACAATCAGCTCTGAATCTCCATAGATCAGCAGCTATTTTGCACCCAATTTTTTAGCTTTCCTAAGTCCCAAACACAAAGCTTCGTATTCAGCTACATTATTGGTGCAACTCCATGTCAACCTATATGAAAAGACTTTTTCTTTTCCAATAGGTGAAATCAGAACAATTCCAACTCCTGCTCCATTTTTGCACCTTGACCCATCAAAGTACAATTTCCATAACTGGTTGGCCGAATCATCTGTTTTAGGGACAACAACAGGGAGATTTTTTGGTTTCTCAATGGAATAGCTTCCCATTTTTGTCTCTACCATAGCATTGAAGTTCTTCATTGAAAACTCATCCTCAGATTGAAGTTCCTCCAGGGTTTCTTCCATTAAATCGATATTTTCCAATTCCTCAGACATCATGTTGACGGTGGTTGTTTCCTCCAGTATTTCTACGTGAAAAGTAGATGGTTTTTCATTGTATATCTTGACTCTTTTACCTTTGAAAGGTACCTCCAAATGAGAATAATCTAGAGACAGATAACCACCCATTTTGGTCGTGAACTCTCTGGATAAACACATACCGAAATATGGTTCTAAGTCTACAACGACTACCTCTTGTATGACGACTACTTTTGGTATTCTATGGAGTTGAATAGGGATATCTTTGATCACCCCGATAGATTTTACTGGAGTACCATATAATTGCAACACACCAGGATGACTCTGAGTATATTCCATCCCCATTATGTCACATACGGCCTTCGGCATCACCGTAGTTGTGGCCCCTGAATCAATCATGCAATTGTGAACTATCCACCCTCCATTTGCAAAGATAGATAGAATGGGGGTGGTCTATTTTTCCCAGAGGTTGACATAACATTTGCTTGTATAACATTTGAGAAGGAGGTATCATTCTTTAAATTTAGGGATTCTTGGAGGAGGTCAATCTGACCAGGAATTTGTAGTGCATCATACATGCTTATTTTGGAAGGAGTCCTCTTCATTTCTTCCGCAATGTTGAATGAAAGGGTTGTAGTTGGGGATACCTCAACACTTTTCTCCTTTCCACTAGTCGATGCGTCATATCTGTCTCTATAGACCTGCGTGGCTTCTATTCTTTGTATTTTTTTCAATGAAGGAAATCTGAGTCTTTCCTTCGCTTGCTCTTGAGCCTCGCTCCCTTTTCTAGGAGGAAATTCTTTTCTTGGTGTAGTCGCAGAAGTCTGAGGAGGGTCAGAACGTCCTTTCTCATTGGACTGGTTTTTTTGTAGAGTCACCCTAGGGGCAGGAGGAAAACCTAGTGGTTGGAGTTCCTTAGGGTCGACTTGTAATGACTTTTTTCCTGATCTTGTCAGGACTGAGACTTGTTCCACGGATGGCATTGCCAAATTGTGGTGGACTTCTCTGATTATATTCACTTGTCCCTTGTCGATTTCTTTGGATCTCTCATTAATAACCACTTGCACATGATGTTGATGAATCATGCATGAATCTTCTCCATGAGGATCGTTGCAAGTGGTACACCAGTAATCAGAATTAGTGGGTTCTCCATTATCTCCTGTCTCATTCGCATACACAACATTTTTTCTATCTTGCCCTCTACCACTCGTTGAAGCCCCATATTTTTGTATCTGTGGAAATCTTCTTGCTTGGAGATTATGTTCAGATTCCCTCTTTTTCATGGATGCCATTTCATTTGACAATGTTTTCATTGTATCAATTATGGTCTTGTACTACTCATTCGGGGGAGCTGATGCTAGGGGTGGTACTGGTAATGCAAGGAGTGTAGGAGGTGCGGCTATAGCTGGGAGAGTCTGCATTGATGGGAGTACAAATAGTTTAGATATTGATGCTTGGGAAAGTTCTGGTACAATTGGCAATAGACTTTTTGATGGATATTTCTTTGTAGCGATGAGGTCAGCTTCGCCCTTTTCTGCCTCTAGATAGATCTCAGGAAAAGTGGTTATGCGAGATTGCCTTATTATCATACTGAGATCTGAATCAAAAGCCCTTAAATAATAACATATAGCTTGTTCTTTCATGGGTTTTATGCCCTGAGGTACTCTATCATGAGTTTTGTTAAATCTGATGTTGAAATCCTGGATTTCTTCTTGTGGATGCCTCTCAATGATAGTGAATTGATTCAGCAATGTGAAAGGATCTACATGTATATTAAATTCATCGACCAGACGATCGGCGAGCACTGCCCAAGAAGTAATGGATCTAGCGGGAAGTGCTCTGTACCAATAGAGCATCTTTCCTTTCAAAGATATAACCAGCAATCTGACCATTACATCTTCCTGAGTGATATTGTAAATAGATGCTAGCGATGATACATCTAAATAGTGCTCATATGTTGTTTTTCCTGTTCCGTCAAAAGTTGGCAATGCTTTTAGTGCAGTTGGTGGAATTTGGTGGTGTGCTCCCAAGTTCAAAGGGCCAATTTGATTCCACACAAGATGCATAGAGATAGGGGCAGCTGCCATGGTTGCTAAAGGGGTTACAACTACTATAGGATTGCTTGCAGATGCTCCTACAATGGGTGTTAAAGAGGTGCTAATGGTGCCAGGTGGATTTGATCGTGCGGCTAGCACAGGGTGTGCCTTTAGGCTTTTGAGATGTAGCTCAAAGAACTCTATGGGTTCTTCGGAGTTTCTAGCTCGGGATCTGGTTATCATATGGCTATATAACCAAAAAAAATTAGACAAGGTCTTTCTTTTATGGTCTAAATTTTATTGCAATGGAGTCGCCAGGTAGTTTTTTCTTGAGATTTTTGAACAAAAGGCTCTAAAGTAAAACACCAAAACTTATATAATACTATGGGATTTGTTGGTCCCACCGGGCATGCCAAAAACTATTGGAACAAAATCTACCTTCGGTTAATAGTGTTGCGCCTTAGACTTTGCCAACATTGAATAGATAGACCTTGCTTGAGATCATCTGTCTAGTCTCCAGAGAAGGCTGGTTCCTTTGAGTTTTTTAGAGAAAAGGGAAACAAGAGATAAGGGAAATGTAGCCGAAGCTAGAAATTTTCTCACGGTACAAATTGGAAAACAACTAAAAAATGATGATGCAGATTACTATCTTCAGAGTTTTCTTTATATATTCCTATAGAAAACATGAATTCTTGAGTGCGATTTTAAATGTTCGTCTAAATACATGTAAATATCTTTAATATTCAACTCTAGAAATAAGGTTTATACATGCTCAGTTCAGATTTCAAAATAAATACATTATAAAGCTTAAAATGAATAAAAGTTAAAAAACCAGATACATACACTCGCATACAGAATTTCAGAATCCAGGGGAAGAATATCTCTTATTGCTCGTAATCCAGTAATATGTACATCAAGTCTGTAAACGTCCAAGAGCCGACCTCTTTTCATGATCGACTCACTCCTATTTATACCCTAAAAAGAGTATCTTCTACTATGTACATTTAATTTCCTCAATCAATTACAAGTAATTATCTACAGTTTCTAAGAATATACAATGGATTTCTCATAGATTAGATAGATTTCCTTCTGGCTAAATTCAAATGAGCCTGTTATTCTGCAATCACCCAGCGGACCTGCCATGTTATAATCAACTGACCATTCTTCAGAAATCAGCACATGATGTCAATGCATGCCCTAGTTGCCAAAAATATACTATGTTTCTCTATAGCATGTATGAGCTACCTAACATGTCGTGAAATCGTGACACTCTTATTTCTCTACTTGTCTGCCCTTCTTGAGTCACGAAAATGCAACATGTCACGAAATCATGACATTTCTATGTCTTCAACCTGATTCTTCTTTTTGCACTACGAAAATGCGACATGTCATGAAATCGCGACACTTCCACCTCCTTAGCTCTTTGTCTTGGTTTTGACAGCAAAAACGCGACATGTCACGAAATCACGACACTTCCACCTCCTTAGCTCTTTGTCTTGGTTTTGACAGTGAAAACGTGACATGTCGTGAAATCGCGACACTTTCACCTCCTTGCTCTCTCTTGTTGCTTTTGGCCGTGAAAAAGGGACATGTCGCGAAATCGTGACACTTTTAGTCTCTTTAGCAGTTTTGCTATTCTTCTGGCAAAAATAAGCCATGTCGCAAAATCGTGACATTCTCCTTGACTTCTACCTTTTTATTGATGGACTTGGCAAAAATGGGCAACGTCGCGAAATCACGACTTTTTCCTCTGCTTTCCCTCTTTGCTATTTTTTGCCGTGAAAACTCGACATGTCATGAAATCATGACACTTTTCATCCTTAGTGTATTTTTGCTTTTTCTTTGTTCTTTAGCATATGGGCTACTTCGGTCTTCTTTGAAAATATGCAAAAAAAGGTGCATCAACCGTTTTTTGTAGTTAGTCACTTTTTGACTAACGAGTAACATCCTTTAGGACTTGTTATTTTTGCTCAGCGACTACCCCATCTATTACCTCTTGAATCTTTCACTTCTTCTACATGGTTTCTCTATTTCTATTGTTATTGTTTCCATTTTATTCTTCCTCTGTGACCTCCTTTAGGGCTTTTTATTTCTACTCAACAGTTACCCCATCTACCATCTCTTCAACCTTTCGCTTCTTCTCCATATTCACTTTGTTTTTGTAATCATTGTTTTCATTTTCTTCTTCTTCTATGACCTTATTTAGGGCTTGTTATTTTTGCTCAGTAGTTTCCCCATCTGCCACCTCTTCAACCTTTCATTTTTTCTCCATGATCACTTTGTTTCTGCAATAAAACACTTCGAACCCTAGAAACCCTTGCAAAGATTTTTTTGGTGAGAGAGATCTCAAAGAATTTAAGAGCAAAATAGGTTTGAGATCTTCACATAAACTATTTATTTTTAGTAGTTGATTAAATTTCTTTTTATCAGAGGTTTGTGATTTTTATATAAATTGATTTTTTGTTTTTTTAAACAATCATATAAATGTTTATTTTTAGTAGTTTATTAAATTTCATTTTATAAATATCTCTTCATCTATTTATTGGGTTATGCGACACTACCCATGTGTAACCCCTAGGTGGTCTAGGTTAGTATTTTTTAATATTTGTTTTTTGAATTGGGTTTACCAAGCTTTTTTTTAAAGTAAGGTGAAGTATCACAGTGACATAACTGAGGCTAAACCACATTTTCTATGGGCCTTTTCTCTTCATGATTTTAACTTGGGCAACTTAAATAATAGTTCAACGACATATTAAGGCATTTCCAAACCCCTTTGGGTCCCCCTCACTAGAATAAAAGTTTAATGAGGTGGAGCAGGTGGTTATAGTTGTAGCTTTCTGATGTAGATATTTTCGTTATTTAGAAAAAATCTAACATACATATCACTATAATGTCCTTACAAAAAAACCAATTATGTATTTTTTTTCTGTATAAATTTTAATTTTATTAAAAAAAATTACCGAGCCAACTTCTTTTCCACACTCTAAGATCAGATTTATTAAAAGTTGGATTAAAATATTTTCTTATTTATTGAAAATAATTTTTAATTTTAATAGATAACTAAGGAAATGATATTGGTTAGTGTAAAAATATTCGGGAATATTCTAATCAATTGCATTTAAATTTCATGGTATGGATCAACACATTATTATTATTATTATTATTATTATTATTTAAACATGAACATAAAAATATAACATTTATTTGTTAATATTTAAGTGGTTAAAAGCATAATATGATATATATATATAAATTCAAATACTATTATACTTATCATCCCCTAGATGTTTTCTAAAATTAGTTTGTCATCTCTAAAACCTTTCCCCTCATCCCTGATACTTTTGTAACCTCGATAAATGGTAAGCAACCTTTTAAAATAAAATAAAGAGGTTCTTGATTGAGATTTGGTCTTCTTCCCTTGACCCATTCATTGAAGCATTCAACCCTCTATTTTCAAAAATGGAATTACTCGGTCTTTTAAAATAAATGATAGAACCTAGGAGTCATGGCACACTCATACACACCTCATCGTGGTTTGAACTTGGGTCTCTTGGATGAGAGCCCAAAGCCATACCACTATGATGTCCCACAAGAACATGTTTTTGTATTATTGATATACTTATGGTGCCATTTATTAGAGGTATATGATGTTTGCATCTATGAATCACCTTTTTCATCCTTTGTTATCCATGACCTTGCAATGCGTTACAAGGTGCATTTTGTGATGTTATCACTCTGAAATCCAAAATAAATTTTTTGATCAATAAACAACACTTACATTTTGTGTTGTTAGTACCCCTTTAATGATGATGCCTTATTGATATGCTTCAAACAATTTGAATTTAGTTGGTCATAGGGTTAGTGATTATAGATCCATCCATGTATTCTCTTGGAGCACATTCACAATTGATCACCTGTCTTTAGGCACATGTCTTAGTGTATGGTCGAACAAGTTGACATGTCTCAATGTTAGTTGCTTCTTGACATTGATAATTTATATTTCCAAGTTCATAAAGTGGTCCTTCACATTTGTGTACACTTTGTTGATTGTTATTGTTGGCAATTTTGGGTATGTTACCTAGCTTCATGTTTGTGAGTTGTCATTGATGTCAAAAGGAGTTTGTGTTGATGTCAAAAGGAATTTGTGCTGATGTCAAAAAGAGTTTGGTGCCAAAAAGATCTTGAAAGTTCCATGATGTTTGTTTAAGGGTTTTTATTAAAACCATGGTGACAAGGTTAAATGTTTTTCTTAAAACCATATGGACTCATTAAGGGTTTTTATTAAAACCATCTTGTCTTAATGAAAAGGTTTTGCTCCTTGAAAAAACCTTAAAATTCCATTTTGATTATTAATAAATAAATTAACTCAAACCTTTGAAAAGGTTTTAAGTTAACTTTATTATTAATAAAATAATAATTATTAATTTAATAATTATTATTGAAAGGGTTTCTAAACCCTTAGCGATGCCAATGTAGAAGACTTACCTCGTCGATGTTGTTTGTTTGGAAGGAGCGCCGACATCAACTTGCATGGGATGCAAAAGACTATTAAAGGGCATTAATTCCTAAGGTTCAATACACCTCCGATTTACATGATTACCTTCGAATTCGTATTTCTCTGTGACCTTCAATTTCATATTGCTCTATGACCTTCGATTTTGGATTGCTCTGTGATTTTTGAGTTTCGTATTGCTCTGTGTTTAAGTTTCGATTTCGTACGCCTATGAGGAAGACAAATTTGTTTGTCTTTAATCTCTGCGAGCAAAGGGAAGGTAAAATGATGAGTGGCGCTTGAGAGTTTCGTTGGGCACTTGTGCTCCAACGACGGAGGCAGTGGAGCAAAGGTGCTAGCTAGGCAGAGGTTTCGAGATCGATTCGTGTCAGGCGTGTTTTATTTTTGGTCGTGGATTATTGTGCACATGGTACAACAGTTGTCTTGGGCCACGATTTTGGAGGAGGAAGCACTTTGGAGCTTATGTTGGTGTCTCCACACTTCTCCTAAGGTTGGAGAATTGATTTTTGGCCAAGGTAGATCTTTTGTTGATAATGTGGAATATTTGATTTGACTTGGCAAATTATTGTTGGTAATTGGATGGAGGTATAAGGTTAAATAGAAATATTGCTTTGACATTGTTATTATTGATGCTTAATTTTTATGTGGTAAATGCATTTAGAAGTAAATGTATTTTAGGAGTTATAAGGGTTTAAGGAATAATTGTGCTTAATGTCATATTGGGGTTAGAAATCCTTTGGAGTTATTGAGTGGATATTCTCTTGTAATTATTTTTTGAGGTTGAAGTTATTTTGTGATATATTAAGTAGGAGTTAGAAGGTGTAAAGGAATATTGTTTATATGTATATTTATGAGTTTTGATTATTGATTAGTTGGAGTGATAAGGTGTTATTAGGAATCTTATCATTGTGCATTATTCCATTTTTGCTAAATCTAATTTGTGGCAAATTGAGAGTTAGTGTTGTGACAGATTTTGAGTTCTCTTTCTTCATCAAAGTAAAGGTATGGGCACATTCTTCCATGGTTATTATTGATTAATGGTTTTTTGAAAATAAATTTGGAGTGAAAATGATTAAATTAAGTTTCCTTATTTGGAGTGGATCTTATTTTCTGAAAGTGGAAGTATTGATTATGCATTATGAGATCATGATGTGTTTATGAGTTATTGCATAATTCTATTTTATGAGAATGGAAGCATTTGAAGTTTGCTTTATGTTTTTTGAGTGAGAAGCGTATGCCATTGCTATAAGTTTTTGAAACCCTAATTGAGTTGTTTGGTTGTTGAGAGTTTGGTTTTGAGATTGCTTCCATTGAGATTGAGTTGATCAGGTTATGCTTTACTTGATACCTGAGTTGGGCTTGATCCTTTGATATTTGATTTTATCAAGTTGTACTTTGCTTGATAAAATTGGTTGTGTGGTAAATTTGAGCATTCCCATTTGAGAGAATTTGGAAATATCTTGAACCCCTTTTTGATGCTTAGAGAGAGATTGCTTTGAGTTCTTGAAAACTAACTTGAATAGGGTTTGATAGCAAGTTATGGTTCTATGTTGGAGGAGTTGATTCCTTGATATTGCATTATTGGCAATCGTTGGGTTATGGTTCAAGATCTTGTGAAAGTATACTACTTCTATGAGATTGATTTGAGTTGAGATTGAGAGTTGAAGGATAGAACATATTGAGTCTCTAACAATTCACTTTATACTTCTATGAGATTGATTTGATATGATTAAATGAAACACATTGGATCTCTAACAATTCTCTTTGTGTGTTCACATTGGGCAAGTTTCTTAGTAAACTTGCTTGAGATGATTTGGGCAAGTTCTTGGTGAGCTTGCTAGGACTAATTTGGATAGGTTCTTGTGGAGAACTTGTGGACTGAATTGGATAGGTTCTTGTGGAGAACTTGTGGACTGATTTGGACAAGTTCTTGTTGAAGAACTTGTGGACAGATTTGATGAAGTCTTGGTGAAGACTTGTGAGCAGTTGTGATTGATTTTTTCAAGCTTTTGGCTTAAGATTGGGACAGATCTGATAGATATTTGAGAGCATATTTGTGCTAGACCACAGGACTGAGTTTGGTGTAGATTTGTGATAAATTTTGAGAGGACTTGTGTTGGACCGACTGAATGTGTTTAGTATAGGTGTTGATGAGCAACTATGGAGGTGATTAGTGAGGACAAAAGTCTCTAGAGCCATAGCAAGGAGGACAGGATGTCTTATGTGGAAAGGAGTTCCACCTGCTAGCGGTAGAAGAGGCAGTGATCTTCTAAAGTATCATTTCTAGAGCTTTGGGGGATAGGACATCTCCTTTGAGCAGGAGGCTCATAAATACTTCTTTGGGGGATAGGACATCTTATTTTGGAAGGAGGCTCATAAATATTTTATTAGGGGAAGGATTCTCCTTTGGATAGGAAGTCCATAAACATTGTAATTGGGAAGGATTCCCAAAGGATTTGATTGAGAAAATTTAGTGAAATATTTTCTTTGTGGAGTAGCCCACCTTGGGTGAACCACGTTATATTGGTGTCTCAATTGTATGATGACTTGTACACTGGTTTGATTACTGCTTTGATTTTTCTATTGGTTCAATGCATTGCTTTCTGAAGTAAAAGGAAAAAGTTAAAAAGTGATCTTATACTGTTCACCCCCCATATCAGTATAAGCTTGTGTTCTTCAGTTATTCCTTGGATGACAATCTTTGACCATTGTCATTGTGTGTAGGTTGTTTTCTAATTCTATATTTTAGCTTAGGGATATTCTATAACAATGCCACTATCTTCATGGGTATTGTTATTTTTTAGTTCCTAGTAGGCAATATTTGTTTTTGATGTGGGTGTTTTATATTGAGGGAAATTTGCACCATCCTTGCTTTGGTCTTATTCATCCACCATGGCATTCTTTTAATTTGGCCAAGCTTCCTTAAATTGCTCATCCCCAATAATTGGGTCAAAGATCTCCTTGTTCTTTGCTTGCGCTCATGTGATGACCAAGTATGTTTGGTCTCTTCCTCAATCTCTATCAATTTTATAGCATTTGAATGACCCCCTTTTATTGCTTTGGTGCACCCAGCATTGTTGTGGTTGCTTAGACTACATTGTTGATGTGTTTTAGTTGGCGACATAGGTACAATATCGACCAAAATACCCTTATTTTTGGTACTTATGGAATAGTTCAATCGTCATGTCATTTATGTCATATTGAATCTTGCAATTACCTCCATGGCCATCGTTATCTTAGCTTGTGTTCTTTTGGTTCAAACGATTGTTTTATTAGTTACCATTCATGACATCACCTTTCATCGTGCTTGTGCTCTTTATTTTTGGTCTAAATTATTAGAATTATTTTTTTAGTAATTGGTTGTATGGGATTGAAGCGAGACCTATTTGTACTACATCATCATGTTACCACAATATTTCAATGAACCACATATTGGTATTATATTGCTTGGCAAGATTTGAACTTGGATCTCCCAATGGAAGCCCATATTTTTAACCATTTTAGCTAATGCCAATTGATTAAAATGTTAAGGTTAATGCATAGGATTTGAACCTTGGCTTATGTTGTGAAACTCTTCACTCCCAACTTATTGCTCAAAAGCCCATTGGTGAGCACCTGAATCTTATTGTTCTTCATATTAAACAAATATTCTTTAAGAGAGTGGATATTTATTTGGTAGATATTTTATTATGCTTTATTGGAATATGTGGCATTGGTGTGCCCCTCTACTTTATATTCCATATACAAGATTTTTTTTTTAATTTCTTCTTCACGTCTTAAACTCACAAACCATCTGCATCATATATTTCTAATCAACATATATTGGTACTCCCTCTCCCTCATTGTCATTGTCAAAGTCATTGATTTTTTGGAATTTACAACATTTTCTAGAAACAAACAAAACCAATCCATCCACTCAAATATTATACAAAAACTGTAAAAGGATGAAAAAAGCAAAAAGAGACAAAAATTGAGGACCATTTGTAGGTTCCATAAATGATCATTGTATTATATGTACATACGAATCACAACACTCTGACGATCAAATGATGGAGTGGTGGAGGGTATTTATAATTTTAGGACTCCATCCTAACACTATTATGTAATAACCCCTTTATTAATGTGGGAACCCCATTATAATATTTTGTAATGATATTATGTAATTTTTTGTAATAGTTTGTGGCACTAGAGGTGCCATTATATGTAACTATTTTGTTTGGTAGAAAATTTTAGCTTGGGTGACATTTTGCATGCATGCCAACCTTGAGTGTTAGATAGGGTTATGAAGTCTTATACTACGAGTCTATCCTCCATACTATCTTCAACATTTAGGCGATTATCTATTGCTATCCTTAAACTTGGTACCAAAAATTCAACTGGAACCACCGCCTCTTGCTCGTACATTAGTTGAAAGGGTGTGTGATTCGTGGTTGGTTTGAAGGTAGTTCTGTACGCCCACAGAACTGTTGGCAACCATTCCTCCCAATTGAATCCTTCTATGCTGCATGTTTTATATATGATCAAAACCAAGACTATATTCGTTGATTTCACTTTCTCGTTCAACTTGGGGTAATACGAACTTGACATAGAATGAAAATCCTAAATTTTATCATTAAATTATGAATAATATCATTAATGAAATTACCCCCTCTATAACTTACCAAATGAAGAGGTATTCCAAAATTTATGATAACTTGCTCATACAAAACTTGATCTATGCTCCACTCATTTTGTGAGATATTTTGTCGCTACTACAATATACCTACACTTCCTTTTATGATTGGTTCACAGTGTGCCCACAAAATCTAAACCCCACCTCTCAAAGAGTTCTTAATATTGTGATGGATGTAATGGCATGAAGTTCATTTTTAATGAGTTTCCTGTTCTTTGAAATGTATCGCATGCTTTGACATAATTCTTGGCATCACGATATAGAGTAGGCCACCATAGCCCTACCAACAACACTTTTCTAGCCATTGCATCTAGCCCCATCTGATCTCCTACCAACCCTTCATGTGTCTCCTTCAATGTTGTTGTATTTCATCCTCCATCACACATCTTCAAAGAATGTGATCTTTCCCCATCTTGTATATCAAACCTGCAATCAACGTAAAAGGTGTTGCCTTCAAAACCACCTTCATTTGTTCAGTCGCTATCCTCTCTTTTGGTAGCTCTCTTGTCAATAAGTATTCCCCTATATATTTATACCAAGATAGTATCACACTTATCATGAATAATTATGCGTTAGGGAATTTGTCCGATATTCCTTCCTCTACAAGTTCTCTCAAGTGAATCCTCGATAGTTGGTCTGCTATTATATGTTTCTTCCTAGGTATTACTACCACTCGAAACATGAACTTATATAGGGTGACGAGCCATCTAATCACTCATTCATAGATCATCAGCTTCTTAATCAAGTACAACAACACCTGATGATCCACATAAAAAGCAAAAGGGTTAGCCAATAAATATTATATGTACTTTTGTACTGTGTACACCTTCCCCAATGTTTCTCACTCTATTGTACTATAATTCTTCTTTGTCCTGGATAATAACCAACCTACAAAATATATGGGTTGATCTAACCCAAAATATCCTTCTTGGTCCAAGGCACAACCAATTGTGAAGTTTGATGTATCCACATGTACATGGTGCTTCTTTCAAGTATGGATAAACTAGGATAGGCACCTTAACCAGGTGCACATTCAAACCCTCAAAAGCCTACTGGTGCTCCTCTACCCATTTTAAGAGAACAACCTTGCATATAAGAGCATCTAATGGATGATAAGTTAGTGCATAATTCCTAATAAAAATTATTTAATAGTCCACTATCCCTATGCAGCTTTTTACCGATCTCACATCATGTGGCTCCTCCATCAATAGTATCACCTGAATTTTATCTGAATCGGGCTTCAACCCTTCTTGGCATATAATATGCCCTAACATTTTTTTGTATGGTACTATTAAGATACATTTGTTTGGATTCAATGATATTCGAGATTTTTAGCACAAGCTCATACATTCCTCCAATGCCTTTAGATGTTCCTGTGTCTTGCTATAGAGGGACCAATCATCTAGGAAATCTCTAAAGTTCCTTGTCTACATTTTGTCAAAGATGTATAATATGATTCTTTGGAACGTCATTGGTGCATTACATAGTCCAAACGACATGTGATTGTAAAGCATATATCCCATTATCCATTATAAAAGTGGTATTTAGCTTATCTTCCTCTGCTATGCTGATTTGGTTATATCCCAAGAATCCATCCAAAATGAATAAATCTCATGGCTAGCTACTTCTTCCAAGATGGAATCCATGAAATTAATGAGGAAAGGATCTTTTATGATTATGGTGTTGAGGCTTTGGAATTCTACACAAATCTAAATTTTGTTTGCCTCTCTTTAAGGTGATCATAATTGGTGACACCCATTCACTTTTCATAACCTTGAATATTATACCTGCTTCTAACATCTTCTCTATTTCAGTATTCACCATAGCTACATACTTTGGGTTCATATTGTATGGTTGCCTCTTTACTGGTTGTGCACCTTCAATTAAGGGGACCTTATACACACATTGCTTCGATGGTACTTACTTTAGATTCTTGTATGTCCAAGCAAAGACATCCTTATAGTTTGCAAAAATTTTAAATGTTGTTTCTTTCAATATCAAATTATAATCATCTCCGTATTTAATCATCTTCTTATATACTTCTTCTCCCAAGTTCACCTAAATCATTCTAGGTCCTTCATATTTGATGGTTTTAGGTTCTTCCATCGCCTTCAAAATTTCAATGGGGTGGACTGGATTATCTTCAATAACAACATCCCCCATTGTGTATTCTGCAAATTTTTTGGGAAATGTCCACTTCTCCATCTCTTTATCCTTATCAGTTGTTATTTTCTTTTTACTGCCTTCGTATATGTGGAGGCTTTATATTCTTATCTCCTTATGCTTCATTTCCTGCATTGATGCAAAAACATTGGGGAGAGAATATCTCATAATATTCTAGTTTCCAGTGGAGTAAACCTCTTTCATCATCATTCTCATCCTTCGTACATCATTCCAATTGTAACACTCCCTCTTCATCTGGTTCATATCTAATTTCTCCATATGATGAAGAGTTTTCTAATTCATCTGAAGTTGCAATGTCCTGGCTTACTACCTAGTTTGTGAGATTAATCATATACTTCTACTAGAAGATCAGATGTTCTTTCTCCCAATTGTGGTTCACTTTTGTTGTTTGAAACCACCCATGTTCCAGTAGTGCATCATACGATGGCTTCTGCATAGCTATTACAACAAAATCTAAAATAAAAATTTATTCTGCTATGCACACTTTTTGGCTCATTAGTACTCATATCGTTTTGATGCCATATTGATCAACACCATATAGTCTAAAATTCAAAGATCTCAAGTATCTAGAATGACATAATATTTGCATCATCCCTTTCTTCTAAACCAACCACTCCTTTTTTTTGTTGTCTTTTGCTTGTAGGTATTTACATCTTTCTTTGACACTTTTATTAGGTCATAAATGCTTCAAAGAGAGGGAAAAATGTAGACACAAAAAATTGATCCACTTAAGCGAGTCATTTTCTCTAGGTCCTTAGAGAGACCCCTCAAGCTTGCCCAAAGTAGTATTAGGCCTCTCTTTGCCTTCCACCATATTTTTCTTCTCTTTCGGTAAAATCATGGTCAGTCTAGATAGAGCACAATTTCACCCTAGTGAAATCATGGTCAACCCTGACGGGGTGTGATTTCATTGGATAAGGATTATTTCTTATAAAACCCTAATTTTTGAGGTTGGCATCCTTGGGCATCAGCTTTTCTTAGTTTTCCAACCCATTTTGCTTTCAAATCCACTATAAAAGGAGGATTTTTAAGTCTTCGTGACCTAGTAATCTTAAGAAGCTCTCACACAAGTTCTTTACTTTCTAAGTGCTCTCCAAGTGAGTTGTTTTCTCTTTCACAAGAAAGTTGATTAGTGAATGTGAAATATAGTTTGTTGAAGCTTTGTCTTCTCTTGCACTAGGTTGTGTGTCGTTGATCTTGGTGGATAAGTGTTGAAGCCCTAAGGAGAGATCAACTATTCAGAGGTCTCAACCCTTCTACCTACTTTTGCACTATCTATCAGGTATTTTTGTTGCATTCAAATTTTAATCTTCTTTACTACATATTTTTGCATATTTTTGGTATTTTTTGCCTCACTTCTGCAAAATTGTGCTAGGTCATTTCGGTGCACAATTTTGCCAGTCTATGAAATTGCCATCACTTCATGCAAGGCATGATTTTGCGTAGAACCTATTTGGGGGTAACTTGCTATCTCCAAACCCTAGATCTACATTGTATACTACATTTAGGACATACTGGTGCATTATGTACTCTATTTTAACATTTTGTTATGTTTGTTCATCTTCCAAATATTAACTTTTTCTTCTATTTTCAAAGTTCAGCTAAAAGGACCTAGGGGGCTTGACTATTATGCCTCCAAGCATTGCTATGCAGAGGCCTAAGTAGACCCCATGATGCTAATCATATTTTTCAAGTGTTTGCCAAGTTATTTTGTAGGAACACAAATTGTTGAATATCATTGGATAAAAGATAAAAGCTTGGATCGACCACCGGATCAGATAAGTGCCCTAATAATTCTTTATATTGTTTGTTGTGTTATTTATATTTCTATCATAAACCCTATATCTAATTAAAAAATATAAATATTTCATTTAAGCTTCTAGGCATTGAAAATAAAAAAGCATATAGTGTGCATTTAAGGTTTAATATTGTTTGTGCATCCTCTCTTGAACCCTTGCTCCAAGGATTTTTTCTTTACAACCCTAGATTATAAATAATTCAAATAAAGAATAATTCTAGGTCTAGCTCTTTTACTCTTGCATCTTGTTTTTATGCATTGTCACTTATCTTTTATAGCTTAGAACTAAAAATTCTAAACATAGGTGATTGTCTTAAAACTGAATACATCAAAAATTCTTAAACCCTCAAACTTGGAGTGAGTCCTAAAACCAATTCTGGTGAATCCTTCCCACTTTTACATTGAGGTGTAGATAACAACATACCCCCATAGTCACCTTGGCTTTTTTTTACGGATCCAATTGAGAATCATTCGTGGTAGGTTAGTTTTCCCCCTCTACACAAATGGTCAACTTGTCTCTAGATAAATGCAACCTCATTTATTACAGTTATCCCCCTAGATGGTAGGCCACATAGATTATGGAAGCTCTTCTTTCTATCCTATGTCTTTATGGTAACAACATTAGATTTGTTTTTTTCTTAATTCATTGTATTATGTTGTTTCTGTTACACATGGGTTACTATAGTATATCAATTGATAGAGAACGTATCACTACATCATTAGTTAAGTCGTGGATCAAAATTTTATTTATATAGAAAGGAAGACAATGTAGCTCTTCTATTTGAATACCTTAATATAAATTATTTTTACCAAATAAAAAATTCAAGAAATGAGCCCAAAATTCAAAATCATCCCCAAGTTTGGAATTGCATTCTCTCTGCTAGCGTTGTTAGCAGTGTTATATCCGCCTCAATTCAAGGCATCCTAGTTAGGTGGTCTAATCCCACTGTCCTGAGTGTTTCCCTCTCTACCTATCCAATTTCACGAAGCTCCAGCTCCAAGGAGCCAGGTCACCACTCGTGACTCTCGAGTACACGAAGATGCATCCACATAAACAACATAAAAATTTAATCAGTATCATTGCAAAATTAAAAAATAATAATAATAAAAATATACATATTAATTAATTTGCATAATAACTTGCTTGCATCTCTCCCTCTCTCATATTTTTTTTCTTCTTTTCTCTCTCTCTTTCTTTTCTTTTCTTCATCTTCAATGAAATCGTACGTAGTTTTTCATGTCTGTGATTTCACCTTCTATGAAATCATGCATCCTTGTTAGGCATGATTTCACAAAATTATATGCAGTTTTTATTGGGTATGATTTCACCCACCGCTACAAACCAAGGTGAAATCACTGCTGGATCACGAAATCATGACTGGTTTGTACATGGTAAAACCATCTGATTTGGTGGAAAAACCCTAAAAATTTGATAAAATTTGCAAAAATTTCACTCAATAAGGTGGGGTTTTCGATCTTACCTCTACCCTATCCACTTTTGTGTCAGCCTTGCCTCTTGTAATTACTGAATGGTATGCTGGTAATGCCATATCTAGTTTTTATCTAAAGCTCCTTTTCTCCATCCTCACATAGTAAAAATAAATTAGGGTTTTACCCATTTTTCTCTTTTATGCTCGTTTGATTTGTTCTCTTTTGCCTGTTTTGTTTTCATTTTTTAGTTATTTCTTATTTTGCGTCTATCATTTCAAGTTTTACTAGGAATTGAGAATTCCTTATGAAACTCGAGGGGGAACCTTGGCATGAGAGGTGGTAATGTCCCTAATTCCAATCCTCCTTACCATAATTAGACATAGACTACACAACTAAAAATAAAATTCTTCCTAACACAAAAGTACTTGATTAGAACAACATAGACTCTATTGGGCACTTAAAAATAGTAAATGATCTCTATAAGACACTCACAAATATCCAATGAATTCCACTACAATTGTGAATATGCAATTAACTAAATACACCATAAATCCCATGTGGTAATACTTGACAACACACTCTATTTTTAAACAAGTACATATTGATAACAATAAAAACCAAGAACATTGAATGACACCCATTACAAACATATCCCTGTTTGAAAAAATAACAATCTACGGCACCCATTATGAACCTCATGTTGCAGGTATGAAGGCAAAGCTCCCAAGGGACTTACCCCTTCCTGAGAGGTTCTAGGCATGGTCTACAGGCTTAGCTGTGGATTTTGATATGACCTATAGAGCCCTAGGTATACTCTGTTATGGATTTTAATCACATATTCAAACCCTACAAAGCCCTATATAGACTCAGCTGTGGATTTTGAGGCTTCAAACCCTTGAGAGCCACCCCAGCCATTTGACTTAACCATGGATGTTGATATAAATTCAAACTTGATAGAATCAACTTTAAATTCAACTGACTTGGCTGACTCGACTATGGATTAGGTTTTAACCCTTAAGAGCCATCATCTATCTCAATCATGGATGTTGATATAGATTCAAACTTGGTTGACTTAGCTATGGATGTTGATACAAATTCAAAATATGATTCAAACCTGACTAATTTAGCTTCAAACCCGATTGACTTGATTGTGGCTGACTTAGCTTCAAACTCAAATTCAAATCTAGTTGACTCAACTTCAAACCTAGCTGACTCTAACTCAGCTTCAAACCCAGTTGACTCAATTGTGGCTAAATCAGCTTCAAACCTAAATGACTAAGTTGCAACCCTGGCTTACTCGGTTGAGTCTAACTCAGCTGCAACCTTGGCTGATTCTGACTCAAATTCAAATCCGACTGACTCTAACTCACCTTTAAACCTGGCTAACTTAGTTGTGTTTGAATCAACTTCAAACCTGGCTGACTAAGTTGCAACGTCGATTAACTTAGTTGTGTCTAAATTAGCTTCAAATCTGGTTGACTAAGTTGCAACCTCAACTGAATTAGTTGTGTCTGACTCAACTACAACCCTGACTGACTCAATTGTAGCTGGCAAAGCTTCAAATCCAAAAAACTAAGTTGCAAGTCCAACTAACTCAATTGTGGCTAACTTAGCTTCAAACTTGGTTGACTCAACTTCAAACATGACTAGCTAAGTTGCAACACTGATTGAATCAACTATGTTTGAGTCAGCTGTGTACGACTCAATTGTAACCCCGACTAACTTAGCTGTGTCCAACTCAATTGCAACCTTGGTTAAATCAACTATGGCTGACTCAGCTACAACCCTAGTTGACTCAGCTTCAAACTCAACTAACTCAACTATGGCTGAATCAACTTCAAACCCAATTGACTCAATTGTGTCCAATTTAGTTGTAACCTTATATATCTCAACTATGGCCGACTTAGCTGAACCCTAGCTGACTTAGTTGTATCCTTTAGGTTTGAAACTAATTCAATTGGATTTGAAGATGAGTTAGATGTGTTTGAAGTTGAGTCAGCCAAGTTTGAAGCTAAGTCAACTATGGATTCAAATCTAAATTCAAGCCCTTTAGAGCCCCTGATTGACTTAGTTGTGGAATTACATTTTATTCTTCCTCAGTGACATTTTTAAGAGCTTATTATTTCTGCTCAACCACTGACCCATCTACCACCCCTTGATCATCTACCACCTCTTGAACCTTTGGCTTCTTTTCCATGGCCGCTCTATTTTTATGGTTGTTATTTCTATTTTCTTCTCCTTCTATGATCTTTAGGGCTTGTTATTTTTGCTCAGTGGTTGTCCCATATGCCACCTCTTAAACCTTTTGCTTCTTCTCCATGGTTGCTCTATTTTTGTGGTTACTTTTTCCATTTCCTTATTTCTCTATAACCTCCTTTAGGGCTTGTTCTTTCTGCTCAGGTTGCCCCATCTACCACCTCTTGAACCTTTCACTTCTTCTCCATGGCTGCTCTATTTCTATTGTCATTGTTTCCATTTTCTTCTTCCTCTATGATCTCCTTTAGGGCTTGTTCTTTCTTCTTAGTGGCTACCCATCTACCACCTCTTCAACCTTTCACTTCTCCATGGTCACTTTGTTTCTGTCATCACTATTTTTGTTTTCTTCATCTTTTATGACCTTCTTTAGGGCTTGTTCTTTTTGCTCAGCAGCTGCCCCATCTACCACCTATTCAATCTTTCATTTTTTCTCCATGACCGCTCTATTTTTGCAACAAAACACTTTGAACCTTGGAAACCCTTACAAAAAATATTTTGGTGAGAGAGGTCTCAAAATAATTTAAGAGCAAAATAGGTTTTAGATATTCATATAAATTGTTTATTTTTAGTAGTTGATTAAATTTATTTTTATAAGAGGTTTGTGATTTTTATATAAACTATTTTTTTGTTTTTTTAAACAATCATATAAATTGTTTATTTTTAGTAGTTGATTAAATTTTATTTTTTAAATATCTCTTCATCTATTTATTGGGTTGTATGGCACTACCCATGTGATAACTCCTTAGTGGTCTAGGTTAATATTTTTTAATATTTATTTTTCGTATTGGGTTTACCAAGTTTTTTTTTTTTTTAAGGTGAAGTATCATAGGTGACATAACTGAGGCTAGACTACATTTTCTATGGGTATTTTCTCTTCATGATTTGAACTTGGGTGACTTAGATAATGATTCAACAAAATATTAAGGCATTCCCAAGCCCCTCTGAGTTCCCCTCATCGGAATAAAAGTTTAACAAGGTGGAGCAAGTAATTATAGTGGTAGATTTCCGATGTAGATGTTTTCAATATTAATAAAATAAAAATCTAACATACATATCACTATAACGCCCTTATAAAAAACCAATTGTCTTTTTTCTATATAAATTTTAATTTTATTAAAAAAAATTATTGAGCCAACTTCTTTTCCACCCTCTAGGGTCAGAAAAGATTTATTAAAAGTTGGATTAAAAGATTTTCTTATTTATTGAAAATTATTTTTAGTTTTAATAGATAATTAATGAAATGATATTAGTTAGTGTAAAAAAACTTTAGGAACATTCTAATCAATTGGATTTCAATTTCATGATATGGATACGTACATAATTTTTTATTTTTATTTAAACATGAACATAATAATATAACATTTATTAAAAGTATAATATTATATATATATATATATATATATATATATATATATATAATTCAAATACTATTATACTTGTCGTCCCCTAGCCGTTTCCTAAAATTGGCTTGTTGTCCCTAAGACCCGACCCCTTGTCCTCAATACTTTCATAAACTTGATAAATGGTAAGAAATATTTTAAAATAAAATAGAGAGGTTCTTGATTAAGAGTTGATCTTGTTCCCTTGACACAATCATTGAAGAATTCAATCTTCTATTTTCAAAAGGGAAATCACTTGACCTTTTAAAAGAAAGGACAGAACCCAGGAGTCATGGCACACTCATACACACCTCATCATGGTTTGAACATGGGTCTCTTGGATGAGAGCCCAAACCATACTACTACTATGTCCCACAAGAATATGTTTTCGTATTATTGATATACTTATGGTAACATTTTTTAGAGGTATAGGATGCTTGCATTTGTGAATCACCTTTTCCATCCTCTATTATCCATGACCTTGCAATGCATTGCAAGGTGCATTTTGTGATGCTATCACTCTAAAATCCAAAATAAATGATTGATCAACAAAATTTACTTTTTGTGTTGTTGGTACCTCTTTAACGACAATGACTTATTGATATGCTTCAAACAATTTGAAGTCAGTTGGTCATACGGTTAGTGATTGTAGCTCCATCCATGTCTTCTCTTGAAGAACATTCACAATTGATCACCTGTCTTTAGGCACATGTCATAGTGTATGGTCCAACAAGTTGACATATCTCAATATTACTTGCTTCTTGACATTGATCATTTATATTTCCAAGTTCATATAGTGGTCCTTTACATTTGTGTACACTTTGTTGTTTGTTGTTCCTTGGATGATAATATT
Source organism: Wollemia nobilis (assembly GCA_028583015.1). Taxonomy (NCBI): domain Eukaryota; kingdom Viridiplantae; phylum Streptophyta; class Pinopsida; order Araucariales; family Araucariaceae; genus Wollemia; species Wollemia nobilis. Next base: position 3,634,523 of record JAQPPZ010017128.1, read on the forward strand.
TGACCATCGTCATTGTGTGTAGGTGGTTTTCCAATTCGACATTATAGCTTAGGGATATTCTATAATAATACCACTATCTTCATGGGTATTATTATTTGTAGTTCCTGGTAGGAAATATTTATTTTTGATGTGGGTGTTTTATATTGAGGGGAATTTGCACCATCCTTTTTTTGGTCTTGTTCATCCACCATGTATTTCTTTGAATTTGGCCAAGATTCCTTATATTTCTCATACCCCATCATTGGGCCAAAGATATCCATGTTATTTGCTTACTCTCATGTGATGACCAAGTACGTTTGGTCTCTTCCTCAATCTCTATCAATTTTATAGCATTCAAATGACCCTATTTTATTGCTTTGGGGTACCCTGCATTGTTGTGGTTGCTTGGACTACATTGTTGATGTGTTTTAGTTGGAAACATAGGTACAATCTTGACCAAAATTCTCTTATTGTTAGCACTTATGGAATTTTTCATTCGTCATGTCATTTGTGTCATATTGAATCTTGCAATTGCCTCCATGGCCATTGTTATCTTGGTTTGTATTTTTTTGGTTCTAATGATTGTTCTATTAGTTAGCATTCATGACATCACCTTTTATCGTGCTTGTGCTCTTTATTGTTGGTCTAAATTAATAGTATTATTTTTTTAGTAATTGGTTGTATGAGATTGAAGCGAGCCCTATTTATACTACATTATCACGTTACCACATTATTTCAATGAACCACATATTGGTATTATATTGCTTGGCAAGATTTGAACTTGGGTCTCCCAATGGGAGCCCATATTTTTAACCATTTTACCTAATGCCAATTGATTAAAATATTAAGGTTCATGCCTAGGATTTGAACCTTGGCTTATGGTGTGAAACTCTTTACTCCTAACTTCTTGCTTAAAATCCCATTGGTGAGCATCTGATTCTTATTGTTCTTCATGTTAAACAAATATTCTTTAAAAGAGTGGCTATTTATCTGGTAGATATTGTATTATGCTTTATTGGGACATGTGGTATTGGTGTGCCCCTCTACTTTACATTCTATATACAAGATTTTTTCTTTTTCTTCTTCATATCTTAAACTCACAAAACATCTGCATCATATACTTCTAATCAACATCTATTGGTGCTCCCTCTCCCTCATTGTCATTGTCGAAATAATTGATTTGTTGGAATTCACAATATTTTCTAGAAACAAAAAAACCAATCCATCCAATCAAATATTATACAAAAAGTGTAAAAGGATGAAAAAAAAAGAAAAGAGACAAAAATTGGGGAGCATTTGTAGGCACCATAAATGATCATTGTATTATCTGTAAATAAGAATTACAACACTCCGATGATCAAATGATGGAGTGGTGGAGGATATTTATACTGTTAGAACTCCATCCTAACACTATTATGTAATAACCACTTTCTTAACGTGGGGACCCCATTATAATATTTTGTAATGATATTATGTAATGTATTGTAATAGTTTATGGTACTAGAGGCACCATTTTATGTAGCTATTTTGTTTGGTAGAATATTCTAGCTTGGGTGACATTTTGCATGCATGCTAGCCTTGAGTGTTAGGTAGGGTTATGAAGCCTTATGTTGCGAGTCTCTCATCCATACTATCTTAATTATTTAGGTGGTTATCTACTGCTATCCTCAAACTTGGTACCAAAAATTTTACTTGCACCACCGCTTCTTACTCGTACATCAGTTGAAAGGGTGTGTGATTCATGATCAGTTTGAAGGTAGTTTTGTATGCCCATAGAACTACTAGCCTTGAGTGTTAGGTAGGTTTATGAAGCCTTATGTTGTGAGTCTCTCCTCCATAATATATTTATTGTTTAGGCAGTTATCTACTGTTATCCTCAAACTTGGTACCAAAAATTTGACTTCCTTAAATTGGCCAAGCTTCCTTAAATTGCTCATCCCCAATCATTGGGTCAAAGATATCCTTGTTCTTTGCTTGCGCTCATGTGATGACCAAGTATGTTTGGTCTCTTCCTCAATCTCTATCAATTTTATAAAATTTGAATGACCCCATTTTATTGCTTTGGGGTTCCCTGCATTGTTGTGGTTGCTTTGACTACATTGTTGATGTGTTTTAGTTGGAAACATAGGTACAATCTTAACCAAAATGCTCTTATTGTTAGCACTTATGGAATTTTTCAATCATCATGTCATTTGTGTCATATTGAATCTTGCAATTTCCTCCATGGCCATTGTTATCTTGGTTTATATTTTTTTGGTTCTAATGATTGTTCTATTAGTTACCATTCATGACATCAACTTTCATCGTGCTTGTGCTCTTTATTGTTGGTCTAAATTATTAGCATTATTTTTTTAGTAATTGGTTGTATGGGATTGAAGGGAGACCTATTTGTACTACATCGTCATGTTACCACAATATTTCAATGAACTACATATTGGTATTTTATTGCTTGGCAATATTTGAACTTGGGTCTCCCAATGGGAGCACATATTTTTAACCATTTTAGCTAATGTCAATTTATTAAAATATTAAGGTTCATCCCTAGGATTTGAACCTTGGATTATGGTGTGAAACTCTTTATTCCCAAATTCTTGATCAAAAGCCCATTGGTGAGCACCTGATTCTTATTTTTCTTCATGTTAAATAAATATTCTTTAAAAAAGTGGTTATTTATCTGGTAGATATTGTATTATGCTTTATTGGGACATGTGTTAGTGGTGTGCCCATCTACTTTACATTCTATATACAAGATTTTTTATTTTTCTTCTTCATATATTAAACTCATAAAACATCTGCATCATATACTTCTAATCAACATCTATTGGTGTTCCCTATCCCTCATTGTCATTGTCGAAATAATTAATTAGTTGGAATTCATAATATTTTTTGGAAACAATAAAAAATTATCCATCCAATCAAATATTATACAAAAAGTGTAAAAGGATGAACAAAAGAAAAAGAGACAAAAATTGGGGAGCATTTGTAGGCGCCATAAATGATCATTGTATTATCTATAAATAAGAATTACAACACTCCGATGATCAAATGATGGAGTGGTGGAGGGTATTTATATAGTTAGAAATCCATCCTAACACTATTATGTAATAAACACTTTCTTAACATGGGGACCCATTATAATATTTTGTAATGATATTATGTAATGTTTTGTAATAGTTTGTGGTACTAGAGGCACCATTTTATGTAACTATTTTGTTTGGTAGAAGATTCTAGCTTGGGTGACATTTTGCATGCATGCTAGCCTTGAGTGTTAGGTAGGGTTATGAAGCCTTATGCTTCGAGTCTCTCCTCCATACTATCTTTATTTTTTAGGTGAATATCTACTGCTATCCTCAAAATTGGTACCAAAAATTGACTTGCACCACCGCCTCTTATCTGTACATCAGTTGAAAGGGTATGTGATTCATGATCGATTTGAAGGTAGTTTTGTATGCCCATAGAACTGCTAGCCTAGAGTTTTGGGTAGTGTTATGAATCCTTATACTGCGATTCTCTCTCCATACTATATTCATTGTTTATGCGGTTATCTACTACTATCCTCAAACTTGGTACCAAAAATTTGACTTGCACCACTGCCTCTTACCCATACATCAATTGAAAGGGTGTGTGATTCATGATCGGTTGAAAGGTATTTTTTGTGTGCCCACAAAACTACTGGTAACTATTACTCCCAAATGAATCATTCTATTGAATAACATATGCTTATACTGAGAGGGGGAGTAAATAGTATAACATAAAAAATTTCCCCAAATAGTAGCATCAGCATTAATAAAATAGTGAACATCACACAAAGCATCACACACATGAGAGACATTATTTTTAACGTGGTTCACCCAATGTGGGCTACCTCCATAGAAAAATATTTCTTCTAAATATTTCTCAAATAATATTTTGGGAATCCTTCCCAAGTACAATTTTTATGGACCTTTGTCCAAAGGATATTCCGATCCCCTAGTCTCAAGTTCATGGATCTCTTCCATAGGAGAAACCTTTTCCCTTCTTATCTTGCTAGTGATCTTCTAGAAGACTTTGTCTCTCTACTGCACTGATTAGTGGATCTCTCTCCACTTGAAGACTCCTCACTCAGATCTGTCTTCAATTGTCCTCGTTGTTGGATCTCTATCCACTGATACTCTGTCCTCTATACTCTGTCACATCCAAAGCTCTATATCAATAGGTTCACTTAGAACCTTCTCAAATCTGCTCAACAAGCTCACTCAGAACTTGTCCAAATCTGCTCAACAAGCTCACTCAAAACTTGTCCAAATATTCTCAACAGGTCCACACAGAACCTGCTCAAATATGCTCAATAGGTCCACATAGAACCTGTCCAAATTTTCTCAACAAATCCATACAAAACCTGCTCAAATATACTCAACAGGTCCACATAGAACCTGCTCAAATCTTCTCAATAAGTCCTCTCTAGGACTTGCTCAAATCTACTCAATAAGTCCTCTCTAGGACTTGCTCAAATCTGCTTAACAAGCTTACACAAAACTTGTCCAATCTCATAGAATCATAAAGAGAATTGTTAGAGACTCAATATGTTCTATACTTAATGCTCAATCAATATCTCAACTCAATCTCATAGAAGAATAAAGATAATTGTTAGAGACTCAATATGTTCTATACTCAAATCAATCTCATAGAAGCATAAAGAGAATTGTTAGAGACTCAATATGTTCTATACTCAAATCTCAATCTCAACTCAAATAAATCTCATAGAAGCATAAAGAGAATTGTTAGAGACTCTATATGTTCTATTCTCAAATCTCAATCTCAACTCAAATCAAGAATATAGAATAGTTTGTTTTATGGAACTTGAACACCCACATGCATCCACTTGACTAGGCTCAATCAACTCAACTCAACCAAGCACCTCAATGAAAAATTTTTTTCTCACAAACCCTAGTCCAAGCATGTATCAATCAACTCAAAATGTTTCCAACAATGCTCAACAACAAATCTCACATAACAATGATACTCATGTTCTCTTCTAACTCAAGTTCAAGTTCTTTGCACAACCAATGGGATCCAACAATAATACTTATAAAACAAGTTTTAATCACAACTCTCAATCCAAAAAACCTTGAAGCATTAAACCAATCACTTTCGAAAAGGAAACCACAATCAATCCTTTTCACTCCAAAGATATTTTTAAAAATCAACCACCATAATTAATCAATAGGAGAATGTGCCCATACCTTTTATGAAGATGAAGAAGCCTCTTTGGAAATTTTCCACAATCACAATATTATTTTGCCAGTCTTCACAAGGGTTAGAATATCACAAAATAATCAACATTACTCCACTTCACAATAATATTTACCAAGGCTTTTAATTAGAAAACCTTCTTAAGAATTAATGCACAACTTCCTTATCACTCCTAAAACCACTTGTACCATAAAATAAATCAAATATTTTATATCCTTCCTTTCAACACTTTTGCACTCAAAAATAATCACAAAGCTTTCTTAGGCAATATCTCACATTAATCAAATATCAAACCTTATTAAAATATTAAAGCTTGCTCAACCTTATATCTCCCACAAAAATTATAATCAAACCTTAGCAAAATATTAAAGCTTGCTCAACCTTATATCTCCCACAAAAATCATAATCAAACCTTAGCAAGCAAATATTTTAATTAAAATATTTACCCCCACAAATATCGGAGTCGGAGTGCATACCTCAAAGGAGCCCTCAAAGGGCTTTGGCATTTTGAACCTCTTCCCACCGTACTGCCAAGCGGCAGTTAAGCTGCGTGAGCTAAGACTACCCACGTGAGTGCCTTGGGCACTCTCTTCCTTAAACTGTGTGTGCTTTCCTCACAAGGTGCCAAAAATTTGACCGTCCATGACTTGACTGCCCACGTCACACTCCACGAAATTCGTTGTGCAATATTTGGATGCAGAAATACTTTGGGTTTTCGAAAATCATGCGACACACCTTAGGTTTATTAAATGAAAAACCTTTGGCTTATTTATATAAGTCATCCTTCAAGGTGAATACGTCAGCACTTTTAATATTTCCCTCATGACATTGGCAACGCCAATAAGAAAGGAGGGAAAAACATTTTATTTAATTTTAAAATTTAAATTTAAATTTTAAATAAATTAATTTAAACTAAATCTTTAAAATTAAATTTCTCCATCACCGGGGCACATTTTTCGATGAAACAAAAAACCAACTTGGGTTTTAAGAAAAACCCATTTCAAATCTACCATCCATTGGTTTTAAATAAAACCTTTCCTTACCTTCCTTGGTTTTCATAAAAACCTTTTTCTAAGCTTCCCTTGAAGCTCCTTTTAGAACCAAATGCCATGCATCCCTTCTAGAACCTTTGATCAAAAACTTTGCTTCTCATGAAGCTCTTTGTGGAGAAAAATCATAGTTCTTACTTACATAGGTCCTTTTGACATCAATGACAAATTTTAGCTTAGGGACTCAAAATGTCCAACATCTATATTGCATGTTTTATACATGATCAAAACCAAGACTTTATTCGTTGCTTTCACTTACCCATTCACCTTGGGGTAGTACAAACTTGATAAGGATTGAAAAATCCTGAATTTTGTTGTTAAATTATGAATAATATCATTAACGAAATGGACCCGTCTATCACTTGTCAAATGAATAGGTATTTTGAATCATGTGATAACATGCTCATATAGAAATCGAGTCGTGCTCCTTGTAGAGTTATCAGGTAAGGCTCTCGCTTCTATCCATTTTGTGAGATATTACGTCGCTACTATAATATACCTGTAGTTCCTTTTATTATTGATTTTCAATGGGCCCACAAGATCTAAACCCCACATCTCAAAGATTTCTTGATATTGTGATGGATGTAACGACATGAAGTCTTTTTAATGATTTCCCTGTTATTTGGCACGTATCACATGCTTTGACATAATTCTTAGCATCATGATATAGAGGAGGCCACCATAGTCCTACCAACAACACTTTTCTAGTCATTGCATATGACCGTATATGACCTCCTACCAACCCTTTGTGTGCCTCCTTTAATATCTATTGTATTTCAACCTTTGCCACACATGTTCACAGAATATGGTGTTCGTCCATATTGTATAGAAAACTTGCAATCAACTTAAAATGTGTTGCCTTCAAAATCACCTTTCTTTGTTCAGTTGTCGTCATCTCTTTTTATAGCTTTTTTGTCGATAAGTATTACCCTATATGTTTATACCAAATTGGTATCACACTTATCATGAACAATTGCACATCAAGGAATTCATCCTGTATTCCTCCCTCTATAGGTTCTCCCGAGAAAATCCTCTATAGTTGATCTGCTATTATGTGTATCTTCCTAGGTATTACTACCACTTGAAACACAAAATCCTGCAAGGTGATGATCCATATACTCACTTGTCCATAGATCATCGGCTTATTGATCAAGTATAACAATGCTTGATAATCCACATAAAAATAAAAAGGGTTAGCCAATAAATAGTGTTTATACTTTTGTACTGTGTACACCATCTCCTTTACTTCTTGCTTTGTTGTACTATAATTATTCTTCACCCTGGACAATAATTGACTTGCAAAATATATGGGTTGATCTAATCCAAATTGTCCTTCTTGTGTCAATGTGCAACCAATTACAAAGTTTGAGGTATCCACATGTACATGGAATTCTTGCTCTCAATATGGATAAACTAGGATAGGCACCTTAACCAAGTGCACCTTCAAACCCTCAAAAGCCTCCTGGTGCTCCTCTACCCATTTGAAGGGAACACCCTTGCGCATAAGAGCATATAATGGATGATAAGATAGTGCATACTTCTTGATAAACCTTTTGTAATAGCTTACTATCCCTAGGAAGGTTTTTATTGAGCTCACATCATGTGGCTCCTCCATAAATAGTATCACCCAAATTTTATTCGGATTGGGCTTCAACCCTTCTTAGCATACAATATGCCCTAATAGTTTTTTGCATGGCACCATTAAGGCACATTTATTTGAATTCAATGATATTTGAGCTTTTCTGCACAAGCCCATACATTCTTCCAATGTCTTTAGATATTCTTGTGTCTTGCCATATATGGACTAATCATCTAGGAAAGATTTGAAGTCCCCTGTGGACATTTTATTGAATATGTATAATATGATTCTTTGGAATGTTGTTGGTGCATTACATATTCCAAATGACATACGATTAAGCATATATCCCATTATCCACTATAAAAGTGGTCTTTAGCTTGTCTTCCTCCACTATGTTGATTTGGTTATACCTCAATAATCCATTCAAAAATGAATAAATCTCATGGCTAGCTACTTCTTCCAATATGAAATCTATTAAAGAAATTTTGAAAGGATATTTGATGGTTATGACGTTGAGCCTTCGGAAGTCTCTACACAAATCTGAATTTTGTTTACCTCTCTCTTTAAGGTGATCACAATTGGTGATACCCATTCACTTGTCATAACCTTGAGTATTATGTCTGACATCTTCTTTATTTTGGCATTCACTAAAGCTGCATACGTTGGGTTCATCATGTATGGTCGCCTCCTTACTGGTTGTGCACCTTCAATTAAGGGGATCGTATGCACGCATAGCTCTGATGGTACTCATTCATATTCTTGTATGTCCAAGTAAAGACATCATTATAGTCTATAAAAATTTTAAATGTTGTTACTTTCAATATCTGATTCTAATCATCTTTACATTTAATCATCTTCTTTTCTCATTCTTCTTCCAAGTTCACCTGAATCATTCTAGGTCCTTTGTATTTGATGGTTTCAAGTTCTTCCACTACCTTCAAAATATCAATGGGGTGGGTTGGCTTATATTCAATAAAAACATCTCCCATTGTGTATTCTACGAATATTTTGAGAAATATCCACTTCTCCCTCTCTTTGTCCTTATCAGTTGTTTTATTTTTACTGCCTTCGCATATCTCATGTTTTTTCTTCTCATATTCTTGTGCTTTATTTTCTATATTTATACAAAAACATTGGGGAGAGAATATCCCATAATATTCTAGTTACCATTGAAGTAAGCCTCTTTCATCATCATTCTTGTCCTCCATACATTCTTCCAACTGCAATGCTCCCTCTTCATCTAGTTCATATCTAATTTCTCCATCTGATGAAGATTTTTCTAATTCATATGAAGTTGCAATGTCTTGGCTTATTGTCTAGTTTTTGAGATTAATAATATACTTGTGCTAACCTTTATTTAAGGTCATATGTTCTTTCTTCCAATTTTGGTTCACTTTTGTTGTTTGCAACCACCCACGTCCCAATAGTGCATCATACATTGGCTTCTACATAGCTATTATAACAAAATCTAGAACAAAATTTTGTTATGCTATGCACACATTTTGGCTCATTAGTACTCCTATAATTTTTATGCCATATTGATCAACACCATATAGTCTAAAATTCAAAGATATCAAGTGTCTAGAACTATACCATTTTTGCACCACCCCTTTCTTCTAAACCAACCACTCCTTTTATGTTTGTTATCTTTTGCTTGTAGGTGTTGACATCTTTCTTTGACACATTTATTAGGCCATAAATGCATCAAAAAGAGGGATAAATTGTAGACATGAAAATTTGACCCACTTAAGTGAGTCATTTTCCCTAGGTCCTCAAAGAGACCCCTTAGGATTGCCCAAAGCAAGACTAGGCCTCTCTTTGCCTTTTGTCTTATTTTTCTTCTCTTTCAGTGAAATTATGGTCAGCCTCGACAGGGCATGATTTTGTCCTAGCAAAATCGTGGTCGGTCCTGACGGGGTGTAATTTTGCCCTAGAAAAATTGAGTCAGTCCTAACAAGGTGCAATTTCATTGGATTAGGGTTGTTTCATAGAAAACCCTAATTTTTGAGATTGATATCCTTAGGCGTTGTATTTTCTTAGTTTTCCCAACCATTTTGCTTTCAAATCCACTATAAAAGGAGGGTTTGAAGTCTTCTTTTTGGCCTTTCCAAGCCAAAAGTGACCAAGCAATCTTAAGAGGCTCTCACGCAAGTTATTTACTTTATAAGTGCTCTCCAAGTGGTCTATTTTATCTTTCGAAAGCAAGATGATTAGTGAATGTAAAATATAGTTTGTTAAAGCTCTATCTTCTATTGCATTGGATTGTATGTCGCTGATCTTGGTGGACAAGTGTTAAAACCCTAAGGAGAGATCCACTATTTGGAGGTCTCAACCCTTCTACTTGATTTTATGCTATTTGCTAGGTTTTTCACTGCATTCAGATTTTAATTTTCTTTAATGCATATTTCTGCATCTTTCTGGTATTGCATTCAAATTTTAATTTTCTTTATTGCATATTTTTGCATCTTTCTGGTATTGCATTCAGATTTTAATTTTCTTTATTGCATATTTATGCATCTTTCTGGTATTTTTTGCCTCGCTTCTACAAAATTGTGCTTGATCATTTTGAGAGATGATTTTACTAGTCTACGAAATCACAGTCGCTTCATGCAGGGCACGATTTCATGCATACCTTGTTTAGGGCAACCTGCTACCCTATTGTGAATGTTGCACAAATTACCCCAAATTTGGAGACCCACCTTAAAATTTTGTGTTTTTCGGGATTTTGGTTGTCTTTGAGCTTGTAGGGTAGTTTCCAAGTTCATTTTGGTTAGTGTTTTGGGATCGAGTTCATCAATTTAAAATCTTTGTTCTAATATTTAAATGTTAAGTTTAAATTTTATTTTTGTTATCTTGAGTTTTAATAATTAAAGTTGATTTATTTGAAATTAATAATATATATAAGATAATAAAATATGAAAGGATTAAAAAAAAAATGAAAACTAAAAGAAAGAAATAAAGAAGGTTTATTTTAGTTTCATTTGTTCGAAAAGTGGTATCATGCGAGTGCATTTAAACCTAGGCTTTCATTCAAAATTTGATTTTATTAAATATTTTTTGGGTTTTATATTTGGGATAGCTAGCGTACCCGAATTATTTGGGATGATGAGGATGAACCACAAACATTAGACCATGTAGATCGTGAGCTCCATCATTTAACATACTGGGGAAAGCAGTCTACATAGTGGAAGAAGAGGTAGACACATCGACTTGGATGTGGTTGATGCGATATCCAATGATGGCAACATGGAACTATGAATGAATTATATTAGATTTAGCATAGACATTGGTGGGTATATGGATGTCCACGTGTGCCAGATACAAGCAAACTGTATGTGGCCCTTAATAGACACAACGAAGAAAATTTCAAAGATCATATCAGCGAGTAGGAACCAGCATCAATAGAGGACTGGTTACAGTGTGGAGGCAACATGGATGAAGAAATTCAATGGGATAAGTCGTGGCATTAGATTTCTGACCAGGATGAATTTGCAATGGAACGTTAGGATGAGATGGGATGCATGAGTCGATAATGAGGTAACGTACGATGGCAACCACGAGTCATAGCGAGGGGACCCTTGATGGCATTGAAGGGGCTTACGAAAGAAGCACTATGAGAGGCCTACGATGAGAGAAACCTGTGACAGATAAGGGTAGCGTCAAGTGGATAGGTTCAACGATGATGCTCATGGTAGAATTCACACTAAAAAGAGGTCATCCTAAACAAATGGTGAAACCCTTAATGGTGATAATCACACCATGGATAGTTGGATGATAGGATGAATATATCAACATGATTGCAAAATATGTGCATAGTTGGATGAATGACTATGTACGATGATGACACAATATGAATGCAAGAAATGATCTAAACATCTCCCATGGATAGCTTGATGAGACTTGGTTCTGAGATGATGAGAAGGTTAATCGAGATTATTATGATGTTATAAAGATATTTAAGCATGGAGGGATATATTTTTATACACTAGAGAAGAGGATTCTCGTTGAAATAGGAAGAAAAAATATCAATATTCACTGTATGTCTATTTTTGCAATGAAGGGTACCGATGTAGCGCTCTGGCATAAGTTTGATGATATTTGGCATGATCCCCATGGTATTTCTAAATTTTGTAGATGTGATTCAAATATTTGGATAGTGTGATGGCTGTGAGTTGTGATGTCGATAGCTAAGTAAAATTGGAATCGTAGGATAAGAAGATCAACGTAGGTAACTACACGACGATCAAATGATTGATGTGAATATGACATGTGCATAGGACATGTGCACAATAGACGTATGGAGGAATGAAGAAACTTGGCATAAATGTAGACTTAAATAAGCTAACGTATGATCAGAATGGGAGAAAATGATGTAGTGGTGAACCAATGTTTATTCATTTAAGAAAACCTACGGCAGTATACGGGAACATGGGGTGTGCATCAATGTTGGATCATGACATAGTGTAATGTATGAGGGTGCACCCAGTCATTAATGACCACATAAGCTTCAAATATGAACTAGTGCAAAGAGCTAGCCAGTGATAGTGACATGGACTTGCAAATATGGACCCATTCGACAACCCGGTTTGGATTCATACAACATTACCGGATACATCCAATAGTGGGAAAGTGCCATAAAAGGGGGCACAAAGCTTAAATTTTACCTACAAAAAAGTAGACATTAATTTTGTAGTTGCTATAAAGGGGAGTAAACGATAAATTTTACGTCGTTCAATTACTGTGTCAGAATCTTTATACAACAAGAAGGGCTTGGATAATCAGTGCATAAGCAAGATGTAAGCGAGTCATGAATCTGATAAGGCAAAGGTGATTTATTTGATCATTTTATAGTTGTATGGGAGCTACGGGCTCCAAAATGTAAGAGATAACCTAGTGTAGTGGATAGACATCAACACCATTACATGACATTGTCGTGCTGAAGGATGGGCAAAGTTTTATTGAATCTCATGCAGGTTTTTGACATACAGTAATTGGTCATATCTATGTAGGGAAGTATCAGCAATAACCCTGACGCTATCGAATTCATCGTATTTTATATTCGATCATTTTGAAAAGTACATGAGAAGGGATGAGAAGGTCTTAGGTGGCATGGAGAAAAGTATAAAGTATATCAAGCATACTGTCATTACTAATTGGGAGGCATTATGTAAACAAAATGATTAAAGAGAAGCCAAGAGCATTTGGAGGTTTTAAAAATATGGACATATCCCAAGTGACACAGAAGGCATACGACCAGAGCAGATGTGTGAAAAGGAAAAGCCATGAAACCAAATAAAGAAACATAATGAACAGAAGAAAAGGGGAAACAAAATGAAAAGTTTTCTCCAAAAATGTTAAAAACACCATGGAAACAGGGAACCGGGGCTGGAATTTTATCCAATGCCAAGGGTTGGACCTTTTTGGAGGCCAAGGCTAGAATTTTTGTAACCAAATAGACCATTATTCTGTTTTAATGCAAACAAATTCAGAAACTTGCACCTTGTGAGCAAGATTGGAGGAGATAATTTCGGAGGGTAGTGTTTTATTATCGATATTTCTCTACATTTTCTTGGATTTCTATCTAGTATTTAATGTTGTAAAAAGGTTGAAGTACATGAAGATCTGTGGGGTGTAGATTCTATTTATTTTCCTTAGAGGCTAGCACTTGATCTAACCCAAATTGTGCTTTTGCAGGTTTGATTAGGTCAGGTTACCCTATTGAAATTTCTCACTATCTCTGGTTTTGTTGTGTAGGGTAGCATTAGACTGAGAGTGCTTTGTATGTTAACATTTTCAGCTTTCTGGTCCATTTTCCAGAATTTATTTTTATTTTTCTAACCCTTCCCTTTTTGCAGATTTTTTTTTTAACTTTGGCAATTAAAATAAAAAGAAAAATAATTAAAATTCCAAAAATAAATGCACGGGTGTGAAGAACAAGCTTTAGCGATCCATTTAGAACAACTTTGATTTCATTTTGAAGCAATTTTGAAATAATAAAAACTATTCAAAGTTGTTTTTATAGACATTTTATAACTTCATATTTTACATAATTTTGTATTTTGAAGGTAAAACAGATTTCAAAAATTGCATGTTTACTTTGCAAGCAATAAATTAACTTTTCTTTATGAAAATCATAATTTCATTAAAGGGGAGTGATTTATATGGCATTTCAAAGACCATTGTTTTTAGAGTAATAAATTGACATCTCTTTATGAAAATTAATTTCATCAAAGAGGGGTAATTTATTTATTATATCAAGGCTATTTTTACTTTCATATTCAAAACAACATTAATTGAATTCAATCATTATTTGAAGTTCACATTTAGAAATAGATTTTAATCTTTATTTCATGCTCAAAGCAGGATTTAAGGAAGGTAAAACTTGTTTAAAATCTGCTTAACCAAAAGAAGATAAAATCTATGTAAAATATATCAAGAGAAAATGAACTAAGACTCTACATCACGGTCATATGAGGAACAATAAAATTTTCATTTTCTTTTAGGTTTCATGAACAATCACTAGAATAGCATAATAATATAAACCAACATAGGCCCCTTGTTAACAATTACTTGCAAATCACTAAGGTATTCCTAGCACTTATTTGATATATCTTCACAATATTACAAGCACACATTAAGTAAAAGGAACCTTGGAGAAATTTCATTTCTTTGCAAGAGAGGGTTTCATTCAAAATCCTGACTATGATGGTGATTTTGGAATTGGGAAAAATTTCCACTCAACATACCTGAAACCCTAGATCTACATTGTATACTACATTTAGGACATACTGGTGCATTTTATACTCTATTTTAGCATTTTGTTATGTTGCATTCTGTTATGCTTATTCATCTTCCAAAGGTCAAATTTTGCTTCTATTTTCAAATGTTAGCTAAAATGGCCTAGGGGAATTTACTGTTGCACCTCCAAGCATTGCTATATAGTGGCCTAAGCAGCCCCCCTAACACTAATCATATTTTTCAAGTGTTTTCCAAGTTACTTTGCAAGAACAAAAAATGTTGAATATCATTGGATAAAAGACAAAAGCTTGGATTAACCACCAGATGAGATAAGTGCCCTAATAATTCTTTAGGTTGTTTGTTCTGTGATTTATATTTCTATCATAAACCCTATATCTGATTAAAAAGGATAAATATTTCATTTAAGCTTCTAAGAATTGAAAGGACAAAAGCATATAGTATGCATTTAGGGTTTTATATTGTTTGTGCAACCTCTCTTGAACCCTTGCTCCAAGGATTTTTTATTTACAACCCTAGGTTATAAATAATTCAAATGAAGAATCGTTCTAGGTTAGCTCTTGTACTCTTACATCTTGGTATTTTCATTGTCCTTTTTATTTTATAGCTTAAAACTAGAAAGACCAAAAATAGGTGATTGTCTTGAAATTGAATACATCAAACATTCTTAAACTCCCAAACTTGGAGCGAGTCCTAAAACCATTCTTGGTGAATCCTTCCCCCTTTTTTACCTCGTAGTGTAGAGAATAACATACCCTTGTATCACCTTATCTTTATATTGTGGATCCAACCAAGAATCATACGCGGTAGGGCAGTTTTCTCCCTCTACACAGTTGGTCAACTAGTCTCTAGATAAAGGTAACCTCATTTGTTATATTTATCCCCCTAGATGGTAGGCAACATAGATCATGGAAGCTCTTCTTTCTATCCTATGTCTTGATGGTAGCAACATTAGATTTATTCTGATTTCTAATTCATTGTATTAGGTTGTTTTCGTTACACATGGGTTACTATAGTAGATCAATTGATAGAGAATGTAGCATTACATCTTGTTAAATTATGGATAAAAAGTTTGTTTATACGGAAAGGTAGACAATGTAGCTCTTCTATTTGAATACCTTAATATAAATTCTTTTTAGCAAAATAAAAATTCAAGAAATGAGCCCAAAATTCAAAATCATCCCCAAGTTTGAAATTGCATTCTCACTTGTACAATATTTACACATGAGGTGTTCATCATGGGAAGTCCTATGAGCATAAAAGAGGTGACAGTCTCTTGGTTATAGAATTTGAATATACATAGAAGGGTCATCTATGATAATAAATTCCACACAAATAATTTCCTTTAATCTATGGTAAAATAAAAATGGCTAAAAGTTGGATTTATCAAAATTATTTTTTATGGTGTTTCCAAATAAAATGTGATTCAAGCTAGTGGAGGTGGTGTTTAATGAAACATTGAAGGTAAAATTCCCTAACCTGCTTAGAATCATATGGAAATGTGGGTGAAATTTTGCACCCTTCACCCACTCTTCCCTTCAGGAAGTGATTCCCTTTATTTAGAAGGAGCATGCCAATTTTTGAAGGAACATCAATGGATGGGTGAAAGATATCAGGTAGCTGCAGTAGTAACCACGGGTGGACCAAACCAATGGGCGAACGATGGATTAAAGTAAGGAAAGTGATAAATCGGAGAGATAATATGCCCTTGGCCTTAGGTGGAACTTTCTAAAAAACCCACCCGAATGGTTGGGTGGGACTTCCAAGTGGCCAACGAAGGTGGAAGAATTATGCACTTCCACCCTTGGGTATAAGAAGGACCCTACCCATATCGGGTGGGAAATACAAGCACGAAGTTGGAAAAAACATTAGAGAATTGCCCGCCCTCTCTCTTTAGTACCTCCGTAGGTAGAAAAAATAACAAAGAAAACACTCTCCCGACACTAAGAAGTTTATGCCATCACCTAAAATTTGATCTACCTGATATTGCAGCAGTCCAAGTACCTGACATCATACATGGAAGTGACGGATTCTCCCAAGGTACTCCAGTGTCGATCATTCACTGCCTCAACGAAAGGATTGCCAATCAAGGATAAGGATGAGATAGTTGAGAATTAATGAATTGGATATAAATATCAAAGGATACAAGGCCCTACATTCAACCAGATGCATTCACTTCCTTCTAGAATATCGATTCCATCCAAAGGAACAGTGTACTAGTGCAGCGCTCATTTATTGAAAGAATCATCTTTCTGCCTACCATCATTAATGTTCAATTTTGAAATTGATGTAAATATACCTATAAATAGTGGAATGTTGGTCATTCCTAAGGGTGGATATTTAGCCATTATAATTTATATATAAGGTTTACCTCTATGTAAATATAAATTTTGTGTTGTTTGGTCTCTAAATTTATGTCCTTGTTCTTTATTAATTGTATGAATGCCTATTTATGTTTGGTCATTTAAGTTATCCCGTGATATTCTGCTATTTAGATTCTATAGGGTTTACTTGAGTGACTTAGAAGTGCGCATTCATAACTGCAGGTTGAGGGATTATTTTTGCTAAAGCCATTTGGATAGGAGCCCTCTGCTTTTGAATCTTGGATATCATGCACCTATACATTGGTTCTAGAATTCGTCCCCTGCCCACCACTAATAGGAGATGGAACATAGGTATTTTTGATGATCTATTAGGTGTGGGGTCTGTGTTTCATACATGGTATGTTCCCTGCATTGGTCTTGACACGACTATATCAATCCTTGTGAGTTCTGGCTATGGTTATTTTATTATTTCTTTCCCTATTTTCTTTTTCTTGTTTTACGACGTAGATAGCTGGAACCACCCCTAAAGAAACTAGTATTCTCTAGATATTGTATACCCCATATCGACATGCTGATAGTTCTATGCTGCATCATTGGTCTACCCTTACCTTGGTACGTGGTGTCGGATTGGTGATAAAAAAAAATTGGTGACTGCTGGGGAAGTCATCAAGTTTTTGTGTTTTAATAAATTAGAGTTTGGTGGCTCTCTGATTTACCCATATCCTCTCAAAGTCAATTGGCGACTCTGACTACACAACACATCCAGATCATGAGACTAGTCACCCACTCATGGTAAATATCTAAATATCACGAAGAACTCAAGGTATGATGAACATCATTGACCTCACTAGTAGAGATAGCATGCTCATCTGGTGACTCTAACTTCGACTCCAACAAAAGAGCTAGGACCTCTGAATATTGGTACCATTATGACTCATCCATTTTTCCCCCAATGAAATAATCCTGGTCCCCTCAATCTTCCTCACCAGTATGATATTTTGGAAGCTAGCTTTGAGGTCTTTATAAAATACAGTGATGTCAAGGGAGTTGTGAAGGAACACCTTGAAAATGTGGCTTCTTTGGCCACCCTTCATAATATCATGCATGAAGATGCAATGATCAGGTTCTTGGTTGCTTCCCTTGAAGGTAGAGCATGGATCTAGTACAAAACCTTGTAGCCTAGAAGCATATCTACATGGTAATATGTGTCAAAGCCTCTCATGGATACGTTTGACGAAAATTAGGACCCCTTATAGTCTTTAAATCGATTCACATTTATCAAGAGGAACCCTCTTGAAAGTGTGGTAGACTTTAATGTTCATTTTGAAAAGAGATGAAAGAGGATTTCATGCAAATTCTCCCAACCCCCACCCAGGGGTATCTATTCTACATCCAGGATCTTGATCCTAAGATTAGCTTCCTTCTACACTAATCAGGGGAAACTAGTTTCTTGCAACTCTATAAGGAAGCTATCAGAGTCGAGTAAGTTCTAATTTGGAGGCTCCATCCTATTAGCTTCTTTCAATATTTGGTGTTGGATCATGCAGTGGGAACATACCAGGAGTAGGTATACCATGGTGACCACATCCACGAAGACAATATGATAAATCAACCCCATAATCATCAGGATCTGGGTGAAGAAATGGATACCCATGAGCGGGAGAGTAATACAATGGCATAGAAATAGTCGACCACGGGATTGGCACAACTGGCCAATCTCAAAAAGAAAAAAAAATAAAAATTTGATCCTTAATAGCTCTCTACCTGAAGGGAAAAATACAATGGCAAAAGGAATTGCCACCCTAGGCTTCAAATACCTGAGTGTTTTGACTCAGGAAAAATAAGAAGAATTATAATTTTATCATAATTATGAGCTAGTGTGGGTGGTGCCATATGAATCACAAGTGGTGCCTCAAATACAATATGATTTGTTCTGACCACTACAGATTCAAAGGATGATTTGCATATGATATCCTGGCTCAGGCGTACCTATCACACTGCAATTTTATGATCAATAAATAAAGCCTTGCATTATGTAGGGCCAGTGCATTAGGAATCGTAAGTTTTTATCACCGACCATTCGCACAATAGATTCCTATAAAAATTTACCATTTGATCAGGAACCAAGAGGTATCAATAAAGGATTCTCAAAAAATTGTTTAGGAAATGTAATATTCTCCTTCGTCTCTGTGTTGTTGTCCTAGTTTTATGTTCATCTGTCTGTTGTTGTCATGACCCTGTAACTCAATAGATACATTCAATAATTTTTAAGGACTCTTGAGTCATCCCAAGGAGTTGCAGTGAACCTTGGAACTCATAAATGCAAGAACAAGACAAGGCGAGTATGCTATAAATAGCCCTACGATAAGATGTAAATGATACCATAAGATGTAAATCATAAGTTGTGGTTGAAGCTAAATGGCCTCCTAGTTGATAATAGTCAGTAAAAGAGGATCATTGTTGGGTCATATGATAATATATAGTCCTGGAATATCTTATGTTTTCAGTGGGTTGTGTTTAGGTGGATTCAATCCATAATAATACCTCATGAAGAAGGGACTATGCCCTATTAGTTTCACTTGATAGGCTTCAAATTGCTTTTCCCTTCATGTATCCTTATTTCCCTACCCTTTCCTCCCCTTTGTCTTCCTCCCCCCTTTGTTTCCTATAACTTTCGATTGGTAACAAAGGGTTCGATGTCTCTATTGTTTCCTATTCCCCTTTCCTCCTGTGTGTGTCTTACAATAAGCTTCTTGAGCATTTACTTGTTGTTTCCACTACTTGTCTTCCTGCTTCTCTTATCTGCAAGCAGTTCTCTTTGTGTTGGCCATCTCGATCCTATCCTTCTGGCTTTATTTTCCTTGTTTTTCCCTTCTGCTTGTATTGGATGAGCCCCTGTTCCTTTTCCTACACTCTGCTTTTCATCGTGTTAAAGGTCTTGTTTATTTTGACATATTTTTGTGCTTAGTTTTCTCCTTGCATCATTTCCTTCATCACATCCTCCTTTTCTTTGTGCCCTTATTTCCTCTCCTTCGCCCCTCTGTTTTGATTGTTATATTTTCTAATCCTTATAGGTTCTTTTTTTCATGAGATGAAAAATCCTGTGAGTCACCAGAAGTGTGGATGAAATTGTGTGCCCTTCACCCACTCTTCCCTTCAGGAAGTGTTTCCCTTTATTTATAATGAGTGCACCAACTTTTGAAGGAACATCGATGAACGGCTAAAAGATATCAGGTGGTGGTAGCAGCAACCGCAAGTGAAAAAAATAGATGGGTGGACAGTGGATTAAAGTAGGGTGGGTGATAAAGCGGGCAGACAATATGCCCTTGTCCTTGGGTAGAAATTTCTAAAAAACCCACCCAACTGGTTGGGTCGGCCTTCCAAGTGGCAAGTGAAAGTGAAATAATTGTGTGTCCCTGCCCTTGAGTACGAGAAGAACCCCACCCATCTTGGGCAGGAAATACAAACATGAAGTTAGGTGAAACATCAAATAAACGCCTGACCTCTCTCCCTAGTACCTACGTAGGTGAAAAAGGAATAAAGAAAGCACCTACTTGGCACCAAGAAGTTCTCACCATCGCTTGATATTTGAATAGGTGATATACCTACTACTACGCAGTCCAAGTACCTGATGTTATACGCAAAAGTGATAGATTCCCGATGTGATTCTCCTAAGGTACTTCAGTGTCTATCATTTATCGCCTCAACCAGAGGATCACTTGTCAAGGAGAAGGATGATGCAGTTAAGAATTAATAAAATGGGTAGAAACATTAGAGGATCCAAGGGCCCATATTCAACCATATGCATATGCTTCCTTCTAGAAGATCAGTTCCATCCAGAGGAACAGTGTACCAGTGTGACACTATCCTTGCAATAGACAAGTGTCACACTATCCTTAAAACTAACAACTATGTACAAGCTAGGGCACTTATTCCATGGATTAAAATTGCTATTGAAAAATGATGGAAATATATTTCAATTAAGGATAATTCAAAATTTATTTTTAATTCTATCAAGAAAAATGGATGCAGTGATTAGATAAAAATAATATTATTTCAAATATCCATCAATTATTCTTGGAGTTAGTATCTTGGAAATGTTAGCTTATCTATAGAGAAGGAAATTGGGTATAAAATAATTTAGAAAATCATGGTGTTGGTATTTGTCTTGGAAAAATATAAATTTTAGAAGGCAACTCGTTAGGTGAGATTTTATCTCTCAAGAGTTGATTGTGAAAACATAGTTGTTTGAGGAAATTGAAGAATATCTTTGATAGAAATGCAAATGAAGAATATCTTTGATAAAATGTACGTTGATAAGATTTAATTGACTTGATAACAACTTGATGTTCTATTATATTGATAGAAGTGACCCCTAGTAGAATCCACACATAGCTTCTTAAAATGTAAAGAAAAAACAACTAAACTTCTTTTTAATAAATTATTATATGGGATTGAAACACCCATTTATATTATCAATGATTGATCATATTATCGTGAGCTTCCTTGGGATTGAAGTGATCCACCCATAAGATCATTTGAATCATCGTGTTATCACTAACCTTCTTATCATGAGATTGTCCATCACCAGTCTCACATCATACTAAATTATCATGATATTTCACTAAAACACGTAGAGGTATTATAATAAGTTGTGGGAATTATGCACATATTGCTTGACAAGATTTGAACTCGAGTATTTGCTTTGGGAACTTAGGTTTCTAACCACTTGATCTTATGCCATTTTATATAAAGTATTATTAATACATTTTAAATATTTAATTGAAATTTACAATAAGTTAATAAGTAATAATTTCCTTATTTATTATTTTAAGAAATATGTATGATTTAATTTATTTAATAATATCATTGTTTATTACTTAGTGGTTGTAGGCAAGTTGATCAAGTCCAATTGAACATTAAATCTAATTATTTATGGGATAAAGTCGTTTTATTCCTTTGGAGGTCATTTATTACAACTAAAAGTATTAACTAAGCCTATAACAAAAAATGCTTTATTTTTAGTAAGTAATACTTTATCCTAAATAGACAACCCTGTTTCACTATGATATCACTCATAGAACACTTTGAGGGTCCTTCTAAAGTTTTGATAAAGTCATATATTATTAATTTGTGCTTGCTTGGTATACCAAGTTCTTTCATTCTTTCATAATTTACATCTAAATCTCCATAGTGGCGATATTGTAGAAAGTGATAGTTTGGAGTAGCCCAGGGTTGTGTTTTGGTGGTAGATTTCAACAATTGGTGAGGGATATTACACAAGATGTAAAGACAAATATGTGGTTCCAAAGCTCCATAGTGCAAGCATTGTAGGAGGTGATATTTTTTGAGTAGCTTAGGGCTATTGTTTGGTGGCATGTTTTAGATTTACCGACTCATATATTGAGATAATGGATTGACCATTTCTAGTAGCTAGTGAGGGATATTACATAGGATTTCAAGATAGATATGTGGTTCTAGAGCTCCACAATGGTGGAGCTATAGGACACAACTTTGGTAGCAGGTTTTAGATTTGGAGTAATTGGTGAAGGAGAATGCACAAGATTTCAAAATATATCTATGGTTCTAGAGATCAATTGTGAAGGAACTGCAAGAGGCGATAGTTTTGGAGTAGCTTAGGATTGTTTTTGATGGCAGGTTTCAGATTTTCTAGCTCATAAATTGAGATGATGGATTGACCATTTCTAGTAGCTAGTGAGAGATATTGCATAGGATTTCAAGATAGATCTATGTTTTAAAAGCTCTACAATTGTGGCATTATAGGAGGAAACAATTTTGGAGAATCCCACGGTTTTTTTTGGGGGATAATTTTTAGTAGTTGGTGAAAGAGATTACATAGGATTTCAAGAAAAATCTATGGTTCTAGATCTCCATAGTGAAGGTGATGTATGAGGTAATAGTTTAGGAGTAGCCCAGTGTTATTTTTTGGTGGTAGGTTTCAAATTTTCGAGCTCATCTATTAAGATAATGGATTGGCCATTTCCAATGGTTGGTGAGGGAGATTGCACAATATTTTAAGATGAATATGTGGTTCTAGAACTCCATAGTGGCAGTGTTATAGGAGATGACAATTTTGATGGAAATTTTCAGGTCAACAACCTTTATTTTTTCTATTTTATAATTTTATGGTATTTTTTACCCATGAGGGTTATAATGGTTTGGGGGTGAAGATTACATAAAAGGAAATATTTATTGTATAATTTTTTTCCTCTATTGGAAATGGGGATTCGTCGGCTCACCTATTGAGATAATGGATTGACCAAATTCTAAAAATATATTTTTTTAATGGTGTTTAAAATAAAATCCGAAAAGACCATTAGGAAGAGATAGAACTTGAGAATAGAGGATGATGAGAGGGATGAAATATTTAACACTTTATTGGAAAAAGGTTCTAAATAAAAAGTAATGGATTATTTGATAGATTATAATGAAGGGATATCCTTTGATAGTGGAAGAAATTCTAGAAGAGGGAAGTCAAATTTTGAAGAGTTTAGGAATGGGTCTAAGACAATGTCAATTTTGCAAGAGGGCTTCTAACTTTTTGATAGGAGTGGAATTTGGGATTTGAATTTTTAGAGAACAATTTTCAGAATAGGCCACGATTCATTAAATAATGTTGTGAAGGATGGTAGAAAGGTAAGGAACCCTATATGACACCATAGAAGAAGAATTTAGAAGGAGAAAAATTAAAAAATAACCCCTTGGAAGGACACAAAAAGATGACTATGTGCATTTGAAGGAAGAGTAGCCAAACAAATTTAGTCCTAAGAGATGTGAAAAAGGAGGAAGTTATCAAACTCTTGAAGAAATGCTTATTGAGAAATTCTATGGGTGTGAGAGTTTTGAAAAATCCTTGGTAGAGTGGATGGCTAGGAAATAGATAAAAGTACTAGGGTATGTGCCTAGTTTCTTACTACTAGTAAGAGGATGGTTGTAATTTTAATTTAGAACTAAGGAACATATGGAGAAAATTTTGTTATAGAAATGGTTTTGGGGGTCAACTTTGTTAATCCTCAACTTGTGGGACCTGTTTTTTGACCCAAGGACCAATAGTCTACCTACTCATCCTATATGGGTAAAGTTATCATATTTTCCACTGGAATTTTGGTCTAGAGATATTTTCCAAGCCATAGGCAACTACAATGATTCTTTCTTGGAGGTGGATGAGAGGTATCAGTACTCATACATGAGAACAATGGCTAGGATACTTGGTGATATGGATAAGAGAGAAAAATTGTGTTGAAGTATAGCAAAGGGACACATGTTTAAACTCTTGATTACATTGGACAACATTTTAGGTGTGCACATTGTCATAACTATGGCCATATTACAAGGGACTATTCTCTTATTTTTTGGAGGAAGGTTTGATGTCATAAGGTAGAGGGAGGGGTCCTTAAGGGTGAGAATGAGATGAACATTTCTCTTTTGGTACATGACTCATAGACTGGATATATAATTGATTTAGTGCATAAGGAATCAAGCTGAAGGAATAGGGAGAAAGAACAGGAGATGTAAAGAAGGTGAAAATGAAATTTCTTATGCCAGATCAAGTAATGGATTCATAACCATCTTAGTTTGAAGTAAGGCTAGGAATATTGAAGTAAAATTTGGATGTTATGTTCTTGGACCTAGATACAAGCTTATTAAATGAATCTGTTGCAAAATATCATTTCTCTTTTGGAATCACAAGTAATTTGTCTCTAGGTCTCTCAGCTAATCAATGGCTAGATTTATTAGTCTATAAAACTAGTTCTACCCTAGAATGAGGTAAGGGTGGAGTTGAAGTGAAAGGATTACCCCTAATTCTTCTTCCTTGGTGGCAATGGATCCAAAACTTGGCTTAGATGTAGTTAAGTTTATCAATATTGCACCATAGGTAAAACACTTTAAATTTTCTTCCCCACTTCATTATGTTTATGGTCAAGAAGGTTATATGTCCTCAAAAACTCATAAGTACCCCCTATGATCCCTAAAAGGAATGTTAGGATAAAAGGAAGAAGGATTTGGGGGAGGTCTTAGTTTATATGTGGGGGTAGGGAGTCTCTCCAATGGGAAGGGTAGAAGATCTCTTCTTTCACTAACTAAGAATAAATCCCTCCATGAAGTTCAACAAGGCAAGTAATCTTCTTTAAAGGGAATCCTTAGAGAAGGGAATATCATGGACACATTTAACTAATGAAAGTTCTTTACTTTAATATCCAAGGGATGGGTAGCTTGGAAAAATGGCTACTTTGGGTAGGTTTTTAGAAGTTCATAATTCAAATATCCTACTAATTTAAGAGATAAAAGAGTTAGATAAGAAAGTGATGAAATATATTAGTAAATTACTTAAAGGATGGATTTTTCTAGGCCTTGATGTTCTATGGGCTTCGAGAGGAATGGTCACAGGTGGAAGTCTAATCAGTTTAGTCTAACCAATGCAATGCTTAACACAAGATAAGGATTGAATTCTTTATAATGATACTTGAGAAAATAGTTATAGTGGTGAACATTTGTGATCCCTATAAAGATAGGAAGTAGTATTGAAATAAGCTAATGGATGAAAATTTTCTATAATATAATAATTAAGTTTTAGGAGGTGATTTAAACTTAACTCTTTCTAGGAATGAAGTGTGAGGTACTATTTCTAGAACAACCATTGGTTGATTACTTAATCCAAAAGTTTGAAGTGAAGGGTTTAGTAGACATGGTGCCTATTAAGCTGGTTTGAAATTGGAGAAACATGAGGGTGGAGGTTGATAGAATTTTTAAGAGGTTGGATAGATTTTTAGTTGTTGAGAGTTTGACAAAAGGAAATTATAGACTGAAGTCATGGGTTGAGACTAGAGAAGACTCGTATCACTCCCCCATCATGCTCCTTATAGCCAAAGAGGAGAAGAACCCATATTGTCCTTTTAAGTTCAATTTTGAGTGGCTAAAAGAAGACAACTTTGTAAATTTAGCCAAAATATGATGGGTGAAGTTTGATCCTAGTTTGAGAGAATTTGTTGGTATCCAGTTTGCAATAAATATAAAAAGGTTTAAGTTAGCAATTGTTTAGTGGACCTATAAAAAGAGATTTATGAATCGGCAAAAATTGAGGTATTTTAAGGAGGGTCTTGCAGTGCATCTAGCAAATAAATTTGAAAAATATTTGGTTGAGGAATTAAGGCTTAGGTATAAAAGTTTGGTACAATAGAAAATAATATTATTGGCAAAAAGAGAAGCATGGTGGAGGCTCAAAAGTAGATCTCTCTAGATTTTAAATGGGGACGAGAACATTAAACTTTTCTATAGTTTTGCAAATCATTCAAAATAAATACAATTTAGAAGTTACAAGGTCAAAATAGAAGTAAAGTATCCTCCTTCAAAGGAATATCATATATGCCATAAGGTATTTTTCTCAACACTACAAGGATCCTGTTCAAGTCAACATAGTTGAAATAATCAAAACAACTTCTCTCCTTCCCAGATTTGTAAATAAGAAATCCAATGATGAAGTGGTATAGAAAGTCTTGAAGGAGGAGCTTAAGGTTGTTTTAACCTCTTTCTAGAAAGGTAAGAGTCCAAGGCCTAATAACTAGACTATGGAATTCTTCCTTGGGGTGCATGACCTTTTAGAGTTTAACTAGCTCAAGGTTGTAGAGGAGTCTAGGTAGTGAGGAATAGTAAATATAGTCTTCAACTCTACCTTCATTGCCCTAATTAATTTGTGTAAATATGTGTATAAAATCATAGTAAAATTAATTGCATCAAGAATTATAAGTTTCTTCCTTGCTTCTATCTCTATTGAGTAGTTTGAGTTCTTGCATGGTAGATAGATTCATGAGGCAATTGGTGCTGCTTAAGAAAGTCTTCATTCCATTAAATCAAAGAAAATGTTAGCAATGGTGATGAAGTTGGATCTCTCCAAGGCATTTGAGAGAGTGAACCAATTATATGTAAGATTGTTAATTACTCAAATTAGGTTCTATGTGTAGATGGTGAATTGGATTATGGGATGTTTGTGTTCTATTTCATTTTGTAGTATTGGTTAATGGGTTGGCTTCTCAATTGCTCAAAGCTTTTTGGGGGATAAGAAAATTTTACCCCTTATCATCGTTATTATATCTTCTAGTAGCAAAGGGATTAAGTAGATGCATTTTAAAATCCAAGATAGTAAGAGTGGTAAAGGACATTAGAATATGTAGGATAGTGGAAGTTCTCCTTTTCATAGATGGAACATTGAGAGTAGCAGAGAAATTAAAATAGTCTTTAAAACATTTTTGTCTGGTAACAAACATGCAAATTAATGTATAGAATTTCACGCATCTCCTTTAAGAGTGTGGATTAGGATCAGGTTGTATTAATAGGTCAACTCTTCCCATATTAGTTTCTAGTTTGACATGTTTGTAAATTTCTTAACAAGGACAATTAAAACAACTTTCTAAAAACTCAAAATTCAAATTTTTAAAGGATATTGGTTGAAAATATAGGAAAGTGCCTAAGGATAGAATTTAGTCTATTGGAGATAGCTAGTTATGATGTATAATTAACCTGATTTTTATGTCACTATTAAAGTTTTCAAAAAATGCCGAGGCATGTGAAGAATGTAATTTTATATTTGCTTATTATAAAATTACAACTTTTTTTTAGGAAAAAAAAAGTAATACTTAATCTTTTTAATAATATTATTAAAATAATTTAATGTATTATGAAATAACTATAAATAAATTATGATCGTATCAACATTAATGAAATTCAAGCATGTAATATCACATCATCTTCATTATTAATTTCAAGTATGATGTAAAACTCTACCACCATTAGATTCAAACCTTCTTAGTTTCAAAGTCTTAAAATTAGGCTCATTAGAGTTCTATGCCTATGAAGTTAAATGGGACAATATAATTATTCAAACATTTACCCACCTATATTGAAATATAGTGCACAACTCTATTTTTTTAATTCAAAACATAATTTTTTTATTAAAAAATAAAAAAAATTATAACCATTAAACCACTTAAATTATATCCTATGCAAATCCTAAATCCATTTTTCTAGAGTCATGTTTTACCGGTTTCATCATCACTGTCATACGTTGGACAGAAAGGGGAATTTTATAAAGGGAGACAACCTTCATAAAATAAAAGTGTGTTTTTTTAACTATAGCACATTTGTCCAGTTTGCAATTCCTAACTTCGGCTTAGAGAGTTTTGCAATCAATCTGACGCAATTGAATATGGGTGGGACCCATCAAGTGTTCCTTTGGACTTACGCAGAGTTGAAATGTTAGTGCATATGGCTGAACGTAAATGGATCTCTTGCGTACACCTAAGACGTCTCTTTTCTTTTGTTTTGGAATCAAACCTTCCAGAAGTTCGTTCATCTTACGAAAAGAAAAAAGAAACTGATTGCCTTACACGACAAATAGCATAGCATTCACGGAGTATGGTTTTAATATTTTTTTGGCTCTAATTTTCTTCACGTGACGCAACGATATGCGTGGTAAAGTTAAGTTAGAATTCAAATATTACGTCACATGCTACGAAATTTTTAAGTTTGTAAAAGTCATACCAAGCCCATTTAAAAGAATAGTCCCTCGAGTAGTTACTGTCGTGTGCAACTCCTCACTTATTACAGTTGCTATCTTTCCGACTTCTGTTCAAAAATTTCAAACCCGGGTTTAAGCTCTTTACTTGTTTTGGAGTTTCAACATCGACGTCTTGACTTCTTCCAGCCCTCCATGGACACCAAAATCGCTATTAATTCCGCTGTTATGCCTCCCGTTTGGGAGGAGCGCATTTCTTTCTGTCCGCCATAATGACGCAAAATTTCTTTGAAGACTACCATCTCCAAGAAGAAATTGGGAGAGGCAGCTTCGCAATTATTAACCGCTGTTTTAATAAACGTACAGAAGAAAGCCTGGCCTGTAAAACGGTATGGAAATCTCGTCTCCGCGACTCCCTGGACATGGATTCCATCCGCAACGAGAACGGCATTTTGAGACATCTCGCCGGCCATTGTGGAGTCGTTCAACTTCATGATGTTTACGAGGACGAGGAGTGCGTTCGCCTGGTGTTGGAGCTCTGCTCCGGCGGAGATCTGTTGGATACAATTCTCCACAGGAAACGATTTTGTGAAGAGGAGGCGGCGGTAGTGTTGAGAAGGGTTATGGAGGCGGTGGATTTCTGCCACCGAAAGGGCGTTGCCCACCGAGACCTCAAACCTGATAACATTCTGTTTTTCTCCGATAATCTCATCAAACTCGCCGATTTCGGTGAAGCTTCCTTCTTTACTTCCGGTATGACATTATGCCCTTTCGTTTCTGAATTTTTTTTTTTGACTTTATTGTGGCCCAGAGTTTCTAAAAATTGGAAGAACGAAAATTTAAATCGCAGGAGAAAAGATGAGTGGAATAGTGGGGACGCCGTATTACGTGGCGCCAGAGGTGCTGCAAGGGAAAGAGTATGACGAGAAGGTGGATGTGTGGAGCGCGGGTGTCGTTCTATACATTATGCTCTGTGGGAGGACTCCGTTTAGTGGCAACAGCCCGCAGCAAATATTCGAGGCGGTGCTGCGTGGGAGGCTTCGGTTTCCAAGCGATCCGTGGCAGACAATATCACAACCTGCAAAGGATTTAATACGGCGGATGGTTTGCAGAGATGTGCAGAGAAGATTCCGTGCCTCTCAGGTTTTAGGTATGTCTTCAACCTATCTACTTATCTATTGTAGACTATGCATGAATTGGGGTTTTAGTTATGAGGTAGCGTCTGACAATGGAAGACATGGCTTGTGATGGCTGCAGAACATCCGTGGTTAAAAAGAGACCTCCAATGACAATGGGGATTGAGATACAATCTACTTGGTTGGTGTTTACCGAAATGCATATTTGCATTAAATTGGAGGTAAAGATTAAATGTGGAATGCGGAAGGAATGTTAGTGTGGTGTTCTAGAAAAGGGATAAAGCATGCCAAAGATTTTCAGGGTAAAGTGGAACGCAAAGAAAACATTACTGTCACGGGATCATAGCAAACGACTGTTAGAGGATCTTAGAGTATGCTTCATAGTAAAAGACTGTACATATAAGCAGACATGTATCACTACAATATGAGGGATGAGAATTGGTTTACTACTTCTATCTATCACTCGGTTTAGTGCATAATATACAAAATTTCACGTCAGTGTAAAACACCTTTACTAATTTTTTTTTATATTGAAAAGATTTTATACAGATTTTGTGTTAAAGTTGAAGATCTATGTCTATGTGACTCTCCATAATTGAGTTGTTGATTTGACGCACCGTTTATCCATAATTGTGTCTTTAATAGATCCGGGCTTAAAAAATAATCATTAATCATAATTAATTAAAAAATATATATTTGTTAAACTTAAAATTACTGTTTATTAAAATATTTTAAAATATATCTTCAGTTGTACAATTTTCAAACTTTATAAGCTCATAACAAAGATTTTTAACTATTAAACATTCATACCATTTTTAATTTCTTAAATATTATTAACACAGATGACTCTATAAATATCATTTCATTTGTTTCGTTTCCTAATTTATTTTTTTATTTATTATTTAAATTTAATTTGTATTGAATAATTTCATTGATAAAATTGGACAACATTTTTTTTTTTTTACAATTTAAAAAGTAAATGACTTACTATTAATATATTCTTTTATGCATTATTTCTTAGGTTAAAAAATTAAGAAAGAATTATTAAATCTAAAAAAAAAAAAACATTAAACTAGGCTTAAATAGTTGATGAGTCACCATTAAAATCTCAGGGGTTTTCATGTTACATGAGACATCTTCCAAGAACTCCATCAAATAACTAAGGTTTTCTAGCTCCATTTGCACATTTATTGAAATCTATAAATTTAGAGAAGAGATAAGATACATAACATCTTCCCTTTCGAACTTATGTTATTTATTTACGATTCTTTTATTTTTACAATTTTGTAGAAAACAAATTTTAATTCAAATAAGGTGTGGAGATTTGCACTTATGTTATTCTTCGGAGTTATTCGTTCCTAAAACAACCATAGCCCAAGTAATCTTAGGGATCTTCTAGAATTTGAAAAAAAATTGACATCACTTTTAGGCCTAAGGGGTCTGTGAGCAAGGCCAAAATATATGCATAGGATTTTTCAATTATTGACATGCAAAGCAGTCTAGGGGAGCAAGGGCTCCCACTAGGAGACCTCCCAATAAAAGAGACCATGTGAAAACTACCAAATTTGGCTCTATTGATGCCAACCAGATTATGTGTATATATTTTAGCCAAGTTTCTTAAGAATGATTAAATTCTTAGTACTTGTTAAGTTGAGGGGCTAAACTTGGGGCTGAACATAGCCATTTGTAGGATTCTTTAACAAAGTACGCAACAACATTGTTATGACAAGACCAATTCTAGTCTTAGATCCACTCATAGTTTGGGATAGATGAGACAAGGGCTTTAATAAAGCTTGAGAGTATATTTACTAGCAATGATATAGGTAATATCCCTTGTATTAACTTTATTGTATTGTTTAATTTTTGTTTTTAGTAGTCATTCTCCTATATCTATGTTTCACAAATCTACCACATATCTGATATACTTCTTATATGGTCTTTTTGCTAGGATATCTTTGTTGAATGCAAGCAAACCATAATTGTTTGTGAAATGTGGGAACCATCATAGACTTTGAGAAAGAGAAAAAAAACTTTTTATAAAAGAGAATCCTCCCACTATAAAAAAAAACCCTTAATTTTATCCTAAGCTTGCCAAATGTTGTAGGAAATAAAGGTGCCAAAATTCTTTATTTGTCCTAGCCAAAATAAAATATTCTAAAGGCCAAAGCCTTTCCATTAAGATAATCCTTTCATATGGGCTTAAGAAGTGTAATCCTAAGAAATCTCTTCCATACCTCATTACCTGGAGCCATACGAAGCATCTGTTTTGTAGCTAGGGCCAATCCTTATTTTCTAATATCAATTAAACCCAGTTTCCTAATGTCCGAAGGGGTAAAATAAATGTCCTAGTTGATTCTATGAAAACTAATACTACCAGTAGTTTTAACCCGTATAAAAATCTTATAATTATATGTATCTTTTTATAGGAGTCTTGAGAGCCTATCCAATAAGATGAATAATAGACATGAGTATTGGCTAAAATTTTAAAACAAATCTAGAATTCCCTAGCCAACGAGATTCATTTAGGCATCCACTTCTCTAACTTGGCCACAACTTTCTCCATCACACTACTCCATAAGGCTAAGAGATGACATTCAAAGGCTAGAGGAATTCCCAACAACTTTAAAATTTGCCTTAGTTGTAGCTAGTTCCAATCTTTGCTTTGCAATCACTGAGACATTAAGTCTTTACTAGTTTTTAAAGGCACAAACCTTATACCATTGAATCATAGATCCTAAATATTTGCAGTAGATATCCATGTATCTTTTACTTGTTTCAATATAGTCCTCACTTTCTTCAACAATCAAGAATGTGTTATCAACAAAATAACCATAAGTGAAATACTGTTAGATATTATCTAGGTATGGAATCCTATGAATTGCTCTTCTTTTTCTAAAAATGTTGTAAGTATCCAAATATATCAATAGAAAGAATGAAAAGTGATGGTGGCAAAGGGTAAACTTGATGAACATATCGTGTTAGAGAGAAACTTCTAGAAATTTGGCCATTGATATTCAAGGTCGTATTAGCATGAGCAAAGAGGAAAGTTATCATGGTACGAAATGCAGGGCCAAAATTTAAGGCTTGCATCATTATGTCAATGAAGTCCCATTCAATTATGTTATATGTCAACATAGTCTAACTTAAAAAAAATCATATTAACATTAATGCTTGACACATAGTGGAGCTCATCCCATACAACAAGTACCTGATCAAGAATATACCTACCTTTCACAAATCTCATCTATTCAATAGGAATTCCATCTGGTAGTAGATTGCACAACCTTAAGGCTAGAGTTTTAACAAGAATTTTGTAAGACACATTGAGGAGAGTGATGGACCTCCAATTTGTCGAATAATTTCTAGTTTCTTCCTTTTGGAATGAGCCCAATAAGGCCTTAATTGATCCACTTTTTAAGGGATTCTCTCATCAAGGCTTCTTTATACACTCTTAGTAAATCTAGTCCCATAGTTTCATTTGGCTTTGTAAAATTCAATGGGAAGGCCATCCATACCTAGAACTTTATCATTGGTCACACTAAAGGATACTTTTTTATTTCTTCGAGAATGATTGGTTGATCAAGCTTAACTTGAGCTTTTCGTCTAAGTTTTGGTGACATGACATCAATACACTCTTCTATAACCACCCTACGTTCCTTCGTTTGATCTTGTGATGTGAAAAGCTCTTGGTAGAAATTTAAAACAGTTGATTTAATCACTTCCTAATCTTTAACGATTTAACTATCAATGTTTAACTAAGTTTTTTTCTTGTTTCTATATTTTATCCTAAGAAAAGAAATCCTTGAAAGCTTAATCTCTAATCTTAAACTAATGTAATTGAGCTCTTATTCTTTCCCTAACCATTACTTCTTTCGATAAAAAAACTAATAATCTTCTAAAAATTAGAATATTTTCATAATAAATAATTACTATGAAGGCTCAAGTTATCAATGAGCAACGTATGTTTTAAACGTAATTATAAAAATAACAATTGTATTTCTTCAGGTTGAACTGACATGGGTAGTGAATGTGATTTCCGTTGTTACCATTTTTTTGTTTTAGGATAGAAATTTTGACATGGGTAGTGAATTGGATTTCCCTTGTTACTTACGATATTTTGTTTTACGATATTTTGACACTCGTTTCTTAGCATTTTGTAAAGAAATTTTAATTCCTCAGCTTATTTGCGTTTTTTTTTTTTTTTTTTATTCAAGTATAGGATATTGAGGAAACCTTAGGAACTCACGAAAAACAAATGCTCCTTTCTATCAAAGACGAAAAAACCAATTACGTCAGGCTACTATTTTTTATTTTTTTTTAAAGGTGTCAAAGTTAACTCACGAAAGACAAATGCTCCTCTCATGGAAAAAACCAATTACATCAGACAACTATTTTTTTAAGTGTTAATTTATTATTTAGAGGTTAAGGTTTATAAATATTTTATTAAAAAGAAATTAATTTTTTATAAAACAGATTTTAATCTCATATAAAAAACTTATATATATATATATATATATATATATATATATATATATAAAATAAAAATAGATTTATAGTGTAAATATTTTCACCAATAAAGTGATAAATTATTTTTACATAGAATCACATCAAAATGTATTTTTACAAATTCACGAATTAAAAATAGAAAATAGGATTGAAATAAGTAAAACAATGATTAAAATCTTGTGTATGAAACCAATTGACTAAATAATAAAATTTTAAATTTAAATAAAATACTAATTTTTTAACATGTATTTGATTTATTTTTTGATCAAACATTATTAGAATTATGTAATCATTCAGAAGTAATTAGAGTTGATTTGTATTTATATTTATATTAAAAATTATACATATATAAAATTAAATTTTGTGTTATCAAGTGGTATTAGTTTAATTGTTAGATTCCTCGACATTTAAGGAGGAGACCAAGGTTTAAATCTTGTCAAGTGATACATGGATAATTTCCAAGCTTTGTTGTAATACCACTGTGTGGTGATGATGTAACATGGATAGGGCTAGTTTCAATCCCATATAACAAATTGGAAAAAAAAAAAAAATTGTGTTGATTTAAAATCAATTTCAAAAATAGAAATAAGAATATAAAGAATTTGATAGTTGTAAACTTAATGTAGTGGTAAGGGCTTTGGCTTCTCTTTGAGAGGTCCAAGGTTCAAATCTCACTCAATATGATGGGACCATGATCTCTCATAAAAACATGTGT
The DNA here is from genome assembly GCA_028583015.1 of Wollemia nobilis. NCBI lineage: Eukaryota > Viridiplantae > Streptophyta > Pinopsida > Araucariales > Araucariaceae > Wollemia > Wollemia nobilis. The sequence continues at coordinate 3,669,329 of JAQPPZ010017128.1, forward strand.
AAACTCATTGAAAAAAGAATATAAAGAATTTATTTTTATTATGTTGGAAATATATTATAAGAAAAAATACAAATAAATTTAAAGAAATAGGCAACATAATTATGAAAATATGATTTGTGAATGTAAAAATATGCAAATAAAGAACATGTAGAAATGTATACATTTTAGAGTAATATATAAAAATGCAAGAAAATAATAGATGATGGTCTTATTTCAAGATAAACCTATAATATATGTACAAAATACAAGCACATATGTGTACTATATAGTCCATCTAAATATGTCTAAAGAATATACTTATGTATGTGGATATTGTCATGAATAAACCTTCATAGTGAACAAACATAAATTATAAATTAATACCTTTGGAATCTTGCTTAAATATGATTAAAAACAACTCACCTTTCAAATATAAAGTGATTTATAAATGTATTACTAGTCTCAATGATGATAACAGTATGGTTGGATTCTAAAACAGTCTATCCAATCTTGTGGCCTTATCTACCTACATATATACACAATTATAATTAGTTCAAATTAAAAATGAAACATTATAGAAAAATTCAACCTCAATCTAATATATAGTTTAAATATTATCCAAACCGATAACACAAGTACATTGAGAGGAGCTCATGTTAGACCCCTAACCTCTATCACCTCATCCACCTAGAATTATTGCATTTTAAATCAATTAAACAAGTTATATTTTAACTTTTAAATTTCAATATAACTCTCAAGAGTAAGATTTGTACTTAAATCTTGTCTTTAGACGTTGGATCTACCTCAACAAGCTATGTGTGTGGTCTTCCATAGCACTAAAAAATAGTTAATCATAACATCAAAACCACATCATTGTTCCTCCACAAAAGCTTGAATATTGGGAAGAGAATGAGTGGATAATTTTCACTTACATTTGATACTCACTCATGGGATTTAACATAAAATTAACACTCTTGTAAGATCTTGAATAAACCACATATGTAAACTAATAAATTTGATTTAATAAAGAATGGACATGCATGATGTTCATTTATTTGTTTGTTTATTTAAACTCAAGTATAAGCTCCATATCACATACTCTCATTCTAGGATCAAAGTGCACATCAAAGTCATATTAATCAAAATTGTGGAGTCTTACACCATCATGTTATGGATACATCTTCAGTTATGTGTTAATGTATGAGGATAATACAAAAATCTCATTACCTATAAGTTCCTTATGCTATGAAATATCAAAGTTCATCGTGATTGTATCATTATCACACATGCTAGATTTGTCAAATGGTGTAGGATAATATGGGGTCTTACTAACTTAAAATTTATCTATCATAATATCATTATATAATCCACCTCATACAAAAGTTATGTGTCATCATCTTGATCTTGTGCACCGTATGGATGATCATTGATATACTAACCATGTACATCATCGATTTGATCATACACAAAAGTACCTATTGAATTGTTATGTGTGGCCTGATGAATATGATGAAGGCTTTATGATCTCATATGTAGAATTAACATAATGTGTGGATAGTTCATCCCTTGGAGGATAATGCAATCTCATGACATTACTAGTTATCCATGTATTGATCACATTGCTAACTAGAACTCTGTGACAAAATATCCAACATAACTAACATGTTGTAAGTCTTAGAAGTTAGAAATGTGTGAGCTCTACTTGCTTCTCTTGATTATTGATTATTTTGAGTGAATCCTGCAAAATATCAATCTATTCTAGGATAAAAAGTGCATCATACACACTTGCTTTTAATGGAGTCTTTTTCAATTTCTCCACAATTTTGAAGCCGAGAGAGTCAGGTTGTTTTTTAAATCCTTTTTTTTTTGTAAGTTCATCATATTTATTCTTGTATTCTTGAGTGGCCTTAATCCTCTATTGTTTGATTAGGAAAGAATATTTGAGCTTATCTCTGACTTATTCTTTCCCTTCACTTTCCTTTGTCACCTTTTGTTACCATTGAACTAGCTTTAGAGGTGGAGCTATTTGAGAAACATCTCCTTTGGGGGATATTTTATCTCAAAAGGCACTTTGAAAGCATCTATGATTTTAGGGTTAGCCAGCAAGATTTTCTTCCTAGATCTTGTTAGGACTACTACTTGTTCAACAGTTGACATCATGAAATTGTAGTCCATTTCTCTCAATATATTCACCTAACCCTTTTGAGCCATTTCTACCTTCTTTATGGAAACCTTATGAATGTGATGTACTCTCACCATGTGGGTCATTGCAAGTTGAATACCAATAACTAGACTCAAATCCTAAGGCAGAAGGTTCTTCTTCTTGATTGTTGTATACTATACTATATTTTTCTAAGGGCTTGGTAGTGGAGGTAGTTTGATCCCTTATGATAGATGGATACCTTCATGGTTAAAATTTTCTTTAAGATTCTCTTATTTTCATAGCAATGACTTCATTTGTGAGGTTCTTCATAGCTAATACCATCTCTTGGAAGGAATTATCTAAGTATCAGGGGTTGGTAATGTAGGGACAGTAGAAGGTGTTGGAAGTAATGGGATTGTGGAAGGATCAAGTAGCATCTGAGTAGCTGATGTAACTGATCATGCTAGGAAATTGATGGGAGTAGTCACCAGGAATGAATTGGGTGTAGTATAGGCTTGTAATTGTTGTTGAGTAAATTCTGGGTATATTGACATCAACACTTTTGGAGGTAGCCTCCCTATAGCAATCAAATCCTTTTATGCTTTTAATGCTTCTTGAAAAATTTGGGGAAATATTAACACATTGGAATACCTTATAAACATATCCAAATCTGAATGGAAAACCCTTAGATAGTAATATATTGCTTGTTCATTGCTTGGACGGAGTCCCTAGGGTACTCTTCTCCATGTTTGACTGAACCTAATGTTAAAATCCATTATTTCATCCTATAGATGCCATTGAATCATCATGAATTGCATTAATAGGGAGAATGGATTAGATTGCTCATTAAATTCTTTTGCTAATTATATTTCTAGCTAGGACCATGTATTTATAGTTTGATCTAGTAATATTTTGTACTAGTATAATATGTTTCCTCTTAGTGATATAACTAGTAACCTTATCATCACATCTTCCTCCTGGATGTTACATATGGTGGCCAGTGATGCAACGTCTTAACAGTTCTCATAAGTAATCTTCTCATTTCCATTATATGTTGGTAATACCTTTAGGGATGCTTGGGGAATGGGGTGTTGGATAGGAAAATTTAGGGGGCCTATATGGTTCTAGGTTGGATAGTTCTAGATATTTTGATTCAGATTCATAGTCATTGTTGTTATTGTATTGAGAGAGACAACAAGAATAAGATTTGCAGGAGTAATATTGGTTGTATAGATCAAATATTAAATGAGGACTGAAGACAACATTAATGTAGAGGACAAGATGGGTTGTATTCTAAAACTACTAAAGTGTAATTCTGGAAATTCTATAGGTTCCTCTGATATCCTAGCTACTTGTCTTGTGATCATGTATCTCATTGGCAATCGAACCGGACTAGATACATGTTTTCTAAGTCTGTAGCGCCCTAGGCCCACTTCCAAGCATTGAATGCCCAAAGGAAAGGAATGTCCTTCGTGGCAATCTCCAGTAGGGCTGGTTCCAAAAATAAAAATGGGGGATTGGAGATAAGGGATAGAAAGAATACCAAAAGAAATGGAAAATTATGAAAAGGAATGGAAAATGGCCAAAGGCTAGAGATTTGAGGTGATGGACCGGAAGCACGATAGACAACTTATCTATTTGAACCAACAACAATCAAAACAATGACTTTTAATAGAAACTAGTATAAAATCCTCAGAACAATGTAAACTCCAACAAGTATTCCAAGGACTAGTATTCTATCAACAACAAAATCCAGAAAGCATAATTAAACTGAATGACAAAGATACTAACTTAATAGAAATCACATAATAGAAGTCATACACAGATATTGAGAACTCAAACCGGATCCAGAAGCCTTTATTTTGGGAGCAGATTTCAAGTACACAACTGCTTTTCTAGCAAAAGTTATCCATATCGTGTTATAGGGAAGGAGCGATTTATATAGGAGAAAGTTGTCGCTTGAAACATTAATGCTCAACCACTTGCATGATGGGCTGATCCAATCCTGATGATAGCCAGAAATAGTCTACCTTATCCTAATTTAGTATTAAAAGTAGAAGGTTCCGATGAAGACTTGGAACAATCAGGCCGAAATTACAGGTAACTTGATATTGAAGTTAGAAGTTTTTGATGATGATCATCGATCAGACGGTCTCAATGATAGCTTTAGAGCGATGAAATAGAGGATGCATTGTGGACCTCTCCTTTAGTTTGTTAGCTCCTTCTAACGAGATGCCCCTGGATATTTTAAACAAAGCACTCCCTTGTGGAGCGCTTTCTAAACAAAGTGAAGATTTAGCGCTTTGAAGACCTATAGGAGAAGTACTTCTAGAAAAGTGTAAATTTCACTAAGACTTAGCCATTTTATGGAGTCTACCCATGTAGTACTCTAGCTACCTTCTGATAAAGCTCTTTGGAGGGGACTTTCCATCAAAGCGCTCCAAGTGGAGCACTTTAGCAAAGCACTTTGAGCAAAGTGCTCCCTTGTGGAGCGCTTTTGAGCAAAGCGCTCCCAAGTGGAGCACTTTTGAGCAAAGCGCTCCCTTGTGGAGCACTTTTTAGGAAAGTGCTCCCAAGTGGAGCGCTTTTGAGCAAAGCGCTCCCTTGTGGAGCACTTTTTAGGAAAGCACTCCCTTGTGGAGTGCTTTCTACTTTAAGCAAAGGACTTGGAATTTTTGGAGGCGTCCCTTTTTGGATAAGCTTAGATTTTATCTTTACTTAGTAACTTCATCCATTTCGCCACCTTAGCCTCTCAACTATCTTGCAAATAATCCTCTAGCTAAGAAAGGAAAAGAATCCTAAACAGAAGAGCTGGAAGTGAGAACTTAACATTTGATTGCCCATGCTAAAACATATACAATTTTGCATGCAACATACCAAGTTAAAAAAAACTTTAGAAGTACAGAAAAACTAAAATGTAAGAAAAGAAAAGTATAGGAAAGCTTAGAAAAACCAGAGCTTTTATGAGGAAAAGCTTTAGAACCACAACACCTTAACCATTTTTTATGGAAAAAAAGGAGTTTTACAATGAGCGCTTTCAAAACCGTATCTACTATGCATTTTTACAAGGTGTGTCAAAACTGACAACACATCTGGCGGCTCGCGGGGTATTGATCCTATCTCAATGCAAAGATCCCAGGCCTTTATCCTTGGGCAACAAAGTCATCTTTCTTCTCTTGGTCTTCTTCTTTTGTGTCATCTTCATTGAGTTCTTTATCTTCTTATTTCTCATTGTCCTCATACTCTTCATTCGTTTCTTCTTCCTGTTCATCTGAATCTTCATCTTTTGTACCAGATTCTTTTTTTGTCTCACTTTCTTCGTCAAGCGAGGGGCGCTTAGGAAGAAACTGGTCCAATGACTTGTTAAAAACATTTTTATATATAGTTGTAGCGTCATCCCAACAATCATAAGAATATGGGGGGTACTTTTTAAGCTCAAAAATAAGACAACGATAAGCGTTGATTCGCTCCAGATCAACAAACACCATCATCCTGTCAAATTCTTTTAAACAGGATTCAATTCGAGAATACTTGGTCATGAGCATAATGATCTGTGTGTCTGAGCTGGAGGTATTTAAGGTATCTACATCAGCAGGGTTGTCAAAAAAATTAGCCCACATGGGTTCCAACTCCTCTATTGATAGAGGAGGATGCTCTAGATCTGTGAAACCCAGAACCTTAATGTTGATGAGAGCATCCAAGTATCGTAATGCAATCTGGCGCTCTTGCAAAAGGGTGTCTGAAGCTGAACGAGCTTTTTTGGCCAGCTCAACTTTTGTGTAATAATACTGCAAGGTAGTCTTAGCATTAGCCCATGATCGGGCCAGATCACTCATAGGCTCAAAGTGAATAGGTACATCTTCTATCTTCCTAAGTTGGATAGCCAAGTCTAGCCAACAATTAACATCTGCCTGGGTTGACTCTAGAATTGGGTTCCCAACAATAATAGCATCATGTGCTTCCTTATAAAATTGGAGAGCTTTGATTCCTTTGGCAGCTCTTTGAGGAAAATCCCCTAACAAGTACAAGCGCATCTCTTGCAAGCGCTCCCTAGAAGGTAAGCCAAGCAATCGCGCCTCAAGCGCTTACTTGAATTCCATATCCCTAATATGAACAGTAAGCCATTGATTTATCTGATTTGCCTCTGCTACCTCCCAGATATGGCAAGCATTTATCGTTTCAAGGTCAGCTTTATATGCATCAAGTTCCTATACTTTCTTCTCTAGCTCTTCAACTCTAGAATTAAGCTTTTGAATCTGGCCCTGATGCTCTCATTCTAGCTCTTCATTCTTCCTCCTTGCCGCTGCCAACTCTTCCTGTAGCTGATCAACCTCAGACTGGGCTTTAAAATATCAAAATTTGTAATGCTCTCCATGTGCATAGATTGAGCCAATGCCAACTTGAACCTCTTCCATTTTTTCTTGGGTATTCATCCTAGCCACATTGAAACTTGTATGCCTGAGAGCATAGTTAGTTGGGGTCATTTCTCCCAAAGGCTTGCTCACCAATGGTATCTTTTCAACTGTATGTAGGTCCATTGACTCAGGATCTAGAATATAAGCTTTGCGTGCCTGTGCCAAAGCTAAAGCCTCTCTCTCCCTACGATCTCTAAGCCATTTCATAGAATTCTTCCTAGCTTTGCAGAAACTTTCAGTTGCAGCTAACTATTGTGACAACTCCAGCTCTAACTCCAAAGGCTCAGGGACCCCTAATCCGATAATAGGTGTTGAAAAAAGGAATGGGAAATCAAACTGTAGGCCTGGGGCTGTAGAGGGAGCTGAGAGGGAAGTGATTGCGCTAACCCTCAGAGGGGCTTGAGTTTGTACGACTAAAATAGTGGGTTTGGGTGTTACGAATGTGGATGAATCAAAAGATGTGGTGGGAGTGGGAGGAGTGGAGGAAACACCTAAGTCAGAAGCACCAAATAGGCAGGTAAGGGGAATCTCTAAAAAGCAAGGGGAAGAAATGGTTGAAGCGAAGACTGCAAAAGGATTAGGGGCTTTTGCATAAGATGTAAATGGGGAAGCTGAGGGTATAGGTGATTTGGTAGGAGACAGGAAATATGCCTGGGAAACTTGAAAGTTTAGATTGCTCAACTCTGGAATAGGGGATGTACTCAACGTAGGGGCCACTAAAATAGGTATGGTGGAGACTGCTAAAACTATTGTTGCAAAGGCTACAAATACTGGCATTATCATAGTTACATCAGGGATTGAACAAGTTTGAAACAAAGGTGCAGAACTTAAGGCCGAGGAAAAAAAAACAAGATAAGGGGATGAGAACATACCTTCGAGCCCCATAGAGGAAGGGGTCGTGAGAGATTCTTCTAGTGCCTAGGTTCCACCTTCTTCCTTGTCTAGAGCATTGGTGCTATCCTCATTTGATTTTTCATCACCTGGAGGCTCTTGAAAGGTCGTTTGTCCTCCGTCTACCATGCTTTGTTCTTCAATTTGTTTTGCCACAGGTGCTCCTTGAATAGGCACTTCAATTTTGACCTTCTGTTCTTCAATCTGCTCTGTGACCGCTTTGTCTTCAATATGTTTAGCCATAGCTGCTTCGAGCAGTTTAGTGGTAGCTGCTTCTTCAGCTACAGACACCTCCTCAGCCATAGATACTTCAAGTATAGCTTCTTCCTGTACAGATATCTTAGCTCCCCTGCTCCCTTGATCTTCTTGAGCAACCAGTAGTTCGATACTAAGAGGCTTTTATCGATCTACCTCTATAGCCACGACCTCTTCTATTATAGCTACTTCATTAGGGTTCGGAAGGGTTGGAGCGCCTGAATGCACCACCATTACGAAAGGCTTTTGGGCTCCAGTTCACGATTTTTTTGTGATTTGTTATAGAAGAGGCACTTCAATTTTTCTTTTCGACGGAGCGCTCTTCCTTTTAGGTGTATGCTCAACAGAGGGAGGAGCGCTCATGATAGCTTTGCCCATGCTTGGCGAGTTATATCGTGGATGAGCCAAGTCATCAACCTCATCAGGGTGGTGCCCTACTTTGGGCACAAAAGCAGTGAAGGAAAATGGTTGGAAAACACCAAATTTGTCTTCATAAATATCTAAAAACTGGTCATCAATCACCAGTTTATTAGCTGAGGGTTTGCCCTGGTGCACCCTCATGATCCACCATTGTTGTACTTTATGGTCTGACCATTTTGGGTACCTAACCTTTATGCTTGCTATGATGGATCTGGTCAGCTTCTGCTCTGGATTTATAGTGGGATTGTACTCAAAATCCATAGTATAAAAATCCAGCCAAGGTGGCAGTGGTTCCATCTCATCTACATGCCATTCAAGCTCCAAGCCAAGTGGGTTATTGCACTGGTTTTCCATATCTGACCATGGGCAGATGTGAAAAGCTTGTACCTTAATATTTTGTTGTATTATACACAACGAATCCCATTTCCATCAATGGGGAAGCTCAATCAATCCAAACTGAGATAGTGCTACAGTTAGAACCGCATTTTGACCGCACTGAGCTATCTTGACTCCTCCGAACTCGAAAGGGGTGGAGATTATGACTTTTCTCCCATGACCCTTTCCATACTTTTGATTAGTGTGGTCCAGCTAGTGGGCTACCTCCAAAGCGAATAGAAATGGAGTGGTGTAAAAAGGCAGTAAAAAAGGTTTTTTGAAAAACCCATATATTTTGATGACGTAACCCTGCATAAGGAAGAAAGTATCCCCCAAACGCTGTTCTACTAATTGTTCCCTCAACTCTGTCGAGAAATGCTCATACTGGCCATAAATTAAACTTAAAGCTGGACCCTAAAAAAGTCGAATGAAAATGTAGTATGAATTACTTATAGTAAAGCTATCTATCCAGAGATAAAAAAGCATCGGATTTCCCTCATCGTTTGTCTACTGCTTTTGGATGAAGCCAAACTTCTCGTGTTGGTTCCAGAAAAATAACCACACCATTACGGAAGAGAGTTTGAACTGGTGGCTCTAATCATCATGGAGAAAATCCAAAGAGGCATGCAGCTGTCGTGCGATGAATTTGGCCCAATCATAATAAATCGAGCTAGAACCTGGCCTAAATTTGGAAGGAAAATAATCCGAGTTGTCTAAAATTGCCTTGGCCATGACAACCTGCCAGTCGATGACCCACTCATCAGTTGCCAATCCCATCACCCATGCTAGGATAGAATAAATCTCAGGCTGTGAGAATTCATCCAAATGCCTTGGGAGTGCAAGCAGGTTACCAGTCACCATTGTATCTTTTAACTGGTTCGACATGAAATCCTTCATCCAGGACGTAGGCTGATATCTGGCAGCTTCTTCATTGGTGTATAGCCTTTGCAAAACAATCTCGGAAGGATACTTTTCTCCTCTAGTGAATGCTTCCTAGACAGATTCAGTGGTAATCGCAAACAACGGAGCTCCTTGAGCATTTTGAACCGTCCATGTCAAAGGATCGTAATTCCTGGCCACTACATGAATGAACTCAGGACAGGCGTGAACAAGAGTGCACATGTAAAAATACAAGTGCGAGTAGAGCACAACTGCCAATGGGTTTTCGGTTGGGTCCTTTCTGTATGCTTCCTCAACATCTCGATGCAGTTGCTCTATATCCTTGTTCGTCACTAGGAAGTATTTGTAGCGGAGGAAAGGGTGTTGCCAAGGCACCAGCTCTTCAATGTTCTTTTTCTTCTTCTTTCAAAGTTTTTTTGAATCTGATGGTTCTACTGAAGCAACTTCATTTTTTGGTTTTTTATTTCTTTGGACATTTTCCTTATGCTTCTTCTCTTTTGGAGCTTCTTCAATTATCGTCTCTTCCATTATTTGCTTTCCTTTCTTACCCATGGTGGCTGAGTGCTTCAGAAAGTTTTCAGATTTGTGTGTTACAGTGAAGATATTTGGAAATGAGCTTGAACCTTGCCAGAAAATATTATGTTTTTATAATGCCATTGCTTGGAACCACCACCTCTAATGTAGGCCACCCCTAATTAATGCTAGGGTGAACGTGCATGCAATCGGGTATTTTCAAGCTCCTTCATGCGGGTGGATTTCTCTTAAAAAACTAAATACTGATGATGGACAAGTACGTTTCCATGAGGCGCACTATTATTGGCCAGAAAGGGTGTCGGTAGATTTGAAGAAAATGTCAATTTTGGCTGACGGAGGATGAGGAATGTTTTGATTTGATGGGCGTACAACCCATTTTATTTTAAAACTCGTGCCAACCTAGGGTTTTGAAAATGACTTTTCATGATGCACAAAATCTTCCTGGACACTTGGCAAAATCAGAGCAGACAGCTAAAATTTAAAATATTTTTAAAAAAGGCAGGACAACAAGGAAATAAGATTATTTAAAAAAGGCTAAAAAAATGGGAGCGACTCCCAATGGAGTGCCCCCGACATTTAATTATTTATTTATTTCTTTTGGGCAAAGCGCTCTCCATGTGGAGCGCTCCAGCTTTGGGCAAAGCGCTCCCTTGTGGAATGCTTTGCCTTTGGAGTGCTCTCCATGTGGAGCGCTCTGGCTTTGGGCAAAGCGCTCCCTTATGGAGGCTTGCCTTGAGGCGTGGAGCACTCGATATTTGGGAAAGCGCTCCCTTGTGGAGACTTGCCTTTGGAGCGTCTCCATGTGGAGGCTCGATTTGGAAACTCCCACCCCTTGGAGCGCTCTCCATGTGGAGCGCTCGCTTTGGGAAGCACTCCCTTTGGCCTCCTTGGCCTCTCCATGCCACGCAACCTCGCTCCATTTTTTAGACTCACTTAAAGTGTGAGGTTATTTCCAGAAAACCTCTCCAACGGAGTTTTATTTCTCTATCTCATTTGTAAAGCCAAGCAAGGGCTTTCTTGAAGAAACTTCTTTAGACCTCCCAAAAAAAAAAAAAAAAAAAAAAAAAAAAAAAAAAAAAAAAAAAAACAAAAAAAAAACAAACCAGAGCAACCTCAACACCCATCCCCAAAGCCTATCACCCCTTCATTTCATGCAGCCACCACCGACCAAAAATCCACCATTCGTCAGTTAATTTACACTAACAGCACCTTCCATATCTTCCCTTAACTAAATCCCTCCCAAGCTCTTTTGTTTCATATCCCTCCTTAAATCTCCACTAACCACATTCTCTCAACCAATCTTGTATTTCATCTTATTACTTCTCTATATTCTCTAACTCCCCATTTAACTCATCCTATTAAAAAAAAAAAAAAAAAAATAAAAATTAAAAATAAAAAAAAAAAATACCATCTATAAAAAATTAATCACTCCACCCTGGAATCACCACACACTAAGCTTTGAAGGCATCCAAAAAGAGTGGGCCAATAGTAACTTTCTTTGATGATTTTTAGCGTCATCGATCTACTAGAAAAATACCCTCTCGAAACTCCAGAGTGAAAATCTTCCAAGATTTTAGCCTTTTAGGACTCTTTAATGCACCTTAAAAGGACTTCTCATATTCTTATAAAAGAGTCCATTGGGCATTGAGATATACCTTTTAGCTTGTAGGTTAAATATTCTTCTTTGAGAAGTGTCGCATGAGGGGCATCCCGTATCAAATATCGATCAGGTCTTCTATCCAATATAAATTGCTAGTGGATGAGATAGCCAAGTTGCTATCAAAATTTAGGCTATCCGATCCTGGAATCACAGCTCGGCCACAACATTTTGGCTAACTCTTGATAAAGCACTCTACCTTGAACTAACTTTGTAGGGCGTATCTCGATATCAAACTCTTGGATTTTAGTAACCCATCCCGCCCTTCTATTCCCCAACTCACCTTGGATGATAAAGCTTTGGACATCGGGTGTATGACATACACGATTGTTTTGCTTTGAGACACGAAGTGCCTAAAATTTTGGAGAGACCTCATCACCGCATGCACCTGTCATTCAATGAAATTGAACTTCTCTTCGTGAGGCTGAATGATCTAGCTGAGAAACATGATCGGGCGCTCATCTCCATCTTCACCTTTTTGAGTTAAGACAGTGGCATAACTCTCAGGCTCTCCGACCGCATACAAGATGAAATCTCGTGAGTAGTCAAGGTTGATAAGGATAGGAGCTTGAGCAATCCGCTCTTTAATCTCCTAAAAAGCTTGCCTCCTTTCATCAGTCCACTTGAATTCGGTGCCCTTTTTCAAGAGTTGGGCCATTGGTTTTATTACTTGGGCAAAATCGGTGATGAACTTCCTAACGAAGTTTATCTATCCAAAAAATGACTACAGGGCCTTCTTATTTAGGGGGGTGAGAGTCGGAGAAGTGCTTCTACTTGAGCTGGATCGATTGTTAATCCCTTTTTAGAGATAAGATGCCCTAGTAGCTTTCCTTCTTTCACCGCAAATATTGACTTTTTGGGGTTGATAGAGACCCCAAACTCTCAGTATTTTTCAAAAACTTGTCGTAAATGTAGACCGTGTTCTTCCCACTTGTGAGAAAATACAGTCATGTCATCCAAGTATATTACGATGACATGATTGAGTAGTTCACCAAAAGTGAGGTCCATCGCCCTTTGGAAAGTAGCCTCGGCATTTGAAAGGCCGAAGGGCATCCGTTGGTAGGTGAAAGTGCCCCACTTGGTCATGAATGCGGTTTTATGTTGATCTTCATCTTTAACCCATATCTAGTTATAGCCTGAGAACCCGTCTAATAAGGAGAACCTTTGTGCTCCTGCCACCACATGAAGGATTTGATCAATCTGAGGTAGTGGGTAGTGATCTTTGAGCGACGCTTGATTCATATTTCGAAAATCTATACACAATCGGATGTCGCCATTCTTCTTTCGCACTAGAACCAGGTTAGCTACCCAGGAAGAATGCTTAATTGGATATATGATCTTAGCTTCGAGCATTTTCAACAACTCGACCCTCATTAGAGCTTTGACTTTTGGATTTATGGGCCGTTGCTTCTGTCTAAAGGGTCTGACACCCTCTTCTAACTCGATGGTATGTTGGATGACGTTCTTGTCATACCCCTTTAGGTCTTGGTAACACCAGGAAATGATATCAGGGTATTCTTTACACATAACCCAGATCTGTTGAAGCTCTCCGACTATGCAATCGGTCCCTACCATGATGACCTTCCCTGATTCTAACTCCAAGTTGATGAATTCCTTCTGGTCCACCTTGATCTTATGGCTGATAGGCCTATCATTTTTGTTGAAGAGGCTTTCCAGCATGATCAGGCCTTTCGGGATATGATTGTTTTTCAATTGAATCAAACCTTCATGGTCTTCTTCATTCAAATCCCGCTCTTCGATGGTTGACGCTTCGTTGACCAAGAAGTTAACAAGTTGTTCGTCATTGTCGAACACCTACCAATGGAGTTTTTTATCGAGAACAAAAGGTCGGTAAATTAATCTTACCATCTTTGGTTTGTGCATCATGTCATCAGCTGGTGAAAATCGGGCACCGATGGAAGCTAGAACATCAGCCAACTTGTTCTTCTCCCTTGAAATGGATTTGACATTTAGTGCATTGAAGGAATCAAAAAAATCCCATACCTTGTTGCGATACACCTTTAGGTAGTGTTGTTTGCTGACACACTTGTTGGTAATTTGATTACAGATCAGCTCGGAGTCCCCAAAAATCTGTAGTTGTTTGATGCCTAGCTTCTCATCTTTCTTGAGTCCGAGGCACAGAGCCTCATATTCAGCTGCATTGTTTGTATAGCTCCAAGCTAGTCTGTATGAGTAAGTCTTTTGTTCCCCAATTGGGGATATGAGAGCAATTCTCGCACCTGCACCATTTTTACATCGAGCACCATCAAAGTACAGCTTCCAAAGCTGGTCTGAGGTTGGGAGCGCTTCTGGGTGTGCTTGCTTTTATTTCTTAGGCTTAGTGAGCGTGTAGCATCCTAAGTTTGTACCATTAACTGCATTGAAATCTGTTAAGGAGAAGTCATCCTCCAGTTGGAGTTCATCGAGAGCTTCTTCCATCAAGTCGACTTGTATTTCTTTCACCATCAAGTTGACAGAGACTGAGATTTTTTCTTCATCCTCAAGCTTCTCCACGTGAAAACTAGTAGGCTTCTCATTGAAGAGCTTGAATCTTCTTCCTTTGAAGGGGATCTCCAGGTGGGTGTAGTCGAGGGAGAGGTAGCCTCCCATATTTGTTGTGAATTCTCGTGAAAGACACATACTAAAATATGGCTCTAAGTCGACCACCATGATCTCCTGTATAACGGTGACTTGCAACATTTTATGGAGTTGGATGGGAATATCCTTGATCACTCCTACTATCTTTATCGGAGTTCCATCTAACTACAGCACCCCAGGGCTTTTGCGGGTGTACTCCATACCCATGATCTCATAGACGGCCTTGGGCATGATGGTTGTAGCGGAACCTGAGTCGATCATGCAGTTATGTATGACCCATCCCTCCATTCGAAGAGAAAGGTAAAATGGTGGGGGCCTATTTTTACCTATGGCCAAAGTTGTTAATGGCTAAGAATACACAGTCTGAGTTGGCTTGCTTTCCTTGTATTGAGCGGACTTGAGAGATTCCTGCAATAGATCAACTTGACCTAGGAGTTGAAGGGTATCATATAGGCTTACCTTAGCGGGAGTCTTCTTCATTTCTTTGACTATATTGTATGTTGAAGCGGTGGGTTCTCCTGCTCCTCTTGTAGGTTCGCAGATCTTTCGATATTGTTGCATCGCGTCTACCCATTGGCATTTAGTCAGTGAGGGATATCGGAGCTTCTCCCTCGCCTGGTCTCATGTTTCGACTGGTGGCTAAGAAGCTGTAGCTTTAGGCTGAAGGACTCTTTCTCTAACATGAGGTGGTAGGTGGTCCTTCGATAGGTCAGACTGATGAGCGGTTGTCATCGGATTGAGAGCTTTTGCCTAGGGCTGAGCTTCAATCGACGATTTAGCTACGGGCTTGGGTGTCGGGGGTACTTTCAATGGATCCATATGAACTGGATCTACCTTGATAGGCCTTTTCTCGATCCTGGTGAGAACAAAAACTTGCTTAGCAGATGATGTCATGAGATTCCGACCAGCTTCCTGATCATATTTACTTGTTCATATGGACCGCCATCCAATGTCTATACATAATTTAGATGCACCATGCAGTCTTCTTCATTGTGTGGATCATTGCATGTGGTGCACCAATATAAATAATTGGAGGTGGTGGCCTCTTCACTGTTCATTACCATTGAATTTTGCTCATATTGTCTGTGAGGACCAGCAGATGCCTGATCTTTAGTGATCGGGGGAGGAGGGAACCTCCTCTGATGGAAGCCTTGATCATCCTGTATTTTTCTTATGGTGCTCATCTGGTTTGCCATCGTCTTCATGTAAGACTTAACTTTCAATAGCTCTTTAGCTTGAGCTTCGATCACAGCCGCTTGGTTAGTAGCTACCTGACTTATAGGTATTTGAGCCAGCGTTGGTGGTGTCGATAAAGCTAGATACTACGTTGGAGCGGGTAACTGGGGAATAGTGGGTGCTTGGTATTGAGGCACAGGCATAGGTTGGAGCTGTTGGGGTAGATTCCAAGATTTTTTAGACTAAGCATGAGAATTGGGTAGAGCAGATGCACTCGGATACTGGCTCTAGGGGAAATTCGGGTAAATCGGGGTCATAGGTTTTGGAGGTAACTGCCCAATAGACACCAAATCAATTTTTTCTTGGAGCACCTGATGATATAGCTGCAGGAATGTGTTAACATTGGCCTACCGAATGTTCATGCTAATACTGGGGTGAAAATATCTTAAGTAATAAAACGTGGCCTACTGTGGTGTAGGCCGTAGGCCTTCAGTAACCCTTTGCCAAGTTCTTTCGAACCGAACATTGAAGTCAATGATTTCTTCTTGAGGGTGGCATTGAATAGTTGTGAATTGGTTTAAGAGGGAGAAGGGGTCAGCTCATTCATTGAAGCCCCTTACCAACTCACCTCCTAATTGATCCCATGAAGTAATAGTATCGGGTGGAAGTGACTGGTACCAGTATAGAAGCTTACCTCTCAGTGAAAGGACGAGCAACTTTATCATGACATCCTCATTGTTGATTTGATGGATGGTCACCAACCCTGTGATATCTTGGATATGCTCTTGCATCGTATTTCTCATGTCGTCGTAAGTAGGTAGAGCCTTCAAAGCTATGGGAGGTACCATGTGTTGGCCTGCAAGGGCAAGCACTCTAGGATGGTTCCAGGTAGCAAACTGCCTGGGTGGTGTTGGCTGTGCCATATGAGCATGTAGAGGCATGTGAACTAGAGTAGTCGGGACACTCGAAATGCTTGAATGAACGTTTGATGAAATCGAGATGTTCTGGTGATCTAGTGAATTCGATGGATTCAAAGGTAAGCTTGTTGTTGTGCTGTCAGGAGTGAGAGTAGGAGACTCTAAGACCACTTCTTGTGATGATGTCCCTTCAAGCGGAATATTCGACCTGACCACCCTAGGATGCTCTCCTAAAGTGTTGATATCGAGTTCGAAGAACTCTACTTCTTCTTTAGTTTGTTTAACTCTCCATCTCATGTGCATGAGGGCAGGATTTTAGACTGGTCTACGAGATTTGGAGGTGTACTGGGTTTAGCTTAGTCACCAGATGTTCAGATTCAATAGTAGTAAGATGAACATCACTTCTTAAAACTAGATTAACGTGGAACGTTTGCGTCCCATCGGGCGTGCCAAAAATTGTTGGTAATCAAACCGGCCTAGATACAGGTTTTCTAAGTCTATAGCACCCTAGGCCCACTACCAAGCATTGAATTCCTAAAGGAAAGAAATGTCCTCTGTGGCAATCTCCAGTAGGGCTGGTTTCAAAAATAAAAATGGGGGATTGGAGATAAGGGATAGAAAGAATACTGAAAGAAATGGGAAATTACGAAAAGGAATGGGAAATGGCCAAAGGCTAGATATTTGGGGTGATGGACCAAAAGCATGATAGACAACTTATCTATTTGAACCAACAACAATCAAAACAATGACTTTTAACAAAAACCAGTATAAAATCCTCAGAACAATGTAAACTCCAGCAAGTATTACAGGGACTAGTATTCTATCAATAGCAAAATCTAGAAAGCAGAATTAAACTGAATGACAAAGATACTAACTTAATATAAATCACAGAATAGAAGTCATACACAAAGATTGAGAACTCAAACTGAAGCCAGAAGCCTTTATTTTGAGAGCATATTTCAAGTACACAACTACTTTTCTAGCAAAAGTTATCCATATCGTGTTACAGGGAAGGAGCAGTTTATATAGGAGAAAGTTGTCACTTGAAACATTAATGCTCAACCACTTGCATGACGGGCTGATCCAATCCTGGTGATAGCCAGAAATAGTCTACCTTATCCTAATTTAGTATTAAAAGTAGAAGGTTTCGGCGAAGACTTGGAATAGTTAGGCCAAAATTTACAGGTAACTTGATATTGAAGTTAGAAGTTTTTGATGACGATCATCGATCAGACGGTCTCAATGATAGCTTCAGAGTGGTGAAACAGAGGATGCATTGAGGACCTCTCCTTTAGTTTGTTAGCTCCTTCTAACGAGATGCCCCTGGCTCTTTTAAACAAAGTGCTCCCTTGTGGAGTGCTTTTTAGCAAAGCGCTCCCAAGTGGAGCACTTTCTAAACAAAGTGAAGATTTAGCGCTTTGAAGACCTATAGGAGAAGTACTTCTAGCAAAGTGCATATTTCACTAAGACTTAGCCATTTTATGGAGTCTACCCATGTAGTACTCTAGCTACCTTCTGATAAAGCTCTTTGGAGGGGACTTTCCGTCAAAGTGCTCCAAGTGGAGTGCTTTTGAGCAAAGCGCTCCCTTGTGGAGTGCTTTTTAGCAAAGTGCTCCCAAGTGGAGCGCTTTTGAGCAAAGCGCTCCCTTATGGAGCGCTTTTTAGCAAAGAGCTCCCAAGTGGAGCGCTTTTGAGCAAAGTGCTCCCTTGTGGAGCACTTTTTAGAAAAGGGCTCCTAAGTGGAGCACTTTTGAGCAAAGTGCTCCCTTGTGGAGTGATTTTTAGGAAAGTGCTCCCTTGTGGAGCGCTTTCTACTTTAAGCAAAGGACTTGGAATTTTTGGAGGCGTCCCTTTTGGATAAGCTTAGATTTTATCTTTACTTAGTAACTTCATCCATTTCGCCACCTTAGCCTCTCAACTATCTTGCAAATAATCCTCTAGCTAAGAAAGGAAAAGAATCCTAAATAGAAGAGTTGGAAGTGAGAACTTAACATTTGATTGCCCATGCTAAAACATATACAATTTTGCATGCAACATACCAAGTTAAAAAAACTTCAAAAGTACAAAAAAACTAAAATGTAAGAAAATAAAAGTACAGGAAAGCTTAGAAAAACCAGAGCTTTTATGAGGAAAAGCTTTAGAACCACAACACCTTAACCATTTTTTATGGAAAAAAATGAGTTTTACAATGAGCGCTTTCAAAACCGTATCTACTATGCATTTTTACAAGGTGTGTCAAAATTGACAACAAGTATCTCATGATCTTAATAGAGTAGCTTAATATTAATAATATTTTGAAATGGATATACAAATATCTCTATGTTTCTTTTAAATAGAGTCACCAAGTGATTGAAATTAAGACTGTTTAACCAGAGTATCACCAAAACTTTAATTTATCTAGAAATTGGTATTGCGTCCCATCGAGCGTACCAAAAACTATTGGTCTATAAATCTATCTAAGGAAAGGTTGTGCACCCACAAACCTTGACCAACATTGAATGACCTAAAATTTGTGAGGCTTCAAAAATCAATCTTTGAAGGAGGTTGGTTCCTTTTATGTTCAAGTTAATTGATCCTAAAATATTGTGGAAAAGGATGCTAAAATAGGTAAAATAAGTTAAAGCTAGAACTTATAGTAGGATGGTTCCTTTGAAGTTCAAGCTAATTGATCCTAAAATGTGGTGGAAAAAGGGTGCTAAAAGAAGTAAAATAAGTTGAAGCTAGAAATTATAGTGGTGCATATTAGGCCACATAAAGATACATGCATAGTAAAATATTATGCAATAATACAAATAAACCACCTAACAGACCAACTAGTTTTATTATCAATCATAAAATGTTTAATTTCATGATGTTGTAGCTTAAGAGATTACAAATTCTAGAACAAGTGAATGTATCATGAGTATAAATTTATAAATCAAAATAAACACTATGAGCATTCAAGAGGCTAAAATTACAAATAGGTAATTATTCATACATACACATTCTACATTTGAATTGAACCAGAGGCTAGACAACAATCCCTTTGTATTAGTACGCAAAAATATGTTTTACATGCAAATTGTAAAAGCCTAAGAGCCAACCTTTTTTACATTCTAAATTCTAGTATATATAGTCTTTTACAATGTATTCAATTAGCAAGGGATAATTTCCTTAGAAATATATTGTTATTATATCAGAAGATTAGTCAACTTGCTAAACTACTTGCATATGATTCATTGAGCGGTAGTTTAGGGGTAACCGCTCAATCATGGCTTGCTCATTTGGCTAGGATCTGCATCATCCTGAGTTATGTTACCCCTATTACTTGCATATGATTCATTGATCCTTACTAACCTTTTTAGTTGAGCTACCTTATCACCTACACGATGACCCTATGCTATTAAAATATTTTGACCACTCACATGATGATATATTGATGTCGATTTATAGTTTTGACTTACTCATTTATGGTTGTTGGGTGCCTAGTAATGGTGTTGATGGATCTTTCCACATTCATATGATTTGGCATGGTGACAGGTACTAGGTACCCTAGCGGGTTTTGGAAGAGTATAGATATTTCAGCATATCTATGACTTAGCCAATTTTGCATGCTAATATCATTTGGTAGTGTGATAGAGATTTGGGACCTTTGCAAACTCTAGTTTGGTGCAAATATTTTGATGCATCACATAGTTGTTTCAGCTATTTAGAATCTTCTAGCAATGTGATAAAGATTTAGGACCTTTGCAGACTCTGGTTTGGTGCAAATATTTTGGTGTATCACATACTTAGTTGTTTCAATTTTCTAGAATCTTTCGATAGTGTGACGGAGATTTGGTACCCTAACAGGCTCTGATTGGGTATAGATACTTTGGCACATCTTATACTTAGCCATTTTAATTATCTTGAATCCTTCAATCATGGGATGTATTTTTGGTACCCTAGTAGGCTTCGATCAGGTGCAGATATTTCGATGCATCCCATACCTGGCCATTTTTGTATGTTGATGTTCTCCAGTAGTGTGATAGATATTTGGAACCTTTGTGGACTTTGGTCTAGTGCAAATATTCTAGTTCATCACATACTTAGTTGTTTTAATTGTTTAGAATCTTCTTGCAATATGAAAAAAATTTGGTACCCTAATATGCTCTAGCTAGGTATAGATCTTCTAGCACATCCTATACTTAGCCATTTTAGCTATCTTGAATCTTCCAATCATGCAACAGATTCTTGGTACCCTAGTAGGCTCTGACCAAGTGAAAATATTCCAACGGGTTCCATACTTAACCATTTTTGCATGTTGATATCATCTGGCAGTGTGATGACGATTTGGGATATTTTTGGACTTTGTTTTGGTGAAAATCTTCCATCACATCACATAGTTATTTCAGTTGTCTAGAATATTTTAGCAGTGTTAGGGCATATTACATTATTGGGTACATATCAATGTACCAGTTTTGGTACATTACTAGAGTAGGAGTTTACTTTAGAGTAAAGTTAAGTAGTTCTTTTAGCATGTAATAAATGCACAAGTATTAGAATGTGCAATGATGTATATGTGCATGTAGTCCATATGTACATGAGTCATAGGATATAATCAAAGGTAGAGTGAGGGCCAAGGAACTTATCTTCCTATATATAGGCCTTACAGTGAGTGAAGAAGGAGGAGATAACATAAAGAGTGCATAGTATAGATTGGTAAAGGGGAGTACAATGTAGTTCCTTTAAAAATAATTTTTGGAGTGTTCATGTCCTCCATTATACTGCATTGTACTAATTTTGTAAGCTTTCATTAATGACATAATTTTGAGTTATTATAGAATTTTATCTCTTTATTTTACTACATATTACAGTGTCATTATCATATAGATATCTTAGATTACTTATCTTACATCTTGTGGTTGTATTTCCTATATCATATACTCATTAAAATCTAATAGTGGTATGAGAGCACACTATAGATCATTAGAAAATAGGGAGAGCCACAAGTGAGATTGAGAGGAATCTAAAATCTTTATTTTTAGAATTTTTTAGATTGCATTTGGCTAGAGTCTTTCCATAGGGTTGCATAAAAACTTGTGAAGACTAGGACTCAGCATTAATTCCACTAGATTGATAAATCAACTAGTGAAGATTGATTATCTCTAGATTTAGAATTTCTTCTATTACAATCCTAATAATTTGTTGCAGGAAAAAGGAGATTCAAAGAAATTTGGGAAGCTTCCTACAAAATATTTAGGAAGAATATCTTCTTTAGAATCAATCCAGCACTAGAAGCAAATAGAAGAATGAAGATTTGGAGATCTAAATAAAATTTCCCATTTCTAGAGATTGTAGATCTATAGAGTGCATAAGAAGAAAAGATAATAGGAGTCTTGTTGTGATCTAATTGAAGACTTCAAATAGCATATTGAAGAGACTCTAGAGAAGAGTCTTGGTGAAGATAGGAGATTGGTGATATCCATTGAAGATTGAAGACTTCACCTTAAAGGAGTAGAAGAAATAAGCCTGAGAAGCTGAAGAGACCCACAAGAGATCTCATTGAAGAACTTCCAGTTTTGGAAGAGATAGATAAGGACTAACAAAAGTCATGTTTCTAAATAAATAGATTTTAGAGATCCAAGAGGGAGATCTCATTGCCAAACTTCCATAGTTTGAAGATTGAAGAAAATATCTCATTGAAAATACCAGAGAAGCTACAAGATAGAAGACCCTAGAAAAGAGGTCTCAAGGAGAAATAAGGAGAATGCTTGGAGAGCCTCATTGACGGAGATTCATAGAATGCAATTGAAGGAGTTCCTAGGAGAACTCATTAGAGAAATTTACCACCAAGAAGAAGTTCTTGATAAAGGAAGAACTTGGGATAATTATCACCATCCGACAACAAGCCCCAGGGAGAAGGATTTGGTAAAAAGTTTACCAAATTTTAAAGGAGATTGGTGAAGACCTCAAGACTTTTTGATTCTTGAGAAGAAGGCCTTGATTGAAGCTAAAATTCAAAAATGAGGTTTAAGGAAAAGGAGCCAGACATTACTACCAAACCTGAGAGGTTTGAATATTGTCTTTGAAGGCTAGAAGGCTCAATTAGAAAAAGAAGATCTATTGGTTTCTATAGCTAAAAACTAAAGGGTTCTTGAAGGAAAATCTCAAATGTGATTGAGAGGAGTTCCCTACCAATTTTTTGAGATTCAAGGAGATCATTTCAGTGAAGATATTGATTGCTTTGCAATCTAAAAATTTTATATTTGAGAACAACAAGAAAGCAACAACTTAGGCAACATAAATAGCTTCTAAGTTTTATATTTCCAAGATAAATATTGAAGGTTGAATCCACCAAACTACAGTATTAGGAATTAAGATATAAGAAGGTACAAAGCTGCAAATTGGTGTGGTGAGAAGCTATTTTAAATAGCAAATAAGAGCTACAAGTTCATCCAGTAAAAGGCAACAATAAGGTGAATCTAATCACCTTAAAATCCTTCATCTACAAATATCATTAAGGTAGGCAACTTGGGTGCATGAAGGTTATTAGTTAAACTTTAGATTTTTGGTTCATTATTAAGATTCGTTAAGCACCATATTAGAGGTAAAATATGCAAGGAGAGGGTTGCATATTAAAGTCTTCAAGGGAGTGCAAAAGATAGTTTCTGTTAATGTTAATACCTACAAATTAAAATAGGACTTAGATATATTTATCAATTGCAAACTCTATGATATGAAGCTCCATGTTGATAATCCTTTCGGTAGAATTCTTTTCCTAAATAATTTTATTGCATCAAAAGGACCTATATATTTTTAAAGTAATATTTTTACCCAATTATTTCCTTGATCTCTGAATAATATTCACCCAATATTTGCTCCTAATGCCAAATTTAGAGGTCTACAATTTCACAAACATGTTCCTCCAATATTCTTTCCTTTGCAAACCCTATCCTACTTACAAAGAAGAAACATAAATTTTTCCTCACAAGATTTCCATAGAAAGTCTCTTTGAATTTTACTAATTTTTGATGCAATACGTATTGGCAGTCTTGAAAGTGACATCATATAAATAGGAATGGATTGCAAAGTAGTCTTTATGAGTTATAGCCTTCCTACCATGGTTAAGAACTTACCTTTCCAACCTTCCAAAAAAGCTTTCATTCTATCCAAAAAAGAGATCCAAAGCTCCTTTTTATTTCCTTTATCAGATAAAGGAATACCCAAGTAGGTTGATGGAATTTTTTCAATTTTAAACCCTAAAATATTTACAATAATTTGTTGTAAATCTATGACAGTATTAATGAAAAAATCATGGATTTTGAATTATTTACCAACTATCCAATAACCTTCTCATAGCATGATAATATTGATTTAAATTCCATGGCCTCACTAACTGAGGGATGGCCCAAAATAAAAGTATCATCAACAAATTGGAGATGAGATTCAAAGGGATCATTTTTTGCAACTTGAATACCCTTGATTTTTCCTTCCATTTTTTCCTTTGAAAAGACTCTCCCTAATTCTTCTGCCATAACAATGAATATATAAGGAGAAAGAGGATCACCTTGATGAAGTCCACAAGATGACTTGAAGTACCCACCAAGATAACCATTGATAAAAATAGAAAATTTTGTAATGCTATATCAAAATTTAATCCACTCACACCAACTATAATCAAAGCCATTTTTTTTAGAATAGCATGTAGAAAAGTCCAGGAAACCCTATCATATGCTTTGTTCATATCTAATTTCAAAAGCATACCTAATTTTTCCATAGAATGAAGAGAATGCATGGCCTCTTGTACAATAATTATACCATCAAGAATTTGTTTACCATGAACAAAGCCACCTTGTTCCTTTGAGATAAGACACCCTAGAATACCCTTCAACATGTTTGCCATAATTTTTGAAATGATCTTATAAATCAAATTACAAAGGCTTATTGGACGAAAATTATCAAAATATTTTGTTGCCTTTCTTGGGAACCAAGGTAATAAAAGTAGCATTGATCTCACTTATTACAACCTTCCTTTTTTCAGGCCTCTTCAACCGCATCTAAATATCACCCTTCAATAAATCCTAAAAAATTTGAAAGAAAATTGCGGGAAATTCATTGGTGCCATATGCCTTGTTAGAATAGAAAAATAGAACTACTTCATGGAGCTCCTCCATAGATATTTTCTTCATAAAGTGCTTATTTTGTCCCTGAGTGATAATTGATGGAATATTTTGTAGAAGTTTTCCTTGTGCCTCCTTATCTTTCCTAGAATCTGACAAAATATTTTTGAAATAATTAATTGCTTCCTTCCTTAAATCTTGTTCGTCCTCAATATTTCTTCCATTTGGAGTTGTAATATTTTTGATATGAAGAACAAAAAAAATTGATTTTTTGTAGCATTAGAAAAAATTGTTTTTTTGTTGTAGCATGAAAAATTTGTATTTTTATCTTCTTCCTTGAGCCATTTATCTCTAGATTTTTGAAACCAATATGACTCCTTTTTCAATGCATTATGATAATCAAAAAGTAATTATTTTTCTTTCACATAAGAATCCCGATCCATTCCATTAATTTCTACTAACTCTTGTAAATTTTTGAGCTTGGATTCGATTTCTTTCTTTTCTTTAAAAATGTTACCAAAATATTTGGCATTCCATATCTTCATTTGCTCCTTTAAATATTTTAACTTTTGAACAAACCTGTACATATGTGATCCTTCAAATTTTGATTCATCCCACCATAACATAATCATCTGAAGAAAACAAATCAGGGTCTTGAAGCCACATAGACTAGAAGTGAAATGGATTTGGATGACCATTGTTAGGTGATTCACAAGTCAAAAGAATGGGTTTGTGATTTGATACTTCTCACAATAAAATATCTGAAGATATTGTATACTTTGTTTGCAACCATTTATTAGATAACAATAATTTATACAGTCTTTCTACTATATGATTTTTCCCAATGCATCTATTATCCCATGTGTACTGAAAGCTTGAGGGACTAACTTCCCAAAGATAATTTGAATTGACAAATGAAGCAAAATATTGCATTGATTTTGACCATCCTAGAATGCCACCCTTCTTTTCCAAATAAGATATAACGATATTAAAATCACCCCCAAGAATCCATAGATCACAATGAATCATCATTGTATTTGATAAAAATATACTAATGTCCTTTCAACATCTTTCACAATGAGTAACTATAGTTAGATCATATACATTTATAATCCCAACTTTGATGTTTTTCTCTTTCTTGTAAAATAATCCAGCAACCCAATTACTTTTTGCTTCTAATAGTTGTCCATCCCATTTGCATTTGTTCCATATTATTGCAATACCACCTAAAGCTCCTGTAGAAGAAATTTTTAAACAATCACATGTCTTTCAAATCTTCTTAAAAGCATCCTTACATTCCTCACACTAATTTTTTGTTAAAATAAACCCAGCCCTAACAACCCCATAATCCCTAAAACTTTTTATTGGGGTTTATCCCCCCCTACACCCACTCCCCCCCAACATTTTGGGCTCACCACTTTGTCCTCACCTTTTTTTTTGGCCCCCCCCCCGAAGAACACAAGCTTATACTGAGAGGGGGGTGAACAGTATAAGACCACTTTTTACTTTTCTTTTCAATTCAATATTATGCAGTGTATAGATAGCAGTAATCAAAGCAATGCACAAAACACCATACACAATAGAGACACATATTTTAACGTGGTTCACCCAATGTGGGCTACCTCCACAGAGAAAATATTTCTTCTAAATATTTCTCAAATAATCCTTTGGGAATCCTTCCCAATTACAATGTTTATGGACCTCTGTCCAAAGGAGATGTTGATCCCCTAAATCTCAAGTTCGTGGATCTCTTCCACAGGAGAACTCTTTCCCCTTCAGCTCTGGCTAGTGATCTTCTAGAAGACTTTGTCTCTCTACTGCACTGACTGGTGGATCTCTCTCCACTTGAAGACTCCTCACTCAGAAGATCTATCTTCAATTGTCCTGGCTATTGGATCTCTATCCACTGAGACTCTATCCTCTATACTCTATCACCTCCAAAGCTCTATCAATAGGTTCACTCAGAACCTTCTCAAATATGCTCAATAGGTCCACTCAGAACCTGCTCAAATATGCTCAACAAGTCCACTCAGAACCTACTCAAATCTGCTCAATAGGTCCACTCAGAACCTGCTCAAATCTGCTCAACAAGTCCACTTAGAACCTGTCCAAATATGCTCAACAAGCTCACTCAGAACTTGTCCAAATATACTCAACAAGCTCACTCAGAACTTGTCCAAATCTGCTCAACAAGTCCTCTCTAGGACTTGCTCAAATCTACATTGCAAGCTTCCACAAAGCTTACACAAAATCATTCCACAAGCCTTCTCAAAGACTTGCCTCAAATCAGCTTAACAAGTCCACACAGAACTTGTTCAATCTCATAGAATCATAAAGAGAATTGTTAGAGACTCAATATGTTCTACACTCAATGCTTAATCACTTTCTCAACTCAATCTCATAGAAGCATAAAGAGAATTGTTAGAGACTCAATATGTTCTATTCTCAAAGCTCAATCTCAACTCAAATCAATCTCATAGAAGCATAAAGAGAATTGTTAGAGACTCAATATGTTCTATTCTCAAAGCTCAATCTCAACTCAAATCAATCTCATAGAAGCATAAAGAGAATTTTTAGAGACTCAATATGTTCTATTCTCAAAGCTCAATCTCAACTCAAATCAGAATATAGAATAGTTTGTTTCATGGAACTTGAACAACCACATGCATCCACTTGACTAGGCTTAATCAACTCTACTCAACCAATCACCTCAAGGAACAACCCTTTCTCACAAACCCTAGTCCAAGCATGTATCAACCAACTCAAAATGTTTCCAACAATGCTCAACCACAAATCTCACATAACAATGATACTCATGTTCTTTTCTAACTCAAGTTCAAGTTCTTTGCATAACCAATTGGCTTCAACAACAATGCTTATAAAACAAAGTTTAATCACAACTCTCAATCCAGAAAACCTTGAAGCATTAAACCAACCACTTTTGAAAAGGAAACCACAATCAATCCTTTTCTCTCCAATGATATTTTCAGAAATCAATCACCCAATCAAGTCAATGGAGAATATTGCCCATACCTTTTTGATGCCAAGGAGTTGTCCACAAAATCTGTCAAACTCAACACACTTTCAAATATTTCCTTTTCAATCACAAAGAGGTTAGAGGACTTGAGTAATATCACAACAATAAAAATAATATCCCAATAACACCTTATTACTCCTACTCAATAAAATTCACCATGTCCTCTCATGAAAGAAATAATCCCCTTTGAAAAAGAATAAATCAAACTCACTTTTGAACCCCTTTACAAAAATAGAAATATCTCTTTACACACACCTTATTTCTCCTTCTAAGCAAGTTAATCAAATAGCCCTTGAAAAATGCTTTCCAACGATATATAATATGCTACCCTTCCAAAAATAAAACCATAAAAAATATCTCAATTTTCTAGGGCATAGCATAACCCTTATTTCTCCCTTAAGGCTATTTAATAAAAATTAAAATATAAAAATTAACTTGCCTTGCCTCTCGGAGGGATTCGATCCCCCGACATCTTCCTTCCCAATACCTTAACCATGGCCAAGCCATCATTGGGCCACGCGCCCACACGTGCCTAAGAAGGCACGAACTGCATCAACAACCTCATGAAACTATGCCTTTCAAAATAATCAAAATGTGCTTCGAGCGCTTTGACCTTGCAAGCAACCTCCAAGCGAATCGAACGTGGGACCTCCTGTGTCTCGCCAAGCCAATGCACCGCTAGGCCAAGCTGGCCTATGTGCTCCACAAGTCAAACGTTCCCTGCTTCAACCCTTTTGCAATTCGTAAAGTCTTTTAAAACACGAGCCTTAATTCGCATGCACTCCAAACGAATTAGCAAGGATAAAATTGATTAATGCCTTTTAGGGCATTATATATAATGCCTTTGTCTTCCATGCAATCACGTCGGTGCATCGATTTAATTCGACGTCGGCTTGGTTGATTAATTTATAATATATTTAAATTTAAATTTAAATTTAAATATTATAAATTAAATTAGACCAACCTTAGGTTTTAGTTTAATTAAACCTTGGAGCCTTGTCTTAATGCACAACCTTGGTGTAACGAATATTATTTATAAAATTTAAATTCCTTGTGAATTTAAATAATTTATAAATAATTATTAAACCTCCTTTTTAACCTTGGCAATAACCCATCTTGAGCTTTTATGAACCAATCGCTTAACCTTGTGCTCCCAATAATATTAAAATATTATGGAGCCTTTTTCCTTTCACTTTTGCACTTGTTGAAGCTTTTTCTTGGATGATAGTGACAACCTTGGATGACTTTATTTCTTGTCGAATTCCTTGATATGAGTGATAACTCTATCGGGTGACATCAATGACAACTTTGACTTAGAGGACTCAAAATGTCCAACAATCTCCCCCTTTGTCATTGATGGCAACCCATATCCTTTTACTGAAACCTAACCTTCTTTTTGCTCCCCCTGGCTCAATGCTCTCTCAAATATCAAATCTCTCCCCATATCAAATCTCTTCCCCAATATACACAAATCTCTCCCCCTTTGACATCAATGGCAAAGGGTCACCTTTGGGGCACGGGGCTAAGAATGAGCCTCTTAGCTTAGCCCCTCCCCCACCTCCACATGAGGTGGTTAATTTTGGGGTGGGAGTATTTCTACTCCCCGAAAGCACTATTCTTTACCTTTATCTTTCTCTCTTCTTTTTTGAGTTTTCTGAATCCTCTGACTGTTTCTTTCCAAGTCATCATCCCTATTCCTGTCATCACTTATGTTCCTATTTATGTTCTTGTTCTCATCCATGTTCCTATTCCTGTTCTTGTTCTCATCCTTGTTCCTATTCTCATTGTTCCTGTTCTCATCCTTGTTCCTGTTCCTATTCCTGTGACCTCTATTCTATTCATATTCTTGTTCCTGTTCATATTCCTATTCCTGTTCATGCCTATTTTTGGAATATTTGCTCTACACCATCTTGCTATGTGACCATCATTATTGCACTTATAACACTTAATGTTATTATTCCTTGGAGGTGCAACTATCTTAGGGTTTCTCCTAGTAAAGCCATATCCTCTTCTATCATGAATCTTGCAATTCATTGCCTTGTGACCAAACTCATTACATGAGTAGCAATACCCTTGGAAAAGTTATCCTTTTCCATATTCATATCTTTCATGTGTCCTACACTTGTGAAGCCATGTGCCCAAACCTGTGACATGAAAAACATCTTCCATTGAAGCTTCCTTGTCTTGACCTCATTGGTCTCCTATTCTGATTGTTGTTCCATCTGTATCTTCTCTGTGCATTGTTCCTATCTTTGTTGAACTCTTTGTTGTCCAACTCATCCTCTGATGTCTCACTCCCACTTACACTATCTTCTTCTAAAGTATCTTCTTCTGAAGTTCCTTCTTCTTCGAGACTTGAAGTAGACTCTTCTTCCCATTTCTTTTGAACCTGTTTAGAACCAAGACCTGTCTTGTTTGTTGCTCTTATTTGTATCTTGACTATTTTATCCACACTCTTTGCACTATTTACATACTTGTATAGCTTATTCTTGGAATCCTCTAAATCTTCCTTTAGTAGGGCCACTTCTTGTGTTAACTTTTCACATTCCAAGATCTTTGCTTCTAACTTATCCTTGAACTTGCTTGCCTTAGCCTTTGACTTTTCTAAATCCTCTATGAGCAATAATCTTTCTTCATCACATTCTTGAAACTGACTTTCAAGCTTAGAGTGTTGCTTTCTTACCTTATTTACTGTGTCAAGGGCATAGATAAGTTCTCCCTTGAGATCATAGCCATTCTCTGCTGAATAATCCTCTATTTGTTTACCTTTGTCCATATCATTTCTTTCTTTTGGCTTGTCTTCTATAGGATCACTCACTTCATCTTCTAATGCCATTAGAATATTTTCATCTGGTCTATCAAGTGCATCTTCAAAATCATCATCACTGAAACTATAACCATCCCTTGTGCAATCATCTTCAAGATGTCCAAATCTACCACATCTAAAACACTTGAGAATAATTAGAGTCTTTCTCTTAACTTGTTCTTTCTCTTCAACCATAAATAGGACTTCATCTCTATCATTGTCTGAAAAACTAGCATCACTATCATTTGAGTACTTACTTGCATTATCCGCATAGTAGCTTCTCTTTTGCCTTTGGAAGAACTTCTTCCCTTGTCTGTTTTGTCCATCCTTGCTTTTCTTCTAGTACCTATGTTTTTTTGATTCCCTGTACTTGTGATCCTATTTTTCTTCATCATTGTTGCTCTTTGGCTCTTTGCACTCTGTTGCATAATGTCCATACTTTCCATAGTTAAAACACTTAACAGATCTTAGATCTATGGTTCTTTTGGAACCTTTATCTCTTCTGCCATAATTTGCTTCTTCATCACTGGAAGACTCACTGCTTGATTCTGTCTTCTTACCCTTTTTATTTTTGTCCACTTTGAATGCAGCTTCTTTCGGAGGAATAGGATCTTTTGTTCTTATCTCAAAAGTAGTAAGCATGCCAAGCAAAGAATTCCTTGTCAAAGAATCACTATCAATTGATGTTTCTATAGCAGAAACCTTTTCACTATACCTTTTTGGAAGAGTTCTCAAGATCTTATCACAAGCATCAGACTCATCAACCTTCATTCCAAGACCTCTCATCTCATGTACAAGTTCATCAATCTTGTTGAGATAGTCATGAATGTTTTCATCATCTCGCATTCTTAAATTTTCAAACTCTCCTTTGAGATTTTTGATTTTAGCTTTTTTGACACCTTTATCTCCTTCATATATGGTATGCAATAGTTCCCACATATCTTTTGTTGTTTTACAATCCATAACCTTCATAGATTCTGATCTATGCAACCCTTTTATAATTGCATTCATAGCTCTTGAATTTGCATGCATTAGAAGCTTACCTTCCTTATCTGTAGGAGGATTGGCTGTTGAATCATATCCAAATTCCACTACATCCCAAACTTCATTGCCAAGTGCCATCAGGTGAAATCTCATCAACACACACCAATACAAGAAGTCACTTCCATCAAATACTGGTACTGCATTATTGAAGGACCCATATTTTTTATCCTTTTGATCCATTGTGTTCTTAGACCACTTTTCCTTCAAGCTGTCAAACTCTTCTGAAGGAACCCACTCTGATACCAATTGAAGAACACAAGCTTATACTAAGAGGGGGGTGAACAGTATAAGACCACTTTTTACTTTTCTTTTCAATTCAATATTATGCAGTGTATAGATAGCAATATCAATAGCAGTAATCAAAGCAATGCACAAAACACCATACACAATAGAGACACAAATTTTAACGTGGTTCACCCAATGTGGGCTACCTCCACAGAGAAAATATTTCTTCTAAATATTTCTCAAATAATCCTTTGGGAATCCTTCCCAATTACAATGTTTATGGACCTCTATCCAAAGGAGATGTTGATCCCCTAAATCTCAAGTTCATGGATCTCTTCCATAGGAGAACTCTTTCCCCTTCAGCTCTGGCTAGTGATCTTCTAGAAGACTTTGTCTCTCTCGTTGCACTCGACTGGTGGATCTCTCTCCACTTGAAGACTCCTCACTCAGAAGATCTATCTTCAATTATCCTGGCTGTTGGATCTCTATCCACTGAGACTCTATCCTCTATACTCTATCACCTCCAAAGCTCTATCAATAGGTTCACTCAGAACCTTCTCAAATCTGCTCAATAGGTCCACTCAGAACCTACTCAAATCTACTCAATAGGTCCACTCAAAACCTACTCAAATCTACTCAATAGGTTCACTCAAGAACCTTCTCAAATATCTCAACAAGTCTCACTCAAACCTATCCAATCTACTCAACAAGCTCACTCAAAACTTGTCCAAATATGCTCAACAAGTCCTCTCTAGGACTTGCTCAAATATACATTGCAAGCTTCCACAAAGCTTACACAAAATCAGTCCACAAGCCTTCTCAAAGACTTACCTCAAATCAGCTTAACAAGTCCACACAGAACTTGTTCAATCTCATAGAATCATAAAGAGAATTGTTAGAGACTCAATATGTTCTACACTCAATGCTTAATCACTTTCTCAACTCAATCTCATAGAAGCATAAAGAGAATTGTTAGAGACTCAATATGTTCTATTCTCAAAGCTCAATCTCAACTCAAATCAATCTCATAGAAGCATAAAGAGAATTGTTAGAGACTCAATATGTTCTATTCTCAAAGCTCAATCTCAACTCAAATCAATCTCATAGAAGCATAAAGAGAATTGTTAGAGACTCAATATGTTCTATTCTCAAAGCTCAATCTCAACTCAAATCAGAATATAGAATAGTTTGTTTCATGGAACTTGAACAACCACATGCATCCACTTGACTAGGCTTAATCAACTCTACTCAACCAATCACCTCAAGGAACAACCCTTTCTCACAAACCCTAGTCCAAGCATGTATCAACCAACTCAAAATATTTCCAACAATGCTCAACCACAAATCTCACATAACAATGATACTCATGTTCTTTTCTAACTCAAGTTCAAGTTCTTTGCATAACCAATTGGCTTCAACAACAATGCTTATAAAACAAATTTTAATCACAACTCTCAATCCAAAAAACCTTGAAGCATTAAACCAACCACTTTTGAAAAGGAAACCACAATCAATCCTTTTCTCTCCAATGATATTTTCAAAAATCAATCACCCAATCAAGTCAATGGAGAATATTGCCCATACCTTTTTGATGCCAAGGAGTTGTCCACAAAATCTGTCAAACTCAACACACTTTCAAATATTTCCTTTTCAATCACAAAGAGGTTAGAGGACTTGAGTAATATCACAACAATAAAAATAATATCCCAATAACACCTTATTACTCCTACTCAATAAAATTCACCATGTCCTCTCATGAAAGAAATAATCCCCTTTGAAAAAGAATAAATCAAACTCACTTTTGAACCCCTTTACAAAAATAGAAATATCTCTTTACACACACCTTATTTCTCCTTCTAAGCAAGTTAATCAAATAGCCCTTGAAAAATGCTTTCCAACGATATATAATATGCTACCCTTCCAAAAATAAAACCATCAAAAATCTCTCAATTTTCTAGGGCATAGCATAACCCTTATTTCTCCCTTAAGGCTATTTAATAAAAATTAAAATATAAAAATTAACTTGCCTTGCCTCTCGGAGGGATTCGATCCCCCGACGTCTTCCTTCCCAATGCCTTAACCATGGCCAAGCCGTCGTTGGGCCACGCGCCCACACGTGCCTAAGAAGGCACGAACTGCATCAACAACCTCACAAAACTACGCCTTTCAAAATAACAAAATGCATGTGCTTTGACCTTGCAAGCAACCTCCAAGCGAATCGAACATGGGACCTCCTGTGTCTCGCCAAGCCAATGCACCGCTAGGCCAAGCTGGCCTATGTGCTCCACAAGTCAAACGTTCCCTACTTCAACCCTTTCGCAATTCGTAAAGTCTTTTAAAACACGAGCCTTAATTCGCATGCACTCCAAACGAATTAGCAAGGATAAAATTGATTAATGCCTTTTAGGGCATTATATATAATGCCTTTGTCTTCCATGCAATCACGTCGGTGCATCGATTTAATTCGACGTCGGCTTGGTTGATTAATTTATAATATATTTAAATTTAAATTTAAATTTAAATATTATAAATTAAATTAGACCAACCTTAGGTTTTAGTTTAATTAAACCTTGGAGCCTTGTCTTAATGCACAACCTTGGTGTAACGAATATTATTTATAAAATTTAAATTCCTTGTGAATTTAAATAATTTATAAATAATTATTAAACCTCCTTTTTAACCTTGGCAATAACCCATCTTGAGCTTTTATGAACCAATCGCTTAACCTGTGCTCCCAATAATATTAAAATATTATGGAGCCTTTTTCCTTTCACTTTTGCACTGTTGAAGCTTTTTCTTGGATGATAGTGACAACCTTGGATGACTTTATTTCTTGCCGAATTCCTTGATATGAGTGATAACTCTATCAGGTGACATCAATGACAACTTTGACTTAGAGGACTCAAAATGTCCAACATTACACTCCCCACTTCTGAATTTTATTTCTTGTATTAAAATAAACTCGGGACTATAACAATATATTAATTCCTTAATAACTCTGTTTTTTGGGTTTTATTCATACCCCAATATTCCATGATATCATTTTCATCATCAACACTTTTTATTTTTATTAGTGGGCTTAGCCCCACTTCTTGTTAACACCTATGATATTTTTATTTAGCTTCCCAAATCATTATCCTTTTGAGCTTCTTTTTCTCTTAGTTCATGCTTTGATGGCCTTCCTCTCCTTCTTTCATTCTCGCCAACACTCTCATCTTCATCAATCTCTTCCATTTTTTCATATTTTTCAAAATGTGACTTATCTTCTAAATATTTATGTTGCCTTAAAGAGTCGAAAGTGTAAGGAATAACCTCACTAGCATTTTCTTCTTTATGTTGCCTTGAAAACTCCAAACTACATAGGTGATCCTCCATAGTCATCACTTTCTTATGCTGGCCTGAAAACCCTAATTTCCTTGGATATCCTCCATAAGATGTTCTTTAGTATACAACTCTTGAAAACCTAAAGTGCAAGGAATACACTTCGTACTACTTTCATTTTTATTGTAAGGAGAAGTTTTTAAGCTACTTGAGGATAATAAAAGTGATTCACCTATTAAGCTTGACCTCCTTCACCTCATTTATTTTAAAATTCATCTCCCCATCTTCTTTTGTATTAAAATTTGCCTTCCCCTCTTCCTTCGCACCTTTAGCTCCTTCTATATTTGAACTTGCACAATGTACTTCCTCATCCCCCATATCATTTTTTTCTTCTAATGGTTGATTCGAGTGAACTGTAATGGCTTTTGTCATCATATGATGTAGAGGTATTTTTCTAGCCACTTTCTTAGGAGTGAAAAATCCTTGATTTGACCTAGCTTCTCCTATGATATGGTCTTCTTGTTTCAAATTGAAGCTACCCTCATGCCCAAAAAATTCCATCTCTTCCTCCATTTTCACTTTGCAATCTCTTGCCATGTGCCCATTTTCATGATATTTGCAACATCGGAATGCAATGTTTTTATAATCCACTTGTTG
The DNA here is from genome assembly GCA_028583015.1 of Wollemia nobilis. Classification (NCBI taxonomy): domain Eukaryota; kingdom Viridiplantae; phylum Streptophyta; class Pinopsida; order Araucariales; family Araucariaceae; genus Wollemia; species Wollemia nobilis. The sequence continues at coordinate 3,704,760 of JAQPPZ010017128.1, forward strand.
ATCTCATTCTCTTGATTCGGATTTAATCCTAATCCTAATTGACTACGGTTGAGGTTTATATATATCCATGACAACACATATTCGAGTGTATACAACATGCCTTATCTCCTTAGTAGTTGGTCCCTCCTGGATGAATTCACCTAGAGTATTACCAATATTCTTCAAAACCTCCTTATTTATGAGTTGATAAGGAAGTCCAAAAAGCCTAATCCATACCAAAAGCCTTTTAAATCATTTTAATAGTTTTTGTTTCCACAAAAAGATCTCACTCCAAGGTCTTAAATATAACACATCTTTACCCATAAACTATGGGCCTCCATCCATTATTTTATCCCTTATTTCAAAACTGGAGAAAATAATGAGGAAAAACCTTTTTGGAAGAAATGTCATGGAGTAATTTGAATTCAATCTCCACTTCCACTTAATCCAATTTTGAATCTCAGAAAAACCTGGTCAATATCCATGAAACTTACAAATTAACCCTTTGGTTTTAAGAATCATAATATCATGCTCAATCATCTCATCCTTGATAATCTCTTCCGATGTGGACTCTGCTACTTGGATTGGGTTTGCCATATATTCTCTCTTCCTCTTATTGCTAGCTAAGGCATCCAAACTTCCAACTTGGTCATTCATACTTTCAGTAAGGATTTTAAGGACTTTCACCAATGACTTTCTTTCGATGTTACCTAGATTTTTTCAAATGAATCCTTTAAATTATCCTAAGATCTGGAATAAGAAGTGACACTTGTTACTTGATCATACTTTGCTTTCTACTTTCTGCTTTCATGTTCACACTTCCTCCTCACTCCCTGCTTTCCTGATCATACTTCCTCCTCACTCCTTGCTTGCGATCGCACTTGCATTTAGCTGCACTCACTCCTAGCTCGCACTCGTACTCGTTTTGATTGCACTCACTCATGCTTTGCACTTGCACTCACTACCAACTGCACTCACTCTCAACTTGCACTTGCACTCTTGTTTTTGGTTGCACTCACTCCCAGCTCGTGCTCGCACTTGCTCCTAGCTCGTGCTCGCACTCGCTCTTGGCTTGTGCTCGCATTCACTTTCGACTACATTCGCTCATAGCTTGTGCTCACACTTTCTCTCGACTACATACACAATGTAATCATTATATTCATTTTAATTTTAGTTAGTATTATTTTTATTAATATTAATGGGGTTTTACAAAAACTACCGAATCATAATTTTCCTTTACTATCTCGAGGGACAACGCAACTAGAGGTCCAAGGTTCAAACAACGATATATGGGTGTGTGTTAATCCCCTACTGATAAGCTTAGCTCTCGCTCTTATAAAGGGTAATGGTTGCGAGGGTGCTTAGCTCTCGGTCTTATAAAGGGTAATGGCTACGAGGGTGTGTGTTAATCCGCTAATGATAAGCTTAGTTCTCGATCTTATAAAAAGTAATGCCTGCAATGAGGATGCTCAACCCTACACCTTGATAATAAGGATTTCTCACACTATCCAAATCCAGAAAAAATAATAATAATTTTGCTTTGTTTCCTCCTCCTTTTGTCCATCCCAGACTTGTGACACTTTTTGAAGGTCAAAAAATACCTTAGGCCCGTTAAAGGTTGAACCCATATTAATTGAAATAATAATAAAAATCATAATAATGAGGAGGGTGGGATGAAAAATCCCTACTCAAAAGGCACCACGGTCTAAGTCCATCAAGTCGGCATGTTAAAACTACATCATTATAATTAAATAAAAAATATATATGTATTACAATTAGCGACCATAACATCCCGACTCAAAAGGCACCACGGTCTAAGTCCATCAGGTCGGCATGTTAAAACTACATCATTATAATTAAATGAAAAATATATATTTATTACAATTAGTGACCATAACGGCGACCACAAGGGCGATGTGTTTTTCTCGCATTGAGCAGTAGGAGCGACCACTGACCGCATTATCTTCTCAACGTTATTGGGAGTAGGAGCGACCAGTGATCGAGGCAGCGCTGCTTATTCTCTGCAAGCCAAACACCAACGTTCACCAAGACAAGAGAAGAGGAAGAGGAAGAAAGATAAAAAAGAATGACAATATCAAAATCCTATTTGGGAGATCTCCGGGATTCTTCGGAAAAGTACCCGCACAGGTCTTCTTCTGCGAAAGCAAGTAGTGCAAAACATCCTGAGGATTTGGACATTTCGGAAACAGAGAGTTTTGAGTTATCAGATTCCACTAGTTCTTACGAAGAAGAGGAAGAGGAGTCGTGGATCTCATGGTTCTGCAATTGAAGAGGGAACCAGCTCTTTTGCCAAGTTGATCATGACTTTGTTCGGGACGCTTTCAATCTTACTGGACTCGAGAATGAAGTCACTGACTATGAACATGCTCTCAAGTTTATTTTAGACCAAGAGTGTTCTGATGATGAATGCCGGGAATGTATAAGCGACGAATATAGGGAGGGCGTGCAATCGGATGCAGAGAAGCTGTACGGTCTGATCCACGCTCGTTATATCTTGACAGACAAGGGAATGAACGCTATGCTTCGAAAGTACAATCGCAAGGATTTTGGAGTGTGTCCCAGACTAAACTGTTCAAATCAACCATGCCTCCCTGTTGGTGAATCTGATATTCTCCGAGTGGCAACAGTTGCATTATACTGTCCAATGTGTGAAGACGTGTACTGCCCGAAGTCCAAGTTACAAGGCAGTATAGATGGAGCTTATTTTGGCACAACTTTTCCGCACCTATTCTTGATGACGTTTCCACATTTGAAGCCGAAAAAGCCCACCCAGAGCTATGTCCCCAAGATATTCGGATTTAAGATCCACAGCCAGCAGGAGGAGTCTGACGATGCTTAAAGCGACAATCATTGACGCTCTTAACAAATTTGAGCAATTGTTTCATCTTATTTAAAGTATGAGTTTATGGAATAATTTTTTAAATTGATTTATTTTTATATATTTTGTTAAAGTGTTTGTAATTTTTAGTTTGTAAGCCTATATTTGATAAATAATTTATTTGTATAAAACAATTATTTTTAAGATCTTTTAAAGATGTACAATATTGCTAGTTTTCAGACATTTAATATTCAAGATTGAGGGGTTAAAAATTGTTTATGTAGATAAGTTTTCAAGTTTTCAAATTTGATAGTAGAAAAATTTATTTTTATTTTTTATTTTTATTTTTTAAATTTGTTAATTTTTATTTTAATAAATATTAATCTTTTAATTTTATCAATAAATTTTTAACAATAAGGAGGATTTTTTTTTTTTGTATTCCATCTTACCAACAAATCTATACTTGTCATTAGATTTTGGAACAGTATCCAAAGTATAATTACTTGTAAATTATATCCAAGGAATCATTACCTTTAGTATTTATAGAGGATTTTACCTCTATCATTAAATGCACAATACAACAAAATATCGATTGATTAAAAATCAACAATAGTAAATCTCTCCTCGATACTGATGATGCTTGAATCAGATCATTCTTCAAAGAGCAGTGATCTGATTTGAGGGTGTAGCATCTTATCCTGGAAACTTTTTAGCAAAAATTTTGGATCATCGCTCTTACTACCCCAAGCATTAATTTTATCAATATTATCCCTTTCCAAAAAAAACTTGTAGTTATGGCACTTTTGACAGTAACCCTACTGAGAGAAAGAAATAAAACTTGATTTCGTTCGATGACATCTTCTTGTTTGAATCATAGGCGAAAATGGGAGTTTTACCCCTCAACATACTTTTGCCCCTTTCTCGAGTAATTTCTCCCTAAAACTAATAAAAAAAGTCTTTTGCAAGGAATGAGGCAAAAATAATTGATTTCGCCCCTAAGAGGGGTAACAACGACTTTCGCCCCACCCAGGGGCAACATTGACTTTGACCGCCAGAAAAATCTACTTTTTTCAGGACTTTCACCTCAAGATGTATTTATTTGGAAATTCACCCCGAAGGGGGGCAAAAATTATTTTCGCCCCTCCTTAGGGGTGACTTTGACTTTGACCTTTTAATATTTCCCAGACGATGCCCTCTTAATGTTTGCGCTCTGAAAACATCTTTTATTGGATTTTTACCCCAAGGATGGATGAAAGAGATTTTTGCCCCTCCTGAGGGGCGACTTTGACCTTAACTGCGCCAAGCATGCTCTTCCTTCTATTTTTGCCCCAAAGATGATTTTAACTGTGATTTCGCCCCTGAGAGGGGTAAAAATGATTTTCACCCCCTTCTAAGGGCGCTTTTGACTTTGACTTTTTTCCATCACTTGTGAAAATTTTCATAATAATTTTTGTTCCAATAGTTTTTCTCCGTCACTTTAACCTAAACCACACCAAAAGTTTCATAATAGTTTTTGTCTCAATAAAAAAATTGTCATTCCATAGTCTTAAAGGGTATCTTTCCCCCTAAACCATGGTCCAACACCCATTATTTTATCCCTAATTTTTAATCTAGAAAAGATAATGGGGAAAAAAACTTTAGGAAGAAAAGTCTCAAAGTAATTTAAATTCAATCCCCACTCTCACTTGATCCAATTTTGAATCTATGAAAACCATGGCTAGTATCCATCGAACCTTCATATTAACCCTCTCCTTTTAAGAAGCAGTATATCATGCTTTATCATTACATCCTTTATAATCACTTTTGGTGTAACATCTACTACTTGGATCGAACTTGCCATATATTTTCTCTTTTTCTTATCTCTAACCTATGAATCCATACATCCAACTAGGGCATTCCAATTTTTAGCTAGACCAACCTAACTTCCTATTAGGGAATTCAAATATGGTTTTCCTTATATACTAATGGGACTTGCACATCCTCATGGCTTACATTGACTCCTGGCGTACACTTCCTCTTGGATCACACTTACTCCTAGCTTGCATTCCCTCTTAGCTCACACTTGCTCCCAATTCGCATCCACTAACAATACCATTTTATTATAATATGTAGTCAACAATTTACTCAATGTAATTTTTTACTTTATAATAATTTCTTAAAATCAATACCTATGTAATATATTTCCCATATATATTAAAAGGCTTGATCTTCCTTTCTATTTTATTTTTAAAAAGTATTGTAATGAATTTAAAATTTGATATTTCTCATCCTTCGTCTTCATGCAATATTCCCAAAGAAACCTAAGAAAAGCACCATTAAAGGTAGGAACTACTCAGAACCAAAAAATAAAGTTTTAGCCATATGACCTTAACTATCACTATTAACCAATTGTAAATAATTATAATCATGATGATATTTAACCTTGAAAAAGGAAATTTGTTAACATTTCCACAAAATACATCCTTCACACACTACTTGCAAGATAAATAATATAGTTTTGTAGACTGGCTTGATTGTTATTATACTAATGGAAAAAATAGGAACAAAAGGAATATGTGTAAGCATTATGTATTACTAAGCAAGCACACTATATGATGATATATAGAGGATATATTTTTGAAAAGCTTACTTACTTTGAAAACTCTATAGAGAATAATCTCTTGAGTATTGGTGTATTTGACCTAAATATCCATTGTTTGAACTATAGTTATTAGATAGAAGGTGTTATGATTCAATTTTGAATGGTGAATATGTTATTTACCATCTAAAGTATCCAATAAGAGAGAATAGTAAGAGTGTAAAAGCTCCATATTAAAAATTAAACTGAGATCCAACTATGGAGGAAGATTTGTCTCAAAGGCAATATCTCCAACCTCCTTGATGATGGTTTATGATTCATAGTTAAGATGCCTAATATTGTGATAGGCACTTGAAGATATTATTTTTGAGTATGAATCCAAAATTTATCTCCTACTTAGTATTGATATAGTGCATGGTGTTTATCATGATTCTCTTTATACTTGGTATTAAATTTTAAAAGGATGTCATGCACCTATTATTATATATTCATTAAACCCACTTGCTTTTTCTAGTTTATTATGTGCATAGGATATATATTCTATCAACACAAAAGTGAAAACAAGGTTTATGCCCATGGTTGGAACCTAAAATATGTCTAAAAATTACTATGACCTATAGATATCTAAAGGATATTACTATAGCTATGAACATAGGGTAGGCACTCATCCCATGGGTGAATATGTTTGATATTTTAAATCTTGAATATATGCAAGATCATGTGATTCACCACCTCTAGGAGGTTGATCAAAGAATCTTGGTATGTATATAGAACTAAAGAGTTCATCGTTAATTACTAAGGAATTTATTATCCCTATCAAATATAATTACCCATAGAAATCTAAAATTAACCCAAACAAACGTGAATAAGATCTTAATAGCTTCTTCTACTTAAGGTGTTGTTTTTATATTGTATACATATAGATATTTAAACATAAAAAAAAAAAAAATCTACTACTATATACATATAATCATTTCCCATGATGGATGGTTGTTATCCTTGACATGAAATCCATCAACACTGATTGCCAAGGCTTTTCAAGTGTAGGTATTGGAGTGTATAATACAAATTTCTTATTGGAAGATTTAAAAAATGCATAGGTTGTGTATGATTTTATATACCTATGGATATCAGGTGAATCTTAAGCTAATAAATATGATTCTATAGAACAACTAACATCAACAACAAAGATTCTTATTTTTTGATAATACGATACTTTTATAAACGAGTTTCTACCTTTTGCTTGTTGGTACCTAGATGTTTCCTAAGAAAATAGAAGAAGATTATTCTCTGTATAAAACTAAAAATTATATGTACTTAAGAGTTATACCTAATAAATGCTAGATAAATTAGGATTTAGGTCATACTAGTTGGTTCTCTCATGATGATAGGCATCAAATGTGGTGGTGAGTGTGATGACTGGTGGCTAGATAAGGTAGTTTATAGTAAGGTTTAAACTTTAATTTTTGTGTTAGATATTCAAATGGAACTACTAAAGTAAATTTTATCACTTCTAGTGAGAGTCACTCAACAACCTACTTTGTATCCACATGAATTGCAATAATTTATGGTCTATGTGTATGATAGTCTACTTATCTATTATGTAATGCTTCCAATAACAATATGAGTACAAGTTTGTTTAGCTTTACAACCTATCTTGCTTACTTGAGTGGCTAAGTGATGGTGGAGAAACCCAACACAAACTGACAATGAACATTTACAAGGACCAAAAAGCCACAAAGCTCCATCAAATCCATGCTCCTCAATGATAAATATTAGATACTAAATATATTTGGTGCTAAAATAATAATTCTCTAGTTCAAATATCCCAAGACTTGGATCCATGTTATGGAAGCTCCTCCCATGTCTTAATGAACACAAGAATTTTATTCATATAGAAAATCATAAAATAAGTTAATTAATGGATATATTATGTTACTTATATTTTGCATCAATGTTGTAAGTGTATTGGTAAGGCCAAAAGGCAAGACCAATCACTTAACCAACCTTTTTGTACGTAAAGGTTACCTTCCATATGTCAAATAGCTCAAGTAGGATATGATGATATCCATATTTGAGATAAACATATATGAAATATGTGACACCCTTAACTTCAACTAGAGATCATCAATCCTAGGAATATAATAGGTATTATTCATTGTGATCTAGTAGAATTATTATAATTTATTTATAATTACCAAGAGTTATCTTTCTTACAAGCTAAAACAATTAATATTCCATAGGTAAAGCATCATATTATATTTAACCTTTTTGTATAAACATAAAGTTGTGGTGCTTGATATCCTCATTCTACAAAATAAAAAATAGTAGATTAGTACATTAGGAAGAGATGTTCTTGGTGCCAAATCAATGGAATAATTGACCTAACAATGAAGATATACCCCTAAAGGTGTTATAAATTTATCACTATAAGATAAGATTACTTGGTTCATTTGGCATTATTGTGCTTGTTGGGTATCTATAACAAAACCTAAAGCAGATGTGGTGAGAATATTATCTTACTAAGACTTTATTATCTGAAGGATAAACTTTCCTATTTGATTTATCATCTTTTGACACTACTTACTTAAGAAGAAAATTTTTTGTGGGTGCTACCATCTTTGGAATCTTATAGTATTAGTCATGGAATGTAATGATGATGCTTTTATGGTCTACATTCCTAGATGCCATGGTGCTCCCACATGAATTTTTGCATTAGAAGGACATCATATATATCAAGAAAGATAAAGTTATACATTAACTCATCCCTAAAAATTTTAATGGCATAGTAAGGCATGGCTATGAAATGCATGGATTTACCCTATTGAATCCACCTAATATTTTATGGTTGATGGTGTGGCATCATGTCTAGTTTTAACTATTAACTACATCCATGTAGATTAAGTCCTTTTTACTACCATTATCCCTAATGAAATACAGAGGCTCTCACTTCACCCATGTCTTTATTGTAACAATGATAATGTTAAACACATCATCCATGATATTATTTCCCTTATCCTGTGTTATGGAGAAAGAGGCAAATGCTTGTTTATATCGTATAGGAGGGACTAGAAATTCAATCATAATTATATGTAGTAATGAAACTCATCATGGGTATGAAATATACCTTATGATGATCACACCACTAATCAAATTTCTTTTATAATTTTTTGGGCTAGTCATATTTTGCTTTCCCTTGTGCTATTATTTGGAGTGAGGTTTGAAATAGCTCTTGTCCTTATTGGATTGTGACTTCTAGGTAAATTTAGTTTTTTTAAAACATTATTACCCTTAGCTTCATCTTCATATTTGTTTAATAGTGATATACTTTTCTCAATGTAGTTATATATGAAGAAATACATTTCTATCTAGATGTACTTATATAGACTACTATGATACTTGAGTATCTTATATCATTATATACCACTTATTCCAAGTTTTTCAAAAGAATTAGCATAATCCTAGATAAACTGAACTCTACCTTGTCAAAGTTACTACCAATTGAGATATTATTTGTTATATTCAGCTATTGGGTAGTATTTATCCTTCATGGCTTCTATGAATTTTTCCTAGGTGAGGTTGGCATCAAATATGTTGATGTTAGCGTTGTTAGTTATGACATGATTTACATATGAATACAACCAATTGTAAATAAGCATGGAAGCCCTCAAGAATATAAATACAATATTTCTTATTAATTGAGAATTTATAGACTAAAAAATATTCCTATAATTGATCCAACCAATTATCCATGAATTGCGTATCAATGTCTCCTTTAAAAGTAGAAATGTTAAATGTGTTAAACTTCCAAAGGTTCTTCATAACAAAGGATAAGAAGAAGAATTTTATGTGATAGGTATTCATCATAGAATTTATACAAACTAAGAAAGCATATTTTTCTCTATCTTGACAAGGTTTCATTCATCATCTTTTGCACAAGCTTTGACACCTCAATATTGTTAGCCATTTAAGATATTTTGGTGTGATAAGGAAGGTATATGAGAGGATTAAGATATTCTTGATAAACTAGTATCATTCTTTCTTGCATGCAACATAGTCATCAACTGATCTCTAATACTAATGATCAAGTTTTGAAGGATAAATCAATAATTATCATGCTAATTGATAGAAGAATGAGAATCATTTTTCCTACTATATATTCACTATGAGATATGAGAATACATTATTATATACCATAAATATAAAAGATCACTGGAGAAGACCAAAGAAGCCATCTTATGATGACTACAATATGGGAGCAATAGTTATAGAACTATCAATTATTGGTATACTAGTGGTTCAATAATTGATGACATTAGATCCAAAGCTCTTTTTTATTTCCTTTATGAGACAAATTAATACCCAAGTAGGTTGATGGAAATTTTTTAATTTAAAACCCTAAAATATCCATAATAATTCATTGTAAATCTAGGGCAGTGTTAATCAAAAAAATCCTAGATTTTGTATTATTAACCAACTATCTAGTAGCCTTCTCATAACATGATAATATTGGCTAAAACTCCATGGCCTCACTAATTAATGGGATACCCAATATAAAAGTATTATCAATAAATTGGATATGAGATTTAAAGAGACCATTTTTTACAACCTGAATACCTTTGATTTTTTCTTCCATTTTTTTTTAGTAAAGCTCTCCTTAATGCCTCCACAAGAATAGTGAATAGATATCACCTTGGCAAAGTCTAAAGATGATTTGAAGTTACCATTAGGAGAACCATTGGTTATAATATAAATTTTTGTAGTGCTATAACATTTAATCCATTCACACCGATTATAATAAAAACCAAACGATTTGAGAATAACATGTAGAAAAATCTAGAAAGCCTATCATATGCTTTGTTCATATCTAATTTTAGAAGCTTACCTAGTTTTTCCATGGAATGAAGAGAATGTATGTCCTTCTATGTAATGATTATACTATAAAGAATTTATTTACCATCAACAAAACCACATTGTTCCTTTGAAATAACATAATCTAGAATGCCTTTTAGCTTGTTTGTCATAAATTTTTAAATAAACTTATAAATCATGTTACAAAGGCTTATTGGACAAAAATTATCAAAATATTTTGTCACCTTTATTGGGAACCACTGTAATAAAGGTGACATTCATATTACTTATTATAATCTTCCTTTTCCAAACCTCTTCAAGTACAATAAACATATTTCTCTTCAATAAATCCTAAAAAATTGAAAGAACTTTTTAGGAAATCCATCGAATCTATAGGTGCATTGTTAGGATGGAAAGAGAAAACAACTTCATATAGCTCTTCAATAGATATATTCTTCATCAAGCTTTTATTTGTTCTTGTTTGATAATAAATTTTATCTTGTACCTTCATGCCTTGCCCAACATTTGATAAAATATTTTTGAAATAATTAATTATTTTCTTCCTTATATCTTCTTCTTCCTCAATATTTTTTCCATATCGAGTTAAAACATTTTTGATTTGATGAAAATAATAATTTATTTTTTCTGCATTGTCATCATCATCATTGAGAAGACCCATACTACCATCAAAGTCATTCATATTTCTTTTTCTCTTTGTTCCTGCTTTGATGGCCTTCCTTTCCTTCCATTCCCACCAACACTCTCATCTTCATCAATCTCTTCCATTTTTTCATATTGTTCAAAATGAGACTTATCTTCTAAAGATTTATGTTGCCCTAAAGAGTCAAAATTGCAAGGAATAGCCTCATTAGCATTTTCTTATTTATGTTTCCCTAAAAAATCTAAACTGCATAGATGGTCCTCTATAGTCATCACTTTCTTATGTTGGCCTGGAAACCCTAAATTTCCTTGGATATCCTCCATAATATTTTCTTTACTATACTGATTGTGCTTGTTCTTGCACTCACTTTCGACTATGCTCACTCTTGAGTACATTATCACTTCCGACTACGCTTGTACTGCCTACTACACTCATTCCCAGCTACACTCGCACTTGTACTCACTTTCAGCTACACTCACTCTGACTGTGTTCACTCTTGGCTACGCTCACACTCATTTTCGACTACACTCACTCTCGACTGTGCTCACACTCGCTATCAATTTTTTAAAATTAAACTTTCAATAACATGGTTTATCATATAATGGTCTATAGGACTCCAATGTCATATTAATAATAGATAACTTAATAGTTAAGCCAGACTATATTAACTAGAGTTTGATAGAGCAAGGTACAAGTTTATTTTTTTTGGTAATTTGAACAGTATTTACAAAGCGAATTTTGAAAGGAACCCAAAACCTTATTACATTTAGGGCTAAAACGTCGTACACAAGAGCAAAATTTTCATAGAGGTACTAACGCCCAACACAAAACCCTCTAAGACCCAGAGGGAAAACCACTTGAAATAGAGGACCAACTGAAAATAGAAAAACAAAAAACCACCAACAAAAAATAGGTTTCCATCAGACGAAGGTAAACCCTAGAAACTAGTTGTATCAGTTTCAAAATTCTTGCTCGAACACTGTCTCAAAACAGATTCACCAACAAAAAAATGAACCCAACCTGCACGCCACCACCCCAGAGGGAGGGTCCCATGCCTATCAATTTTTGGTATCATCCTTTTTCCTCGTAGCATAACGAGACAACATCTTGGAGGCCTCCTCCAGGTACTTGATAGATGTGCCTATGGTGGAAGCCACTAGCTCCAACAACATCTGGGAGCACTGGTCCTCCTTGTCACTCGTAGAATCGGATATGACATGAGTAGAGGAAGAGGATGGCTCCACTTTTGGCCTTTTGAGCCTGGTCGAGGATCTGGCCATCGGGGGAGTATTTGATGCAGCCGCACGTTTCTTCTGCTCACTCTGCCTAGCGCTCCTGAGAGGGGAGGCCTTGGAGTAGCCCCCAACTAGACCAGGGTCGATAAGGGACTCAACAGGATGACTAGGCGATGGGGGACCTCATCAGGGGGACTTGCAGACATAGGCTTGATGTTGTGGATAGGGGGCCTATTGGCTAAGGTATGCTTGAAGATAATTGCTAAGAGCCCTTGGTGAAGTGGCTTCCCATTCATCTTTTGATATTTTTCAATGGTTAGGGAAAGGGAGTACAAAAGGTAATCAGGGACACAGATTGCCTTGCCATCCCAGAGGTGGTTGATGAAGGCTAGGTGGAAGCTTCGCAGAGGCTTCTCCGGGTCATCGCAGGTCACATACTACATTATGGGAACAATGGCAATATTCCAGGGAGCCAGGAGGGAAGAAACGTGAAGGGTGGATTTATCCCAACCCAAACTCTTACCTTTTTCTGGGCACTGATCCATCTCCTCTTCCTAGTTGTGCTTATTGTAGCAGATGAAGTGCCCTGTCAGCGGGAATCTGACAATTTTTGCTAGCATTTTAATCGTCACCTTGAAGTGAACTCCTTATATGGTGATATCACCTTAGTTCCAAGAGGTGACAAAATCCTTGGTGATTTGATCTTCGGCTCCAGATAATTTTAGCAAGAAGGGAGTGAATCCCTTGGCATCCATGAAGATCTTGGCTGCTGGGTCAAGGTTCAACTGAGCTGGCTCGATGAAGGCCATGCTCTCAGTAGGGGGAAAGGGGTGGAAGCAGGGAGACGGGAGGTGGAGGGAGCCGAAGTGAAGGTTCTATAGAGCCGAGGTAGGGGTGGTAGAGGAGGGAGCACGGGCAGAAGGGCTAGAGCCTTTGCTGGTTAAAAAGGAGTGGGTCGAGTGGAGGTAGCCGGAAGCGACAGAATCGGGTTGGACGACACTACGATGGGAGAAGGCATGGGACGGCCCTTGGAAGTAATTGGTAGGGAGCAGACAATCATTCCAAACCATGGAAATATCGACCTCGACCCGCTTAAGATTTGGAAGATCGAAACTCACATGTGGAACCTAGGAAGCTTCCAGAAAAAACTCTGCAAGGGGAAATGAGGGGTGTTGGGAAAAGCAACGGATAGCTTGGGATGGAAGAAAAAGTTGGGGAAACTCGCCATGATTAGCGAGGTAGGGGTGGAAACGCCTTCCCAACTTCTTGCGATTAGCCATGTAGCAGGAGAGATGCCAGACACTGATAACTTGGAACACGATGACTTTGAAGGCCCATGTGTCATTGGCCTTGAGGTCTGGGTAGCACCATAAATCAACCGAGTGGGGAGTGTGCCAATTTTTCCATATTTTTCCACCCACAAGCTTGAACCTGATGACATACCCGATCCACTCGTGGCAATTGCTCGCACTCTGGGACAAAGGTCTAAAGAAACCACCAATGGTGAGGAAAGCTCCTATGATAAGCTTTGATTCAAAATTCAATTCATTGGGACTTGCCATTTTGAAAATTATCCTTTTCACGACTTGTTGCATTGGTGATGTCTTGGGGAAAGCTATCTCTCCAAATTTTGAGGTTGTTAGATGATGCTGCTAGGTTGGCCATGAGATCGGCTAGCTGATTAGCCTCCCTAAAGTTATGGTGGATGGTCATCTATGGGTGACTTCGAAAGATCTTCCTAGATTCTTGGATGGTATTGAAGACTTTCTAGGAAGGAGTCTTGTCATTCATCATATAGTTGATAATATTTAAGGAATCACCCTCTATGATTACCTTTCTAGGGTCCTCTTGGAGCAAGACAAGCCCCCTCCACAGAGCCATGGCCTCTACAAAATTGTTAGTTTGAGGCCCGAGGAACTCTGCAAATGCAAGGATCAGGTTGTCATTATGGTCTCGGATGACCCCTCCTACCCCAACAATACCAAGATTTCCTTTGGAAGCCCCATCAAAGTTCAGCTTGATCCATCCTTTCGAAGGTGGCATCCACTTGAGATTGGCTCTAGGATTGGGCCTTGGTTGAGCTCCAGGATCCTCTTCAGGTATACCAAGAGATTTGAAAAGGGTACATTCAAGAGCCTGGGAAGGGGCCATGGAGCAGGGGATGATCCATATGTTTTCAATAGCATAGGCAATGGATTTGGAAGCCATAGATAGGGGGTCCCTAGAGGAGGATGAGAAGGCCCTGTTGTTGTACTCTAGCTAGATTTACCAAATGAAGTGATGGAGGCAGAAGGACTAGAGGGAGCGAAGCTTGGGATTGCTGAATGGGTTTGGCCACTAGGAGAAAAGGTCAATGATTGAATTGGGTTGGACCCACTAGATGTGGAAGGAATTGAGCAAGTGGTCGAGGGCTACAGAGGAAAAAGCATAGTTGGTGAAGATGTGATTCATAGATTCCCAGCTTGAAAGGCACAGGTAGCAATGGTTGGGGATCATGAATCCTCTTTTGGCCAAATTTTTTAGCATGAGGATCTTATTTTGGATGGCAGTCCAAGAAAAGAAACTAATTTTGGGGATGAGTTTCTTCCTCCAGATGAGGTTGTAAGGGATGGTTGTAACATGTGCCTTCTCTTGGAAGGTGTAGGCTGACTTTACAGAAAAGGACCCTTCATCAATTCCCCTCCAGATGGGCCTATCTTTCGCCTCTCCCATTGGAATGGTGACTGCATTGAGCAAGCTAGATAGGGCAGCAACTTGATGAGGGAAGTTGGCCACATCAATGGTTCTCCATTTGGGACCTCCATTGTGACTGGTGATAAAATTTACAACCTTGCTCCCCAGGTTGGTGTCAGTGGATGGTTTAAAGACCACCAGCTCCTTATTTTCACTCAAATATTCCTCTTGAAGTCATCTGTCATACCAAAATTTGATGGTGTTCCCATTACCCAAAATCCACCTGCTACCTTTCTGAATGAGACTTTTGGTCTGGGTGATGGACTTCCAGAATGCTGAACCATTTTGGGGCCCCTGATCATTCAAGAACTGGTGGTTTTGCATGTATTTCTTCTTGACTATCTTGACCCAATATGCACCGTTGTTGGTGTAAATCTTCCATGCATGCTTGGCTAGGAGAGCGAGATTCATTTGAGTGACTTTCCTAAGTCCAATGCCTCCTTTGCTTTTGCTGTGATAGACCAAGTCCCAAGCCACCAAGGGAATTCTCTTCTTATCCTCACTCCCAGACCAGAGGAACCTCTTTTGGATTTGTTCTATCTTGGAACTCATAGAGGCTGGGATTCTGAAGACAGACAGAAGTACATCGGGATGCTCTAAAGATAGGCCAAAGTAAGGGTGGCTTTGGCTGCCTGGGAGAGGAGGTGACCTTTCCAAGAGGCCAAATTTTTTTTGAATTAT
This sequence comes from Wollemia nobilis, assembly GCA_028583015.1. NCBI lineage: Eukaryota > Viridiplantae > Streptophyta > Pinopsida > Araucariales > Araucariaceae > Wollemia > Wollemia nobilis. The sequence continues at coordinate 3,720,317 of JAQPPZ010017128.1, forward strand.
TTCAATGATATTATTCCACATGGGAGCAGTGGGATTACCAGAGAACAGGGGGAGCCCAAGGTAGGAAGTGGGGAGAGCCTCCGGGGAGCATCCAAGGATCTACGCAATTTTGATTTTCCGGGAATGGGGAGTGTTGATGAAATAAATTTTTCTTTTGAGGAGGTTGATCTTCTGGCCTGCAACATTCTCATAAAGGTGGAGGATGTGTTTAATGGCCTTGGCTTGAGCAACTGAGGCTGAAGTGGCCAAGATGGTATCATCGACAAACTATTGGTGGGTGACTGGGTTAAGACCAAAAGCAGTTTTGATCCCAAAAATAAGCCCTCTCCTATCGGCACTTGCAATGGACCTCCCTAGAGCCTCAGCCAGGATGATGAACAGGATTGGGGATAGAGGATCTCCTTGTCTCAGACCTCTAGAGCTAGGGAAGAACCCAATAGGGGACCCATTGACTAAGACGGAGAACCACGGAGAGGATATGCATCTTTTGATAAGATCAACCCATGTCGGGTGGAAGCCAAATTTAAGGAGGACATCAATGAGAAACTCCCAGCTGACCCTATCGAAGGCCTTGTTCATGTCTAGATTTAGAAGGAAAGTTGGTTTCTTGGCCAAAGTGGTAGAATGCAGGGCCTCATGGATGGTTATCACTCCATCTGTTATGATCCTCCCTTTGACAGAGCTGCCCTGGTAGGGATCAATGATAAGGGGGAGGATCTCCTTGAGCCTGTTAGCTAAGGCTTTGGTTAGGATCTTGTAGAGAACATTGTAGAGGCTGATGGGGTGAAAGTTAGATAGAGCTTTGCAAGCCGACACTTTGGGAACCAAGGCAATGAAGGTTGAGTTGATCCCTCGGGGAATGGCCTTGGAGGATTGAAGGTCTCTAACTGCTGCACACACCTCAGGCCCAATCAGGTCCCAAAATGCTTGGAAGAAGCATGGAGGGAACCCATCTGGTCTAGGAGCCTTGTCAAGCTGCATAGAGAATAGAGCTCCTTTGATCTCTTCAACGGATAGAGGGCTAATGAGCATTTCATTAGTGGAGGAGGATATGGAGTGGGGAATATTTTCCAAGAGAGCCTTAGCAGCCTAGGGGGAGCTAGGGGAGGATGTGCCCAGAAGGGACTGGAAGAAGTTGACATATTTGTTCTTGATCTCAGAGATTTCCCTTGTGACCCTTCCATCGCTGTAGGTGAGCTCTAAAATTTTGTTGGAGCTTCTATTTCTCAGGGTAGATGCATGAAAGAATTTGGTATTCGAGTCACCATCCTTGAGCCACAGGGCTCTCGATTTTTATCTCCAATACATTTCTTCTCTGGCCAGGATGTTGTGGAACTCAGCTAGGAGCTTGCTCTCTTTAGCTCTGATGTTGCTATCTTGGTTGCCTTCCTGGATTTGTTGTTCTATGATCTCTAGTTTCTCTTTAATTATCCACTTGCTTTCAAAAATGTTGCCAAAGGTTTCTCTATTCCAAGTCCTAATATTTTCCTTGATGAATCTGAGTTTTTGGTATAGTTGCCCAGATGGGGACCCCTTGAAGGGTTGTTGCCACCACTGAGAGACTTGGTTCCTAAAGTCTGGATGGTGGAACCACATCACCTCAAAGCGGAAGGGGCTCTTGAAAGAGGGAGCTTTGGTAGCTTCAAACAGAAGGGGACTATGATCAGAGCTAATTTTAGGGAGGGATTTGAGGGTGGCATCCCCAAAAATAGGGATGGCCTCTCTAGAGAGCAAGACCCTATCCAATTTGACCTGGATGAGATTGGTTCCAGCCCTTCTGTTACTCCAGGTGAACTTTTCTCCCTTCAACTAGACATCCATGAGTTCATTTGCATCTATGAATTCCCCAAGTTCCTCCATGCTTTTGGTAAGCAAGGTGTTACCTCCTTTCTTGTCATATGGGAACAGGGGGCTATTAAAATCTCCTGCAAGGATCCAGGGGATGGTTTTGAACGAGTTTCGCATATGGCTAATCGAGTTCCACAATGAGGCTCTTTCGAGAGGGTTATTAGGGGCATAGACATTGGAAAGGATCCAAGTGTTGTTGCTAGTTTTGCAATGGAAAAGCATGTTGATGATCCTGCTTGAGGAGGAAATCAACCTTCCTTCAACTTTTGTCGGATCCCACATGCATAACAGCCCTCCGGACATTCCTTGGGTGGGAGTGAAGATGAATTCACTTTTATTCCATATTGCTTTGGCAACTTTGGGGGAAGAAATCTCATCTACTTTGGTTTCTTGCAAGATGAGGATTGTGGGACTGTAATATTTCCTTAGATTTGTGGCTATCCATTTCTTGGGGGCACCATTGAGCCCTCTCACATTCCAAGTGAGAATCTTCATTTAAAACTTTTTGAGGGATTTTTTGCCTCCCTTCCCTTGCTGAGAGGGAGGTTTGGATTTTTTGGGTTCATCTCTTATCAGGTTGAGAGAGTCAGACAACAAGGTGGCTTGGAAGTCATTTGCTATATCATCTTCGACCTCTTTCCTTCTCTGCTCAGTAAGGGATGACCTTCCTCTTTTTCTGTCACTTCCAAAGTCGATGAGGGATTTTTTGCTTCGAGTCTGCTTGGGGCTGAAGCTTTCTAGGAGGGATTGGGATGGGATAGGACTTCCCTCATCTTCATCATCATAATGAATGGATGTTGGTTCAAAAATTTCCAACGGAGGGAGGGAAGGACCGGATTTAGATGGGGACTCAGAAAGAACTATTTTTGCTAAAATGTCCTGGGCAGGATTAGAGTGAGGAGGGGGGGTATCAACCATAGGGGGTCCATATTACCCTCAAATAAAATAGGGTTAGATTAAAACATGGATATACCTATTCAAACTCTGGGGTCGGAGGAGGATCGACAATTTTTTTCCCTTTGTCTTTTGAGGAGTTGTCCCTCTTTTGACTTGAGGTTTGGTTTGCTTGCATAAATGAGTCATTATTCCTTGGAAAGGGTTGGAAATTCTTAGGATGATTAATTCTTAGAGGATGGAACCAATTCTAGGATCTGGGAGGAGCCCTCGGAAAGAAAGAGTCACCATCCTCGGTTTCCTTTGATGGTTTAGCTCTGAGAAGAGGGCACTGGTTTTTGAGGTGGCCTTGCATGTGGCACTGGACATAGAAAGCTAGCTTGTTTTCATATTCTAGAGGTTGATGCCATCTAAAGGACCCCAAAATTAGGTTTACGAATGAGGGCAACTCGGTCTCGAGATTGGCGTTCACACAGATGCGGGTGTGGACCATTCTGGAGCCCGCTTTAGTTGTAGAATCGATAGCCACCAGCTCACCAACTGTTCTCGCAATAGCTTTCAGGATGTCCTCATGCCATAGATGGAAAGGCAGATCTAGGATGCGGACCCATATGGGTGTAAAGTTGATACTCTGGGTATTGGGATTGAAATCCGCCACCCACCGCTTGAGAAACAAGCTCCTCCTACCTAGGAACCAGGGCCCTCCTATTAGGATTTAGCTTGCATCATCATGGTTGCATAGCTTTATGATAAAAAACCCTCTGGAGAGGGCTACAATCTCCATGTTTCCTAAGGTTTTCCATTTGGAGAAGGCCCAGCACCTTATTGTCTCCATATCTGGTCATCCCCCAACAAACTTGTCGATTAGGGAATAAGATGCCTTTGAAACATAGTTGGAGAAAACCTCTTTTGGGATGACAATATCCGATCCGACCTGAGTTAGGTGGGCATCTGAGGTTTTTGGAGTGATCACCCCATCGGAAATGACCTGCGCATATGACGACCCACCAGGGCTCCTAGGAATAGGTTCCTTATTTGGGATGGGGTCCTCAGCAGGTCTTTTTTCGGGAGGCTCCTTGTCCCGAGGGCCCTCGGGGGGCTTCCCGTGGAAACCCACTTCACCATCAACAACACCATTCTTACCTGGTCTAGGTCTTCCATCTACCATTCCAGCAAAATGGATCCTGCCATCACCATCACTGCCCTCCTCCTCCACCATTGCTCCAGAGATCCTGCCAAAGTTTTCCATGAGGTATAAGTTTATTTTGAGGTTAGCAATGTACAATGATATAACCATAAACATTGGATTTTAATATTATATTCACATATGAAGCTTCAAATTCCATAGAGTTCATACTGACAAAATTTGTCTTAGTTGAACCACTGATGTGGGGTCTACACCCTAAATTTCCAAATTGATTCACAAGATGATTATTGTTCACATATCTATTGATATGCAAAGGAAATTCAAGTTGGATAATACGATCTTTGAATTCCAAAGAATAAAAATCTACTCTTATTTTACATCATTTTTTGGAATTGTTCATTACTCATTCTTCAATTTTTATTTACCTATAGCAAATGTTCATGGTTTAACAAAAGGTTTTTGAATCGAATTTGTATTTGATTAACCAAACTAAGTGATACACAAAAACAAATTAGTTCTAGAGACATCATTTTACATGATATTCATAGTTTGAACATTTGAATAAATGGCATATATAAATTTATTATAAAGCTTCTACGAAGTCAACAATCCACTCATTATCAAATTAAGAAAAATTAAGCTAAAAATTAAGCTAAAGGACAAGTTGTATCGTTACTTTGGATAAAAAGCGATGTGTGTGTAACTTGTTGATGACTCCTTCCAAGGATAAAATAAAATATACTTGAATTAACTCTAGTCCCAAAATGTTAGAGTCTAATACAAATTTATCTTAAGCACCATACTCACCTTCTTTTTCTTGATTATCAAAACAAAATAAAACCTTTTTATTTTCTAACAATGTATCTACACCTATAATGGCATATAACTATGTTTTGAAGATTTGATAAAATGTTGTTCCTAGATGCAAAGGTCACCTCAAAAGAGGTGAGGCTCAAAGATTTGATTTCAAGCTTGGATGGGGTATACCTAGGGGTCATCTATGAATAACACTAGAGATTTTGTAGGCCTTTATATCTAAGGTAATTTTTGCTTTGACTTCTATTAAAAAATGAAAACTTCTAAACAATCAAAATAAGTAAATTCTTCTAAGAAAGTAAATAACAATGAAAGAAAATATTTTATTTATCTTTTTAAAGTACAAGACAATGTGTCATAAAAGAGATTATTTTTGTTTTTCATTTTCAATGTTCAAGAAAGCTTAAAGAAACAAGATACAAAGAAAAGAGTGTTTTTAGATTTTTGGTTTTAGAGGTCTAGGAGAAATTTAGACTAAAGGATTACTCTTCCAATTTCTTAGAAAATAACATGCAACAAGAGAAATGTCTTTTAGATTTTTATTTTTATAAAGTAAAGAAATCAATGTAAGGATAAGAATTCTTTAATTTTGCTTTTCAAAATACTACAATACAAGAAAATAATATGCTTTAACTTTTATTTTTCAAGAACTTAGAGATTATATGCAAGAAATCTAAATATTCAAGTTATTTTTTTTCTTCTTTCAAAAATTGAAAATCTAAGATGCAAAGAAATGATTTTTCTTTTCAAAAATTTTAAGGAAGATAAGATGCAACAATATTCAAAGAAAGAATAAAGCTATGAGTCTCTTCCTAATGTAAAAGACCTTTAATTTTTTCCAATGGTTGAGATCTAATATGCAATAAAATTCAATTCTAATCTATTCTTTAAAAATACCTTTTCTTAAAGTGAAATTCGAATCCTAATTGTGAAACTATACATTTAGAGTTTTTCTTTCTCTTTATTAAGCAAAAAAATATTTAATGCCTAAAGAAGGAAAAAGGAGTGCATGCTTGGTTTATGTTGTTTGGCATTATTTCTAATTTTAATTTTAACTTGCATGTAAGTGATCGCAACAATGAAAAGGCCACTGATGGATTTGGGCTTGTCCCAATAAAGCCCCTAATTCAATCATGATTAAAATATAAATAAAAATAAAATATACTAAGTCATAACATTAACATGTATTTAAATGAACTAGATTAGCTTTGATTACCTACCTTGCTTCCAAATCTTTCCTTATCATTTGCTCATCAAAACCGCTATTGATTGTTGGTTCTATGATAGAAGCACAACTAGATTTGATGTCTTGTTGTGCTATTGACTAATGATAACAAGGACAAAAACAATGATTGGATTTCCTTCTATGATTTGTCAAGATTTTGTGAAACTTAGTAAAATGCTAAACAAATTCTAACTTGTGCAAGAGTTAGCAAGAATAAGAGCATGTAAGAGATATGCTACAGTGGGTTTTGAAAGTCTCTTATTTATTGAACCATTCTCTAATGCAAATATCAATGACATAAATTAGATTTACTAGTATATCAAGCAACTACCTTGTATTTGTAAGTTAAGGATTTCAAAAGGATAAACATATAATTGCTAAAAGAAATCATAATCACTTCATAGATACAAGATTTTATATCTCATAAGAATAAAAAACTATCAAAGTGATATTGAATCTGAAAGATGCATATTCTAAATTGTAGAATGCAAGATATAATATAAAATATATTCTATAACCACAAGTGTCTAATGTTGGATCAAACTCTCATCACATAAAATATCAAAGGGTAAGATAGGTTTTTATTATAAGATGTTATTTAAGAAATATAATTAAATTTCTAAAATTGCATGAAAAAACTTTGAAGAGAAAAGGTCCTTGAAACCTATTAAACTCAAATCAATTCTTACAAGTCACTTGTTAGAAGTGTGATTGCTTGTTGATGATAATGTGTTTGACATTGCTATTGTTGAAAGTGTTGGGAGTAGCAATTCTATTGACCATTGGTTAAAAATATTTGAAGTTTGCATATCAAGCCATCATCTACACCTATAATTATTCCACAAATATTATATAAGTACCAAACTAACAAAGATATTAGCATGATAAGATCAAAACTTTTAAATCTACAAAAATAAACAAAGAGTATATGGGATAAAATATGAAAAACCTTCTAAGTGCTTTGAGTGTAGGATAACTAATGGATCTTACCCCAAAAGATTAAAAATTTAGCATTTACCCCATGCTTCCTCCAAAAAAATGATCATAATGGCAACATAAGCTCTAATTGATCAAAGTTTCAATAGAGTTTCCTCGCATGTAGAAGACCACTCAACATGCAAATTTTTAAACTCTATTTGTTTTCTTGCCTTTTGATTCTTGCTTATTAACTACCCATTACTTGCTTGCTACCGTGTGAGAGGGATAGAGTTTGAGATAATCCCAAGGTGCATTCCAATTAGTTTAGATGTGATAGAGTTTAAAGTAGATTAGGAGATAGAAGATAGGTAAGAATGCTAAGGTGTTAAATATGTGATAAGAGATTGGAAGTTGATCTCATAATCAAGAATTCATATGTCGGGATAAAGCGTCAATGAGTTGCATGGATTTGGAGTACGTAGTTACTGGCATGCTCTGAATATTTTTCTAACTTTAAGTCAATAGTGTTATTGATGCTAACGATATTCTAATAACACCACCAACAATAATGACAAAGACAAAAAATGATATATAATTAAAGACCAAATAAATTTAAGATATAATGAACAAATTTAATGATGATGTTTTGTTGAGATTTACAAATATTAATAAGTTTTAAAGTTTTTCATATGTTGTTGTATAATTTGGACCTTATACGACACACACCTTAAATTTGACTTTAGTTTTTTTATAAGATTTAACACAGTCCATTAAAAGGTCAAAGTAATTCATGATTTGCTATGCTTTTGTTAATATTGTTTAGTTTTATTTTGGGTTTTATGTAAGAGATATACACCCTAAACAATCTTATTTCAAAGTATTATGTTATAATATTTTAATAATAAAAACATTTTTAAAAAAAGGTAAAAAAAAAAATTATATTACAGTATTCAAATAGATGATGTAGTGCTACATTTTCTATCAACTGATCTATTATAGTAACCCATGTGTATAGGAACAACCTAATATAGTGAATTATAAAACTAAATACATCTAACGATGCTACCATCAAGAGATAGGATAGAAAGAAGGTTTTCCTTGGTCTGTGTTGCCCACCATCTAGGGGGGTAGTCATAACAAGTGAGGTTACCTTTGTCTAGATCCCAGTTGGCCATTGCATATACAACTTTGTTTTGTTCTTTAGGGATGTGATTGTATTCCACAGACAGAAAGCTTACTTATACCATTTGAATCTTCTCTATGGTTCTCCTTAGTCTCTAGTCAAGCTTTATATTTTTCCTTGGATTGTTCAAATGGTTGATCATAACTTGTGAGTCGGATTCTATCTTAACCTTCTTCTAGCCTATCTTAGCTGCCTCCTGGAGCCCTCTAAGGATGCCACAACCCTCTGCTAGATTGATGGAAAGAATGTCAAGATTCTCTGCAAAGGTAAAAATAGGAGTCCCATTTGATTGTCTTCGTATCCCTCCATTTGATTGTCTTCGTATCCCTCCTGCACTAGCTCTTCCTGAATTCCCCCATGATACTTCATACATGTCAACTTTCCCCAATACTCTAGGGGCGGCTGTCACTTTCCTTTTTTAACTACTTTCACGACAAAGATCAAACTTTAGGCTGTCACTTTCCTTTTTTAAATACTTTCATAATGAAGATTAAACTTTAGGTTGTCACTTTCTTTTTAACTACTTTCCTTTTTTAACTACTTTCATAATGAGAATTAAACTTTAGGTTGTCACTTTCTTTTTTTAACTACTTTCATGATGAGGATCAAACTTTAGAAAAGCTTACCTTATTTTCGTTGATAACTAGACGTATATTTATATATGTTACAAAACCATTGGAGAATCAAAAACCACGGAAAAAATCATGGATTTACAACAACTGCCTACAAACAGATAAGGCTGACAGAAAGCCTAACAAAACCTAACAAGCAATTTTTTGTTTTTTGTATAGGAAAGAGAGCCCCAAGCCGTGGCAAACTACAGAATGGAGCTGTGATAGGGTGGGGAGATGGGACAAACAAACTTAGCATCAAAATCGTTTTGTCCACAAACATAGAACAAATGGACATTACAGCAGATGGAAGCACAAATGGCGACGGAGAAGCGGCTGGTCGAAGCGCTCTGAGAAAAACATCAAAAACTTCCTCCAGTGAACATCGAAACGCATTAAAGAAGCTTCATCAAATGGCACATGGTGGGTTGGCAAAAAGTGTTGCTTGGAAGGCGATGTTGGAAAGAAGAAACGCGACAATTCAGAAGGCCCCAAGAAATTCAAAATAAAATTCACACCAGCAAGCTACATATCGTGAGGTGGCGCGAGGAGTTCTCTGGCGAAACAATTTGCGTGCAGTTGAGTCTGGCGGGAAGAGAACTTATGTTGACTGGAAAAAAATAAATCATCAGTGGGAGGAAACAAGCCAGACGCCAGCCAGCACAGCCGCTCAACCGGCAATCCAACAATGAGGGTTGGCTTAGTCTCCATCACATATTTTCTATGTACTGTGTTCATGGAAGATGGTGGGCAACGACCCGAATCCACTATGTTGGTGATGGCATCCTCAAGATTCAGGGTTTGAGCTCAAATAACCTATAACTTTAATGTAACTCTTCTTACATGAGCTTGAGCTTGCACCAGGGGAAAATAGTTGGGTCAAAATAGTACGTCAATCTTTGAAACAACAGGAACATTGTCGTGTTGAAAAACGATTTTCAAATGATTTTTCTTCTTCAACAGTAGTAAAATTTTCTTATGTTGTCATTTCTTCTAGCATGTAGCCTTGATCAACAATATTTCAGTAGATGATTTTTTTAGCTCATTTAGATATCTCTCCTAGAGAATAGACAACATGGTGCCTAAAACAAGTAGCCTTGATCAACAATATTTCAGTAGATGATTTTTTTAGCTCATTTAGATATCTCTCCTAGAGAATAGACAACATGGTGCCTAAAACAAGAGTACCTTTTTTAGCTCATTTAGATATCAACATGGTGCCTAAAACAAGAGTATTTTACGGGGTGTTAGGATACCATTGATAAGGATTAAATTTTAGGAAAGTTTTCCTAATTTTTATTGATAATTAAACGTATATTTATACATGTTAAAAACTATAATAGAATCAAAAGTTACAGTGGAAACCATGAATTTACAAAAATTATTCACTAAGAGATAAGACTAACAGATAAGGTTAACAGAAAGCTTGGCAAAACCTGACAAGCAACTTTTTAGGACCTAATAATTTCAGAAGATAAGGGTTGCAGGTCTATGCTACACTTTTAATTAAAAATCTTAATTAATTTTAATTAATTAATTAAACATAAAGTTTAATTATTTAATCATATTTTAATTCTTAATATTACGAGTACCTTATGGTTGTCATTTGTCGACTATCAACCTTAGGAATAATTTTTATTTTGTTCATGATCTTATTCCAATTGTTGGTGGGATTCCTAGGGATGCTTCGGTGTATGTTGGATTGTCTTTGCTATGTTGGTTGTGGTATTTTGTCAAATATAGTGGATGTTCATAGGCTCTTGTTTGAATATGTGGTTGTTCCTTTCCTTCCATATGTTTCAAGCCATATTATCTACCTAACATACTGGTCTACTCCATCTTGTATAATTCATTCCCTCCAAATATGCTCTAGGGTGGTAAAACTATACCAATTAATACCAAGTAAGATAGTCATCATCTTCCACAACTTTGAGGCTATAGGACGCTCAATAAATAAGTGGTAAAGTGTTTTGAGGTTCTTCCCACACATATCACACCTAAAAGGACCATGGTAGCCTCTTTTCATAAGTTGTTCCCCTATTAGTACCCTTTTATTAAGAATATCACTTTAGGCCATAACTTCTATACCCATATTTGTTTGAATAAGTCTCAAAGCAGGTTAGGAGTACTTTGGCATAGAATTGCATATCCACTTGCTATTGTATACTCCCCTTAAATCGTTTTGCCCCATCTAAGGGAATCCTCTACTTGAGACCAAGAAAATGATCTCGTTTGTAGAGTTCATTGGATATTGATCTTCTACATCTCTAGTATTTGAATTGGCCATTTAGTTATGAGGACCTTATTTATCCCAAATTTTGAATTTCCAGTCTAGTACTTATAGTATTTTGCTACTTTTATCCAATTTGCTCTGTAGAGATTCTCCATGAAAGGTCTCCACTTTGGAAATTGAGCCACCAAAGGTGTGTGCCCATCCCAAGAGTTTGTATAATACTTTGTGTGTTGAGCATTGTAAATTATCCAGAAGAGCTCCTATATTAGCTCCTCTCTTGTCCTTAAAACTGCTAAGATGGTGAATCCTTTGCTAGGGATTTGATGGCGAATAATGTCTACCATAATTTTTTTTGCATATTTAGCTCTTAGATTTTGATCCCATGGTGTATTGGGGTTGTTCAACATATTGCAATACAACTTAGCTGCTAGTGCTTTGTTGTTCTTGACTGTCGATCTGAATCCTAGTTTCCCTTCATGTTTGTGAAAGCATAAAGTTTTCCAACCCACCAGTGCCTATTTCCTTTCCCCCTTAGTGCCCCTTTAAAGGAATCAATGATTAATTTGATCTAGCTCTCTCAGCACTACCTTGGGAATGTCCAAAATTATGGAGACATAAATAGGTATATATTGAAGGACTAATTTAACCAAGGTTATTCTTCCCCCTAATGATAGCCATTGATTAGTCCATTTTTCTATTTTCCTTTTTACTCTATCCACTAGCCATGCTCAATAATTCTTATGTATCCTTGTTTTAAGAGGAACTCCTAAGTAGGTGATGGGGAGGGAGGTCTTTTGGTATCATAGTTTATCAAGAACCATGATCTCCTATCTATATGAGTGATGGAAGAAAATGACTTTTGGACTCTTCTTTATTGATCTATTACCCCATGTCTCTTAAGAAACAACGTATAGTATGTTTGATTCTTGAGGCTTCCTTCATTGTTGCTTTCCCTAATGAAGTAAATTCATCAAGAAATTGGAGTTTAGTGATTGATCTAGCTTCATTTGCAATAGTGATTCCTATTAATGTTTAGTTTTCCTTACATTTAGTCATTGTCCTTCCTAGGCATTTAGCCAAAATGATGAATAAATATGGGGAGAGAAAATCTTCCTACCTAATACCTATGGATGCAGTGAACAATTGTGAATGGTAGGTGTTGATCAGAACTGAATAGGACATTGATGAAATACATCCCTTGATCCAATCTATCTATTCTTATGAGAAGCCAAATTAATCCATTACTTTGAGGAGGAAAGGTCAATCCACCCTATCATATGCTTTGGATAAGTCTAATTTTATGAACATGGATAGAGATGTGCTTCCATGGAGTGAATAACATCTTGAGCCAAAACTATCTCATCCATTATTTGTCAACATTCCTCAAAACTACCTTGTTCTAGTGAGATAATCTTATGTAGAAGCAGTTTGAGCCTCTCAACCATTACCTTGGTGATTCTTTTGAGCAAGACATTGAATTATTTTATTGGTCTAAACCTGATAATGCGCTTTGCATCTTGTGCCTTTGGGATTAATGTTGTATACATTTTTTTGATTTCCTTCAGCACATATTTAGCTTTCCTAGCTTTCTCAACCACATCTAGAAGGTCCTCATGCAAGATATCCTAAAATTATTGATAGAATCAATGGGCAATCCATCTAGCCTAGGATTTTTATCTTTTTGCATTTTTAAAACCACCTATTGTAACTCTTTAGTAGTTATTGATGTAGTCAAAAATAAATTACCCTCCTCTATTATTAGTGCAAGTATATCTTGTAACACTTCTTATTGATTTTCCATTTCTAAATATTTTGTTGTGAATAGACTCACAAAATTATTTACTACATTAGACCTCATACATTTCCATGTGTGGATAGTATATCTTGATTCTATTCTCAATGAGGGTATGAAGTTGTGTTATATGTGGGTTAGAAGAGATTTTTGGAAGAATCCTATGTTTTGATCCCCTTCTAAAGCCATTTGATTCTATATTTTTGCTTCCATAATAGCACTTCCATTTTTTCCATTCCTCTAGCTAGGATATAAGTCTGATATCTACCATACTCAGGCCCTCCATGATACCATCCACGCAAATTTGTTCGTTCAAATCTTTGAGTTGGGCTATCACTTCGAATTTGTTTTTCTTGGCATCTCCAAACTCTTCCTATTTCCAGGTCCTTATCTTGGATCTGATGTAATAAAGTCTCTTCACAAAGGAATACATTTTGGTTACATGATGAGGTTTGCCTTTCTTCCACCATTGTCACACTCTAGGCCTAAAAGAGTTATCTCTGAACCACATCAAATTGAATTTGACTAGCAATTATTTGACCTTGGATTTCCATAGTTATGTCATGATCGACCAATGATCTGAGCCTGCATTGTTTAGGATCTTTTTTTTTGGTAAGTGGTAGAATTTAATTTATAGACGGGTTTTTTTAAGGAGGATCCCAAAACCTCACTACAAAAAGGCCCGCAGGCAATTGTACCTATGCCATTACAATGGACGAACCAGAAAATTGAAAAACAGAAAGTTGTAAATTGCCGGGAAAAGACGACCACCAGAAAGCTGACGCCCGAAAAAAACATAGACAAAACTAGAGCCTCCACCAGTCCCAGGGACCAATCCAAAACAACCTTGTAAAAAGTATGAGGGAGAAAGCACCTCACAAACCAAAAATCGTATCAACGAAACACGATCCTCAGTCTTCAGACGCCGTTGTAGCACCACCAGGATCGAACAGGTCTTTCATAGCTTGTCCGAAGGATTTCAGACGTTTGGAAGCACGCAGGATGAAGTTGGCATTCTTGGCAAAATTAGGCACCACTTGGCAAACATCGACTGAGTGTATTAACCAGGAAATGCCACCACTGGGCTGACGCGATCTACTGTTCAAAGACATCATTCTCTTCATTGGCAGCAATAGAAATGTGATGCGAGAAATCCATCCTCCAAATGTTTGAGGCACGGTCATCAATGCCATGATTGGCCATGAGATCAGCCAATCGGTTAGCTTCTCTAAATCTATGTTGCGCCACGGGGGACTCACGAGCCTGGAACAAGAGTCTAGCCTCAGCTATAATAGAACTCACCTTCCACGTGGGGGTCTGGGAATTCCCCAGATAGTTGATAATGTTTTTGGAGTCCCCTTCCACGATGATATTCCTGGGTTCCTCTTTCAAGAGTGTCAACCCCCGCCACAGCGCCTTAGCTTCCGCCACGTGGTTGGTCTGGGTTCCCAGGAACTCGGCATAGGCAAGGATAAGGTTACCATGACAATCCCGGACCATGCCACCTGCGCTCGCCTCCCCGGGGTTCCCTCTAGATGCCCCATCAAAATTTAGTTTTAGCCATCCCGAGGGAGGCTTTTCCCCCTTAATTCCCTTTCTCGGACAGACGCGCTGAAGTTGGGGAGCATCATCCATCGAAACACCAATTGATTGAAGGATGGCCGCTTCGACGGGAAAGAGCTTCTGCGAACCAAAGGAGACGAGCTTTGCATTTTTTGAAGCAAAGGATAGCGCTTTGGTAGCAACAGAGGAGGGGTGTCTTTTTGGGTCGCCAAAGGCTCTTCGGTTGCACTCCAACCAGATCTGCCAAATAAGGTGGTGAAGGCAAGAGGCCCAAAGAAAATGGACCTTGGTGTTGCGAAAGGGGTTGGCCCATTGGATAAACAGCTGCTTTATAGATCCCGGAAGGGCCCATTGGATCTGAAAAGGTTCCATTAAAAATCCCAAAGCACGGTGGGAAAACTTGCATCTCAGAAACAGGTGGTCAGTAGATTCCCAATCAGCTTGACACAAATAGCATCTATTAGGAATTGGAATGCCTCTTTTAAGCAAATTATCAATGGTGAGAGCTCTATTTTTGTATGCAAGCCAGGCAAAGAAACAAACCTTTGGGATCAGCTTTTTCTTCCAAATTGCCATTGCTAGGAAACTGGTGTCAGGGGCTTCAACCTGGGCTCTGTAGGTGGACTTGACTGTATACTGCCCACTTTCGGTCAGTCCCCAGACAAGCTGATCGTGTTGATTGGTCATCAGGGTGATGTGCTGGAGGATGGGTTTCAGGTTGTCCTAGGTATCCTGATGTCCTTCTACCTGAATGTTCTTCCAAATGGTGGTTCCATTATGGTTGGTAAGGTAGTCAGACACCATCTTCCCGACTGATTCTTGAGTTGACCGTCTAAGCTCCTCCGTTCCATTGATAAACTTCAGGGGCTGGTCCTGGGCCCATCTGTCGTCCCAAAAGTCAATACGACGCCCATCGCCCAAGATCCACCTTGCACCTTTCTCGATTAGGAGTCTAGTCTGGGCCAGGGACTTCCATAGCGTAGACCCACCTAAAGTGTTGCGGTCTCTCAGGAAATGGGACTCCCTTAAGTATTTCCTATTGATGATTCTGCCCCATTCTCCCGTAGTATTGGTGAATACTCTCCAGGAGAGCTTACCTAAGAGGGCAACATTCATTTTGGAGGCTTTCCTAAAACCCAGTCCTCCGCACTCCTTGCTCTGACAAACCGTCTCCCAAGCCACGAGCGGGATCTTTGATTTCTCACCAGTACCCGACCATAGAAAATGGCTTTGGATCCGTTCAATATTGCTGCACACAGATTTGGGGATTTTGAAAACTGACATGAAGTATATCGGAATCCCTTGGAGACAGGCCATAGTCAGAGTGGCTTTGGCAGCTTGGGAAAGAAGCTTCCCCTTCCACATCGCAAGTTTCCTTTGGATTTTTTCTAGAACGGTATTCCACATTGTTCCTTTGATACAGCCTTTGAACAGGGGCAATCCCAGGTAAGTGGTCGGAAGACTATCAATGGTGCACCCGAGAATTCTTGCAATCTTGTTCTGGCATGCCAAAGGGGTGTGGAGGAAATAAACTTTGCTCTTGGTCAGATTTACCTTTTGCCCTGCTGCTTTCTCATAGAGGATGAGGATGTGTTTGATGGCCCTGGCCTGGGGAATAGAAGCAATGTTTGTGAGGATGGTATCATCGACAAACTGCTGGTGAGTAGCAGGTTTGATGCCGAAAGCCATCGGGATGCCAGAAATAGCTTCGGAGTTGCAGCTTGCGGTGAAGGCTCTGCCCAGTGCCTCTGCTAGGATGATGAACAAGATGGGAGACATGGGATCCCCTTGACGGAGTCCTCTAGTGCTGGGAAAGTAGCCTACAGGGGAGCCATTCACTAGGATGGAAAACCAGGCTGAGGAGATGCACTTTTTGATAAGCTCAACCCAGGTGGGGTGGAAGCCAAACTTAATGAGGACTTGGATCAAGAAACCCCGATCAACCCTGTCATAGGCTTTGTTCATGTCTAACTTGAGAATGAATGCAGGGTGTTTGAATGGAGAGTTTCATGAAGAGCAATGACACCGTCCAGGATATTCTTGCCTTTTACAGAACTCCCCTGATTTGGCTCGATGATGGACGGGAGGAAAGGCTTCAGTCTAGTGGCCATAGCTTTGGTAAGGATTTTGTATATGACATTGCAGAGACTAATTGGTCTGTAATCAGACATAAGCTTGGCATCAGGGGACTTGGGAATGAGGGTCACAAAGGTCGAATTGATCCTTTGGGGAATGGCTCAGGAGTGTTAAAGGTCTCTGATGGCTTTGCAGACATCAACTTTAACAATGTCCCAGTACGTCTGAAAGAAGCGAGGGGAAAAGCCATCAGGCCCAGGGGCCTTATCCGCTTGCATGGAAAAAAGGGCTTCCTTTATCTCCTCCTGAGTGAAGTCTTTGAGGAGGGACTCATTCACATCAGGGGTGATAATGTGGGGGATGTTTGCCAGCAGAGCATTCATGGCTTGGGGATCTGGCTGGGAATGATTCTCTAGGAGGGATCGAAAGTAAGAGACAACTTTCGCCCTAATTTCATTGATATCGAAGGTAGGGTTTCTGCCAGCATGCTGAATTTCTTGGATTTTGTTAGCCCCTCTGTGTCGGAGAGTGGAAGCATGGAAAAACCGAGTGTTGGAATCCCCATATTTTATCCATAGCTCTCTGGATTTTTGCCGCCAGTGGATTTCTTCTTTGGCGAGAATGTTGTGGAAATCCGAAAGAAGAATTCTCTCTTTTGCCCTGATTGACTGGCTCTGATCCCCTGCTTCAATCTCCTTTTCGATGGTTTGAATGTTGATAGCTATGTTTTTCTTCTGCACAAAAATGTTACCGAAGGTTTCCTTGTTCCATACCTTGAGCTGCTCCTTGATCCACTTCAATTTTTGGGCGAGCATATTTGTCGGGGACCCCCCAAAGGGCTACTGCCACCACAATGCCAACTACGTGCAGAGATTGTCGTGCTTGATCCACATGGGCTCAAACCTGAAAGGGGTTTTGAAACAAGGTGGAGCGCCAACCTCCAGAAGGATGGGAGAGTGGTCAGATCCAATCCTCGAGAGAGTTTTCAGAACTGCTTCTCCGAAAGCGTGGACGGCTTCACTGGAGATGAAAAATCGATCGAGCTTGACCTGAATCAGCCCTTCACCGGTTCTCCTATTACTCCAGGTGTAATTGTTACCTCTCAGCTGGATATCCATGAGCTCATTGGCGCTAACGAACTCACGAAAATCCTCCATGCTTCTGCTGATTGAATCCAGGCCTCCTTTCTTGTCTGACAAAAATAGGGGCGTGTTGAAGTCCCCTCCAATCATCCAAGGCTGCTCAGGGAATGTGGCTCTCATCTGGGAGAGGGTGGTCCAGAAAAGATCTCTGTCCACCGGGGAGTTGGGGGCGTAGACGTTTGTTAAAACCCAAGAGAAGTTTCGAACCTTACAATGAAATAAGATGTTTATAATTCTACTGGATGTGGACAAAACTCTGCCTTCAACGTAGGATGGGTCCCAAAGGACCATAAGCCCTTCGACAGATCCTTGGGCTGGGCTAGCCATGACCTGCCCTTCATTCCATATGACTCTGGCAGATTTTGCTCCAGTAGTAGGATTATTTTTGGTTTCTTGTAGAATTAGAATGGTGGGTTGATGCTCTCTCCTGAGATTTGTCGTGAGCCGCTTCTTGGTAGCAGCGTTGAGGCCTCTCACATTCCATGAGAGGACCTTCATTAAAGTTTCTTCTGGGTTTTTCGGCCCCCTTTCCCCTGTTGGGTGGGGGGTTTAGTTCCTTTTGGGTCATTACCCTGGGGATCACTCACACCAGGGAACAAAGTGGTTTGTGTGCCATTCGCAATGGCTTCTTCAGCTTCCTTTAATCGTTGTTCAGGTCCGGACGGTCTACCCCTTTTTCGGTCGATTCCATAGTCGACGATGGCCTTTTTGCTATGGGTGTTTTTGGGGCTGAGGAGTTCCCCTCGCGGGCTGGGAGGGGGGGTTTGGCTGGAATAAACTGGACTAGGATGGGCTTCCAGGGCCGAGAAGGGTTTTTCAAGGGAAGGGGGTGGCTCAAAGGTAGGGTCTGCCATCAGTGGCCCAGACTTGCTGGTTTCGGGGTAATTGATAGCTACGTGGTCTAAAATGGGATCAGTTTCCTTACTTGGCATTTCCTTAACAGTTTTAGCGAGGAAAACTTTCGTCTGGGGGTCTGATAGCTTCGTTGTGCTAGGTGGTTTCTCCCGCATTTGATGTTGGTTCCTGGTAGGCCCTGGGCCGCGGCTATCACCTTTGCTGCCTCTGGGAATGTCACTTCTTAATTCTGGACATTGGTTTCGAAGATGTCCTTGGGTATGGCAATGGATGCAAAAAGCCGGTTTATTTTCGTATTCGATTGCCTGGTGTCTGCTATACTACGAGCCATAGATGAGGTTGACAAAGGTTGGGAGTTCAGATGCCAAGTCTGCATTTACGCAAAATCTAGCATGCACCATGCGAGATCGGGCCTTGGTAGCTGGGTCGAAGGCAATGAACTCACCGATGGTTTTGGCAATGCCGCGGAGGACGTCCTCATGCCACAAATGTAGTGGAATATTTGGAAGTCTCACCCAGATCGGGGCGGTGTTGATATCCTGGGTTTCGGGATCGAAATCCTCAGCCCACCGACGGAGGAAAAGACTTATGCGCCCAAGAAACCACGGTCCCCCTGCAAGGATTCTGGAAACGTCATCCGGGTTGTTTAGGCATATGGTAAAGAAACCCCTGGCCAGAGCAATGATCTCCATATGCCCGCTGGTTTTCCATTTGGTGACGGCCCATTTTCGGATGGTCTCCATGTCTGGGCGTCCACCAATGAATTTCCCAACCAAGGAAAACTTCTCCGCTTCCAGGTAGTCGAAAATAAGGTCATCTGGAATGATCAGATCAGACCCGATTGGAAGCAAAGTAGAATGTTTAACAGCCACCATGGAACCGATGCTAGCAACCTGTGCATAGGATCTTCCACCCAGCTTTATGCCATTAATTTCACCAGGGTCAGGGTCGGGAGGCTTTTTTGGTGATCCAGGGATAGGGTCAGGTACACCCTCCCCTGCTTGGTTGCCATTCCCGCTTTCGGCTATCCCTCCCAGCTTCAACATCCACACTGGTTCCTCCCACAGTCTCCTCCCGCTCTCGCTCCCACTGTCGCTTCCGTTCCCGCTCCCGCTCTCCTTCTTCAAGAGCTTAGGCATTGTTTAGGATCTTCACCCTAGGAATGTTTCCATGATTTAGAAAATTGTTTAATAGAAGGAATTTGTCTAATCTTTCCAAAATGTAGATAGAGCCTTGCCTCTTATTAGACCAACTCTTCAGACCATTATCTAGACTAACATCCATAAGATGGAGGTTTTTGATGTATTCCTTCATGAGGTCTATGCTCCCATCTAAGCTATCATTTCCACCCAACTTCTCTTCCAAGGATAAGATGGTATTGAAATTTCTTGCTATCAGGGCCCATGGTTGAGAGAATTGTATAATAATATAGTTTATTTTCTTCCACTATCTTTGTTTCTCCTATAGGAAATTAGGTGCATAAACATTCATGTAGAGAATAACTTGTTTTGATTGCCTACTCTGAGCTGCTACTGCCAAGAGACCTTAGATACCCACCCCTTGGTGGATAACTACCTCTTTAGTGTACTAAAGCCATGTGATACCTCTTGATGCCCCTTGGGAGCTGAGGGATTCCACTCTTCCAACAAGACACACTTTCTTTGCAATTGTTTCCTCTCTTCCACTAACACCTTCGTCTCTTAAAGGAAGATAAGTTTTGGTCAATTTGTTATCCTTCTAATTTTATTCCATTTTGAGGGACTCCCCTTGAGTCTTGTAATGTTCTAGAAAATTATCTTCATCATAATTGGTTGCTAAATATGTGAGTAATGGTATTGACCTTACCTTCTCCTATTACCTTTTTCTTCATATTTTTCCACATGGTATTGATTAGTTTTGCGTCCTACCTTTTGATTAGTGTCCATTTTCATCTTCTTACTTGTATCCTAGCTCACCCCTCTTAATTCTAGAATAACATCCAACCCTAGATTATGTGTGTACAACACTAGGTTATTATTGGTATATTCGGTGAGGTCTTCGCTAGGCTCTAGGTTTTTGTGGTTTCTATAGTTATTTCTCACTATATTTTTTAGCAGCAAAAGCAGAGTGCAAAAAATTGGAATGGCACTAAAGAGAGACATCTAATAAAAATTCTTGAGGATCAAAAGGTAATCCAAGATAAAGTATGAAGTATATAACTTTATTAGGACTGATCAAAAAGGGGGAAGCAAAAGCTTCAACATCGGAGGTCCAATAGTCAGAAGTTCCAAGGCAAGAAAAGTTTTGAGGTTAGGTGATAAGGAAAAATTTTGAATAAAAGGCACCACATCCCAAAAAGCTAAGATTTATTGAGGTGTGCAATATTTTAGAGAGTACTATCCTTTATAGCAAAAGGAATGTTGCATATCTCTTGAAAATGACATTAGTATCTAGAAAGCCATGACAAGACCACTCGTGAATCTGGAGCATTAAAAGAATAAATCCTTCACATCAAGATTGTGAGGATTTCTTAAAGGAGCAATTGGAAATAATGGTAGTAGTTGTTCATATGAAGGCTTATAACCATTTGGTATTTAAGATACCAAATCTAGATAAGCTTGGAAGGATTGATGACTCAGATAAAATATGACCAAGTGTCAAAAGCAATAGACATCTTAAAATCTCTACATGATTTTTAAAGGGAAACCCTCTCTTTGTAAATTATAAATAGTAGTGTTAGCTTTGTAAAGGATTAGCAAGTTTGCAATCATATTATTTTACAATATTTTCCTTCATTTCTTTTTGTATAGAAGACAACTCCTGAATGGCTTGTGGAAAAATCAAACCTCCACTCCTGGTACAATCTACGTAATTGTACTATTTTACATATATATGGAGATCTATGTCCATTTTTGGATCAATCACCTATGACTTCTAGTGGATCTATTTCTATATGTATGTGTGTGTGATTGTAGTATCTACCTATTTTGGATTTGTTGATGTATGTGTGTATGAGGTACTTGCATCAATTTTAGATTAATCATTTGTGGATTCCTACAGACCTACTTCTTTATGCATGCTTGCATGCCCAATGTGATCCTAGGGCCATGATTGTTCTAACCAGGACAGAGACAACAATAGTTTACATACCTAATGGGACCCCAATGGCATATCATTGGTACCATAATCATGACAAGTTAGGTTGGACTTGGTGAGGGTTTGAGCCTACCCCTGCTTATTGAATCACCTCTCACTCACCTAGTGACTCCACTTCAGAATGAACATCAAAATAAGTCATTATTGAGGATAATAGATTGAGGCTTTGGTGAAGGACTCGATTTATATGTTTTTAAAACAAATATTGCATTCACTTGGTGACTCCACTCAAACTATAGAACAAAAATGTTATGAAAGTTCCACCATGGAGATCGCATGCTAGAATATGAATGCTTCCTTCTAAGTGAACTTTTTAGCATGGAGAAAATTGAGCCCTTTGTGACCTCCAATGCCACTAGATGTCTGGGATGACTATTTGATGTCTATATTCCAAAATCTACCACATTATTATGGTGAAGGACTATCAACCCCATAGGAGCATTTGTGATATATCAAGTGCTTCTACCAATTGTACAATATCACAAAGCATAATGTGGTTGTAAGGTTTCTCGTAGCTTAATTCAAAGAAAGATCTTGTAAGGGGTTCTACTCCCTCTCTTTATACTCAATAATTGAATGGGACAAACATATACCATTCATAAATGAATTTAGGAAGACGGAGTAGTCAACCCCAACTATCCAACCTGCTACTTCACAATTCTCTCTTAATTAGCAACTTATTACTCCCAACCAAATTATACTAATATGGGAAAAGGAGAAATATGTGGAGGCATAGGTAGCATTTCTTGATAATCCTAAAATCTAGATCAATAATTAGATGATCCAAAGGATAGAAAAGGCACTGGAATCCATTAACTTGAAAGTATATAAGCAAATAAGTTCAAACACTTCCCCAATCTAGAAGGAAGAAACCTACCCATTTAGAAGCAAAGAAGAGGTAAAGGGCCTAAGGTAGAGGTGGAATGTGCATTCCAGTCAGGTAAAAAACAAAGACGGATTCCATATTGGTATTAATCCCTCTTCACCAAAAAATGTGTTTATCCATGGTACTAATCTATTTACATTAAGGGGATTGTTGAGAAGTCCTAATTTTATTAGGATGGTGATCTTTCACCCAAGAAACTGGAGAAAAAAAAGACTTGAGAAACTAGTGGGGATCCTTGTGACTCCATACCCAATGGATAAAGTCTACCCACTTAAAACCTTGTACATATGTATCATATGTAGCATAGTAGTCCCAAAATCATGGGATGACAAAAGTCCTAACAACTATAGAGACATGGAGATGCAGACTATTGAAATTTCCAACTTCACTAGGTATATTCTTTGCCTGACTTAATTTCCAATGAGCTAAGGCACCAGTCTCCTTGGGTTCATTATCTTTAACAAAATAAATATCCCTTGTGAGTCGCCAAAACTATAGTGATTTCTCACAACATTTTTTGGCAATAAAATCAAAGTGTAAAAAAGTAGACTAGCACTAAAGAGAAATCTTCAATCAAAAGTCATGAGGATCAAAAGATCATCCAAGATCAATTTTGAAGTTCAAACCTTTTGTAGGATCGATTAAAAAAGGGGAAAACAAAAACTTTGAGATTGAAGGTTTGACAATCAAAAGTCCTAAGGTAAGAAAATTTTAGAGGTAAAATGGTGAGGAAAATTTTCAAAGAAAAGGCACCACATCCCAAAAAGCTAAGATTTTTTGAGGTGCACAATCTTCTAGAGAGTATTTTCCTTTACTACAAAAGGAATGTTGCATATCTCTCAAAAACAATAATAGCTAGAAATCCATGACTTGACCACTCTTGAATCTGGAGCATAATCCTTCATGCCTAGATTGTGAGAATTCCCAAAAGGGGTAGCTAGAAATAATGGTGGTAGTTGCTCATTTGAAGGCTCAAAACCATTTGGTATTTAAGATACCAAATCCAGAGAACCTTGGAAGTACTAACGACTTAGACAATATATGACCCGATGTCAAAAGCAACAATCATATTAAAATCTTTGGGTGAGTTTTGGAAGGAAACCCTCCTCTTTGTAAATTATAAATAGTAGTGTTAGCTTTGTAAAGGATTGACAAATATGCAATTATATTTTATTGTAATATTTCCCTTTGTAGCCAAAAGAACTAAACATAGCAAGATACGAAATAGAAAAGAGAAATTGCAATGTGAAAAATGATATTTCTTTTATATTAATACAGGGGAGCCTGAATCTCCTAATTTTACAATGCTTTTGATTTGCCCCAATGTCTTGGGGTAATGTTATAATATTTTTTCTCTTTTCTTAGTAAAATTATTTGATAGGAAGGGTCTTCCAATCCTTCAAAAAATTACGGTGTGTTCTTCGTTCCTCTGCTACAACTCCAAGGGTGAGTGGGATATTGATATCCAACAAGGGGACCACTCCAACTTCAACAGCTCTCCAAGTACCTGTCTCTTGTACACATGATAATGCAAACAAGGTTTAGTAGCACTCGTTGATCAAGATAGCAAATATCACTACAAAACCCTAGTTGTAGGAACATGAAATGTGATACAAAAAATAGAAAAATAAAAACCAAACTGCCTTGTTGAAAATAAATTTTACCGATTTGCTTGTTGTGCTTTTGTAGGTTCTGAGAAACCATGGATGCGTGGTTGGGGCTGGTTAACCGCATATGCGCAGTTAGGTAACTGTAGGAGGGTGATTTCTACTATGTAATTTTAGACGAGCGGTTGATACTGGATGGCTAAAATCTACAAATGAACACTCCAGAGATTCGATTCTTTGGTTTCCTTGAGATGTGTGCAAGCTTCTAGTGTGATTTCGATAACCTAACATTGTATGTTCTCAGCCTCCTTTGGTTGATAGGGTGAAGGTGCCTTTATAGGCCCCTTAAAGTTTTAGAGGGAAAAGGAAGGTGGAAATCCAAGATTGCCAAGTGGCAAGCCAAGATTACCAAGTGGTAAGCCCGGATTACCAAGGGGTAATCCAAGGCTGCCAAATAGAAGGGGTAGTTATAGTGAGTCACCTAGAGTGTCTTACTTAACTAGGGTGATGTGGCTAATGGGTGAGTGCAAGTGGAGTGAGGTGTAAGGGATGTCCCATGTGAAGGAACAAGGGGACATGAGTGTGTGAGATGTGGTAAGGGATGGGATAGTGATGGCTAGGACACATATCTAGTGATTAGGCAGGGTATCCTTGGCAGATTTTCCATATTTATAAAATCTAAAAAATACTTTTATTGTGCAAGATTTATATGCCTAAGTTTGGACTTAGGCATATATTTTATTATGTAGATTTGTGTGGTGGGATGCAAGATGTGGTTTTTGTAAGTGCTTAGGTTTTGGTGTCTACAAATACCCTTTTTTGTACCATGTTGTGTAAAACACAATGCGGTGCAAAAACAAAAGACACCTCCTTATTGGATGGACAAATGGACTTAAATCTTCTTGACGCACAAGAATGAATGATTTTTGAAAATTTTGATTTGTTTTCTTACCCCCTCAATTGGCGAATGGGTAAAGAATGAAACCCATGAGCCAATTGACCAAATGTGGATGATGAAAAGGGGTGGATGTGATGGATGCAAATGTGTGAAATTGAAGATCAACTTGATACCCCAAGTTTGGGATGGTTGTTGTTGCAAATTTACCTTTGGTTTTTATGATGCGCAAAATATTGTGGTACAATCACCAACCACATTGGGAGTTTGAGTGCACATGCGACTGTTAGCAATTATTGTTGTTAAGAATCAAATACATTGGAAATTTGATACTCGTAGTGATTTCGGTGATTACTACTAATTGTTATTTGATTGTTTTTGCTTTTTTAACCCAATGGAAAGGATTTAAGATAACATTTTGTAAATTAGCTTGAACAGATCTAACTCAAAATTGAGGTACCCATTTGATTTAATGCCACACATGATGATGTTGGATGGTTATGAGTAAGTGTCCTTATGGTGAGCTACCCATCCTACCGGATTGCATGGATTGTCAATCACTGCAATAGCTAGGTGTGTAGGATAAGTCACTAGATACAAGGGTCACTTAATGATGTTTATGATGATGATGTTTGTGATAATGCATGTGGTGATGTGATGAATATGATGAATTTGGTTGTTTGTGAGAGGGTGTTTATTTTTGTTTTATTTTTTTCACGAAATTATTTTTGTCGTTTTGTGTTTTGTTTAAATGAAAGTAACTAAGATGTTTTTTATGAAAGAGAAATGCATAAACTATTTTTTTAATGCATGAACATAATTAATGAAATGTTTTTGTTTTTTCTAGTTTTGGAAGATGAACATAAAGCATGAAATATTTTTGTTTTTGTTTTTTTTTTTGTTTTTTTATATATTATGTTTGCACTGATATGGATTTTATGTACCTTTTTTTTGTAGGTTAAGTTTATTGAGGCTCGACACAGATGGTCTCGCATCATTTCCCAGGTGTAGAAGGACCTCACATATGATGACTGGAATCTTCTAGAGATTGTGGGGTTGTATGGGTATGGGCAGTTTGAGACCGTGCAGGTAGACGAGGAGTTCCTTTTAGCCCTAGTGGAGATATGGGACCCTGATAGGGGTTCTTTTCAACTTCCAACAAGGGAGCTTACCATTACCCTGGAAGATGTTTTTTGCATCTTCCATGTTCCTGTTAAGGGATCACCAAATTGAGTTTTTCATGACAAGGAGGAGGTGTTGAGACCCTTCTATGGCAAGGATTGGGATGTAGACTGCAACAAGGGAGGAATCTCATATATTAAGTTGTTTAAGGATAGGAAGTTGGGTGTACTTCATACTTTTGTGATGTACATTGTATGCAATATGTTGTTGTCTAACAGTATGGAATCTACGTTTTCGTGGAACCAGGTGGGGCTCATCTTGCATCTAATTATCGAGCCTCAAGTTTATGCATGGGCTCCCACTCTTCTATGTCAGTTATATGTGGAGTTGTATGAGGTGAAGAGGTGGGAGCGGAAGGGACTTGGATGCAGTTTATTGCTTTAGCTGTGGGCCTGGAAGCACATTAGCATAGATCATCCAGAGGGCCTACCGTGTGAGTGGGATCAGTCATTACCTTGTACTATCCACTAATGAACCAACAAGGAAACTTCACTGAGTCACCCTATTTGTAGTGGATATGAGTATCGGGACATGCTTGATTCTCTTTCTAGTAGTTATATTTGTTGGTGACCTTGGTGAGGTCTAGCTTGGGATAGTGATGCAACACAACTTTGGTGGGTGAGGCGAGGTAGGTGGTTTTTTGGTCGTCATGGGCGAGAGATGGAGTTTATATATTTCTCATGGGGTATGAGACAGTTCGACTTGGTACAAGGTGTTCCAGATGCTCTAGTGATGTACAAGCAATGAGATGATGAGTTGAGTATCCCAGTGACTCTTAACTTTTGAACAGTGTATGATGTCGTAGTTTATGAGGTAGTGGATGTTCCCAATGCAGATGATGTTAGGACAATGGCTAACTATAACACTTGGTTTGTTGCATAGCCTCCATGGGCACCTAGCCAGGATATGGATGATACAGCTAGCGACGATGAGCATGATGCTCATGAGCAGGATTATTGGCGATAGAAATTCCATCGAGATAACGGGAGTAGGGGTGAGTTGGTGCAGATGTGTAGCCTACAGATACTGGGTCTAAGGTTGGAGGATATGGAGAATATGGAGGTGGTGGTAGTGGTAGTGGAGATAGGTGTTATGGATGTGATAGAGGATATTATCTTCCTTCACATCGTACTAAGAAGTGGGGAATTCTCCTGGCTGAGCAGGATAATTTGGGGGAGACTAAAGTCTCGTGATGCAAATATCATGAGACTGCAGGGTGATATTACTTAACTATAAAGTGAGGTGGATGGGCTACATAGTGGACCTATCAGAGATGGGGATGCTACTACAATTGCAGCTCTTCATACTGAGATAGCCTAGTGAGCGGTGTGCGAGGATATAGATTTGGTTGTTACCCAAAGGTAGACTACCTACATTACAATGCTTGAGGACACTTTAGGTCAGCATCATATTTTTCTACCTCTACCTCCTTCATTATTAGTGTCAGGATCTAGCAGGTAGAGCAAGTCTAGGCCTAGCAGTTTGTGATCTTGGGTTCCTGGCTTCCATGCTTCGTTTGAGTCACATGGATCAGCTCATGATCCTCATAAGAGTCATGGTGGTGCTAGCTAGTAGCACTTTATTACCTCTTTTTATACTTTTTATTTTTGGTTATGAGCCTTAGTGCTCTAATGTATACAACCTTCAGGTATTTTTGTACTATGCATCTGATATATATATATATATACAACGTTTTTATTGTGATCATTTGTGTTGCACTTTTTCTTTATTGTATGTATGGATGCATATGAGATGTTGAGTGATTGATGGAATGAATGATGAATGCTATGCTCTAATAATCATTTGTGCTATTTAGATTTATGCTTGATAAACTGTATTCTCGTCACTTAATCAAGGGTACTAACATTTGGCATTTATAAATGAAATGCTTATATATAATGGGGAAAATAATATGGGGTGGTTAATGGGTCTAGGATAATTTTGCAAAGACTCAAACATCCTAGTGATATCAAACAAACTCATTTATGATCTTGCAAATCTCCATGATGCTATGGTTGTCCTAGTGGTTTCAAATTTCTTCAAAGACCAACTGTGTATGCAATGATTATTCATTTCTCATTATGATCCAGGTCAAACTGATCAATTGTAACTTATGCCAATAAGCTAGTTCATCTGAGAGCATCCATAGGTCTATATAAAATAAGATCGCTAATGTGATAGTGGTGTCACGCGTAAGGATACCCCATTGCCAGGCAGGTTTCATTCAATACATTGTTGTAATGAGGATCACCCCACGATTTTTGAAACACTAAGAGTTCCAGAGATTCAAGCTCCTTTCCCTTCTTATATTGCATTGGATTTTTAGGATTTTATTTTTGAGTTTGCTCATTTTTGTAATGGATAAATAATGCATTTTTTGGATACTTGCTCATTGTTATGGTGAGCAAGGGAATTTTATTTCTTTGGGGCGCTATTTGGGATACTTACTTGGTTTTGAGAGAGAGCAAGGAAATTTTATTGCTTTTGTAATGTTTTTGGGATACTTGGTCGCTTTGATGAAGAGCAAGGGATTTTTTGGGGGGGATGAAGGTGGAGCTTGTACTTTTGTCAACTCTTAATGTTCTAGACCATGCACATAGTTGGATGAACAAGGGAAACCTTTCACTTTATGGTAATAGCAACTTCATGACTTCATCATTCCTAAACTTCACAATGTTAAAATGTGTTTTTATGTATGTGGTTCAAGAGGAAATTTGATTGACTAGGAACAACTTATTGCTTCTAAAGATTGTTTTATTTTTAAGAAAGATTGTTCAAAACACTAGGAGTAGCTGAGTGATTGAAAACATTTAGATTTTGCTTATAGACTATTGTGCTATGTAATATTTTGTGATACCTTCACTACAATATTTTGAAAGTTAAAAAGTGCACACAAAATAGTCAGTGGTCGTATAATAATTATTGCTAATTATTATATGATATCTATCCTAGTTTATGTGAACTCCTTAATCGTCAAAAGATCATAATGAAAGCTACAAATTATTGTGATTGATGTAGTGATGAGTAATGTTTTATGTAAGGTGCCTCTGATTAAGGTAATAAGACATAGTAGACTAGCGATCATCCAAATTGACCAAATGATCCCTAATATGATGAATGGTATGAAAAAATGCCTACAATGCATCTATGTAATGCATATGGAATGCATGGATGGGTGTATGAAAAGTTATAAATTTATAAAAAAAGTTATTTTGCCATGTATATGTACATATGTATAAACTGCACTATGTATAGAACGCCTTTAGGTGTATAATATTTAGTGGATTAGGTTCCAATGTTCCCTCTAAATTTGTAAGTCTATATGTTCCTGGACCCAACTTTTGCTTGACGATGTATGGACTTAACCACTTAGCCATGAATTTATCTCTTAAGTGTGGTAATGCAATGGTGTTCTATTGATTCTCTTTAAGAACGATATTGTAATGTGTTGCCCTATTATGAGTTTGGTTTTTTGACTATTTTTTTGGTTTTTGAAGTATTCTGATTTCTTTTGTAATTTTTTCTGAGTTTTAACAGCTTCAAAACCACTAACTTCGAAATTGAACAGCCTTTAAACTACATGATGAAAGAATTCTAAAAACTTGGAAATAGCAAGATGACACCTTCATATATATTCCTACAAAATGAATTGACAAAATATGATCATACCTGAAAGATATAAATTTTTGAAAATGATAGGAATAACACTGGTTATCAGCAAATCCATAAAACTTATAGTTCATTTCAAACTTCGAATACAGTGCATCAAATTGTTCATATATTAGTACAAATAGCTTCTAAATATTGGGCGACCAGGTACTGACCATAAAATCATCGTAAATTACAGATTTCAAATTGGCATGATTTCCAATGTATTCACCAGCATGTACGGCTAGACATGGAATTGTATGGTCTGCTAATAGAAATTAAGTCTGCCTTGGAAACAATGCAAAAACCCTTTAAAACTGGTCTCTATGCATGGGAAATGGATTTGCAAATATTATTGTAAGAAACCCTAGCATAAACACCTCACCACGATGCTGAAATGGTGGCCAAATTTATGACTAAGCTGTAGTTGGAAGGAGCTTAAAATGCAGCAATTAAATCTGAAACCCTTCACCAAACTCCTCACAAAATACTTTGAAAATCTGCTCAATGTAATCCAAATGCACTCCCTGAGTGAGAATTCCTGAAAATCACCCTGAGGGTATCTCTTGACCCCGAAGCTGATGATCCTGCTGGAGGTTTCCGTCTTCGAACAAGCCAAGAATTCCATGCAACAACTACAAGAAAAATACTCTCCAAGAGATATCCAGAAATAATCACCAAAAAAACCTCCAAAATGAGGAGTTCAACCTCAATTTATAATTTTTCCAAAGGACCCCATCCTTCTAGAAGCTTATTTTTGCACTTATAATATTCTTTTATTCTTTATTATGTTCTCTTTCATGATTCTTAGACATACTTTAAGTTATATAACTTAAATTTCATACTTAGGACCCATTTACAAAGTCATTTTCTAATATTAACTTTATTTTAAGTGACTATAATACCATCTTATATCTCCCCATTAATAAAATAATATAAAGTAAACTATATTAAATATTTAATTTAATATAATTAACTTTACACATTAAAATCTTTGCCTTCTAGAATCTGGAACTCCAAACAAAATATGGAAAGAGATACTCATTTCGTCGAAGTGTCCAATCATACTTTCCATTTCCACTGATAACCCCTAAATCTGACTTACTAAAAATAGTAAGTATTTGCACATGTGTCCTGGAAAGGGCCAAAACCAAGCAATTGAAGAGATATTTGGGTACCCAATTTGGCAAAGAATATCATTACCCTATCCTCCGAACAAGAAACCCTAATCACCAACTTACTATAAATAGTAAGTCCCTGCAAAGATACCCAAAACAGTCCAAGAAACTGGTAATCTGAAGTACTACCCGTTCTGACATCATCTGAGTTCTCCCAATGGGCTCCCACACAAATGATCTTGCCTACAGGAACCTGGTAATAGGCTAGAACATCACAACTAGTTGACTGCTTATAAAGGGGACATTATAGAGATCTCCTACTTGGAATTTGTGAGGATGTACTTTGGTGTTATAGGCACGCTTGATGCGGTCTTGATATACTCGTAGATGCTCTAAGGCATTGATTCACCTTTCATCAAGGAGTGTGAGTTGGTTAAGACGTGTTTGTCTAGTTATGTCGTCATCCATGAATTCTAATAATGCAACTCGCAAAGAAGGTATCTTGAGCTTAAGAGGTATGATTACTTCGGCTCCATAGACCAATGAAAATGGAGTTGCCTCGATTGGCATTCGGATGCTTGTTCGATAAGCCCATAATGCCAAGGGGAGTTGAGTATGCCAATATCTATGGTTTTACTTAACAAGTTTCTTGAGAATGGCTATCAAGTTCTTATTGGTCACTTCAGCTTGTCATTTGCTTGTGGGTAATAAGGAGTCGAGAAACTATGTTGGATATTGTACTTGTTGCATAATGCTCGAACATCATTATTTTTAAAAGACTTGTCATTATAAAAAATGATCTTTGAGGGAATCCCAAAATTATAGATAATGTGCTGAAGTATGAACTCTACAATTGGAGATCCAGTCATAGTGGTCATTAGGATTGATTTGACTCTTTTGGTGAGGTATTATGTGGTTGTTATGATGAACTTGTGTTGTCTCGAAGAGGCAGGTGAAATTTTGCAAATCAAATCTAGACCCCATCGTGAAAAGTGCCAAAGGCTTTGAATGGGCTATAATGATTGTGATGGTACATGAGTCAAATTGGCATGATGTTGACATTTTTGACATTTCTTCACATACTGACAACAATCATTTTCCATGGTGGGCCAATAATAATCCATATGCAAAATACACTTTGCAATGGCCATTCCATTAAAGTGGCCACCACAAGTTCCATCATGGGCTTCAGTTATGGCTCTTTGTGCCTCTACGGGATATAGACATTGAAGTAAGACTCCATCATAGCCATGTCTATACAACACATCCCCCAAGAGAGTGTAACGAGCTGCTTTTTGTTTGAACGTAATTTTTGCAGTTCATGTCAAATCTAATGGGAGGGTCCCAAACTTGAGAAATTCTCTTATTCGATCAAGGTAATATTTATATGGTTCTTTGTGGATTAAACAACCTTCATATTCTGCTCATGCGATTACATATTTGGACATTGTTGTGATGATAAGCAGTTGGACTTATCCATTTTCATTCTTAGGAATTAGTCATCCTAAAGAAGCCATCACATCCATAAATCTATTAGTTGAACGAGACAAATTGTCAATCTCGTACCAATCAAAATTTGCTAGCAATTTCATTGCTACTTCATGATATTGTTTCAAGACTGGATCTTTACATTCGTAAGTTTCTTTCACTTGATAAAAAACAACTTGGGAATCACCAAAGATGCTTATACGCTTAATGCCCATAGCTAATGCTAATCGAAGCCCCATGATTAAGGCTTCATACTTTGCATTGTTATTTGTGCATGGAAAGTCGAGTTTGAATGATAAAGAAATTGGCATTCCTTCAAGTGTATAAAATATGACTCCAGCACCTTGTCCTTTTTTACACTTTGATCCGTCAAAGAAGAGAGTGATGTTAGCATCGTCCTCAGGAGGGACTAGTTCTTCTTTTTCAGTGACAAAAAATACTGAATCATCTAGAAGCTCTATAAGAAGAGGTTGATCATTTGGAAGTGGAGCTTATAGGATTTTATCAGCTATCACCTGATATTTGATGGATTTTTGGATAATGAATTCAAGGTTAAATTTCGTTAAGAGCATTATTCATTTTGTGATTCGGTTTTTGTTGTATGTGTGGGTCATCATGTAATGCAAAGGTTTTTCTCTAGCTATGACATAGATAGTGCTACTTAGAATATAATTCCTAAGATTCTTAGTGGCAAAAACCACTACTAAGCACAACTTCTCAACATAAGCATATCTCATTTCATAACTTACCAAAGTTTAACAAATGTAATAAATTGATTACTCTTTCTGATTCTCGTTCTTCCAAGCAAGCATTGTCCCTAATGCAAAATCTATTGCAAAAATATAAAGGTGAAAAAGGACTCCTGGACGAGGCGGTGTTAGTACTGGTGGTGAAGCCATGTATCTCTTGATATCATCAAAAGCCTCTTAACCTTAGTTTTTCCAAGAAAAGGTCACCCCCTTCTGTAGCAAGTGATTGAACGACCTGCATTTGTCTGAGAGTTTTGTAATGAATCGTCAAATGGATTGAATTTTTCCTTTCAAATTGTGCAACTCTTTAAGATTTTTTGGAGGGAGCATTTCAATAATGGCCTTGATCTTATCAAGATCCACTTCAATGCCTTTCTTGGAGATAATGAATCCTATAAGTTTACCTGATGTGACTTCGAATACACACTTCTTGGGATTTAATCTCACTTTGTGTTCAAGCAATCGATCAAAAACTTTTTCTAGTACTTCAATTTGCTTAAGACGTGTTTTGTATTTTGTGATAAGATCATCCACATAGTCTTCAATGATTTTTTGCATATAGTCATGGAACATATATGTCATGGCACGTTGATAAGTAGCTCCCACATTTTTAAGACCAAATAACATCACCTTGTAACAGAAAGTCCCCCAAGGTGTAGTGAATGCTATTTTATGTTGGTCCTCGTGATTGATTTGAATTTGGTTGTATTCTGAAAAGAGAGCATTTCATGGCCTGCACATGAGTCTAGAAGTTGATCGATGTTCGATAATGAAAAATCATCCTTGGGGTATGCTTTGTTTAAATCTCTAAAATTTGTGCATACACGTACCTCCCATTCGGTTTATGAATGGGTACCATGTTTGAGAGCCATTCAATATAATCAATGGGTACTATGAAACCCATAGCTAATAATTTGTGTAGATCTTCCTTAAAAATGAGTGCGATGATAGGATGAAGTTTCCTTAATTTTTTCTTGAATGGCTTAGCTTTAGGAGCTAAGGTGAGATTGTGGACCACCAAGTTGGGGTCAAGGCCAAGCATGTCTTTGTAATACCACACAAATATCTCTTTCTTCCTTGTTAAAATGTCTAACATGCGCTCTTTCTCTTCTATGGATAAATATTTTGCTATTTTCATGATTTGTGGATTATCCACATCTTGACTCAGGTTCATATCTAAGGATTCTTCAATTAGCATATGAGAACCTTATTCCAACTTATGTGGAGTAGGAATGAGATGAATATCATCCTCCACATGCTCAAAGGACTCATGTAACACCTCCTCTACTTTGGTTTGAAAAATGGAAGCAGAAAAAGGTGAAGATTACTGAGGGATGTAAGCATTTGAAGCTCTTAGTAATTCTTTGAATAGGATGAATTTGGCTATGGATGGTGGGGATGAAATCTTGTCCATGGTGATAATGCTAGCATCGATTGGGATCGAATTTTCCAAATCATATGGGTTACGGAGTGGGGTGAACAAGTCAAAAAAATTTGTGTTAACTTAGTGGAAATGAGGTGGCTATGATTTGAGGAGTGAACTATCTCGCTCACTCTCCCTAGGGAGCAACTTACCTATGATGGGTGAATAATTATTTTGCGGATGCAACCAAGGTGGTGGTGGCAGATCTGGCTTAGGTCGCTCACGCTATTTATGGAAGTGAAATATGGAGTGATCTATAGGAAACATTGTAGTGTAACACTCATCTCTCTTGATGGGCTCTATAGGGGCCACATCTTCTTGGGGACTGCCAAAAATGTGATTGATCATATCTAGGTTAGTTCTCATTTCTTAAAATTCTTCAAAATCTTCATCGAAGATGTAATTGTCAGAAATATAATCAATCATAGTTGTATGCAATATTATCTCCAAAAAAGACTCATGTAAATAAGGTACAAATTTAGGATCTAAATACTCATCATCACTATCATCACAGGGTTTGCTCTCCTCATCCTCCTCTTCGGATTCTAGGGTAAGTCGTTGGAATGTATGCTCAAAATAGGAGTTTGAAGTTGATGGCATGTATCCTAATCCAGAGTGATCATGCACTTCTCGATATTAGAGCTCAAAGATGTGATGCAGACCCTGCTCATTCCATCCAAGACCAAATCCCTACCAGTTAACCCTATGAAAAATATCACAAAGGAAAATATGGGTTGGTTAGATATTCTAGATTGGCACAAAATTCTTGTATGGGTTCCTCATTAGGAGGAGGTGGATTGGACAAAGAATCCACTCCCCCATATACAAAGTTGATTCTATTTGGCTCGAAACCCATTCTATACATTGCACCTATGGCTAGAGATGGGTCACATGGGCGACCATAATATTTGATATACTGGATAGGTGATATTGCGACACTCTCAACTATGTACTCACCAATACCTGGATTGGTCAGATTGACTGCAACTTGAGTTGGTTGGGATGTATATGATTCAAGTGTTGATTTGGATGCTTCAATGGTGGTTTATGGCTCAAATGGAGGCAATGGTTCTTCTCGGATAGGGTATCCTATCTACGAGACAATAGGTGGTAATGTTTGAGGTGGATTTGGTTTGATGGGATTGTTAGTGGTTGGTAGATTTGGTTGGGCTGAAAAGGTGAAGGGTGTTTGCGAAGTGGGAGGTTTGGATAATGAATATGATGGTTGGTTAGTAGGATGATCGGGTGTGATGGAAAAATTATATGAAGTGGATGAGGGTTGAATTATGTTGATGCTTTTGGATGCAAAAGTAGGATCAACTATTGGAAAGGCTTCTAGGATGGGTGCTTTAGATGATGTGTTGTTAGTTGGGGTGGTTTGAACAATGAGGGACTAAATGGAAATATGGATGGATGGAAGCAATGGCTCATATGGGTTGGATATCAAGTTGTAGTACTTGAAAGGCTTGGTGTCAGCTTGAATGCAATGGATTTTTCCCTCGTGCACATATTTTAAACATTGGTGTAAGGTCAAGGGAACACACTTTATTTCCCTAATCCAGAGACGTCCAAGAAGTATGTTATACTGCATGGCCCCTTCCAAGATGTGGAAGAGTACATGGATGGTATTCATCCCCACTGTTATAGGTAGAACTACATTCCCCACAGTGGAACACAAAGCATCATTGAAGGCCCACAGGGTGAAGGTGGATGTGGTGATATGGGATGATGGTAGGTTGAGATGCTTGATGGTTGGGGTGGTGATGAGATTGATGGAGGAACTGGTATCAATGAGAACTCTCTTAAATGGTTTTCAATCAATATGAGCCACAATATGCAATGGAGGATCTAGTATTTCTAGTGATACGCTCTTTTCCTTAAAATTATAGAATGCTATTGAGGGTTCCATGCAATTCTGGATACTCCCCACAAAAATGTTTAAGGCATTAGGATCTTTTGTTTGTAATTCGATGGACTTTAGGATTTCCATCAACGCCTCACAATGTGGGGAAGATTGTTGTATGAGCTCATATATTAAAAATTTGGTTGATGTCATCCGTAGGCTCTATGTCAATCGATTTATCATGGTGATGATTGGTCGAGATGGATGGTTTGGAATATGAATGGGTGGAGTTGGAATGGTTGGACCTAGTTGTATGGGTACACTTGGTTGCACTACAGGATACTAGTGTTGTTGTGATGGGATGTAAGATGTGGTTTTGTAAGTGCTTAGATTTTGGTGTCTACACCCTTCATTTTCTTTTGTATAGTAGTCGGCTCATGAGTGGCTTATGGATAAATCGAACCCCTACTCTTGAAATAATCTCTATAATTTTACTATTTACACACACACACACATATATATATGGATGGAGATCTACATCAATTTTTGGATCAATCATCTGTGACTTTCTACGGACCCATTTTATTTGTATGTGTGTGCTTGTAGTCTTTACATGCTTTGGGTTTTGTTGATGTATGTGTGTGTGAGTGGCCTACGTCAATTTTTAGATCAACCATTTGCGGCTTCCTACGAACCCACCTCTTTATGCATGCTTATGTTGATGACCCTTATCTGTGTTTCACTATGTTGGGAAAGGAAGTATTCATCGTTAGCACATACCGTTCAAGCCTGTTGTGCATAGGTATCTTAGCGAATATTTTGGTGCATCATCACCATTTTTATTTATTGTTTTGTTTACTTTTGTATCTCTCATATCCCTTTTCTCCTTTTGAATCCAAGTGCACCATAAAGATCACATCTTAACAAGGATCCAACCTTGTAAAAACTCTTAGATACCCTAATCAAGTTGAACCTCGTGCTCTTGGCTATGGCCCTATTGTGTTGCTCCTCACGAGGTGCAATTTTTTTGACCAGGATAATCAGATATGAAAATAGTTCCTACCTTTTATAGACTATTACTCTTATTTTTATTTTCTCCCTTGTTTTTTGTTGATAGTTTATTGTTGACTGATTTACTACTTGTTTGTTGCACTGCACAGCTAGGGTGGTGTTAAAGGTTCTATTTATCTCTTTTGGCATAGATTCCTTCTTCCCACCATGGAACTATATCTCCAAGAATTTTGTCTCCATTGTATCCTCATCATCCAAAAGATTGTCAATGGAGAAATTTCCAAACATATTGTTTGACACCACTACTTGATTCTTCACTGTCAATTTCTTTTGGACATTTTTTTTTGCACTTAGAACCCTTCAAGATATGTTTCCTCTCTTCCTTACTCTAGGATATTATGTGTGTAGTATAATTCTAAATGGTCATATTCATGGTAAATTTTACAACGAAAATGTATGATATCGTAATCCACCTCTTGCTCCCATGTTTCCTCCCCAAATTGTTGAGTGATAATTATTGGAAGAGGTTTGTTATAATCTATTAGAAAATATATCCAAGAAAAAATAATTAGTTCAAGTTTATATGTACTATCAAGAACCATCATGAGTGTTCCTAGGGTATTCCCAATTATCGAAAAAAACTATCCTATTTCAAAATTCTATTGGCAAGCTAAACAACCTCACCCAAACTAATACTATGGATGGAATATCTTCATCTGCTTTTAATTTAGAATACCAATGTTTCATAAATAGGTCTGCCCTTCCAAAAAACCATAGTCCCCCTTGGAATATGTGTTCCCTATCTTCTTCAAAAGCAAAATTAAGAAGAAAATAACCATTGGAGTAGGTAGAGATTTGGAATTCACATTTTATTTGCCATTGTTTAGCATCCCATAGTTTAAATGTTGAAAGTATTGGTTTGAAACCTATAAATTGATATATCATCCCTCTCCTCTCCATGTCATTTATTTCATTTTAAATTTCCATATTCACATTCACTATTGAGGAACAATCTATCACCTTTAAACACCTCATCATAGTTTTCTTGGGATCTTTCTTAGGCATATTTAAAGCTCTGCATGGTGCCCTTAGGTTATTGATCACATTTGGTTGAGGTTGTTCCCCTTGAATGGTATCCCTAAACGTTATTTTAATTAGTAGCACCGCTGACTCCTTCCCCATATTGGGTATTAGTATAGTCAACCCCTTTTGGTAATTTACCCTCAAAACAGTCTTGCTCAAGTTTTGGACCATATCAAATTTTCTTGCTTCAGCTTCTCTAATCTAGTTTGTGTCATGAATTTTTTTTATGGTTCTCTTCAACCCTTGTCCTCATTTTTGTGGTAGATAATGATCTTCCATCTCTTTTTGCACTATAAACTGAAAGTGCTTGTTTTTTTTTCCTTCAATTTGTGTGGCTTGAAAAAAATGGTTGTCTACTACATTTTGAACTCACTCCATTTTATTGAATTGTGTATTTTTCTTACCATAATCATTCTTGTAAAAAAATTATTGTTGGCTACTAGGGCCAACATGCCTTATCCTTTATATTTTCTTTGAAATGTTGTCTAAAACCCTTCAAAATCCTCATCCCAACTCTCTTGATTTTCTATCAATTGTAGTTTTTCAAATAATTTTTGATATAAAGAAAGACAAACCTAAGCCCTGCATTCCACATACATTCCACCTTACTAAGGTTGTTGCATGCAATGGTGACAATGTTGTGTGCAAACCCTAACAGAGCTCCTCCATCTATTGAACAATATTCAATATTAAAAAAATATTAAAAATTAAACTTCAAAATAATAATAGATCAAATTAAAACATTACTATTATTTTAAAATAATATTATTCCAACTAAAATTTCTTCATGAAGGATTAGGGTATTTTTTAAAACATCTCATCTTTTAGGAGCCATATCTTCACGAAGGGTTATCTGATTCAACTGATTCTTGGACTAGCTTGTGTGGAATTTGAATAGCTTTAAAATGAGTGGTCATACAAAGGGTTAAGATGTATGGGTTATCCATTGAATTTTAGGAAATATATACCTTCAAGTCAAAAGGCAACACTCTAGGAGAGTTCCTTGAGATTTAAGATACTACGAAAAATGGATTCTTGGTTATTTATACTCGGATATTGGTCATGATTGATATAAGTAAAGTTTTACAATAATCAATTATTCTCAAGTATGGGGATAAGATGTGGACCCAAACCATAGATTATGAAAACATATATTTTATATGTAGAAGATATCATGAGGTGGGACATTCATATTGAGAGATCATGCCCTAAGAATATCCTAGTAGAATCATATGTAGAAAACCATAAAAGAAACTTACAAATGGATATGGATGAAGATGGTTTTCAACTTCCAAAAAAATATCTAGAAAATCAAAGCAAATAAAAAATAGAGACCAGTAAGGAAGGATATTGGAAGAAATACCAACTCTTTTGATGCTTTAGCCTAAAAATAAAAAGTAGATCAAAACTTAGAGGACATAGTACAATAGATTCAACATATTAACAAGGAAACATCTATTCAATATGATCCTTGTGTAGGGATGAATATTTTTGATGAACCTAAGGAATGTGTCTCATCATATTTTGAAGAATCTCTTGAAGTACCATGCATCATTCAGGAGAAAAAAATGGTAAAGAAAATACATTTTTAGAATTTAATACCTCTACCATTAATAAGGAAATACTAGAAAATGAGCTAGACAAGTCAAAAGCTTATGTATCAAAGCTAGGAGAGGATAAATCTGATGAAAAATAAATTTGTGAAAAAATATTAAGGAATAGAATAATAAGAACTACTCCTGATACAAGCAAGGAAAAAAGATAAAAACCCTTAAATTATCAAGCAAGATCGAGGGAAGTAAGAGCAAACATAGAGAAAGGAACACAAACTAAGCTGGTTGAACTTATCTTTACCAAACAACAAAATGATATTGGTAATTCACAAGTGGGACCAATAGCCCCTAATGAGACATGATTATCATCTCATTAAATATAAGGGGTGTTAATACCCCCTCAAAGCAAAGGTGTATCAGAGATCTATGTTTAAGTAATAAACCTGATATTCTTTGTATCTAGGAAACTAAAATGACAAAAAGAAATTTCAAAAACTATGAAATCAGTATGCATGATATGTGAATGGGATGTTATGGATTCTAAAGGAGCGATAGGGAGAATTCTAACTTGTTTGAATTCTACTAGAACCTCATATGTAACCATTCATAAAACTGGGTGTTGGATAGCCTCTTTAGTCACATGCTACTTTGTTGATATTCATTTTATCCTTATCAAGGTCTATGTCTATGTAAGGGGGATGGAATGTTAGGTACCCAAGATAGGTACTCAATAATTTAAAATTATATTGTATAATGGCATGAGCCATAAATTAACTATTAGGGAATGCCACATGTCAAATTAGAAATTTTATGTCATAGTATCATATATGTAACCATTGGGTAATATTGTCATATGTAACCGCAAGGAATATTATCATATTATTATGCACTTTGTGACTCATGGAAGGTGCACATGGGTGATCTTGTAACTCATGGAAGGTGAACCATCACACTCTTGTAGAAAGAGAGATATACCCCCATGGTAATAATTATAGATGAAGTATTCTTGTAAAATTCTTGGCGTGTGGAGCTGGATATTCTTGTGGAGTGGCTTCCTTCCAACGAGAAGTATTGTATGGTGTTGCCCTACCTCAAGGGTATAATCAATCTCTATTTTGTTGTGGAATTTATTGTACAATTTATTTGTGGATGCATGTTGAATATTTCTGCATATTGGTGAATGATTATTGTTAATGAGAAGAGAGGTTCATAACATTTGGTATAAGAGCAACAATTTTGGCAAAGTGAGGTTGTTTTTGCAGAGCTAGGGCACATTTTTTTTAGTGTTATATTTTGCAAAGGCCATATTTTTATATTTAATAATAATTTTTAAAATATCTTTGCACCATTGTGTACATATTTTTGTGTACTACAAAAACGGCTCCTCGTATGTTAAATTTTGATAAATATTGAGAAATATATGGCTATTTGAAGTTGGGTTATTTGTGTTGTTTTTTGGCCACATGAATTTGTTTTCAAAATAAAATAAAATTATATTAAATTTTGAAGTTGTTATTTTCAAAAAAAAATTGCATCAACAAGTAGATTATTCTGAGTACTATAAAAACAATTGTTCACTTGTAAAATTTTAATAGATATTGAGAGAGTTGCAACTGTTTGAAGTTGGGTTGTCTTTTGGCTACGCAATTTTTTTAGCAATCATTTTTAGAAGATTTTGGCACCAATATGTAGATTATTTTGAGTACTATAAAAGCGGTTCTTCACTCATGAAATTCTAATAAGTATTGAGAGAGTTCAAGTTGTTTGAAGTTGTTTTTTGGCTACACAATTTTTTTTTTAAAAGAGAAAATTGTATTAAATCTTTTAACAATCATTTTCAAAAGATTTTTATATCAGCATGTATATTATTTTGAGTACTATAATAATGATTGCTCACTTGTTAAATTGTTAAGTATTGAGGGAGTTATAGTTGTTGCAAGTTGGGTTTTTTGTGTTGTTTTTGGGTTGCATGGAAAAGAGAAAAAATTAATCTCTCTCAATCCAGGTACGCAAATCAGTTATCGTTTGATTTGTTTTGAAGAAAATTTATATATTCAATTGTGGAAGCAAGGAATATATAAGGTTTAAGAAAATTTAATTTTTGAGAATTTTTATTATTTAAACCCTAGTTGTCATAAAAAAAATCATGAAATTATCGGTTTTCACTGGAAGGGATGATAATGATGCTAGAGAATGGTTGATGAAATGCAAAAAGTGTTTTTTTATGAGCTAGGATGGAGCTATAAGCTTTATGCTTAGTTGAAAGAGGAAGTTTATCTTTGGTTTTCGGACTTTGTGCATGCTCATCAATATATACACAAGAGAAGAATTTGAAGTTGCATTTTTAAGCAAATGGGGATCAAAAGAAAAGGATAATAATGTGCAAGCTAATGAAACTACATATTTTGTGTTAGGACCAAACAATGGTCAAAAATATTTGTTTGAATGTAAAAATTATATTTTGTAAGTTCATGGTTGCATTCAAAATCAAAAAATTATTGTTTCCATTAACCATAACAACAAATATAATTTTATCAATATGTCTTTGACTAAGAGGTTGCAAGTTTAAGCAAAGAAAATCAAAGACATACAACTTGAGGGTCAAAATGTTCAAACTTTTGAAGATATAAATTTTCCCATGAATAAATATGTTTTACATTTAGATTTGCATATTATTAAGCTAAGATGTAGGTATTGTTCTTGGTTATCCTTAGTTGTATTCTTTGGGTACTATTAACATTAATGTGCAAAAGAAATTTATGAAGTTATGGTACCGAAAGAAGAAAATAACATTATAGGACATTTCTCAGTGTAAGGAAAAACAAGTAGCTATTATAGGGGATCAAAATGAAGAACAAACAAAAGAACCTAAAATAGAATCTCAGGAGGAGGCAGTAATAGAAATAAAGGAAGTAAAAGTAAGGGAAGAATCAATGGATGGGAGCATAACAAAAGAGCACAAAATAGAGGAACAAAAGATTGAAGAGTCAAGGAAAGTAGAACATAGGGCTAAGGTTGGAGCATATCACCATCCACATCACCATGAGAGGCAACAATCATGGAGGTCGAGCACAAATAAACAAAGAAACTATGATGGACATACATGGAACCCAAGGGTTACTTATGGATATTCAAGTGGCATAAGGGCATATCAACATCAACAAGGAACACCACCAATCAAAGTTTTACTAAGATGGATGGATGATCGAGATTGGTACTAGTACTCAACATGGCTCAAAAGATCATATTATTTAGCCTCTTCTAATGTTTTAAGGATGAAATATTTTGTAAGGGGGATGGAATGTTAGGTACCCAAGATAGGTACTTAATAATTTAATATTGTATTGTATAATGGTATGAGCCATAAATTAACTATTAAGGAAGGTCACATGTCAAATTAGAAATAGGTATGTCATAAAATCATATATGTAACCATTGGGAAATATT
Organism: Wollemia nobilis; assembly: GCA_028583015.1. Taxonomy (NCBI): domain Eukaryota; kingdom Viridiplantae; phylum Streptophyta; class Pinopsida; order Araucariales; family Araucariaceae; genus Wollemia; species Wollemia nobilis. The sequence goes on from JAQPPZ010017128.1 coordinate 3,763,688, forward strand.
TTCATATGTAACCACAAGGAATATTATCATATTATTATGTTTGTTGTAACTCATAGAAGGTGAAACACCACATGGGTGATCTTATAACTCATGGAAGGTGAACCATCACACTCTTGTATAAATAGAGATGTACCCCCATTGTAAATGAAAATATTTATGAAGTATTTTTGTAGAAGCATTTGCTCATGGAGCTAAAGATATTGTGGAGTGGCTTCCTTCCAATAAGGAGCATTGTATGGTGTTGCCCTACCTCAAGGGTATAATCAATCTCTATTTTGTTGTGTGGAATTTATTGTGCAATTTATTTGTGGATGCATGTTGAATATTTTTGCATATTGTGAATGATTATTGTTAATGGGAAGAGATTTTCATAACACATCTCATGGAATATAAGGGTTTTTAATGCCTCCTCAAAGTAGAGGTGTATTAGGGACCTTTGTTTAAGTAATAAACCTGATATTCTTTATATCTAGGAAACTAAAATGACAAAAGAAGATGTTTCAAAAACTATGAAAGCAATATGGGTGAGATATGAATGGGATGCTATGGATTTTGAAGGAGTGGCAGGGGGAATTCTAACTTATTGGAATCCTACTAGAACCTCCTATGTAACCATTCATAAAACTAGTCATTGGATAGCCTCTTTAATCACATGCTACTTTGTTGATATTCATTTCATCCTTATCAATGTCTATGGACCTACAACTCAATTAGGTAGATTAGAATTTTGGAGTGGGATTGAAGCCTTTATGAGAAGTAAAGACCAAGAAATCTGATTCATGATCATAGGAGATTTTAATGCCATAACCAAGCTAGATGAAAATTTTAGAGGAATTAGGAAATTAACCCAAAGTATGAGAGATTTCTTAGCTTTTATTCAAAACAATAATCTATGGGAGGTTGAGTTTGAAGAAGACAATTATACATGGACCAACAACAAGAGAGGCCAAAACCTAATAGTAGAAAAATTAGATAGATGCATACTCTCATATTATTGGCTAGATGAAGGAACTTGTGCTAAAATTAATACCTTAACCAAGTTTTGTTCAGATCATTGGCCAATAAGAGTTAAAATGGTGGTAAGTGAATTAAAAATATATCATATTTTAAATATGAGCATATGTGGGAAGATCATCCTCAATTTGTTGATATGATAGCACATACATGGAATTCTTTAGGAAACGGTGGATTGTGAGCACTTCCAAAATAAATTAAATCAATGACATCTAGATTAAAAGAATGGAACCAGAACACTTTTGGAAATATTTTTTAGAAGAAATAACTAAAATATAAACTTTCAAAATTCCAAAAAGGTGATCATAATAATCCAAGCTCGGAGGAAATGGAGTTGCTTATTAAATATCATAATATTTTGAGTAAGGAAGAGAAATTTTGGAAATTAAAATCTAGACAAACTTGGTTAAAAGGAGATAAAAATACAAAGTTTTTTCATATGATGGCTATAGTACAGAGATCAACATCCTAAATTGGTAGAATTAAAGCAATAGAAGGGGTTTGGATTGAAGACCAAAGTGAAATTAGAAGAGGCAAGGTATTTTTATAAAAGTTCTTAATGATAAACTTCTTCAAGAAGTATCTACAATTATAACGAATGAAGACAATAGGAAACTAATGGAGCCTATTACTCTAGAATAAGTTCATTTAGCTATTTTCTCTTTTAATAAGGAAAAACACCTAGGTCTAAATGGGCTTTCTACAATATTTTACCAACATAATTGGGATATAGTCTAGGATTCTTTATTGGTGAAAATGGAACAATCTAGGGTAAAAAAATACATACCTTATAAAATAAATGCAACATATCTTACCCTTATTTCCAAAAATAAGTATGTTAAATTATTTGATTCATTTAGACCCAAAAGCCTATGTAATATAGCATATAAGATTATCTCTAAAGTGATGATGAATCGATTAAGGCCACTGTTAGGCAAAATTATTTCAGAAGAGCAAAGAGATTTGTGAAAGGAAGATAGATTTTGGATGGGATCATAGTAGCTCATGAATTTATACATTCAATGATTTCAAGAAAATAGAAAGCAATGATCTTAAAACTTGATATGAGTAAAGCCTATGATAGGGTTAAATGGGGTTTTCTTTTTGTAGTATTAGAAAAGTTTGGATTTGGGAAGAAATGGGTTAGATGGATTAAAGCTTGTGTCTCTATAGTTTCATATTTAGTGTTGGTCAATGGATTAGTAACATAATATTTTAAATCCAAGAGAGGCCATAATAGGGAGATCTCCTATCACCATATTTATTCATTATTATGGCAAAGATTTTGGGTAGGAACTTAAAGAAAGCTAACAAATATGGGCTTATAAGTGGACTTAAGGCTAGTAATAACATCGACAACATCACCCATCAATAGTTTGTAAATAATACAACCCTTTTTGGAAGGGCAAAGATAAATGAGGCTAGAGCTTTGAATAACTTCTTAAAGGAATACGAAAGAGCATCAGGGCAAAATTTAATAGGACAAAATCCAAAATTTACTTCCTAAACACTTCAACTAAAATCAAAGCAAGAATTTGCAGGTTACTTCAACTGGAGGAGGCAAATTTGCTAGCAACTTATCTAGGGATAACCTTATTTGAGGGGAGAATGAAGATAGAATTATGAAATCCAGTTATGAGTAAAGTTCAGAATAAACTACCAACATGGAAAGGTAGATGGTTATCGTTAGTAGGAAGAGTGTAGCTAATTAAGTCAGTCTTACAGGAAATTCCAACATATTATAAGTCATTGTATACTATGCCAAAATCAATAGAAATAATTTTGAACTATATTATGTGATCATTTTTGTGGTTAGGTTTACATGATAAAATAAAATTTCCTTTGGTGAAATGAAGCAAGGTGTGTGAAGATAAAACCAAGGGAGGTCTCGGTTTAAGAGTTATTACAGATGCAAACTAATCTCTTAGGGGAAAAGTAATTTGGAGATTGTACAAATAGAGTCAAAGACAATGGGCAAGAATTCTTCTTAGTAAGTATGTTGAGCCCAATGACCCAAGCTTAATATTTGTTGTATTCTCTCTACCAAATGGTTTTGCACTTTGAATCTAGTGACTAAAGGTTTAATATGGGTGGTGGAAATTGGAGAAAGAATTTCTATTTGGTTGGATACTTGGTGTGATAGAAAAACACTCAATCTAGATCTAATTTTGAAACCTTGGATGAGATGACTTCAGGACAAATATGGTGATAGCGTTTCAAACATTTTTTACAAGGATCAAGAAGGAAGATACAAATGGAAAGAAGTTTTTTTACAAGTATACAAGACATTAATGCTAGGAGACAATTGAGTAGAAAGATAACAACTATGATTATTCCAAGGGGAGCCAAGGATAAATTGATTTGGGAGTTGAATAGCTTAGGAGAATACACAACAAGAAGTGGATATAATATAAAGCACCAACAAAATAGAAATATCACAATAATATGAAGAGATGTTTGGGATAGCCCAAGCATTCCTAAAGTTAAAATGTTTGTTTGGCTAGTAGGTCATAGAAGAATTTTATCCTAGGATAACCTTATGAAAAGGATTTTCATGGCCCCTTTCAATGTGTTCTTTGTAAATGAGGATATTATAGTCCATCCTTTGGGACATTGCTCAATAGTTTGGAAACTATGGCGATGGATTCTTAATATGTTTGGTATATGCATGGTGATGAATAGTGAAATTGAAGACTAGTTAAAGCAATGGCAAAGCACTTATAAAAGTGAGGCTTTACAATCAATATGGGATATATCAAAAGATGCAATACTTTGGACTATATGGCTAGAAAGGAATAGAAGAATATTTAAATAAAAGAAAAGCAGTTTAGAGGTAATGAAAAGGAAGATATGTTTAGCCATAGAGGAGTCTAAACTAATCTTATCCACTCACCCAATCTCTAATCTGGAAGTAGAGAGCCTTGATAGATGGAGTCAAGACATCAAATGGAATTATGATGTTGGTACAAGAGAAACAAAAAGAAGATAAGGAATATAAAGTGAAAAGCACCAGATGTGGAGTTGATCAAATTGAATTCTGATGGAGCTTCTAAAGGAAATCTAAGACCAACAGGAGGAGGAATAACTAGAAATAATAGAGAAGAGATTTTGTCTCATTATGCTTTCAATAGTGGATTTAAGACAAATAATGAAGTTGAAGCTTGGGCGATTTTAGAAGGGTTGAAAATATGCAAACAAATGAAATGGAACAGAATATGGATGGAAGGTGATTCACTCAGTAATAAATGCAATTTTGAGGAAAGTAAAGGCTCCATGGAACATGCAAGAGATAACTATGGAAATTCAAGATTTTTCTAAAGAGTTTATAGAAATCAAGTTTACACAGACATTAAGGGAAGGAAACAAATGTGTAGATATGCTAGCCAATAGAGGGGTTTTAATTGAGGATCGTTAAGTTAAATTCTTTTTTTCATGGTTAGAGGAAATAGTAAGTTTAGCTAAAGCTAGCAATAAAATGTTGACTGCCTGAATCAAATAATGATTAAGATTTACTTTAATGTTTTCCATTGGTAATATCTACTTTATTTTATAACATTAATGTGTTTTCATATAAACTATTTATTATAATTTTTGTGTTTGCACTTGTGTTTCAAGAAGGAAACTATCAACCTAGATTTGGCAAAGCTGACTATGATAGTGCAATGTTTTAGAAATATTTTTCTAATAAAATACAATACATAAATTATAGAGGTGAAGTTTTGGTATTGTAAAAGATGCTATAAAAAAATATCAAGAAAGATGTTGAATTCTAAAATATTTGTGTTTATATAAAAAATTGAAAAGATAAAAAAAAATGAAAATCAAGAATTCAAATATTTAATGTAAATGATGTAGGTTTCTAGCTATAACATCTCAATTAAGATTGAAATGATGTAGGTTTCTAGCTATAACATCTCATGTTTTTCATATAGTTGACCAGCAGGTAGGATCTCTAGAATTCGTGGTAAACAATATCCTTACAACTTGTCCAAAGACCTGTAAAGGAAACCAAAATGTAATCAAGAAATCTTGTTTACAAAGAAATTATGAAAGAATTGGAAAAAAATGGAATTTTTTCAATATAATGAATTGGTTAGAATCATAATTTGTAGTAATCATCACCTACTGCATCCAATAAACCTATCCATCTCGTTGATGGTGACCCGGTCGTTGATGGTGACCCGGTGTGAGATGGGATTGCCGGAGGCATAGAGTTCGTATTTGGTTTAACACACTGCAAGAGATGGGGACCGTCGGACATGCAGGGAACAGACCACTATCGTCAGTCGGGCAGAGGATTTGGATCAGACTACTGGTTATGCATGGGCACGCCCGTGAGATTGGAACCTAGGTCTCCTCTAAGGAAGTGCCCGAACTTTGTTTTTAAGGGTTAATGGATTGGTAATTGTTTTTGGTCAAGTATTTATTTAGAAGAAATCTAGGTTCAAAGACATGCTTATTTGCAAAGGAAGTAGTTTGCAAAGACATGCTTATACGAATTCTAAACGATCTATAGTTCTCTTCATATTGGATTATAAAACAAGGACGTGGTATAAACTCGTTAAAGGCAATCACGTATTTTAAAACCTACATTTAATTGTTACTTAAAAAAAATATAAATGTAACCAACTCTTCTATATATATTAAAAAAAAAATTATATTAATTTATGATTGCACACGATTTAAAGCTTTTCATTTCAATCTAGAAATGGATCCATTGGTTCTATACTGTTTAAAGTGTATATTTTTTATTATATAATAGTAAAATATTTTTTTTAATAATATTATAATAATTTTGATTGTTGAATAAATTAAATCTTTTGATAGGGATGGAGATTTTGTTTAAACAGTTGGGTGGAGTATGTTTATATATTTTTTTATTTGGTTAGTGTGAGTAATATTTATCATCAACACCAAATGTGTACGGTTAAGCAATCTCCTTTCAACCATGACTTCTCGTAAAACATAGAGCTATACTTATCAATAAGGAATTTAACACACAGCCACCACACACCTACCTCTCACACACTCGCCATACCACACTTTAAACCTTAGATCTTCCAAAGAAAAGCCAAAATCCAAATTGTTAGGCTGCCCCCTCACTATTTATTTATTCATATTTTTATTTACAGCGTTAAATAAAAACGTAAAATATAATAGCAAACATTTGAGTGTGGTTTACCGGCAAGGATGCCACTTGCATTATGGGTGATGTGACCCAAGTTCAATTCACATGTAAATGTGTATAAGAAATATTACTTTTAAAAAAATTATTTTTGAGTTTCCACATGATAAATGATAAATGTGTATAAAAAATATTACTTTTAAAATTTATTTAAAATTTTAAATAACTACTTAAATAGGAAGGTATCCCACGACTTTTCCCCAAATTGTACTTGGTGGTTTTATCACACTCGGAGATTGAGGAACTTGGCCCGAAACTTCCGGAACCACGTGATACGGCTCATATGCTTCTATAATTTTGTATGATTCAACAAATGAAAGCATATGGAGAATGTAAATAGGGTAGTAGAAGAATCTCGTGTAAATAAAAGCAAATTATGTTACGGACTATGAACCACATTTTGCTTTAAGTTTTTAAAGTGGGAGAGGCTTCCACCCTTAGAGAACTAATAATTATTAAATTGATGGTTGAAAAGATTAAGAAAATATTTAATAGTATTATTTTCTTAAGTAAACAGGATTTGTAAAGGGTCATAAATTTGGATGGAGTAATCTTGGTACAAGAAGCACTTCACACAATGTATCAAAAAGGTTAAAGAAGCATGCTTATCAAATTAGACATGTCTAAGGCCTATGATAGAGTTCTTTGGCATTTTTTAGATTGAATGTTAGAGAACTTTGGTTTCTCTCAAGGGTAGAGAGTTGATTATGAGTTGTCTCTTTGGCTTCTTTTTCAGTCCTCATCAATGGTATTTCCTTGACTCCTTTTCGGGTCTCTAGAGAAATTCGGTAAGGAGATCCTATATCTCCATACCTTTTTATTATTCTTGTTGAAGAATTAAGTAAATTTCTTCAAAGGAACAAGTAACAAGGAGCTATCTCAGGAGTGCAAGTGGGAGAGGTGAATTTGAACTATTTGCAATATGTGGATGACATAGGGTTGTTGGGGGTGGCTAATGTCAAGGAGGCAAGAGCACTCAAAGCTGCTTTAAATACCTATTTGGAAGCCATAGGTTAGGAAGTGAATGCAACCAAGTCCAAGGTAGTGTTCTTTAATATTAAAAGGGGGATCCAAGATCTGATTATAAACATATTAGGCTTCTCTCAAGGCTCCCTTCTATTGGACTACCTAAGGATTCCACTCTACTAGAAGAAGCTAAATATGGTAGAATGGAAAACACTGGTGGAAAAAATTGGTGCAAAGGTAAATCATTAGACGCACCACTAGCTTTCTTTTTTATGAAGAGTGACTCTTCTTCAATCAGTGGTTCAAGAAATTTCAGTTTACAAGTTCTCTATCGTTGCTGCTCTAATTGAAATCCTGAAGGAGTTGGACTCTCTTATGTGAAAATTCATTTGGGTTGGCCCAAGGGCAGGAAAGCAATGGGCTCGAGTAAGTTGGAACAAAATCTGCTAGCCTAAGGCAAGCAAAGGATTAAGAATACGAAAAGCAACATTGAATAACCAAGCTCTAGTAGGTAAGCTTTCTAAGAGATGGATCTCCAATCAGGAAGCGTTGTTTAGCAAAGTCATTACTAGTAAGTATTTGGGTAACATTCCCTATGAGGAAGCAAGTCACATCCTTTTGAATGACCAAGGTTTTTTTGTTTAAAAGTGTTGAAATTAGGAGAGAAAGTGGCAAAACCAATACTATTCTGAAAAGTGGGTAGAGGGGATAAAGTGAGTTTTTGGATTGATCCTTGGGACCAATACCCCCAAAAATTTTACAATTTTTAAAGTTGTAGTCCCTTCAATAGAGCCTTTAGGATAGAGGTTGGATTAAGACAATATGTTATGGACCTTATCTCTTATATAACTAAAACGGTGGAAAGAGTGGTCAATCTCAATCTCTCTGGTGTTGCTAATAGAGAGGACAATAAAGCAACGCCACCTTATAGGAAAAGAGGAAGAGGACAAGATAGCATGGGTTCATGGTAATTTAGACATCTATATAGTTTGAGATGGTTATAATGAATAGCTCCCTCCCCATCGATGTTGTTGGAAGTTCCATTGGATAGAGTATGATTGGAAAAGTGCTGACAAAAAATCAATTTCTTTGCTTGGCAAGTTATGCATCAAAGTTTTCTCACCTACTTACAAAAGAGGGGTTTTCATGGCCCCTCTAAATGTATCATGTGTAATATCTAAGAGGAGACAATAGATCATTTGCTCTTCCAGTGTGACTTTGCCCTAGAGTTAGGGAGCTCATGGGTTCATCTCTTCAAGGCTTGTCTCAACCAACAATTAACAATTATTAATATATGGCAGCTCTTGAAATGAAGAAGGTTAAAAAGTAAATCAATTTAGTTGGGTTGGTCTTTGGGTCCAAGCTTTATCTAGTGGCACATATGGCTAGAAATAAATACCAATTTTTTGAGGAATACACTTTGATAGAGCTAGTTTGGTAGAAATATTAAACAAGGTTACAGAAATAGTAAAGTCTCATGTGGAGGAGCAGAAAAACTAGGAGGGAGAGAATGTTGCCATGAGGTAGACTTGTGGGGCTTGGCAACCCCCATCCCTAGGTTGAAAAAAATCAACACGGATGGAGTAGCCAAGGACAACCCAAGGGCAGTGGACATTGGTTTCCTCAAAAGAGACTACAAGGGGAAGGTCCTTCATTGGGAATTGGAAGCCTAGGAGTAACAACAAATAATGAAGCAAAGGCTTTGGAAAATAGACAAGGCTCTTTTAATGCTTGGGAAAATGGAGTTCAAAAGATCATAGTGGAGTCAGACTCATAAATTTTGGTAGGATTGCTAGATGATATTAGGAATTTCAGACCAAGTGCATGGCAGATCAAGAACATAATGAGTCAGATCAAAGCCATCTAATAATAGTTTAAGGATGTCATTTCAGTTCATGTAGGCAGAGGAATGAATGCAACAACTAACTTTTTGGCTAAAAGTGAGCATCTTGTTGGTTACTTTTTGAAATATGATCAAAATAAGGATATTGTAGATTGAATAGAGGTGAACCAGTATGTTTTATTACTAGACAATAGATATTTAGCCTATGAAGTGTAGAACAAGGTATATGATTATGATGATTAGCCTCTAGTCTGACATCACACTGCTGCTTGTAACCCTCTTAGTTCCAATTTGGGGTAGCCCTCAAAGTCATGGCAAGAGGGAGAAACTAATCTTGGTTCTTTATAATAATAGATTTTGTTATTTGGATCACACTAAGAAATTTGTGTTCCAAGAAAATATTAGAGTTAGTGTTATTAATATTGGGATTGGACAAAAGTGGCAGGTCATGTTGGAGTATATTACAATATTTGGTACATGCTAATGTACCCCCATGGTACCTTCATGGTACATTTTTAAATAATAGATTAGGCTTGAAAAATAGTTTAGAGTGTGGATAATATATTTCGTAATGTAATTATGAATGGGTAGGATACGCACAAGTGTCATATAAAGTTGTAATGTGCAAGAAATGCACAAGTGTCATGTGAGTAAGTGTGTAAGTGTAAGTTGAGTCTATGTGCACAAGTGTCTTATATGTAAGAGTGCAAATATGTAATGTAAAGATGTGCACAAGTATCTTAGATTAGAGTGTACAAAGTGAAGGGCAAGAGTCATGTATAGGTGTGCATACATTATAGAGTCAAGTGTTCATCAAGTATGCAAGTGTCAAGTAGATAAGCCAAGAGTCATGAGACTTGGCATATGGAAAGGAATAGTCAAGTATCCAAAGAGTCATATTACTATGGATATATACTCCATAAGGATACAACATAAATATTAAATATTAGAACACATCATATTATAGAGTAAAAAGTAAGTTCTTGTGAGAGAAAGTGGAGTAATAAAGATTAAATATATTTTGAGCAATTAATATTGTAAGTTGTTATACATGCTTGATACATGTATGATTCAGGCTATTTACATTCATATTATTGTTTATTATTGAATGTTATTTGATATATTATTAGCCTTGATATACATATTAATTTTCTCATATTACTCTACTCACATTGTTATCTTGACCTTATAGTATTGTGGCTATATTATATTCGATCATGTGATATTTATGGCATTATTAAGGCTTAAAAATCCATCAAGCCAATTATTGTAACTTTGGACTTGTCTTCTTAATAAGATTTGTACTTAAAAAAAACATTGCCTTAAAGTATCAAATGTAATTAGTTCTATCAATTCTTTGACTTTCATGGAGGAGACCCACATTCGAAACTTGTCAAGTGACACATGTCTAATTGCCAAGTTTTTGTAATACCATTATGTGGTAATGATGTAATATGGGTGGGTGTCATTTCAATCTCATATAACCCATTGAAAAAAAGCATTGCCTTAGAGTAAAACTCTTTAATAATATTAATTGATATTGATTTTTCTATACTAAAGGAATTGATTACACCCATTAGGTTTCTCATTTTTCCCTTGTAATGGAAAGCAATTATGATAAATTTATGAACCACATCTAAAATTAACATTTTATTATGACTCAATTTCAACTTTAAAAATTAAACTTCACATAATATGTTTTATTATAGAATTTTATTAAAATCAAATGGTCTATAGGCCTCCAAGTTCATATTAATAAAATATAATAATTAAGCCATTCCATTTTACTTAAAGTTTGATAGAGCTAGGTATAATTTTATTTTGAGGTTAGCAACATACAATGATATAATCATAAACATTAGGTTTTAATATATATATATATATATATATATATATATATATTTTGGTAAGTAAGAAACTTCATTAACTATCGGGTTTTGCAGGTTGACCCAAAACCTGTTACAAAAATCAGCCTTATGCTGACGCTGTGGATCCTAGTCATCCTAAGGACTATCTGTCCTTTACTACTTCTAGCCTTCCTAAAATGCCTTGCCAGCAAGGGAGAACAAACACTAATCTTACCTCCTAACAGTTTAGACTAAAGTAAACAAAACACCCCCAAATGCAATTCAAAGCATTCAAAACAGGCATCCACCTTGAGAGGATCACTTCCTCTATACATTACGTAAATAAAAAATAAAACTGACATGGCCTGAGGAACCTTAGGCCTCATCTTTGACGTCCTCCTCGAGCTCCTCATCCTTCTCTTCCTCTTCATATTCATCATCATCCTTGACCTCCACTTTTGGCATGTAACCCTCATTGAAGAAGACCTAAGTCAGGGTGTCATGGGCCTCCTACATTTGGTGAATGATGTTGGCATAGGATTTTAGGACAAAATGTTTTAGGACCATGATCGTAGGTCCCTCATCCTCCATATCACTCGCACTCACTTTGGAGCTTCCTTGAATTTGCTTGTTCTTTAGCCTCATGGATGATCTCGTCATGGGTTCCTCGATCCTCAACCTCTTCTTTGTCGTTCCTCCTCTACTGACTAGCTCCCCCACTCTTTTCTTCGCTGGAGACATAGAGGTAGGCTTGATGGTACGAGGACGTACTCTTACCCTAAGCTCTCTACATGGTGGCTAGGTGGTGCATCCTCAATGATCGGAGGTTCAGGATTAGGATTCGTGGCCAACACCCACTTGTAGATGACTTTAAACAACCCTTGGTGCATCGGCATAGCAGACCCCCTCTTGCTACGACATGCATTGATTGTGTAATTCATTGAGTTCATCAAAAATTGGGGTATGCTTATCGGGTTGACATCCCGAAAGAAATTCACAAAAGCGTAGTGAAAGCTTAGTAGGGTCTTGTTGGGATCCTCCGCCATGACAAATTCCATAATATTTTTCATGACCCCATTCCATGGGGTGGGCAAATCCATTCTTGTCAGTCCATTTTTAGCCTCCTTAAATATTTTGGGGTTGTCTTTAAATTCCTTCAACTCAACCTCCCAGTGATGCTTCTGTCGATGAATGGACCATCCTCTTACCGTTTGCCCTGTCACAACAGCGAGCAGGTTGACATCTATGACAATCTCTCTTCCCCAAATTTCCACCCTCCCATCTTCCCATGTTTCCATCATCGCTTGGGTGATGTCCTCCTTTGCCCCTGAAAATAAATCAAAAAATTGAGTGAACCTTCACTCAGTGAGGATGGCCTGGGCGACAGGCTCCATTATGACCATGCTAGGTTCAACGTACATCATTCTATTTTTAACAAGACTCTTCCTTTCAGCGCTCTCAACCTCAATCTGGCTTGTGCTCCATGACTTTTTTCCTTTGCCAATATTAAAAATATGGTGGGACTTATAGTTTTTCTGGCATGTAACAAACCCTTCCTTTTTAAGAGTTCCATGCATAGAAAAAGACCACCCATCGTCCTCCATTTGGATCTCTTGCCATATGGCCTTACCTGTCATCATTGTCAACGTTCCATCAAGTCCCATATCATTGTGATTTAGCCTCGCTCTTGTTGCACACTTGACAATGCCTTCCTTGTTAAGAGTGCCATGCATAGGAAAGGACCACCCATCGTCCTCCACTTGGATCTCTTGCCATCTGGCCTTACCTGTCAACCTTGTCATCCCAGTAAGCCCCATGTCATTGTAATTTGGATCCACTGTCTTTGCACTTGTTGCATACTTGACAATGCCTTCCTTATTAAGAGTGCCATGCGTAGGAAAGAACCACCCATCGTCCTCCACTTGGATCTCTTGCCATCTGGCCTTACCTGTCAACCTTGTCATCATTCCAGCAAGCCCCCTATCATTGTGATTTAGATCCATTATCTTTGCACACTTGGCTAGGTTTGACATTCTCCACTTTATGGGAATACGCATGTCATAACTATCCACATAATCACCTGGAGTGTGGCCAATGATCTTCGTCCTTCTTCCGCGGGGCCATCTTTGGTCATGATTATTTTACCTTGGGGTTGTGGTTGTCCTGTCTTGTCTTGGATTCTCTACATTTCATTTTTCCACGCTGGCCCCTCCCGAGATTTATGTCAGATTAGCCCAAATATTTAAAGCCTTCAAATTTAGTTGTGTTGCAAAGAAACCCCCGTTACAATCATGGGCCATGTGGGAGTTATATGCCCTTCCACTTCCCACCTTAAGCAATGGATTGCCTATCATTACGGAGGATATCTTCCACTTCACATGGCACGCCCTGCGTCCACATAGTCAAACTACTAGCATCAACTCCAACATTGGCTAGTTTTTTCGTGGTTCTGTTGGCCTCACGGAACACGTGTTGAGCCATTTTATCACATCTGGCCTCAAAAAGGATCCTCGCCTCATGGATGATGGCCTCAATTCTCCAAGGAGGTTTTTTGCCATTAGTTAGGAGGTTAATTATGATCATTGAATCCCCTTCAACCATCAACTTGCCTTGGATCTCCTGGGCCACCTGCAATCCCCTCCAAAGCGCTCTTGCTTCTACCTCATTATTGGTTATGGATCCTAACGATTCAACAAAGGCCATCACAAGGTCTCCTTGATGATCTCTAACCACTCCTCCTGCCCCTGCCCGTCCAGGATTCTCCTTGGTCGCACTGTCAAAGTTTAGCTTAAACCAGTCTCTAGGGGACGGCTTCCATATGATACCACTTTTGGGATTGGGCTTTTGATCAAGGGACACCTCATCATTAGGGATACCTAAGGATTGAGCAATTTTTTTTCCAAAGGAGGAACTACATGATTCTCTACAGACAGGATACTAACATTTTCTTTCGCAAAGGCAAGGATCTTGTTAAGGATGGTCTTAGGACTATGCTTGGATTCGTTAAAAGCTCTATGGTTCCTTTCTAACCAAATTTTCCAAAGGAAGTGGTGCCAAAAAATCTTCCAAAAAAACTTAAGTTTCGGGCTCACAAAGGGACTAGGCCATTGTTGGAAGACTTCGATGATTGTAGTCGGTTTAACCCAAGAAATCCTAAAGGCTTGGAATAGTCCATCAAGGATTGTTATTGACACCGAACATTCTAAAAAGAGGTGTTGGACAGATTCCCACCCTGCCCTGCACATGTAACACCGGTTAGCAATAATCATTCCTTTTGTTAGCATGTTGTCAATGGTAAGAATCTTTCCTTGGATCACAAGCCAGGCAAAAAATGATATTTTGGGAATCAAAAATTTGATCTAGACCAGCTACGGCTGTATCAGGTGATCCTCGGGGTTTAAGAGCAAATTGTAAGCAGATTTGATCCTGAATTCTCCACTCTCCATTTCTGTCCACACTAGATGATCTTCTGCTACCCTCGTGGGAATAATATGTTGACCTAAAATACTTTGAATCTCTTCAGACTCAGCTTCGAAACCCTACACCCTAATATATATTTTCATCTGGGATTGTACCTATCTTGCCTTATGAAATCGACCACCCTTTGTCCTATGGATTGATCCGTCTGCTCTCTGATCCTAGCTAGGTGGGGGTTCTGGGCTAAGGCCTTAGGTCTAGCCCACCTATCTTCCCAAAAGTTGATTTTTTGGCCATTACCTAAAATCCATCTGAGCCCTTTCTTGACCAAATATCTGTTGGTTAAGATTGCTTTCCAAAAAGTCAATCCCTTGTTTAGGATATTCTCATTCATGAAGTTTGTTCCTTGAAAGTATTTCCTCTTGACTATGGTTGTCCATTCTTTCTCCACATTTGTCAACAACCGCCAGGATTGTTTAGCTAACAATGTTGTGTTGAGATGAGACACTCTCCTCAGGCCTAACCCCCCATTAGCTTTGGGTTTGCACACTTTGCTCCAGCCTACCAAATGGATCCTTTTTTTTACTTTTGTCCCTGACCAGAGGAATTTTTTTTGAAATTGCTCAATTTTTTGATAAACCCTACTTGGAGCTCAAAATACAGATAAGAAATATACCAAAATGCTTTGGAGAGAGGCCATAGTCAAAGTAGCTTTGCCTACCTGTGATAGGAGATGTCCCTTCCATCCAACCAACTTTTTTTGGATCCTCTCCAACACATTATTCCACATGGCTACTTTCGGGTTCCTAGAAAAAAGGGGTAGGCCTAAGTATGAGGTGGGAAGGTTCGCTATAGGACACTCCAAAATCCTAGCAATCTTAGTTTGTCTTGGAATGGGAGTGTTAAGGAAGTAGAGTTTGCTCTTATTGAAATTCACTTTCTGCCCAACTGCTTCCTCATACATCTTGAGAATGTGTTTAATTCTTCTTGCCTCAACCACAAAAGCTAGGATTAGCATCAATGTATCATCCACAAAGTGTTGATGGATTACAGGGTTTGTTGAAGAAGTTGCCTTTATCCCAGATATAAGTCCTGCAACAGAATTAGCTTTAATGGTTCTCCCTAAAGCCTCTACCACAATGATGAAAAGCATTGGACTTATAGGGTCTCCTTGCCTTAATCCTCTCCTACTTTGAAAGTATCCTGTTGTTGACCCATTCACCAAGACCGAAAACCAAGGCTTCGAGATACACCCTTTGATAAGTCTGACCCATTGAGGATGAAAGCCAAATTTTAATAATATTGCATCCAGGAACTCCCAATTAATCCTGTCATATGCTTTATTCATGTCCAATTTTAGTGCCATGGCTGCCTTCTTGGTTTGTGTTGTTGTGTGGAGAGCTTCATGGACAGTGATTACTCCATCTAAAATTGATCTACCTTGAACCAAGCTCCCCTGGCTAGGATCAATGATTACAGACAAGACTTCCTTCATTCGATTAGCTATAACTTTGGTAAGGATTTTATAGGACACATTACACAAACTGACCGACCTAAAATCTGCCATACTCTTTGGGGCTGGACCTTTGGGAATCAATGCTATGAAAGTGGAGTTAAATCCCCTAGGAATATGAGTTGAGGTTTGGAATTCCCTAATGGCAGCCATAACCTCGGCTCCAACAATATCCCAAAACACTTGATAGAACCGAGGTGGGAATCCATCTGGGCCAGGAGCCTTGTCAGGTTCCATGCTAAACATGGTTGTTTTGATCTCCTCATCAGAGAAAGGCACCAAGAGAGATTCATTGGTGGCCCCATCAATGAGGTGGGGAATGAATTGGAGAAGTGAATCTTTGGCTGGTACATGACAATGAGCTTCTTCACCCAGAAGGGAGCTGAAGTATGCAACTGCCTCCTCTATGATGTCCTGAATGTCTTGGGTTGAGGATTCGTCCGTCTTGGTTAGATTTCTAATTTTTTTATTGCTCCTATTCCTCAAGGTGGTTACATGATATTTTTTTGAATTAGAATCACCCTCCTTTAGCCACAAAGCTCTGGATTTTTACCTCCAATACATCTCCTCACAGGCCAGAATGTTATGAAATTCACATAGGGTATCCTTCTCTTCTGATCTGGTTATCTCATCATAGATTCCATTTTGGATTTTGCTCTCTATCATTTTTAGTTTCTCACCTACTGCTTTTTTGTTCTCAAATATATTTCCAAATACTTCTTTATTCCAGATTCTAAGGTTATCTTTCACTATCTTTAGCTTCTGAGCCAATTTAAAGGAAGAACTTCCCTGAATAGGTTGCTGCCACCACCTTCTGACCTGCTCCCTGAGCTCCGGATGTTTTGTCCACATTGATTGAAACCTAAAAGGTTTTTTAAAGGGGGTGCCTTGTATAACCTCAAGCAAAATAGGACTGTGGTCTGAAGCACTTTTGGGAAGGGCCTGCAACAGAGAATCTCCAAAAGTTGTAATGGCTTCCTTTGATAGGAAGAATCTGTCCAACCTCTCCTGGATCAGTTGGCTCCCTATCCTACGATTACTCCAAGTGAATTTGGCCCCTTTTAGCCTGACGTCCATCAACTCATTCACATTTATAAACTCATTAAATTCTTCCATGCTTCTGGATGGTAAACCTGATCCTCCATTTTTATCAGACGGATATAGGGGGGTGTTGAAGTCGCCTGCAATCACCCAAGGAATGTTATTGAAAGCTTGATTCAAATGACTTAGGTACTCCCACAACTCTGATCACCCCTGAATAGAGGTCGAGGCATACACATTTGACATGATCCAGGATTTATTGTTGTGAGCTTAGTTATTAAATTCATCGAATTTTTTAGATGAAATTCGTTGAATTTAAAATCTTCACGAATAAATTCGGTGAAAAAACTTTAAATTCGGGAAAAAATGAGTAGAAATGCATGAGCACGAACAAACCTTAAATTCGGCATTGGAAAAAAGTGAATGAAAATGTAAACCCTAAAAAATTGAGTAAAATGTATGCAGAAGAGAAGAACTCCCCCAAGATTTTTTTTGGTCCTCAAAAATACAGTCGTGCAGAAGTGTGGTTTTGGTTTTTACGAACCGTTTATTACATGCAAACCTAATACAAAAATTCAATGGATTTTCTCCCTAAAAAAAAAATCCTAAATTTTACATTAGTTTTGGGCTAATAATCATAAGTTTTGTAAATGCTTTGTTCTATCGCGGGTAAATAAATTTGATCTATAATATTCTTATTTTCTGTCTGCAAGTGAATAGCAAATTTTGTGGATAGGAGGGAAGAAGAAATATGATATTAGTGCAGTCCCATTGCAGACCTCTCTGCGATAAGAAACAATCCCCTCCTTTTCATTATGACA
Source organism: Wollemia nobilis (assembly GCA_028583015.1). Lineage (NCBI taxonomy): Eukaryota > Viridiplantae > Streptophyta > Pinopsida > Araucariales > Araucariaceae > Wollemia > Wollemia nobilis. Next base: position 3,781,335 of record JAQPPZ010017128.1, read on the forward strand.
TTGTTGTCATCGTCTGCAGACCTCTACGCTTAGAATTGGGCCGAGTTGGCTTTCGTATTGAGTTGGCTTTCATATTGCAGATCACGCGATGGAGTTTGGGGTACAAGCGAAATATGAATTATATATAAATAATAATAATAATTTTATAAATTTAGGACCATTCAAAATTATGTAAGTTTTTACACGGTAAATTGTCTAGAGAAGATCCACTTTTATTATTTTAATTTAGTGAGTGGACGAGTCAAAAAATTTCAAAGTTTATTACTATTATTTTTATTTGAAATTATTTTACGGGTAATGGAGAAGACATTTATTGTTTCACTGAGTGGAGTACCCAAAATTTTATTATTTTTATTTTTATTTCCAAGGTTATATTTTATATTCAATCTATAAAAAATATTGTGTATATATCCAAGTTCACATATCCAAGTTTATATATACACATTTATTATATATCGAATTTTATGTCGAATTTTATTTCAAATTTTTAAACATGACGAATTTCTTTCGAACTTCAAGAATGTCGAATTCGAATACGAACTCGAACTTGATAACTAAGGTTGTTAGTATCATGGAATAGCACACTAAGAACTTTGTCATCAGCCTGGATAACACTGCCTTCAATTTTATGTGGATCCCACAAAACCATGAGTCCTCCTGATGCTCCTCTCGCTTGTTGAAAAGCCACTTCCCCTTGCTTCCAAATCCTCCTAGCTATTAATTTTGATTGTGCGACATCTGTCTTTGTTTCTTGAAGAAAAATGATTGTTGGATTCAACTATTTTCTTATTGATCTTACCACCCTTTGCTTTGGTGGGCCATTTAGGCCTCTCACATTCCATTAGAGTACCTTCATTTAGATTGCTTATTATTTTTCCCTCTTCCCCTTCCTTGGGCTAGAGGGGGTTTATCGGTTTTGCTATCGTCTTGACTGGGGATAGCTTGTTGTAAGAGTGTTCTTTGCTTCCCATTTGCAATTTCATTATTGATTCTAAGTCTGTAGTGTTCTGCGGCTGACATTCGCCCTCTTTTTTTTTCACTTCCATAATCAATAGGAGACTTAGTTGTACTTCTAGTTTGTTTTGGACTGAAATGAGGAGGCATGTACTGAAGTAATCTAGGACTGGATCTCTTTTCCTCATTATGAGGGGTTTCACCTCTATCCTCATCCTCCTCCCTGTTTTGGCTGAACTCACCTAAATCATGATCCTTATTCGTTGGACTTCTCATTGTGTAACCCATTTGCTTTGGGCTGACTTGATAGGGGATGACTTGATGCAACACGGGGCTAAAATATCCTTTCAAACCGACTGATTCTACCAAATCAAGTCTTGACTCCACTCCTTCCATATTCTGACAATAGTAGCCAAGATTTTCCTTTTTTTGTTGAGAAGAGGTTTTGGGATTTTTTGGAATAGTCGTGGATGGGCCTGAATTGGATGGGGACTCTAGGGTTTCAGGAAACAATATCTGGTGGTTCTCTTCTTCATTGGTTTCCTTTTCAACCTCTATATTGGCTAAGATTTCATATTTGTTAAAACTAGGAACCTTGGGACATACCTGAAGTTCTTGGTCTTCCTCGCATTGTTGTTTTCCTTTATCCTGAAGCTTGGATTGGGTTGCTAGATCCTGGTTACCCTGATTATTTTTTATCAGCCTATATCCTTCGAAGTTTGGTGGTCCTCACAATCCTTGGTTTCTAGGGACCCCTCTCCCATTTGCCTTTCCATATTGAGCTTTGTTCGTGGCTTCTCTATTGGCTGCTAGGGCCAAGCATTGATTTCGAAGATGACCTTGAGTTCTGCACTCACTACAGAATGTCGACTTGTTCTTATATTCCATCGGTTGCCTCCTCAGGTATTCACCATACCCCAGTTCCATAAAGGAAGGAAGTTCAGAGTCTAGGTTTGTATTCACACAGATCCTGGCATGCGTCATTCTGGTCCTTGCCCTGGTCGGATGATCTATGGCCACTAACTCCCCTATTGCTCTAGCTATTCCTTGGAGCCAATATTCATTAAAGAACTATGTTGGAAGATTTGGTATATGAACCTAGATGGGCGCCATGTTAATGTTTTGCTTCTCAGGGTCGAAGTCCTCCACCCATTACCTAAGAAAGAGGTTGCGTTTTCCTAAAAACCAGGGTCCTCCCGTAAGTATGTGATTCACATCCACTTTGTTGTTGAGTCTTATCATGAAAAACCCCCTAGATAGGGCCACAATATCTAAGCTTCCTACAGTTTTCCATTTGGCCAATGCCCAAGATCGTATTGTCTCAATGTCTGGCCTCCCACCCAGGAACTTGCCCACTAAGGAAGATGATTCCAAATCCAGGAAGCCTTCCATGACCTCTACAGGAGCTATTATCCTGTTGTTGTCTGGTATTAGAGGTGGTAGCAATTCAAATGGCTCCCTCCTTTTCCCTCTTAGTGTTTCCAAAAAGGACGGTCCCTTTCTAGAATCCCCTACCCCCAATTGGGTCCCTTTATCAGGGTATTTGTCAAGAGGGTCGGTCCCTCTGAATTTTTCAAATTGCTCAGATAGGGAATCCTGTCCCTTTCCTGCTATAGCAGTCTTACCCGCATCTAGATCCTCACCTACTGCCTGTTTGGGGTTCCTGCCAACCACCTCCGTACCTCCTCTGCTTCCTCCATTGATGTTTCGCTCCTCTGATATGCTTCTCCACTCCATTCTACCACATTTTAGATGGATGGATGACATTCTCATCAATCCATTAGGTTTTAATATTAGATTCACATATAAAGCTTCAAATTCTATAGAGTTGATACTAACAAAATCTATATCTCAGTTGAACTATTGATGTAGGCTCTAAATCCTAGTTTCCCAAATTGATTCAAGACATCATTATTGTTCACACATCCTTTGATATGTAAAGAAAAATTAAGTAAGATAAAACAACTTCTTTTTTTGAGAAATACTTCTTATATACATCCACCATGGGGATTGAACCCGGGTCACATCACCGATAATGCAAGTGGCATCCTTTCCGATAGACCACATCATATGGATAAGATAAAACAACTTTTGAATGCCAAAGAATAAAAATCTACTCTAATTCTGCATCATCTTGGGGAATTGTTCATTACTCATTCTTCGATGTTTCTTCAACTATAACAAATGTTTATGGATTAACAATTTTTTTTAATATAATTTGCATTTGATTGGCCAAAGCAAGTGATAAATGAAAACAAATTAGTTCTAGATACATCATTTCACATGATATTCATAGTTTGAACATTTTATTAAATGACATATGTTAGCTTTTGAAGCTTAATACTTGAGATAAAAATCACCAAAAGATCAATAATAAAGTTGCAATATGATATATATGATAATGACAATATTCTAGAAGTATAAAACTCAGAAATAACTTCAACAATCACTCATAAACTTGCCATTAACAAATGCTCACGAAAATGGTACAATAGCTCTGAAAGTATCAAGTAAGTGTCAAGTCATGTCCTGTCATGTCATGTCACTTTACATATACACATACACTACATATATAATGTAATGTGACTCTTCATATGGAGCACTCTTGACATTCACTCTACTAGAGACTCTTCCACTTCATATTCTATGGACACATTTGCACATGGACAACTATGCACATTTACAATACCAAAATACTTTTCACACTTTAATAATACTTGTGCACTTATTACATTGGATAAAGTAAATCATAACTTCTAATCTAGAACACTCTTCCTATTCTAAGGATGTACCCAAGGTGGTACACTAGCATGTACCAAATAATGTAATATATTCCAACAAATAGATGAATTTATTATAAAGTTTCTATGACCCACTCATTATTGTATTAAACAAAATAAATCCAAAATTTGAGCTAAAGGACAAGTGTTATTAATTTTGATAAAAAGTGATATGATTGGTTTCTGGGGCACATGCTTAACTTGTCGATGACTCCTTCCAAGGATAAAATAAGATATACTTAAATTAACTTGAGTCTCGAAATGTCAGAGTCTAATGCAATTTTATCTTAAGCACCATACTCACCTTCTTTTTCTTGATTATCAAGACAAATTCAAACATTTTTATTTGCTAAATGGATCTACATCTATGATGTCACATAAATATGTTTTGAAGATTTGAAAAAATGTTGTTCCTAGATGCAAAGGTCACCTCAAAAGAGGTGGGGCTAAAATATTTGACTTCAAGATTGGACTGGGTATACCTAGGGTTCATCTATGAATATCACTAGGGATTTTGTAGGCTTTTATATCCAAGCTAATTTTTTTTCTAACTTCTATTAATGAATGAAAACTTCTAAATATACAAAATAATTAAATTATTCTAAGAAAGTAAAGAACAACTAAAGAAAATCTTTTGATTTGTCTTTTTAAAGAATAAATAAATTTTATAAACAAAGTGCAAGACAATGTATAATAACATAGATTCTTTTTGCTTTTCATTTTCAATGTTCAAGAAATCTTAGAGAAGCAAGATACAAAGAAAATAGTGTTTTTTATTTTGCTTTTAAAGGTCCAGGATAAAATTAGACTAAAGGATTGCTCTTTCAATTTCTTGGAAACTAACATGCAACAAGAGAAATATCTTTTATATTTATATTTTTATAAAATAAAGAACTCAATGCAGGATACACATTCTTTACTTTTGCTTTTTAAAAGACTAAAATACAAGAAATAAATATGCTTTGACTTTTATGTTTTAGGGATTTAAAGATTAAATGCAAGAAATCGTAGATTCAAATGATTTCCTTTCTTCTTTTGAAAATTGAAAATCTAAGATGCAAATAAATGATTTTTCTTTTCAAAAGTTTTAAGGAAGATATGATGCAACAAAATTCAATGAAAGACAAAAACTATGAGTCTCTTCCTAATGTAAAAGACCTTTAACTTTTTGTAATGGTTGAGATCTAATATGCAATAAGACTTTGATTTCAATTCTAATATATTCTTTAAAAATATATATATTTTTAAAGTGAAATGCAAACCCTAATTGTGAAACTATACATATAGAGTTTTCTTTCTCTTTACTAAGCAAACAATACCTAATGCATAGAGAAAGAAAAAGGGGTGCATTCTTGGTTTATGTTGTTTGGCACTATTGTTAATTTAAATTTTAACTTGTATGTAAGTGACCACAACAACAAAAAGGACAGTGATGGATTTGGACTTGTCCCAATCAAGCTCCTGATTCAATCAAGATTAAAAGATAGTTAAAAATGAAATATAGTAAGTCATAACCTTAACATATACATAAATGAACTAGAGTACCTTTGATTTCCTACCCTCCTTCCAAATCTTTCCTTATCATTTGCCCATTAAAAGCATTGTTGATTGTTGGTGCTAATGACAACTATATTTAATATCTTATCGTGTTATTGACTAATGACAACAAGGACACAAACAATGATTAGATTACCTTCTATGATTTGCCAAAATTTTGTAAACCTTTCTAAAATACAGAACAAAATCTAAGTTTTGCAAGAGTTAGCAAGAATAAGACCATGTAAGAGATATGCTACAATGGGTTTTGAAAGTCTCTTATTCATTCAACCACACTCTAATGCAAGAATTAACAACATGAATTAGATTTACTGATATATCAAACAACCACCTTGTATTTGTAAGTTAAGGACTCCAAAAGGATGAACATATAATTGTTAGAAGAAATACTAATCATAATCACTTCATAGATACAAGATTTTATATCTCATAAAATGATAAACTATAAAAGAGATATTGAACAAGATGCATAATTTAAATTGTAGAATGCAAGATACAATATAAATAATATAAAATTTATGCTATAACCACAAGTGTCTAACATTGGATTAAATCTTCATCACATAAAATATCAAAGGGCAAGATATATTTTTATTATAAGATGAGATTTAAGACATAATTAAAGTTTTAAAATTGCATGATAAAACTTTGAGAACACTAGAGAAAAGGTCCTTGGTGTTTGTTGAACTTAGATAAATTCTTGCAAGCCACTTGTCAGAAGTGTGATTGTTTATCGGTGCTATTATGTTAGTGTTGTCATCGTTGTTGTTGAAAGTTCTAGGAGTAGCAATGCTATTAGCCATTGGTTAAAAACATTTGAAGTTTATAAACCAAGCCATCATCTACACCTATAATTATTCCACTAATATGATGTAAGTACCAAACTAGCAAATATATTAACATGATAAGATAAAAAAAATTGAATCTACAAAAACAAACAAAGAGTGTATGGGAAAAAGGTTGAAAAACCTTCTCAAGTGCTTTGAGTGTAGGATAACTAATGGATGCTACTCCAAAATATTAAAAATGTAGCATTTGCCTGATGGCACCTCCAAAAATATGCTCATAATGGTAACATAAGGTCTCAATTGATCAAAGTTTCAATAAAGTTTTCTTGTATGGAGAAGATGACTCAACATGAAATTTTTCAAACTCTATGTTTTCTTGCCTCTTTGATTCTTGCTTACTAGCTTCCCATTATTTGCTTGCTCCTGTGTGAGAGGGATGGATATGGAGATAATCCCAAGGTGGATTTCGATTAGTTTTAATATGAAAACAAATATGGTAGCTTGAAGTTAGGTAAGAATGTTAAGGTGTTAAAGATGTGATAGGAGAGTGGGAGTTGATTGTTGGGATAAAGGGTTGACGAGTTGCATGAGGTTGGAGCAGGTAGTTAATTGTCCACTTTCGAGAATTTTATGATTTTAAATCAATAGTATTATTGATGTTAATAATATTTTAATAACCTTAATAAAAAATGATATATAATATGATCAAATTAATTTAAGATAAAATAAACAAACTTAATGATGATATTTTATTGAGATTTGAGAATTTTAATAAGTTTTAAAATTATTCAGATGTTGACGTATAATTAGACGATATACAATACATACATTAGATATAGCATTAATTTTTTAATTAAATTTAATGCAATTCAATAAAAAGTTAAAGTAATTCATGATTTGCTATGTTTTTATTGGACTATACCACTAGAAGAGATATACACTAAGCAACCTTATTTAAATATTTAAATATATTAGACTATAATCCTTTAATGAATAATCAAAATATTTGTTCAAGGGGACAGCGCAACAATAGCTCGGGGTACAAGGCCACCCATATAATCAAAACATAAACCAACCCATACATTCAAAACTGAAACCAATCCCTAAAAGGGTGAATACACAACATAACTATTGGAACCAACAATTATATTCAATAAAAAATAAAAGAGGTTACAATAAAAATGGAGTTGGAAAGATCAGAGTTTCGGGTGCAAGGCCACCCATACAATCAAAACCGAATCAATTCCTAAAAGGGTGAATACACGACACAACTAAGCTTACAATAAAGATGGAGTTGGAAAGATTAGAGTTCGGGGTGCAAGGCCACCCCTTCAATCAAAACCGAATCAATTCCTAAAAGGGTGAATACACAACACAACTAAGCATAGAAAAATAAACTAGAGTAAAAAAAATCCTAAATTGTAGAACTGTAACTCTAGGCACTAAGTAGACTTATTGCTCTGTCATTTTGCATCTGTCCAATGCCGTAAAGCTATTGGAACTTTTAAGTTAAAAAGGTGAAACTATTTTTCGAGTAGATTCTTTCCACTTTCTTTCCCTTCTTTCCCTGTCGAGGACTAAGAGAACGTTGAAACCAAACAAAAAGGAAGGGAAGGAACTTTAGATTTTGCTTCCTCCGTAGGAACCATCAATTCCATCGATAATGGCTCTGCATCTAATGACATATTGGCGTTCCATCGATGATGGATTTGCATCCCATGACATAGCTATTGGATGAATCAGGAACATAATTGTCTAACTGAACATTGGTCATATGGAGTTGCTCCAACTGAACACTAGTCATATGAAGTCGCTTTTTGGAGCGACATCTTCATCTGTAGATCCCCTTATATGGTTGTAGGAGCGTTAGCCAGGAAGAATGTACTTGGGGGAAATGTGCTAGAGGATTGACCAGTTGGGCAGATTATGAAGCAACTACTATTGAATCCCTTGGGGTATAAATCTATTGAGACTAAAGAGCTCATTGTTGACAGTTTCAACTGGAGGACCAACTTTTTCTTTTTCATACCTTTTTACCGGCAGTGAGACATGTGCCAACTTGGACTGTGTACCTTTAGAAGCAACCAAATGTGCATTTTATGCCCTCCCACAGTCGTCCAACCACTCCTCCTGAGTTTGAGGAGTGAGTGCACTCAGTGTGGTGGGACTCTACTTGTCTCTCTACTTGTCCCTGTTATGCAACATCAAAGGATAATATTTGATCTTGTGTGTTGAGGACTAACACCAAAAACATGTGTCTGGTAAATTAATGTAGAGGACTCACTGGTAAATTAATGTAGAAGACTCGCTGGGATAGCACAGTGTCACCAATTTGTATGTCAATAGGCTCCATGAGATCACGAGAAATATCAATCTCGATACAAACACCAATCTCGATACAAACACGTGTCTCGATACAAACATGATTTTGAGGGCGTGCATGGAAAAATTTGTTCGTCCCCACCAAAATGACACACCCTAAAAGGGTTGCTATGTGACTGAGAAAGGGCCACAAAGGTAGAAGGAGAACTGGGAATTGCACCCACACAGGGAATTTATAAGATCTTTCCTTAGAAACAAAAATGTCATGGGTCCAAGAAGAAAAAAACAAGTAGAGAGCAAAAAAAATCCCTTTGTAAGGTTTTGAACCATCATTAGATGCGACTGAGAAAGGGCCACAAAGGTAGAAGGAGAACTGGGATTTCCACCCACACAGGGAATTTATAAGATCTTTCCTCAGAAACAAAAATGTCACGGGTCCAAGGAGAAAAAAAACAAGCAAGAGAGCCAAAAAAAACCCTTTGTAAGGTTTTGAACCATCATTAGATACGACTGAGAAAGGGCCACAAAGGTAGAAGGAGAACTGGGAATTCCACCCACATAGAGAATTTATAAGATCTTTCCTTAGAAACAAAAATGTCACGGGTCCAAGGAGAAAAAAAACAAGCAAAGAGCAAAAAAAAAATCCTTTGTAAGGTTCATTAGATTGAGGAGTCCAAGTTACATTAATCCAGGCCCTAAGGGAAGACTTATTAATGCGTCCAACGAAATACTTGACAAAAGTGAGAGGTTGTAAACCATTCTTAGCACAAACCTGCACAATCAGTTGAGAGGAGCGAGATGAGCGATTATCACATGTATTCTCTTTTGCCACGCCAATGCTGAGTATTAGTGCACTAAGGTTAAGAACCATAATGATACTCAAAACCTTAGCCTAAAATTTATTATTAATAAATAATATAGTTCGAACTAAAGTTATATAACGCAATGAACGTCATTGGGCGGTGTGAAATTAGTAGGAGAGATGGAGACTATGAATAATGTAGATTAATTTTGATCGACGACAACATACATACAAGGAATCGGACAGCAAAGAGAAATTTCATTATGATTACGATGGGTACCTACTCATCACGCCTGGACGGGTCATGGGCCAGATCCATGTTTTTCATACTGTTGAGCCAGACGTAGGATCTCTAGAATTCGTGGCAAAGTATATCCGAATAACTTGTCCAAGGTAGTCCAGAAAAAGTAAACAAGAAATCTTGTTTACGAAGAAATTGTGCCGTCTATAAAGGAGATGGGATGCCCCATGAAAGAAATATTCTGTATTAATTTATAGTTGCACATGGTTTAAAGTGTATCACTTTTTAGATTGAAATGGATTCCATATTTGGTTTTACATTGTTTAAATTTTTTATTATAAGATTAAAATAAATTTATTTTAATAATATTATAATAATTCTTTAATAAAAAAATAATATTATAATAATTTAGGTCGTTGAATAAAATTAAATCTATGGAGATTTTGTTTAAACAGATGGTCGAGCATATTTGTCCATATTTTTATTTAAAGGTTAAATAGAAATTTAAAATATAATTATAAATATTAATTATTTTTTTATTTTTTATTGGCTTGATAAGAGAGTTGGTTACATTGAGAGATGTATGACGTGCAAGCAAGGGACAGGCGACTCAGTTAACAAAATTTCTATTTAAGTAGGCAGGTATTCCATGGACTTAGGCCGCGTTGTACTTGGTGGTTTTAAAACACTCGGAGATTGAGGAACCTGGCCCGAAACTTGCGGAACCACGTGATACGGCTCCTGTGCTTCTATAATTTCGTATAATTCAACAAATAAATTTATAAGGTGCGTGATCGGGGGTTCGAGACCTGCGAAGGGAGGGAAAGAGCGGGCATGGGAAACCACGAATAAGGATGTTGGGATGGAAAGACAAATTGGCTGACAAGCTCTCCACATTTCTCTCTGATTCATCAAAGTATTCGCCGATCCCTCTCGATCTCGATCCCTGCGCGGTGCCTTCAGAGCCGCAGGTGCAAACCTTCTCTCAGTTACATTTAAGTTAAATCACCTGTAGTTTGTCAACAAGAAATGCGATTTATCTTCAAAAAATAATGCGAAGGATGCAGAGACTAGTGACCAGATTTATCCCGCATCTATGCCATTTTGGTTTATTTCGTGCATTTGTCTCAATTTAGCTCAATTTGACGTTCTTCAGTTTAATTTAGTGTAATGCATTTAATCGCAATGTCGATTTTCTGGTGTTCAAAATAACTGCTGGTAGCAGAATCGAAAGTTTGAGCCATGTTATATTTCCTGTAATGAGCGTTGATTGATTGGTTGGTAGGTTGCTTGAGTGAATGAATGTATGCTTATTTGCTAGGTCATTTAGGGCCATTCAAAGCCCTGCTTTATCGGACCGGGAACTGAAAACATTTAAACAAAGTGTTCTGCCATAAATTTGCCCGCTAAACAATGGTGTTCGGACGTTTGGATTTGCTACGTAAGTCAAATTTACTATGAGGGGCATTTAGGTATTCAATATGCTTCATCTTCATCCTCCTCTACACTAAAAACCAGTTAGTTTTGAATGTATGTTTCGGAGATTTCAAATTTTGAGTTTCAACTTTAAGTTATGTTTATTCTAAACGCATATCAGTCAATTATTTGATATTTGTTTTAGATTTAGCTGCAAGTTTGAGTTATAAGATTAAAAAAGGACTGAAATATCATCGGTATTAAAAAAGGATTGATTTGCTCTGCAGCCAAACAGATCATCGCTATTAAATTGACTGGAAAGAGCAAATTTAATAGCGATTATCTGTTTGGCTGCAGAGCAAGTATTTTCTTATCATTGGCCTTTTGAATTTGTGATTCTTCTAGTTCTATTGCTATGCTTCTGCAACATTGTTTTTTTTTGGCAATGTAGTTGTGGTTTTAGGGGTCCTCGTATGGAAATATCGAGGACAAGCTGAGCTCTAGAGATAGTAGAGGTCCTTGTACAACGGCCAGGGAACGTCCTCGTGATGTTGTCAGGCTGTGTTTGGGATTTCATGTATAAGTGAACTGACTCCATCTAGTATCAGTTGACCTCTGTTTGGAATAAATCAAACACTTCTAACTGGATAATTCAACTTGCTTTAACAACTGTTATTGATTGATCCGCCTGGACCTGCGCTGAATAAAAAGACTCAAGGCCAATGTCTAGGCTGTCTAGGCACATGCACAAACACATGAAGAAAACAACACCAAACCTAGACAGGTAGACACAATACTATATTTTTGCCTTAGAGGAGAACAACACCAAACTTAGACAGGTAGATAGATGTCCCTTAATGTTTGTCACTTAGAGGCATCACTAGCTTGGAACATGAACCAGATCCATTTCCATTACCTATCTAAATCAAAGATCTCCATTATCTATTTGATTCAAATAGCAATATATACTGAAGTAATAAGTCATACAATTCATGCACTCTTTCTTCATAGGATTTGTCATAATTCATTTCACTCAATTGTCAATTTGACTTGTCATGAGTTCAATAAGAATTCAATGGTCGTCATAAAGTTCATTATGGGACTCACTTCAAAAATAGGGTTACATCCTTTTATCAAGGTCACACTCCATATGTGGAGTACACCCATATGGTCTTACTATAAGAGTGGGTTACAACTTACACCTGATATAGTATGGTCTTATTGCCCTCATGGGTTACACTAGAGAATCCTACTCCAACAGTGGGTTATTCATAGTTGGTTAAACTGTCTGCATAAGTCAATAACAGCAGTTTTGTTTCTTTACAATAGCCAAAGTTAGCAATTATAGCATAAATCAATGCTGGCCGAAATCAAATTTATTGGTTCAAGAGGTCAAATGCTGCAGCAGCTCCAAATTGGTGATCAAACCCACATTTCTGCCTTGTACCTCAATTTTTTTTTTTGAGTAATACTTCTTATACACATATACACATCCACCATGGGGATTGAACCCGGGTCACATCACCGATAATTCAAGTCTCGCCTGTAGACCACACTCACAGGGATTTGTACCTCAATTTTTCTGCACTAATGTTGGAATTCCAATGATCCAAAATGGTGCATTAAATGCACCTTCAATACTGATAAATGGATGTAAGGACATGATGATATGATGTTGATCAGCCTAGTAAAGCAGGGTCAATTGATTCAATAATTAAAAATTCAGAATTTTCTATACAGGTTAGGAGAGGAAACTGGAATTGAATTCAGTCTGACTTGAATTTTGAGTACATGTATCCATCTATTAGGGTGATGTCACACATGATAAATTAGAGCTAAAAATAAGTGAACAATATCATGAATGATGTCACAATGTCCTATGTATCCCACGATAGATTTTGGCTTTCATTTTCTATTTCACTGAGCCTTATATATATAGTAATTTTTTTTTTTTGATTTTCGTTTTGATTGAGTGATGGTCTGCGTCATCCCATAACAAGTCTTGCATAGAAACAACTTATTTTGAAATTCAGTGACTAATGGCCAATAAATTCAGCTAAATGGCTCATACCTTAAAATTGTGACTATCTCCATTACTTAAAATTGGCCCAACAAGGGGCCTGAAGGGTCCAAGAATGGCCCTAAGTGTTCAACCAATGGCCTTGGAGGTGCCATTGAAAGTCAACATTATGGAATAAGGTTGAAAGTTAATGCTCATATGGGTACGGTAAACCCTTATGCTGGGAATGAATTCCCGGGACTGTGGCAACACAGCAGGGATGATGAGCCCTTCCTTTGATTGATCCAAATAAGGTTGAAGGGAACCAGTGCTAGTGTATGGGTTGGGGTGATTCCTCCTACACTATGTTGTGACAGGGATTGCTAAGTAGGTTTTTCACTAGGTTCTTACCAATGGAGACCCAGCTGTAGATGGTTTGGATATTAGGAAGCCCCGTAGCCTCTTACTTCAACACAAGGAAAGTTTTACTTTTGGAGCGTGGTGTGGAAATTTATGGAACCACAACAAGAATCAAATATAGAACTTCAGGACTTAAGGGACTAGCCATGGTGAGCACGGAACAATTAGGGTGATTTCCTAAGGGTCAAGGTAGACCCCTTTTTTGAAGAATGTTAGAAGGACCACGTTTTGTTGAAGATCAGATGAGTTTATTTTGGGTCTTGTTCCTGGAAGATAAATTTTAGCAATAGATGTGTTGAGGATGTTTGTAGAGCTACCCTGCAAAGAAGCAGGTGTGGCGAGGAAGGGGAAATTAGTTGTATTGCTTTCTGCAGAATCTCTAATTCAGAGCACTCTAATCAGTTCAATCATTGCATGTCACTGCTAGGGTGTTAGGTAATATCCCTCATACATTTTCAGAATATGTGAATTGTTCGAAGCTTATGATACTGAGAATATTATTATGATCTTCGTAATATGTTATGTCTCGTAGCCTAATTTCAAGCATTACACATACAAGTTCTGGGCATGATATACGTATATCTAATGACAATGCAGATCTTTTGATATTTTTAATTATTGTAAACAAAGAACAAGAGTGGGTTGGAATCAGCTGCTGTAAGCTGTCAGCATATTTTAGTTAACTGAAAGATTTGAGCTCTAATATGGCTCCTATAAGCACAATTTGATTCATTCATTGAATTAATGAATAAGTGCTCATTTTCGAGGTCTTTAATGTCCATTCAAACTTCAAACCCTTGGTTTATCCGACTGGAAAATGTAAAAATTATAGATCTTCAACATATCAGCATAGTGGTATAGAACTTCATTTTGAACTTCCTGACCACATGGATGCATTCTGAAGTCACTCGTAGTCAATTCATTTAGATTTGTTGAATTCATGAAAACATTTTAAAAACTATTAATGTTCTCTATCCTCCGTTTATTTTTGGTTAGTGAAATGACAGACAAGTTAACTTTTGAATTTGAGGATCTAATTTCCTTGTGACAGTTGTGCATATTGGTTCATATTTTTCCAACCTTGTTGTGGTTCTAGGTCTGAGTTAGGATGGAGCTGTCTATATGACAAGAGGATCTCTACGTATGATTGAGGTCCTTGTAAAATAGGCATGGAACAGCCTGCTGATATTGCAAGGTCAATTTTAGCATTGTATGTTGAAATGATCTGATTTTATTGGGTGAAATCTAGCTGGGACAAATCAACCATTTTTCTCAGTCAAATGTGCTTCATGGGCAACAGAGAAGGAAATCTTTGAGATGAATGAATCCATTTTGTTTTTTCATTCTCTGTGGCCAATGGACTTTTGAGTGCTAACAATATTTTATGACTGAGGATTTTAGTATTCAAAGTACATATTGTAGTATTTTGCAACTGATATTTTAGTTTTTAGATCAACTTTCTTCAACATAAAATATGTAAAATATCAGAGCAAGATTTTTGTTAAAAGATTGAAGAGCCAAATGTGCAATATGGCAAGCTGCTATTTTGTTTTGTTTGCACAGTTCTGATAGTGCAAAACATGCAAATATTGCAAGCTCTAAATTTCCTTTGTGCAGTTGTTTCTGTTTTACCTATTGTAGCCCAAACATGCAAATGTTACAAGTTGTTAAATTTCTTACCATTTACAGTCTCGTAACTTCTGTGTTGTCAAATGTAAAAAATACTGAAAGCATCTAAAACTGAAATGTCTAGTTGTGTGCTAATATTGTATGCTGAAAGCAATCGTGGCCAGGATTGAAATGGGGAAAATCTGTAATGATGCCTCTTTTGTGAGAGTTTTTAATTAACCAACAGATATAGATTGCATAAGAAGGAGGGTTGTTCAGTTTTGTGATTGGTGCTTTTGTTTTATTTTTGATTCAGATTTATTTATTATTATTTTTTTTGAGTAGTACTTCTTATACACATCCACCATGGGGATTGAACCCGGGTCACATCACCGATAATGCAAGTGGCGTCCTTGCCGGTAGACCACACTCACGGGGATGATTCAGATTTATTTTAATAAGATCACACACACGCTCTGGACAAGCCAAGGCTGTGTTTTATTCTTTTCTATATCTGTCTGATGTTTTAGGTCACACCCATGCAGGCCCAACTCTTGGGTATATTAGACCCCCTCGTGTGAGAAAGGAATAGTTTTTGCTTTACCTTATATATGTTAGTTCAGTCGTGCACCTCTTTGGATTTCGACCCTTTGGCCAAGCTCATGATAATTTGAGCCTTGTCAATTTGTCTAAATAGCTGTGCAGGGGTTTGCCATATGATATATCCATTAACTTTGGCTATATACATTATAAAAGTTGCATTATAAATCAATGTCCTTACATTGATGCAGGTATTGTTTTCCTTGTCTAATTTGCTTATTGTTTTTTTTTTTAAATTTGAAAAAACTTGTATTAACACAAAGATCAATTACAAAAAGGGAAGAGACTCTTCCCATCCGAACTCAGAGAGAACACAATCTTACAATAGAAGAAGCAGCTTGTCACGAAATCGCGACACAAATCTTCTCCTTAGGCCGCGAACAAGCAACATGTCGCGAAATCGCGACACCTTTCCCCTTTGGCCGCGAAAAAGCAACATGTCGCGAAATCGCGACACCTTTTCTCCTTTGGGCGCGAAAGTGCAACATGTCGCGAAATCGCGACACCTTTTCTCCTTTGGGCGCGAAAGTGCAACATGTCGCGAAATCGCGACACCTTTTCTCCTTTGGCCGCGAAAATGCAACATGTCGCGAAATCGCGACACCTTTTCTCCTTTGGCCGCGAAAAGGCAACATGTCGCGATATCGCGACACCTTTTCTCCTTTGGCCGCGAAAAGGCAACATGTCGCGAAATCGCGACACCTTTTCTCTCTTGGCCGCGAAAAAGCAACATGTCGCGAAATCGCGACACCTTTTCTCCTTTGGCCGCGAAAAAGCAACATGTCGCGAAATCGCGACACCTTTTCTCCCTTGGCCGCGAAAATGCAACATGTCGCGAAATCGCGACACCTTAGCTCCCTTGGCCGCGAAAATGCACCATGTCGCGAAATCGCGACAACTTTCCTCCAGCGGCCGCGACGGCGCACCATGTCGCGAAATCGCGACAACTTTCCTCCCGCGGCCGCGACGGCGCACCATGTCGCGAAATCGCGACAACTTTCCTCCAGCGGCCGCGACGGCGCACCATGTCGCGAAATCGCGACAACTTTCCTCCAGCGGCCGCGACGGCGCACCATGTCGCGAAATCGCGACAACTTTCCTCCAGCGGCCGCGACGGCGCGACATGTCGCGATATCGCGACAACTTTCCTCCAGCGACCGCGATGGCGCGACATGTCGCGATATCGCGACAACTTTCCTCCCTTTGCTTTTTCTTTGATCATTGGTTCAAGGACCTTTCAAGACCCTGCCTAATCACCTCATCCTCAATAGCCATGTCACTGTGAAGCTGGACCCCTGCCTCCTTCTCAACACCCATCTTAGCCAGGAAGTCAGCCGCTTTGTTTAAATCTCGACTCACATAAACTGGAATCACATCATCTAATTCCTTCCATAATTCCTTAATTTGAGTGACAAGAATCCTCAACCTCCATGCTTTCAAAGCAAAGTTCCTCATGCAATCAAGAGCTCCAACCATTATTTGAGAATCTGATTCAAGAATGATCCTCCTGTGGCCCTGTTTCACTGCCCAAATAGAAGCGGATTTGATAGCTACGGTTTTTGCTTCATTGTTTGTGGATCTTCCCAAGCCTTGCAATTCCCAATAGAGCACTGATCCATCATGAGTCCGGCAAACCACTCCAATTCCGGCACTACCCGGATTGCCCTTTGCAGCTCCATCAGTATTAATTTTAATCCAGCCTTCTGGTGGTGGTTTCCAACTAGCTCTGTCCTGTCCCTCTTGCTCTTCAACTCCCTCTTCCATTGGCCCAAATAACAACCTGAGTTTCCTCTATAGCATAGAGAGCTACAGTTTCTGTGACTTTGCTCCAGATGACCTGCCAAACTCCATCTAACGAGGAAAAAATTTCTCTAAAAATTCTAGCATTTCTCTCCAACCACACTTGCCACCAAATGAAGTTTAATCCAAGCTCCTAACCAATTCGAAGAGCTTTAGATTTAAATCTACCACTCTTCCATCTTTTCCAGATATTAGTCCGATTCAAGTCACCATTAACTTGAATTTTATAGCAAGAAAGCCATCGCTTCCAAATCTGCCGCGTGAAAGGGCACTCAAACATCAGGTGATCAGCTGTTTCCTCGTTCTTGTAGCATAATACACATTGAGATGGACCGATGATTCCTCTACATCTGAGATTTTCAAAAGAGAGAATTCCGTTGTGCATAAACTGCCAGGCAAAAAAGTTTACTTTCGGCCAGCCCTTGGAGTGCCAAATCTTTCTCCAATCCTCAACCGGGAATGAATGGGGGGGAGGCTCAGGGAGTATCTTCTCATATCCGTCCTTCACTGTATAGACACCAAGGCTCCCATAGCCCCAAGCTAATTCATCCTCGTCGTCTCTACCAGTGAGAAATCTTTCTGACAAGATTTTAGTCATGATGGGTGCCAACTCCGGAGGGATTGAAATTGGCCACTCCTCCAACTTCTTAAACTGCTTAAACTTATACTCCCCCAGCTGACTAGTGATGAAATAACTTTCAATGTGGACCCATCCCTTGGTTTCAATGGCTGATAAACCCTAATTTGCTTATTGTTAGTCTCTAAAAGAATGCTAAATAACTGGCTGGATGTACATTTGTAATCTAGAAATGGCATTTCTTAGTCACTAGTTGTGTTCCATGAGGTTAGAGACAAATTTACAAGAACATATGTGGACACTATTTCTTTGGAGGATTCAGAATCTTGACTAGCCTTGATAAATTGTTATGGACATTTATTTAGGCTATATCACACTTATTGTAATTCCTGTGGATGGCTCTCAACATGTTCTGTCACAGCTTTGAGTTGAAGCATTACACAAACACGTTCATTTTGAAACCTGGAGATTTTTTTTTTCTTGTTATTTTGGGTGTCTGGGTATAGGTTTTAAAATATCAGGAACTTTACAATTCTTGTGAATTAGACAACTCATGGTTATACTCCTAAGAATTGCTTTTTGTTTTTTTTTGTTTTCTCTGCAACGATGGGGAAGACTTGGAATGTCAGTACATTCTGAAGCAAATTTGTAAATCCCAACTGTCGTTTCCATCAATCAGTTAAATGTCTTCTCTATAACTAAAGATCTCATTGTCTAGACCCATTCAGATAGAAATGACACTGTAGCAGCTATGCTTGGGTCTATTGTAATGTTATAGTGCTTGATTCTCCTTATGGGAAATTAACATGGCCCATATATCTGGTCTTCCTTTGCTGGAAATTCTATCCAAGGAACACCACTGAGTTGTGGAGATTCTAGTTACTAGGATTGTACAGGCACTTGCCACTACAGCATGGCGTATTCAAAATATTCAATATATCATTATATTTAGGGCACTGTATCCAAAGGGCAGCTGCATGTTGTCAGTTACCACCAAGAATGATCCTTGGACATGTAGTGGGCATGCTTGTCATTGAAATTGTCATGTTCTAGAACAGTTACCTTACTACTTGTACTGAAGTGTGTGCAGTGGACTGCAACTTTGTGCATATAACTAGTTTTTACACTGTGAAGTTGCTGATCTGTGCATTCAAACAGCTTTTATAAATTATGATTTAATCATTCTGAATAAGAATCCTAACAGATATATCTAATGCCAAAAATTTGGCAATTTCAGGGTTCAAGTGCAATTGTTGCAGAAGGTAATTTTTACGGGCCAGATACATCATCTCTGTCTGCTTTTCTTTTTTCCTTGCTTCCTGCAGCTGATACTGGTTCAAATGAAAACAATAGAAGTCAGAATGTTGAAAATGAAGCTTCCTCTTCCTCAGATTTGGAAATTTCTACTGGAGAGAAAAGACAAAATGAAAATTCGGTCAAGAAGGATGAATTCTTGGAATGCAAAACTCATTGTAGAAGAGAAGAAGAGCCTGGGGTTTATGAGGACGATAATGAGTGGGAGTTTGTGACCGAGACTGGCTCAAAAATTTCCGATACATCAGACCAATACTGCCTTTCTCAGAAGCCAGTTCCATCTCTACCTGACCTTTCAGATGACTCTTCCTTTTTGTCAGATGATCTCAGAGAATTCGTTAATGCATCCCTTCCAACTGTGGTCAAGGGTTGTCAGTGGGTTTTATTGTACAGGTAAATTACTGCTACTGGAGGAATTGTTTTTAAATTACTTATATGGGATTGAAATGGGCCCCACTCATATTACATTGACCACTTAGTGGTATTACAACTTGGCTATTATGCATGTATCACTTGACAATAATCGAACCTGTGTCTTCTCCTTGAAAGCCAAGGAATTTAACTGGTTGAGCTAATGCCATTTGATTACTGAATGAATTGTTAAAGAACTATAAAGATTGTCGTTTCTTATTCTTTAAGATTTATGGTTTTTTGTCGGACATATTAATGTTTCTCCTTGCCAATGAAGGACAGCACGCAGAAGCATGGGATATCACTCTTGACTCTTATTCGTAAGAGTGCTGATCTTCCTGGGCCATGTTTACTGGTAAGATTTATTAGCCTGACATGCAATAAATAGGTGCTAGCTGTATATTTATGTGAGTCAGGAAATGCTTTTAAATGACTTTTTAAGTTTTTTTTTTTTTTAAGATATATGTAGCTCCTATAAGGGGCCACCACTCCCATAAGAAAAATACAAAACATTACATCTGCTATTATGTCAAATAGACCATATCCAAGTATAATTTCCATGAACCATTTCTGGCTCGTCAATTTTCTATAGCCTCCTTGTCTTCCTATTTCTGGAGCAACTATTTTTCCTCTATAAGTTAAAGTTAAGTAGCTTTTTGGTTCATGAGTATTATGCATATCAGACCACCTTGTACTCCCTTGGATCCACTATGCATTTGAGGAGGCACTGATGTTGTGCTCTCCACCTATGGGGTGTACATACCCTATACCCCTTTAGATTCGAAACTTGAAATTCCTATCTGGAGTACCCAAGCCTTCACTGTAGAGAATCTTTGTTGTCCAATTATCTTTTAGTATTTGAATTACATCAATTTTAAGATTGACAAATTTGTGTCACTCTGTTGACTTTTACAAGATACTGCATCCATCCATAATTTCCTTCTTTACAATTTCCACTACCTATTGTTATTTCCTGTATTAAAATACATTTAGGATGAAGATAGCCTATTGATTCCTTAATAACTACTTTTTTGTGGGCTATATGTATAAATTAAATATTCCAAGATATCATCTTCATCATCGTTTTTTCTTATATATGTATTTAACTGCCCTACTAGTTAACATTTGTAATATTTAATTCGAACTTCTTAAGTCAATCTTGCTTTGAGTTTCAATTTTTCTTTGATTCTTTTGTGGGCGTCTTCCTCTTTTCTTTTTGTTCTATGAATGTTTTCATTCTTCTCAATCTCTATTTTTTTTGGACTGTTCCCAATTTGACATATCACTCATCTTTTTGCTGCCCTGGAGATTCTAAAGTACAAGGGACAAACTCCTCACTTCTTTCTTTTTGATTGCATGCCTTTTTATTGCAAGGAGATGATTTTTATTTTTTGAATAGGATGGACATGATTTACCTGACTCATAGTCACCCTCTTCCGCATTGTTCTTTTGAAAAATGACTCTAAAACCTCCTTTTCAGCTTTAGACCCTTCTAAATTTGATCTCTTCCGTTGCAATATTTTATCTGTTGTGACTTTCTTGGTTCCTTGTAAAATTTGCTCCGAATGAATTGTGTTGGCCTTTGCCATCTGACGAGGAAAAATGTCTTTCTTTGCTACATTTTTGGGAGAGGAAAATCCTTGGTTTGAGCCATCTTTTGTTGCCATATAATCCCCTTGTTGTAATTTTGGGCTTGTTTTATGATAAGAACCTTTCAAATCTTTCCCAATTGTTCTCATTTTGAGATCTGTTGCCAAATGTTGAGTCTCATGGTATATGCAACATGGAATGCAATTTTTTAGTCCACCCGTTGGTCCTACATTCTTGATTCAGATTTGATAATGTTATATTTTAGTAAAGGTTTTGAAAGATCCATGGCAATACATATTCACGTGTACACAACTGGATGCTGCTCCATAAAAGGTTGGTGACACTACGATGAACTTCCCTAAGGTAATACCAATATTTTTTGAACACCTCCATGTTGATAAGGTCATATGGAAGTGCAAATAACCTGATCCTCATATTAATCCCTTCAAGAGTTTATGTCTCTATAGAAATTGTTCCACTTCATATTTTTAATCACAAGCCAACCCTCTCCCTAAACCATGAACCACCACCTACGAGTTCATCCTTCTGAACTTGAAAATATAATGAGCAAAACCCCTTTGGAAGAGAAGTTATAGTATAGTGTGAATTCAATCTCCATTTCTCTGAAAAGTTTGGCTGGCAACCATTGAATTTAGAGATTGACCCTCTACTTTTAAGAACCATTATATTCCGCTCGATCGTCTTATCCTCATAATCATTTCTAGTGAAGAATTTGTTGCCTCACTGGGGTTCGCCATATATTTCTTCTTCCTTTTGTCCTCCACCAACAACAGATTAAATTACTTTCCTCCATTGGGACATCCTTCCTTCTAACTAGGGATTTTTCAAATGATATTCCTTTGATGTTTGGCTTGTTGAAATGAGAGACCTCCATTATTTGTGTTCCTTCGAAGATATTTGCCACAGATTCCTTTTTCCTTTTGCCCTCTAACAACAACAAATTAAATTACTTTCCTCCACTAGGACATCCTTACTTCCAACTAGGGATTTTTTAAATGATATTCCTTTGATGCCCGGCTTGTCCAAATGAGAGACCTCCATTATTCGTGTTCCTTCAAAGATCTAGAGGACTTAAAAGTCCAAAGGTCAGGATCGCTCCTTGCTCATACTTTGCTCACTTATTGCTTACATGCACTTGCTTCTTGCTTGCACGCCTTAGGTTCTTGCTCGCATTTAGCTTGCATGCCTTTGCTTCTCGCTCGCTCTTCACTGGCACATTCCATTTAAATCACAATTTTTTACTTTGTTGAAAATATACATGCGCACAAGTATTCTTTCATATTTCAACGGATAAGCTTCAATTTGTGTTTGTGTTACCATGAGATGCTTCAATGCAATTATATTTTTGTGTTGTGTTGAGTTTTTCTATCTGCTGCAAAGTATCATAGACATATTAATTAATTGAAAGATAATTCAGTTCACAGATCAACATCTAATGCAGGTAAGATTCATAATAGTCTCCATCCGTGTAATTCTCTGCATTCTAAATTTTATCCTGTACACTTGGAAGAGTAAACTAGAGAGTCTTAGTTTGCATGTCCAGTTTAGACTGAATGAGATATCCATGCACATGTACAGTTCGCCAACTGCATTTAAGTTAGACTGATTGAGGTGTCTATGTATGCCTCGGCAGTTTTTAACTATTCAACCTTATCTTTGTAAATCTATTTATACCTTATGAATGAAGAGTGTAACCTTATCTTTGTAAATCTATTTATACCTCATTAATGAAGAGTGTCCAACATTAGTTTTGGGCTGCTATCTCTCCTTTGCATATTTGTTTGTGTCTGCTCTCTTAATTTTACCGCAGGTCAATATCAGTTTGGTATCAGAGCCTCATTGCGGTCTAATCCAAAGATCAGGCTCACTCAAGATCCATCCTTGCTGAGTACCATTTTGCTTAGCTTCGAGTCGTGCTTGGCTGTGACACCTTTGCTCTTAAGCCCTGCTTTCAACCTTCTATGGTGTCTGCTGTTTGTGCATTTGCTGCTCAATACAGAAGCAGAAAAATCTTTGCACCTCTGGCCGAGCTGCTGTTTATTTCCTGCACCCAAGCTGTGTTTATTTCCTGGACATCGTCATCCATCTTTTGCTGGTCTTCTTTGTTGTGAAAATTCTTTCCACACATTCCAGAACAGCTGTTCACCTTTCTGTTTGATATCCAGAGCCACCGGCAGTACATTTTGTGGTTAATCCTTGCTGCTCAAGGTAGATCAGATTATGTACAAGAAATTTGATTCAATTTGTTTCCTGCAAATTACTTTCCTCATGGAATCTTTGCTTTTTTGTCCCTTTGAGGATAATTATGACCATAGTTTGGACAATTTTGTAAATAATGGTACTTGTCATGCCACTTCATGTATAAGCTTTGAGATCATTACATTGATAGCTTTGCAATTATTATAAATGATCCTTGTGCTTATCACTCTTTATGATTATAAATATATCTATCATGACTAATACAAAGTAGAACTTCTCTTTTCCTATCAAATTCTCTAGCTTTCAAATGGATGTCACAACAATAGTTATTACAGCGTAATTTTTGTCTTACATTTTACCAATGTGTAAATTTTATGAAGAATAACATTGTTGAATATAGAATTTAAAGCACAGAGGACTATGTATCCAAGCATTCAGGAATGTAATTGGATTGATTAACAAGTGACCAAACTGCAAAGCCTAAAAAGCAAAATCTAAAGGAATCAAACAAAATTCACTGATTGAGGATGAGATAAGAATGAACAGCATGAAGAACACTAGGTTCTACTAGCCATTGATACATGAAAGTAAAATCGGATATATTTATGGGAAAAGAAGCAAGACCATATGTGTGAAAGATAAATATAAATTTAATGAAGATTGGGATCCTTCCGCTAGAGAAAGCAATGCTTGGGTTTTGGTTTGAGAAAGAGCAGTGTTGGAACATGTTTACCTGCATAATAAAGATTCTAAATCTGTTTGTCTGGGATCATATTTAGAATCCTCTTCAGTTTTGGTTGTTTCTAGATCCCCATGAGGACCTTGATAATATTTACTCCTTTTACAGGTAACTGGTGACATGCAAGGTGCAGTGTTTGGGGGATTGGTCAATGGACCTCTGAAACCCACGCCAAAGAAAAAATATCAAGTAAGATATGATTGTCTCTTGCAAATTGTAACATGGTGACATCCTCTTGTGGTATTTATTTTCCTGTTTTCCTGTTTTATTCCAGGTTTGCTTTATTTTGTCATGACTATGTTGTCTTTTTTTATCCGTTTGACTCTTTCTCAGGGAACAAATCAATCGTTTGTATTTACGACTGTTTATGGGGAACCGAGATTGTTTCGACCAACAGGTAGTTTAGACCTATATTATGAGTGGATCAGAGGTTGCTCTTTCTTTTGTTAAATTGTTTATTTTGAGACTGTTTTATGCCTGACAGCATACTTCTCTTGCAGAATTGTTGAATCTTTGTCTTAGGGCCCAGTAAAATGTTAATTCCTAATCAAATGGCATCATGTAAAGGCTGGAGGATGAATGAATGCATTCTCATGAATACATAGGCTTTGGGTTTGAGACAGGCTTGTTATATTGAGATCCTCATTTGCCTCATTTGCCTTCAGATTGTCACAGAGTTGAAAAATATTGTCATCTAACTTGTGTGATGCACGATGAATCACATTGACCATTACACTATCTTTCCATTTCTCCTCAATCTCTTATCCAGATATTCACACTGACATCATAGTTATACCATTTCAACTTTGTAGAGGCCACTCTGTACTTCAAATTAAAAACAAATAAATTTTAAACCAAAGAATAAAATTGCTGTTTGAAGGTACAAGACATTAATGTGTATATATATATATGTATATATATATATATTGTTCAGTATGAGGAGAAACAATGGTAGCCCTATGGCACAAAAAGACTTAATAGATGAATTTGGCATGTTGAGAAATCTTCAAAAGGGCTTTCAGATTGCCCCAAATGGAACAATGTTTTAGGAAAGTCTTAAAATGTTATAATTAACTGAATGGGCTGAGTTAGGTCCAAAATTTTTGACAGATTATTGTAAACTTTATGAACTTATTTGCAGAATAAAAAACTCAAAACATAAGCTTTGTTTAAAAGAGAAGCACACAGAATTGCATCACAGTAAGAAAGTGATGACATCATCACATCTAGGAGATATACCATGAAACTTGATACCTGATAAAGACACTTATTGAGACAACCTATTTTTTTATCATCCATTTTTGCAGGAAAATATTCTTTAAGCTCAAACTACACTACAAATAAAATCTAATTCAAGAATGTAATGAGTTATTTGAAAACAACAGACATAGAAGAATCATCAAAGAATTTAACAAGTATATTATCAGTTTATTTTTTTCATTCATGAATGTAATGCTCTTGTGGAAACAAGAGTAAACTAAAACAATGCTGATGAACATTTTTATTTTTTAATACTATTAATATTATTAGCTATCAATATACCTCAAATTCAATGTAACTAGCGCATTGTGTATGAGCACAAATTCAAATCAAATCGCTTATTCCATACAAGCTATTGCTCAAACATATTATGCCAACTACCTTGTGGAAATTAGCAGGTGAAGACCAAAGATACAAAGATAAGGCAGGATAAACAAGTGAAATATTTTAGACAAATAAGGCTGACAAGGCCAAGTCGACCAAGTTTGTTAGTGAAATGAAAGATTTTAATTACGTTCACGAGACCCAAATATGGTCTATGGGACCTCAAATATGGAAGTACAATTACTCAAATCATATCATATGATCTTTAATATCTTTGAGAAGGTTGTTCCTTCTCCTGCTGATTTGTGTTAGCAATTCCCCAACTTTTTTATTTTATTGTCTTCAAATAAATCTGCCATAAACTCGTTCCCAAGTGTTTCTTTGTATTTGTCATGGATATCTGAAAAACTCGGGCATTTATAGATGAAGTGTTCCTCTGTCTCTACTGCCCCTGTGTTGCATAGAGTACATATCCTTTCTTCCCATTGTTCTTTGGGCGTTGTCCATCTCCCTCGTTTCACATCTAAGCCTATGAGAGCTAGTCCTTATCCGAGCAATGAGTATTTTTTCCTTCCACTTGATTTCAGCGCCTATATACGCTTTTTCCTTGTGGTCATACGTTGGGTTAAAATTTGCAATATAATATTGTCTTTTCCTGCTTGCATTTTTCCACATTCCACTTCTGAACTTTTCATTCACATAATTTTTTATGTCTTTGTTGACATTTGGGCATTCATTTATGTTGATTTCCCAACGTTTCATCCATTTCTGATTTTGTTTTATCCATGTATTCTTTCGCCTATGCAACTCTTCGTCCCTAGCTACCCTAGGCCATCTATCATTTGTCATGTTTTCTGTTTTTTTCAAGTAACATAACAGCTTGGTCATAGCAATTGCTTCTAAAGGGAACATTCCAATTTTAGCTAGAATAATTTCATAAGGGGTTGTGGCCTTAATTTTGAGAAAGTTTGTGATTAGATATTTTTGAATCCTTTTTATTTGCCTCCATTTTGCATTTGTTGTGCCACTAGCCCACACCTCGCAACCATACAACAGAACCGGTGTAACAAGTAGGCCAAATAAGACCTTGGTGGTCTTCCAGTCCCACAACTCGACATTCCTACACCTGTTTTGAAGTGCATATAGTGCTCTCCAACCACTTTGAGTTCTTTTCATCCTACATGTATTCCAATTAAGTTTGTCATGAAAGTCTATGCCCAGGTATTTGTATTCTACTACTACATCAAGCGGTTCTCCTGCAAACTGAAATTTGAGTTGTTGCTTCTTCTTTTTTGTTGAAAAAATCATAATTTTTGTTTTGCTCGTGTTCACCTGCATCCCAACTTCTTTACAAAAGAGTTCTAGAGCTTGAAGGTGATCTTTTAGATCTTTGGCTGTTTTGGCCACAAGAATTACATCATCTACATACATGAGGAGTTTTACCACATATTTGGCTAAATGCACACCCTCTCCCCCAAATTTGTTTATCCATTCTTCTAACTTGTCAATGTACAACCCAAATAAGGTCGGAGATAGAGGGCAACCTTGTTTGACACCTATGTCACTACCAAAACATTTAGATAACCCTTCCTGTGTTCTGATTCAGTCTGTGAATTGCTGCCCTGTAGTGAATTGGAACCTCTAGCTCTTCCATTCTGCTCCATAATTTTTTCTTTGGCACTGTGTCAAATGCCTTTTTGAAGTCTACAAAACAACAAAAAGCCTTCTCTTTTTTGTCCCATATGTTTTCCACTATGTGTCTGAGCGTGATACAGTGATCAATAGTTGAGTGCTTGGGCCTAAAACCTGCTTGCCCCTTTGCTCTCTTTCCCTTTTCTTCTACCCATATGCTGATCCTACGCTCTATCATACTCCCAAACAACTTTGCAAAGAGAGGGTTGATCATGATAGTTCGATAGTTTGAGGGATTATTTACATCTCCACTTTTAAACAAAGGAATGGTCAAGCTAGTTGTCCACTCAGTAGGGAAGCCATTTTGTATGACCTTATTGAAAATTTCTTTGATTTGTGTTGCCAAGATATCTACCCCCCATTTTATATGCTCTGCTTGAAGATTTTATATGCTCTGCTTGAAGATTGTCTATGTCACGGGCTTTGCCAGTTGCTAACTTTTTTATCCCTTGACTAATGTCTTCAATCGTGAAAAGTTCTGTCTTGACAATGATAGTAGGGGGTGTCTCCTGCTGGTTACTACGCTGATACAGTTGTTTTGAATACTCCAACCATTGATTAACTATTATGTTATTTTTAGTTTGCATCCTTTTCACGCTTAGTTCCTTCCAAAATTTCTTTGGTTCATGTTTCCCTAAGTAAATCAATTCTTTTCTCCTTGTTCTAGTATATTCTTCTTTTTTTGCCCTTACCAGTTTCTCATATGTTTTTTTGTTTGCTCTTGTTTTACCTGTTGGTTCCTTTAGTAATCTTCGCATTTTTTTGCAATCTTCATCGAACCATGGGTTGGTTGGGAAGATATTCCTTTCTTTCTTTTTAGGTTTAGCTCTATTGCATTTGTTTAGAGCTTCTTCAATAACGTGCATTAACCACTCACTCTTACTGTAATCTCTACTACTGTGATGTAGTTCTTCCCTTTCTTGTAACTTGTTATTTAATACTGCTCTAAAATTCTATCGATTTTCATCTGTTAAGAGAATGTTTCCCTTGTGAGGATATTTATTTTGATTGCCTTGCAAGTGTTTTTCCCTTGGTTTGTCTCCATGCATTCGAAGTTTCATAACAATTGGGTTATGATTTGACTTAAGTTCCACTGGAGAATCTTCCACTTCTAGCTCCTCTATTTTTGGTATGTAATTCTGTGAGCATATTACATAGTCTATTACACTTTGTCCCTTATATGTTTTGCATGTATACTTTCCTGAATTTTTCCATTTGTTCATCCCATTGCAAATAATCAAATTGTATATGCTGCAAAGACCTAACAACTCTTCTCCATATTGCGTGATAGCCCCATGCTCATCTTCTGAAGTCCTGGTCCACTGTTGATTTTCCTCTTCTGGCATCCAAAGAGGATTAATCTCAATATCTTCGTTACCTTCTAGAATGTTAGCTTGCTTATTTGCTGTCCTTGCATTGAAATCTCCAATTAATCCCAACATAGACCAAGGCAACAAGTGAAAGTGCTTAAGCACTTGTCAAAGTTAAAATGAAGTGCAAATGGGCTTAAATTGATTCAAGACTGACTGGGTTTCAACAAATCATTTTTGCAGCAATTCAGCAATCTTAGAAAAAGTTCAGGCCACTTTTGTGGCACGGCAGGCACCCATTAGTCTTTAGACAAGAAAGAAATAAGAAACTACCAGAAATCTAACTAATGAAGGTAGCTATCAATCAACTTAAGTTAGAAATAATAACAAAATGCAGTCAATAGGAGTCCCAACAAGCATGCCCTGAATGCAACCAATCTGACAATCTGTCAGGCAATAGTGCAATCTGAATGGTGAAACAATTACATATAGTTCAAGAATGTGGAAAAACAAATTTGAAGTTGCAGAAAATAAATTCCCTGGAAATAGTGAAGAAATGCTGAGCTTGTAGCAGAATATCCAACCATGCAGGCCGAAAAGGTTTAGAATGTCAAATTCCAGGCTTGGGGTTATATTGACCCTAAAAACTTGAAAGTTGTCAAATTAGGGTAGAGAGGCAGAAGGAAAATATTGAATTTGATGGAAATTAGATAACTAAAATGGCTGAAGAACACCAAAAGAGCAAAGGAAGAGACTGAATGGTGAAGATGAGGTTGCAGTCCAAAATGTAAGCCTTTTATATTTAGGGTGGAGGAAGCGAGTGCAAGAATGTCCTATAAATAGGCATGTCTTGCCTCTTCCCAATTATTTCCTAAAAATTCAGGTAAACTTCTAAGTTTCCACCTAGAGACAATGTTACCGTTACAGCCTACAATGTTGTTCAGAAGTGACCGACAGGAAGGAGTGGAAATAAGAAGTAAAAAAATGATAAAATATCATGACATGGCAAATCTGAGGACAGACATTTTTGTAAGACAGTTTTCGACTGTGTAAAATACTAATAAGTGGCAACCATATAATTTAGCAAGCCGCAAATTAGCTCTGGAGTTCAAGTTGGGATCTGAAGTTTTCTTGGCTAAGAATTCATGAATTTCATTCTTTAAATTAGAAGTGGAAATAAGAAGTTAAAAAAATGACAATATATCATGACATGGCAAATCTCAGGACATGACATATTTGTAAGACAGAGTTTTCAAGTTTAAAATACTACTAAGTGGCAACCTTACAATTTAGCAAGCGGCAAACTAGTTCTGGAGTACAAATTAGGATCTGAAGTTTGCTTGGCTAAGAATTCATGAATTTGGTTCTTTAAATTCTCAAAGTTATATCCAAGGATGAAAATATAATTATAGATTTTAAATTTATAATTCATAAAAGCTAATTAGTAAATTTGAACCTTATGTCAACAAAGAAGTCAAAACTTAACCATATATGAACATTTCAGCAATTTGGCAAAAGCATTTGGAATCAGATTTACAAAACACAAGAAAAGGGACAAAACTAAGGTTTGACTTGGTAGACCAAAGACAAAAATGGAATCTGATAGCCGAAGGAATGTATTAGTCAATCATGCCACTCACATACCACAAATCAATAGTTCATCAAGTATCCCAAATATACAAAATATATGCCTACAAATACCAGAAAATTGATAAATTCACAGGGACACAAGGCTAGATTGCACATATGACCTAACATTCTCCCTTAAGCTTGATTTGGAAACCCATTGCAGGATTATTCTCCAGCTTTTACCCTGGCGACCAATCCCACTGAAGACCACACGGAGATCTGCATTGATCAAAGCAACTCTTGGAGAACTGAATTGCCTTCTTGTCTTCTGTCTCTATAGCTGGAAGAGAGGAAATTCTGCTTTGATTGGAACTGGAATTTCCTTCATGTCTTCAGCCTCTCTAGCTGCAAGAGAGGAAATTCTGCTTTGATTGGAGCCCTCTATAGAGATTGCACTAGGATTCTTTAACTCGAAAGTCCA
The DNA here is from genome assembly GCA_028583015.1 of Wollemia nobilis. Classification (NCBI taxonomy): domain Eukaryota; kingdom Viridiplantae; phylum Streptophyta; class Pinopsida; order Araucariales; family Araucariaceae; genus Wollemia; species Wollemia nobilis. Next base: position 3,812,109 of record JAQPPZ010017128.1, read on the forward strand.
TTAAATCTTAAATTCTGCTTGATTCTTGGAACCTTCAGCGATACTGGAACCCTTATCTCCATGACTGAGGGAAGGAAATGTGTGAATCTTTCTATCCTTGACAGCACAGCTATGTGAGTGAAGTTTAAGTCCTTTGCTATCTTAAATATCTGCTGTAAGTAATGGAAGCAAAAGATTACCCTCCCTGTAGTGTCATGAGTGGTCCCCTTTGCACTCTGATAGAAGGTTCAACCTCAGTGTATCTTATAGAGGTCCTAAACTTCATTATGTAATAATAAAGCCATACTGTCTTGAATCCCTTGAGACATCCCATCTCAACACCTATAGCCAATGTAGCTGGATACCCAATGTCTGCAAATCTACCCGTCATGGACTTACAGTAGTCTGCACATATGAACTAATCCTAAATAGATATATGTACCAACATTACAATCACACTCGAAGGTGAAGGTGTCAAGACTTATAAAAACATGCCTTGAAGCAATTGCCACAACTGGGTGTGGTCCTTAACATTAAAGCAAACCACAATCTTCTTTTTGAAGAAATAAAGATACCTGTCTGCAACGAAGGGTAGATAGTCCATAGTTGAGAAAATCGGAATCGGATCAGAATCGGCATGGAAAAGAATCGGGAAAAATCGGGAATCGGCAAAAAATCGGGAGGAAAATCGGCAATTTTTCATTGAAAAAACCGAAGAAAATGCAAATTTTCATTGAAAAAAAGCTTTTTTATGCATATCAGAATTTTTTGGGAAAAAATCGGCAAAAATCGACAAAAAATCGGCTAGCCTATGAATCGGGAAAAATCGGATCGAATCGGGATTTTTTGCAGATTTTCTCAACTATTACAAACTCACAACATTCATGCATGTTCCATTTGCTACAATTGTGAAGAACTTAACCTTATGCCACAAGTCATATCAAATTTAAAGATGTGCTCATGTCATGCCACAAAGTGCCAAATGTAATATGTATAGAGTATGGGGATATGTGTTTGTGTGAGGGGGAAAGCATATCTGGTAGTCTAGCATTTTTTATGAATTTTCTTCAGAACAGTCACTTGTATATAAGAACATTATTTGCATTGTGCAGGAGCAAACAGATACTTTATCTTGTGTATGAATGATATGTTGGCACTTGGAGGAGGTGGCAACTTTGCATTGTGCCTAGATGGAGACTTGTAAGCCACTATCTTTATTCCTTTTATGGAGGTGCTAACAAGACGGTTATTGAGGATGAGTTTCTAGGTTATCTTAAGCATTGTTATTATTGCTAATAAGGCCTTTGCAATGTCAGGAATATTCTTGTGTCATTTCTGTCATAAATATCATTATTGGAAATAATGCATTGTACAATTTTATATGGTATACTGACTGGTAATTTTTGATAGGTTGAATGGAACAAGCGGAGCTTGTGACACATTTGGAAATTCATGTTTGGCACATTCTTCAGAGTTCTCTTTGAAGAATGTTGAGGTTAGTAACAACTATTAAGATCACTTGCATTTATGTAGTTTTACTGTCCTTTTCAACATTTAGGTAGTTTGTCTTTAATTGAGTTATATTATTGCCTGATATAGCACTGCATCGAGGGTAATCAAATTTGGAGAAATGAATTGCAAAATAGGCCAATAGAAGCATCTTTTAAAATTAAAACAAAATTAGGGATCCAAATGCCAAGACAAAGTTTTGTATGGCTGCAAATTACATGCAAACAAACATGTGCATGGCAGTAATTCATTTTGAAGTTCAGTTTCAGTGTGACATAGGTCACTGTTTGGTTGAAAGAAAAGGTCTATAGAGAATTATATCATTTGTTCTGCTTGTAAAAGCAGACGGTCTTTAATCAAAAGATGAAGTTAGTAATGCTTCTCTCTTGAACCAGCCCTTTTGAAGGACAAAAGTGCTATAATGATGTTAAAGCATGGATATGCCTTGTGGTAACGGCTTCCAAATATATCTCTTTGGATGCTCATCCTAGTCTTCTCAGCAAGAGTTATTATTAATTCCCAAATGTTATCTGTTGCGAACATATTATGTTATATGTGTTGTTCCTCTGCTTTTATTTATTTATTTACTTTTCCATTTTGCCTTTTGTATAAAACTCAAATTTTGGAGATAACACAGTGCTATGATATATTGCTTCTGGCGTGGATCTGTGGATTGGTAGACAACAGACGTAGATTGTCAAAAATGCATAACAAGCTATTAAGAAACTTGTCATAATGCTTCTGGCATGAATTAGTGGACTGGTTGACAACAGAGGCAGATCATCAAAAACTCATAACAAACTATTAATAAACTTTGTCATACCTTAGGGATTACACACAAAAAATCATTTTTAGCTTCTTTACTGCATTCTCAGTAATGAGATCGACCTTAAATGTTAGCATAAATACATCTTCCCCATTGGGCTACTTAAGTTCCACTTGAGACTGTAGAATTTAAACTCATATAATCTCAATTTTTTCACATTACGACATACTTTACATGTTTTTAGTGTGTTTATAGTGAGAAACAAGGAAGGACATGCTTACATGTTTTAAAATATGTATCTTGCTTATGGTGTTTTCAATTTGACAGTTGTACATCACTATGTTGTTGTTACAGTTTATTCACTCAGTTATTGTATTAAGGCTGTAGGCATTTTCTTGAGATGCAATCCCAGTGGCAGTTTTTGGAGTCATGAGTCAGCATGTCAATGCGTGACTTCCAGTCTCTTTCAAGGAGGGTGTTTAGGGTGGGCATGAGCAACATTTAGGGAAATGCATGATTTCATATACTGGATGCCCTATTAAAGGTATCATAGATCCCTGTGCCCTGTGAAAATAGGTCAGCCTCATAGGCATTGTTGTCCAAAGGATACAGCCTAATATTCTAGAACTTGTTGTACAAGGAATTGTGGAGCAATGGTAAATGGGATACAATTGAATGATGTTACTCAAGTACAAATCCCTGCAATGTGATAGACACTTCTGTGATAATACGGTTTGCTGAAATAATGTCTATGCAGTCTTAATGTAAATACAGGTGGGGCCCTTTTCAACCCCTTATAATGAAATTTTAAAGGAAAAAAGATCAAGAATTTGTGATAGTTTCCAAGCTAAGATACTGGTTTTGCTCCCTAGGACCCCTGGATCCTGGTATGGATCGTATCCAGTTTGGATTCAGGTCCCACACGCTTGTGGGTCTGTCCAGGGTTCTGCTTGGGGTATTTGGATACATCCAGGTTCGTCCTTGGACGAACTCGGGCGTATCCGGATCCCCCAAGCAGAACCCCGGGGGAACCCAAGGAGAACCCGGAGAGAACCCATGTTATTTCCCAGAAAAAGCATTTTCTAAATTTTTTTATTATTTTTAACTCGCTTTTGACTGGTCAAACATGACCAAAAAACAATAAAAAAACAATTGCAACCCTAAAACTAACCTAAACAACACTAACAAAACTAAAAACAACACACACAAATCATTTACCAAGCATTTGAAAGTTTTTTTTCCTCTCACAGCTTGCTGCCATTTTTAGCTGCCACTGCTTATTTCAGGTTCAAAGTTCATCAAGTAAAGGTGTAAACTCATTGTTATTGCATTCCTAAGCTAATACAAGTGCCAGAGGTGGCTGAGAAGCTTGCAAAGGACATATTTTTAGACTTGCACTTGCAGATTATAAATTAGAATGGCAACAAGTGCAAAATCTGTAGGCAAGTCCCGATTTAGAATTGATCCAAAAGCCCCACTGCGCAAATATGTCACTATGTTAGAGCAGATTCTAGGGGGTGAGGGCTATGTATGGGTTTGTAATACCTGCAATGTTCGATATAGCAGATCATACAATCGAGTGAAAGCTTAGTTGTGTGCCATACCTGGCCGAGGCATTGGAGCTTGCCCAGGGTCAAAAGATGCACCAGTGCCAACATCTGTGATCTTGCAATATATAAAAGAACAAGAAGACGCAGATGCTTTAGCTGCCTTACAATCAGGTCATCCTTTGGCAAAGAAAGGATCTCGATCAAAGAAGCCACCTACTACCCTACCTCATGCTGGCAGCCCAGTTGTGGTTGCACCCCATCCATTTTCAGCCATACCTTCCACATGTGAAGAGGATTCTAACTGAGTGGTGCTGGTGCTAGTGCTAGTGGGAGTGGGAGTGCTAGTGCTAGTGTTACTGCTACTGCTTGTGGTTCTAATGAACCACATGTTGATGTTGATGCTTCCGATGAAGACATTGAAGAGGAATATGATGATATTTAAGTTCAATTTGTAAATGTTGATTTAGTAATTAATATATGATTTTTATTAATTTTTGTACGGTCGAACCCAAAACGAACCCAAGACAAAAAAAAAATTTGCCGCACCGGCGAACCGGGTTCTTCGAACCCGAACCCAAAACAAACTGGTAACTTAGTAATTCCAAGTAAATAAAATAGGGATAAATTCTTATCAAGCATTGATATTACTCTCAGCCAATAAAATAATTGAGAGTAGTATACATATAGAATTTGTTACAGCTTTTGCCAACCTAGTAAAACAACAACTAACTATTGGTTTTGGTGGATATATTAATTAAGCTGGCTTCAATTATTCCTTTTAAAGATCTATTTTAGAAAGATCTGTATAGAGCCATAGGAATGCAATAAAGTTTAACAGTAGCTTCCATCATTAAATTCATGGACAAAGGGAATGGAAAACATGAGCTAGATTTCATGTGGTTGTAAAACGAACACTATGAAAGGAAAGAATGTTTGCATTTAATTTCATTAATAGCAGGCACAATACAATAATAGAAATGGTTTTGTTCTGTGTAATGAATGGGTTTGTTCCTCTATTCCTGATTAGAAAATCTAAAACAAAAATAAGTGTCCTAGGAAAAATTAGAGGATGCAGATTAAACTAATGGAAATATGAGACTAGCTTAACTAAGACATAAGCTTTATCAATATCAGTGTCATACACGTAAAACGTTTTAAGCCTGTGATAAGGTGTATGTGAGATATGATGACTTTTAATGCCCTTTAGGCCAAATTGGTCTGTTTGTAGATGTTTAGTTTTAAGATGTTTTTCAAACTAAAGCATTATAGTTTGTTGTGCAGTAGAAGAACCATGGCCTTATGTAATGACATGTCTAGTATTTGATATGGTCTTTAAAAATGAAAGTATCTCATTTTTATAATTTTTTTGTGTGACTGTACAAGAGGTGGAACAAGAAGTATGTATATCAGCCAAAATTATAGGGAGTATGAAGTTGCAAGGGAAATTAGCATTATGCATTCTCATGTTATACCAGCACAACCAATGTCAGATTTGCATTATGATGTGATATATTTTTAAGCATATGGGCAACTTTTGTGCCAAATTTGCACGCAAAAAAAGGGTTGAAAAGTGATGCAAGTTCAGCCTAGAAAACCCTCATTTTTTGTCACAAATTCAGAGGGCCATTAGTATAATGCATGGATAAAGTAAGAATGTTCTTTTGATGTATATGCAGTGCAAATGTTATGCAAATGCAGTGCATATTTGATGCAAAGGTGGTGCTAGCTTGATGCAACTAGCATTGATGACACTGAATGCAAGAGGAAAAAAACAGGCTCAATACTCAGTGTCCCTCACATGCTGCCACGTGATCAGTGTTCACTGCTTCCCTGTGGGATGTCCTGAGGCATGGCGCCTTAAGTGGCTATGGGGCTCATAGATCTCTTCAAAATGGAGACTATTCCCCTTACGTCTCAAGGAAGCTGGTGTCTGTCTTGTCCAACCTAAGTCACTCTCTTAAAGTATTACCACTTGAGAGATCTTAAGTGCAAACCCTGGTGCTTCTTTCTCATTTTAAAATGACCCTCCAATCACTCTGACAGTTGGCAATATGTGATCCTCGAGATGACATGGCAGGCCATACCCCTTCACATGTGGTAGTCTAATTACCCTTCAGCTAATGTGTCAGCATGAACAGTCAATGTGGCATTTGGTCAGAAAATAACATTTATCCCAACTCTGCATTTTTGTGCTGCATTTGCACAACATTGTTGCACCACTGTATAACTGAGATATGTATCACATTAAGGCTTAATGCAAAGGTGGTGCTAAGCTGATCAAATTCAACCATATTTTCAGTAGACAATTGTTGCCACTACACACAAATATAGGATTAGAGGATAGTACAAATACAGTTTGTCTGGATGAATTTTATGCTTAAAGGATGCAAATTTTGGGTATAGTATTGAATCTCAATTCTTATTTCTTTTACTTGCCCACCATGGGAATGCTTTCAAATCACTGGAATTCACATATTTTAAAAATTGGTAAAATGCCCATGCAATTTTTTTTTGTTAATTTGAAACTTTGGTTTCTTATATCTTAAAGGGTAGATTCAAAAAATGAGTCTATTTAATATTTGTTACATGCATGCAGATGATATTTTCATTTCTGTTCTTATATTATTTATGCTACATGTTGATGAACATACATTCTGTTTTTCAAATTGGAGCCTGCATATCTTTTTGACTTCTTTTCTATTATTCTTTGACAGCTCTGGGGATTTGCCCGTTTTTCAAAATATCTGCCATAGGCTACATGAAGGCTATGTGGAAAGGATGAAGGAAACAATTAGCTTTCAAGTGTAAATTCTTATCATTGTTTGTCATCATTAGTGGCCCATCAATTCATTAATACGGCATACATGTATAATTGTCTAGATTATTTATTAGTTGGTCCAAAAGAATAGCAGCTATCATTTGTTTTTTGGGTAATTGGCACACTACAATATCCTTCTAATATGATGCTCTTTTTATTTGTTTTTCTGTTTGACGAGTGTATTTGAAGAATACATGGCATATAAGCATTTATTTGTGATTAACATTTAATTTATCATGTCATTATTTTTAGCTACTATATTAAAAATATCTTATTCAAATATTGAATTATGGTCAGTTGGGTTATGGTTTAATGGTAGATTTGTACGATCCTTAGTTTAAGTTCAATTGTCAAGCTTGCTTGCAGATTGGGAATATTTGAGAAGCAAACCACTTTAGGGTTTCAACTCTTCTTGAACCAAAAAGGGGTTGTGCACTTGAAAGCATAATATTCATTTTAATGTAAATTGAGAAAAAAAAATTATACCAAAACAATGCATGATGGTTTATGTTTTTATGCTTGCAAGGAATATGAAACATTTTTCTTTGGTTTGTGTGGAAGAGATAAGATGACTTATTCTTCACGTGAATTAGTGGTTAAAACATTTGAATTAAAGGATGCAAACATCATATGCAGAACGTTATAATCTTGCTAATGTCTTATGTGGCTTGGCCATGAAAATGTAATTTGACAAAAGTTACATAGTAGAAAACAAAAGTTAACATAATACTTTTCAACTACATAAGAAAAGTTTTAAGGACTTCCAGCATGTTTATAATTATTCTTTATGTTCCGTGGGGACAGTCTCCACTCACCAATACTGTTGAGGAGATGACTTATTCTTCACGTGAATTAGTGGTTACAACATTTGAATTAAAGGATGCAAACATCATATGCAGAACGTTATAATCTTGCTAATGTCTTATGTGGCTTGGCCATGAAAATGTAATTTGACAAAAGTTACATATTAGAAAACAAAAGTTAACATAATACTTTTCAACTACATAAGAAAAGTTTTAAGGCCTTCCAGCATGTTTATAATTATTCTTTATGTTCCGTGGGGACAGTCTCCACTCACCAATACTGTTGAGGACTTGCCTCCATGGGGATTGGGACTTAGGGCATAGGGAGGACACCCCCAAGCTGTCCCCTATAATTGTCTCCCCATTACCTTTGTCATACTCAAGGGGACTTGTTGACATCCCCACCAATGAAATTTGGGCCTGAATATTGGAAATATTGTAAGAGTGTCTTTGGTAAACCTACCCAATTGTGAAATGCTTCCGCTTGTTTTTCATGATAAATGTTTGCAAATGGAAGGATTGTGTAGTGCAACTGAAAAATGACGACTCTGATCTTCTGAATATAGTTTGGGGCATTTCCTTGTTCAAACTTTTCATGTGCATTCTATAGACAATTATGACCTCTTGTGAACCCTAGCAACTGAGAGGAGTAATGAATTTGCCACTTAATTAAAATTTGAATTAGAAATTTAACTAGAGGGAAAAAAATTCAACAGAACTCAACAACATAGAGCATCAACAATGAAAAATCTAGTCATAAAATTTTCACACCCCTTATGGTAGCGGTGAGTAGACTCAAGGTGGGGAAAGTTGATACACCATAGCAATTTCATAGGATAATTGGGATGAGTGAGGAAGTGGTTCATAACTGTGCTTTAGAATTTGATAATATCTGTACTCCAACGAGTTTCAGTTTTTTGTTTTATGGATTTATGGTGTTAGATTATAATAGATCACAGTTTATGAAACCAAAGGTGCTCTCTCTGTCTCTTTTACACACATATGAAAGTTGTACCCTTTTGTCTAGAGTTTGGAGGTATCATCCAACCATAGTATAATATCCTATTGCTCAGCTATCAAAATAAGTATCCTTGTACTATCTAGAGAGATTGATAAGGGAGAACGAGACCAAAATGTGGTAAAAGACTCATTCGACATATTCACACATGCAACATCAACACATGATGGCATTTTCGTTACATAAATATTATTCACAATATCCACATTCCATTCTATCTTCACTTTTGTGCAAACTATAGGAGCATTGAAACATGGAGGCACTTCAACAAGGGGAAAGCTAACATAGGGAATAAGAATGTACTAGTGAGATTAACCAAGGATTGCCTTAGAAAAATGCATTTTTGAAGCTACACCTATGCAAACCATGACATCACCTCGAGTTGAGATTAAACCTCTAGTTGGAGCAACCCCTTGGTGCTCCTTTAGAATAGCCCATATTGCCCTCTAGAGAGACATCGAACAACAATTCCCCTACAATCGCTAGCCACCATGGCACTTGAGATTCTCCATGTTTTTGGTGCTAATCAACACCTTTCACCTCATTGTGTACCTTTTAAAGACCATTTTTACGATCATCCATATCCATTTGTAATTCAACTACTACCTCCCACTATGCACTTGTTTTGAACTAGCATACTCAAGGTGAATCTTCTAATGTGATTACAAGCTAGGATTTTTCAGCCCATGCTTCGGTTCATAGAGTTTCTTGTCCAAGAGGGTCTTGACAAGCTTGAGCAATTTCACTTTTTTTATGTTGGAAGATTTATATCACGTCTTCCTTGGATAAGCATTTTGCAAATAATTGCCTTCCTTTCTCGAAGTATACAATCCATAGCCCACATGAATCTTGTTTCTTGTTCAGGAGCTCACCCCTCTACCGCCTTGATCTAAAAGAGCTTTTCCTTTCTTGACACAATCTCGACCATGAATCATACTTGAAGAAACTACAGGGAAACCAAAGTTGTAAACAACCACCAGATGAGCCACACTAGCTTTTAACAACACACACTACGAAATTGCAACGAGAGGGTATACCATATGTGACCTTTGTTCTATAATGTCATCCATCGTGAGACAAGGTGAGAAGTGAGCCTACTAAGTTGAAATTCATCAAATCTCATAAATCCTTAGCTCCTATAGACATGATGTATTACCACCCTTTAGAGTCTAATACATAAATGAGATAATGACATTCAAAGATTTTTGCTTTGTACCTTGGTTTCTCAAAGAACTTTCAATTCTTTGCAAGTATCCTTCCACTATTGTTCTTCAATATCCTTTTTAAGTTGCTAAAAACACACCTATCAAAACAATTGTGGCATTTGCAATGTTGTTTGTAGTTTTTAAAGTGCGGTCTGTGGAAGGCAATAAGATGTCCCCTTCATCTTTTCTTCCCTTACTAGTCCAACATTGCTCATGTTAGATTCTCCTTCAATGTGCTCTCAAAGTTTATCATTACCCACCTTTAAGACAATGGTGTTAGGAACCTTCTAATAAAAATAAACCCATTCACATAAATATTGCAATAAAGCAAAATTTAGTGAAAGAACAAAATATTACAATACAAAATGTATATGCAAAATTATAACAATCTTACAAATCACAACACCGAATTGCAGGCCTCTTCGAGGGGGCAACCTCCTTCAATACTTTTGTTTTTATTGATAGGAGAGTTGGTTACAACCACACTATTTTTAGTAGTTGGCAAGTGCAAGGTTCAAACCACATGGGTTGCATCCACCAAACCTATTCCACCTCGTTGTTTTATAGCTCGACGTGAAATGGACCACTAGATTCTCGGGATTCGTACCATCGTTGTCAGTTTGACACGCACTCAGAGGATTCAGATAAGACTACTACCTTTGCAACATGGTTCCCCCAAGGTTTGAACTTGGGTCTCTTCTTGCCTCCTTTAATACTTTCATTAATATGCAAAAAGATTTCGTTTATGGACCCTTGTCTTTTAAACTTACACTTCATGTAACCTTAACCTAATGCTTAAGAGTTGGCTTATATGCAAAGTGCCACTCGAGCTATAATCTTCTACCAAACATCAGTTACGTTCTTGATAACGGTTACATGAAATGGTCCCACTTGTCTAGGTGCCTCACTTGCCACATACCATTACAAAATATCATTATAAAGGGGTCTTTATGTTGGAAAAGGGTCATTACATAATAATATGAGAATTACAAAAACAGTGTTAGGATTGGGTCCTAACATGCCTTTTGCCTTCAAAAAGCTTTGTCCTCACAGTTGTAGATGAGGAAGTTGGTGTTGTAGCTGTTGGAGAGACTCCCAAGTGGCATCTTCTAGTTGTTGTCTATGCCATTGAACAAGAACCTCAGTGATGACACGGTTTCGAAGAGTGCGCGATTTGCGGTCCAAAAGTTGTTTTGACTTGAGCAAGTGGGAACACTCCAAGCATTTGTTTATAATATTTGTTTGACCATCTGTTTACGGATGATAGGCTAAACTCATTTTGAGCTGAGTCCCCTGCAACTTAAACAATTCTTGCCAAAAATGACTAGTGAAGGTAGGGTCTCTATCGAACACAATAGATGTGGGCATGCCATGAAGGTGAAAATGGAGTCTAGAAAGATTTGGGCTACTACTGAGGCTGTGTAGGGATGGGAGAGGGAACAAAAATGAGCATACTTTGTGAGACAATCCACTACCACCAAAATAATTGATTTGCCTCTTGACTTAGGTAATCCTTCAATAAAGTCCATGGAAATATCTATCCATACTTGTTTTGGAATGGGCAAGGGCTGAAGAGTTCTAGGGGAATGCATTGTTTCTCCTTTCATTTGTTGGCATACGTCACATCCTACTACAAAAGTTTGAATATTCTTCTTCATTCCATTTTAGAAGAAAGTATGCTTAATCCTTTCATAAGTCTTCAGGAACCCAGAATGACCTACAATTGGTGAGGCATGCATTTCCTTCAAGATGAGTTTTTGTAGTTGAGAAGTTTGGGGAAGAACAAGGCGATCAAGGTATCTCAAATCTTGTCAATCCCAAGTGTATCTCGGGCATGAGGTAGGCTTTGTTTGAAGAGTGGCAATAAAAGTTTGCAATCTGGAATCCTTTAGCACGTCCTCTTTAAGAGAATTAATCGAATGAGGTAATGGGCGAAGAGATAACACATAACATACTTTGATCCTCAAATTGTCGAGAGTGAGCATTACCCATAATGTTCTCCTTTCCTTTTTTATATGTAATCTCATAATCATAGCCCATTAATTTAGAGACCCACTTTTTTTGTTCGAGGGTGGCGACCCATTGTTCCAAGAAGTATTTGAGACTTTGGTGGTTTGTTTTAATGGAAAAATGACGCCCAATGAGATAGGGTCACTAGTGATTAACCACACACAGAATATCAAGCATCTCCTTTGCATAAGTAGTTTTGTTCAAATTTTGGCCTAAAGTGCTTTACTAGTGAAGGCCAATGGTCTTTCCTCCTGGATCAACACAAATCCTATGTCATTGCCCAAAGCATCACTTTCAATTACAAAATGTCTTGAAAAATCATGCATGGTTAACATTGGAGTAATTGTCATGGTATGGTATAGGTCAAAGAAAGCCTTCTCAGCTGGACTTGACCAAGTAAAAGAACTATTTTTCAACATGGCCATTAAAGGAGCAGTGATTTTGCCATAGTTTTGGACAAATTTGTTGTAATACCCTGTGAGTCCCAAAAAGTCTCCACATCCCTTAAGAGTGTGAGGCTTTGGCCAATCTTGAACAACTTGAATCTTCTTAGGGTCAAATTCAAGTCCATATTTGGTGACAATACGTCCCAAATACTCTACTTCTGTCAACCCAAAAAAACACTTAGACCTCTTAGCATAAAGTTAATTTTGAGACAAAATCTGTAGAGTCTGATCCAAATGGATGAGGTGCTCCTCCCAAGAGTGATTATAAACTAAAATATCATCAATGAAAAATAGAATAAATTTGAGAAGGAAAGGACGAAATATGTTATCCATGAGGCTCTGAAATGTGGAAGGTGCATTTTTTAAGCCAAATAGCATAACCAAAGAATTCATAATGGCCCTCATGAGTTTAGAATGTTGTTTTGGGAATATCCTCCTCCTTGAGCCTTAAATGATGATAACCTAAGCAAAGATCTAACTTCGAGAAAAACATAGCACCATGTAGTTCATCCAACAATTCATCTACCACTGGAATAAGAAATTTATCCTTAATGGTGAACTTCTTGAGCTCACAAAAATATATACATAAACACTAGGACCCATCTTTCTTTCGAACCAATAGGACTGGAGAAGAATAAAAAATGTTACTAGGCCAAATGACTCATGCTTGTAAATGGAAGGTGCATTTGTTAAGCCAAATAGCATAACCAAAGAATTCATAATGACCCTCATGAGTTTAGAATGTTGTTTTGGGAATATCCTCCTCCTTGAGCCTTATATGATAATAACCTAAGCAAAGATCTAACTTCGAGAAAAACATAGCACCATGTAGCTCATCCAACAATTCATCTACCACTGGAATAAGAAATTTATCCTTAATGGTGAATTATTGAGCTCACGAAAATCTATACATAACACTAGGACCCATCTTTCTTTCGAACCAATAGGACTGGAGAAGAATACAAATGTTACTAGGCCAAATGACTCATGCTTGTAAAAGTTCTTGAACTAATTTCTCAATTTATGATGTAAGTGCATAGGGGTACCGGTAAGGTCTAATGTTAGGTGGCGCACTATCGAGTACCAATGGTATTGCATGATCATGAGTATGATGTGGTGGTAATTTTATCGGTTTTATAAAAATTGCATCATGCTTAGTCAAAACGAGTTGCAAATATTTTGGAGTTTTGTCCTTTGTTGAAGTTTGCAGTCGAATTGCAAATATCTAAGCTACCACCCCACGGGAAGATTTTTTAACAACATACGGTTTGAACTAATAATCTGGGGATATCTTGTTGGTGAACCATAGAGAATGTAAGGCCTACGAGTGAAAACTGCATCCATAACTTTGCAAATTTCTAGGCTATGGTTCCCAAAGTACCTAGCCATTGAGCTCCTAGCACAACATTGCATCCTCTCAGTTGAAGAACAAACATATCCATTTTGAGTTCATAATCCCCTATCTTCAACTTAACATTATGGTTTTTGCCTTTAGGAGGCAATGTTCCACCATTTGCCACCATAACCTCAAAGGAGTTGCAAGCATGTATGTAACAATTGGCTTGCTTGGCGACTTAGGGATCAGTAAAGTTGTGCGTTCTTCCTAAATCAATGAGAATTGTAAGACATTGGCCTTTGAAAAAACCTACTACTTTCCTCGTCTGGGGGTAGTAATTCCTGCAAGGGCATGGATACAAATTTATGGCTATGGTTCTTCTTGTGTTTCACCCTCATCCTGAAGTGGTTCCTCTAATGGTTCTACTTCATCATCAATTTGTTCACTACTTACTGACTCCTCTACATCCAACAAAAATAACTTCTTTTGGATGCATTTATGCCTTGGTGAATACTTCTCATCACAATTATAACATAAGCCTTGTGTGCGTCAAGCATCCATCTTCTCCGTAGTCAAGCGCTTGTAGGGGGTAGATTTATTGCCAGTATTCGGTGTGAGCTTAGAAGGAAATGTGGGTTTGGTCTATGGAAATTTAGGTGGCTTCCTTTGAGCCAATTTTTTTTCTTTGGACAATCTCGCCAATCCTATGGTCTACATCATAAATTACGGTTTGAACGTCTTGACCTTAGCCTTGGCATCATCTTTCAAGCCACTGATAAAACAACTCTAAAAAAAGCCTTCATTCAACCCCTTGGTCCTATTAGCCAATTTCTCAAATTGGGTTTGATAGTCACGAACCATTAAGGTTTGTTTTAGTTTGGTTAATACTCCCATAAAGTCCTCATACTCACTAGGGCCAAAACGAGTGAGTACTTATGACTCAATATTCCCAAGAAGGGTCGAGAGTTGTGTTTTGTAACCATTGATACCACTGTAAAGGTTCATATTCAAAGTTGTAAGATGCCTTCGTGACCCACAAATATTTAGGGGCATTGTGAAGTTTGAAGAATTTATCTAGATATAACCACCCATCATAATCCTTTTCGTTGAACTTAGGAAGTCTAATTTGGGCATCTTAAACAGAGTATGTGTTCAAAAGAGAAAGATAGCCTTCCTTCTCCTTATGAATTCCTTTCTCTCTATTGGTGGTACTACCACCTAGTTGGTCAATGTTACGATGCTCAAACATCTTTGGGCCGTCCTTAAATTTTTCCTCAACCTCTATGATTTTTTCTTCAAATGAAGCTTTGGATCTCATGTGTTCACCTCTCAAAAGTGTTACTTCTTCCCTCATCTATTTAAAGTCACTGGAAGAGTATTAATTGTTGTATGCATTTGTTCTCTCCTTTCAATTTCCTCTAGTTTCGCTGGCCATTTCGATGCAATTTAAACTACTCCCATCGACTTATTATAAGTAGAAGTATGGTTTTAAGTGTTACTATTTTTAGTAATGAGCCAAAAAAAGTGTTTGGATGCTATATATCAAAATGATCAGCTCAAAAATACGATCATAATGGACTAGGTCACAATGATATTTTTTGGCATCTTAAAAAAAGTGCATGGAGGCTATATACCAAATTGATCAATTCGACAAAAAGGTCGCAATGAGCTATGTATCACAACACTATTTTTGGGCACCTCAGATTTTTTTTAGAAGTGTTTCTTCAAGTGTTGGGTTTTTTCCTAGAGGCTTGGTTCATTCAAAAAATATGTTTCTTGTCGGACAACCCCTTACAAGACTGCACTGTTATTGACATTGTTCTAATGACTGTCTGGTCTTACTCTATCATTGAAAACTCCCTATTTGTTATGAATTTTGAATGTCATAGGCAAATGTTATTGAAACTAGCAAACTCTGTCTTAATTGTTACTAACTCTGACTAAATTTATACCTGACTGTTACTGACTATTATTGACAAAACCTGTCTTGACTGTTATATTCATCACCAACTTCATCTGTTTTATGTAGTAATTATAAGATAGGAAAGTCGCCTTAGTATGTTTAATTTTTATGGTAGGATTTTTGGTTACGGGTTTAACATTCAACAGAACATGGTACTCTAAACTAAGGTGTATGTACTACCCATAGGCCCTTTGTTATAGCACAGTGACGAACGATAGTGCTTAGACCAATATTCAGGCCACTACTCAAGGAGGATTCCATGCATGCCCTTGAGCACACTACCTACCTCTAACAGTACGAGAGGGCGATCTTTATGGATGCTATGTTTGATGTACTATGGATAATACAAAGGAAATTTTTTTTCCTAGGGCTAAAGATTTCTCCTAATCCTAGGGGGTCTCCTAATATACCCAAAGATACGTGGGAGGGCTTGGGTATTGGAGTCTGATTGCCCCTCACTTCACTCGATGCTTTATAGGCAATCTAGATTAGCCAATAATGACAGCTCCTCTATGATATTTTAAAACCCTCAACATAGGGTTTCTAACCTAATAAACTAATGTAGAAAAAAAGGTGTTTTTTTTAAAGTAAGGAAACAAGACAAAAAATGAAAACATATAAAATTTATACCTAGTAGTCAAAATGGAAGGGCAAGAACTATCATAGTTGCAATGAAACTCGACCCTAGAAAGCGCTCTAATACCTGTTAGGAACCTTCTAATTAAAATAAACTCATTCACATAAATATTGCAATAAAAACAAAATTTCATGAAAGAACAAAATATTACAATACACAATGTAAATCCAAAAATATAACAATTTCACAAATCACAATGCATAATCGTAGGCCTCTTCGAGGGGGAAACCTCATTCAATAGTTTCATTAATATGCAAAAAGATACATTCGTTTATGGATCTTTGTCTTTTAAAGATACACTTCATGCAACCCTAACCTAATGCTCAAGAGTTGACTTACATGCAAAGTGCCACTCGAGCTAGAATCCTCTACCAAACATCAGTTACATTCTTCATAACGGTTACATGAAATGACCCCACTTGTCTAGGCACTTCACTTGCCACATATCATTACAAAATATCATTATAAAAGGGTCCCCACATTGGAAAGGGGTCATTACATAATAATAATATGAGAATTATAAAAATAGTGTCAGGATAGTGTCCTAACAAATGGGCAACAATTATTTGCCTATCCCAAATTTGGCTTTGAAACCCCATTGTTTAAGAATCACCTAAAGATATTGCTCTCAATAAACAATTAAAACATACAATTTAAAAGCTATTTTAATGGTGCTATTGGTTTGAAATTTGGTACATTCAAATAGATTGAACTTCAAGAAAAATATGAAAGTGATTGATAAACAATTAAAACATACAATTTAAAAGCTATTTTAATGGTTCTATTGGTTTGAAATTTGGTACATTCAAATAGATTGAACTTCAAGAAAAATAAATGAAAGTGATTGATGTTCACAAATTTATCAAAGGTTGGCACCTTGTAAATGATAATGTTTTTTTGTTTTTTTTTGGAGTTTTACTGAAAATTGAAATGAAAAGAAATCAATGCAAGAAAGAAATAATGATCCAAGTGATTTATCACTCTCGTTTTAAGAACCCATGAGATACCATTTCGGTTTGAGGAGTAAGTAGAAAATTAAATTACACATTCAATATAGAAATGAAGTTCTCTTAACAACAACAAAAAATTTAAGAGAAAATAAATTCCAACATCACACAAATTTATGACATTACATTACCACTTCAATAATTGTATATCAGATATATCTTTAGTATGATAAGCTTCAAAATTTAGAACCAAAATGGAAAAAACCTATTCTTCTTTTGGTTCATTCTTTAAATTAAAAAAATGTTGGTTACTAAAAGATAACCAACCATAACTCCCCTCTAACTATCTTGCAACTGACTAGCTCTAAATAATTAGTTGTTAACTAAACTAATTACACTTTTTTTGTTTAGATCTATAAGTACTTAATTGAAATACATGAGGTTAGGTGTAGAGACGGAAAAATCCAAGGTTAGATGCTGGTCCTTTATTAGTCTATTACCTCAACACAGATACTATATTGATACTAACAAAATATGGGGGTAATTATGAGAGACATGAAAACAATTAGTGCACACAATAATAAAATAATCTAGATTGTATAATAAACCAATAACAAAAGCATTTATGTAAACAAATAAAGCAAGCACTATAAAAACAACAATGATGTTAGCACAATAGACAAATAGGTCTATGTCCATGTCCGATACGTAGTCAAATACAATCTCCAAGTTTATGCAACATTAGATGATGATCAACAAGAGGCAAGTATACAAACTCCTAAAGGGGAACAATAAATGATAGTGTTTATAGGGACTACTAGGGTTTATGCACATGGAATATGTCCTTAGCCAGCCAACCAATCCCCAGTTCCCTTTACGATGAGTAGAAAATAACTAAAATATGACCGAGTATCAAAGCATGGATAGTTTAAATGATGCAAATAAATGACAAGTATGAAAGAGATATTGAATACCCAAGTGTTTGGTTAGATGGTTGCATAGTTAGGACCATTAGTTGCTTGCAAGACACAAAGCACCCATGATTAGTTCTACTGCTATATCGTGATAATTGAACACCTATGAACTCATTGCTAAAAACATAAAATAAAATATAACATATGCATTAGTTCATTGGTGTCGCTAATCATCTCTTTTTAGGATGATGTTTATAGTCATTTGATGATTTATCCCTTTCATACCATTGCAAGATATGTGTTGTGTCACCTACCTCGAATCGTGGCAATTGGTCTATGGAAAATGAAAGTGACAAGTGTTGCAGGTTAGTCATTATATTTTGACGTGGTTGCTTGAGATACATATACTGGAGATATGTTTTTTGGGTTAATAAAACTATTTTATATAATAAGTCATTAAGGATTTTGGGAGAAGCATTTTGATATTTTTCCTAAAATGGTTAAGTGGGAAAAACTGAGTTGATATTTCGATTTGAACTACTTTCATGGGGATGAGGAGCATTAATTTTTGGTTGCAACAATAATGAGTTGGTTTCTAAATGCAATCATCCATTATTGGTATGAATTTTGGATCTATCCTCTCATTTGTCGATTTGGGCAGTGCGAGATAAAGGTATGAGTGTAGGTGTTATAAGATAAATTGGCAGATGAAAATGATAGATGAATTTAGATTCATTAGATCTTGCCATGCTACATTGCTGACACATCATAGGAGAGAGAAAGAGGGATGCTAGATGGATTCTGTGATGGGAATTCACTTCTTAGGGATTTTTCAAGCCTTGGAGGCTTCTTCGAGCCTTAAACGCATTTTCGTACCTCAGAGATATGTTCGAGGTACAAATTGCGTGGATCTGGGTGGACATATTTGTTAATGCGAGTTTACTACTATGAAATAAGTGAATGTGGATATGCCACAATTGACTTTGTAGTTTTTAAGGGAGATTGAATATATTTTGGTTGTTAATCCTAAGGTCTTGGGTGTGTGAAATTAGGTGTCCATATTTTACCCATTTTTGACGTGCACATTTATTTCAAATGGACACGTTGAAAATATTTTTAATTTATGCCCCAATTTTATGAAATGCCTGGCTAAGATATTGAATTGACCAAATTAATCTAATATTTAATCGAACGAAACAAAGCACATGCAATTAAAATATGATGTGGCGCCTAGGGATATTTATGTCAGGTATTAAATTTATGACGTAGGGTATGCCCCCTTGAGTTCATGAGGAAGGATGTTGGAACGAACTCTAAAAGGAGCAAGAAAACAATGGTTGACAATAAGGGAGAAAGTAGATGTGATGACAATTAACAAGGAAATGTTACCAAGAGAAAAGCACGTGGGAAACCTATTGTCCTAATGATGACTTCATATGAGGAGGAATGAGGACTTGATATAGGAGAAATTGTGTAGAAGGTGGTTAAGGTACATGACTGGAGGCAAATAACAAATAAAATAAAAAAGAAATCTAAAGACATGCGTTGGGGGTGAGAAAATAAAGAAGAGGTAAATTAGTGGAAGGACACGTGGCAAACACAATTGGAATGATGGATTGCATTGGAAATAGGATGATGATGTTAAAAGGGGAGGTGGGGGCAAGCAAATGCAGATGACAAAGAACAAAGGTGTAGATGAGATGGCAATAAAAGTGAACCGATAGGAGCTAATGGATGTTGCAGAGATGCCATTATCCACAAAAGTTGAAGCAACCATGGAGAAAGTGAGATGGATGACATATTTCCATCGATTAAGGGGCTATGATGATGACATTGCCATGGATTTTGCAAAGAATTGGTGATATGAGCATAGTTGGGTGTATGGCTTGGATATAGACGTGTTTGAGGCAGCTATAGTGTGAGTGAATGACTTGCGGATAGAAGGAATAAATACTTTTAGGAGGTATGGTTGACAACAATATCATGAGGTGTTCTTTCTACCATAGGAGTGAAATTGTTACAAGTTGTTTGATGACAAGATGATGGCGAGGACCTCACCACTCGAGTTGTATGACACCATCACGTTGTTTGTATTGAAATATTTTGTAACTAATGAGCAGTTCTCAGTCATCATGGGACACTATTTTCATTTTCTAATTCATGTGAAGTTAGGGTATGAATGAGACTTTAAGATAACTGTTTCCTATTACCTAGCATGGGTGCTGGGAATGATGAGTGAGCAATATTGGGAGCATGAGACAGTGTGGAGCTTGTTAATCCAAGGGTTGGTGAAATTTCTAGTTATGGATTAGATCAATAGAATGAGGATGAGCTGGGATGCATGGCTAGCTAGAGGTCATGATGGTTGGGCAATGTGTTAGTGGGAGATATAATAAGGAGTAGGTCAAAGTGCAAGTTGTGATGAACAACGATAATAGACGATAAACTAGTGAACATAGTAGAGAAGAATCAAGCAAGGAGTTATGCTGGGAAGAATAGGACATGCCCTAAGCAAATATCGTGAGGAAGCTAGAGGAAGCTATCACTAGAGGAAGAGGTTTTGGAGGAGCGGTTAGAGGAGATGCAACAGAGAATTTTGGAGTTGGATGTGGGAGTGCAACAATGGAAGGAAAAAACCAAAGCAGGTCTAGGAAGGGGTTTGAGTGAAGTGGAGTGAAGCATGCATGGACGCTAGATAGGAGTAGGATGTTCGTGGGAGCTAAGAGTGGGGGGAGTGAGACAACTAGAGTTCAAAGTAGTTGTTAGGACAAATTTGGTTGAGATATTATCCTACTTAATAGACTTGATGACACATGTGGTAATGATGGTGGTGGAAGAAAAGAAGCAAGAACTTGAGGTGGAAAGACACTCAGATGACCACATTGGGAGTTGGTGCAAATTCACAAGCTAGAGAGGAAGGTGGAGAAGGAAGAAGTAGAAATGATGAAGAGCAAACATAATTATGGTAAAAAGTGGATTGAATTGAAGTGTAACGAGTTGTGGTTGGCCGATTGGTTTTGGACCTAGTGATGTATTGAAATCCACTCTGCTTCTATGCATTAATGCTACAAAAGCAATGGATATTTTTAAAATTTCAAAAGTGATATTGGATTTCAGTTATGATGTGGACACACCAAAAAATTGTGTTTTATTTTTCAATAGTGCACCCGAGTACCAAGATTTATTATGCAAAATGTACATGCATAATATGGTGGTCCCCCATGATACAAAGTGGAATCATAATCTATATGATGGTTATGTACAACTGACAACATTTCTATCAATAATGGCTATTGAGGCAAAGGTAGGATGTCAAAAAAACAAATAACAATAGAAGAAAGATAGCTCTAGGCTCATGGTGTGGGGAGAACAAATAATACTAGATGTGATACAGGTAAACTTCAAGGAGTTATGGAGAAGTGAGCAATACCAAGAGAAAATCTTGGAAGGACAGAGGTTATGTGTGTGTGATATGAAGAGGTGATGGAGAAGTATAAGCGAGGATCACTAGATGGAAGTTGGGTGCAGTGCAGTAGAGAACTATGGATGTTGCTCCTACAGGAGCATATGTCAACAATGAATTAGTTGATAGCCGTAACTAGGGCACAACAGTTGGTGCAATGACTAAGGATCTATAGGCCAAATGGATGGGGTTGTGGTTCCCATTTTTATTGTTGTGGTATCTAATACCAAATTATAGGGGATCGTTGGTGGCCACAAAATAAGAAATCAGTGATGAGTTTGAATACTTCATAGGAGTGGATGATTTTTTAGAAAGGGATAATTGGGCTATAGGAATCCGTACAACTTTAGAAAATGATTGAAAGGCAACTAGGTTGTATTATGGAACAAATATTATGTAAGTATTATCAATGGTAGTTTTAGTTAGTTTTGATGAAAGATGTCGAGATAGTGTTAAAATGTAAAAGGGGTTTTTGTTAGATTTTTATGAAATATGAATTGAAAAATGATGATTTATGTCATGGACATGATGTGTCAAATTAGTGGCAATGGGGTATAATAAGTGTATGTGTAATGTTAAAGAATGAAAATAATGGTTGCATTATTAGCAGGATGGGATGAATAGGATAGAATGTAGACAAGGGGATAAAAAAACTAAAAAGGCTAATCATAAGAAAAATGGAAAAAGATTAAAAAAATTAAGAATTTGATAAGAGGGAAAAATGATAATGAAGTGATGGAGAAAAGCGATAGCAAAAAAGAAGAGAAGATATTGAATTAATGATGAGTAGGAAAGATGGAGTATGATAAATTTGGATCGAGTGGCACAAAGTCCAAGGGGATTGATGGAAAAGTTCGATATGGATGGAACAAATTGTAACAAACATATGGACAATTAGGATTCATAGGCGGGTGGAAAAGGTGTCATTGACATGGGTATGAAGAGAGGAGGTGGAACACCCTCATGAATTTAAAATGGAAGAAAGAGATATGGTAAGGGGGATAAAATGTTCGAAGGGAAGACGAGGAAGGTGGCAAGAGATGTTGACAAGATAAAAGAGAATGAGAAGCATGGGTTTCTTGGAGGCAAGGATCCAAAGCAAAGAGACACATGAGGGATAAACAATATAAAAAATCCAAGGGAATAAATCCCATCGATAGGAGCCTGATAGCATAGTAGAGCTAGAAAAATATCCAGAGATGCAAAGGATTTTATAATAGGAGGGATCATGGGAGTTCTATTGAAGGTTGAGGTGGTATCATAAAGGTATTGTAGAGGATTTTAATGTGAATATAAATAATGAATAAACAAGGGTTTGAGGAGTAGAGGAGTTTACTATGAATCTAAAGAATGAATAAATAAGAGCTCAAGGAGTAGAAATCATAGTAACTTGAGAATCAATGGCTAGGATTTCAAGGTTGTTAGGAGGTAGAGAGGAATGCTTATAGGAGCCTCTAAATTCAACACAAGGGTTAAATTTTTTGTCTGGGATCATGGTGCAGAACATTTGAGTGATAGACAAAGAGATATACTAAACATCTTTGCTAGCCTCGTCTGATGTGGTAGCCCTATTTTGTTTGAAGTATTTGAAAAATACTAAAAGATATTTGATGTTGATAGGATAACACTTATGATTATTGATACATTTAAAGAAATAAAGAGAAGACAATGAGTACAAGATGAATCTCCTATATTACCTAACACAATAAATGGAGGCCATGTGTGAGCAATATTAGTGAAGTAGCAACAACAAAGGATTGGCACATCACATGTTAATGGCGCTACTATATTGGATACAAAAGTATCCCTAGGACCATTGAGAGGATGTCTACGAGCATCAATGGTAGAATATGTAGTGAAGGCAGAAACAACATTGAGATAGTGGAAGCAAGAGAAGAGAAAAAATAGGGTTAGAAGAATTGAAAACAAAAAAGGGGGAAAATAGAACATGAAGGAAGAAAAAGTATGCTCACCCAAATAGGTGTTTCAAAAGTATGCTCACCCAAATGGGTGTTTCAGAAGTATGCTCACCCAAACAGATGTTTTAGAAGTATGCTCACCCAAATAAGTGTTTCAAAAGTTGTCACAACCCAAAAAATCTAACCAACTAGAGAGAGTTTT
Source organism: Wollemia nobilis (assembly GCA_028583015.1). Classification (NCBI taxonomy): domain Eukaryota; kingdom Viridiplantae; phylum Streptophyta; class Pinopsida; order Araucariales; family Araucariaceae; genus Wollemia; species Wollemia nobilis. Next base: position 3,835,594 of record JAQPPZ010017128.1, read on the forward strand.
TTTAAAATAAACATTCGATAGGGATCTACATATCCCCACCCAGCATACACTATTCTATGAAGTTGTCTATTAACTTGATATCTTGTGATTAAGTTGTCTGTATCTTTTTTGTGATGAGCCAACTTATCCATTTTTAATATATCAAAGGGATATGCCCATCCCTACACCATACATAAGTCTACCTATGCATGTGTACTAAGTTTAATGTAAATAAGTTATCAGTCTCATCCCCCATGATGAGCTAACTTATCCCTTTTTACCTATCAAATGGGTGCACTTATCACTACACCATACATAAGTCCATCTATGTAGGTGCACTAAGCACAATGCTAATAAGATTTTAGTATCATCCCCACGATGAGATAGCTTTTCCATCCAACACTCCTAGTGATAGATAAATTTATTGACCCTAAATATAATTGATGTCTTCGTGCATCTATCTAAGTTTAGGTTCTAGAAGAAATATTTAAAATAAGATTACTCAAAATTCCTTCATAAGGGATCCCATAATCCCTTGGGTTTCTCTCTCTATACTTCCAAATCATAAGCATTAACATTCTTACATATCATTTCTAATCACTTAAAATTCATCAAACCATAAATATCTCCTATATATATTCCCTTAAATAAGGACGTAATTAAGTCTACCTACTTAATTAAGCATTAGATAAGATCTACAACTTCATAAAAAGTAGACACATGAATAAGATGTAATTCCTATCTAATTCATTATCAAGGCATGATAGTTAGTGAAACTATGATATCATATATCTTTTATCAATAACAAAGTAAAAGATACATCTTCCATATATAAATGAACACATTCATAACTTAAATCATTACACATTCCATGTAGGGTAAAAATATTACCACAATAAAAGAGTAGAGCATTACATCATCATCCAAACTAGGAGATTACTCATGCTAGAGTCTATTTTACAATAAGTTTTCCATAATAAGAGCTTTACTAATCTATGTCAAAGGGTCCATGTCTTGAATTATATAAATATTCTTTGGTCCTTCTTGCTTCCCCGTCATTCAGTTGATGGTGGTAAAGGAACATGACAATTCATAGATCTTATGAAGCGTGCAACTAAATGCATTTTCTAGATGATTTATGAAACATGTGCATTTATAAATGTCATGACCCTCCCTAGCAAGAATTTTGACATGAAAAACTATGTATTAATTGATTATGCTTTGATTCTTACTTTTGTGCAAATGAACAAGTTATGAGATGTTTAGTCTGAATTTTGGAAGAACATGGTACTGCTTACATATCATTAATATGCAGGATCAGGTACACTTATGGGTGGTAGAAGTAGAATCATCCACTAGAAACAGGGTACTTTAGATTGGGGAAGTGATGACAAAGGTAACTCGAGGGTAACATGGATGATTACTTCATTTAGGCATGTATTATCATTTAAGGGATAATCGTCAAAGCCAGCCACCTAGAGCTGCAGTTGATAGCCTAGTAGTTATCATAAATCCTCTGTTGAGGATGGGTGATTGAGTTGATGGAAAGATTCCCACTTTGCTTGTTACATGTAAATTGATGCACCATCAGTTTTGAGGAAAGAATGCATAAGTGTAATTGCCTTTAAACTCTTTGAATTCCTGTAAGAATAACATGATGCTAATAACTGGTAAAAGAACCCCTTCGTGTTTATGCCTATATATTTATATATATAAACATAATAAGGTATTTTATTTAAATGATAATAGAATTTCATTTAAATTAGATAAGAAAATATTTATTTAAATGATAATATAATTTCATTTAAATTAGATAATGAAATATTTATTTAAATGATAATGGAATTTCATTTAAATTAGATAATAAAATCTTTATTTAAATGATAATAGAATTTCATTTTATTTAGATTAAAAAAATTATGTAAATGATAATAGAATTTCATTTAATATAGATAATAAAATCTTTAGTTAAATGATAACAGAATCACATTTAATTTAGATAATGAAATATTTATTTAAAAAAAAAATGGAAGTCTATTTTAAGTAATAGAAACTTAATTTAAATAAAAATAGAATTTTATTTAAATTAGAAGGCTCCAAAAGAGATTACTTTAAATAAAATATCTCATTTGAGTTGGTGAAGAGCTTCTTACACTTGTGTCCTTTTTGGTTGGCAGACATGGTTTTAATTAGCTATCCTTCGAAACTGGATAAAAAAGGACTTTTCTATGCAAGTGGAAACCTTTCGTCGACTTGGAAGCTTCAAGTGAAAAAAAAATAAATGTATTAAAATGGAAATATTTGTATGTCGCTAGTTAGATAATGAATGAGTAAAGGTTGGCAAGTGGATAATAATTACAACTCTGAAAGAGGTATGGATAAGAGGAGGTACATGACTCCTAATGTGAGAGAGCGTATATGGGGTGGGACTGGTGGTAGAAAGCTAGTGGGGATTAGAGAGGAAGACAAAAGGGGAGAAAAAGGAAAGAAAAAAAATAAGTGAATGATCTGAAGACGACACACCAGAAGAAGAAGGAAAATAGCTTTATTTATCTCAGGTTGGATTCAAGAAAATTATCTCATTATTTCCTTAAGAATTAAGCTAAGCTTCATGTTAGAACTAGGTGTCCATCACTGGTTTCCTTTGGCCAATTTTGCTGGTTTATTTAGCTTAGATGGTTGGCCTATCTCCATAGAAACCTAGGATGTTCGTCTGTTGAGTTTTGTGAGCACAAATCTTACCTGAGTCGATTCCTCGATCGATTGGTGACACTACTGAGATTCTTATTTCGATAGTGTGCTGTGAAATCTTTGTTGTTTGGTCTCCATATTTCTTTTATCATTGAACAACATCGGTTTTATGCCATCCATATTTGGAAAGAGAAGCATGATCTTAGTTGGTTAAGCAACCCTATTTACGTCTAAGATTTCTATCGACCTTGACCTCTCTATGCGTGTGGTGATGTTTGAGGTAGACGTTCAGCAAAGACTATGGATTTTCCTCTAGTCAACCTTCATCATTGTCTCTGCCTTCCATCTTGCCAATGGCTAGCTCATCCTTGATAGAAATTATCTCCTTGTTATGGTAGTGTCACCTCCAATCGACTTTGCATCTCATTGCCTATGAAGGAAACCCTTGAAGCATCATATTTCATGGGGTATGGTCAAGAAGATTGTCTGTTTTAGTTAAGTCTAACCTCTTCAACCTAGGAGGGATACCACTTGTTTTGTGGGCCACTGTTTATAGTGTTCTAAGGTGCCATGTAGATGATGTCGACCTCTCGAAGAGAAATATTTGTTTCGACTGCTTGCTGCCTATGTGCACTCGAGTTTACCCTTGACTGGTATTCCTTTATTGATATTTTGAAAAAGTCTTTGGTTGCAAAAAGGACCACCTTTCATTGTTTGTAAATTAAGCAATAGGTTACTTGCTTTATGAGAAGGATGATCAGGTAGATTAAAATAAAGGAAATAATTAATTGAAACCTTTAAGTTATTTGATTAAAGGTTTCAAATGAGTTATTTGATTAAAGGTTTCAAATGGGTTATTTGAATAAAGGTTTCAAATGGGTTCTTTAAATAAAGGAATCCTTTTTCTATTTGATTAATTGAATAAGACGTCATTTGATTAATGGAAATAAAAGAAAGATAGTTTATTTTGTTAGTTAAAGGTACGAGACTTTGATTAAGATGTTATTTGATTAATGTAAATAAAAGAAATATAGTTTATTTTTTTAATTAAAGGTATGAGACTTTGATTAATGTAAATAAAGGAAAATATAGTTTATTTAGTTAATTAAATAAGATGTTATTTGATTAATGTAAATAAAAGAAAAATAGCATATTTTGTTAGTTAAAGGTATGAGACTTGAATAAGATGTTATTTGATTAATGTAAATAAAGAAACACAGTTTACTTTGTTAATTAAAGGTATGGGACTTCGATTAATGTGAGTAAAGGAAAATTTGATATTTGCTTAAGGAATAGAACCTTAGTTATTTGAAATACTGATTTTGATAATATTGAATAAAGCAAGACTTGGGATCTAGCTATATCTATTGAGAAAGACTCTCTTTGGGTAATTGAGGGATGAGAATATTAAAGGGGATATTATTATGTTATCAACTATATAGTAGATGGTTTTATGCTTTGAATTGATTTGTATAGTTGCAATTTGGCAAAGTATATAGTAAATGCACTAGTTTCATGATACTAGTAGATGCATTTAGATGCATGTCTCCATAGAACCATGAGTTACCCTAATCCCCACTATCTTCAAATGAACGATGGATAGGAAGGAGGTCCAAAGAGGTAGCTAGAACCTATGCATTGGTTTGTTTTACTTATGCTCAAATAGATTAGAATTGTAGGGAGATATCCCTAGATGATTGATGTATTACTTTATTCTTTAAAAGTATGGAGGTTTTACCATACTTAGATATATGTGATAAATTGTTGGATGAATGGGAACTGTATCTTCAATTTATTATTATGAGTTATCTATGTTTTATTGTTTAGCTTTCTCTTCTATTTAATGCTTACTTTCATTTAAATGTTGTCTCCTTTCTAAGTACCTCTTGTATGCTTTATAGATTTTGTTCTTGATTGATTAGGTAGATAGAGTTATTTTTGTCTTCTTGCTAAACATAGAAAGTAACCTAAGAAAATGAAACCTTAGGGTGAACCTAGGAAATGACCTAAGAGATTGAGATCTTAGGGTGAACATAGAAAGAACCTAAGGGATTAAGACCCCTTAGGTTCTTTCTATGTAAACTAAGTAAACTAATTGATTATATCTGAGTTAAGATAGCTCATTGTGGAGATGAATTGGATAGCTTAACTCGTAGTATGCGTAGCATACCTACACATATGGATTTGTGTATGGTATGGTGATGTACGTATACCTTCAATTGTACTAAAGGTGATAAGTTTAGTTCATCAAGAATGATGAGATGGATAAGCTTATTTGAGGTAACACATAATATGCCTACACAGAAGAAATTGTGTAGGGTATTGAGTGAGATGTAATTCAATAGGAAATTTGGGAAACTTAGTAAATTGAAAATAATAGATAAACTAAATATGTATTAGGGGTTTATGAATCCCTCACCGTAGTTAAAAAAAATTCTTTTCTTTTCTTGTGTTTTCTTGTAGCTAGTTTTTGGGGTCATTACAATAAATTTGATGCCAAATTGCAACTATATAATCTCTACAATGTAATCATGCATAAGTCATTCAATCAATAATTAGGAGGAAACCCAATAATTTTCCCACACCCATTATTTCATCTAATATTCTCTTTTTGCATACTAGCATACTTCTTTCATTAATCACTCAAAAGTGTATTCATTATTTAAGAATGAAAGCCATTTATCATTCATTTCATCATAGAAGGAGATTCATTTTATCCTTTAAGAATGAAAGTCATTTGTCATTTATAAATGCATCGAATAATTAAATAAACATTCTTTTAATTAATAAAAAGCCCATACTTTCAATTAATCAAAATACTCATAAAGTTCATCTTTCAATTAATCAAAAGCCTATACTTTTAATTAATTAGAAACCTATACTATTAATTATTTTAATTAATAAAAAGCCCATACTTTCAATTAATCAAAATACTCATAAAGTTCATTCTTTAAATTAATCAAAAGCCTATACTTTTAATTAATTAGAAACCTATACTATTAATTATTTTAATTAATCAAAAGCCCATACTTTTAATTAATCAAACACCCATTAAATTTAATTTTAATTAATCAAAATCCCATACTTTTAATTAATCAAATACCCATAAAATTCATTTCTTTCATTAATCAAAAGCCCATACTTTTAATTAATCAAATACCCATAAAATTCATTTCTTTAATTAATCAAAAACCCATACTTTTAATTAATCAAATACCCATAAAATTTATTTCTTTAATTAATCAAAATCTCATAAATCAATAAATCAAACAAGCATTCCTTCCATTTAATTAATTAAAGTACCCTTATCCAAAAGAGGGGTTTTCATAACTATTGACCACTAACTCAATCGGTCAACATTCACCTCAATCAAACAACGTCAACATAACCAGTATGATCAAATAGCACACAAGATGGTCAAACAACAAGCATTCAAACATCTACATCAACCACCAATGACACAACTAAGGTAGCCTAAACGGGCTCCTCATTACCACCTAGAGGTGGTCGCTCTAAAGGGTAAACTCTCCTTTTTTTGATGCTAAGGTATCCCCCGTACAGGGCATGTGGGTTTAAACCCATACCCAAACATCAAAAGGGTTTTAAATTTCCCTCACCACTGGTCGTGAAATTAAAAAATATCCCACTAAGCCACATGGAAGACAAACAAGCGATGGACAATGGTGGTTAAATAGTTGAGAATAAGCCATGTGGGATCCAATAAACCAAACACAACAAGTAGGAAATAGTCAACAACCAACAAAGGGGGGTCCAAGTATCATGGGAGAGCACCACCAATTGGCATTGGGTAGCTCACCAAGTGGAGCAGCCCTGACCACAACTCATGGTCGATAACCTAAGGGAGGCCAACTCCCTTTAAGGCATTAGAGTACTAGGGCACATCCCATGTGGGATGTTTCCTAGGGAAGGCTTGAATGACCTTTCCTTGCCTGCACCCAACTGCTTGCAAAGTCATCGCTCAACGACATCGTGATGATGGTGGGGTTTTAATATATTTAATCCCCCTAAGGTTAAACATTAGGGGGAATCCCTTCTAAGTGGCAACGATAATTTTCACCACATCTAACTTCATGAACAGGGTAATTATGCTTGTTAAAAACCAAAATAATAAGGGTGACTTTGCCTAGTTAAAAACCAACAGAACAAGGGGAGAACTTGCTAGTTTTAGATGTCTTACAAAGGTTAAAGAACCACTTGATCATTAAAGCCCAAGCTAAATCCTTGATAAAAGGAGTGTGAAAGGTAGGGTTTTAAAATAGTTTTTAATAAAAACACATGCCAACTTCAAAGGTCAAGAACAACCTATAAACGTATCCAAAGGATAAATAAAAACGAGCTAAAGAAAAAGCATTAATTCTATTTGCTAAAATAGGTCGAATACAACAAAATAGGTAAGGTTTTAAGAAGAAAATTAGATTCCGACCAAAGCAAATCAAAACTTCTTAACACAGACGTAAACAACAATTTTCTAAACCTCATAACATTTCATATTTCAAGGGGGTCTATAAAACATAGATACCAAATGCTAAAATAAGACTTCAATACCAAAATCATACATTCACTCAAAGATTTAATAAGGGAAAAAAATCACAAAGATTTTATAAAGAATCTACAAGGAGAAAAAAAGGAGGTTTTTTAAGAGATAAAGAAATCATTTTCCATCCATTGAAGCATTTAAAACAAAACAATGGTAAGAAATTCCAACCTAAAACACCTGATAGGTTAAAATCCTCCTTCAAATGATCTCCTCAAGCTTACTCTTTGTGGCCTCCTAGCCTCCTTCTTCACAAGAATCATATTTTCCACATGAATGGACCTCTAAAAAGAATCCTCTTTTTTTTGGTCTTATTAACAAAGGGAAACCCTTCTACCCAAATCTAAAGTCCAAGTTTTACATAAATGCCATCTACCAAAAGTAATTTCATGTCTACCCAAGGTGATAAAAAGGGGTAAAATAATTATTTCTTTTAAAATATCTCACTTTAAACAAATCCATTCATTTCTTTTATTTATTCATAAATAATAAAAGAAAGAAGATTCAATAGAACCTAAAGCATCAATATTTATAACTTTAAATTCAATTTAATTCAAGCAATAAAAGATATTAATCATTTCCTTAATTGATTAATTCAAATAAAATACCTTTACTAATATTAAACATTAGCATGGTATTAAGCGAACCAAGAATTAATATGACCTCTATATCTATTAAATATTTTCAAAGGGGATTATTTACCAAATCCACTTACAAAATAACACACATGTAAATGAAAGCGAGCACTCAAATGCATAAAAAAGGTAGGTGATTCTTTGCATGTCCAATCTCTTGTCCTAGCCTATGAATTAATGTAACTTCTAGGTTACCAACTTCTGGCTATGGATGGTTGGATTGTTGATGATCACCACAAAAGCAAGAATGCATGCATCTATATGAGGGTAGTTTTTCATGTTACCCTGAGCCACCATAATCATCATTTCTCTTTTCCTTGGTACCTCGATCTCGGTGGTCAACTTCCTTGCCACCTTCGAGGGTACCTGGTCTTGTAACCAAACCAAAAAATTAGCAGTACCATATCCTTAAAGCAATAAATCAACATCAATATTGCAAAACACTAAGCATTGAAACATAATTCAATATATAGTCTATTTCATAATTGAGTCTTGCCAATGTGGGTCATGACATACTACCCCCTTGGACTAAACACAATCCTCTATATTTTTTTTTGTATTACAATATTTTTATTCAAATATAAAAAAATATTTTTCATATCGTTCACTTTTTCCCAAGTGGCACTTCTTTCAGAATACCGGTCCCATTGGACCTTACATTGTTCTAGAGTTCATTTCCTCATTGTTTTGGAACATAAATCTAGTATCTTCATTGACATCACTTTGATTTCCATGGTGTCTCCCATATGTAATTAAAAACATCCACACATTATTAGGATCAATGATGTAATTACTAAGCAAGATTATATGGAAAGTATCATCAATATATGATAGGTTGGGTGGTAAGGCGAGTATACGCTACTAGACTAATCTTCTTAGTGATCTCAAAAGGCCCAAAAAACCAAGGATCCAATTTCATAGATTTGATGGCACTTTTCATAGGTCTAACCCTTATGAACACTCTGTCTCCCATAGAGAATTCCCTTGGTGATATTTTCACATCAACATAACTCTTATGATGGTTGAAAAATTCTTTAAACCTTTGCCTAATCATCTTAAGCTGACCTTCCATTTCTTTGAACATGTCTGGTCTGATCATGATCCAATCCTCTAGATTATACCAAGACAAATATGTTCTACATCTCCTACCATACAAGTCTTCAAATAGGGCCATGCTTAAGAAAGAATGATGACCATTGTTATAAGAAAATTCTATAAGATGTAGAAAGTCTTCCCATAGAGACTTCTAGTCCATATAGTACATGCGAAGCATGTCTTCTAAGACTTGGTTTACCCTATCAATTTGACCATCATTCTCTGAGTGATATGCAGATCTTATGTTTAGTTTTGTGCCCACTACATGATGTAGGAATTTCCAAAATTTAGATGCAAATCTAGAATCCCTATATGAAATATTCATTTTAGGAAATCCATGTAACCTAAAAATTTCTTTGGCAAATCTGTTAGCCATAACTTGAGCATCATCCTTGATGTTCCCTAGTGTAAAATGTGCAAACTTAGTCAATTTATCAACTACCACAAGGATTGCATCATGTTGATACCTAGTCTTAGGTAAACCTACTATGAAATCCATAGATATAACCTACCACTTTTGCATAGGTATATTGTGTGGATACAATTATCTTGCAAGGTGTCTATGTTTTGCCTTCAACTTTTGGCATTCTAGGCATCGAACAATAAAATCGATGATATGCTTCTTCATTATTATCCAAAAGAAGATCTTCTTCATATTATCCCTCAACTTGTCCCCTCTAGGATGAGCAAAGTAAGGAGATCTACGTACCTATTGCATTATCAGTCTCCTTAAATCACCTATTTTAGGTATGACTACCCTATCCTTAAAAAATAAAGACCATATTTTATGCCAAAATCTTCATTCTCTTCAATATTTCTTTTCATTTTGGCCTAAATTCCTTGCAATACTTATCATGAGATTATAATTTTCTAACTTGGTCTATTAAGTCTACATGATTTCGGGTCAAAGCTACTATATGCTTTCTTCTACTTAAGGTGTCAATAACCTTATTTTCCTTTCTTTTGATATATTCAATATCCAAGTCATATTTATCTAAAAACTCGATCCATATTATCTATCTTGCGTTGAGCATAGGTTGGGTAAATATGTATCTCAAGCTCTAATGGTTGGTCCTTAACTTGAAAGATATTCCTACCAGGTAATGTCACTAGATCTTAAGAGCGTGCACAACTGTTTCCAGCTCTAGATCATGCATAGCATAGTTAAACTCATGTTTCTTGAGTTTCCTTAACCCATATGCTATGCCTAACTCATATTGTAAATGCACTCCTCCTAACCCTTTTAGTGATGCATTAGTGCTTATTGAGAAGTTTCCCTAAGGATATAGAATCTTCAGTATTGGTGCCATGGTGAGTTTTTGCTTATGCAATGCAAAGCAACTTCACACATATCCGACCAATTAAATTCCTTCCATTTATTTTGAATATTGGTTATTACAATGACTATTTTGGAATAATATTTCACATAATACCTATAATAACCCATTATGTCCATGAAGATTCACACTTCAAACACATTATTAGGTGACAACCAATTCAAAATAGCCTCAATCTTCTTTGGGTCCACTACAATTCTTTTGATAGATATTATATGTCCCATATATCATACTTTTGAGACATACAAGTCACTTTTAGATAAATTACCAAAGAATTAATTCTTCCTTAACAACTCTAGCACGTTTCTAAGATGTTTATCATGCTCTTTTATATATCAATAATATATTAGAATATCATCTAAGAATATGAGGATGAACTGATACACATGTTTTTTGAACATGTTGTTCATTAAGTTCATAAATGCCAATGGGGCATTAGTCAACCCAAATGACAAGACTGTAGAATCATAATGCACATATATGATTTTAAATATTGTATTATGAGTATCCTCCTAATGTATCCTTAATTGATGGTATCCAAATTTTAAATCAATATTTGAAAATATCATGGTATCCTTCAATTGATCAAACAGGTCTTCAATATTAGGCATCGAATACCTAATCCTGATGATTTCTTTATTAAGCATTTTATAGTCTGCATAATCACAAAAAACCATATTTATTTTTAATAAAAAATATAGGTGCACCCCATGGTGACACACTAGGTTTTATTAGTCCCTTTTCTAGCAACCCTTATAGTTACATTTTAACTCTTGCATCTCTATAGGATTTATCCTATAAGGAGTTCTATGGATAGGTTCTATTCCTGGAACTATCTTGATAGTAAAATCTAATTCACGCATAGGAGGAAGTCTGGGTAGGTCTTCAGGAAACACAACCTTAAATTCTTGCAAGACTAGGTGTTTCCTAAACACTTCTTCCTTCTTATCCTCCTTGACTTCATTAAGTTTTACAATGCAAACCATTCCTCCTTTCCTAATGGTTTTTTTTAGTTGCATTGAAAAAAGTAGCTAGGGTTTAAAGGATCCTTGTTCACTATAGATCCTTAATATTTCCTTATATTTTTTTAAATATTCTATCCATCTATCTTGGAAATTGATTATGGCTCTATGATCCTATAACCAATCCATTCTCAAGATAATATTAAAGGCATGTAGCAGTGCTACATAAATACATCCTACGGTAGAACCATTGGTTAGGGTAATTTCAACCGTAGGAAAATACTAATCCACCGAGCAGGTTTATCTAGAACCATACTCAACCTTCCACCCTTGTGCCAAAAATCTTAGTCTCTCCAACATATCCCTGAATATACTAGAATAAATAAAGCTTTTAGTGTCTCCACTATCTATAATTTTTTTTACTTCTTTACCAAAATTCTTACCCTTTATGAGTAATGGAGTGGGTTGTCCATCCAAGTTTCAGCTTTTTGTTGTTGCACAGATCTTATGGCCAGGTTCCTTTCCTTTTGCATTTATTGTACTTGGTCCTGGTTGATGTGGATAATGATTGTCATAGTGCAAACCTCCACAATTGTAGAAACCACTCTTGGGTCTTAGGTGTAATCCTTGTTTTTAGTATCTTGTTATTTCTGCTGGTGCTGAATTTGGTAGCTTTTGGGGTTGAGGTTTGTTGTTACTATTACTATTATTGTTATTTCTTTGAAAATTCTTCTTAAAATTTTCTTGATTCCCATCATTCCTCCTTTCAAGATTTGGTAAGCTTGTACTCTTCTAGTTCTACTCTCCTTCCCATTTCATGAAACCAACACTATTTCTCTTCTTGAGCGATTGTTGATCTTGCTCAAATAAAACCACATAGTTAAAATGAAGATGAGATTATGCTTTTCTAGCCAAGTCATAGGTCTTCTGTAGTGTTTTTTACTCATGCATATTCACTTCATGCCTAATATTATGTTTTGCTCCTAATATCAATTTGTGAATCTTCATCTTCTCATCCTAGGATGGTATGTATTTTAATAACTTAATCAAGTTTTGATAGTATACCTCAACCAATTTGGTTCCTTGTTGAAGTTTGGTAAATTCCTCAAACTTTACTGCATAGAAATGTTTTGTAAAGAATATTTTCTTCAAGGCTATAATAAAATATTTCCACTTTAAATCAATTGCTTCAATTATTTGTTCTTCTTGGAAGGTTTCCCATCATTCCAATCCAGTTTCTTGCAGGTGTAGTGTAGCCCATACTTTTTAGGTTTTAGTAAAGTAATTCTTCATAGTGAAGTAAATCTCTAGTTCCCTTAGCCAAGCCTCAACTACATTACCTTCTCCTTTTCCATTAAATTTGGAGGTGTGAAAACTTTTTGTCTCTAGCTAGTTCTACCTCTACCAGAGCTCTGGTTTCTCATTCTTCAATGGTTATATTATTTGCCTACCTAACCTTTGAATTCCTAACCTATGAATCCCAATTTTCTATGGTATCCATTAGTTGTCTCTGCTACTCCATTTTTTCTTGTATCAAGGTGACTACTGTAGTGAGGTTCTCTGCCTCTTGGCTAGAATTAGCCAAACCTTCATCTAGCCTCAACATTGTCTTATCAGGTTTGCCTATTTTATGGAATACATTTACCTCTTCTTGTTTTATATGCCATTACCCTGGTCGCACTAAAGAAATAAAATTATGTTAGGTTACATTTTCTTCCTTGAATTGTACTACTAACTACTAGCTAGCTACGTCATCCGTATAAGCCAACTATAGATTTTTATACCAAGATCACCCTCACTTTATGTAGGGTATTACTCTAAAATCTATCATCTAATTTTATTACCAATAGTCACACTTACTATACGTAAGGTGCCATATAAAGGTAAGCTCCCCTTCCTAGGGTCAATTCTCTGGAATTCCAATAACTTTTCTATCCATACCTCCTAGTGATAGAAAAATTCATTTACCCTAAATCTAATTGATGTCTTCGTGCATATATCTAAGTTTAGGTTTTAGAAGAAATATTTAAAAACAAGATTACTCAAAGTTCCTTCATAAGGGATCCCATAATCCCTTAGGTTTCTCTCTCTACTTCCAACTCATAAGCATAAACATTCTTAGATACCATTTATAATCACCTAAAATTCATTAAATCATAAATATTTCCTATCTACATTCTCTTAAATCTATATTATCTTAAATAAGGATGTGATTAAGTCTACTTGCTTAATTAAGCATTATATAACATCTACAACTTCATCAAAAGTAGACACATGAATAAGATACAATCCATATCTAATTCATTATCAAGGTATGATAGTTAGTGAAACTATGACATCATAGTTATTTTATCAATAACAAAGTAAAAGATACTTATTTTATATATAAATGAACACGTTCATAACTTAAATCATTACACATTCCATTAGGGTAAACATATTACCACAGTAAAAGAGTATAGCATTACATCATCATCCAAACTAGGAGATTACTCATGCTAGCATCTATTTTACAATAAGCTTTTCATAATAAGAGCTTTACTAATCTATGTCAAAGGGTCCATGTCTTGAATTATATAAGTCTTCTCTGGTCCTTCTTGCTTCTCCATAGCTCAGTTGATGGTAGTAAGGGAACATGAAAACTCATAGATCTTATGAAGCATGCAACTAAATGCATTTGCTATATGATTTATGAAACATGTGCATTTATAAATTTGATGCCAAATTGCAACTATACAATCTCTACAATATAATCATGCACAAGTAATTCAATCAATCATTAGGAGGAAACCCCATAATTTTCCCACACCCATTATTTCATCTAATATTCTCTTTTTTCCATACTAGCATACAATTTTCGTTAATCACTCAAAAGTGTATTCATTATTTAAGAAAGAAAGTCATTTATCATTCATTTCATCATAGAAGGAGAGTCATTTTATCCTTTAAGAATGAAAGTCATTTGTAATTTATCAATGCATGGAATAATTCAATAAACATTCTTTTAATTAATCAAAAGCCCATACTTTCAATTAATCAAAATACTCATAAAGTTCATTCTTTCAATTAATCAAAAGCCCATACATTTAATTAATTAAAAACCCATACTATTCATTCTTTTGGTTAATCAAAATCCCACACTTGTAATTAATCATTTACCCATAAAATTTATTTCTTTAATTAATCAAAAGCCCATACTTTTAATTAATCAAATACCCATTAAATTCATTTCTTTAATTAATCAAATACCCATAAAATTCATTTCTTTAATTAATCAAAAACCCATACTTTTAATTAATCTAATACCCATAAAATTCATTTCTTTACTTAATAAAAAATCCATAATTTTAATTAATCAAATATCCATAAAATCCATTTCTTTAAGTAATCAAAAGCCCATAAATCAATAAATCGAAGAGGCATTCCTTCCATTCAATTAATTAAAGTATCCTAATCCAAAAGGGGGGTTTCATAATTATTGACCACTAACTCAATCGGTTGACATTCACCTCAGTCAAACAACGTCAACATAACCAGTTCGATCAAACAATGCATAGGATGATCAAACATCACACAGGGTAGTCAAACAATAAATAGTAAAAAATCTACACCAACCATCGATGCCACAACTAAGGCAACCCGAGCAAGCTCCTCATGACCACCTAGAGGTGGTCGCCCTAAATGGGAAACTCTCCCTCTTTTTTTGGTGCTAAGGTAGCCTCCGTACAGGGTGTGTGGGATTAAAGCCATACCCAAAAATTAAAAGGGTTTTAAACCACCCTCACAATTGGGTATGAAACTAAACAATATCTTGCTAAGCTATGTGGTAGTCAAACAAGCGATGGATAATGATGGTTCAATAATCAAGAACAAGCCATGCAAGAGCCAACAAACCAGATACAATAAGGGGGAAACAACCAAAAACCAGTGAAAAGTGGGGTCCAAGTGTCAGAGGAGAATGCCACTAACCAACGCTGGATGACCCACCAAGTGGAGTGGCCCTGATCATAGCTCGTGGTCTATAACCTAATTGAGAACAACTCCCTTTAAGGTGCTAGAGATCCAAGGCACATCCCATGTGGGATATTACCCAAACAAGACCTAAATGGCCTTCCCTTGCCCATGCCCAACCGCTCGTGAAGTCTTCGATCAATGGCATTATGATGGTGGTAGGAATTTAATCTATTTAATCCCCCTAAGGTTAAACCTTAGGGGGGAGCCCTCCTAAGCGACAACTATAATTTTCACCACCTTTGAATTTGCAAACAAGGCGACTATGCTTGTTAAAAACCATAAGAACAAGGGTGACTTTACCTGATTAAAAACCAATAGAACAAAGGGAGAACTTGCTAGTTTCAAAGTCTTACCAAGGTTAAAGGACCACTCGATCATTAAATCCAAGCTAAATCCTTATCAAAATGAGTAGGAAAGGCAGGGATTTTAAAATAGTTTTGAATAGCATCACAAGCCAAGAACAACCAACAAACATCTCCAAAGGATAAATAAAAGAGGCTAAAGAAAAAGTATTACTTCTATTTTCTAAAATAGGTTAGATACAACAAAAGAGGTAAGGTTTTAAGGAGAAAACTAGATGTCGGCCAAAGCAAAACAAAACGTCTCAACATAGACGTAAACAACAATTTTCTAAGCCTCATAATATTTCAAATTTCAAAAGGGTCTATAAAACATAGATACCAAATTATAAAACATGACTTCAATACCAAAAGCATACATTCACTCAAATATTTAATAAAGGAAAATAATTTCACAAATATTTTAAAAATAATCTACAAGGAGAAAAAAGGGAGGTTCTTTAAGAGATAAAGAAATTATTTCCACCCATTGAAGGGTTCAAAACAAAGAAATGGTAAGAACTTCCAACCTAAAACACCTAACAGGTTAAAATCCTCCTTCAAACAATCTTATCAAGCTTACTCTCTATGGCCTCCTAGCCTCTTTCTTCATAAGAATCATCTTTTCCACATGAATGGCCCTCTAAAAAGAATATTCTTTTCTCTTTTTTTTTGGTATTCTTAACAAAGGGAAACCCTTCTACCCAAATCTAAAGTCTAACTTTGACATAAATGCTGTCAACCAAAAATAATTTCATGTCTATCCAAGGTGATAAAAAGGGGATATTTAATTTTAAAATGATTCTTTCTTTTAAAATATCTCACTTTAAACAAATCCATTCATTTCTTTTATTTATTCATAAAAGATAAAAAAGGAGATTCAATAGAACCTAAAGCATCAATATTTATAACTTTAAATTAAATTTAATTCAAGCAATAAAAGATATTAATAATTTCCTTAATTGATTAATTCAAATAAAATACCTTTACTAATATTAAACATTAGCACGATATTAAGTAGATTGAGAAATAATAGAACCTCTATATCTATTAATTATTTTAAAAGGGATTTTTTACTAAATTCACTTACACAATAACACACATATAAATGAAAGCGAGCAATCAAATGCATCAAACAAGGCGAGTGATTTATCATAAGTCCAATCACCTATCCTAGTCGAAGACTTATGGTAACTTCTAGGTTACCAACTTCTAGCTATGAACGTCTGTATTGTTGATGATCATCGCAAAAGCAAGAATGCATGCATCTATATGAGGTTAGTTGTTCATGTTATTGTGAGCCACCATAATCATCACTTCTCTTTTTCCTTATTACCTCAATCTTAGTGGTCGATTTCCTTGCCACCTTCGAGGGTACCTAGTCCTATAACTAAACCAAAACATTAGTAGTACCATATACTTGAAGCAACAAATCAATATTAATATTGCAAAATACTAAGCATTGAAACATAATTCAATATATTGTCTATCTCATAATTGAGTCCTGCCAAGGTGGGTCATGACAAAAGTAAGCAAGAGAAAATAAACCTTTCCCAATAGGGTTAGCATAGGTTCATGCTTTGACTGATGAGTTCAGGAGGGGTGAACTCATTGGGTTACAAAGTGCTAAAGTTGAAGGGATAGATGAAAAGGAATGCTCCTTGAAATCATCGATCAAACATGATGGGGAAAGTGGTAATTCAAAACAACCTAGGAACCTACAAAATAGACATTGTACTAAGAAAACAAGTTTATTTGGAAGATAAATATGTAGATTGAACATAAGAGAATCAAAGTATTATGGCACAATATACAAAAAATTAATAAGCTACAAAGAGAATATAACAATGCCCCAGATAAATAGGGAATCTACAAGAAGAAGCTAAGGTGTTGATAATTGTTGTGTTGTGATAGAACATAGAATCAAGACATTAGTTCGTCCTATAGATTCCATAAGATTAGAGACCAAGTGATGTGAGTGATGAAAGAATACATGAAACATATAAATTAGTAAGCCAAAAGTGCATTTGTAATCAAATGGAATATTGAAGGAGAAGTTGAGGCGTCTAAGTGCAATTGTTCTTACATTCTAATAAAGAGACCTTAGGTCCCCTTCCAAATTTTCAAAGACAAGGTTCAAACCCACATAAGAAGCATCTAGGAGGTTCATTGGCTCAGTTATTTGGTGTGTATATATAATATTATAGTTATTATATGTGCAACTGATATCACATCACCCTATTATGAAGTATCCATGCATTTAAGAGATGAATAGGAAAACTAGGTAAGCGTGCATGCAAGAATGTAATAAAAATAAATATTTTTTGAATGGGAACTGCAAGCAATCATGCAAATTGAAAAACGAGCAAACAAACATGCACAAACAAGTACACAAAACTTATTTTTAAACATAATATTTCTTAATATGTATGATGTTCATAGGCTCTTTAAGTTCAACACCATCTACGGTAGACAAGCAATATGCCCCCAATCCAAATGTTGTAGTGATAACAAAAGGATCAAGGTAGTTTGGTTCAAATTTGCCTTTGAGGCTATCATTGGCATTGGTATTTTTCTATTTTCTTTGTATACAAGATCATCTACTACAAAAGAACAAGGTTGGATCCTCTTATGGTAGGTGCATCGAAGGCAATTGTGATAGACCCTAAGGTGCTCTAAAGCATTAAATCAATGTTCATCAAGCATTTCTAACTGGGAAATATGATAACATAGTATTCATAATATACTAGAGAATATTGTAGGAGAACCTAAGGGGACAAACCTCCAATTCAAAGAGGATAATTACTTCGGATTCATATACCAAAGCATAAGGAGTCGCACTAGTTGATGTATGAATATTGGTGTGATAGATCTAGCAAGTTGGGGAAAATTGAACATGCTAATCACATCCATTTTGTTGAAGAGTTTCTTAATAATATTGATTATGATTATACTGTATGCTTTCGCTTGACCATTACATTGTAGGTAATAGGGAATAGACCAATTATGTTCGATTTTGTACTTAGCACAAAACTTCTTAACATCTTAATTTTTAAAAGGGATGCCATTGTGTAGAGTATTGTTGATGGGATCTTGTACCGATAGAGAACTTGGTTAATTAGAAATTTTGACACCTAGACACTAGTGACAAAAGATAAAGGTATGGCTTCTACCCACTTAATGAAGTATTTGATAGCAGTGATGATGAAATTATGACCATCTGAAGAAGGTGGATTGATATTACCAACTATGTGAAGACCCCATATAGAGAAAATCTAGGGAGCAAAGATAGGTTGCAAATCTTGAGCTAGAGCATAGAATAAGTGATCATATTTTTGATATTTCTCACACTTCTTAACATAGTCATAGTCATCCTTCTTCATACTAGACAAGTAATATCCCATCTAAAGAAGATTTCAGGTGATAGTGATGCAATTGAAGTGTCCATCATAGGATCCATCATGGATGCCCTAGATAGTTGCTTGAGCCTCACTAGAGATGAAAAAATGAAGCATGATACCATAAAAGAATTAATGATATAAAATATCATCAAGGATAATGTAGCAACATGTTGTTTGGTAGAAATTTTTACGTTCATAATGGTTGAGGTCATCGAGGATGATCTTGTCCCAAAGGAATAATAGAAAAAGGGGATACCATGGTGCTAAAAGGGGAGTAATTCTAGATAACATAGTAGCAGGATATTTAATTTGAAGAATTAAAATGGTAGCCTACTCATCCTTGAGCTCTAAAGGGACCAAGGATGTAATGGTAGCCATAGTATCCTTATATCGCTTGCTAGAATAGGAAATAACTTCAATGATAACTTACTCAAAGAAATATAGTAGCTGGCCAATGATGGTTTTGTAAGGCTTCAACTTATCATCCTTCATTTGATAGATGTTGATGTGGTTAACAACTAATTAAAAATCACCAAAGATGGATAAAACTTTGATCTTGAGGGCAAGAGCTACACGAAGGTCTAAATGAAAGCTTTGTATTCAACAGTGTTATTGGTGTAGGAGAACCAAAGCTTAAAGGATAGAGGAATGATCCATTGCTAAGGAGTCTTCACGATAATGCCAATTCTCACACTTTTAGCATATGGAAAACTATCAAAGAACAAGGTCTAAGTGGCAAGTGGCTTAGCCTTAAGAGAGAAGATAAAGTCATCCAAAAAGCTAACGACTATCGAATGAGTACATTCTAATAGAGAGGAACATAATAAATATGTAATGACTTGGCCCTTGATGGATTTTTGATTAATAACTCTAAGTAAAACTCATTGAGGGACAAAACCTGTTTGGTGATCCATCCAAACAAATGGAGTTTTGAAATCAAGTAGCAAAGAGGGTCAGTTTTAGCGATGATGTAAGAACTTTGATTAAGCATGTAGTGGCAGAGCTTCTAGATGGTAAGACAACAATGAGGTATAATTTATATATAGAAGTATAATGGGTTTCATAACTAAGGTGTGAATAATATAATAAATAACACACTTATGTTGTTGATCATCATATTGAGCCAACATATCATCCAATGCATGAGCAGAGGCAGGCGTGTATAACAAAAAAGCCTTGAGAGGATCAAGTGAGACTAGAAAAAATGAAGATAAAAGATAATTAAAGCATTGAATTTCAATTAGAAGTTACTATCCTAGATAAAATAACTATTTTTTAAAGGAGCTTGTAGAATAGTTGACATTCATTTGCATGTTGGACATTAAAGCAGTTAACCTAAATTTTACCTTAGAAACTATGCAATTGAGTTAAAGTCTAAGGGGGAGACATATTAGTATTTGATTTAATATTGGGAGGGTCATTTTGATGCCCCAAAAAGAGGTAATGAAACCCAATAGTTTACTCAAGGTAATATCAAAGACACATTTTTGTGGTTTTAAGTGGATCTTATAAGCTCTCAGGCATTCAAAGATGTGTTATGAGGATGATCTTCACATCTAGATGAGCAACCAAGGAGGCCATAAATGTAATCCTCAATGATATCATGCATAACATCATGAAATATATATATCATGGCACATTGATATGTAGCACCAACATTATTAAGACCAAAAGGTATGACTTACCAATAGAAAGTACCCCAAGGAGTAGTGAAGGTAGTTTTTGCCTGATCCTCAGGGGAATTTGGATTTGATCATATCCAAATAAATAATCCATAAGGGACAACATTATACATATTAATATTAGGTAGGGAAAAATCATCCTTTGGATAGGCAACATTGATGTCATAGGAATTGGTGCATACATGTATAAAACCCTCATTGATTACAAAAATACGATTATAAGTCCAATCAAAGTAATTAATAGCCTTTATAAAGTTGACATATAGAAGATTCTAGAGCTTATATTTGATAAGGAGAGAAAATTTAGAGTGTATTTTACAAAGATTCTACTTAACAGGTTTAGTGTCAAGGCGACCAACTAAGTGATGAATGACTAGGGATGGATCTAGTCCATGCATGTCTATGTAGATCCATGCAAATATATCATGAAAATCTCAAAGGAAAACTATATATTCCAAACATTTATCAAAATTAATCATTGTTCTTAGATTAAGGATATTTGGATCAATATTTGTACCTATGTTGATGTCCACGATTTCTTTAACTAGAAGATGGGAATCATTCTCCAGCTGAGGAGGAGCAAGGGTAATCCTTAAATCTCCAAAGTTTGTGGGACTAACAAAAGGAGTTGTAGGTGTGTGTGAGGTAAAATAACTATTCATTACAAAGTTGGACTCATTTGTACATAAACTCAAAATAGAAAAATCAGAGGGGTTAACTTCCCTCTCGAACAAGCACTAGTTAATGACAAATGTAGGATTGACTAAGGTAGCACAACACACACCAATCAAACAAAATAATTAGGGGATATCAGGTGAGAGGAGAGACCAAATTTTAGTTTCATCTATATCTCCCTATTAAGAACCATGTAGGGAATGGGATGGTGACAGGGGATCACAATGGTCATCCAAACTAGTAGATGAAAGAGCAGGTACAGACTCAACCTTATTGGGAATATAGTTGATTCCACAATGACTAGGCTAGGTGTCAGCTTCTAAAGGATCCTTAATGCCTTGTTTGCATTGACCAAGGAACTTCCTAAGATACCTCATATTAGCAAGTATTTAGTCAGGGATGGGATAATTAGGGGAGAGATAAAGAGATGCAGGTTGTCTCTCGAGAGGTAGTATATTTTCACCATGTATGTAATTGTCATTAGACATGCCAACACATAAAAAAGAACAACTGCAAATTTGCACCATAGTACCTTTAAAAATGGGACAACCATAATAATAAAAAATAAATAGGGTGGTAAGGTTAGACATAGGTTCAAGACAGGTCTCAACAAAGGCTAACGTAGGGAAGAAAACAAATGGATCTACAAGGATGAGTACAATAGGTTGATCTAATAAGAAAGGCTCTAATTCTAGATCTTGAGGTGTGGCTAAATATAAAAGGTGTAAATAGGGGTAGAAAATTTTAGGAACTAAATCCATTTGATAGTAGGTGAAAGGTTCATTATCAGTAGGGATATACACTATCTTACCTTGGTATTCATATTTGAGATATTGGTGATACATGGAAGGATTATTTGCATGGCATGAATCCATGTGCATACTAAAAGGATATTGTAAGAGTTTTCATAGGGAATAACATAAATTAAGATATCAAGCACACGAGGATCATATTTTAAGGCTAAGGAGATAGTACCACAAGCTCTACACTCTCCACCATCAAAGACATGGTTGATCAACTCTATTTTTTGCAAATCATGTTGTGTGAGGTCGAGATAATGGATAAAGTCCAAGTTACATTTATTAAGACTAGATCCATTATCCACCAAGACCCATTTGATATACGTTTCTCCAATATGATAGGTGATATATAGAGGGGAGTCACCAAGGAGAGCTTATTGAGGGATGTTGATTTCTTAAAAGGATATAAGGTGGTGGATTCCTAATTTTCCTACAATATTCGTAATGTTGACAAGAGATAAATGTTGAGGTACCACATTCTCATTGAGTTGGAGCATGTCATGGTGAGTAGGAGATGTCTTGAGAAACTCTAAGTAGTAGGGATATCCTACAATTATTTTTACAGATCAAAGGAGTTAGTAGGAGTAGTTGGGATAGTAATAAAAGTTTTGTTTGACACATGGTTATTACCTTTCTTCTGAAGGACTATGGGAGGTCAAGAAGATCAGTTGGAAGGGTGATCTTTCTATTTATATTGAGTGACTATGTGCACAAAAATTATGTTGATCATATTTTGATATATCACATTATTTGTAGCCCTCTGATTATGATTAGGTAAGGGATTTTGAAAAATCCCAAGATGTTGGTTATAAGTAGAGGATTGGGCATTGAATTTTTTGATGATATTATTTACTTCATCAATCAGGTTTTGGATGAGATTACACAAGGTATTACACCTATCTGTCTTGTGACCCACCACTCGATGGAAATCACATCGTTCACTGGGATTATGAGTTAGGCATACTTTGGGATAGTTCATTTGGTTTCAATTGGGGGAGATTTATAAGTTTGGAATCAAGGATCTATACATGGATGGTTGATTGGGATAGGGCTAACTTAGTGAAATTCCTATTAGTTTTTGGTTTCTTAGCCAAGATGACCTTTGGGGTTGCAAGGGCAGTTACATTCACATTATTTGCCTAATTATTATCAATAACCCCATCACCCGAAATAAGTTTATTCTTATATTGATTTTTAGGATTTTCCTCTTCTTTATAGAGTTTTAATTGATCTCTATGAATAATAATAGCTTCAACTTGCCTAGCAAGGTTGACTATAGCTGCAAAGGTGGCAATAGGCATGGTTGCCTTCTAATACGCTATTTGTGCATTTAGGATTTAGATGAAGACTTTAAGAAGGTCCTTTGGTGGATGCATGCACTAAAGTTTACCTATAAGGATATGCCATCAGATTAAGAATTCTATGAAGGGATCCTCTTTAGGTTGCTTAATTTGGTAAAGGTTATCAATAGAGATATGCTTTTTGATATAAACATAAAGTACTAGGTAGGTAGTTTTGCTAATTGGTGAAACCTTTTTATAGAATGATGGTGTAAGGATAAATACCATTCCTAGCCCATATCACCAATACTCATAAGAAACATGCATAGGAATACAAATTCATCATGGATAATGATGGCATATGCTAGCTTAAAATGCTTGATATGATTGAGAGGTTCATCTAATCCTCTATATAAATAAAACTAGGGTGCTTCAAAATTCTTAGGGAGAGGTTGGATGGTGATGGATGGGTCTAACGGCTCATTGGAGAATGCATCAAAGAAATATTATTATTTTAGAGAAGTGCTTTAAATAGTAGCAAGTTGTTTCTTTATTTGTTCTATTTTAACATCAACTCTTGGGTTAGACGAGTATGGTTCAAGGGGAAGTATAGTAGAAACAGATTGGGAGTATGAAGGATAACTCAGAGGAACTTGAGGGATTAGGATAATAGGAGGAATGAAGGTGCCATTTTGTACTAAATAAAGAAAGAGATTGGTTGAAATGGTTGGTAGGATAAACAAAGGTGTATCTTAAGTAAGGCTAGAGCTACATGGTGGAGTTACAAGAATATGTAGTTAGGGAAACACTAGGTTGGAATACAAGCGGGTGATTTTCAAGAAAAAAAATATCGATATGGCTTATTGGCATGCTATAGTGATGGGCAAAGAAAATGAATTGAGGCTAGTTAGGGTTGCATTTACAATAGGAGAGGTGGTAGAATCAATGTATTGGGGAACAATCATATTGGGTCCAACAATGGTAACTTGATTTAGAGCTTCACTAAAAGGGTTATGGTCATTGTGGGATTGCTCTTGGAGGTCAAAAAAACATTAGTGGATGTCGATTTTTGGGCCTGCTATTGGGATAAGCTTTGATCATACATTTTGTCTTCAATGATATCCATGAAGATATAGTGGTTCATGTTCATGAACTCAAGTAGGTGGTCTTTTAAGGGGAAAATAATTCTGTTAAGAATATCTTCATTAGAGAGTTTGGGTTTCTTCACCATCTTCATTATAATTAGGATTCTTAAAAGCATCCTCTTCCTCAATATTTTCAATAGGTGAATGAAGGGACGAATCTATGCGAGCAGAGATACACATAAAATACCCATGATTAGCTATGACTGCAAATTCTAAGAGAGATTTAAATTAAATAGGATTGATGAAAGCAACCAGATAGTTGATCTAGGAGGATAGGGAACAACCCATAGAGGTGTTTACATTGGGTTCATAAAAAATATAGATACAAAATTCCTAGGTTATATTTTGGTCCTTTATTAGTCTACTACCTCAACATAGATACTGTATTTATGTAACGACCCACAAACTTGACCCAAGAGACAACTAATTTTTTTTAAAGAATTAAATCATAAATAAGACCCAATATTTTCATCAATATTAAGGCATGACCAATTTTGAGTTCATTGTTGCTACAAATGATACTCAAGTGGATAGGAGTGACCAACTTATCGTACTTTCTTGGGGTTCACTTTTCTAACCTTACCATTAGAAAAGATACCACTAACGGTCCTTCCATTTCCCATACACTCACCTGTATGAGACAACTTGACCACGATGTAGGGATTACCCTTTAATACCCATAACACTTAAACGTGACACCTATTCCTTAACCCTACATACATTTTTCTATGTAGGATTATCATGGCATGATGCGTTAGTTATTGTTGAGGAGAAACACACCCCCATTGAATTTTTTTTTTTTGAATCCTTTAAAATGATTAATTTTTTATTTCCAAGGGGACCCTCTTGAAGTATTTTGATTTTATTTCCAAATTGTGCTTTCGTCAAGGTCTTAAATTTTGTTCGCATCAAGGTTTTGCGATTGCTTGCCTAACTAATTGATCTGGATATTTGCCTTTCAATGATATTATTTTAGATTATTAATTTCAGAAAATTAACCTTCAATAGTTTTCCTAAGTTCTAAATTATTAAAACCGAATTTTAGGGTTTTCCTCAATTCTTCATCTTACCCTAAATTCGCATCAAAATTGAAATCGACATATCTTTTAATTGGGAAATCTGTTTGGAGTGATTCAAATTCTGGATGGAAGATCTTAATATCCCCTTTCCAATGGTACCAAATTTGCCTAAATTTAGATGTAATTTCATTTCCAAAAATAGCAGTTTCTTGTTGCAGGTCGTGACCTTATTAATGCAATATCTCTTGATCAGAACTGCATTTTTATGTTTTCTTTGCAGATTTGGATACCCTTTTGGCTGTTTTACAAGTGTGAGAAATTTCATATAAATCTGAGAAATTTGATTTTTCACCTATTTTGCACTATTAAGGTTCGGGAGTAAATTTCCGGATTTAAAAAAATCAAAGCTATCTCCATTCCGAAAAAATCAAAGCTTGCTCCATTCCAGAAAAAATCAAAGCTTGCTCCATTCTAGAAAAATCAAAGCTTGCTCCATTCCGAAAAAATCAAAGCTTGCTCCATTCCGAAAAAATCAAAGCTATCTCCATTCTGGGAAAAAATCAAAGCTTTCTCCATTCAAAAAAAAAAAAAAGCTTGCTCCATTCTGGAAATTTCAAAGCTATCTCCATTCTGCTCAAAAGAAAAATTTAAAGCTATCTCTATTCTGAAAAAATCAAAGCTTACTCCATTCCGGGAAAAATCAAAGCTTGCTCCATTCCCAAAAAATCAAAGCTATCTCCATTTCGAAAAAATCAAAGCTTGCTCCATTCTGGAAAAATCAAAGCTATCTCCATTCCAGGAAAAAATCAAAGCTTGTTCCATTCCAAAAAAATCAAAGCTATCTCCATCCCGAAAAAATCAAAGCTTGCTCCATTTCGAAAAAATCAAAGCTTGCTCCATTCCGTAAAAATTAAAGCTATCTCTATTCCCGAAAAAAACCAAAGCTTGCTCAATTCTGGAAAAAGTCAAAGCTATCTCAATTCTGGGAAAAAATCAAAGCTTTCTCCATTTCGCTCAAAGGAAAAAAGCAAAGCTTGCTCCATTATGAAAAAATCAAAGCTTGCTCCATTCTGAAAAAATCAAAGCTATCTCCATTCCCATCAAAAGAAAAAATCAAAGCTATCTCTATTCTAGAAAAAATCAAAGCTTACTCCATTTCAGGAAAAGTCAAAGCTTATTCCATTTTGGGAAAAATCAAAGCTTGCTCCAATCCAAAACAATCAAAGCTTGCTCCATTCCGGAAAAAATCAAAGCTTTCTCCATTCCTTTTCCGCATTTTATTTGCAATAAGTGTCACGTCATCTTAAATATATTGCGGATTGATAATCCGGATCTCCATTCCACAACTTTCCTTTGTATAATTATTCCACTCCACATTGCGTAGTATTTATTCCGGATCTGATTTCACTTGCGCTTATGAGTTAAGAACTTTCAAATGGAATCCGCTGGTTTATACAAAGAAAGAAGAAAACTTTAGAATTTAATTTTTTTAATTATTTTTTTGACCTAAATTTGAAAGCTTTGAACTTAGGGTTAATTAAAAAATCAATTAAAAAATTAAAATCTTAAACCTTGGAAAAATTAAATTAATTTAATTTAATTTTAAATCTAATGTTCTAACATTTGCCCTTTTTAATTTTTTTGTAGGAATTTGCCGTGGATGCATTTAATGGTAAAATTGATGGCGAAAGTGATGGCGGAGAGATAATTTCAATGTGGATCAAGCAAAAGGGATTGTGCAGGGATAGAAGGCCCGAGAAGTCAGTGATTCATCGGAGGAATTAATGAGATGCTCTAACAACTTGTTGAAAGATGAAGATACACTTGCATGCAGTCTTCATTTGATGAGGATGAACTAGATCTTTCTTCACCATTTATGACAAGATATTCAAACAGATTTTCAGAAGTGCTTAGAATTGAATGAAGCTGTTAAAATATATTTTATCCTGTAAGGCCCCATGACGGTGGGATTTTTATGATAAGATTTAGATCTTTGGAAGAAGATATTTTTGAAAAGATTAGGGTCTGTCCTGAGTCTATATATACTTCTTTTGAATGTAAAGTCCGGATGCGAAAACTTGGAAATAAAGACTTCTAGCAAATTTTAACAAATTTTGTCTTGAATGCTTTCTTTTGTACCTGAGGCTGGTGTGACATCATTTTCTGAAACAGCATGGCCAGGAACCTAATCTTTTTCTGGATTATGATAAGTGCATCTTCTTTTGTTTTCATCTCGCTTAAGGATTTATTTAATTTAATTGTAAGTCTGTAATTGTTGAGATTATGTTAGGTTGTTTAACTTCATTCTATTCTCTATATGCTTGAGAAAATTAAGAACTTGAGATTCAGGCTCGTGTTCTAATTGCTCTATTCTCACTACGCGAGCTAGACTGCTGGTGAGAAACATCAATTTTCATTAACCTCCCTTATGTTCATGATTTTCCTTTTATCTCCCTATTGTTCTGTCCCATGTTCAAGGTTGAAAGTGGTCTTAGAAAACTGGATACTTTCTTCATTTGATGATTGTCTTGTTGTGAAGCTGAATAATTTGATTGATTTTAATAGTTGTAATTTGCAATTGAATTACGCATCCTCTCTTTTCTACCCTACTCTGCTCTCCTTGTTTCATTTATGAAAGGTTCTCACTTTTACTTTCTTTAATTTTTTTTATTTATTTAATCCACTAAAAATTGAAGAGCTGGATCAAACAAAATATAAATCTGATTGATAAACAAAAAAGCGACAGACGAAAGTTGAACCCCTTTGTAGGTATATAGGCAATCCACTTGAAACTATTTCAAAAGTGGAAAAGAGCGAGAATGTTTGACCCAACCCTATAACTCACACCTTGGATAATCAACAAGATTCTAAAGTGAGAGGGAATTTATTTCCATTAAATGTTACTTGTATTTTTAGTTTACTCTCCGCAGGGTGTGCATGAAAGTCGAGCCAACATTGATCAATTAGCTTCATCTCTCCATGAGCTAACTAAGACCAATATCATTAAACTGGTAATGATCATGGTCATGGTTGCCTCACCACAATGTACCACCACTATAATACCCTATGAATGATCTAGTGATTGTCCCATACCAATACATCATTAAGATTTCTAAGCCTCACCACTAGGACTTGTCCAAGCCTCATTGCTAGGGCCACCCAAGCCTCACTGCTTAGGGTGTATCATTCACATTTACCTAGTTAAATTGTCTCACCACAACTCAACTAGGATTGGGTACAACTTGACTCTAGGGATTACTAATATGGCTCTAATATCATGCCCAAAATAACCCCCTTCCAACCCAAGGGTCCTAAACAAAATTTATGACCATATCATCAAAGAAATAGAGTGCTATATTAAAACATGCTCAAATTAAACATAACAACATAACATATTGATAAATATTAAGAATTTAGGTACTTCATTCCAAAGCACTAAAAAAATAGATAATTCCTTTATTTAAAAGAAAAGAAGTAATGCATCATCTAAAAATTATATTAATTACTTCCTATTACTTTTCAATAAATACAATTCTTGCCAACTACAAATCTTTCCAAAGTAACTCTACAATAATTCAACTTTCATCACCCAAACAAATTCATGCCATCACTTTCAAGATGTTTACAATATATCCCATAACTTCTACACATGGTACCTCTTAAGTTCTTCCCTTTTCTAAATACCACATTACATTCAAGCATCAAAACTCAAAGTCACAAGTTTCATCCTTCTTTCAATGTATCCTTCTTGAAATATATTTTCTCCATTGAGCTTACGAGCATGAGCATAGGGATCAAGAAAACACTTTAAAATGAATATGCAAGCTAACATGCATTATTCAAATAAAATTATGCAAGAACAATGCAAGATCTCAATCCTAATAGAATGTATATGCAAGCCTAACATGCATCATACAATCATTCAATAATAATGCAAGATATTAGTTCAATGATACAATGTATATGCAAGCCTAACATGCATCATACAATAAAATCATTCAATAATAATGCAAGATCTCAATTCAATGATACAATGTATATGCAATCCTAACATGCATTATACAATAAAATCATTTAATAACAATGTAAGATCTTAGTTCCATGATATAATGGATATGCAAGTCTAATATGCATCATACAATAAAATCATTCAATAACAATGTAAGATCTCAGTTCAATGATACAATGTGTGCAAGTCTAACATGCATCATACAGTAAAATCATTCAATAACAATGTAAGATCTCAATTCCATGATATAATATATATGCAAGTCTAACATGCATCATACAATAAAATCATTCAATAACAATGCAAGATCTCAGTTCAATGATACAATGTATGCAAGCCTAACATACATCATACAATAAAATCATTCAATAATAATGTAAGATCTCAGTTCAATAATACAATGTATATGCAAGCCTAACATGCATCATACAATAAAATCATTCAATAACAATGCAAGATCTCAGTTCCATGATACAATGTATATGCAAGCCTAACATGCATCATACAATAAAATCATTCAATAACAATGCAAGATCTCAGTTCATAATCTCACAATATTCTTATAAAATCATGGGTTTACTACTCTCCTAGTAAACCCAACTATAATCTCTCTCTCTCTCTCTATGTATGTATATATATATTATTCAAAATATAAATTAATATTGACATTTAAACAAACACAATAATCCATCAATATTTATATGACTAAAGTCTTTAATATTTAATTAATATTAATTAATAGTTTTCAACCATTTACTAATATTAATTAATATTATTAAACTATATTAATATTGAATAATAAAAAAACCTATTATTAAATCAATATTAATAAGACAAAAAGGGCTCATGGTCAATATCCATGTATAAAGCATATATATCCTATCTCTATTCAAGATTTTATAAAACACAATTATAATATATAGGGTGGGACTTTAAATTCTAGGCTCTAATCGCTGCATAAAATCAATGAACTACCAAAGAAGTAAATATGGAGTTTTAAAATCACGAAAGGAAAGAATGTAAGTATAGCTAAAAATCTTACCAAAGATCTAGAGAAAGATGGTTTGACTTGCTTTGGATTTTTTGAACTTCCTTTTTCCACTTCATTCCTTCCATTCACCCGTCCAAGGGGTTTTTTGAGACTCCAAGGCTTCTATGAGCCTTAAACACATTTTCATGTCTTAAAGATTGGTTCAAGGTATGGATTGTGCAGATCTAGGTGGACACATTTGTTAATGCAAGTTTGCAACTATCAAATAGGTGAGTGTGGATCTAACGTGATTGACTTTGCAATTTTTTAAAGGAGAATGAACATCTTATGTTTCTTAATCATAAGGTCTTAAGGCACATGAATTAGGTGTCCACTTTAGGTTTGTCAATGTTAAGCAACTTAGAATCAAGTAATTCTTTTACTCTTGTATCATGTTGCCATCCTTTATCATTATATTGAACAACTGAGGAATTTAATTTTTGCTTGGGATAAGCTCTATGAATTTGATGCTAGCCACTTCATTATAAGAACTAACTTTTTGAATAAACTCTTCTAGTGATTCTCCATTTATTTGAGTGTAATATCAATCATCTTCTTCAAAAATTATTCTTCCTTTATGTACACCACATTGTCCAAAGTTTTTAGAGGCTCATCTATCTTCAGGAGGAGCTCATTAGGCATGTCATTGAGCTTGACATGTTCCTTTGGAACTTGTTTCAAGGTCTCACTCCTTATATTTCAAGGCTACACTAGACTATGTTGTCATGTTGACCCTTATAATCTATACTTGATTGTTTATATCTTTTGCTTTAGCCTTTTGACTATTTCACTGGTGATTGTAGATAAGGATTATAAATTTCAATCTCCTCATGGTTATCTTTATCATCTAATTGCAACTTGGATACGAGACCCAAATATATGAGGTAGAAGGATTATACCTCTTACATCATTGATTTGTACTCTTCGTATAACTTATCCATAATATTTACCGAAGTGTTCTCAATTGATGCAACATTGTTGAATTTTACAAAGTCCACATAAATCTCTAGAAACACCTTCAATAACAACTTGATCTTGAACCTTATATAATTCCTTACCTTTTTGAATTACCTCTAAAATCCACTTCGTAGGTTTGGTGAACTTTTCAATGAGTATTTTTTGGTGTCTCTTACTCTAATATCCCATATTCAATTCTCTTCTCTTTCCACATGCCAAACTTTGCAATAAGCTTCTCTACTTACCCTTTCTCAACATAAATATTCACATTATTATTCAACGAATCCTTCATATTATCCTTGGTCAAACTAGTAGAATATTTGAGAGGCCCTAGATTTCCATACACATATAGGGTTGGTAAAATCAACAATGGTGATGTTAAAGTCTTCTCGAGTCAACTTTATCATTGGGATACCTATTTTCATAAAAACTTGTTTGATTGATAAACACTTCTTTGTCTTGTTGCACCAACAATGGACCTCACCACTTCTAGTGTCAATCACCATACCATCAAATAGATTAGAAAAAATAGTCTCTTTTCTTAATTTTTAAGGAGTTGGTCTTCCTTCAAGACTTGGGTAAGAAAGTTATCATTATCTCCCTAAGCCCTTTTTGCTAGTTTCAAAGGTTGATATGAATGACCATCTCCCTTTGATTTCATGTTGTCATTCTCCATGGGTATCACAACTTCATTGAGAGTTATCTTTATCTTCTTTGATTTTCCATGAGAGGATAGCTTTATCTTATTTTTATCTTGGCTATCATTATTGTTATCCCCATTTCCATCACCTTATTCATTAGCAACTACGTTGGATATTGTAGCTCTCTTTTGTTGAAGAAATAATGATGGATATATTTTGTGGATCTCCTCATGATAATTATTGATCAAAGAACTATTGTTTCTTAAGATAATTAGACATCTCTTCAACTCATTAAATCACCTCTTTAAGCTCCTAATATAAAGGCGATAGTCGTGTAGCACCTACACTAATTATCTCAATATTAGAGTTAAAATTGGCTTCAACACTAAACGGGGATTCTACAACCATAATTTCTCATGTACCTTCTAATAGTTTTACACTTAGAGCAGTTTGTAGCCTTTGAAGGAAGACTCTTTAGAGATTTCTCTTAACTAATTAGTATTTCTATCCAATTCTTATAAGCCTTTTTCTTCAATTACTTCATAGTCATTTATCATTTTGATCCACCTGGGTAGTCTTGGTTGTCTCATTGTGTGATTTTTTACTCCTAAGTTGCCATCACAATTTGCCCAAAATTATTTTTTGGTAGGCGTATGGTTAAACCAAATATTTTGCCTCTTTGAATACTTTACATCGATGACATTTTGCTTACCATAATCAAGTATTTCCTCAAATATATCAAAACTAAGCAATATAATCTCTCCTTCCATATGTCTTTAGAGGACTTGCAAGTAGAGTGAACAATGGTAAAATAAAATTCCACCAAGCCCTTTTGGCGCTTCTTCTTATGCTTCTCATAGAAAGGTTATATATATATCAATAAAATTCCTTAATGACAAGGTCATCGATTGACTTGAATGGTAACACCACTAGATTGCTTACATCCCCAAATACCTTGATGTATGTATAACTATATTTTTAGGTAAAACAATCACCACATGGGTGAATCACCTTCATAGTCTCTTTAGATAACCTTGTATTTTTCCCTATGAGAATTTAGAACACATACCTCAAGAAATCATTGTGCACAAGGGTGCCTTGATCCTATCAATAACTTGCACAAAATTTGGAAAAGCACTAAGGCATTGGAAGGCTTGGAATTATCAGTTTTTGTGTCAAATATTTGTAATTTTGGGGAAGCATAAGGATATATATAAGATAATAAGTCATATAAAACGTCTTAATATCCTGAACAATCAAGAGATAACAAAATAATTTCTCAAAATCTACAAAAATCTATTTAACAAGTCTTTCTTTATTAACAATGAGTTGGAGGTATAGAAATATCCATGACTTGAAATGCCAAGACCCCTAATATCCAATTATGTTAAGTAGTAGGATAACATCAAGAAAATCCTCCTTAAAATCAGCTTTTGGATCCTTCTCAATTGACTAGAGATTTCTTCTCTTTGGATTCTTTTAGCCAACCCTTCTAATATAATCAAGCACTAATTTTCTTTCATTTTCACATTTTTTTGCTTTTATTTTTTATACCATTATAGGATCTTGTTGAAGGTAGAATAGCTTAAAATTTCAAGAAGTGACCTTTGGCTTAATATTAGAAAATAATTCACCCATCAAAGTGCAAGTGTCTCTATTTTCTAGATTCAAGCATTGTGCACACAACAAGACTAACTCAAGGCATTCATAAATGTCTTAAAAGACCCCAATAATGATGATCCTTAATTTTTTGAGCTTCCCATACCATCTCTTTGTTTTTACTTTGTACCAAAACTACATAATCACCATAGAGATGTTTTATGTTCACAATCTCCTTTAGGTATGAGTCAACCTTGGTCTCTTCCTTGGGATCATATTTAAAATTTATTTTTCTAGATGAGGAAGATGGAGTTTTGGGAGCCATGCACATACTATTAAACTAATTATATCCACTTATAAAAATATGAAGTATAATTATTATCTATCAATTTCACCATGTATGTACCTTATGAATTAAGGTATGCAGATTAACGCTCAGTAGTGGACTGAGAGGTCGGACAAGACATGACCATCCATAAGGGTGATCCCATGTCAAAATTCCATAAAAGAAGATAAGACTTATACAATTTAAAGATAATTGGGATGCATGAGAGTGAATTTAGAGAACAAGTTAAGGACAACTTTGGGTGTTGGATGGAGGTTGTATGCCCACATATGCGATTTTGATTAAAAGGTATCCAAGGAACTTAGGAAAGTTTGGAATACAAAAGTAGATGATGTGGGGGATGGGCCAAGAATGACATTGAAAGGTAGGCATGGGATGTATCCTTATAATGCAATTTCTTATCAGAAACCCATAGGCCACATGTGAAGTTGAGATGTGAGACTGTCATTTACAAAAGATAAACCCCAAATAATACTTCACTTTTGAAAGTGAAAATTGGACATGCAAATCTATTAAGGAAAGCCTACAACATTTTGCTACAAAATTCTTAGAGATATTTTCAAGTGAATAAAATGTGTGTGGAGCGTAAAATTATAGGAAGTCATTGAGTAGGTTAGAACATGGTCAAACTGGGCATGTAACTATATAAGGTATGATTTGCAAAGGTTTTCACTTGAGACTTGAAAAATTTGTATGCCAAAGGCACATGTGGAAAATAAAAGAGAAGAGGAAAAATAAACAACACTGACATCCATTGGCCATACTTGTCACCTGATTTCAACACTTGGAAAATTACATGAAGGAAATAATTTGTGCATTTATAGGAGGGTGAAAAACAAATGGAAGGGGTTAAAGACTCAATGAATGGAGGAACACTTAGATCAACTCATAGAGAAATATATCCACTATAAAAATTTGACACTTGTGTTTTGGGGAACATAGTAAAACTACCTTACTAACTCAAAATATAAAAATTACATGATTTTGATAGAATTACTTTATAGACAATGTTAGAGAACTAAATTAATATGAAAGTAAATTTAAATAAAACAAGAATAATTCTAAAAGAAAAATAAGCACAACAATTACAAATTTCCACTTGATGAAAACTCTAAACTAGGCAAGGGTGAAGGGTGAATATCACTAATTTTCTAGTTAAGTAATGGAGAGAACCCTTATAGATTCCCACTTGATGAAAACTCTAAACTAGGCAAGGGTGAAGGGTGAATATCACTAATTTGCATAACATGCATGATTAATTGAAAAATTGAGTGGTAAAATCTAATTAAAGGATGGTTATTTTATTTATATGGTTTGTAAGTCATGTTGAGAAATTGATTCTCACGTTCTCTTAAAAAATAAGATAGACAAGTAATAAAAGCATGACAATAATGTGAATATTGGGAGTCATGCTAACAAAATTGGATGAATTTGTTATGGGGATGTGAAGTGTAGGGTATACATTGGAATCAATATTAAAAAATAATTGATGCTCATGTGATTACATTATCCATGAGATATCCCAAAAAGGACTTAACACAAGCACATGGGTTATAGGGCTTGGGGTGACCTTTGCACTCAACCATTTTGAAGATGTTGGGTTCTAGGTGCATCTTCACACCTATAATTTGAAAATGACTTAGAAATTTTTAACTTAATTGTAATCTTTGTTCCTTTGCATTCTACAAAGATGCACTTTTTTAGGCAACAATACCTTCATCAATGTCTCCTTTCTAGAGAAAAATTCTAAGTTTGGGTTAAATTTTCAAGTTTTAAAAACTTGATAAATTCTAGTACCATAATTTAGCTCTGACTAGGGGTGATTATCATTCCTTATGATTAAAAGATCTTGACATCTCTAATTAGTTTATCAATACCTCATTTATTGGGCCTTGCTATACAATTTTTCTTTATCATCATTTCTTTCTATTTATTTTTAATTATATACATCATTTACAAAGAGGATAATCACAAAATATTTCCAATTATAAGGAAACCTAAGAAAAATACCATCAAGACAAGTGAGAGAATGTTTTTGACTTACTACACTATGAATCTTGAAAGGTCAAATCCATAAGGAGTCAAATTTTCCATGAGCCTCGAGCTTCTCATTCTTGTTGTCCCAATAACATGACCAAACATCCTTCTTCAATATTCTTTTATTTTAACCCCTTGTAAAACAACCTCTTAACCTATGATTATGCTTAATAAATATTTGAAGGACCAATTTTATTATTGTCGTAAATTTCTTTTCCTTTTGACAAAATAACTTGACAATTTTATTAAGAGAAATAACATGGTGTAAATCCTCTAGGTTGCAAGTCTTTAAATATTCATAGGACTAGGCGAAACCTTCCTCATAGCACTCCAAGAATTTTTCTCTCATCTTAAGAACAACACTTTCCAATTAATAGGTACTTTGGACTCTCCTCTATACCTATATTTACTTGCTCATACACATTTGAAGTAAAATCAACTCTTGAATCCATTTTCTATAAATATTTCTCGTGGTAGTCAAATGATTCCTTGAAAGATATAATACCCTTAGGGGTTTTGTTGCTCTTAAATTGTAATATTGAAGCCTATAACTCCTCTTGTACATTTGTGAACTAATAAGGTTGATTAACTTCAAGTCACAAATGATGATATTCTATGAAGAGTTATATTTTTTAATTGTTTGTTAGTGAAAGAACTTGATTGAAATTTATAGTAGCTAGAACTTGAGACCTATATACTATTTCCATAAAATGTTGGAAGATAGACAACATCATGTTCAAAAGAAACGTAAATGTTAAAATGACAATAATATCTACCATCATATCCATTTATTTGTGTATTCCCTATAAATTGTAAGAATCAAATACCATAATTTCATCCAATACTAGATTGTTGCAATATTTGTGAAAACATTTCTCTATTTGGAACTGTCCCTTGACTTATTTGATGACCATCCAAATCACCAAACACTAAAAAGATTTTTATTTTCAACTCTTTAATAAACTTAAGTCTTATAATAAGGAATTTTTATTTTACTATATTAATAGTACAATCAAACTCAAGATAGAATATGTAAGGGTATAATTCATGGATAGGGGATTTTAAAATTACCCCTACTCCACTTCCTACTTTGCTCATGCTATCGTAAAAATACATGAGTTAGGTCTAGTTTTAAAAAATGAGTTATGTTCTTATTCTTTCTTCCTTATTCATTCATATACTCTTCATCCAAATCTAGTGAACTCAACATGTATGTCCTGATCCTAGATTCTTCAAAAAAAACTTCGATTTTAAAATTTTATTTTCCCATAGCATGCTTTTTCCCACTCAATATCAAGCTCAAGTTCAAGCCTTTGAATGTTATTTTGAACTAGAATAATGACATATAAACAATCCATGCTGATATGTCTTCCATGTCCTTCAAAAAGTACTTGCTTATAAGAGACGTGGTGGTACTCTAAAACATAGAACACAACCTAGAAAGGAGAAAATAAATAGAAAATAAAATTGCATAGAAGACTCTCTAATAAATACTTCATCAATATTCAACTCTACACACTTTACTTTAATAAAATTCCCCATGTATGTATATATAGGACATTTCTTGGTTTTCTCAAGAGTTTCTTGTTGTTTCAAATTCTCTCTAAATCTAGGGGAGAATATTTATTTTTCCTTTTTTAATTTTCACTTGCAATTCTAATTATTTCTCCTTATTATTTTGGTCTTATTCTATTTTTTGTCCCATTTAGTATTATAATTTCCAAAATTATCTCCCTTGAGACTAAAGGGGAAAATTTTCATGCTATATTTGAGCAAAATGAATTGATTCTTTGCCATTATATTTGTATAAATGTCTACATACCGGTATTTCAAATTATAGTGTTTCAATTTGATTTCATTTTATTGAACTAAATATCTATTAAAATGATGTTTCAAATCAATATAATTTTTTTAAATAAAAGGGTAAAAATTTATTGAAAAGAAGACAAGATTATAGAGTACAGGGAAGCCCCCAACTAGGACTCAAATAAAAAACAAAACAAGCTAAAACCACCAGACAAGATCGAAACCCGAAGAAAACAACAAGAACAAACCACATTAAGTCTGGAAACACTTGTGGATCAACTCCTAAAGGAACTGAGAATCCCCATCTAGGAGACTCTCCTAGTTATCCATAATCCAAGGACCTAAAAGATTAGAAGCCCTTTTGGCCAAATAATTAGCAACCCCATTCCATTCCCTTGGTATGTGCACAAAGGAGATAAATTCAAACTCTTCACTAATTCTGAGAATCTGAATGGCCATAGAGGCCAACTGCCAATTAACATCCTCCAACATTTTAATGGCTAAAATATTAACCAAAATTTGAGAGTCAAACTCACAGATTCTCCTACGCTAGCCAAGATAAAACCCCCTCTGCAAGACCTCAAGCATCGTAAGAGATTCCATAATTTTTTTGGAGTGAACAACTTTATAAATAGAAAAGAAAAATTTGACCATGCCAACAAAGTCTCTCCCAACACTATCAATTCTAGCATGTCCAAGATTACCCCTAGATGACCCATCAGTATTAATTTTTAAAACTCCTCCAGGGGGCAGCCTCCACCTACCATCTCTTCAAAATTTCTTGCTGAGCTGGGGAACCTTGCTAGGGCGAGAAGACTTTGCACCAACCCCAAAGAAACTGAGGGCCTATCGTATCTTCTCCTCCATAGAGTCCAAAAGAGGATCCACATCACATTTGCTATGGATAGTTTCCTGAACCATACACAAGATCCATTGCCAGATATGTGGAACAACCAAATATCTACCCTGAAAGATATGATGGTTTCGTTCGAGCCAAATCTACCAGATGACACAAGAAGGGCCCAAATTTCAAGCCACCTGGAGGAAGGGGGTATTTTTCAGAGGTCTACCCAGACTACTCCAAAACTCCACCAAGGAGAGCACATGAAAACAAGGATGGTTCTAGACACTCCACCAATGGTGCCAAATGTCTATGGAAAGGGAGCATTGGAAAAATAAATGAGAAGAGTCATCCTCATTATTACCACAAAGGACACAAAAAGAGGGACCCTAAAATCCCCTCTTCCTCATGTTATCCCAAGTGAGGCATTTATTACGAGTGACCAACCAAAGAAAGAAGTTACATTTAGGCCAAGAAAATCTATTCCACACCTTTTTCCACCATGTGATAGGGAGGCTCCCAAAATTTTGCATATCAAGAACCTGATAACCATAGGCTACAAAGTAGGATCCCTTGAGATCAGGGTTACAAGATAAAATATCTTTACCCTTCAGTGAATATCAGGGTCTCCTTGCAAGAATAAGAGCAAGCACATATTTATCCTCAACCAATCCCCCCTCGGGCCATTCCTATAGATATTTCCACTTGTACATCTCTAGATTACCAAAAGGTTGATTTTTTTAAATTCCTCCACATGAGACCAACCTACTTCTAAGAAAAAAACACTTAGGGAATGTAACCTAGGATATTGAGTCAAGATAGGAGGGTGGCCATCCCAAGAATCCTCCTAGAAATGAGCATCTAGTCTCTTATTGCAAATCTAGAACAAACCCTACTTAATTAAATTATCCCCTCTTTTTAGAGTGTCCCAGATAACCGAACCTTTTCAAACCAAGCTAACTCTAGGGATATCAGCCTTAGAAATACCTCTCAAGTACTTACAAGATAATATTTTAGCCCAAATATGATCTTGAGAAGTACACCATATCCAATAGAGTTTCATAGTCAAAGCCTACCCAAAAAGAGCCACTTATCGCAACCCAAGGCCTCCCTCTTGAACTGGCCTACAAAAAGAATCCTACCTAACCAAAATCCATTTAGATTAAGTTTTTTAGACCATAAAATCTATCTTGACAAAGCATCCATGTCCTTGATAAAACGAGAGGGAGTTGTTTGCACAAAACACTTGTAAATAGGTAAATCTTGAACAACAAATTTTAAAAGTAACACTCTACCCATAAAGGAGAGCCATATGATGGTATAGTGATTCACCTTCCCTCTAAAATTATCAAGCATATACTACCAAGAAGATCTAGGTAGAGGATGAGACAAAATCAGAATACCAAGATAAATGAAGGGGGGAGTCACGACCTGAAATATTAGAATTCTAGAAATATTGGATTGAATAAGAGGAGAGGTATTGAAGAAGAAAATAGAAGACTCATCCTCATTAATAAACTACCTAGAAGCACCAAGATATATGTAAAGAGACCGTCTAATGTTTCCATCTTCGTTGGTAGTGGCAAATCCCAGCAAAGTTGTAGCATCAACAAAATGAAGGTGGGAAAGAGGTAATGAACTACTATCACACTTGCAAACCTGAATAAGACCATGCCTAACCTGATACTTGAGCAGTATTCCCAACCCTTATTCCACAATGATATAAAAATAATGAGATAAAGGATCTCCTTACCTTAATTCCCTGGAGGCCTCAAATAACTCTAACAACTCATTATTAACAAGAACAGAGAATGAGGAAGAATAAACACAACTCATCACCCATCTAATCCATTCCTCCTTAAAGCCAAAAGCATCAAAAAATTTCTAAAGAAATGACCATTTGACCTGGTCATAGGCTTTGGCCATGTCCAACTTAATGAACATAGATTTATCCTTAGAATTTTTCATCGAGTGAATAGATTTCATAGCAATAACAACCCCATCTAGGATTTGTTGACCAACAACAAACCCATCTTGCTCCTTAGAGATGATTTTTCTCAACCACATATTTAGCCTCTCAACATAAATTTTGTAATGATCTTATACACAACATTGCAGAGAGAAATATGGGAATAAGCACCACAAAGGTAGCATTAGGGCCCTTAGAATTTGTTTTTTCTTTTGGGATTCATGGACCACCTCCTGAAGATAAAATTTGATTAACTCCTAAAACTCTTGATAAAACTCAATCGAGAATCCATCCGGACCCGAGGCTTTCCATTTTTCATCTTGAATACAACATTTTCCAACTCCTCAAGGGAAATTGGGCCCATAAAATTCTCATTCATCTCTCTAGAAAAAATCGAGGGAATACAGTTTAGAATAAGATTTTCATCCTCATCATCTAAGAGGGAGTCCTCCTTGAAGAGAGAGGAAAAATACCTCCTAGTATCTTCTGAAATCTCCCTGAAAGAAGAGAGAAGGACACCCTAAGAATTCACAAGAGAGGAAATCAGGTTACCATTACGATGAGCCTTAACTAAGTTAAAAAAGAAGGCCATGTTCCTATCCCTTTCCTGAAGGCAATCCACTCGAGCTTTTTGTTTCCAAAAAATTTCTTCCCTTAGCTCCTATTCAACAAGTTATTTTGTAGCCTTAGATTCCTCAAAGACAAGCTCCTCCGTAATTCCATGATCTCTAATATTCCTTGAAGCTTCTTCCACCTTCTTAAGAGTCGCCAAATTAGCCAAGGAAAGGTTCCAAAAATTTAGACTATTCCACCTCTTCAATTTATGCTTAAAAAATTGTAGCTACTTCATAAAGGAATACATAGCGATGCCATGAGAAGGTTTACCATTGGTCCACCAGCCTTGCATAAAATCATGAATATTAGGATCCCGAAGCCACATAAGTTGAAAATTAAAGGAAGGATTATTATTTAGCCCAAAATCAAGAGTAGAGAGTTTGATAACCCAAACTCAAGAGCAGAGAGTTTGATAGGCCAATGATCAGATTCCCTACCCTCCAAAATCATAGAACTAGAGCTTCTATTATTACCAATATAAAAACTAGAGATCATAAACCTATCCAGTCTCTCTGATATGGACTCTTCCCCACATCTTATGTTGTACCAGGTAAAGATACCATTATCTAGCTTGATTTCAATCAAGTTGAGGACCTGGATATGAGCACTAAAGATAGAAGAAAAAGTCTTGAGATGATCAACTCCACCACGTTTCTCCTCTATACAAGTGATAGAATTGAAATCTCCAACCAAAATCCATGGGTACAGGGGAGCCAAACTTCTCACAAAGCTAATGTGCTCCCACAAATTTACTTTACCATTGTAATAAATAGGAGCATACACATTTGTAAGTAGGATGGTTTCACCATATTCATTATCATGCCCGATCATTGAAATAGAACATCTACTGGAAATCCAAGTAAAAGAAGAGATCTTAATAGGATCCCATAAACAAGCAATGCCACCAAAATATCTACATGCACTAATACACTGAAATTGAACCCTTATCCACCAATTGGGAGTAATATTGAACATACTATCAATAGACAATTTTG
Organism: Wollemia nobilis; assembly: GCA_028583015.1. NCBI lineage: Eukaryota > Viridiplantae > Streptophyta > Pinopsida > Araucariales > Araucariaceae > Wollemia > Wollemia nobilis. Next base: position 3,878,047 of record JAQPPZ010017128.1, read on the forward strand.
TCTCCTAAGTAAACACTGCATCCAAATAATGTACACGAATCAAATCATGACCAACTTTTTATCTAGGGACGTTGTTCAACCCCCTTACATTCCATGAGAGGATAATCATTTCTGGGGGTTAGAAAAATGGAAGTCCAATGTTATCACCATGCCTAACTACACAAAAGTCTCCCCCATGAACTTAATTTTATCCTGGTCTTTCTTTCGACCCACCTTCATATTCTTATCGGAAACACCCTTTTTAATTGTTTTTTGCTATAATACCAACACTGTAGGAGTTTTGCAATCCAAGGATGACTACATCTGTGCCTGAGTAGGAGAAAGCACAACTATATATGTACCACTTTCCAAAATAGTATTCCTTCTAGGTTTAGATCCAACCATATCATATGTACTTGAAGCCATAGCCATTTGTTCTTCATTTAAACCCACTAGATCTAATTCCTTAGGTTCCACCTCAAGAAGAGACATCGGATTCGACCCTGTTATATCTGCATCAAGTAGCAATGTTTCAGGTAACTCCATGCATTGATCAAGATAATCCAGTATCTCAAAGCAATTGAGCAGAGCATCTAGCTGGCTATCCTTAAGGGCTATTTTTATCCTTCTTCCTCTATTTCGGGGTTTTACAGGAACAAAGCCTTCCTTATCTTGATCCCCTTCCTTTATCGGGGATTTTTATTTATCCAAATTTTGTGTAGATCAAGAGGGCCCAATATTTGAAGCCACAAGAAGGATAAACTTAGGATATTTTCTTTGTAGGTGGTTGTATTCATGACAAATCCGACAACAAAATGGAAGAGATTCATAGTCAAGTTTTTGAACCCATGTAGACGATCCAAATTGTATTTCAATAGAATTTGGAATAGGATTGTTTAAATCAATTTCAACATAGATATGGGCAACATAAATTACATTTTTCTCCATATTCTATTGTGATGGTCCAATCTACTTCCCAAGAATAAGGGAAATCATATGCAAGATGCCGTTTCTCCAAAATTTCAATGGGAGACATGAGAACCAAACTCACACTGGAACCCACAACGACCGCTCCTCTAACGGGTTGAAACCCACATGCCAAGGTTTAAGAAAGAGTCAAGCTTGGTTATAGAATTAGAGACCCCCTTCAAATGCTTTTTTACGATCCACAAGATAAGAGAAAACCACCATAAAATATCTATTCACACTCAACATCACCTCCACGTCACCGTCAGGGTTCCAAGTCTTCCTAACCCAAGCATCCACAAAGGGAAGTGGAATTTAGATGCCCATAAATTTATCAATAAGTGTATGCTTGGTTAAATACTCCACATCTTACACCACTGATTCTAGTTGAACCACTAGAACCGGCCTAGCTTCACATAATTCCAAACATTCTTTGTTCTTTAACAAACGATTCCCAACATGCATTGGAAAATCTTGTTTCTTCCAATCATTTTTAGATAAAAAAATGTCACAAGCATGCATGCTCTATGACAGGACCAACACCATCATAAAATTCCTACAGTTCATCTCAATCAACCCATTCTCCTACCATTACTCATTTCAAATTAATATGATTTGATTTTGTATTAAAAACAATATTTTTAATTAATTAGAATTGTACTTTTGTTGTCACAAGAAATGGCAGTTGATTTTTCTTGATTTTCACCAAGGTCTTATAAAATTTGCCTCAAACACATTGCTTGTGTGCTTGTTGATATAGACTATTGTTGAGAGTGCAAATATTGCTTATTTCTTTGGACTTAAAGTTACCAATCCATTTCCCATTGAAAAACAATTTCATGATGTAGATTTCCTATCATCAATTGAGCTTTCCCAATCTAAATCACTATATCCAACCAACTTAATATTATTGGATGAAATACAATGGATTCCATAATTTAAATTTCTTTCACATATCTCAAATTCTCTTAGTTTCTCTCATATGATTTTTGATGGTTGAATCAAGAATATTTAAACCAAGGATATTACATATGAAAATTTTGGTCTTGCTATTGTTTAGTACATAAGGATGAAAATCAAGCTTCTATACTTCATCTCATCCACTCTTCCATTTCCATCATCCTTGCCTATTCTTTCATCTTGTATAAGTGGGGTAGCAACACTTTAAATTTTTTATACCAAACTTCTCTAGTATTTCATGTGCATATTCAGATTAGTAAATGAATGTCCCATTATATGTTTAATGCACCTCTATTCTAATAAAAGAATGCATCAATCCCAAACCATTCATTTTAAATTCTTACATCATGGCTTTCTTGAACTCTCTCTTCATTCTTAATAAAATTTCTATGAAAACTAGATCATAAATATGTAGGCAAACAATGAAAACATCATCACCTTCCCTTTTTTAGTGTAATGTGGGCTCATTCATAATTTTCATAAATCTATATTTCAATATGTATCAATTCTTGAATACCATGTCCTTGGTGCTTGTTTGAGTCTATAAAGTATTTTTTTAGACTTGTAGATATGTACTTATCTACCTTCCACTTCAAATACTTGTGGCTATTCCATATACAGTTATTAAATATTCTTATCCAAGAATGAACTCTTTACATCAAGTTGATGTTAATATTTTTTGGGGTTACAATGCTAAGTGTTGAGCAAGGTGCAACAACAGTATTGCCATTGTTGTCAACACACTTAGATGGACAGGTTGATGCAGTGGATAGTTTTTTGGAGGTTATTCAGAGTATGTAAAAGGATGTTCAATGCTTATGAGGATGTTTTTGATGTTTGGGTGAAGTTGTTATAGGTTGTTCGTGCAAATTTGCAAAAGTTGAAAAAATTGTCAGGAAATTGTCAAAAAATTACAAAAGTTGTCATTGGCATAGTTGGACAGGATGGATCAGTTTGGAACATGCCAACATGTAAGGAAACAGTACAAATTAGTGTTGGAGGTGTCAGCACAGTGTTTGGATTTATCAATTATGTTTCCGGTATCTTGGTGGATGATTTGGCAAGTGGTTGTACAGGCCAAAAAAGAGCAGTTTTGTTAGAAGCACTACGAGAAAACCGAGAAGAATTTGATAGAAAAATTTGAACTGGAGGTGGTTTTTATCTTCAAGAACATGTTTTCCAAATTTCCACCAAAATGGAGAAACGAGGCGAATTTTACAAGCGTTACAAGACTGTCACAAAAATGCTCTTTTTGGAAAAAGTGTGTTAGCAGCAGTTTTCGTGGAGGTGGTACAGGTGAACCATAAGGATTTATGTAGCGATATTTAGACTGGATGTATTCAGCATTGCAAAGATTCTATATTTCAAATTTCAGAGAAAATAAATTTACGAGGTGAGAGTTATGATTGTTGCAAAAATGGAACAGGTCTCTTTTATGTCAATTTGTTCCACTTGTGAAAAATCCTTTAGTTGGTCGTTTCGACCTTGCCGAGTCACCAGAGTTTTGGTTTCAGTGTTGTTACACCTTCAAGGAATCAAATAGAGCATATTTGATTTTTGGTTTGAGGTGTCACGTGGCTCTGAAGTAAGAGAACGAGTAAGGTGTCAATTCTTTGCATGTGGCGTGTTTGATGAAATGCCTTCTCAAAATTAAAAAAGGAAGTTATATTGTTTTAAGCAGCTTCATTAAAGAAAATATTTTTAAAATTGAAAAGGGAAAAAAAGAATGCAAGTGTATGCTTTTTAAGTGACAAGGGATTTTATTGAAAAGTGGGGATTTTATTTTGTGAAGAGAGAAGAGTGTGTGGAGAAAAATAAAGAGTGAAAATCCATGATTTTTGGAGAGAGGTGAAAAATGTCACTTTAGTATTTTGGGCATAAATTTCTCATATGATATCCATTTTGGCCAAAATTTTAGAGGAGTTCGAGACAAAGTGCTACACAATATGCAGAAAGCGTTTAACAATTGGTAGAACGAGCTAAGAGAACAATCAATTTTTTTTGAGAAGAGAAGACAATTAGCAGAGGGGTGTCTGGAATAGAAGTTTAATTTCTACAGTTCTGAAGACATTCATATATGTCATTTTATTATCAATATCAAAATCAAGTGGGTGCTTGGTAGAGGGGTTGGTGCTCCTTTCTATTGGTGCAAATAAATCAGGGGTTGGTGCTCCTTCCAGTGGGTGCTGGTAAATTGATTGTAAATTTGGTGCTTTGTAAAGGCTAGATTTGGATGGGAGTCCAAATAGTCATTTTTGGGGATGTAGCCAAATCGGTGAACCTCGATACATCTTGTGTTGTGTGATGTTCTCTTGTTATACTTGCTTTATTTGGTTTTATGTTTTCATTATTTTGGATTTGAGTGTTGAAGATTTAAGTTTTAAAAGAGCTACACTAATTCACCCCCCGCTCTTAGTGTCATTGTGAGACTAACAATTGGTATCAGAGCGAGGTTCCTAAACAAGCTTAATCGGCTAGGGTGATCTTGGAAGTGACACAATGGCAGGTGGTGAAGGCTTCTCATCAAACAAAGCACCATTATTTTATAGAACTAATTACACATTTTGGAGACTCAGGATGTAGACATATCTTTGTGCTTTGGGATATGAAATTTGGGATTTAGTAGATAGTGGATACACAATACCCACCACTTCTCCAACCGATGCTTCCGATAAGAAACTATTTGAGAATGAATCAAAAGAAAAGAATGCTATCATGTGTGGATTAGTGGAAAATGAACTAGTAAATATTATGGGTTGTAAAATGACAAAGGAAATATGGGATAAAATAAAGAGCATTCATGAAGGAGACATTAAGATTAAGGAGGCCAAGTTACAAACACATCGATCTCAGTTTGAAGTATTAAATATGAATGATGATGAGAATATAGAGGCATATTTACTAAGAGTTAATGAAGTCATTAATGCGATTAGAGGACTCAATGAGGAAATCAAAGATTCTATCATCGTGAAAAAGGTATTAAGATCGCTTCTCCAAATATTTGATTCTAAAGTTTTAGCTATAGAAGAAGCTAAAGATCTAAATTATTTTAGTATGGATGAGATGCATGGTTCTTTGACTGTATATGAGATAAGAATAGGAAAATCTAAACCCACAGATAGAGAAGCTACTTTTAAAGCCCATAAAAATATGAAAGCAAAATAAGAATCCGAGGAAGAAGAGACATCAGATGAAATGGAAGCAAAATTTGTTCAAAAACTAAAAATGGGAAAAGGAAAATACAAAGGAAAGTTACTGTTTAAATGTTTCAACTATGGAGGTATTGGGCATTTTGCAGCTAAATGTCCATTTAATGAGAAGAATAGAAGTGATGAAGGATCGCACGAAGAAAGAAGTGACTGGAAGAAAAAAACAAATTTCAGAAAAGGTAACTTCAAGAAGAAAAGTTTCATCTCCAAGAATGTCAGTTCATCAAAAGATAGCTCCAATGAGGATTCTGAAAAGGAAACAGGTGAAGCTCTTTTCATGGCACTCAAAGAAGAAAAACCAGAAAAATAACAGGAATGTGATGAAGAAGAAATTGATGCAAAAGTGAATTTGGAAGAGGAACTAATTGTAGCTCTAGATGAATTGAAGATAGAAATAAAAAAGAATAAGAAAATTTTAAGAAATCTTGAGGATGCAAATGAAATCATAACAAATTTGAAAGTACAGATAGAAGAATCCAAGAAAATATTCGAAGATCTCGAAGTGCAAATAACCATGAAAATAGATTATTGCAGCAAGCTAGAAGAAGAGATTGTTGGTTTAAGAATGCAGATAGAAGAGATGAATCGAAAAATTAATTGTTATCACAAACGTGAAGAAAGTTCTATGAAGATGGATAAGATCATAAATAACCAAAAGACTACATGCATCAAATTTGGTTTGGGTTTTGATGAAGGAGAATCATCAAATGGATCAAAGGCCATAAATGAAGAATCCACAAAGAATGAAGAGAAGAAACAAGGTTGATCAAGAAAAATTGAATCATGCAAAGGAAAGCAATAATGCAAGGCACGAAAGGAGAATTGAAAATCATGGCTTCACCAATGTCACACATCAAACAAGAAGAAGATTTATTGCTCCTACGACAACATGGCAAAGACCACCACCCAGGTTCAATCATCTCTTTTCTGGTTACTATTTTAAATGCAATGGTTATGGACATAAGATCTCAGATTGCAAGTATAATGTAGGACCAAGGAATTTTACCAATAGAAATGTTTTTTCACCTTTGATGGATTATGCAGTAGAATGTTATAACTATCATAATTTTGGGCATATTGCAAGAAATTATTGAAGTACATTTGCATCAAATCAATTTTAGAGAAGGAAAATTCATCCAAATGGAATACAAAATTGTAATCAAAACATGCACAAGCTACTAAAAAAGAAAATCCAAAACAAGAGCCCAAAAGTGTAATCAAACCTGAGTGGAAAGAAAAAGAGCAACCTAAGGAAGAAAAGGAATCCTTGATCGTACAGACAACATTTAAAGTGCAGAATAAATCCACACCATGGATACTTGATAGTGGATGATGATAGGTGATAAACAAAAATTTGAGAAGTTGCAACAATATGAAGGTGGTTCAGTAAAGTTTAGAAATAATGATGGAGCTAAGATAGTTGGCAGAGGTTTAGTTAAGATCAGTGACAAAAAAATCAGGTCAAAATAAGTCTTGTTTGTGGTTGGTCTGAAGCATAACTTATTGAGCGTAAGTCAAATTTGTGATAGAGGTCATGAAGTGATCTTTAAGAAGTAAGGTTGTGAAGTCAAAAAGGTAGATAGTGGAAAGTTGATAGCAACTGGATCGAGGACATCTAGAAACCTGTACACTCTCTCAGAGACTTCAGAAGGAGCTTGCTTGATTGGACAGGAAGAAGAAAATTGGTTGTGGCACAAGAGGCTCGGTCATATCAGTTTTGACAATCTAGTAAAAATCAGCTCAAAGAAAGTAGTGAGAGATATTCCCACCATTGGAAAACCATCAAATAGCATTTGTGCTTCATGTCAAAAGGGGAAGCAAACTAGAGTCTCATTTAAAACAAAAGAGTACTACACAAAAAAACCTTTGGAACTAGTACATACTGATTTATGTGGACCCATGAGAACACAAAGCATAAATGGTGATAAATATTTCATGTTGTGTATAGATGACTATTCTAGGATGACATGGGTACTATTTTTGAAGCATAAATCAGAAGATTTTGAGATGTTCAAGGTTTTCAAAAACCAAGTTGAGAATAAAATAGGAAAAAGGATTAAATGTTTAAGGTCAGATAGAGGAGGAGAGTTCATTTCAGAGGATTTCATAGAGTATTGTGAAAAATATGGTATTAGGAGACAATTTTTAGTAGCCAGGACACCTCAACAGAATGGTGTGGTAGAAAGAAATAATAGGACAATGCAGGAAATTTCAAGGACTATGTTGACTGAGAGCAAAGTAGCAGAAATATTTTGGAAAGAGGTAGTCCATATTGTGGTATACATCCAAAATAGGTGCATGTTGAGGACACATGAAAGAAAAAATCCTTATGAGTTGTGGTTCGGTAAAAATGCAACTACAATATACTTTAGAGTTTTTGGCAGCAAGTGTTACATCAAAAGAAATGAAAAAAACCTTGGTAAGTTTGAATTTAGAGCGGATGAAGGTATTTTTCTTGTCTATTCGTCAAAAATCAAATCTTACAAATTCTACAACAAGAGGCTAAGGAAAATTGTGGATAGTGTCGATGTTAAAGTTGATGAAGGTAGGGAATGAGTAATTAGCTATGAAGAGAACTACCCAATTTATGAAGAGGTTATTGAAGGAGATGAGGAAAAGGAAACAAAAAAGAAACCAAAAATTGACTCAGAGGATTCAAACAGTGATTCAAAAGTGGAAGAAAATAAGAAATTCAAAACAGGCAGCTGGCAGAAATATCATCCTAGAGAGCAAATAATTGGAGACCCCATAGTTGGTGTTTAGACAAGAAGAAGAGTAGTAAGTAACTACTCTCTATTATCCAACATTGAGCCCAAAAATGTTGTTGACGCAAGCAAATATGAAAGTTGGATGAAGGCAATAAATGAAGAATTAGATTAGATCGAGAAAAACAAAACTTGGGAGTTAGTACCAAGACCCACAAATAAAAATATAATCGATACTAAATGGGTCTTTCAAAACAAATTGAATGAAGACAGACAGGTAGTCAGGAATAAAGCAATATTGGTATGTAAAGGCTATGCACAAGTTGAAGGTATTGAATTTGAGGAAACCTTTGCACCTATGGCTAGACTAGAGGCAATTAGAATGTTTCTAGCTTTAGCAATTTACAAGAATTTCAAAGTTTATCAAATGAATGTGAAATCAATATTTTTGAATGGGAAACTTGAAGAAGAGGTTTATATTGAGCATCCAGATGGTTTCCAACTTGGTGATGATCCCAACTTGGTTTGCAAGTTGAAGAAAGCATTATATGTCTTAAAATAGGCACCCCGAGCATGGTATGCAAGGCTAGACAACTATCTTACTCAACAAGGGTTGAAGAAAGGTATGGTGGATAGTAATTTGTATGTCAAAACAAAAAATGGCCATCTTATTTTTCTTGTTGTATACGTAGATGATATCATATTTGGCAGCAGCAAAGATGATTCATGTAAAGATTTAGCAAATAAGATGTAGAAAGAATTTGAAATGTCAATGATTGGTGAACTTTCGTATTTCATTGGGTTGCAAGTTAATCAAAAGGAGAAGGGCATATTTATTTCTTAAATTAAATATGTGAAAGAGATGCTGAAAAAGTTCACAATGGAGGATTGTAAGCTAGTTAGCACTCCCATGATGACAAGGTTGCAAGTTGAGCAAGGATGACAAATCTCCACATGTTGATCAAACCATGTACAGATCTATGATTGGGAGCTTACTATACTTGAAAGCTACCAGACCAGATATTTTGTAGGCAGTATGCATGGTAGCACGATTTTAGGCTAGTCCCAAGGAGACTCATGTGATAGTAGTGAAGAGGATTCTTTGATACCTCAAGGGTACTATGGAGTATGGGTTATGGTATTCGAAAGGTAAGGACTTCACCCTTATTGTGTATTTAGATGTAGATTGGGTAGGATGTGTAGATGATAGGAAGAGTACCAGTGGAGGTGCATTCTATCTTGGAGACAGGTTGGTCGCATGGCACAATAAGAAACAAGATTCAGTCTCCTTATCCATAATAGAGGTAGAATATATTGCAGCAACAACGTGTTGTACGTGGTATTATGCATGAAACAAACCTTGAAAGATCTTGGTATTAACTTTAGTGATCCAATTTCAGTTAAGTGTGATAACACCAGTTCCGTTAACATATCAAATAATCCAGTTATGCATTATCGCACAAAACATATTGCTATCCGATATCATTTTTTGAAGGAGAAAATTGTGGAAGGTGAGGTTAAGTTGGATTTTGTTCCAACAACAGAGCAAGTAGTAGATATCTTCACAAAACCATTGCCCAAGGAAGTCTTTGAGTACCTTCACAATAAATTGGGAGTGGTCACACTTTGTAATAATTAACTAGCTATCGGGACCACATTCTCAGGGGGAGCATTTGTGCATTTGTTTATCTTTTTGCTCATGTTTGTGATTTTTGCTAAGTGTAATAATTTTTTCCTGAGAATGTTGTGCATTGACTCAGGGGGATTTTGTAGCAACCCTTTGGTATTGTTGTCAAAGGGAGAGAAGAGTTATAGGAAATTGTGCGTGTGTTGCCAACAATTCCAAAGGGGGAGATTGTTGAGCAAGGTGCAACGACAATATTGCCATTGTTGTCAACACACTCAAATGGATAGGTTGATGCAGTGGACAGTGAGTTTAGAGGTTATTCAGAGTATGTATAGTTATGTTAAATGCTTATGAGGATGTTTTTGATGTTTGGGTGAAGTTGTTACAGGTTGTTTATGCAAATTTGCAAAAGTTGAAAAAATCGTCAAGTTGTCAAAAAATTGCAAAAATTATCATGGACACAGTTGGATAGGATGGATAAGTTTTTAACATGCCAGCATGTTAGGAAATAGTCCAGAACAACATTGGGGATGTCAGCACAGTGTTTGGAGTGGTCGGTGGTGTTTTTGGTATCTTGGTGGATGATTTGGCAAGTGGTTGTATAGGCTAAAAAAGTGTAGGTTTTGTTAGAAGCACTGCGAAGAAACCGTAAGGATTTGATGCAAAAAAAATTTAACTGGAGGTGGTTGTTATCTTCAAGAACATTTTTTCAAAATTTCAATGAAAACGAAGAAACGAGGTGAATTTTACAAGCATTTCAAGACTGTCACAAAAATGCTCTTTTTGGAAAAAGTGTGTCAGTAGCAGTTTTTGTGGAAGTGGTACAGGTGAACCGTAAGGATTTAAGTAGTGAGTTTTGGTTTGGAAATATTTAGTGGTGCAAAGATCCTATGTTTCAAATTTTAGATAAAAATTAATTACGAGGTGAGAGTTATGATTTTTGTTTTTTTTTTGAAAAAAATTGAAAATCTTGTATTAAAACAAAGAGCAAGTACAAGAGGGAGCAAGAACATCCCAACCAAGAACCCAGAGACACAAGACCTCAGCAAAGAGCGAGAGGGCAGCACAAACCAACACTAAGCACTAGAGACAAACAAGGCGCGAAATCGCGACATGTCGCGATATCGCGACAGACAAGCCGACCGAGGTCACAACCGCACAACCGGTCGCAAACGCGACATATCACAACGCGACATGTCACGAAATCGTGACATGTCGCGAATTCGCGACAGCCAAAGCCAGCAGCCCCCGACCGCAAAAGATGTCGCGATATCGCGACGGAACCATCACAAAGCAGTCAGTCCACAGAATTGTCGCGATATCGCGACGCATCAACCAATTGCCACCAATGCGCCAGAAGTGTCGCGATTTGGCGACATGTCGCGATTTCGCGACATGTCGCAAAATCGCGACGGCCAAAGCCAGCAACCCCCGACCACGAAAGATGTCGCGATATCGCGACGGAAACATCACAAAGCAGTCATTCCTCAGAATTGTCGCGATATCGCGACGCATTTTCCAGTTGCCACCTTTGCACCAAAAGTGTCGCGATTTCGCGACATGTCGCAAAATCGCGACATGTCACAAAATCGCGACGGCCAAGTCCAGCTGCTCCCGACCACAAAAGATGTCGCGATATCGCGACGGAAACATCACAAAGCAATCAGTCCTCAGAATTGTCGCGATATCGCGACGCAAATTCCAAATGCCACCAATGCGCCAGAAGTGTCGCGAGATCGCGACAAGAAGATCCTTCTGCATCCAAACCTCCCAAGTGTCGCGAAAACGCGACAGGTTGACCACTCGGCGACCAATCATCATAAAAGTCGCGAGATCGTGACTGTTGTCTTCCGTGTTGCCCCTGCAACCAAAGCGACGCGAAAACAAAGCAACATCGAGCCAATGGTCCCAGCGACATAACATGGCGCGAAAAAGAGACATCTTCCACCCGTTAGTCGCGACCACACAACCGGTCGCGAAATCGCGACAACAACTAGCCAAAGAACGCGACATCGCGGAATGTCGCGATATCGCGACAGGAAGTCTCCAAAGGCCGTGGCGACGAAACCTGTCGCGATATCGCGACAGGTTGCCACCGAGGGTCGCGATAACACAGCAGGTCGCGAAAACGCGACGAAAAACTCCCAAGACACAAAATTTTTTCATTTGCTCAAAAATTTTGCAAGACCTTGTCTAATCACAGCATCTTCCACAGGCATGTTACTGTGCAGCTGAACTCCAACCTCCTTTTCCGCACCCAACTTGGCAAGGAAATCGGCCGCCGAATTTGAATCCCGATTCACATGGATAGGGATCACATCCTCTAGTTCCCTCCAAAGGACCTTGATTTGAGAGACTAAGATCTGAATCTTCCACGCTTTCAAAGCAAAATTTCTCATACAATCAAGAGCGCCAACCAAAATTTGAGAATCAGTCTCAAGGATTATCTTTCTGTATCCCTGAGTGACAGCCCAGAAAGAAGCAACTTTGATGGCAAAAGCTTCGGCTTCATTATTGGTGGCTCTTCCCAGGCCTTGGAGTTCCCAATAAAGAACAGTTCCAGTATGATCACGGCACACAACACCGATTCCAGCATTGCCCGGATTGCCCTTTGCAGCTCCGTCCGTGTTAATTTTAATCCAGCCAACCGGGGGGGGTTTCCAACTAACCATGTTTTCTCTAACGTGAGCAACAACTCTCTCTTCCTGTGGACCCAGCTCAACCAGAATATCTTCTTCAGCATGTAAGGCAACCGTCTCAGTGACTTTGCTCCAGATAACCTGCCAAATTCCATCAAGGGAGGAGAAGGTCTCTCTGAAGATTCGAGCGTTTCTTTCCAGCCACACTTGCCACCAGATGAAGAAGAGACCAAGCTCCCACCCCAATCGAAGGGCTTTTGATTTAAATCTAGCTTTCTTCCATCTTTGCCAGATATTATTCCGAGTCAGAGCACCATTACCCTGGAGATTAAAAAGAGAGAACCATCGATTCCAGATCTGACCTGTGAAGGAACACTCGAACATCAAATGGTCAGCAGTCTCTTCATGCTTACGACACAAAATACATTGAGAAGGACCAATAATTCCTCTGCTTCTGAGGTTATCATAGGTGAGGATGCCATTATGCATAAACTGCCAGACAAAGAAGTTCACTTTCGGCCAGCACTTGGAATGCCAGATTTTCTTCCAGTCATGAACCGGAAATAAATGCGAGGGAGGCTCTGGGAGAAGCTGATCATAACCAGCCTTCACAGTGTAAATTCCAAGATTCCCATGGCCCCAAGCTAACTCGTCTTCTTCATCTCTGCCCGTGAGAAATCTTGCTGTCAAGATGTTGGTCAGAGTGGTTGCCAGCTCCGGAGGGATAGTGACAGGCCACTCCTCAAGTCGCTTAAATTTCTTGAATTTATACTCACCCAATTGACTAGTGATGAAATAGTTCTCAATAGTGACCCAACCCTTGGATTCTATGGCAGTTTTAATTGGAAGCAATTCAGGATACTCCGCAATGATGGGTGGAAACTGGTCCCATGAGTCAGTCCAGAAACGTGCTTTCTCCCCTCTTCCCACTTTCCAGAACAATTGATTTTTAATTACTTGAGAGCCCAACTTGAGAGCTTGCCAAACTAGGGAACCATTACCATCCAGAGGGAAACGACAAACTTCAAAGGGGTGGATGTTACCCAAATATTTGCTGGTCAAGATTCTACTGAATAAAGATGATGGCTGGGAGATCCATCTCCAATACAATTTACCTGCAAGGGCTTTGTTGTTGAGATTAGAGCTTCTCAAACCCAGCCCTCCTTTTTCTTTGGGCTGAGTAACTTTGTCCCAGCCAACCAAGGCCCATTTCTTCCCACCTTTTGCTCCTTCCCATAAGAATCGCCTAGCCAGTTTGTCCAACTCTTTCCAAATAGAAAGAGGAGCAGCCAAGATTGAAAATTTATAGATAGGCATGGCCTGAATTACTGACTGTAAGAAAGTTAAACGGCCACCGTAGCTTAACCATTTGTGAGACCAATGGTTCATTCTATCTTTGATGCCATCCAGAAGATCTTTCCAAATATCATTTTTCAATTTCTTGAAGTGCAAAGGAACCCCCAGATAGACTATAGGAAGAGATGATCTAGAGAAGCCCAAAATCTCTATAATTTTGTCCTGCATCCGTTGGTCAAGATTGAAAAAGACAACTTTAGATTTGTTGTCATTGATAACTTGATTGGAGGCCCTAAGGTAAACAGAAAGAGAGTCTCTGATTCCCCTAGCTTCCCTGAGACTAGCCACTCCAACCAAGCCAGTGTCATCCACAAATTGTAAATGAGTCAAGACTTCATCCCCGACCTTAATACCTGTTATCAGGCCTTGAAGTCTTCTTCTCAAGAAGAGTCGGCCTAATCCTTCAGCTAAGATAAGGAATAGATAGGGCGAGCAAGGGTCCCCTTGTCGGAGACCACGAGAGGCTCCAAAGGGAGGCGAGGGAATCCCCTTGATGAGAACCGAATAAGAAGGCGTGGAAACACAACTCATAACCCAGTCAATCCATTCCTGGGAAAAGCCAAAGGCAGCCAACATCCTTGACAGGAAACCCCACTCCACCCGATCGTAAGCCTTAGACATATCCAGTTTGATGAACATTCCTTTGTTACCAGAGTTTTGCATTGAATGAATAGCCTCCTGAGCAAGAACCACTCCATCCAAGATCTGTCTACCCTCTACAAATCCCCCCTGTTCTGATGAAATGATGTAATGAAGGAGAGGTTTAAGACGTTCAGCTATAATTTTTGTGATAATTTTATAAATCACATTACATAAAGCAATAGGTCTGAAGTCAGAGATATGAACTCCTTCCTCCCCCTTTGGAATTAACGTGATAAAGGTATGATTTAGAGCCTTGAGCATTCTCTTATTAGATCTGGACTCCTCAATTACAGCCAAAACATCTTCCTCCAAGGTATCCCAAAAGGCCTGAAAAAACTCAATAGGAAAACCATCTGGACCGGGAGATTTGCCTGTGCTCATTCCAAAGACCACATTTTTCAATTCATCTCGGTCAATAGGTCTGAGGAGAGCCTGATTTTCTGCTGGAGTGATAATAGGGGGAATAACATCAAGAACTTCATTTTGAGCCCCCACATCTTGGTCCCTATTTTCTGCAAAAAGCTTGGAGAAGTAATCCACAGAGTGGGAGTGCATACCTGGAAGAGTATCAAAGGAGTGACCATTCTCATCTTTTAAAACTGCCATATTATTCATCTGTCTTCTAGCACATGCTGAACGATGAAAAAATTTTGTATTTCTATCTCCTTCCAATAGCCAAGAATTTCTAGCCCGCTGCTTCCAGTAAATTTCCTCGTGGTTATCAATGTCCTCAACAGCTTTGCGCAAGGCATCATCTTCAGTTTTAAGCTGTTCAGAAATTAAACCTTCCCTAAATTGTTTCTGCACCTCCTCCCAGCGGGCCAACAAGGGGGCTCTTTGCAGCTTGAAATCCGATTTATTGGCGTGCCTCCACTGTTTCAATTTAAATTTGACAAAAAGAAGCTGTTTGTGAAATTTAAACATTGCTGTCCCAAAAGGTGGACGACCTTCTTCCCACCATTGCGGAATTACCTCATGAAGGTCCTCCTTCTGAAGCCAGAAATTCTCAAATCTAAACGGTTTATGGAACTGCCCTGTCAGAGTCCCACCCTTCAGCATGATGGGAGAGTGATCAGAAACAGGACCGTCCAAAATCTGTAATTGCACATTCCACTTAACAAAAGCCTCCTCTGAGACCAGAAAGCGATCCAACTTTACCTTACAACAGTGTGGATCCCTCCGTTTGTTAGTCCAAGTGAAAAAAGTTCCAGGACCTTGGACATCAACTAAGTGAAAAGCTTGAACCTGGGCAATCAGAAGCCGATCCCCCAGGTCCAAAACAGGGGAACCACCTTCCTGATCCCGAACAGATAATTTGGCATTAAAATCTCCAGCAATGATCCAGTCAAAAGCTTGTCTTGAGGACCTCATGTTGTGAACTGCTTTCCATTGAAGCCTCTGGCCATCATGGCTTTGAGCCCCATAAAAATTTGTAATTAAAACTTGCTCAGCTGTGACATTATTCCTAAAAAGAGATGTGAGAACACCCCTCCAAGCTATATGTTCTAAAGCAGACCATTCCAGGGGGTTCCAAAAAGTAACAATTCCTCCTGAGGCACCTTGAGCTGCCACATCCATATATCCAGCTCCCCTCCATATTTTACTAACTGTTCTACACATAAGATCTAAAGACATTTTTGTCTCCTGGAGGAGCAAAAAGTCTGTTTTACCCTTCCTTATGAGTCTTTGAACAGCAGATTGATGGGTTCTGCTGTTTAAACCCCTAACATTCCAAGATTGAATAATCATTGGAAACCTTGAGAGCAGTAAGAGTCAATTGTTCTCACTGATCCATCAGTGACCAGCTTGTCTCCTTGCGATGCTATTAGGTCCTTATTAGACTTCCTGCCTGCACCTTGAGAAATGTTATTCTTGGACCGTTTTTCCACCTGGGTAATCCCCAGGGCTGGCCTTTCTCTATTCTTTTCGGCACTTCCCATGATGACATCCTGAATAACTGGCTGTGCTGAGGAGTGGATTACCAATGCCCCTGGGTTCTCTGGCTGTAAAAACTCAGTGGGTTTAAGCACCTGCTCGCGGGCAGGAGTTGAAGAGGGAGAAACATGAGAGTGGATGTTAAAATCCTCAGTGTTCCCATCCACTCCATCCATAACTTGGTCTTCCTGATCCACCAGGGATTTAAAGATTTCATACCGGTTGGTTGGCTTGAGTGGAGCTTGGTCCTTGCCATTTCTCTTTTTGTTTCTTCTTCGTTTCTGCTGTTCAAAGCCATCTTTCTGGGCTTCAGAACCTTGGGGGGTGTTTTGTGATTCTTTGACCGGGGTGAACTTACCCTCTCTGGGTCGATTTGAGATTCCTAGCGGGGCCTCCGCTTTTGTGCTCAAGGTATTCGGACAGAACCTAGCCAAATGGCCATGCTTATGGCAGACCCTGCATCTAAAAGGTAGGGCTTCGTAATCTAACTGCTGTATCCAGGATTGTCCTGCTAACTCCAGTTCCACCTCAGCTGGTAGTGGCTGGCTGATATCCATTTCAACACAGATTCTAGCAAAGACAGCAGTGTTTCCCTCTATGGTATCTTTGGAAACTCCCATAAATCTACCTAGAGAGTTACCAATCATCTCAAGAATCTGCTCGCCCCAAAACTCCATCGGGAGAGCGTATAGCCGGATCCACACTGGAACAGCCGTGGGCTCAATGCGAGGATCGAAACCCACTCTCCATGGTTGGACAAATAACCCTGTCGGGCCATGGGTCCTCTTCTATGATTCAAATGCTATGTTTCTATCTACTAAAGAAGAGAAACTAATAATGAAATACCCGTTGCTTATAGGCCATAAGGAGTACTCACCGATAGGTTCCCAGTTCTGTCTAACCCAGGTGTGCAGAAAGTGCAGAGTGGGTCGGATTCCCATGAATTTGCAGATCAAGTCATGGTTAGCACGGTAGGTGATCGTATCCTCAACCATCTTTGGTTCTATGACTATCTTAGGTGCGGAAGCAGGTTGCGGGAGGCATCCATTAACTCTGTTTGCGAGAAGAACCCTTGCCAACATTCTTGAGAAGCGCTTGGTAAGCACCCCGCTGGGCTTCATCAGAAGAAGACGCAAAATTTTCTTTTAGAATCTCGGCATAAGAGCTCTTCTTCCCGTCAAGAGAACCTGGAGGAGACCCCATAGGGCCCTCCCGGGGTAACGGACGAGCCTTCAGAGGGGAACGATGTCAAACCAACAGAGACCCAGGAAGAAGCCGCGTGCCAGAATCCTAGAGCTTCGGCCTCCGACAGTTCAGAAGATTTCCCGCCAAATCGCCAGAGCTCCCCAAAAAACCAAAAAAAATCAACGTGAGAGTTATGATTGTTGCAAAAACGGTATAGGTCACTTTTATGTCAATTTTTTCCACTTGTGCAAAATCCTTTAGTTGGCCGTTTCGACCTTGCAGAGTCGCCAGAGTTTTGGTTTCAGTGTTGTTACACATTCAAGACATATTTCATTTTTGGTTTGAGGTGTCACGTGGCTCCGAAGTAAGAGAATGAGTAATGTGTCAATTCTTTGCATGTGACATGTTTGAAGAAATGCCTTCTCAAAATAAAAAAAAGGGAGTTATATTGTTTTAAGTAGCTTCATTAAAGAAAATATCTTTGGAGAAAGTGAAAAGGGAAAAAAAGAATGCAAGTGTGTGCTTTTAAGTGAGAAGGGATTTTATTGAAAAGTGAGGACTTTATTTTGTGAAGAGAGAAGAGTGTGTGGAGAAAAATAAAGAGTGAAAATCCGTGATTTTTGGAAAGAGGTGAAAAACGTCACTTTAATATTTTGGGTATAACTTTCTCATATGATATCCATTTTGGCTGAAATTTTGAGAGGAGTTCATAGACAAAGTGCTACACAATACCCGAAAAGCATTTAGCAATTGGCAGAATGAGCTCAGAGAACAATCAATTATTTTTTAGAAGAGAAGATTCAAATTTTGAGTAAGGAGAGAGGGATGTATCGGGTGAAAGGTATGAAGAAATTCATAGATGTCATTTTATTATCAATATCAAAATCAAGTGGGTGCTTGGTAGAGGGATTGGTGCTCCTTTCTATTGGTGCAGATAAATCAGGGGTTGGTGCTCCTTCTATTGGTGCAAATAAATCAGGGGTTGGTGATGGTAAATTGATTATAAAGTTGGTGTTTTGCAAAGGCTGGATTTGGATGGGAGTCCAAATAGTCATTTTCGAGGATGTATCCAAATCGGTGAACCTCGGTACATCTTGTGTTGTGTGATGTTCTCTTGTTATACTTGCTTTATTTGGTTTTATGTTTTCATTATTTTGGATTTGAGTGTTGAAGATTTAAGTTTTAAAAGAGCTACACTAATTCACCCCCTCTCTCAGTGTCATTGTGAGACTAACACTAAGAATATTTTTATTGTATCTTGCATTACAACAAGTGCATGTGCCTTATCATATTCAAAGTTGATTTTTTGTGCATACCCTTTTGCCACTATTCTTGTTTTGTGCCTTTTAATTGATCCATTGAACATCCACTTCATTCCAGTTATCTTGTTGTTATTTGAAAGTTCACATAACTCCTAAGTATTACTCTTCTCAATTGCATTATTTTTTTCTTTCATGAATTTGGTTAATACCTTACTCTAGGTTGCTTTTTAAAAACTTGAGAGCTCCACTTAAATATCTAAAAATAATGTATAGCTCACCATATTATTTTCTTGTTGATTTCACCTTCATTCTTGGGCTTATGGTTGGCTTCTTGTAAATCTCTTCAAAAAATTCTCATTCTACATTTGGTATCTTGGATGTGCTTGTAATTTTCTCTTTCCTTTTGTGCTTGTCTTTGGATAAATGCTTATATCTCCACTTAATGTTTTTAACACACCAAAATATTCAATTATGCTTCTTTTCTTGGTCTTTTTTCTTGTAATCCAAGTACCCCCCCTTAATTAAAATATATCTAGATGCAACACATTATATTTGGTGTCCTAACATCTATATACCTTGCTTTCTTCAGAAGTATTGGATCCAATAAAAGTTACTTACCATCAAATTCACATGACATTATTCCTTTTATTATATTCAACATGAACATAATCCAAACAATCAAACATTCTCAAGTGACTTATCTAAGGCTTCTTTCCATACCATATCTCATGAGGAGTCATATTTTTAACTATAATTATGGGATTTATATTAAGGATGTACACTTCTATTGTAACTACTCGAGCCTACAAATAATTGCCCAAAAATTTTGCTAGTACAATGCTTTTTACCATCTCCATGATTTTCCTCTTCTTTTTTCTGCCGCTTCATTTTACTGAGGTGTATAGGATATTGTCAATTTTTTTTACCCATGCTCATCACAAAAATTATTGATTTTTTGGAATAATACACACCACCATAATCAATCCTTAATGTTTTAATTCTATATCCACTTTTATTCTCTACTATGGTTTTGAAGCTCTTGAATACTTCAATAACATAACTCTTATTCTTCAAAAAATATGCCCAAGTTTTTCTAGTATAGTCATCAATGGAAGTAATAAAGCAGGTGGTTTTACCAACACTTGGTGTGTGCATTGGACCAAAAATATCCGAATAAATCAAACACAATGGATATGATGCTCTCCATGCTCTTCCTTTTGATTTTTTTGTATGATGATTTTTCTTTATGTAACCTTCACACTTTACTTATTTCTTCTACATAAGGCAATCCATGGAGCATTCCTTTACCATTCAACAAATAGAAGATTCAAAAATCCAGGTGGCCATACCTTTGTTGCCATAACCAATTGCCTTCAATGGTCATGTGACACAAATTACTCTCTTCTCCTCCAACATTCAAAGAAAATATTCTATTCATTGACACAAATTACTCTCTTCTCCTCTAGGCTTCAAATAAAATATTTTATTCATTGGAATAGATATAACAACCACTGCTTGGTTCACATTTATTTTATCATAGATGATGCCCTCCTTATTATTAAATACCACTTTACAATTTTTCTTTACAAGCTGCTCTACACTCAAAAAACTGTGCTTCAATCCTGGTATGAAGAAAGTATTATTGATATTTTTCTATCCATATTTTTGATTAATTTGTAAGGTTCCTTTTTCCTCAACCTCCAATGGTTTGTCTTCTCTAAATATTATCTTGTTCTTGTATGAGTCGTCCAACTCTACAAACAACTCCTTAATACTAGTCATTTGATTTGAATAATCAAAATCTAAGTATCAAGACTATTTAGTTGAAACATCTACCAAATCACATGATAAAAACACATTTTTTTAAGATTTCACTTTCTTCATGTGAAAATGTTACCTTATTTTCTCCTTCATTTCATGCCTTATACATCCTCTTTCATAGTGCCCATATATTTTACAATAATGACATTGAACATTCCTCTTATCCATAAATCTACTCCTACCTCTTCCACTATAGCCTCATTTTCAACCATTGCCTCTTCATCTTGTATAATACTAATTTTTTTACTCCCTTATTTGATATTGAGAATTAGGGCTTGAGCTAGCCCCATTATTGTTTGACACTCTCACCTTGGAAGCAAAAACTTGCTCTAATTTTTTTTTCACTATTTTTAAATTATTTTTTCATGGGACACAAGTGATCCCACCAATTCATCAAACTCCAACTTCTTCAAATCCTTAATTTCTTCAATAATCATTAAACAATTGTTTTAGTTTGGTTTTCATGTTCTTAGCACCCTTTTGACATATTTTCGTGTTGGTTATTTTCCGTAGATACCCATTTTGTGCATAATGTCATGCACCCTTACACAATAATCTCATTCATTCTCATTGTTATTCATTATTAGATTTTCATATAGTCTCTTCAATGTTTGTAACTTCACTTATTTCACTTGATTAGACCATTAATAAGACGTCTTCAAGATTTCCCAAGATACTTGGGTAGTCTTGACTCTTGCAATTCTTGGAAAAATACTTGTATTAAGAGCTTCTTTTATGTGATACAAATCCAAGTAATCTTTTCTTTGTGCTACCTCCATATTCTATTTTTTATAGATGATAAAATATTTCAGTGATCTATTGTATCCATTTTCCACAACACTCCATATTTCCTTGGCTATCAACAAAGTCCACATCTTTATGCACCAATAAATATAACTTTCTCCTTTAATTTTTTCCTCCCAAAACTTGAATGTTAACTTCTTTAGTTAAAGAGAATAAAATTCTCAAGATATTGACTTCTCCAATCTCCAAGATCTAATACGAGTATGTGAGATATTGTAGTACTCTAAAATAGATATTAAAACATCATATAAAAAATAAAATAAAAATAAAATAAAATTGCATAGAAACCCTACAATAAGCACTTCATCAATCTTCAAATATGTATATTATAATTCAACACAATTTCCTACACTTATATATACAATATAATATCTCTTGGTTGTCTCAAGTATCTATTGGTGCTTCACATTCTCTCTATGTTTGGATGATAATATTTTTTCCCTTTTTTAATTTTCACTTGCAATTCTAATTTTTCTATTCCAATTTTTATCTTATTCTTGTCACGTTCTAATTTTGGTCTTGTCCTATTTTTATTTTTATCTTATTATTTTCTTGTTCTATAGTTTATCTTAGTTAATGTTACTATTTCCAACAATTTAACAACAAACCCTAATTTCTTGACACATTGATTGCTATGACATCCATCAATATATTCTTGGTTGAGATTCTTTCCAACTAAATGGCAAGATATTTAATGTATCGTCATAAATTCATAGGCTAGAATATAACTAGAAGCACTTCTAGTTTATATCCTACAATTAGAGTATGAGCATCCTAGTAATCCTTATAAGTGTCACATTATTAGATTCCCCTAAATCCAAAAGGTAATTGTTTAGTCTTTTGTTCCCTATCGAGAATGAGACATGGAAAAGGGTGATTTTTCTACTACATGGATGGATGGGTTATGCAAGATCATTCCATAATTACCTTTTTACACATGCTACTCCATCCTTTTTAAAATAAAGTCCAACGTATTCTATCTCTATTTTAAACATTTTGTAACACCTCAAGGAATGACATATATGCATGAGTTCTTTCCAGGTCATGTACAATGTTGTACTTTGAAGTTAGTTCTAAAACAATAATATTTCAAAACACCTTAGGATCCTCTTAGGCATCCACTATTTTTGTTGCTTTAGAATTTTTTCCCTTGTCTATTTGATTCTTCTTGTTGTTTGACTTGATTTGAATAACCAAGTTTTTTATTGGGTTAATTGTAATCCATATTATCTTGTAGTTGATAATCCTAGGTCTAGAAAATGTTATGCAAGTTGTGGTTTTAGTTAGTTTTAGATTGATTGCTTGAAGCTCATTTTTCTTAAATATCCTTCCCTAACTGATCACTTGACAACAATCTAATCTCTAGAGCCAATTAATAAATTATACAAATTGATTGGTCACGATAACTTGTACAATGCTATTGATAATATTACTTAGACTCGATATGATTTTACATTGAAATAAGATTTGGAAATATTGGTACATTCCTTTTTTTATACAAGAAAATAACCCCTTGTCCCACCTCCTTGGTACATTCCTTTAAAAAGCTTGAAAACTAGTTTAAATGGATTATCTTGTCTGGGATAGAATGTAGGCCTCATGCGATGCTACTTATTTATAATTTCATTGTTGATAATTTGTAATAAATTCATGATAGGAGTTGCTTCTTTAACTAAAGTCTTAACATCTATTTTTCTCTTATTTATCCTTCTCTTTCTTCTTCCATATTTTGAATTGGAATTTTATTCATGAGATTTTATTAGGATTTTGATTCCACACCTTATATAATATTTCAATGTACCCTCTCATGGGTTCATTGTCATCCTTCTTGATTACTAAAAAATGATATGATGAACCTTTTTAATCAAGTATGGAAGGAAAACAAGATATGAACCTGGATTCTAATTCATACTAGACGGTAATAAAACCACCTTCTAGACCCACTAGGACACTACTATATTGTTTAGAGTTTCAACAAACATTCCTAATAAAAAATATTTATGGTCAACCATCAATGTGGAATGGACATTTAAAATTCTTCAAATGGTCATTGAAATTTATTGTACCATATTTTGAGAATTTAGGAAGGATTTTTTTATGTTTTTTGGTATTTCATTGGCATAAAAAATCCATGAAGGACAAATTTGGTTACCCTATTTTTTAAATTAGGGTTTCTATTAAGGAAGATATTGTTGTTGTTGGCTAGCCATGTCATTATCAAAAGATGAGAATTTAGAAGAAATATGAGGGATACCCATAGGAGAGTCTTGGATATGTAAAGCTTGTAAACCAAAAGAAAAAGTTTCAAGTTCAAGAGGGGTAATATTATGATTTTTTGAGCTACTAGAACCTAAGCTAGAATTTTTAGGATTAGGAGAACAATGATTTTACAAGGTAACATGTCAAAGAAAGGATAAAAGTCATTAGATGCTCTTAGTGATCTAGTGGGAGGTCTCAAAGAAAATATAGAAAAACTCAATTTTGAGGGACTTGATGTTGGATATTGGCTTGAATTTACATATCAATTTCTTAAGTCTTATATTCCTCTTCATAAATAATGTTTACAAGATGAGGAAAGAGAACTAGAATACTAGAATGATGGTTGCAGAGAGTAGTATAGAGGTTACTAACTATATCAAATTGAACTTGAAAGATGTTTGAATTATATTCAATTGTATTAGGTGGGACATATACAATCATCTTCATTGCCCTATATTGGTGTTAGAATTTTTTGGTTTTAGATTTGGTGCATTCAAATAAAATATTGAGCTTTAAGAAAATAAATGAAAATGATTAAAGTTCACAAATTTATAGAAGGAAGATTCTTTCTAAATGATAATTATTTTTTGGGGGGTTTTGAAGTTTTAGTCAAAACAAAATGAAAAAATATTAATATAAGAAAAATGATCTAAGAGTGATTTATTGTGATCCAAAAAAATCATTAACAATTTGTAAAAATAATCAATAAAAAACCACAATTAATAATCCATATAAAATGTATATGGAGCTGTAGGGGACTTCCTTGGGAAGTCCTTCTTCACTTCCCTACAACCCATCCTTGGCCCTGTACCAGATCCCTGGTCCTATCCCAACTCCCTGACACCTCCTTTGCCCTTCCTCCTTGGCTGGTAGGCATTGCAGACGATCTCCTTGTGTTGGGAGGTCACTTTTTCTCGTCTACCCCTTTTCATGTCTTTGGGTGGGTTTTCCTTTCTATTCTTGTGAACTAGGATGTCCCTGGGATTTTCTGGGACAACCTTGGGTTCATCCCAATTTTTTTTTTTGCATTTCAGGTAATCCTTTTCCCTTCTGCCTTTTGGGACGTCCCTGGGTTCATTCCAAATTTTTCTTTTTGTGCTTTAGGGATTTTCCCTTCAACTCTTTTGGTTGTTCTAGATTTTTGTAGGTGTCCTTCGTGGTGCGGCTTAGATTCTTGTTCATTGGTGCTTCTTGGATCCTTCTCTTGGCTATTTTTGGTTGCAGACAATCTCCTTGGGATGGGAGGTCACTTCTTCGCTTATCTATCCCTTTTTTAACTATTTCAAGGGTGTCCTTCCAACACCTATGTTCAAGGACACCCCTGGGTCCCTCCCTGGGCTTCCTGCATTGCTTCTGGGATGGATTTTGTTGCAGGGTTTTGTTTGGAGCCTGTTTTCAATGGTTTCTAGTTGGGGCATGCCTATTCTTCTGGTTGCTGCTATTTGCTTTGTTGCATGAGGATTTTATGGCCTATGGAGATCCTCAATTTGTTGATCCATTTTCCAAGCCTGTGTGGGATGCTATTATGTCAATTTTATGGTATCCTTGTTTTTTTTCCACCCTTCCCTGGGTGGGATCTTCCTCCTTTGGTGGTTCCTCTGCTCCATCTTTCTATTCAGGGTGGTTTTTGCAAATCAGCTCTGGGTTTCTAGTGTTTTCCTATTAGATTCTGGTTTTGGTCTTCAACTACTTTTTGGACCTCCTTAGGTGGGATTGCCTTTTGTCCTATTTTTTTCATAATATTATTTTTAATTTTTAAATTTTAGTTATGGGCGGGATGACCCTATATCATTTTTCCATCCTTTCAGGTGGGAATGTTTTTTTTATTTTTCCCACTTTTTGTATTTTAAAATTATGGTGGGCGGGATGGCCCTATTTCAATTTTGAGTTGGGTAGGATTACCTTGTTTTAAATCCTTTTTGCACATGCTATCATTTTCACACGTGTTTTTGAGTTGATTTGGGTGGGGTAGCCTTGTTTCAAGTTAAAAAAAAATGATTATGTCCTGTAAGGCTATCCTTTAGCCTATTTTGTAAGGCTATCCTTAGCCTATCCTATAAGGCTATCCTTTAGCCTATCCTAAAAGGCAATCCTTTTGTCTTTCCTCTAGGTTTTATGTTGCCCTTTCCTGTAGCCTTTTTGTGGCCTTGTTTTTTTGGTCTTTTGACTTGCTGTAATCAAGTTTTGAGTCCCTTGATAAAAACCCACTTTTAATTTAACCGATCAAAAAAAATAATCCACATAAATCAACACAAGATAAAATATGCAAATTACTTATTTATTTTCAATTTATAATTCAAACCCTTAAGGTAGGGAAACATTGTATAATTCTCCTTATTGGAAGAAAGCCACTCCTTAATGTATTTCAATATGAGATCTCAACGATATAATATTCCTCTCCCCTCTCTATGAGTCTTTTTCCACATTATATAACTTTAAACTACCTACCATTACCACTTACCCATACATGTCAGATAATTACATCTATTATAAAAATAATTTTCTATTTTGGGTACCTAACATTCCATCCTAGTTACAAAATAGTTCATCCTTGAAATATAAGAAGAGACTAAATAATATGATCTTCTAAGCTTTGTTATGAACTGGTATTGATCTTGATCATCCATCCATCCTAGTGAAACTTTTATTGGTGGTGGTTTTTTCTAATGCTGATATGACATTATGTCATTTGAATTTTTGGAAGTAATCCCTTGGTTCCATGTGTTGGAAGCATATTTCTACTTGCAATATATATTAGTATTTTTCATCTATACATTATTGCTTTGGCCACTTGAGTATCCAAGACTACTTTTTTGGCTCCATACCTCTACTACTCTACTTTGGTAATTCAAATAATATATCCATTTGTTCCTTGATGTTATTGCACCACTCTAAAAATAAGATTCACTATGCTTTCTTTGCCAAACACTACCATAGTTGTGTTGGCATTTTTGCCACATTGTTTTTGTTGTTGTTGTTCATGCAAAAGAATGCACAAATTGTAGAGATACTCATTCTTCTATTTGTCCCTCCAAGCACTTTGAAAGGGAAAATACAAAAATCTCTACAAGTTTTGTGTTAGAGCAAAGTAACTGAAAGATGTCACGATATTGCGACATGTCGCGATATCGCAACCTGTCACGTTTTCATGGGGTCTAAAGCCGAAAAGAGCTAAGTCAAGAAAATGTCATGTTTTCATGGCTCAAAATAGCCAAAGGAAGCAAGGAAGTCAAACTGTCACGATATCGTGACATGTTGGAGTTTTGCGACTTGTTGCGATGAGGGAGAACTCAAGTGAAAATTGTCACGATTTCGCTACATGTCGCGTTATCATGAATTGCAGTGGTCACAGAGTAGAGTAATGGAAAATATAGCGATATTGTGACATACAGTAGCCAAAGGGAGCGCCAATGAAAAATTTCATGATATCACGATAGAAAAGCAAGAAAGGAGCAAATGGTACGGAATGGCACGATATCGCGACATGTCACGTTATCACGGAAGGGCTGAAGATAACACAAGGCGGATGAAAGATGTCATGATATCATGACATTTTTGAAGATGAAGCCAAGCAAGAGAAAGATGTCACGATTTCATGATAGGAAGTGGCAACGAAGGAGAAGACAGGAAAGTGTCACGATTTCATGACATATTGGGGCAAAAGGACCAAGTGCGGAGAATTGTCACGATTTTGTGACATGTCACGATTTCACGAGGGGAAAGCAAAGAAGCAGCCAGATCATATGGAATGTCATGATTTCGCGATGTGACGAGTTTTCATGGAACAAAAGCTAACAAGTACAAGGCAGAAAGAAATTGTCACGATATCGCCACATGTCATGTTTTCATGATGAAGGAGCCAAAAAGACAATGCCAAGTATGGAATGTCATGATTTCACGACATGACCCATTTTTGCTACTTGCAAGAAGATGAAGGCCAAGGAAGAGAAATATGTCACGATTTCATGACATGTTGCAGTTTCACAGGTATACAGAAGAAAAGGACACAGAAGGAAGAAGATGTCATGATTTCGTGACATGGTGAGTTTTCACGATTTGGAGCAGCGAACAAAGCCAAAAAAAGGAGAATGTAGTGATTTCGTGACATGTCATGAAGACAAAGCTAAATGAAGATAAGACGTCATGATTTCGTGACATGTCGCATTTTCACGACTGGTGGCAGAAATAGGAAGCAATAAGGTAAAAGTGTTGCAATTTTGCGACATGTCGCATTTTCGTGACCTGTATCATTTTCCCGACAGAAGCAAGACAAAGGCTCGATACAGTTTTGTCTACATTTTTTCTTCAAAATCGCATAGGAGAGCATGAGGAGAAGATAAGGATTAAATAAAAGCTCTCCAACTGATTTTGAGATTGTGGTCAAAGAGGCCCAAAGATTAAATGTTGCTCATTACCGTAGTGTGCTAGATGGAAGAACATGAGGCAGTTTTCGACGCCACCAAAATTAAAGACACCTCCAGTATTAAAAGCTCCTATTCATGATCTCCTAACAACTTCAAGCATGCTCCGAGAACAACCATTTAATGTGTGATTTCTCCAAGGCAGATTAAGGGGGATTGTTTCTCTTTTCAAGTGCCTATTTTGTGGACCTCTTCTTCAAAATCTGTTTTATGTATTAAATGCTGTGATCCGAAAAGGAGAGGGAAGGCCTCTATAAATACCAATGTAAAATCTCAAGCAAAAGAGAGGAGAACCTTCTTGCAGAAATTAAAGCAGAAATCCTAGATGCATTTTGCTCTATTCTTAGTGTCTTTTGAATTGGTGATCCAAACTGTTGTTCATGTTTTGCTTTCTATGTGATTTACTTCTGCTTAATCCAGTGTTGAAATATAAGCTGAATTCTGTTGTTTTGAATTTGGCTATATTTTCATTTGAATGTTTGAAGTTTATTGAAGGCAAACTTGTGGCTAATGCTTGATCCGATTTTTGCATGTGCATCCTAAGAATCTGTTGCCGCTTATCTTAGAGATCTGGTTTGAGATTATTTGCTATCTGAGGTTGTTCCCCATCAACTATCGGCTTCGGCCATATTTCCATCTCTTTATGTTATTTCCCATTTCTTTTTGCATTTCCCATTTCTTTCCTGCATCCTTATCTTGAAACAAGTTTAGACTAGTTTGGGAGCTAGCCCTCTCTAGAGATTGGCCCGGGAGACTTCTCTTTCTCTTGGCCTTTCAATGTTGGTCCAGGTCTAGGACGCATACATGCACAAAATCCTTTCCTGTGACAGATTTGTGACCAAAAAGTTGGTACATTTATGATTCCATGTAGAACTATATTATTGTTTCCTTAAGTCATACCTCCAAAATTGTTGTCGCTCTTGATGGCATGGATGGTGATATATTGCAATCTTAACTTGATGTTTGAGCTTCTTTGTCTCCTCTGTATTTTTCTCCTTTGTTTTAAATCCTTCTACATGATGTTTTATGTTCTTTTATGTCTTTCCTATAATTTGCTATTATTTTTTCCCATAGACTTTGTTGTTTTTGTTTCGTCATGGACACTACAATTGCTACTTATTCCTTGGCTTTTATTTTAGGTTTTGATATTTTTTTCTCAATTTGTTTCCTTGCAATAGCTTCTTGGTTTTCCTTTGTTCCTTGCACCTTGAGCTAAGATATATCTTGCAATGTTATCTTATTTTATTTATACCATAACTTCATAAATTTATTATGCATATTAATATTAATAGTACCGAAGGTTTCCAATCAAGGATATCTCAGAACAATATCCACTTCATTCATCTCAATGCCATGAAAGTTAACATGAAAAATGTACACATCCATAGAAATATTCAAGTCTTAAAAAATTTGACATCTCTTTCCTTGAAACTATGTCCCTTTAATATTTTTTTGTTGGAACCTATGAAATGTTAGCCAAATTCTTATCGATGAAGTTATACTTGCAACTAGGGTTTATGTAGACAATATATATTTTCTTTTAAATGCAACCATAAACCTATAAAATAATTTTTTTATATTCACACAAACCTTTTTGAATATTGTTTGACTCATCTAACGTCCAAGTTATGATTCCTTCAGTTTACACACTATTACCCTTCTCTTTTTCTTTTGCCAATTTCTTGTAAATTATATGCTTATTTATTTCTTGTACATAATATTTGGTCTACCTATTTATTTTGTTTATTTATTCTATGCATTTTGGTGGACATAGACCCTTTTGAACACTATTTGACTCATTTGACATCCAAGTTGTGCTTCCTTCTATCTGCACACTATCATCCTTCTCTTTTCCTTTTGCTAATTTCTTGCAAATTAATTCTTTCTTAATTTCTTTTTGTCTTGAGAGTTGTTTATTTCTTTTGCATAGCCTTTGATGGTGACCTTCAAACTAGTTATCTTTTTATATGGGTCCCATTGACTAAAAAATGCTTGCTCCATTTCATTCCAAGTGTAATTTTGATTTTTCTTAACAAAACTTATCCACCAAGAAAGAGCCTTTTCATCTAAAATATGCCTAGGTAGGCTTACCAATAATCATCATTTGAATATAGAGATCTAAATTTCATCCACCATTCTTGAACATCAATAACATCTTTTTCAGAGAATATTGGCAACTCCATGGACTCAAACCCTAAAATTTTTAAAACTTGATTTAAAAATAAATAAATTCCTCAAGTCTCTTTTATTCCTTTGAATTAATCAATCATATCTATAGATTTTATTCAAAATAAACTCAAATGCAACTGATTTACTTATGCTGATTGATAGACATTTGCACTCAATTAGCAACTATTAATGACCTATAGACTATATACTTTTGACAATTGATAATGACCTACTTTGTAGACTTTTTATTCTTATTTTTTGACACTTAGCTTAACAATTGTTAATGGATTACAAACTATGTACTTTCAATAATTGATAATGGCCTACTCTACAACTTTGTTTTTAATTATTTTTGCACTTGCTTAACAACTATTAATGGCTTGTAGATTGTACAAGTTTAACAACTAATAGCAACCTGCTCTACAAACTACTTTTATTTTCTTTCTTTTTGCAAAACATTGTTCAAATTTAGACCAGGTATTTATAGACTAAGACTAGCAACTGGTAATGATCTCCTCTATTTTTTTTATTGATAATGATTTTCTCTGTGAACTATATTTTATTGTAGAGCACTACCCAACTAAGGACTGTGTATTTTTGCACTTAGACTAGCAACTGGTAATTGCTTTCTTTATAGATTTTTTTTTACTGATATTGGCTTTTCTCTATAGGCTTTTTTTTTTTGGCAAATCGTTACCAACTATAAACTAGTCATTTTTAGTACTCACAAATGTTTTCTCTATTGAAGTTATGAAACTGATGAAGACTATGGAAACTATAAAGAGACTATTTTTGAAGCTATTGTTAATGACTGCATGGCACTTTTGTGGAAATATTGATAAACTAGGCTCTAGACTTAAATTTCATAGTTCCTTAAGGTAAATTTCATTATCCACAAAGGTTACTTGTTGGTCCGGATTTCATGCACACCCCGGGAAAGGATGAGGCAAGGAAGCTCCGGAGACACCCACGGGACGGATCCCACTCATCTTTAGGATCTAGCTGGTTATCCAAGGTGCGAGTTACAGAGTTGGGTCGAATGGAAATTCACTCTTTTCCACTTTTGGAATAGATTTCAATATGGACTGCTCTGTTACCTTACAGGGGGTTCTTGAACTTGTTCAATAGTTGCAAAAGTTGTTGACAATCAGATTTAACTTGAATTCTAGATCTAGCTCTCATGGGTCAGCAGATTTAAATAAAAGACAAACAAAGAAAATAAAAATGGATCATTCACCGAAAGCAAAGAGAGGGTAGGGTAAGGCAGAAAAGAGAAGCTTATCAAACATCAACTGTAAAACCCCAAACTATCAATCTTATCTATGCTACTAGCTTCACAACAGAACAAATCAAAGAAGAAAGTGTCCAGTCAGTCTAAGATCACTTTCAACTAAGAGCACAAGGCATAGTGAAATAGATCTAGCAGAAAATTATAAATCCAAGGGTAGCTGGTTAAAACTGGTATCTTTCACCGGTAGCCTAGCTCACACAGTGAAGATAGAGCAATTAGAACAAACTTACACCTAAAATTTGTAATTTCCCCTAGCAGAAAAGAGAACAACTGAAGCCTAACAGCATATTTAAACTTGATAACTCAGATTTACAGCATATATCTAATAAACTTTAAATGGAACAGATAACAAAAGAAGATACACTTATCACACTCTATAAAAGATTAGGCTCCTGGCCATGCTGTCACAGAAAAGCTAAAGCACATCAACTCCAAGTCCAGAAACAAAGGATTTCACAAAATTTGCAAGAAATTACTTATAAGCCTTTTATTTCTAAGTCTCCGCCTCCTGCAATTACATTGAGAAAAAGTATTTATAGATTCAGGACAGGCCCTGATCTTTTCAAAATATCTTGCTCAAACCCTAAATCTTATCGCACTTAAACCCTAGGACCCAGGTTTTACAATAAAAATCCATTTAAAATCAAAGTCCAGATAGAACTTAACCCTTCGGCAAATCAGTGCAGTTAGCTACCATAAATGGAGAAGATAAAATCTAAAGCCACTTGAATTCATCCGCAACTGCAAATAAATGCCTCCATTAATTCTGCTGGTGAGCCGAATGAGTCACCACTTCTCTCAGATCTGATCTTCGTAAAGCCATCCCTGAGTTGAAATGGTCTCCATGCTATCAATTCTACAATAAATCTCCATTAAATGCATTTACTGGCTTCTTCTCTTCTAGCATGGCGGTCCTTGACTAAATCCGCACTTTATCTTTGTCTTCGTGGCCTTTCCAGGTTGTCCCGCAAGTGCCAGGTGGAATCCTGCATGAAAGACAAAAAGATGAGTTAGCACTTTAATAAACATCAAATCCAAGCTTTAAAGGTTAAAACAGATTAAATCAGGTTAAAAACCCGCAAAATAAGCTTGCATGTCGGCCTCTGTTTGTCTGCCTCACGCTTTGACACGTGTCGCTACCTCAGGAAGCCTTCTGTTTCCGCTGAAATGCACTTCTGGTCAACTTTGTGGACTTTCTCTCTCCTACCGTGAAAATGAGACATGTCGCGATTTCGCGACATGTCGCGAAAATCGTGCCCTTCCGTACAATTCATCTTCTCTCTCCAAAAGCTATCACGATTTCGCGACAGGTCACGAAATCGTGACCTTTCTGGCACTTAGCCGATTTTCATGCATTTTCTCTCTCCTATCGCGAAAATGCGACATGTCACGATTTCGCGACATTTTTCTCCCTGACTTTCTCTCTCCTCATCCTGCAGCGATTTCGCGACACTTCCAAAAATGGAAATGTCGCGATATCGCGACACTTCCAAAAATGGAAATGTCGCGATATCGCGACACTTCCAAAAATGGAAAGTGTCGCGATTTCGCTACGCTTTCCGACTTAGCTGCATTTTTATTTTCCTGTCGCGATATCGTGACATTTCCGAAAATGGAAGTGTCGTGATATCGCGACACTACCAAAAATGGAAAGTTTGATTTTTCATGAATTTATGCAACTGTTTTCTGGATTTTCTCGGTACCGGTGCAAGATTTTCTTTGTGCATGAATGATTTCTAGCATGTAAAAGTTAAGCTTAAGAAAACACAGGCTAGAATGCAAGAAAAAGCACAACTTTAAAAAGGAGGCAAGCAAAACTAGATTTAAAACTGAAAATGATCAAGAGGGTCCCTGCTGCAAAAATGAAAGTTCAGGATTTTCCAAGGATGGAATCTCATTTTTCAGTGGGGGTGTGTTGCTTCTCAACAAATGGCGATATCTGCGGGTAAAATAGTAGCACTATTTTAGAACCCAAGACTCGGTTTCAAAACAAAAAAACCATGCATCATGCCTTGCCACAGACATTCTTCACAATAAATTGACTGCTAACTGCAAGCTGTTAAAACTTCCCAAGGACATACTAGGCTGGATTACTTCAAGGAAGATTTTTGATGTGCAATTACAAAGGGTATAGAACTTTCTTCAAGAATGACTGAATTGAATGATAACTTTGGACTGATCAAATTTTCTATTTCTAGATTGTAAAAGGGGAAACCGAGTAGAGCTTTGTTTACTAGTTTAGCCTTTTACAGCCTAGACAGAGTTACCCTTTAGATTTACACGACCCAATTTACAACTGTAGGGCAGAATCTAATATTGGCTGCCTCTTTTAATTGTTCAACTCTTTTCTCTTTTTCTTCTTCTTTTTTTTTTTTTTTATCTCTCCCTCTGAAATATATCAATATCTGAGATGCTTTTAGGGAAATCACAATTTTCTTTTAACATTTGATCAATCCGAAACTGTTTCAGTCTAGGCACTAATAGCCTCTGGTGACACCCAAATAATTGCATGAACCATAGTCCCCTCTCATAACCAGCTTTTCTTGGATTCCCCGGGAGTTCCTCCAACTAAACAACATAGCAGTTTTTCTATCATTAAAACAACTGTGGCAAGTAAGACACAAGATCCAATCATCTCTCTACCTTTGTCCTGAATAACAAAATAGTTCTACTGTTCAGTGCAAGCAGACTATCTCTATTAGAACGGTGAACAGCATGGGCATTGGATTATGGATTTATCAGCTGAGAATAAAACAATTTTAAGGCTGACTATCCCATTGATTGCTCAGGCAGAGGTTAAAGAACAGATTTTAAGAGCTGAAGGACTTTGTACAGACTTCCAAGGACAGGCACAGGCTTTAAAGAAAAACAAAATAAAAATGCACAGACTGCAAATAAAATAAACTAAACACTGAAAACTGCACAGCTGTACAGACAAAGGAATAAAACAAACTGCAAGGCTATTTACAAAGGATGCAAAGCACAGCTGTACAGGCAAAGGGAATAAAAATAAACTGAACAGACAACAAAGAAAAGAACTAAAACAAAAGACTGTACAGACTAAAGCACAGAAAAGGAAATGCAGGGAAGAAAATAAAAACTGAACAGGCAATAAAAGAAACAAACTAAAAGAACTGAAGCAAAGCAACTAAAACTGCTGAACTGCAGCAAAGCTAAACTGCAACAGCACTGAAATAAACTAAAGCAACTGAAATAAATTAAACTGCAACTGTACAGACAGCAAAGAAAAAGAACTGCAAGGAAGAAAAGACTGTACAGACTAAAATAAAAGCAAGCTAAAATAAAAAGACAAAGAAAGGAAATAAAAAGCACTGACAAAAGAAATAAACTGCACAAGCTAAAACCGAAAAACAATTAAAGAAAACCGAAAAATCGCAATCGTATAGACATTTAAGAAATAAAACCGCACCGACAAAGAAATAAAACCGAAAAACCCGAAAGCTTACTTACAATGCATACATATGTTACAACTTCCCTTCATACTCAAAAAATGCAGCAGTTGGGAAAGCAGAGAAATGGTGCCTTAAAAAAAATTGGACCATGCAAGTAATTTAAAAAAATTACCTTTCAGGTCCTGTTGACGAAATGCACTCCAGACTGTGCTTCAAAAATTTGCTATCTGGGAAAGACTTGGGTTTACTGTCTTCCCTGTCCCATTTGAAAAACAAATCTGCAACTCCTTCAAATTAAACAAATCATATAATAACAAATCATATGATAACATGTTCATGCTTCTAATTGAAGGGTTTGCAGAATTCTTTCAAAAGGACTGAATGTAAAAAACCCCCAAGATCAAATACTTTAAAATCTTGACAGACCCAGACCACCACATTTTCAAAATTATGTGACAACTGAAAGAAATCATGTTTTATTTGTATGCCCTGGTTCTTAACAACTTGAACATTTTGTGGTTGTTGTACTGCTTCAATATCCAGGATTTCAATTTTTATCCCTCTAGAAGAATGTTTACAATTTTCCTTTTCACCTGAGCCTTGCTTAGATTTAACCTCATCAATGTGCAATGTCCAAACATCATGGTTGTGATTGATTAGAGTCATGTAACTGTTCTCACTTCCTCAGTTGCCAAATTATAAACTCCAATATCTGCATCAACACAGCTTTATAGCCTTATCTTTGATATTATGTTCGAAGTTGCAGGCTTATGTTGAGACAACTTCATCAATTCCAAGTTGGTCGACCACATTCATATTTACTATCTTTTCCTCCTTTTCTTGAAATTCAACAAGTGGTCCAGAGTAAGCCACAATCAAGTTAACCTTTTTTCAACAATCTGAGGCAGTTCATAGAGGGTGATGTCAGCTTTAAGTTCCCTCATATCCTCAATGATGTTATCCTCCTCAGTTACTTCGGCATAGTGATATTGAATCTCACTTTCATCATCCTCTGATGAGGAAGGATCATTATTAAGTTCTGGACTCTCACATTTCAAGTCATAACTGTCCATTTTTAACTGTTGAAAATCTTGCATTTCATCCACAGGAGTCTGTACAAGACTTTCTGACTCTTCGAGAAAAGTAACAAAATCTGAAACCCTGGTTGTACTGTTTTTGGGTGAACTAGAAATATCAATATTTCTTTGATCTCTAGGAAAATTTAACTCACCAGGAAAAACTTCAGATTTGGGTGGTGCCAGATCACAACTCGCTCGGCTCAAGCACTTCCACTTTGAACTTGTCGAACCTTTCTCCGTATTTTGCACATGCTGAGTGGATGTCACAGTTAACGGAGTCTCCTTGGGTAGATCATGACATGTTGGCACTAACTCATGATGTGGAATGGGGTTCAAAATAGGCATGTTCTGTGTAACATAGGCTATCAAAGGACTGCTCAAAATTTGAGGCCCTAACTGTCTCTCAAGAATTAAGGCTTCTTTATAAGCCCCTGCCAGGGTTGTAATATTGATGTCTCTCTTGAGGAAAATAGAGGTCACTGAATCCAATGCATTCTTGTAGATTTCTAAGGCCAGATTTGCATTTGGGATGTAATGGCCAGTCATTCTACCGTAAGCTCTTTGGAACCTCATATTGAAAGACCTGACAGCTTTCTCCCGACTCTTTCTTGATGTCTGGAAAATTGCTGATATAAAATGTCGGGATCTATCACTTCACCGAACTGTGATATAAAAGTTTTCTCTAGATCATCCCAGCTAGTAATGGAATTGCTGGTGAGGTTTAAAAACTAGTCATAAGCTCCCTCCTAGAGAGTGAACAGGAACAATCTGCAGGAAACATCTTCATGCTGTATATTCAACAATATTAGAACATTTTTGAAAGCTAGTAAATGTTCTTCTGTAGTTCTTGTCCCATCATGTTTATATCTGGGGAGATATCTTTCTGGATTTCTGGGCAAGTCATGGGCTATACCCGAAATGTTCAAAGCAGTGGGGCCTAACCAATTTGCCATTATTACTTGGCTGACAGTGATATTCTGAGTTGTAATTGGATAAATGCAAGTGAAGATAAAACTGTTATGAACTTGAGGTCTTCTCTGGCAATTTTAAAAACTGTACTGACAACTTTCAAAAACTGTACTGACAATTTAGAAAACTGTACTGACAATTTACAAAATTGTCTAGAGTTCACTATGGGTTCTTCAAATGTTGTTGTTAGGTCCTTACAATACTTGAACTGATTTCAGGCCCTCCTTCTAGCGCCAATTAGGTTGTTGGCTGAGGAGGAGGGGAAAATTGGCTACCAGACTTTGGATAAAATACAGCTTTATAGTTCCACATACAGTCGAATTTCTCAACTCAAGTGCACTAAGAATAGATGTTCTCGCCCTCATTCTAGCGCAAATTAGGTTGTTGGTCCGGCTTTCATGCACACCCCGGGAAAGGATGAGGCAAGGAAGCTCCGGAGACACCCACGGGACGGATCCCACTCATCTTTAGGATCTAGCTGGTTATCCAAGGTGCGAGTTACAGAGTTGGGTCGAATGGTAATTCACTCTTTTCCACTTCTAGAATAGATTTCAATATGGACTGCTCTCGTTACCTTACAGGGGGTTCTTGAACTTGTTCAGTAGTTGCAAAAGTTGTTGACAATCAGATTTAACTTGAATTCTAGATCTAGCTCTCATGGGTCAGCAGATTTAAATAAAAGACAAACAAAGAAAATAAAAATGGATCATTCACCGAAAGCAAAGAGAGGGTAGGGTAAGGCAGAAAAGAGAAGCTTATCAAACATCAACTGTAAAACCCCAAACTATCAATCTTATCTATGCTACTAGCTTCACAACAGAACAAATCAAAGAAGAAAGTGTCCAGTCATTCTAAGATCACTTTCAACTAAGAGCACAAGGCAAAGTGAAACAGATCTAGCAAAAAATTATAAATCCAAGGGCAGCTGGTTAAAACTGGTATCTTTCACCGGCAGCCTAGCTCACACAGTGAAGACAGAGCAATTAGAACAAACTTACACCTGAAATCTATAATTTCCCCTAGCAGACAAAAGAACAACTGAAGCCTAACAACATATTTAAACTTGATAACTCAGATTTACAGCATATATCTAATAAACTTTAAATGGAACGGATAACAAAAGAAGATACACTTATCACACTCGCAAAATATTAGGCTCCCGGCCATGCTATCACAGAAAAGCTAAAGCACATCAACTCCAAGTCCAGAAACAAAGGATTTCACAAAATTTGCAAGAAATTGCTTATAAGCCTTTTATTTCTAAGTCTCCGCCTCCTGCGATTACATTGAGAAGAAGTATTTATAGATTCAGGACAGACCCTGATCTTTTCAAAATATCTTGCTCAAACCCTAAATCTTATCGCACTTAAACCCTAGGACCCGGGTTTTACAATAAAAATCCATTTAAAATCAAAGTCCAGATAGAACTTAACCCTTCGGCAAATCAGTGCAAGTCATCGCCATAAATGGAGAAGATAAAATCTAAAGCCACTTGCATTCATCCGCAGCTGCAAATAAATGCCTCCATTAATTCTGCTGGTGAGCCGGATGAGTCACCACTTCTCTCAGATCTGATCTCCGTAAAGCCATCCCGAGTTGAAATGGTCTCCATGCTATCAATTCTGCAATAAATCTCCATTAAATGCATTCACCGGCTTCTTCTCTTCTAGCATGGCGGTCCTTGACTAAATCCGCACTTTATCTTTGTCTTCGTGGCCTTTCCAGGTTGTCCCGCAAGTGCCAGGTGGAATCCTGCATGAAAGACAAAAAGATGAGTTAGCACTTTAATAAACATCAAATCCAAGCTTAAAACATTAAAACAAATTAAATCAGGTTAAAAACCCACAAAATAAGCTTGCATGTCGGCCTCTGTTTGTCTGCCTCACGCTTTGACACGTGTCGCTACCTCAGGAAGCCTTCTGTTTTCGCTGAAATGCACTTCTGGTCAACTTTGTGGACTTTCTCTCTCCTACCGCAAAAATGAGACATGTCACGATTTCATGACATGTCACGAAAATCATGCCCTTCCGTACAGTTCATCTTCTCTCTCCAAAAGCTGTCGCGATTTCGCGACATGTCACGAAATCGCGACCTTTCTGGCACTTAGCCGATTTTCATGCATTTTCTCTCTCCTACCGTGAAAATGCGACATGTCGCGATTTCGCGACATTTTTCTCCCCGACTTTCTCTCTCCTCATCCTGCAGCGATTTCGCGACACTTCCAAAAATGGAAATGTCGCGATTCCGCGACACTTCCAAAAATGGAAAGTGTCACGATTTCGCTACGCTTTTTCGACTTAGCTGCATTTTGATTTTCCTGTCGCGATATCGCGACATTTCCGAAAATGGAAGTGTCGCGATATCGCGACACTACCAAAAATGGAAAGTTTGATTTTTCATGAATTTATGCAACTGTTTTCTAGATTTTCTTGGTACCGGTGCAAGATTTTCTTTGTGCATGAATGATTTCTAGCATGTAAAAGTTAAGCTTAAGAAAACACAGGCTAGAAAGACAGGAAAAACACAACTTTAAAAAGGAGGCAAGCAAAACTAGATTTAAAATTGAAAATGATCAAGAGGGTCCCTGCTGCAAAAATGAAAGTTCAGGATTTTCCAAGGATGGAATCTCATTTTTCAGTGGGGGGTGTGTTGCTTATCAACAGTTACCTAAGTGAGTATCGATATTTGATTACCAACAATATTTTTCTAAGAAATAATTGTTGAGAAACCAACCACAATTTTATCTCTAAATGACAACTCTTTGTATACTCTCATAGGGTAAAAATACTACTAACAGGGTGTGGGGCCATTGACCCTTTTCATTGATAATATACTCAAATCAATTACTTTGGGGTTCGTAGGATACTAAAAATGATTTTAGGAAAAAATTTAACTCAAGTCCTCCAATTAAGTTGTGGGACTTACACACAATCTTGCAAGAGGTTATTAGCCTAATGTTGATGTTTATTAAGCACCAAAAATTTAGATCCAACAGTGAATAAATAGTTGTACTAACAAGGACACCATAATGGAAAAAGGTATTGGGATTTTTTAATGGAGACCCAAGTTCAATTAATGGGAGGGGTGGCCCTGATATGCCCCAAACTTTTAAACCTATTAAAACAAATAGTGAATAAATGGTTAAAACTTTTGCAATGAAATACAACCCTGAAAAGTCCTCTGATACTAAAACTTATGCAACAAAACACAACCTTGGAAAGTTCTCTGATACCAATTGTTATGAACCTCTTTTACCTATCCACAAAAATAATCACCAATTTACAAAATATTAAATAAACAACCACAATGATTAATCCACATAAATCAACACAAGATAAAATATGTAAATACTTCAATATTTTCAATCTATAATTCAAACCCGTAATATAGGGCAACATTGTACAATGCTCCTTGTTGGAAGGAAGCCACTCCTTAATGTATTTTAATATGATATCTCAACAATACAAT
The DNA here is from genome assembly GCA_028583015.1 of Wollemia nobilis. Taxonomy (NCBI): domain Eukaryota; kingdom Viridiplantae; phylum Streptophyta; class Pinopsida; order Araucariales; family Araucariaceae; genus Wollemia; species Wollemia nobilis. Next base: position 3,918,206 of record JAQPPZ010017128.1, read on the forward strand.
CTCTCCTCTCTATGAGTATTTTTCTATATTATATAATGGTAAATACCTACCACTATCACTTACTCATACATGTGGGATAATTACATCTATTGCAATATTATAATAATAAATTTCTATTTTGGGTACCTAACATATTGCTTTTGTCTTAAAGACCTAGAAGATACCATTTAGATTTGAGCAATAATAAAATGAAAATTAAATTACATATTTAGTATATAAATGAAGTTCTAACAACAAAAATAAATTAAGAGAAAATAAAACCAACATCACACAAATATATTGAACAGTTTGAAGATTATTGTATTACCACTTTAATAACTATACATCAAACTTGTTTTCAATATAATAGACTTCAACATTTAGAACTAGAATTAAACAAAAATTGTTATTCCTTTGATTCATGCCTTTAATACAAAAAATGTTGTTTATTAAAATATAACCAACTATATTCTATTTTGGAGACAAGCCATGCAAATTGGGATCCACTTGCTGAGCGTATTCTGAAAGAGAGAGGGTTTATCCAAATTTTTAAGAAATTCTTTGATGACAAGCTCGATATCACCATGGCTATCTTGGAGACCTGGGAGAATGGCAAAGTCATTGTTTGAGGGAGATAATTCCTAATTGATATACATATCCTCTCCACTATTATGGGGCAACTGACAAAAGGGAGGTCGCTCCACAGAAAAAAGCACAATTAGGAGGTGGAATTGGAGTTTAAGGACAACGACAAAATCTTCAAGGAGGCAAAACAAGGACTGCATCGAAAAAACCTCCCCACCTCTTGAAACAACGTAATTAAGCTTGTGATGGAGTTTATTATTGTGGATGATCTAGAGAAGGTACTCTACAACTTTCATTTTTCTTATTTCAATCACTTCAGGGATGTTAACCCCATTAGCATTCCCCATTTTCTTTTCAATTCCATTAGTTATACAATAGGGCCTATAGAAATAAAAAAAGCAATGACCTCCCATCTCACCAAGGGATTTAAAAGATCATATATAACCATATCCTAATTCACAGCCCTCAAGTCAATCCCAACCCTTCTAAAAGCAAACCCAATCCTCTTGGAAAATTGTGTGCTCCTTTTCCTATTTCATCATCCTTGGCTGCTAAGAAAAGGATGGTGATAGAGGTGGTCTATGAGCTGAGGCCAAAGAAGAATACCAAATTTGAAAAATTTGAAGGTCCCACTAGGAAATTATCTCGTCTGAAGGAATAACTCACCCAGGGAAAATAAAAGATTATTAACATAAAGGATGATGATAAGGAAAACGATGCTGCTGTAAACAACTTGAAGAGGTTCATCATTTCAACAACCACAAACATGATAAATTCCATGGTAAATTCCATTATTGAACTCATGGAAGCCCTACATTTGTTGTTCTACAGTGAGCAATTTCTAGGTCAAGAGGACTCCAAGGAGGACGAGGCCAATTCTGAGGATGAGGCCAAGGAAGAGATGAAATATGAGGACAAGGAGGGTGACAAGGATTCCACTGAGGAATAGCTTCCTTGTTTGTTCACTTGTATTTCTTAGGCTACCCTACGTGGAGTTTGTTTTACCATTCGTTTGTTGGATTCTTGATGGGTGGGGCTGTATCCCCCCTTTTGTTTCTAGGCTATCTTGACTATAATTGGGGTTGCGTCCTCTTTTTTATTTTTGCATCTATTTGCTAGGGGCTGTGTCCCTATTGGATCCTATTTTTTGACATCTTTCAACAGGTCCTTGCTATTTTTATAAATATGTTTTGGGATCCTTATCTAAAACCCATATTTTAATATAATTTTCTAACCTTTATAAAAAAACAACCGTAATTTCCCTATAACTATCTTGTAATTGATTATGGTAACTAATTAGTTTTTAAATTAAGTACATTTTATCTAAAAATAATTTTTCTTTGGGAAAACACCAATCCAACAAGAAAAACACATAATTTAACAACATTTTATCACTACGAGATAAGGGTAGTCCATGAGCACACTAAGGAGTGACTTAATTTCTCTCTTTTCCTTCCTCCTTTATCCTTTAAAAATTTTATTAGTGATTTTAGGTTAGGATTATAGTTTAAAATATCCTTGGGAATTTTTATTATATAATTGGGACTTGGACAAGCCTCAAATATTTGAAGTAGAAGGGCCATGTCTCTTCCATAATTGACTTGAACTCCTTGTATAACTTATTTGTCAACTTTATCAATGCATTCCCAATAGATCCAATATTTTTCATTTTCACATGTTTCACCTAATTGTTAACAACATATTTAATAGTAGCTTGGTCATGAACCTCAGAGGCTTTCTTATCCTTTTGAATTACCTTAAACATTTACTTCATTGGACTAGTGATATTTTCATTGAATTTATTTTTTGGTGTATCTTCCTTGGATGTTGCATATTCAATTATCTTCCCTTTCCACACACTAAACTTTGTGATAAGCGTCTTTAGACCATATTTCTCAATTTAATATTTCACATACTTATTCATCGTCCTACGTGTTGGAATATATTACATTATTTGGTACATGCTAATGTACCATATTGGCTACATATTTATATTAGGAGTGTCTTAGATTAGAATTTGAGTAGTTATTTCATGTAATATAATAAATGCACAAGTGTTGTTAGAATGTGCAAGGTACTTGATGATGTAAATGTGCATGTTGTCCTTGTGTACATGAGTCTATAAATAGGAAGATGAAGTGTCATAGGAATATGGAATACCAAGAGTTATATTCTATTATATATATTGGCCTTTGTAGTCGAGAGAGAAAAGGGGGAGAGTACAAGAGCACATTAGATTAGAGTACATGCTCAAGTTAGATACAATGTATAACATGTATGAAGAATGGAGCATTTGAGATCTCCATATTTTGTATGAGGATCCCATTTTCGTGAGCTTTCACTAATGATAGTTTTGAGTTATTACATAATTTTCTTATGAATTTTACATGCATATTATATTGCCATTATCATATGTTTAATATTGAATGCTCATTTTATACCTTGTGGTTGCATTTCATTCAGTATTTTAGGATCACAACTAACACTATGAATTATCCTTTATTAATTCAATATTATATTTGAGAAGCCCTTTATTTCCATGTGCATTTGAAGTTGGAAAATCAAAAGTGGTTATGCCATAGTCTTCTCAAGTCAAATTCTTTATTATTAGGGTACCTTGTTTCACAATAGCCTATTTGACTATCAAACCTTTCTTCATCTTGTTGTATCTAATGATAGACCTCATTACTTCTCCTCTAGTTTTAATCACCTCATTATAAAATGGTCTAAATAAACCAATATCTTTTATCACTTTTTGTAAAATTTGGTCATCCTTCAAAACTTAGGGGATAGAGTTATTATTTTCTCCCTAATCTCTTTTCACCAATGCCACAACTTGATTTTATTAACCATTTTCTTCTACTCCCATGTTATCATTACCAATGAGGATTATAGATTTATTATAAGCCTCATCCTTGTATTCTTATTTGACTTCTTAGGTGAGGATGAATTTCTCTTCTAGTCTTGGTCATCATCATCATCATCCCATTTCCATCATTTTCTCCACCAACATATTTTCCAAAGCTTAGAGATCTCTTTTATTTTGAAGAAACAGTGAGGGGTATTGTTTGTTGATATCTGTATGATGATGACTAATGGAATAAATTTTATTTATAGAAGGATAATTAGATAGAGATTCAAATACTTCAATCATCTCTTCAATATCCTATCTTAGAGGTTAGACTTATGTAACATCTGCATTAATTATCTTTATATCAAAATTAGAACTAGATTCATCACCAGAAGGGGATTATCCAACTATGAATTTTGTGTGCCTTTTGATAGTTTTGCACTTAAAGTGGTTTGTATATATTGACTTGTGTCTTCAAACAAATATTATTCATATCTTTCTCTTGATAATCTAGTATCTTGTTTCCTTTTCTTGAGCCATTTTCTTCAATTACTTCACATCTATCATTTTGATTCACCTAGGTAGATTTTATTTCCCTATTGTGTGGTTTCTAATTCCTAGGTTACAATATCAATTTATTTAGAGGTCGCATTTGATGGGATTATGATTTAAAAAATATCTCTTTGTGCAATTTCTTTGGATTAAATATCACCTATCATAATCAAGTATTTTCCCATCTATATCAAAATTAAACAATTGAATCTCTCCTTCTGCATTACTTAGGATTTTAAAATACCTGTAAGTATAGTGGTTCGTGGTAAAAATTAAATTCAACCAAGACCTTTTGGCACTACCCAATACACTTATTGTGTAAAGTTTAAATTAGTAAATAAAACTCTTTAAGGACAAGGTCATTGGTTGACCAATTTTTTTATTAGTTGAAAGAAAGGGTTTTGAAAGGATCCCTAAACCTTATTAAAAAAGGAACAAATAACACCCTATTAGGGAGAGGGATGTTAGTAAGCTAAAAAAATACCAACATCCAGAACCCATGCAAAAGAAACCAACACAGCCACCACCAGGGAAAAAAATAGATAGATAGAAGGAAGACCAGATATCCTACAACCAGCCTCCATAACCTATACAGATCAGCCCATGCAGGGGCAGCCATGCACATATAACAATCGTAATAAAAATATAAAAATTAGAAAGACCCATAAAAAAATAGGCCCTAAAAAATTATTGTTCATTGATATCTAGGTTGTCCTTGCTAGGGCCCTCCAAAATATGACCCACCTATCCCTAGATCAGTAGAGATACCTCTAGTTTATGAATCATTAATACTTGGTGGAAAATCCTCTCTCCAAATAGTTAGACCATCCTAGCTCAATCGCAAATTTGTTAGGAAATCAACCAATTTATTACCTTCCCTATACACATGCTTGACAACCACATCCTCAAAGACCTAAAGGATTATTTTTGCCTTAGAAATCATATTAGTGATAGAAGGACTAGGAGTTTGAGAACCTTTCACTAGATTGATGATATTAAGGTAATCACCCTCAATCATGATATTACTTTGTTCGAAGCCATTCAACAAATAAATCCCTTGGAAGAGAGCACAAGCTTTAGAAAAATGACTCGATTGAGGTCCCAAATTCTCAGCAAAGGCAAGAAAGAGTTTGTTGCTACTGTTTTGAATTAAACCACCTGCACCTACCTCTTCTAGGTTAACCTTGGAGGCCCCAATGAAATTGAGTTTAATCCAAACTATAGGGGGTGGTTCCTAGGAAATATGTCTTCTTCCATTCAAATCCAAATGGGTAGTAGACCTCAAAAAAATTTTAAACCCTAGAGCATGCTCCATAGCTAATTACCAAGTACAAAAACCTAAGTCTAAAGAGATGGTAGAGATGTTATCTACTATTGCCAAAATGCTCTTGGTGCAGATCGAGAGGGCTAAATTGGATTAATTTTAAAATCCCTCAAATTCCTTTCCTTCTAGATACACCACATGATGTGAGCCAAGCTAAATCTCCAAAATAGATGAAGTTAGGGAGAAAAGAAGAGAGGGTCCCATTGGTATAAAATATCAAACATTTGAAAGGGGCATACCCAAAATACACCAACCAAATTGAAAAAGGAGGATAAAACATCCTTAGAGAACAAACACAAAATAAAGACATGTTGTACCGACTCAACATCCAAGCCACAGAGGTAACATCGGTTCATAATAATTATACCTTGGGATTGAATATTATTTATGGTCAAGATTTTATTATGTATAGCAAACCATAGAATTTTTTTTACCTTACGGGTTAATCCCTCCTACCAAACTAGTTTGCTCAGGAACCAAGGGGGATAGGGTCCTCTAGGAGGAAATATGTTGATTTCACAAAAAATAATCCTAAATTTTTTTCCTTCCAAAAAAGAATATCAGCTTCATCAGTAGATTTGATGACTTTGAGCTTTAGGAGGTATGAGATCTTCTTAAGGGCCATTTTCTTAGCTAGAAATAAGTCAAGAATGGATAAAACTCTCCATCTCTTCCTATGATTTGTAGTTTTGATATAATCTTCAACCTTAGAACCAAAGGTATGTTTGTAGAAGTATTCAACCACTACCAATTCTAGGAGTGAAGCCAACGGTTGGTCCATTAGCCAGGGATCTAACCAAAAATTAATTTGGTGATCATTACCCATATTCCATCTTCCTCCCTTTCTAATGTTTCTCCTAGAATTACATAAACTAAACCAAAAGGTCAACCCAAAGTTTGGGACATTATTCGATAGGAAGTCCTCCCCATTATTTAGATATTTTTCTTTTATAATATTAACCCAATCAACATGTTCATTTTGGGTCAGATGCCAACCTTGTTTAGAAACTAGAGCCTTATTCATTTGGTCCATCCTTCTCAGGCCTAGGCCTCTAAACTCCCTTTTGTTGTAGATTTGATCCCATGCTACTAAGTGGAATCTCTTCTTATCCTCTGACATAAACCATAAGAAAGACTTTTTAACTTGCTCGATATTTTGCACTATTTTACTTGACATATTGAATAAGGACATAAAGTAAACCAATATATTTGAAAGTGTATATTTCACCAAAATAGCCTTACTTTCTTGGCTTAACATAGCTCCTTTCTAGCTGGTAAGTTTGCATTGTACCCTTTCCACCATTGAATCCCATAAATATTCCTTGCACCTCCCTTTAAAAAGAGGAAGCCCAAGGTAAGTCGATGGAAACTCTACTATCTCACAACCTATATCTATCAATATTCTTCTTTGCCTGAGAATCGAGGAATTCAAGAAGAATATTTTACTCTTCAAAATGTTAACCTTCTACCCCACCACCTCTTTATACCAAGCAAGGATTTTTTTGATTTCCTAGGCCTAAGAAATTGAGGTAAGGAATGAGATAAAAGTATCATCTACAAATTTATGATGTGAGATTGGTTCCATGCTCAGGAATAATTTGATGCCAACCATAGAGGATGAGGCATTAAGGGACCTACCCAATGTTTCTACCATGAGAATAAATAGAAAAGGGGTGAGTGGATCTCCCTAACAAATACCATGGCAACTACGAAAGTATCCAGCAGGAGAGCCATTGATAAGCATTGAAAATATGGTTGACAAAATGCATATTTTGATGACAAAGACCCATATCTTATCAAAGCTAAAATTTTGGAAGACCTTAAGGAGAAAGTCCCATAAGACCTTATTGTAGGTCTTATTCATGTCTAGTTTTAGAAAATATTCTATTCAACCACTTTTTTCCACTGAATGTATGAATTGATGAATTGACATAACTCCAAACAGGATCTGATGACCTAAAATTAAGCCACTTTGAGCAAAATAAATTAGACAAGATAAGAGAGGTTTAACCCTGTTAGCCAAAGCTTTAGTGAAAATTTTGAAGATAGTATTGTAGAGGCTAATGGGATGAAAGTATTTGAACTCAATGGAACCTATTGATTTTGGAATTAGAGCTAAGAAAGTGGTGTTTAAATCCCCAAGTAAAACTCCAATGGATTGAACTTCATGTAGAGCTTCATCGATCTCCCTGCCAAAGATATGCCAAAACCTCTATATAAATACTGGGGGGAAGCCATCCAGGCTAGGGTCCTTCAGTCCTTTCATGGAAAAGAGTGCTTTCTTAATGTCATCATCATTAATCAAACTATTGAAACTATCATTTATTTCTTCTGTCACCAAGTGAGGAATGTTTTGAAGGAGTTTTTATTTCGTAAAAGCACTTCTCGCACTCATATCGTAGAGGAGAGATTGGAAGAAGGATAAAACTTCATCTTAATTTCTTGAATATCCCCTATTTTAGTACCATCCACTTTATAAATCCTCCTAATCCGATTATGGATTCTATGGTGAAGAGTTGAGGAATGAAGTTTTTTTGTGTTTCTATCTCTATCTTTGATCCAAAGAGCTCTAAAATTTTATAGCCAAGAAAACTCCTCACTACTCAGGACATTATGAAGATTAGTCAAGATTCTTATCTTCTCCATTTATTATTATGTGAGAGGATATCCACTTCCAATGAATATTGAATAGCCTATAAATAGGATTTGAGATCCTTTTTCTTAATCTAGATGTCCCCAAATATCAATTTGTTCCAATATTTTAGATTTTTTTATCAGTCTCAACTTAGAAACCACCTGATTAATACATGGGCTAGAGAATTTGGTGTTCCACCATTTCCTAATTCTTACCTCTATCTTTGGATGAGAGAGCCACATGAATTCAAATTTTAAGGGTATTGAAAAGAAAGGAGTATTATAATCAATGTCAAATATAAGGGGGTTATGATCAGCCACAATCTTGGGCAAAGAGTTGAGAGAAAAATTCCCAAATAGAGGAATGGCCTCTGTAAAAATAAAAAGTCTTTTCAATCTAATTTGTATGTGATGGGCCCCCAAGCATTTTTTACTCCACACATATCTAGAAAATTTCAATTCTAAGTCCATGAGGTCCTAATTATTGATAAAAGTAGCAAATTCTTCCATACTTCTCAAGATTACTGTATCCCTCATTCTTGTCTAACTGGTACAAATGAGAGTTGAAGTCTCCTACCAAAAAATTGGTACAAAGGAGAGTTGAAGTCTCCTACCAGAAACCAAGCCTCATTCTTAAAATCTTCTCTCATTGAACTAATCATGGACCACAGATAGTTTCTATTTGTTCTAGATTTAGGGGTGTAAATTTTGGTCAAAATCCATTTTCAATTCAAAGACTTGCAACAAAACAACATGTTAATAATTCTATCTATTACCAAAAGGGTTGAGCTAATGACTTTATTGGGGTTCCATAGACACAAGATATCCCCAAGGGTCCTTATGCAAAACTGACCATAAAGTTGGCCTCCTTCCAAACCACCTTTCTTACCTCATATTTGTCTCTTGTAGAAGAATTATATCTAGAAAAATATCCTTTCTCAAAGAAGACAAAACCCTTTGTTTTGAGGTCCTATTCAGACCTCTAATGTTCCATGATAGGAACCTCATTTATGAATTTTGTGAAATTGTTTACCCCCATTTTCATAAGAGTTATGATAAAATATTTTAGTCTTGAGTTATTTTCTCCCTATCCTTCGACATTATCAACTTTTAATAGGGTTTGAGATCTATCTGCCACATCTATCTCTATATCTTTGGACTGATGTGATTTTTTGGAAGGTCAACTCCCCTTGTGCTCCACTCCAACATCAATCCATTTTTTGTTGTTTCTAGTCTTTGGAGGGGACCCCAGAGTTAGATACTGGGCTAATTTATCAACCAAGGAAAGAGGTTGAGGAATTTTTTCTTCCAAGGTTACATCTTTTGGTAAGCTAGAGTCATAGCCCAAGTAGTCATACAAATTTTTTAGCATAACAACTAGACCATAATGTCCTAAAAGAGGTCTAGAAAAACTAACATGAAGATGTTCATTAGCCTTCAAAGTTTGATAAGAGCTTCCACCCATTGCCATAATCTCCCTCAAGGTGGGTTCTCCTTGGGTCAGACCTGCTATTTCTGTGTCCTTTAGTGAAAGACTTTTAGTATTTAGAGTTTTATACACCATGTCCTTACCAAGTGTCATCTAAGTATAGGGTTTTGAGGATTCATGTGCCACCTCCTTAAGGCCCAAACATTTAGACTCTGTTCACTTAGGTTGGCCTTCAACAAATTTCTCCTACCAAACTTTATCCTTCTTGTTAAGGATCTTAGAGCACTATGAAGATAAATGGCTAGGTTTACCACAACTAAAAAATTAGATGGGTCTATTTTCATATTCAATAGGTTGAGTCCATGTGCCTACCTTCTAAACAAGATTAATATAAATTGGAAGATAAAACTCTAAAACCATCATAACACACAACCTTACAAAGACCCTCTAGTCGTTGGATCAATTTGAATGAGTTTACCAATTCTTTTACCTATCCCTCTCAAGATGTCTTCCTTCTAGTGGTGGAAGGGAAGACTTGGAAGCCTAACCGAAAGAGGAACTAGATTCACATTTGGGGTGTTTGGGTTTAAATAATGATCCTATTTGTGAAGAAACATACCTCTTTTCCCATAGAACCAGGGATCCCAATATAAGATTTATTTTGAGTCATCTTGAAAATTCAACTTGATGATGATAAACCTTTTGGTACAACCACCATCTCCAAGGATTCCAATGGATTTCATTTTTCCAAAGCCTAGTGTCTAATGGAATCTAGATCATATTTGCTTCCCTAAAATTTGCCTACCAGATTTCAAGAACCCTCTTCCATAACAATATCTTTGAGTTTGTAAAGAATATGAGTCTCATCACCTTCAAGTATGATATTAAATAATATTTTCATCCTACTAGGTTTAAAACCTTTTGTAGACACCTTAGTAAGAGATTATCCTAGGTCAAAAGGATGTCCCATATAATGGGAGCCACATAATTAGCCACTTGAATTGAGTATCATCAAGGGGACCGCATCACTAACACTTGTTTCAATTCCATGTAAGTACACAACACCTAAAACTTCTATAGAACCCACCTTGTGACTCTTTGCTCTTTGAGCCTAAACAACACCCTACATTAGAACACCCTCCAAAACCTGAATATGATCCCATGACTACTTCTCAACCATATAATCCTCTCTTGTTAGCTCCTTCCCACTCACCTCCAAATTCCCATCCACCAGATCATTCCTACCAAATATCATTTTCAAATCTGATGCTGCTCCATAGTAGCAACCATGCACCATAATTTTATTTTATTCTGAAAAACCCTATGACTTCATTGCTCAATTGTTTTTCTCAAAAACCTTCTAATGTCATTGCTCCATTTTTTTTTTGTAAAAGCCTCTTATGCCACTGATTAGATTTTTTTTGTAGAAACCCTCTAACGTTGCTACTCAATTTTTTTTTTGCAAACTGCTCAGATATTTTTTTGCGAAACCCTTTAATGTCTCTGCTTTGATTTTTTTCCATAGAAACCCTCTAATGTTGCTACTTAGATTTTTTCTACAAAACCCTTTGATGTCGTTGCTCAAATTTTTCTACAAAACCCTATAATGTCAGTGCTTAATTTTTTTTGTAAAAACCCTCAACACTATTGCTAATATCCCGCTCCTCCTTTGATGTTGCTCTATAGTAAAAACCATGCATCATGAACCTTGGACCTATTGACACTCAATAATACCTTGTACTTCCATTGGTTGACAAAATTGGTAGCACTAAATACCATGTGTAATTGTAACTATATTCTTTGAAAAATCAATAAACATATGGGTGAATCACTTTCATATCCTCTTCAAATAATCATATATTACTATCTCTAATAAAAATATCATAGACATTCCTAAAGGAATTTTTGTGCACAAAGGCACTTGGCTCCCACTAGTTCTTTGCATGAAATTGAGGAAAATAATTTGCACTATTAGGGAAGAAACTAATGACGATATATATAATATAATAAAAATAAATGTCTTTATCTCCTAAATAGCCAAGAGTGAATAAAAAATTCCTTAAATACTACAAAGGTCCAATTGACATTTCTTTCTTCATTAAATATGAATTTAGGAAATGGAAACATCCATAGCTTGAAATGCCAAGAGTGTTTCTCACCTTCATTTTTTTAAGTAACAAGATTGCATCAAAAAAAACTTTCCTAAATATAGCTTTGTAATCCTTCTTAATCAACTAGATATTTCTTCTATTAGAATTCTTCATCCAATTCCTTCTAAAATTTCATTAAAGTAGTACTCTTTTTTCCTTTTCACATATTTGCTACTCTTAATTTTCATAGAATTATATGATATTTCTCTAAAACAACTATCTTAAACACTAAAAAAGTGATATTTGAATTGATATTAACAAATGCTTCATCCATTAGAGTGCAAATATATCCATTTTTTGTATTCAAGCAATGCATGCACAATATGACTAACTAAACTTATTTAAAAGTGTCTTCAAAGAACTCTATCCTGATGATCCCTAAATTTTTGCATAATCATCCATAGCCATACTTATGTTTGCAATCTGCTTCAAGTTTGAGCCACCCTTGGTCTATTTCCTAGGATCATGCTTAAAATTCATATTTTTGGATTAGAAAGACGAAGGGAGTCTTTGAATTCGAGGGCATACTCTTCAACACTTTGTATTCATTTGTAAAAATATGAAATATAATACTTAATCAACAAGGCTACTATGATTTATTTCCCTTTTAGATAAGGTATGAGGAATAACACTCAATAGTGGACTAAGAGTTCAAATGTGACATGAAAATCTATAAAGGAAAACCTACACCAAAAGTCCAGAGAAGAAGATGATACAAATAAAATTTATGAATAATTGATATGTGGGAGAATGAATGTAGAAAATAGGTTATGGACTACTTTGTGTGTTGGATAGAGGTCATATTCCATCCTATGAAAGTCCACCCAAAAGGCCTGCAAGATAGTAAGGTAAAATTTGAATGTAAAAGTAGATGATGTAGAGGATGGTTCAATAATGAAATAAAAAATTTGGCATGGGATACATCATTACAATGTAAGTCCACATTGAAAGCCCATAGAACCCTTGTGTGAATTTGAGATATGAGAATATCATTTATAGAAGATCAACCCTAAATAGAACTTCACTTTTGAAAGGAAAAACTTGAACATGTATGTCTATAGAGGAAATCCTACATCCTTTAAAACACTTAAAGAGATTTCAAGTGAGTCAAAGGTTTGCAAAGTGTGAAATTGAAGGAAAATATTGATTAGATGAGAAGATGGTCAAATTGAGAATGTAACTTGGCAAGGTAAGTTTAGCAAAGGTTTTCCCTTCAAACATCTATAAGCTAAAGGTGCATATAAAAATAAAAGGGGAGGGAAAATGACCAATGATAATTATTTCTTAACCTATAAAATAATTTGTAGGCCAGGTACCTATAACCTAATTCTAACATGTGGAAAATGCATGATAAAAAATATTTACATATTTACAAGAGAGTGAATGACAAGACAAAAATTCATGGAAAAAAAATATTTGTATAAGTGAACAATAACCACTCCTTTCCCATCCAAGTGGCCCCTAATTATAACATCCATGGAACCATGGTTTCAAATATTGACCCATGATTTTGTGCTTTGAGGTCAATGATGGAAAATCTTGGATCCTCCATCCCGTTTTGGGATTTGGGCAATTTATGGAGGCATTCCCTACAACTACCAATGACCTACACTCATTTCCCAAGGATGATCATTTTAGATTTAGCAAGTTTAAATTGAACTCTCCTACTTGCTATGAATGCACCAAGCTTCCCTTCCTAAGGCTATAAGGTCTATGAATTGATACCATGAGATGGCCTCCCCATAAGCATTTTTCTAGCTAAAGAAACTCTAGCTCTCTGGCTACTCAACTTGTTCTCTCTTGTTTACATGGTGCTATTTCTTATAGGATTTGGAGATTCTTGATAAGTTAGGAGATAAATTTCTCTCCTTGGTTGTTACATTTCTCCCTTGCTCCTTTTAGTAGTTGTTATTTCATTACTTTTCTTTTATCTACTAGCATATATCTTGCTTTTATAGTTTATTCTTCACAAGTTTAGAATTTCATGTTTTAATTTGTTATTACTCTCCTTGTAGTTGTAACATAGTTCATAAAGCTCCATTTCCTTGCTCAACCTATTTGGAGATGTTATTTGGGTTTACCTTCTCTCAAGTAAGTTTTTCAGGCTAAACCATACCTTACTCTACTAAGGTGTGATTCTATAGCCACAATATTGGGGGGAAAGGTTTACCTCCTCATCGTTTCTCTAGCTGTATTTATAGGCCCCCACCATCTATACTCACCTCTATATTTCTTCTCTATATATTGAGGCTCATATTTATATATATATTTCTTCCCTTTCATATTTATAGGTGGGAACACACCTTTCCCATATGAGGTATGATTTTGATTGTCATATCCAGTTGAATCCCTATCCTACATACAATACCCTTTTTAGATTTTTCACCTTACTTGTCTACTCTCAAATTGTAATCCAAAAATCACTCTCTATTATTCTTTCTATCACTTGTAACCTACACACAGGTAAAAATTTGGCTTGTACGTGTAAAGCATAATTTTATCCATTATATTTTCATTGTCTTTTTTCTAAGCTAGATAATATTCCATCCCTATCATTTTATCCTCAGGTTGAAACCATACCCTTCCTCAACTAGGTGTGATTTTGATCTACATACATGCTTGGTCTATTTCTTTGTGTACATGTTTGGTTAGCTAAAAGGACTTGAGGGTTTGAATTTTGAATAAGAAAGCTTGTAGTGCCTTTTATCTAAGTAGACCTCTAAGACCTAACTCTTTTGTTAAGTTTCCCCTTTTATTTTGTAGGTATCTTGGAATTACAGCTTGACACAAAAAGACATAATATCATGAAATCATGGGCTATAAACATAGATTGTAGTTTTGCTTTAGACACCAAATTAGGTAACCCTCTTTTGAATAATATTGCTTTATTTCTCATCATATGTTTGTTGCTTTTTTTCTTCTTCATCTTTATTTTGTTTTAACACACCCTAAAGGAAAAGTTAAGAAATCATTAGGCTAGCCTTTTTATTTTATTTTAAAATCATTAAAAGAAAGAAGGAAATTAAAGAATTAGTTTCCTTTGATTTGTTTTTCTCCTTTGTTAGCTTAGAAATTAAAAGAAAAATTGCATGTAGCTTGCACCTAAGATAATCTTGTTTGCACACTCTCTTGGACCCTTTCTTAAAAGGAAAAGGTTTATTTTCTTGTATCTTAGGGGTAGTTTTCATAAAAAAAAATTCATCTCTAGGCTAGCTCTTATCTTATGCAATATTGTTGCATTGATAATATAAAGTTCCTTTATATTCTAGCATTTGGACACCAAAAAAAACTTAGGTGTTTGCTCAAATAATCCATCAAAATCAAACATTTACACTTGAAACAAGAGCCTCAACATTTGGAGTAGGCCCTCCCCATATGAAATCTAGTCTTATGGATCCCTAGTTTTCCATGGTGGGTCTACAATATAATTTAGAATTTAGAATATTCATAATTATTAGATATACATTTAGAATGCTCAATAGTATATTTAAAAAAATACATAATTTTTATAATAATAATTTATAAATTTTAATTTTGAAAGGATTTATCAAAAAATAGCTTTTAAATAATATTTCTTGTGGAAAACTAATGCTAAATGTATGATTATAAAGAAATGTTTTATAATAATAATTGGTAAGTATATATATATATATATATATATATATATATATATATATATATATATATATATATATATAGAGAGAGAGAGAGAGAGATCCCCACACATGCAATCAGAGTAATCAACTAGTTTGTATTAATCAGAAAGGATTAAATAGAACAATACATGCCCTAATAAGCCCGGAGGTTACGGAACCACCCGTGGCTGAAATAGGCCCAGTTATAACAAATAACAATAATGTAATAATAATAACATGCTAACTAATGTACGCTAACATCCCCCCTTATTACATTATTTGGGCAATAATATAACTACTAGCTATACTAACATCCCCCCTGATTACATCATTTTGCAATACAAAGAGAGCTGCGAAACAATTCAAATTTGACACGTCCAAGTGCCTTAGTGAAAATGTCTGCAACTTGAGCATCGGTGGGAATGTGTTGAAGCTGAATTCGGTGCTTCGAAACTTCGTCTCGAATGAAATGACATTGTGTGTCAATGTGTTTTGTTCTTTCATGATGAACTGGATTCTTGACTAGGTTCGAACACCTTGATTGTCGCAAAACAAGTGTATTGGAGATTTGGATGGATGACCCATACTTGTCAGAATGCGATGCAACCATATCACTTCGCACACAGCATCACGTGCGGCACGATATTCTGCCTCTGTTGATGATATAGCAACCACCTGTTGCTTCTTGCTGTGCCAAGAGACAGGACCGGATCCAAGATGAAAAATATATCCTGAAGTTGACTTGCGATCATCAAACGATCCGGCATAGTCGGAGTCCGTGTATCCCTGTAAGAAGAATTTGTTGTTCCTCTTGTATTCTAGGCCATATTCCATTGTGCCACGGACATAGTGAAGAACACATTTTGTTGCTTTCCAATGAGTG
This sequence comes from Wollemia nobilis, assembly GCA_028583015.1. Lineage (NCBI taxonomy): Eukaryota > Viridiplantae > Streptophyta > Pinopsida > Araucariales > Araucariaceae > Wollemia > Wollemia nobilis. Next base: position 3,934,228 of record JAQPPZ010017128.1, read on the forward strand.
GTCTTAGGCTCCTGCATGAACCTCGAAAGATAGTTCATAGCAAATACGAGATCTGGCCTAGTATTGGTCAGATATATGAGACTCCCAATCAACTGTCGATAGAGAGTACCATCTACCTGAGGTGATTCATCATATCACGATAACTGAAGTCCTGTCTCCATCGGAGTTGCCATTGGCTTGCAATCAGTCATGCGATATTTTTCCAACAATGTCTTGGCATATTTTTTTTGAGACACTTTGATGTAGTGCTCCTTCTGGCTGACTTCCAGACCAAGACAATAATGGAGAAGTCCGAGATCTGACATCTCAAAATATTGACACAAGTCTCTTTTGATAGTAGAGATCATAGTTTCTGAACTCCCTGTAATGAGCAGATCATCAACATAGAGTACAAGCAACACTATCTCAGAACCCTATTTCTTGAAATAGAGGTTTGCATCTGACGGACATCTCTTAAAACCATGTTGCAGGAGGTGATTGTCCATTTTTATATACCAAGCTCGAGGAGCTTGTTTCAGGCCATATAAGGATTTGACCAATTTGCAAACTTTCTGTTGTTGGCCTTCCACTTCAAATCCTTCTGGCTGAGTCATATAGACTTCTTCTTGGAGATCACCATTCAGAAAAGCACTTTTGACATCCATCTGGTGAACTTTCCACCCAAACTGTGTTGCCATAGCACAAATAACTCGAATTGTGGTCATCCGAGCAGTAGGTGCAAAAGTTTCCTCATAGTCAATGCCTTCCTTTTGAGCATAGCCCTTTGCAACAAGACGGGCCTTATGCTTATCAATTGTCCCATCTACTTTGTACTTGAATTTATACACCCATTTGCAGCCAATGGGTTTCTTTCCATGCGGCAGATCGACAAGCTTCCAAGTTTTATTTTTCATCAAAGACTTATACTCTGCATCCATAGCGGCCTTCCATTGAGGCTCACCGAGAGCAACTTGTACTGATGCAGGTTCAAGATCATCTATTGAAGACATAAACACCTTATCACTATCAATATCCATATCTTCTGTATCTCTCTCTGGATCTATAGAAAGTTCCTCAAAATATTGACACAGATCATCAACCCCAGTATTCTCTGTTGTAGCTTTCTCCTATCGAGCCATGCTGCGAGTACGAGGTCTATCCAATGTCAAATCTGGTGGAGTGGATAGCTTAGAGTCTTTGATTGTATTTGTACACCACTTTGGATTCTTCTTCTTAGGTGTTGAAGATGAAGAAGAACCTCCAACTTTTGATGAAGGAGATTTAGCAACCTGTGTTTCCACAAGGTCTAGGTATACATCTGATGTGTTTGCTGATGTGAAAGCCTCATCAAAAACTACATCTCTACTAATGTGTATCTTCTTGGTCAAGGGATCAATCAAACGATAACCCTTAGAGTGCTCATCATAGCCAAGAAGAATACACTTCAATGTCTTCTCATCTAGCTTCTTCCTTTTCTCTTTTGGTATGTGCATGAAAGCTTTACATCCAAAAATGCGTAGATGAGAAATGGAGGGTTTCCTACCACTCCATGCTTCCTGTGGAGTCATTCCTTGTAGGGCCTTTGTGGGTGCCCTATTCAATAGATATACTACTGTGGTGACAGCTTCTGCCCAATATAGTTGCTCAAGTCTAGCTCCTGTGAGCATGCAACGAACCATTTCCATGATGGAACGATTCCTCCTTTCAGCAACTCCATTTTGCTGAGGAGTATAAGCAGTAGTTAACTGTCTTGTGATCCCATTTTATTTCAAGAATGCAGAAAATTCTTTAGAGGTGAACTCCCCCCCTCGATCTGAGCGGAGGGTCTTTATAGAAGTCCCTGACTCCTTCTCAACAGATTTCTTGAATTGCTGAAAGAAGCCAAATGCTTCAGATTTCAGTTGAAGAAAGAATACCCACATCTTTCGTGAGTAATCATCCACGAATAACTAAAAATACCTCTTACCCCCACAACTGTTGGGAGTGAAGGGACCGCACAGATCGGTATGAACCAACTCCAGAGGTTTCTTTGCTCTTGTAGAGCTCTTTTCAAAAGGCACTCTATGCTGCTTTCCTGCCAAGCAGTCGAGACAAGCTGGTAAAGTGGTAGAAAGGGAAGGAAGACCCTTTACCATCTCATACTTACTTAACTCAAGTAACTAGAACTCAAATGTCCATATCTCTTGTGCCATAGGGAAGTTGCCTCCTTTGTAGAGACTTTCATGGCTACATGTGGAGTAGAGATAGTATCTAAGGCAAATAAGCCATGCTTATATGAAGCAATTGCAATGTTCTTACCCCTCCTGGTAATAGAACAACACTTCTTGCCTCCCTCAACACTAAAGTTCACAACCATATCTTTGTCCAGAATTTGTGTGACTGACAACAAATTGTTTGCCAATCCTGGAACATAGAGAACTTTATCAATCTGACACTTGCCATCAGGAAGAGTGACTGAAACAGTGCCTTCTCCCTGAACCTTGTAGGTTTTATCATCAACAATAGTGACAGGTTTGCCCTCTTTGGCCTCAAAAGACTCAAACCATGATTTGTCACCAATCATGTGCTTACTGGCTCCAGAATCAACATACCATATAGGATTTGTCTCGCTTGGACACTGTGGTAGTCATGAGAACTTTGTGAGCTCTCTCAGAATCCGTGTCAGATTCTTCAACAACAACATTCACTTGTTGGTTGTTCTTTTGTGGTTTGTTTCGGCCTTTCTATTTTGATTGCTTATTCTTATGCCAACATCTGTTTGTATCATGACCTTCTTTGTCACAGATCTTGCAATATCTCTTTTTCTGTTGAGGTTGTTTCCCTTTTGAATCCTTTTGTGAATTCCCTCCCTTCTGAAAATTACCCTTCTTCTGGTTCTGCCCTTGCCTGTTGATGTAGAGGGCAGTGTTAGAAGAATCATCTCTCTGTAGTTGGCGTGCCTCCTCCTCTTGAAGCATATTAACCAATTCTACAAAAGTAACTTTTCGTTGTGATACCTGAAGGGAAGTGATCAACACCCGATAAGAATCAGGTAAAGCTCTCAATACAACTGAAGTAAGGAGCTTGTCTTCAACTGGTTCTCCCAAAGAATTCAACTTTGCTTTCAATTCAGAAACTCTGCAAAGAAAGAATTCAACTGTCTCCCCCTGCTTCATGCTTAGACTGTGTAATTGAGATTGAAGAAATAGAATGGTGGAATCATTCTTTCCCTCATATATAGTATTAAGGGCATCCCATGCCGCTTTACTAGTTGCACGATCGACAATATGGGGTTGAACTTCATCAGACACTGCAAGCAAGATGAGTACCTTTGCTTTGCTGTCTAGCTTATCAAAGTCTCTTTGAGCAGTAGTTGGAGCTGTAGCACCAGTAGCAGGTGAAGGTCTGGTTTTTGCTCCAGATACAACATCCCATAAGTCATCCATTGCTAGGATGGCCTTCATCTTGTTTTTCCATGGTGTGTAATTAGGACCTTTCAACAACTGATGAGAATCAGTCATTAGTTTTGCAGACATGATGAAGGTTCCTTATAACACCAATTGGTCCCCCTTTCGATATACCTTTTGCTAGGCCGTTATACCATACAAAATACCCGCCCTTACGTGAGGGAGACTATAGGTATTTAGAAAGATCAACAAAAATCACCCGCCCTTACGTGAGGGAAACTATAGGTGATCTTTAGAGATCATACGATACGTGGAACATAAGCAGTGCTGAAAGGGAATAGTCTTGTTGATGGCACCTACCATAGAAAGTCTGCAATCCGCATGCATGGGGCGTAACTTCCCCTAAACACTTTGGATTTCAGAACTCTCGTCAGGATTTACGCCTAAACACAAGAACTATTAGGGTAATGGATGGAGTAAAAAAAATGCAAAATGGCAAACTTATATCTCCCCGACGATTTATAGAGAACAAGCTCAGACGTCATTTTGGCAGCTATATTAGGCGACGGATACAGTAGCGCAATCACGACAACTTTACCTGTAAGTGCTGGCCAGAGGTATCACAAATACCGAACGCTATAGTGCAATAAATTGCACGGATGGGTTTTAATTATTCCGGGGACTTAGGGAGTGAATTTGATTTTTTTTTTTAACTTTTGATGAAGTAGTGCAAAATAGAAGAACAATGCAACCTACAACATAAAAAGTGCCCACAGGAATGACCCACTAGGTGTCGGGCTCAGCCGAAAATGCACCTTTACAATAATGCCAAAATTGCTTTTTAGAAAAAAATTACTCAACATCCCCCCACAATTTTTAATTTTAAAGTATTTTCTTTAAAATATTTTTAAATAACTAAGGATAAAAAAAAAAATAAATTAATTTTATATAGAAAAAAGATTTTAAATCTATATAAAAATAAATCTATTTAATTTATTTTATAATCCTTAATTAAAAAAATATAAAAGAAAAAAAACTTAAAAAAAAATAATTGCTAAAAAAAATTATACCTTCCGCCGTGCCTTGCTAAAAGGTATGCCTTTGAAGCCATCGGGAATCGAACTCCCGACCCCACGGCTGTAGTCCTTCCGACTGGCGCTCCTGCCAGTCGGGCTACGCCGCCCGACGGGAAGGGAAGGGAAGATCCTTCCCTTTATTCCCTTCCGCGGCGTGATACGCAAAAAAAAATTCTTTGGGAATTAATCCCACATCGCCATGACGGGCGATGATGAAGCAAAATATCCCTTTTAGCTTCGATTGCCTGCGAGCAATCGAACATCCCATAGTTCTTTTGCTGTGTTGAGTGGCACGTGGCTTGTCTGCCACGTGTCGCTTCTGGGTGGCGCGTGGCCAGTTCGCCATGTGTCATCGCGTCTTCGGGCCTTGGGTTTTGTGCTCGAGGTCTAGTCGAGTCAACCTTAGGTTTCATGGTCGAGGTCCAGTCAGGTCCAGTCGGTCGTGTTAGTCTGCCTCGAGATTCATGCTCAAGGTTTAGTCTAGTCAGTCAACCACATCTCGGGATCTATGCCCAGGTCAAACTACGTCTAGTCTGAGTCACCTCGAGAAATGTGTCGAGGTGCTCACAGGTCAGGTGTTCCTCGAGAAATGTGCCCAACAAGAACCGAGTCTCCCTGTCTTCGCCCGTCCCGCTCTGATACCATGTAAAAGTGAGCAACAATTGTATTGATAATAGCTAAGTATATATTACAATACATAGGCTTAGAATAGCCTAGATAGAGTAGGCGTAGAATAGCCTAGGTAGAGCTAATGACGCTAACAACTAACAAAATAATACTAACAAATAATATTCGTTAATAATTAGATATTAATGAATATCTAATCTAGGGAGATAACCAAACTAACCAAATGAGGTAATATAATAGTTACCATAGAATAGTAACTCTAACATAACTGACAAGCACCCAAAACAATGAGTCATATACAAGGAAAAATTTACAAAACCAAAATACTATGTACAAAAATATACAATATATGTACAAGATGATGCCAAAATTTAGGCTATCATTTTCTTGGATCCCAAACACGATGAGCACACTTTAAAAGACATAGATCTTGACATGCATACCAAGCTTTACAGAAATCTAACCAAAGTAATATTAGGCCACACAATACAAAAACTCTCATTTTACTTCTCTCACCCCACCAATTTAATTTAGTGATATTAGCCATTCCGTGTTGATAATCTGATTCATTAAAATTGCAAGTGAATACATGATTTGCAACTATATTTTGCTTATTCAATGAGGTGTAAATTTCAAAACCTGATTCATCACTCTGAATTAAGTTCTCATTTTCACAAGCATATAAGATTTCTATCCAATAGGAGGCCATTTCTAAAAATTTTAAAAACAAGTCATCATTTATGTCTCTAGGCCAATCATACTTATGCAACAATTTGCAAGCATCTAGGATATCTACTAAATGAGGATCATTATAATTTTACATCCCAAAATCACTAATCAATTGTTTATTGACCTAGTTTATTAACTCCAAAGCGTCTACTCCTATTTTGTTTAATGTAGCAATCTTATTACAGGTGTGAGGATCAATCAACTCAAATTATTTATCAACTGCTAATGGCATTTCATCATTAACCATATTAGAATCCAACATACAATTATGCAAACTTTTACCTGGAGTTCGCATGGTTGAACATAAAGGTTGAGTTTCTACCTTTTGTGCATTTCCATTTACCAAGGCTTGATGAAGATTTGTAATTTCTTCTTTTCCTCATGATTTCCATCATCATAACCTTGTAGCCCTTCATCTTTCCTATTTTTCAAAAAAACCAAAATTAGGCACCTAATTAAATATTTGCCCATCCTTTTCAAACCATAAATCTTGTCGATCAAGGGATGTATCAAACAACACATCTCCCTGATCAACTACTTGATTCATTTTGAATAAAGCAATATTTTTATCATTTGGATGAATACAAGTTTATTCCAATTCTTTGTTAACTACCAATGATATTTCTTTATTTGCATCTCCAAGTCATATGAATTTGTACCCAAATTTTTAGTAGTCAAAGGTAAACTATAAGATTTTACCTCTTCCTCATCCATAGCAAATGAGTCATAAGAAACATTTATCATTTATTCATTTTCAATTTCAAAAAGATGTTCAATAAACTCAATTCAAAATGATTGAATTTTAGAACCTTCTCTATTTATGCTAGTGGCTCTGTTGAGTGGAAATTTTGTCCAATTGCAAAATCACCATCACAGTTAGGATTTTGATTAGAAAACCCTCTCTTGCAAAGAAATACAAATTTCTCCAAGGTTCCTTTTACTTAATGTGTGCTTGTAATCTTGTGAAGATGTATCAAATAAGTGCTAGGAATACCTTAGTTATTTGCAAGTAACTGTTAATAAGGGGCCTATATTGGTATTATTTTATTGCTATACTAGTGATAAAATGTGATTGGCCCTCATATGACCACGATGTAAATATCTTAGTTCATTTTATCTTGAAGTATTTTAGGTATATTTTATCTTCTTTTGGTTAAGCAGATTTTAAACAAGTTTTATCTTGCATTAAACCCTACTTTAAGCATGAAATAGAAGATTAAAATCTATCTCTAAATGTGAATCTTAAATGATGAAAGGATTCATTTTATGTTGCTTTGAGCATGAAAGTAAAATAATCTACATGAATAACTTGGTGAATAAAATAGTCTGTGACATATCATATAAATTACCCCTCTTTGATGAAATTATGATTTTCATAAAGAGAAGTCAATTTATTGCTTTAAAAATAATGGCTTTTGGAATGCCCTATAAATTACCTCCCTTTAATAAAATTATGCTTTTCACAAAGGATAGTTAATTTATTTCTTTCAAAATGAAATGCAAAGCTTAAAATCTGATTTACCTTCAAAATGTGCAATTATGTAAAATTATAAAATTCCTGATAAAACAACAACATTAAATAATTTTTTTAATTTCAAAATTGCTTCAAACTGAAATTGAAACTACATAAGATGAAACGTTAAAGCTTATTCTAGAGACTCATGCATCTATTTTTGGAATTTTATTTTTTTAATTTTAATTTTAATCATCGAAGTTTAAAAAAACTACAAAAAAGGTAAGGTTAGAAAAATAAAAATAAAGTTTGGAAAATGGACCAGAACACTAAAAATAATAAAAATAAACTTCCACCAGTATGATGCTACCCTATTCCTGCAAAACTAGAAATGTGAGAGATTTATGCATGTAACCTAGTTTATCCGAAGTTGCATTTGCACAGTCTAAAATAAACTAGGTGCGAGCTTCTAAGGGAAAAAAATGAGTTCCATGTTTTAAACATTCAATAGTGCAACCATAAAAATGCATTTAACACCATCTATAAGCCTAAAACATGAAAAGGAAAAAATAAACAGTTAATCTGAACATGCAGAAGACTTCTCCTCCAACTTTGCTAACAAAGTGTAAATTTATGATGTATTTGCATTAAAAACAAAAAACACAGTCCTGTTACAACATATTTCCAGTCCTTGGCTCCCAAAAAGCATCCAGTCTCATTTTCTGCTTTGAATGGCTCTTTTAAAATTTTCTATAACCCTTCATTTCATTTTTGCTAACCTTGTGCTTGGATATGCTTATTTTCCTCGTAGTGTAACTATCGCACCATCATTTCTATAACGTTTCTATTTTCTTTCCTTTTCTCTTAGGAAATAATGTACTTTATTTTAATAGAGGCTTAATTTTATTTTGAAATGCACTTCAAAAGATACCTCCCTTGATCAACATGTAATATGAATGTGACGAACCTTCCAATGGTGGGTGGGCACAACCAAGAACATTAGAACCCACGAAACTCATAACAGACACCATGACACTCATAATAGTCCTGATTCATATTTGTATGATTGTCGCACCATCATTTTATAACATTTCTTAGACCACCATATCCTTCGCAATGATAATAAAACTCTTGCTTTATTTTATTTTCCTCTGATTAGGTGGTTATAAGCCTTGTGTCAACACGGCCACATATCATATGTAGAGACAAAAATATTATCCCCTAGCCATATGTATCTTACATATTACAGTGTGCAAATCCATTAAATAGATCTGACTTGCTTTTGCCTTCACTCCAACCGCGGCTTGGAACACATCTCTATGAGACTACATGTATTTTGTGTTATTGGGCTTCTTCATTGTCATTTCTCATAGACACAACTTCATTCAGAATATTGCTTCTGCCTACTACCCATCGAGTATTGAGTGGCCATCCCATCCATCACACCTTAATCCATGCCAAAGACTATAGCTAAATTGCCTAATTTTGGTGTTCGCTGTGCTTTTGAGAACGTAGCTTGAACTACATGATTTTACACTATAAGAAGACATGAATGACTTTGATCACTGTCATCATCTTGCTAGATCGAATACATAGTCATACTGCATAAAACTTCTTTGCTAAGGATAAAACACGTAAGCATCCCCTCTTCTAAGCTTACACCATTATTCATCTATGATAACTAATGTGAATCTATGCATAGCATCATGGCTTACATGATGTCATAGGCTATGAAGGATATAAACACATAACCTATTTCCTTCAATTGAATCAAATCATATAAAAAAACTATCTCCATATTCGTAGTAAATCTGCTTGATGATCATCTCACGCAGCTAATTCAATGAAAGATGACTTCTTCCCCATCCTCGGATGAGCCTCTCCACATCAAAATTACATGCCCATTCGTCTATATTGTCACTGGTACCTGTATTTGATGTGTTTGTTGTTATCGTGACTTCTACTAGACCCATGATTATCCATCTAGTCAACACTATGTTAAACCATTCTATATCCACATCTAGACCCATCTAATTCATTTATGTTTTTGTTGCTATATCCAGATTGTCGGTGTTATAATCCTATAAAATGAGCATGCCACCTTTGCCATATCTAGAAATTTCTTATTCTTAAAAGATTTTTGACATTATTCTACTACTTGAAAATACCTCATTATTGATCCTCGACATTATTCTCTCTTCTTTGTGTATTATCCATCACATTGATAAAAATTTGAATCCACTACTTTGCCCGATGTTCTCATCAATACTGTGCGCTCGCCATCGGGGTATCTATCCAAGTTTATGTTCATGATCTAGGCCATTTCACCATGTCCAATGTTGCATCCCCATCCATCGTGTCCACATAGGCCTCATATAATCGCATGTCAAGCTTAAGTCCATGTCGAACCAACTATCACCCTGCACACATAGTTTGCATAGCATCATTGGTTCATGTGGAAAAATCCACATCATTGCCTTGTGGAAAAATCCACATCATCACCACATACAATAATGTATTCATCATCGCTATACTCTCCTATCAAATAATCCACTAGGGTGTCCATGGTGCCGCCATCTCGAGAGTTGTTCGACCGCATTTGAGTATCCCTTAGATTTCGGTGTCCTTGGTCTAGGTCTTGGTGCATCCACCCATATGAGTTCATGCCATGTCATCGAATGTCATGCATCCTTTTCATAACCTGCGTAGACAAAAAGGAAAACTTTTAGTAAATGATATTAAAAACTTTAGTAAACACAATGTTTACATAAATTAATGAAACCAAAGAAGCATTGCCTTATTCAACTACCTTTTGTTATTTTAATTTTAATTTTATTTTATTTTGTCTTATATATATAGATTTTATTCATTTTTTTATTTTAATATATATATATATATATATATATATATAAATTATATAAAATATAAACATACATATATATACACTTTTTATTTTTAATTTTAATTTTTATCTTGGCCTTTTATTAGCTTAACCAATGGGTTTAACTTCAAAACATTAATGAAATGAAAGATTTTAATTACGTCCACGAGACCCAAATATGGTCTATGGGACCTCAAATATGGAAGTGCAATTACTCAAATCATATCATATGATCTTTAATATCTTTGAGAAGGTTGTTCCTTCTCCTGCTGATTTGTGTTAGCAATTCCCCAAATTTTTTTATTTCACTGTCTTCAAATAAATCTGCCATAAAATCGTTCCCAAGTGTTTCTTTGTATTTGTCACGGATATATGAAAAACTCGGGTATTTATAGATGAAATTTTCCTCTGTCTCTACTGCCCCTGTGCTACATAGAGTACATATCATTTCTTCCCATTGTTCTTTGGGCGTTGTCCATCTCCCTGTTTCACATCTAAGCCTATGAGAGCTAGTCCTTATCTGAGCAATGAGTATTTTTTCCTTCCACTTGATTTCAGCACCTATATACACTTTTTCCTTATGGTCATACGTTGGGTTAAAATTTGCAATATAATATTGTCTTTTTCTGCTTGCATTTTTCCACATTCCACTTCTAAACTTTTCATTCACATAATTTTTTATGTCTTTTTTGACATTTGGGCATTCATATATGTTGATTTCCAACGTTTCATCCATTTTTGATTTTGTTTCATCAATGTATTCTTTTGCCTATGCAAATCTTCATCCCTAGATGCCCTAGGCCATCTATCATTTGTCATGTTTTCTATTTTTTTCAAGTAACATAACAGCTTGGTCATAGCAATTGCTTCTAAAGGGAATATTTCAGTTTCAGCTAGAATAATTTCATAAGGGGTTGTGGCCTTAATTTTGAGAAAGTTTGTGATTAGATATTTTTGAATCCTTTCTATTTGCCTCTGTTTTGCATTTTTTGTGCCACTAGCCCACACCTCACAACCATAAAATGGAACCGGTGTAACAAATAGGCCAAATAAGACCTTGGTGGTCTTCCAGTCCCACAACTCGGCATTCCTACACCTGTTTTGAAGTGCATATAGTGTTATCCAACCACTTTGAATTCTTTTCATCCTACATGTATTCCAATTAAGTTTGTCATGAAATTCTATGCCCAGGTATTTGTATTCTACTACTACATCAAGAAGTTATCCTGAAAACTAAAATTTGAGTTGTTGCTTCTTCTTTTTTGTTGAAAAAATCATAATTTTTGTTTTGCTCATGTTCACCTGCATCCCAACTTCTTTACAAAATATTTCTAGAGCTTGAAGGTGATCTTCTAGATCTTTGGGTGTTTTGGCCACAAGAATTACATCATCTACATACAAAAGGAGTATTACCACATATTTTGCTAAATGCACACCCTCTCCTCCAAATTTATTTATCTATTCTTCTAACTTGTCAATGTACAACCCAAATAAGGTCGGAGATAGAGGGCAACCTTGTTTGACACCTATGTCACTACCAAAAAATTCATATAACCCTTCCTGTGTTCTAATTCTAGCCTTTACATGCTCATATAGTCTGTGAACTACTGCCCTGTAGTGATTGGAACATTTAGCTCTTCCATTCTGCTCCTTAATTTTTTCCTTAGCACTATGTCAAATGCCTTTTTGAAGTCTACAAAACAATAAAAAGCCTCCTCTTTTTTGTCCCATATTTTTTCCACTATGTGTCTGAGCGTGATACAGTGATCAATAGTTGAGTGTTTGGGCCTAAAACCTGCTTACCCCTTTGCTCTCTTTCCATTTTCTTCTGCCCATATGCTGATCCTACGCTCTATCATACTCCCAAACAACTTTGCAAAGAAAGGGTTGATCATGATAGTTAGATAGTTTGAGGGATTATTTACATATCCACTTTTAAACAAAGGAATGGTCAAGCTAGTTTTCCACTCAATAGGGAAGCCATTTTGTATGACCTCATTGAAAATTTATTTGATTTGCGATGCCAAGATATCTACCCCCCATTTTATATGCTCTGCTTGAAGATTGTCTATGTCATGGGCTTTACCAGTTGCTAACTTTTTTATTCCTTGAATAATGTCTTCAATTATGAAAATTTCTCTTGAAAATGATAGTAGAGGGTGTCTCCTGCTGGTTACTATGCTAATACAGTTGTTTTGAATACTTCAACCACTGATTAACTGTTATGTTATTTTCAGTTTGCATCCTTTTCATGCTTAGTTCCTTCCAAAATTTCTTTGGTTCATGCTTCCCTAAGTAAATCAATTCTTTCCTCCTTGTTCTAGTGTATTCTTCTTTTTTTGCCCTTACTAGTTTCTCATATGCTTTTTTGTTTGCTCTTGTTTTACCCATTGGTTCCTTTAGTAATATTCATATTTTTTTACAATCTTCATCAAACCATTGGTTGGTTGGGAAGCTATTCCTTTCTTTATTTTTAGGTTTAGCTCTCTTGCATTTGTTTAGAGCTTCTTGAATAACGTGCATTAACCATTCACTCTTACTATAATCTCTACTACTGTGATGTAGTTCTTCCCTTTCCTATAACTTGTTATTTAATACTGCTCTAAAATTTTATCAATTTTCATCTTTTAAGAGAATGTTTCTCTTGTGAGGATGTTTATTTTGATTTTCTTGCAAGTGTTTTTACCTTGGTTTGTCTCCATGCATTCTAAGTTTCATAACAATTGGGTTGTGATCTGACTTAAGGTCCACTGGAGAATCTTCCACTTCTAGCTCCTCTATTTTTGGTATGTAATTTTGTGAGCATATTACATAGTCTATTAAACTTTATCCCTTATATGTTTTGCATGTATACTTTCCTAAATTTTTCCATTTGTTCATCCCATTGCAAATAATCAAATTGTATATGCTACAAAGACCTAACAACTCTTCTCCATATTACGTGATAGTCCCATGCTCATATTCTAAAGTCTTGGTCCACTGTTGATTTTCCTTTTTTGGCATCCAAAGAGGATTAATCTCAATATCTTCATTACCTTCTAGAATGTTAGCTTGCTTATTTTCTATCCTTGCATTGAAATCTCCAATTAATATAATCTCCCCCAACTTACTATATATTGAAATGTCTCTTTTTAGGGAGGAGTATGGGTCTTCTCTATTAAGGTCATGTTTCTTATAGAATTTATAATTCTTGGGAGCAAAATAACATGCTGCTATTCTAATAAATGAATTATTTTCTAGGATATTTATCCATATGTACTATTTATTTTCATCTTGTTTTTCAATTTTAATGACCCTATCTCATTCCTCTTTTATTAAAACCATAATAAAAGACAAACCCAAACCATACTAAACTTAAAAAGAAAACAAAAAACCCTTGAAGTTGTCCCATAAAATCTTAAAAGAAGACCATAAAACAAGAGGATACTACACCACACTGAACCTTGGAATCTATCAACAACTGGTACTTGAAGACAATTAAAGTGGGTCCCCAATTTTGGGGTAAGTTGTGCAATGGCCACAATAAATGGTGACTCTGTTAGAAAATGCTCTTGAGCATTTCGAATGAAGAACCTAGTTTTGAAAACAACCAAACCAAAGATAAAAAATAAAAATCATCTAGCAACAACGCAAAGGTGGGGTAGATAACTTAAAATGGAAACACATGAACATTTACCTTGGATTGATGTGTGTGAAAGTGATTTTATTTTGCATTCTCAAGAACCACCCAAAATCCATCACCTGACATGCATTTAGGCTATATAAATATTGCTCCTTAAAATGAATTTCTATAGAAAAAGCCCTACTGCAAGTCAAACGTCCATGCCCCGATAGAATGTATCTACATTACCCATGGTTTAATTGATATTTTACAATACCCTCTTTTTTTGAACAAGCTTTGTCTAGACAAAGCCCTACTGCCAATCAGGAATCCATAGCCTCGATAGAGTTTATCTAAACTTGGTGACTGATTTTAGCATGTTTTCCTTTGCTTATTTTTTTTATAAGGCCTTGCAAAAATTTATGCACCACATGGGTTAGAGAATATTTGAAGTTAGAGATGGAGCATATTAGATTTTTGCCTTAATCTGCAAACCCAAAATGACTTCATCCTTCAAAATTTCAAAGCATACCCTTTAATATGATGTGTTTGTGTGTAGATTTAGCAAAATGATTTAGTATTACAAAATTCACTATCTTAGTCCCAAAATCTAGGAGTGGTTACTAAACAATTGCATCCCCTTTTCCTTGATCTACGTGATAGGAAATTCACCCTTCATGACAAAGGAACACAAAAAATAGCCTAGAGGTCATTAGTAGCAATCACAAAATGTCACCTCAAATAGAAGGACCAACCCAAAACACAAAACTTGAAACTCAAACTTAGAAATAAATCAACACTTGACAAGAAGGCAAAAATAAAACTCACAAAACGAAAGCTAGATACAAATCACAAAACAACGAAACCAACAACAAAAAAAATACAACCAAAAATATATACAACAATATACAATAATATACAATATGATGCACAATATAGATTACCACTTCCCTAGATCCCAAACATGATTAGCACACTTTAAAAGATATATATCAAGATATACATGCCAAGATTTATAGAAATCCAAGAACAACAATATTAAGCCAAATAATACAACTTTCATTTTACGTCTTTCACCCCACCATTTTAATCTAGTTCCATTAGTAATCCCATAGTGGAGTTTCAAATCATCAAATTGATAAGATAATAATTGATCTTCAATTCTATCTTGTCTATTCCTTAAAATACAAATTTCACAATTCAATTCATGATTTAGAATTAGGATTTTATTTTCAAATATGAGATCTTACAAGTAGGAGCCTATTTCTATAAATTTCAAAGCCAATTCATTTTTCACATCTTTAGGCCAATCATGCTTATGCAAAAATTTACAAGCATCTAGGATATCTATTAAATGAGGATCATTATAGGTTTTTATCCTAGATTCCATTATCAATTGTTTATGAATTTGATTCAACAATTCAAGCACATCAACTTCTCTTTCATTCAACAAAGCAATATAATTAGTGGTGTGAGTAGAAATAAACTCTAGTTCTTCATTCACCTCCAATAAAATTTCATCATAAATAACATTTGAATCCCATAGACAATTAGGTAAACTTTCACATGTGGTTCGGATGGTGGAATACAAAAGGTGAGATTTTACCTGTCACATTTCTATTTACCAATACTTGGAGAAAATTTGTAACTTATTATTTTTCCTCATGATCATCATTATCATCATGTAGCACTTCTTCTTTGTCCATGACCTATTTATCAAAGACACCAAAATTAGACACCCAATTAAAAACATGTGTGTCTTTTTCAAACCATAAGTCTTGTCTATCTATGGATGTGTCACATAACACATCTCTCTGAAAAAAAAATATTTTCATTTGGGTATTCAATGATATCAAACCCAAAACATTTAGGCTCTGGAATTTTCTCTATTTGAGGTAACATAGACATTATATGATCCTTAGGTGAAACCATGATTTCTATTAGAGTAATATTACCTTACTTGGGTAATTCCTAACAATTCACCAAGGTAGATTTTATTTACCATGTGGTAAAAAGTTATTTCTTGTTTTTACCATGAGGTTACTAGGTAACTAGGTTGATTTCTATTCTATCTTAGTAAGTTACAATAGTCATGTTGACTACGTAACTTAGTTAGTTGTTAGCTAACTTAGGGGGGATGAATCCTAATTTACGCTAGGGGATATTTTGTAAATATTCCTAGCGCCTATCTTAAGCCTCCTAATATTGTATTTAAACATGATAATTATTAATGGAAGGTTAATGATTCTTGGTTGAATATTGGGCTCACTCTCCTTTCCACATTGGTACCAGAGTCGAGAGGGTATGCGAGGTGAAGGGAGTTACTCCCTGGTTTCGCATACCCAGGTTAAGGTCAATTTTTTTTTGCTCGCCTAGAGGATGAGTTGGTGACATTTGGTCACCACCAAACCCACCTCAATAGGCAAGCTTGATAGAGGGAGCGACACGAGAGGCAAAATTTTGGCTAGGTCCACTCGACCTGCCAAGGCCTAAGGAGAAGCCTTGGGTCGATCGATCACAACCGATCACCACAGAGATTTTGACCTGCCAAGTCGAAGCCTGCTAGGCAAGCGATCCTGATGCCACCACTGGCCAATCGAGACCACACTCGTAGACTAGCCAGTGGGATCTTCAGGAGGGAAAGAGTGCCCTCTTGATCCCACATGGCTATGATCCACAGGTAGGACCACACCCGTAACATAGCTAGTGGGATCGTTATGAGGGCAGGAGCACCCTCCCGATCCCACCTAGTTGTGGCACATAGGCTCACCGATCGGGACTGGTAGAGATGACCGAAACAACTTTGGAAACTGGCCTGCATCAACCTGACAATGTGTCAGGTGAGTTGACAAGGGACAACCCTGTTAGGTATAGGCCCAACCGACCATGAGATCCGAGAGGGCAGGAGGACCTCTGATCTCTACACCTGGATCGATCGATGAAGGCCATATGTGGCACTAACACTGGACCGAGTGTTGACTTTGACCTGCATGGATTGCTAACATGGCGATGCTGAAAAGGTCGCTGACGTGGACTCTTGGCACAACCTTGAGAGGACAAATATATATGTGACACATGGTGACAAGCCACGTGCCATCGAACCTGACAAGGATGACACATGGCAGACTAGACACATGTCCCGACGCTGACAGTTCGCATGGCAGGGGACTGACTGCCCATAGGGCAGTCAATAGCAAAAGGGCTTGAAAGCCCTTTTAAGGCCCAAAATATCCTTTGCGCAAGCGATGTGGGATAAATCCCACAATTCTTTTCCTGCCCGTGCGAGGAAATAAGGGAAAGGGAATTTAATTCCATTCCCTTCACGTCGGGCCCTGTAACCCGATCGACAAGGGCAGTTGGAGCTAAGGCTCCCGACAGGGCAGGTCAGGAGTTTGACCCCCATCGGGGGCATATTTTTTTTTGCTCCAACGCACCAACACAAAGGAGCCAAGGCTTAAAAGGTAATTTTTTTTTTTGTATAAATTTTTTTATAAAGTTTTTTTTTTAAATTTTTTTATATATAATTTGAATATAGTTCATGTTTTTAAATCAATTTTTCTCTAATTGATTTTTAAACCACTAATTATATTCTTCTTATTAATTATAATATTTTTTCTTTAAATTTATTTTAAATTTTGCAAATTCAAAATAAAGGGATTTTTTTTTTGCAAAAACATCAAAGAAAGAGCTTTTTTTTTCTCCTCCAAAGGAGATATAAGACATATAAGAGCATCATATTTGTTTTTGCCAAATTATAACCCTCATATTCTTCTCAAACCTTGTTTCTTTAGCACATAATGAAGGATAAAAAATGAATTTTGTTTTTGCCAAAGTTTAACACAATGAGTTTGAAAACTTGCAACACATCAAAATTGCATTGTGCATTTGATTTCTCCAAGGAGATATAAGACATTAAATTTGCACATTTTTCTTGCAAATTTGAGAAGAAATTGTAACCTTGGTCCACAAAAACTAAGTCATGTGTCGACTAGTTCTGGAAGCCTTTCAAACATGGGTCGTGTGTCAACTTGTCTTGAAAGGAGTGCTCATATTGTTCATTTTGCAAAATTCAGGGGTGAAGACAACATTGTACTTCTTTTGAAAAATTGGAAAACAAAGTAGGAGACATAAAAATATCATTTTTTTTGCACAACTCATATACACATTTTGTTGCAAAAACTTAAAGGTGCATTATCGATTTTACTTGACACCTTAATTGGCAAACTAGGTGATAACAATTTTGAGGCCATTTCTTGTTTGATTGTTGCATTATTCTTTTTGCAACTATAAGTCATATAATCAAGAACATCCATACCTCAAAATTTCACAAATTTGTGTACATCCATGCATAGATTTAAAGCCAATAACACTTGATATTCTCTCCTAAATCAACAAAACCCCTAATTCACTCTTATTTGTTTGGCTTAATTTCCTCAAAATTTTCATCCTTCTTGAAGGGTGTTAAGGCAGGTGCCATTAAATATTTGTTTGAGTGAATTATATTTTGGTACTCTTTTAGGGTAATCAAAAGAAAGAACAAGTTTTTGAAAATAAGGAACCTTAAAAGTTGCAATCCTTTGCACTAAAGGGGGATAATTCCTTTCTTCCTTCAAACACAATTTTTGATAAGAGGGAAATAAAACTTGTAAAGGCAATCATAAAAGTAGCAGTCATCATACAACTATATATTTTCCTTTTAGACTTCATAATAGCAATCATGCTTGAAGTACTTGCAATAAGGAAGGACAAATTGGTGAAATTTTTTGATCAAATTGCCTAGAAAGCATAGTTTTGCACAAATTGTAAAAATGACAACCATGACACCATTCAGTGTTGGTTTCCAAACAAGAAAAACTAAAATGGCAAAGGCACATCATAGAAGCCATATTTCTAGTGAAGTGTCTCATTCGAATTCTGATTCTGGTTCAGAGAAAGCACTCAGAGTGCTAATTGCTAGAACCGTTTTGTAGAGGGGTAACACATGTGTCCCTTGGGAAAAAGCACCATTTTCTCTCTCTCCTCTTTTTGGCTTCATAAATAGCATAAGTATTTTGTTTGAAGACCTTGCAATAAGGGGTGCTTGTACCTCTTTTAGGCTTCATAAATAGCAAATTCTGTGTTTGAAGTACTTGTAACAAGAGGAGCGAATTTTTGTGATGTAAAATTGCTTAGGAGGCAATATTTGTAAAATCCTTCACAACACTCTTGCATTGCACACTTTTTGCAATTGAGGGGGATATAAATTTCTTTTCTTCACTGATTTTTATAAATAGGGAAGAAGGCTTATAAGGGTGCATTTTCGGCCAGAGCACTGTGACAGGCAAAGAACCAACAGATCAACATTTTCTTCCACTGTATTGGGATAGTTATATACTTTACCCAAATATTGTTGTATAGAGGGATATTTATGTATTACCCAAATAATGTAATAAGGGGGGATGTTAGAGTAATATTACCTTACTTGGGTAATTCCTAACAATTCACCAAGGTAGATTTTATTTACCATGTGGTAAAAAGTTATTTCTTGTTTTTACCACGAGGTTACTAGGTAACTAGGTTGATTTCTATTATATCTTAGTAAGTTACAGTAGTCATGTTGACTACGTAACTTAGTTAACTGTTAGCTAACTTAGGGGGGAGGAATCCTAATTTACGATAGGGGATATTTTGTAAATATTCCTAGTGCCTATCTTAAGCCTCCTAATGCTGTATTTAAACATGATAATTCTTAATGCAAGGTTAATGATTCTTGGTTGAATATTGGGCTCACTCTCCTTTCCACAATTTCAATTTCTTGCCCCTCCAATGGGCATAAAATGAGCGATTCCCCTTCATTGCCTAGAATAGTAGAATCATAATTTTTCTAAAAAATTTGATGAGATTCCATCCCTTCTTAAATGCCATTTTCAGATTGTTCAACAATTTTAAAATCTTCAAGTGAGGTAGATATTTTAGCATCATTTTTATTGAGCTATGTGGTTGTCATTGTTGGCAACACAAGTGATTGTGATGTGCATCTCAATATGTTGTTCAATATATTGCTTAGGTTGCAAGCTCATAAAAATAGAGTATCTTACTTATTATGTTGGTATGTATGGAAATTTGGGAGACATATTGAACATAGTTAGAGGCAGTTTAAATCTAATTTTTGGAAAGAAGAAATACTTCTAAAGTTATCATGAAGTCTGTCCAATATAGAACAATAGTCCATAACAATGACATGGATGCTAGAAATATTTTCAAGAGAAGATTTTTTAGAAAATTAAAGTTGGAGCTTCTAATTTAACACTTATCTATTTACAGCCAATACTCGACTTACCACTCCACTGAAATATTATAATTTTCTTTTGTTCACTGTCAGAATGTCAAGTGTCCTTTGATTCAATAACTATAGGTAAAAATAAATTCTAAGTTCATAAAAATAAATACACTGAAATGTAAAATAATGTTTTTCTACACCCAAAGTCTAAAAAATTACGATTATTTTTTGGCTATTTAAGAAAACATCAAATAAGTGAAATAGTTCAGCTATAATGAAATCTATAGCTCCAGAGAAAAGAAAAGGAAAAAACTAATTCTAGGCTACACACCGAATTCTTGGATTTTGGCCTTTTCTTCAACTACCATCCGCTAGTTTCTTATGGGTATTTTTATAAATCGAAGAGCAAGTTGAATTGTAAAGTCTAAGGTAGTTATACAAAGAATTTTTAGAACAAAAATAAGAAATGAAGGATCAAATTTTTTTTTGGAACAGTTAGAAAAATCTAGACTACTAGTTTTGAATTTTGAATCCAACTGTAAATAATTTTTTTAAACTTTTTCTTTGATTTTTGAAAAAAAACATGTTAGATATTTTGTGGAAGAGAACCTGGTAGTGCTTCATATTGAACGACTGCATATTTTTGGGTAGCATAATTCTCCTCAAATTTGTCATCTCTCCTATCTTACAATGGATTCTGCCCCTTCATTTTCCATAGCAAGGGACTGCAGATTCATATGATTGTCAAATCACTGAAGCAGGCAAAATATTTTACTCATTGCTTCAGTCTGGTCTTGTTGCTCTCTTCTATGTCTTCTAGTTCTATCCAATGTATGCTTTGAGCATCATTATAAGCAATATATGATTGGGGTGGCAAAATTTGGATTTTATGGAGACAAGAAGCTTGAATATTTGAGATGAGTCAAGGGAAAAATATTAGTCGTAGATTATTGTTTGGAGTTTTTTTTGAAGAGGATTGTTAGAGCAACCAAAGGGGTCACAGATCCTCTCATTTGGTGTTGAGAAATTGTAAAAATTGGTGTTCCTTTCAGTAGATGCTGATAAAAAATGTGGATTGAAGTCCTTCCTATCAGTTGGTGCTGGCAAAACATTGTAAAGATAAATTTTGAAGAGACTGGATTCAGAAAGGAAGTTCAAGCAATCAATTTTTGTTGTGGTTTTTCCCACATTGGGTTTCCAAGTTAAAACCTGTATTATGTGATTATTCCTTGTGTGTGTGATTATATTTTGTTATTTAAATAGTTGCTTACAAATCAAAATTAATGAACAAAATTCAAAAATATGATTACACACTGATTCACCCTCCCTCTTAGTGTCATTGTCAGTTTAACAATTGGTATCAAAGAGGGTTGTAATGAATAAGCTTAATCAATTATGGTAGATGTTGAAGTATTGCACAATGGAAAACAGTGAGGGATTTTCTTCCAAAAAGGCACCATTATTTGATGGCACAAATTATGTTTTCTGGAGCTTAAGAATGAGAACTTATTTGAGTGCATTGGGTTATGACATTTGGGAAAGTGTAGACACAGGTTATACTACACTAGCAACTCCTCCCACTGATGCAACTGGAAAGAAATTGGCTGAAAATGATGCAAAAGCAAAAAATGCTCTTCTATATGGACTTGTTGATAGTGAAATTGTGAAGGTTATCAGCTGCAAAACATCTAAGGAGATATGGGATAAATTGAAGAGCATTCATGAAGGATATGATAAGATTAAAGAAGCTAAATTGCAAACACACCGAGCTCAGTTTGAAGGGCTGAAGATGAGTGATGAGGAGAATATAGAGGTATATATGCTAAGAGTGAATGAAGTTGTCAATGCTATAAGAGGTTTAGGAGAAGAAATAAAAGATTCTATGATTGTAAAGAAGGTACTTAGATCTCTTCCACCAAAATTTGATTCCAAAGTTTCTGCTATTGAAGAAGCCAAGGACTTGAATAGTTTTACAATGGATGAAATGCATGACTCTCTAACAACATATGCAATGAGGATAGGTAGGGATAATTCCTCTAAGAGAGAAGAAGTCTTCAAGGCATTCAATAATTTCAAGGTCAAATCAAACTCAAATGAAGATGATAATGATTCTGATGCAGAAGAGTCTAACTTTGTTAGAAAACTCAAAATAGGATAAGGAAAATACAAATGTAAGCTTCCATTCAAATATTTTAACTATGGAGGTGTTGGACATTTTGCTGCTAAATGTCCTTATAAAGAAAATAATGACATTGATGAATGTTCTCAAAATGAAAGAGGAGAAAATTACAGGAAGAAGTCCACAAAGTTTAGAAAAAGAAACTTTAAGAAAAGCTTTATTTCCCAAAAGGATAAGTATGAATCTGATATTAGTGCAAATGATAATTCTGAAGGAGATACAAGAGAAGTTTTGTTTATGGCATTTGAAGAAAAATCATAAAGTGTTGGAGATTTAGAAAATTAAGAGTTAGATGATGCGGTAGATTTAGAAGGAGAGCTGGTTTCTTGTCTTGAAGAACTAAATATTGAAAGACACAAAACAAGAAGACTATAAGAAATCTTGAGGAAGCAAATAAAATTATTGAAGACCTGAAGATACAAGTTGAAGAATCCAAGATAATTGCATGAGTCTTAGATCATTGAAAAAGATAATGTTGATTGTAAACTTGAAGAAGAGATTGTTTTACTAAGGAAACAATTAGAAGAGATCAATCTTGATAATGATACCAAATTCAAGTTTGAAAAGAGCTCTGAAAAGCTTAATGAGATTATAAACAACCAAAGAGCACCTCACTTCAAATTTGGTTTGGGTTTTGAAGAAGGAGAAGCTTCAAATACTAGCCAAGTGTCAAAACCAAAAGTTGAGGAATCAAAGCCTGTGAAGATAGAAGAAAATATATCTCAAGAAGAGAAGAAGAAAGTAGACAATGATGGCTTCATCAAAATCATCCATAAAAAGAGAAGAGGATCCACAAGTTTTGCAACTACATGGCAAAACCACAAAATAGGTTCAATCATTTCTTTTTAGGATATTGTTTTAAGTGCAATTCCTATGGTCACAAATTTTCAGACTGTAAGCTTAATGTCCAACCAAGAACCTTTGTGAGTAAAAATTTATTTGCACCTTTGATAGACTATGTTGTAGAATGTTACAAATGTAACAATTTTGGACATATAACAAAATCATGTAGAAGTGTGTTTGCATCTAATCTTTTTTAGGAAAGAAGATTTCAGAAAAACTCAAGGAAACAAAATAGAAAATTCTCTAGAAATAATTCTCAAATTGCTAAAAAAGAGAGACAATTTAAGAATCCAAATAAAAATCCAAAAATATTTGGGTAGAGAAAGAAAAAACAAAAGAAAATAAGGAGTCTTTGATTGTACAAACAACTTTTAAAGCACAAAACAAATCCACACCTTGGATACTGAATAGTGGTTGTTCTAGTCATATGACTGGAGACAAGCAAAGATTTAAAAATTTGAAGCAGTATGATGGTGGCTCTATCAAGTTTGGAAATAATGATGGAGCAAAGATAGTTGGCAAAGGTACTGTCAGACTCAATAATAGTAATATCAAGTCTGAAGAGGTACTATTTGTTATTGGTTTGAAGCATAACTTGCTAAGTGTTAGCCAGATTTGTGATAGAGGTCATGATGTGATATTCAAAAAGCATGGATGTGAAATAAAAAAGGTTAATAGTAGAAAACTAGTAGCTACTAGCACTAGAACAACTGGTAATTTGTACACTCTCACAAAAATCATAGAAGGATCTTGTCTGCTTGGATAGGAGGATGTAAATTGGCTATGGCACAAGAGACTTGGTCACATTAGCTTTGATAACTTAGCAAAAATCAGCTCAAGGAAGGTAGTAAGAGACATACCTAGCATCTCAAAACCATCAAACAACATATGTTCTTCATGCCAAAAAGGTAAGCAAACTAGAACATATTTTAAATCTAAGGAACACTTTACTAGCAAACCATTGGAGTTAGTACATACTGATTTATGTGGGCCAATGAGAACTTAGAGTTTAAATGGCCATAGATACTTTATGTTATGCATAGATGATTACTCTAGAATGACATGGGTATTATTTTTGAAACACAAGTCAGAAGCTCTTGACATGTTTAATATTTTTAAGAATATGGTTGAGAATCAGATTGGAAGAAGAATTAAATGCCTAAGATCAAATAGAGGAGGAGAGTTCATATCAAAAGAATTTTTTGAGTATTGTGGAAGACATGGAATTAGAAGATAGTTTTCAGCTGCTAGAACACCACAAAAAAATGGTGTTGTGGAGAGAAAGAATAGAACAGTGCAAGAGATGGCAAGAACTATGCTAACAGAAAGCAAAGTAGCTGACCGATTTTGGAAGGAAACAGTTCATACAACTATCTACATTCAAAATAGATGTATGCTAAGACCAAATGAGAGCAAAACACCATATGAGCTATGGTTTGGTAGAAAGGCCACAATCAAACACTTCAAGGTATTTAACAACAAATGTTACATCAAAAATACAGAACAAAACCTTGGAAAGTTTGAAGATAGAGCAGATGAAGGTATATTTCTTGGCTATTCTTAAAAAAGCAAAGCATATCAGTGTTATAACAAGAGGCTAAAGAAAATTGTTGATAGTGTTGATGTTAAAGTAGATGAAGGGACAAAACAAATTGCTAGTAACAAAGAACAATACCCCACCTATGATGATTTCATTGAAGGTGATGATAAGGAGCCAAAAGAAGAAAAGGAATAGCAACTAAATACTCCAAAAACTCCTACAAGGTATGTGCAGTTAAATCATACCAAAGAGTAGATAATTGGAGACCCTCAAATTGGAGTTCAAACAAGAAGAAGGTTTACCCAAACATAAGATCAAATCAATTACTCTTTATAGTCTAACATTGAACCCAAAAATGTGATGGAGGATAGAAAATATGAGCATTGGGTAAAGGCTATGGATGAGGAGATTAGTTAAATTGAGAAGAATAAAACTTGGGAGTTGTTGGTCAAATATCTACCTAATCAACAAACACTGCATTTGTGCGCCCTAGATACGACCAACATTGAAAGGCCGGAGGAAAGAAATGTCCCCCGTGCCAATCTCTAGAGAGGGTTGGTTCCCAAACTAAATCCTACACTGGTTGAAGACTAGGGATGCAGGAAAGAAATCAGAAAATACGGAAAGAAATGGGAAATATGGCCACTGGACAAAAGTGTAGGATTTGGGGTAGACTAGCAACAAGAATTCTACCAAGTTTATGACAACATGTAACAGAGGGAAAACAGTAGAATTTCACTCACACCATAGCAAAAACAACCTCCATGTTGCATTCCAAAACTAACTCATTTACCAGCAATGTTTTAAATCCAAGAATAGAATTTTAAACTTAACAACAGGAACATGAGCATAAATAGAAATGCTAGAAATAGAAGGAAATCACACACATAAGGGTGCTTGCAAATTTCAGAAGCCAAGTCTCTTCTATTAATGCAGAAGGCTTAGAAAGTTTTCTTGTAGAATGTCCAACCTCCTCTTTACAATGGAAATTTGATTAGTATTTATAGAGGATTTCGCCTCTTTCATTAAATGTACAAGAGAACAAAATGATCGTAGATCAGAAACAAAAATGAGGAAATTCCTCCTTGGAATCATTGAAAATATCTTCCTCAGAGACAACGATCCATCCTTCAGGGGAATATTTTTGGGAAATTAGCAATGTAGGCGTCGATGCACAGATAATTTGGAAATATTGAATGCCTTGGAAACCTCTCTACGCTTTGGAAATCATGAAAATTCTCCTGCTCTTTTCATTCAACTTCTCCTATGCTTGGGATCCATGATTTGAGTTACTCACCACCACCATCATTTAATGCTTCAAATATGGCGCTTTGAAATTTTGATTATAATCAATTTCACCCAAAATCGTATTCACCCTTAGATAAAATCAGCTTCGCCCGATCGTTCTC
Organism: Wollemia nobilis; assembly: GCA_028583015.1. Lineage (NCBI taxonomy): Eukaryota > Viridiplantae > Streptophyta > Pinopsida > Araucariales > Araucariaceae > Wollemia > Wollemia nobilis. The sequence continues at coordinate 3,960,190 of JAQPPZ010017128.1, forward strand.
TACTTAGCATATTCGCGCGACAGTTCGCGAGAACGTTTCCATGGAGGTGAACGGACGTTCCCCTCAAAAGAACACGTTCACCCATGGGAGGGGCGAACGGGATGTTAACCCCTCTATCGATGTGAATGAGAATGCATGGTGTTTTTGAAGTACGTTCACCCATGGGAGGAGTGAACAAGATGTTTGCCCCTCACATGGGGTGAACACATTACATTGCATTTTTTTATAGCAAATGTGATTGCATTCCATCATTTGAGCACGCATTCACCCATAGGAGGGGTGAACATGATTGCATTGTGCCACACCTTTTCCTTGAATTCCTTTGCCATTCACCCCAACATGAGGCGCATGGGGCATTCACCCCATATTTGGGGCGAACACACTGACACTTCTTAAAATTCAACTTGGCCTTTCATTATATTTTATTTTTTACAAGCTTAAGCATGCCTTCATTGTTTATGTATTCATAATAGGGTGAACTTTGAATCCCACATAAAACTTACACACAAACACTTATAACATCGATGAAAAGAATACATAAGTGAACGAATAAAAATATATGAAATTATTTCTAAAAATAAAATCCACCATATACTTCATCAAAATATTCCAAAAAAACTCCCAATGTGGCAAGGTGCCAAAATTACCAACATTTCTGGTGACTCATGGGGTATCCAGCTCGCATGGATGCAAGTGATCCTAGGCCTTTATTCATTGGGTGATGGAGTCCTTCTTCCCAACTTCCTTGGCTAGTGCCTTTTCTAATGCTACAGATGGCTTTCGACACTCTTCTTCCTCGGTGCACTCCTTCTATTCTGCTTTAGCTACCACTCTGAGGATTTTTACTCATTTCGCCTCCTATGTTGCCTTCGTAGCCACTGTGCGATCAGCCATTGCCTACTCCTCCTGCTCCTGAATAGTCTCAAAAATGACTTCGTAGGCACGGACCACCTCATCCCAAGCATGAGTAGTGAATAGGTAGGGGACACTGAGGGACTCATAAACAAAGCGAAGATTTTGAACATCTGTTAAACTGAGGCGCTTCGCTCGTTGAGCCAACTCGTACAAAGATAGCTCTAAGCATGTATATTTTTGCATTAGGGGCAATACCCATGATTTCATGAGGGGCTCCTCCCAGACATCAATTTTGGAGGTATCTTCAACAAAATTTTTCCAGAGCGCTTCCAGCTGTTCGCTCGACAATGGTTCACCCCACTCATCTACAAAGGTCGGAAATCCCAACTCATCAATGGTCTCAAAATGAGACATAGAAATAGTGTGCTCACATTCGATGGTGTTGAGGATGGCCCGCCCTTCCCGTACCAGATCAATTCACTGGAAGTAACTGCGTAGGGTTATTTTTTCCTTAGACCAGGTGTGGTCCATCTCACTAAGGGGGCGAATGTACAAATTGGTATTAGCTAGAGCCTGTATCTTTACGACCATATCCATATAGGGTGAAAGCATCTCCTCCATGGTATCAATTATTTGCTGCCCTAGTTGTATCTGCATCTACGCCTCCCATAAATAGTGCAATACTTTTACTGCTTGCATGACCAATGTTTCACAGTTCTGTGCAGAGCGAAGATGGGTTCCTTTGACGTTGTCCCATGAAAATCCTATGGCTTGAGCTGTCTTCTCAGCTAATTGCTTCTTCATATCTTTGAGCTGTTGTTGAAGTTTGTGCATCTCAATCTTGGCAGCATCATGCTCCTTCAAGTGCACTTTGACTTGTTGGCACAAATATTCATTTTCGAAGGTCGTCTTCTCCTCTTGGGCTCTACTTTTAGCCAGGGCATTTTCAAGCTCAATTATTTTGTTCTCATTTTCAAAATATTTTTCTTTAAAATGTTCGCCATGCAGGTACACTGAGCTCATTTCTACTTGAATATTGCCCATTTTTTCCATAGGATCAATCCGTGTGAGGTCTTCTATTATAGTCTCAAAAATAAGATCACTCGGCAACAACTCTCCTTGAGGATTTTGCACCAATGGAGTAATGGTGGTGATATGAGCCTACTTTGCGATGGGATCGAAAGCAACTTTCTTAATCGGCCGAGCTGGAGCCAAGGCCTCTTTGCGCCGCATACTCTTCAACCACTGTGAAGAGCTCAAGTGTGCCCGATTGATATTTTCTATGTTGGGCTGCTTGCGGGCCACCTGCACATCAGGAACTATCTGCAACTCCAAAAATGGGGTGAATGGGACCAAAAAATCTGAGCGACTGGGCCTAGCGAAAGTGGATGTTACAGTCAAAAGGGGTGGAATGGAAACGATGGGTGGAATGGAAATAGCAGACTTGGCGGATGAAATAGGTTTGGCTGTAGTTACGCTTACTCTGGGAGGAGCTTGCGTACTTACAACCTCAATGGTAGTGGAGGCGGGAATAAAAGGGGAAGGTCATGAAAAGGGATTCAGCCCTGATGCGTATGAACTAAAAGAAATGGAAGATGAAGGAACGAGAATAGAGGAAGGAGCAGTAGTGACTTCGGGGGTGGAAGAAGATGAAAGCAAAATGGACATGGAGGGCATACCAAAGGGTGGAGAAATGAGGACCGATGATGATGGAAGTGAAACAGATGAAAGTGGAACAGAAATCACTGCTTGCTCCAAAGAAGAAGAAGAGGGGAGAAAAGACGTACCTTCGAGCGTGAGCACCGTGTGATGCGGTGACAGGGGTGGCTGTGAAATTACCTCTTCTTGCTGTACCTCTACCTTTTCTCCGACGTTTAGATTCTCTTCTCCATCCATAACTTCGACATGAGAACTCTCCGACTGATGATCTTAGTGATTGAGCCATCAAAAATACTTTTGCAACTTTGGTCGGGAGCTCTTCCATAGGCAAAGGATTTACAACTGTCGTCGACACATTAGTAACCGTGGGAACAGTTACAACTAGCACTATGGAAACTGTAGCAACTAAAACTATGGGGGCTTCAATGGTAGAAGTCATAACCGCACTTGTCCTAGGCCTCTTCGTCACCTTTGGAAATGGAGGCACCTTCGATAAATTTTGCTTTTCAAATGCGGGCATCTCCTCTACCTATCACTTTGTTCGTTGAGATCTCCTTTTAAACACATATTGTTGTTCCTCTTCTTTTGGAGTCTCATCTTCAACTATTGGACGTTCTTGCTCAGTTTCACCTTCGCCACTATTAGAGTGTTGGAAGCTTTGTAGAAAAATATTGGTGAAGGTGATGGGCTGATACGAGTCTACAAACTCGTCATAAGCATCTAAAAACTACTCGTCCAATTTCAACCCGTAAGGAGTAGTCGGCTTCCCACGATGAATGCGCATAATCCACCAATTCATTATTTTTTCTTCAATCCAGTCGGGTTCACTTTCTTTGATAGAACTAAATAAACTCGACGGAGGAATTTGGGTCTTATTTTTGGCCGGATTATATTCTACCTCCTGCTCATAATAATAATGCCATGGTGGGAGGGTCCTCATCTTCTCAATATGCCAGTTCATGTTCGACCCATCAAAATTGTTTCTCTTCTTCTAGATGTCTAGCTACAGGTAACAATGAAATGAATTAGCCTTTACAATAGCTAAAAACTTACCAAGAGGGTCATATCTCTAGTGCTGCGGTAGTTCTATCAAACCCAAATCTTGCAGCGCCACTGTTAGGAGCCGATTCTGCCCAACTTGGCTCACTTCTATGCTATCGAATTTGAATGGCATATTACATGTGGTCTTCTTCCCGTGCCCAAATCCATATATATCATTCACATAATCAGTCTGGAGTACAACCTCCATGGTGAACACATGCTCCGTGGAAAAATATGGCAACAAAAATGGCTTACTCATGAAACCAAAAATTTGCACAACCACGCCTTGGGTAAGCAAAAAAATATCACCCTTCTCCTGCGCAACAACTGCATCCCTCAAATTTTGTGGCACTCTCTCATAGGTACCACAAAGCAATTCTATTATCGACCCCAAAAACTAGCTATTAAAGTTGTACAATGACTCCCTCCTTGACAAAACGGGAGTCCACATATAAATGGGCAAGGGTTCGTTCTTCTCGCCCACCTGCGATACTGCAATGAAAGAGAAATATTGTTGTAACTAGAAGAAGAAAAACCACACCAAAAATGATGTATGTAGAAAGGACCTTGACTCCCCAGTTTGCATCTTTTCCAATTGGAAGTTCATCCTCTGGGAGATGTAATCGGCCCAATCAAAGAAAATAGGATTGTCGCCTTGCCTCATGGCTGAGGGAGAATAAAATTCAACTTTACAAATACATTGTGCCATGATTGCCTGCCATTTATGCACCATTTCATCTAAAGGTAATCCAGTGACCCATGCCAACATGGAGTATATATCTTGGTTCTTAAAATCTGACAACGGCTTCGACAAGTTGGGAAGCTGCCCCATTTGTGGCTCTTTCACCAGTTGAGTCTCCATAAACTGACGCATAGTCACTGTAGAGATGTATCTATCCTCTTGCTCATCAGTATGCAACTTCTTATTAATTGCGTAAGAGGGGGGCTTCAATCCACAAGCAAAAGCTTCCCAAACTTCATCTGGAGTGATGGTAAACAATATTTCTCTTCTTGCATTTCTAACAACCCTAGTGAATGGATCATAAAATTGAGCAATGAGCTACACCAGCTCAGGGCATGGATGAACTGGCGTACACAAATACTAGGACAACTATGAATTGTAAGGCACTGTTAGCCAGTTGTTCGTTGATACTCCCTGGCTCACCGTTACTTCTACATCTTGTCTTAACCTTTCTATTCCTTTGTGCGTGATAAAGCAGTCTCCAATTTCTGCCATAGTGTCTTCGTATGGGTCCAAATCCACATAATCATTTTTTGAGCCCTTTTGGCTCTAGAGCCTCCTTCCTTTTTCTTTGACTTCTTAGGCTCTATAGCCTTTGTGGCATCCTTGGGCTCCTTACTATGTTTTCCCATTTTACTCTTCTCTGAAAAATTCTCTGAGCAAACTCTGAAATCTTCTACAGCTACAATGTGAATTACAATAGTAAAAATTTTAAAAATAGAAGGTAAAACTGCAAGCTTTTACCTCATGATTTTATAGACCCATCTCACAACTGCCGCAATAAATGCCAATTTAATTTTTTGGGTGCTTTCGGGAGGGAAAGAGTATCGAACTGCTAGCCTAGCACCATTTCCAATGTCCCAATGGCTTTCCTTTGATTTACGACCAAATACTAATAGAAAAGTGTGACATTTTCACCATGTAACCTTTGTTGAAAGTTGCACCCTAACACCCGAAGCTTGCTTGGGAAGCTAAATCAGTCGCTTAATAACCAATCGCTAATATTTATCACTTCTTGGGAAATAAACCTTCACTACAGTGCACCTTTGAGATTAAATGTCCTCTTACTTTCACTTTTACCCTCTGATTGCTGACACGTAACCAAGGGGCGCAATTTGTTATGCGACGTGCTTCCAAAACTGCTGCAATTACTTCCTCCTTTTGGTGAAATCACTTTGGGCACTAAACAATTTCCCCTTTTCCTGGAACCTTCAGAATTCAGAGCAACACATCACGTTTCCTTATTTTTGGGTGACTTCGAATTGTTTGAAAATCCCATAGCGAAGTCCCCTTTAAACTTTTTGTCTGATTTTGCTTTTTTCGCCCATATTTAGAAAATCAGATTTTCTAAAAAAAACTTAAAGTTTTTTTTCTTTTTTTTTTTTTTTTTTTTTTTTTTAACTTTAAAAGCATAAGCTTTTTCCCCTTTGAAATTTGAATGAACCCCTTTTCTCCTTTTTTTTTATATGTATATGCCAAGGAAAAATAAGTCGTCGTTCATGTCACGTTCATCCAAAACAAGGGCGAATGGCATGTTCACCCATCATCTGGGGCGAACGCGATGCCAGTCTCAAACTTGCTTTCATCGATCTAGATATCGGATTTATGCATTGAATTTACCTCAAACCAAAAGGTAAACGATCGTGTGGCATTTTACCAAGGCAAATACAATCCCGAACACACTCATTTTATATTCACCTTATTCCTTAATCCTTCTTGTGGCATTAAAATTGCAAATGATTTTAACTCCTTTCATCACAGTGTTGAGTCACCCCATCCTTGGGGCGAATGGCCCTCTCACCTTTACTTGGGGTGAATGAGTTTTGTACATAGTGTATTGTTTTGTTCCTTCACCCAAATTATAGACATTGCTTTAGCCAATGCGTTCATCACTGGGGCGATCAGGTCCCTTAGAAATTTATTTCACTTCTCTCTCTTTTCTCTCTTTTTCTTTTTTGATAACTATATAAAATAGCAGCACGATTAAAAAACATCAACAAACTGGAAAAACTATTTACATATGTACAAAGTGATAACTCACTTGGAATGTCATCATTGAATATAGGCCTTCAGATGAAGACCGTTCACAGGGATGGGGAGATCATAACCCTCCAGATCATGAAGGTGATAAGCATTTATTGAATTCACCGTAGAAATTTGAAAAGGGCCCTCCCATATAGCATCGAATTTGTGGTGATTCCCCGGCTTGGCCTTCTTCTCATTCCATTTCAAAACCAAATCTCCCACCTAGAAACTATGCTCGGTTGTTTTCTTTCCAAACCACTTCTTCATCTCCTTAGTGTGCTCAACAAATACTTGATAAGCCTACTCCTTGTCCTCCTCTAACTGTAGTAATTGTGCTAACCTTGCACTCATAGCATCATATTCTTCATTTTCATCCTAGAACAATTGTAATGTTTTAAGTACTGGCAACTCGATATGAGTGGGAAGAACAACTTCTTTTCCATAAACCAAGGCATACGGGGAAGTCTTGATGGATTTCTTCACTGAGATACGATCTGCCCAAAGTGCTTGATTCAACAACAAATGCCAGCTTCTCTTGTTACTGCCCATCATTCGTTTTAAAATTCGTAGCAAATTTTTGTTGGTAGATTCGGCCAACCCATTCCCTTGTGGATAATAGTTAGACGATGTCTTCAAATAAATACCATATTTGCTAGCAAACTCTATAATTTTTGCCCTAATTAATGGAGTGCCATTATCAGTTACAATCGAATACGAGATGCCAAAATGAGTAATGATCCCTTCTAGAAAGGATATAATAGTAGCTTGATCGGTCTTCTTGGTGGGAATAGCCTCTGTCCATCTGGTGAAATAATCAGTCACCATCAAGATATACTTATGCTCCATGAAAGAATGAGGATCAATAACTCCGATGAAATCAAGACCCCACTGCTGAAAAGGTGCCTCCACTTGGATTGGGCGTAGGGGCAAAGCTCCTTTCTTAGTTCTACCAACATACCACTGACAACTATCACATCGCTGACTTATTTTATGAGTGTCGACGAACAGAGTGGGCAAATAATAACCCACTTGGATAATATTTAAATCCATAGGCCTACCTGCATAGTGACCTCCGGATAGCCTAGAATGAAATTCTTCTAATATCTTCCCCTTTTTTGAATATTTTACACACTTGAGAAGAACTTCGTAAATATTCTTATGATACAGTCCATTGGGAAAAATACGTACTTGAGCGCTTGCAGCTTGAACCTCCAACACTGTAAGGCATAAAGGCGAGCTGGACATATCCCATAAGTAAAATAGTCAATCAATTCTTCTATCCAATATCGATCGCTCACAGTATGATTTACACAAATTATTTCACCTGTGTCCCCCTCATGCACCACATCCAATGTCTCAATGACAACACTTTTAGCTAACAACTAGCATAAAGCTCACCCATGAACTAGTTTTGTTGGTCGGATCTCCACATCGTATTCTTGAATTTTCGTGACCCAACCTGCCCTTTTATCACCTAGTTCGCCTTGGAGTATGAAGTTTCGAACATCAGGATGAACGACATAAACAATGGTCTTACTTTGAGAAACAAAATGTCAAAACTTCTTCAATGATTTCATTACTGCATAGACCTACTTCTCAATAAAGTTATACTTCTCCTGATGTGGTGCAATAACTTGGCTCAGGAAGGCAATTGGCTTCTCTTCTCCATATTCTTGTTTTTGAGTCAACACTGCAGCATAGCTTTCATGCTCACCTACTGCATAGAGAATGAAGTCTTTCGAATAGTTAGGATTAATTAAAATGGGAGCTTGAGCAATTCTTTCTTTGAATTCTTGAAAAGCTCATCTCCTGACTTTCGTCCACTTAAATTCAATATTATTTTTCAAAATCTTAGTCATGGGCTTCACAACTTGAGAAAAATCAACAATAAATTTGTGGATGAAATTTATTTGATCGAAGAAATATTGCAGGTCTTTCTTATTAGCAGGAAACGATAATTTCATGAGCACTTCGACTCTTGCAGGATCAATCACTAACCCTTCCTGTGAGATTACATGACCCAACAACTTCCCTTATTTTACAGCGAAGATCGACTTCTTTGGATTAATAGAGATCCTAAATTCATGGCACTTCTCGAACACCTACCTTAGATGAGCAACATGATCTTCTCTACGATGTGAAAACACAGTCATGTCATCAAGATATATCACAATAATTCTATTCAGTAACTCATCGAAGGCGATGTCCATGGCTCTCTAAAAAGTAGCACCGACATTCGAGAGTCCAAAGGGCATCTGTTGGTAGGCGAATGTGCCCCACTTGGTGGTGAATGCTGTTTTATATTGGTCCTCGTCCTTCACCTAGATTTGATTATATCCGAAGAAACCATCTAATAGTGAGAATATTTGTGCACCAGCAACCACATGAAGAATTTGATCAATCTGGGGTAGGGGATAATGATATTTAAGCGATGCCTAATTCAAGTTGCGAAAATCAACACACAACCAAATATCTCCATTTTTATTTCTCATTGGGACCAGGTTTGCCACCCATGTCGAATGCTTGATTGGATATATTATCTTTGCCTCCAACATCTTCAACAATTCTGCCTTCATGAGCGCTTCAATTTTAGGATTGACAGGGCGTTGCTTCTATCAAAAAGGCTTTACCCCCTCCTACAGCTCTATGGTATGCTGGATCACATTCTTGTCATATCCCTTTAAATATTGGTAGCTCCATGCCACAATGTCGGGGTATTCATAACATAAATTTTTAATGCCTTCAAATTCATTCGACACACAATCGGTCCCGATCTTGATAATATTTTTTGGTTCCAATTGCAATTCCTTGTACTCCTTAGCATCAACCTTAATTCTGTGCTTGTCAGCTCTATAATTTTGATCAAATAAACTCTCTAGTGAAATCAAACCTTTGGGGATATGGTTATTCTTTAATTGAATCATCCCTTCTTTCTCTTCCTCGGTAAGCACTCTGTCATCTACGCTAGCAGCTTCTCTGAGCAGGAAATTGACTATTTGTTCATCATTGTCAAATACTTGCTAAATATTTTTATCTGGGACTGAAGGTCTATAGATCACCCATACAGTCTTGGGCTTCCGGACCACTTGCTTCGTAGGAGAATAATTTGCACCAAGAGAGGCTAAAATATCCGCATGTTTATTCTGCTCTCGAGAGATCGCCTGAATGTTCAAAGTTGTGAAAGCTTCAAACAAATCCCAGACTCTGTTGCGATAGGCTTTCAAGTAATGTTTCTTCGACACACACCTATTAGTGGTCTAGTTGACAATAAGCTCAGAGTCACCAAAAATTTGTAGTTGCTTAATGCCCAACTTTTCAACCTTTTTCAACCCAAGGCACAATGCTTCATATTCAGTTGCGTTATTTGTACAACTCCAAGTCAACCTATAAGAATAAGTTTTTTGTAACCCTTTTGGAGAGATCAACATGACACCAGATCCTATGCCATTCTTACATCTGGCACCATCAAAATACAACTTCCATAGCTGATCCATGTCAAAATCCTGAGAATCGGGGACCTCTTCTTCGGTTTGCTCAGGCTTGGTTATTGAATAACAACCAATATCTATCCCGATCATTGCATTAAAATCAGTGAGTAAAAACTCATATTCCAAGCGAAGCTCACCCAATGCTTCTCCCACCAAGTCAACCTCTTCTAGCTCTTCAGTCATCATGTTTACTACACCTGGAGATTGTTCTTCCTCTTCCAACTTCTCAATATGAAAAGGTGAAGGCTTTTCATTGTGGATACGAATCCTTTTTCCCTTGAATGGTATCTCCAAATGTGAATAGTCTAAGGAAAGGTATCCTCCCAACTTAGCCGTGAACTCCCTTGAGAGGCACATGCTAAAATATGGCTCCAAGTCAACTACTACCACTTCTTGGATGACTATGATTTGTGACATAGTGTGGAGGACAATAGGGATGTCTTTGATCACTCCCACTATCTTGACTAGAGTCCCATCCAAGCTGCAACACTCCTAGGATACTTCTTGTATATTCCATCCCCATCACTTCGCATACTACCTTTGGCATGATAGTAGTTGTAGCTCCAGAGTCGATCATACAATTGTGTACAATCCACCCTTCCATTCTTAGTGACAAATAAAATGGAGGAGGCCTATTTTTTCCTATCACAGAAGTGGGTAATGCTTGTGCTAGGACTATTTGAGAAGAAAATTTCTTCTGATCTTTAGCAGTCTTCAAGGACTCTTGCAACAAATCAATTTGTCTTGGCAACTGTAGCGCATCATACAAGCTAACTTTAGCTGGAATCTTCTTCATTTCCTCTACAATGTTGTAACTTGGGATAGCCGAAACCTTCTCTTCTAGAGCTCATTCATATTTGTCCCAGTACTATTGAGTAGCTTCTACTCTTTATCTTTTCATCAAGGATGGGTACTTAAGTCGCTCCCTAGCCTGCTCTTTTGTTTCACTCTGTGTTTGAGCAGCTGCTACAGGTTGCGAAGCTGATGCCTTAGTTTACACTCTCTCTTGAGCTTGCTTAGGCAATAAGTCTCTTAACTTGATAGAATCCTGCTCCTTAGTCCTCACACCAGGCACTTTCACTGGAGGTGGTCACTTTTCATCTTGTACTTTTGGTTCTGCAGGCACCCTCAAAGGTTCGAGCTCAACTGGATCCACAGTTACTAGCTTCTTTTTGGACCTTGTAAGGACCAAAACTTGCTCCAAATATGGCATCATGAAATTGTGTTCGACTTCTCTAATCATATTAATTTTTCCACCCATCGAACTCTCTGCTAGTGTTTGCACATAATTCATATGCACCATGCAGGTTTCTTCTCCATGAGGATCATTACATGTCGAACACCAATACACCTTTTTGCTGTACTAATCTCCTCATTTGCCAATATTGCTGGGCTCTTCTCAGGGCCTCTGCTGGTAGAAGATTGTTCTCGAGTAATTGGTGGGGTCTAAAATCTCCTAGACTAGAACTCAGCCTCCACTTGCTTCTTCCTTACTGTGGTAAGCTCATTGGATATTGTCCTTAAGGCTGCGTTGTTAGACTTTACTTCTTGCAACAATGTCATGAGAGGATCTAGATTAGAAGATGTGGTCGATGTTGGCAAGGGTAAAGGTGCTTGTGACGCAGGTAGCGGCAATGGGGTTGGAGGTACTGGAAATGGTGGGAACGGGATGGGTGCCGACAACTGGGGAACTGATTGAGTTGGCAACTGAGAAAGGCCTGAGGCCGGATGCTGCGGGATAGGGATCGGAGCAACATGAGGTGGGCTAGAACTCCATGAGGGAACTGGGTACATGGAAGGCATGGGTTGCAAAAATACGCTTGAATACAGATACTATGGAAGGTCAGGGACAATGGGCATAGTCATATTCGGGGGAAGCCTACCTACAACAATCAAATCAGACTCAGCTTTTTGAGCTTGTGTATACAAGTCTAGAAATGTAGTCACATTGGCCTATCGTACAACCATACCAATTTTAGTGCTAAACACCCTGAGATAGTAGAACATAGCTTGCTCATGTATGGGCCGTAAACCATCAGGGACTCTTTTCCAGTTGCATGTGAAGTAAACATTGAAATCAACTATCTCCTCTTGTGGATGTCTTTGAATTGTTGTGAACTGGTGTAGCAAAGAGTATGGATCAACTTGTTCATGAAAATTTTTAATCAGCAACTCCGCTAATTGATCCCATGATGTAATAGTACCAGGTTGCAGCGATCGATACCAATACAACAATTTCCCTCTCAGCGACAATACCAACAACTTTATCATTACATCCTCATTTGTTATGTCATGGATGGTCACCAAAGAAGCCACATATTGGATGTGCTCATATGCAGTTTTACCAGTACCATCATAGGTCGACAAAGCTTTCAAAGTAGCTTGCAAGACTGGATTCTGTGCTTGCAGGTTCAAAGCTCCCGAGCTATTCCAGGCTGGGAACTACCTTGGTGGAGGATTTTGAGCCATATGGACTGGTATATGGGGTGTAGTATGGGGAAAGCTCATGGTTGTATGAGGTGGAGGTGGAGGGAAACTTGTGGCGGTACTTACTAGGCTTACAGGAGCAAAAAATACACTAGCTAACCATGAGGATGTGACAGATGGTATATGTGATATGTGGGGTAGTGAGGATGTACATCGAAAAGTAGCTAATTGAGGATGTTCCTCAAACCTTTGAATATCAAGTTCGTAGAACTTGATTTGATGATCTAGATTTTTGGCCTTTGATCTTGTATTCATGAGACACAACTTTTGTTGCTCTCATGTTCGAATATTTTTGGGTGTAATCGAGTCGCCAGATGTTCTAATATTACAGGATGAAGGTGAACATCAAACCTTAATACTATTGGAAGTGGAAACTTTGAAGTCCCATCGAGCGTGCCAAAAACTGTTGGTCAAATATCTACCTAATCAACAAACACTATATTTGTGTGCCCTAGATACGACCAACATTGAAAGGCCAGAGGAAAGAAATGTCCCCCATGCCAATCTCTAGAGAGGGTTGGTTCCCAAACTAAATCCTACACTGGTTGAAGACTAGAGATGCAGGAAAGAAATTAAAAAATGTAGAAAGAAATGGGAAATATGGCCACAGGTCGAAAGCGTAGGATTTGGGGCAGACTAGTAGCAAGAATTCTACCAAGTTTTATGACAACATGTAACAGAGGGAAAGTAGTAGAATTTCACTCACACCTTAGCAGAAACAACCTCCAGATTGCATTCCAAAACTAACTCATTTACCAACAATGTTTTAAATCTAGGAATAGAATTTTAAACTTAATAGCAGGAACATGAGCATAAACATAAATGCTAGAAATAGAAGGAAATCACACACATAAGGGTGCTTGCAAATTTTAGAAGCCAAGTCTCTTCTATTAATGCAGAAGGCTTAGAATTTTTCTTGCATAATGTCCAACCTCCTCTCTACAATGGAAATTTGATTAGTATTTATAGAGGATTTCACCTCTTTCATTAAATGTACAAGAGAACAAAATGATCGTAGATCAGAAACAAAAATGAGGAAATTCCTCCTTGGAATCATTGAAAATCTCTTCCTCAGAGACAATGATCCATCCTTCAGGGGAATATTTTTGAGAAATCAGCAATGCAGGCATCGGTGCATAGATAATTTGGAAACATTGAATGCCTTGGAAACCTCTCTATGCTTTGGAAATCATGAAAATTCTCCTGCTCTTTTCATTCAACTTCTCCTATGCTCGGGATCCATGATTTGAGTTACTCACCACCACCATCATTTAATGCTTCAAATCTGGCACTTTAAAATTTTGATTATAATCAATTTCACCCAAAATCGTATTCACCCTTAGATAAAATCAACTTCACCCGATCATTCTCTACTTAGCATATTCGTGCGATAGTCCTGTGAGAATGCATTCGCCCATGGGAGGGGTGAACGGGACGTTTTCCCTCTACCAGGGCGAATGCGAATGTGTGGTGTTTTCGAAGTACATTCCACCCATGGGAGGGGCGAATGGGATGTTCACCCCTCACATGGGGCGAATGCATTGCATTGCATTTTTGGGGTGAACGTGATTGCATTCCATCATTTGAGGTGCATGTTCGCCCATAGGAGGGGCGAACGGGATTGCATTGTGCCACACATTTTCCCTGAATTCCTTTGTCATTCACCCCAACATGAGGTGCATGGGGCATTCACCCCATATTTGGGGTGAACGCACTGACACTTCTTAAAATTCAACTTGGTCTTTCATTATATTTTATTTTTTACAAGCTTAAGCATGCCTTCATTGTTTATGTATTCATAACAGGGTGAACTTTGAATCCCACATAAAAATTACACACAAACACTTATAACGCCGATGAAAAGAATACATAAGTGAACAAATCAGAAATATATGAAATTATTTCTGAAAATAAAAGTTGCCATATACTTCATCAAAATATTCCAGCAAAACCCCCAATGTGCCAAGGTGCCAAAATTACCAACAAGATTTAGTTCCAAGGCCAGCCAATAAGAATATCATAGGCACCAAGTGGGTCTTTAGAAATAAATTGAATGAATATGGCAAGGTTGTGAGGAACAAGACAAGGTTAGTATGCAAAGGCTATGCACATACTGAAGGTATTGACTTTGATGAAACCTTTGCACCTATAGCCAGATTAGAAGCTATTAGAATATTTCTTTCTCTAGATATTTTCAAGAACTTTAAAGTATATCAAATGGATTTTAAGTCAGCATTTCTCAATGGCAAGTTAGAAGAGGAAGTATATATTGAGAAACCAGATGGCTTTCAGTTAGGAGAAGATCCAAATCTGGTCTATAGGCTCAAGAAAGCTTTGTATGGCTTGAAACAAGCACCTCGGGCATGGTATGCAAGACTAGACAACTATCTTCTACAATAAGGATTTAAGAAAGGTATGGTGGACAACAATTTGTATGTTAAAACTAAAAAATATTATCAAATTTTTATGGTTTTTTATGTAGATGATATTATTTTTGGAGGTTGCAAAGATGAATTGTGCAAGGAATTTTCTAACCAGATGCAAAGTGAGTTTGAGATGTCAATGATTGGTGAGCTAGCATATTTTCTTGGTTTGCAAGTTAGTCAGCTAGAAAAGGGCATATTTATATCTCAAGTCAAATATGTGAAGGAAATGCTAAAGAAGTTTACAATGGAGGATTGCAAACTAGTTAGTACTCCTATGAAAACTGGATGTAAGCTTAGCAAAAATGATGAATCACCATCTATCAATCAAACCATGTATAGATCCATGATTGGCAACTTATTGTATCTAACTACTACAAGGCCAGATATTTTGCAGGCTGTGTGTATGGTAGCAAGATTTCAAGCTGATCCTAAATAAACTCGTGTTTCAGTAGTAAAACAAATTTTTAGATATCTCAAGGGCACAATGGAGTATGGTTTATGGTATCCCAAAGGTAAATATTTCACTTTAGTAGCTTATTCAGATGCAGATTGGGTAGGATGTGTAGATGATAGAAATAGTACAAGTGGAGGTGCATTTTTCTTGGTGAAAAATGTAGAGTACATTGCAACAACATCATGTTGTACACAGGTCTTGTGGATGAAGTAAACTTTGAAGGATCTAGGAATTCATCTCAGTGAGCCTATCTCTGTTTTGTGTGACAATACAAGTGCAATCAATATCTCAAAAAATCCAGTCATGCATTCCAGAACAAAGCACATAGCCATTAGATATCATTTTCTCAAGAAGGTTTCTGAAAATGAGGCCACACTGGAGTTTTTTCCCACTTTCGAACAAGTTGCAAATATATTTAACAAACTACTATCCAAAGACACCTTTGAATATATAAGAAATAATGTGGGAGTGGTCACACTTCCCACCCATTAGGAGGTTCTTGGAAGTACATCCTCAGGGGGAACACTTCAATACTTTATTTTATGCTTTTTTTCATATTTTTATGTTTTCATTGTTAACATATATCTAAGGATGTTGTGCATGGACTCAAGGATAGTTTTCAGCTGAACAGTTCCCTTGAATATAACCCTTTGTCATTGTTGTCAAAGGCGTAAAAGTTGACTACAACAACTATCAAAGCAAAGAAGAGAAGACAGCTACAAAGACATGAGGTGTATAGTTGTGGTTACAGTTGAAGTTTACATTGTGTTTGGATTCAATTACAAGTGTGTTTCCAACAATTACAAAGGGGGAGATTGTTGAGCTATGTGGTTTTAATTGTTGGCAACACAAGTGATTGCGATGTGCATCTCAATATGTTGTTCAATATATTGCTCAGGTTGCAAGCTTAAAAAAATAGAGTATAGGTTGCAAGCTTATAAAAATAGAGTATCTTACTTATTATTTTGGTATATATGCACATTTGGGAGACATCTTGAAGGCAATTAGAGGCAGTTTAAATCCAATTTTGGAAAGAAGAAATACTTCTAAAGTTATCACGAAGTCTGTCCAATATAGAACAATAGTCCATAACAATGACATGGCTGCCAACAATGTTTTCAAGAGAAGATTTTTTAGAAAATTAAAGTTGGAGCTTCCAATTTAACACTTATCTATTTACAACCAATAATCGACTTACCACTCCATCGAAATATTATAATTTTCTTTTGTTCATTGTCAGAATGTTGAATATCCTCTGATTCAATAACTATAGACAAAAATAAAATCCAAGTTCATAAAAATAAATACGTTGAAATGTAAAACAATGTTTTTCTACACCCAAAGTTCGAAAAATTGCCATTATTTTTTGGCTATTTAAAAAAATATCAAATAAGTGAAAGAGTTTGGCTATAATGAAATATATAGCTCCATAGAAAATCAAAGGCAAAAACTAATTCCAGGCTGCACACCGGATTCTTGGATTTTGGCCTTTTCTTCAACTACCATCCGCTAGTTCATTATGGGTATTTTTATAAATCGAAGAGCAAGTTGAATTGTAAAGTTTGAGGTAGTTATACAAAGAATTTTTAGAATTAAAATAAGAAAGTAAGGATCAAAATTTTTTTTGGAACAGTTATAAAAATCTGGACTGCTAGTTTTCAGTTTCGAATCCGACTATAAACAATTTTTTTAAACTTTTCGTTTAAATTCCAAAAAAAAAAAATGTCAAAGATTTTGTGGAAGAGAACCTAGAAGTGCTTCATATTGAACAGCTACATATTTTTGGGTAGCATAATTCTCCTCAAATTTATCATCTCCCCTATCTTACAATGGATTCTGCCCCTTCATTTTCCATAGCAAGGGCTACAGATTCATATGATTGTCAGATCACTAAAGCAGGCAAAATATTTTACTTGTTGCTCCAGTATGGCCTTATTGATATCTTCTATATCTTTTGGTTTTATCCAATGTATGATTTGAGTGTAATTATAAGAAATATATGATTGGGTGGCAAAATTTGGAGTTTATGGAGACAAGAAGCTTGAACATTTGAGATGATTCAAGGGAAAAGTATTAGTCGCAGATTATTATTTGGAGTTTTGTTCTGAAGAGGATTGTTAGAGCAATCAAAGAGGTTGTGGATCCTCTCAGTTGGTGCTAAGAAATTGCAGAAATTGGTGTTCCTTTCAGTAGATGCTGATAAACAAGGTGGATTGAAGTTCTTCCTGTCAGTTGGTGCTGGAAAAACATTGTAAAGATAAATTTTGAAGAGACTGGATTTGGATAGGAAGTTCAAGTAGTCAATTTTTGTTGTGGTTTTTCCCACATTGTATTTCTATGTTAAAACCCATGTTATGTGATGATTCCTTGTGTGTGTGATTATCTTCTATTATTTGAATAGTTGCTTACAAATTAGAAATTGATGAACAATATTAAAAAATTTGATTATACATTGATTCACCCCCCTCTCAGTGTCATTGTCAATTTAACACCTTCATATCAAGCGAAATAGATATTTCATCAATAAGAGTGTGAGAAACCAATGATTCATCATACCTCTTCCAACAATTATAATAATGGTCATCTAAATCCATGGGATGAAACTCTATTGCATCCTCGTAATTTTCAAGCTCTTCAAGAAACTCTTCTTCAAATTATTCCTAGTCATTATTTTGAGGATGTTGAAGGCTTTGATCATAAAATTTTAATTATCTCATACAATTTATGGAAGGTCCTGATTTATCACATGTTTCAAAGCTAGTTCACTCTAGGACCTCTCCACCATCTAAAAAAGTATCACTTTTAATATCTTTGACCTTTTTCTTATGAGGATGATTTGGAGCATCATCAAGATATGCATCTTGAGGCATTTGTTCCTGTAATTGAGTGATGTTTTCTTTAAGCTGTAGAACTAGCCTTTGTAACTTGTCCTACATATCAGGTGAAGTGAGTGCTTCATTAGAAATAGCGGTAAAGTTCTCCCATCTATTCCACCAACAATGATCATCTTCTAAAACTGGGGTGTGATGTTCAACCATTCCTTCACATTCTTCAAATTCAACAATGGGTTGCTTTTCAAACTCACCTTCATCCACATTTGAGGGCTCAATTGTTTCTAAAAGTGGATCAATTCATTTTCTATAATTATCCCAATACTCACTTGTAAACAAGAACTCTAGGACACTCATCTCAATATCATCACAACTTGGCTCATGTTGGATTTCTTGATCTTTACAATAATCATCTTCTAAAAACAAGTGATGAAATTATATCATGTCTTTAGATTTATCCATTGATTCTCTTTTAAATTCACTTTCATCCACTTTTGAGGGCTCAATAGTTTCTACAAGGGGATCAATTCTTGCATTGAGCTTCCTATGATTATCCCAATCTTCCTTTGTGAATAAAAATGAACCAATCTCCATATCTTGATGGGTTTGTTTACCACAATCCTCATTAATGGACATTGGATTTGAGACTTACACATCCTCTTGAATGAAATCTAAGGTGGTTGTAATATTTGGAAATTCAAATTTGTCCCATTGATTGCTCACATTAGACCTCATTAAAGTGCTAGATTGGATGGTTGGTGTCGGTTGGAATCCATGGCTCCTAAAAAACAATTCATCATGGAAGAAGGTTGTGCCTCACCCTGAATCATGGGTGGTATCTAATTTTGAGCCTTAGGATTAAGTAATGATAATATACCCACATCAACCCCTTTCAAAATCCACTGTTGTTCTACTTTTATTGCCTCATTGTAGGCTCTAGGTAAGGATGAATATTTAAGAACTCTACCTAGAAAAGTAGAAGTAAAAGGGTCTAAGGATCCCATGTAAATTTGAATGGCTTCTTCTTTTGGTATGATATATGCATCATCACTTTGGTATACAACCTATAGAATCTATCATTGAATTGACTTGTGGATTCATTAGGCTTCTTACAGATAGAGATAAACTGATTTAGTATTATAACTGGGGCAACTAGCTTTCTAAAATGACTGATACATGTTGCTTTTAGTTGAGCACAAGAAGTGATAGTACTCATAGGTAAATGGATGTACCAATTCAATTCCACCTCATCCAAAATGTATTAAAACAACCTACAAGGAAGACCCACACGCATAAGATTCAAATAAATTAAAATGTCCTTATATCTCTAAATATGCTCCTCAGTCGAGGCGACATCATGCTTAAACAGGGGTAAAAAAATTTCTACACCTTCAAGAATTTTATGAGTAGGCATGTTTAACTGGCTATAATAGTCACCTATCCAAGATGCAATTATTGCTGGAGTAAACCTTGCCATTAGTGGATATTAAGGAATATAACTTTAGTACCAACTTTGTTAGTCAAATAAATATATCTTGCAAAGAAGCATGAAATGACTAACAATATTCAAATTTTTAACATATAGATCCTCATGTTAGCATCAACCAAAAGATATGCATCCTTAAACCATGATATTAAATAATGTTCTCAAATTTACAACAAGGTTAGCATCAATGCATCATCAAATGTTTGAATCAATGAAAGTGATCATATGTCTAAAAAACCTCGTTAGTCAATACCAATACCTTCAAGGTAACCTTTCAAGAAACATGAACAAGTTAGCATTTAAATAGCAATAAATTAAACCAATTTAGACCCTCCTTCTAGTGCCAATTCTATTGAGTAGAAATTTTGCCCAATTGCAAAATCACCATCACAATTAGGATTTTGATTAGAAAATCCTCTCTTGCAAAGAAATAGAAATTTCTCCAAGGTTCCTTTTACTTAATGTGTGCTTGTAATCTTGTGAAGATGTATCAAATAAGTGCTAGGAATACCTTAGTTATTTGCAAGTAACTATTAACAAGGGGCCTATGTTGGTATTATTTTATTGCTATACTAGTGATTATTCATGAAACTTAAAAGAAAAGAAAAATGTGATTGGCCCTCATATGACCACGATGTAAATGCCTTAGTTCATTTTATCTTGAAGTATTTTAGGTAGATTTTATCTTCTTTTGGTTAAGCAAATTTTAAACAAGTTTTATCTTGCATTAAACCCTACTTTAAGCATGAAATAGAAGATTAAAATCTATCTCTAAATGTGAATCTTAAATGATGAAAGGATTTATAATATGTTGCTTTGATTATGAAAGTAAAATAATCTACATGAATAACTTGGTGAATAAAATATTTTGTGACATATCATATAAATTACCCCTCTTTGATGAAATTATGATTTTCATAAAGAGAAGTCAATTTATTGCTTTAAAAATAATGGCCTATAAATTACCTCCATTTAATAAAATTATGCTTTTCACAAAGGATAGTTAATTTATTGCTTTCAAAATGAAATGCAAAGCTAAAAATTTGATTTACCTTCAAAATGTGCAATTATGTTAAACTTTGAAATTATAAATTCCTGATAAAATAAGAACTTTTAATAATTTTTATAATTTCAAAATTGCTTCAAACTGAAATTGAAACTACATAAGATGAAACATTAAAGCTTATTCTAGAGACACATGCATATATTTTTGGAATATTAATTTAATTTAATTTAATTTTAATTTCTAAAGTTTAAAAAAACTACAAAAAAGATAAGGTTAGAAAAAAAAATGAAGTCTGGAAAATGGACCAGAACACTGAAAATACTAAAAATAAACTTCCACCAGTATGGTGCTACCCTATTCTTGCAAAACCTAAGATGTGAGAGATTTCTGCATGTAACCTAGTTTATCCAAAATTGCATTTGCACATTCTAAAATAAATTAGGTGCAAGCTTCTGAGGGAAAAAAACGAGTTCCATGTTTTAAACATTCAATAGTGCAACCATAAAAAAGAATTTAACACCACATATAAGCCTAAAATATGAAAATGGAAAAATAAACGGTTAACTTGAACATGCAGAAGACTTCTCTTCCAAATTTGCTAACAAATTGTAAATTTTTGATGTATTTGCATTAAAAACAGAAAACACAGTCCTGTTACAACATATTTCCAGCCCTTGACTCCCAAAAAGCGTCCAACCCCGTGATCTGCTTTGAATGGCTCTTTTAAAATTTACTATGACCCTTCGTTTAATTTTTTCTAACCTTGCTCTTGGATACACTTCTTTGCCCCATAGTGTAACTATTGCACCATCATTTCTATAACGTTTCTATTTTCTTTCCTTTTCTCTTAGGCAACAATGCAATTTATTTTAATAGAGGCTTAATTTTATTTTAAAATTCACTTCAAAAGATACCTCCCTTGATCGACATGTAATATGAATGTGATAAACCTTCCAATGGTGGGTGGGCACAACCAAGAACATTGGCATCGACGACACTCATAACGGACACCACAATACTCATAACGGTCCCTAATTCATCTTTATGTGATTGTTGTACCATCATTTTATAATGTTTCTTACACCGCCAAATCCTTCGCAATGATGATAAAACTCTTGCTTTATTTTATTTTCCTCTAATTATGCGGTTATAAGCCCTATGTCAATGTGGCCGCATATCATATGTAGATATGAAGACCTTATCCATTATCCATAGGTGTCTTACATATTACAGTGTGTAAATATGCATAGTAAATCTGACTTGATTTTCCTTCACTTTGATTGTGGCTTAGCACACATCTCTATGAGACTACATGCATTCTATGTTACCAGGCTTCTTCATTGTCATTTCTCGTATACATGGATTCATTTGGCACATTGCTTTTACCTACTGCCCACCGAGTATTGAGTGGTCATCTCATCCATCACACCTTCATACATGGTGAAGACTATAGCTAACTTGGCTAATTTTGGTGTTTGTTGTACTTCTGAGAACGTAGCTTGGACTACATGATTTTGCACTGTAAGTAGACGTGAGTATCCATGACTTTGATCACTACCATTTTCTTGATAGATCGAATACATAGTCATACTACACAAAATTTCTTTGTTGAGTATAAAATATGCAAGCACCCCCTCTAAGCTTATACCATTCTTTGTCTATGATAACTGATGTGAGTCTACGTATAGCACTGTGGCTTACACGATATCATCGATTATGATGGCTATAAACATGTAACTTGTGTCATCTGGCTAAATCAAATCGTATCCAAACATTATCTCCATATTCTTAGTAAATATGCTTGATGATCGTCTCATGCAGCTAATTCAATGAAATTCGACTTCTTCCCCATCCTTGGGTGAGCCTATCCACATCGAAACTGCATGCCCATTTGTCTATGTTGTCACTAGTCTTTGTCTTCGATTTTTTCACTATTGTCATGAATTTCGTGAGACCCTCGATTATCCATCTAGTCGAAATTATGTTAAATCATTCTATATCCACATCTAGACTGATCCAATTCATTCATGTTTTTATTGCTATGTCCAGATTACCGGTGTTATACTCCTACAAATTGAGCATGCCACCTTTGCCATCAGGAAATTTCCTATTCTTCAAAGCTTTCTGATATTAATTCTTCTACTTGAAAATAACTCATTATTGGTCCCTAACGTTATTCTCTCTTCTCTATGTATTATCCACCACATCAATGAAAATTTGACTCTACTGCTCTGCTTGTTGTTCTCATCAACATTGTGCGCTAGCCATCAAGGTATTTTTTTTGAGTTTGTGTTCATGATCCGGCCATGTCACCATGTCCAATGATGCATCCCCATACATCATGTATGTGTAGGCCTCATATTGTCATATTTCAAGCTTAAGTCCACATCGAACCGACTGTCACCCAACATGCACAATTTGCATAGCATCATAGGTTTGCGTGGAAA
Organism: Wollemia nobilis; assembly: GCA_028583015.1. Taxonomy (NCBI): domain Eukaryota; kingdom Viridiplantae; phylum Streptophyta; class Pinopsida; order Araucariales; family Araucariaceae; genus Wollemia; species Wollemia nobilis. The sequence goes on from JAQPPZ010017128.1 coordinate 3,983,137, forward strand.
ACTCCACATCATCACCACATGGAAAAATCCACATCATCAACACATATGACAATGTATTCATCACCATCATGATCTTCTATCAAATCATCCACTGAGGTGTCCATGGTGCCACCATATCGAGAGTCATCTAACCACCTTTGGGTGTCCCTTAGTTTTCGGTGCCCTTGGTCTAGGTCTTGGTGCATCCACCCGTATGAGTCCATGCCATGTCACCAACTATCGTACATCCTTTTCATAACTTGTGCAGAAAAAAAGGAAAAATTTTAGTAAGTGATATTAAAATTTTTAGTAACATAACGTTTACATAAATTAATGAAACCAAAGAAGCATTGCCTCATTCAACTAACTTTTATTATTTTAATTTTATTTTGTCTTTTATATATAGAGAGAGATTTTATTCATTTTTTATTTTAATATATATTTGTATATATATTATATAAAATATAAACATACATATATATACACTTTTTACTTTTTATTTTTTATTTTTTATTTTTATCTTGGCCTTTTATTAGATTAACCAATGGGTTTAATTTCAAAACATTAAATATGAACCCAAACCATACTAAAATTTTAAAAGAAAACAAATACCCCTTAAAGCTGACCCAGAACACCTTCAAAGAAGACTAGAAAACAAGAGGAAACTACACCACATTGAACCTTGGAATCTATCAACAACTGGCACTCGAAGACAATCAAAATCCTCACAAAAAAAATTTTAAAATGGGTCCCCAATTTTGAGGAAATTTGTGTAATGGCCACAATAGGCCCGTAATTTTTTTATTGTACGAAAAATGCAAAATATTCATGTGAGGTAGAATTTTCAACATCCTGCATATCAAGTGAAATAGAAATTTCATCAGTAGGATTGTGAGAAACCAATGATTCACCATACATACCCAAATCATTATAATAATTGTCATCTAAACCCATGGGATGAAACTCTATTGCATATTCATCATCTATTGATTCCTTTTTAAACTTACTTTCAACCACTTTGGAGACTCCGATGTTTCCAAAATTGGATCAACTCCTGCATTTAATTTTCTATGATTATCCCAATCCTCACTTGTAAATAATGACTCTAAACCTTTCATTTCTAGTGGGTCACTATTTGAAACACATTGGCTTTCTTGATCATCTGCTTCAATCGTTTCACTCAATTCTATGGAAGGTCTTGACCTATCACATGTTTCAACACTACTTAGATCTAGGACTCCATCGTCTGAAAAATCATGAATTTCTACATTTTGATGGACTTGTGCCTCAACCTGACTCATTGATGGTATCTGATTTGGATATTTAGGTCTAATTCGATATAATTGATCCATATTAACTCCTTGAAAAATCAATTGTTGTTCAAATGTTGTTGCTTCATTGTACGCTCTGGGTAAGGATGTAATTTCAAGAAGTCTCAAAAACATAGAAGTAACATGATCTAAGGCTCCCATGTATATTTGAGTAGCTCTTTCTTCTGAAATAACATAATGTATCCTCACTTTGCTATACAACTCATGGAACTTATCATTGAATAATTTCATGGATTCATTAGGTTCTTTATGAATAGAGACAAACTGATTTAACATCATAACCGGGTCAACCACATTTCCAAAATGGCTAAGAAATGTTGCTTCTAATTGATCCCAAGAAGTGCTAGAACTTAAAGGTAAGTGAATGTACCATTCAAATGCAACCCCATCCAATGTAAATGAAAACAACCTACAAGCAACATCTTTGTGCATAATTTACAAATAAATTAACATGTCCTTGTATCTTTGAATATGTTCCTCAACCGATGTCACATCATGCCTGAACTAAGGTAAATATTCTTCTGCACCTTCAAGGATTTGATGGGTAGGAATGTTTAAATGATAATAATAACCACCTATCTAGGATGCAATTCCTGCCATTGAACCAATTTCAACATGAAAAACTATGCATGAAAAATTTACAATAATTGAATCATAACCATATTTTTGAAATTATAGCAGATCAACATTAATGCAACATAAATAAAAAAATTTCAATTTTTTTTTAAATAAAAAATTTGAACTTCAAATGTTGAAAATCAAATACCTGCTTTCATGTCCTCATTCTAGCTCCAATTTTGTTAAGTGATAATTTTTCCCAGTTTCAAAACTACACTCACAGTTAGGATTTCTAAATATAAAACCCTCTATTGTAAAGAAACAATTAGTTTCTCCAAGGTTCTGTGTTACAATGTGCTTAAAAAGTGTAAAATATTGAAGTGTGAAAATGATGTGAATATAATGCTGAAACTACTTCAAGGTGCACATAACCATTAACAAGGGGCCTAGATTTAGGTATTTGATTTACAATCATTAAATGTGATGTTCATGAGGTTTACTCTCCAACTATAAGATTAGTAATTAAATTTACCCAAATCTGACTTTATAAAGTGCAAAATTTAATTAAAACCTTTAGAAAATAATTTTAATTAAACTATGTTCAAATACTTTAGGTTAAAATTTCATGAAAATTATTTGAACATTTAATTAAAATACTGTGTTTATTTCCAAATGTAAATTGCTATGAAATTGAAATGTGAAATAAACATTTTATTTCCTAATGATAAAGTATTAACTTTAGGTTATAGCATTAGGAATGTGACTCCCGTGAATTCTGAAATTTAAATAAAATAAAATAAAAAGCTTTAGGGTATGAAAATAAAATAAAAATAATTTTTTTTGTAGGTTACAAAAGAGAAACATAAACTCTTTTGGAATTAAACTTAACCTAGATTAACCAGTATTGACCTAGTCCGATCTAAATTAAGTGCTATCTTTTGAGGGAGAAATAATTTAAAATATATCAAATTTATCAAATATATGAAACACCATCAACATGCATGTCTCAATATAATAAAAATGAAAATATTTATTAAGATCTTACAATACGTTTCTCAAGAAAACTCTCTACTCATTCAATAGCGCAATCTTTGTGTAACCTAGGAGGTTTCTTTGGCTATTCCTTCGATCTTCCTTCTTAAATGCATCCTTCTCTTCCAAATCGTCTAGACCCTTCTTCCTACATCTTCATGAGTATTTATAACTTTAAATCTTTCTGGTTATTTCTTTTCTACAATTGTTTGGATCTGTTTATCCCATTTCATAACTGTTTATTTTCTTGCACTTGTATTATTAGTTTTAATAATACATTTGTTTATACATTAAAATTTTCACTGCGCATCCCCTACCAATCTATGCCATAAAGTCGCGCTAAGCCTCCAATAACATAACCATAAAGTCGCGCTAAGCCTCCAAAGTTCAACAAAATGTATACTTATAACGAAACCATCGAATTCTATGATATTTCAAACATAACATAATTTAAATGAAGCTCTCCCATTGCGATATCATCTAATATGTTATACTACTATTTAATCATCAATTATTGCATCATCTTCTTAAATACTTGTTGTGTAAGCTCGTACGACCTTCATATCGCCAATGGTTCACAATTTGATTAGAGTACCCAGATCCACATCAAGACCTGAGCTTCAAAGCACATAGAGAAACCTCCAGTGAATCAATATTTTAGGTTGATATATTCGGGTTACGTAGATGTCCATCTAGTGGAGAATTGATGTTGAAATCAACAAAGGAAGACATGATAAAAAACAAAATGAGCTTGGAGTTATCATCTTATAGGGAGTTGGAGTGGAGTTGTAGATGACAAAGATGCCATCCCTAGACTTGGCCACCATGGAGAAAATGTGGTTTGAGCATATGCATTCCACCATCATACTATCTTGAATATGGTGATCTAGAGGAATATTTTTAAGAAGTTGGGAGTATTGTCTAAACAACATCGCCCAAGAGAGACCACCATCATAAAAAATTTGCCATCATCGAAACTTGCCAACTTGTTGACTGAATAGGTATTACCATAATAGGATGCCTGATATCACACATGTGTATATTTGATGAATAATCACTTGTATGTAATAGAGATCCCCTTCATCATGTGGGTGCTTACTTATCTCCTTCAAAAATTATCTGTCACGTTGGCTAAAACCTGTATTTGAAGTGATCATCACTATCTTTTCCTTGGAGATCTAGCGACAATATTCATCCTGAATATCGAAGATGCAATAAAGACTCCCATCACGCATACCATGGACATAATTGATAAAATATTTCCAAAATGGTACTTGACCAAATCCCACATGCATCATGCACAACTTGAAGTAAGGTTTATAACCACAAACACTCATAAGTGTTTCAATTCAGCCAAGCCACTCGATGGCTCTTCAAAATGCACCTCTTTAATTGCATTGAAAATTGTGCTTGACCACTTGACCGTTGGGTGATTTGACCGTCTCAAAAAACCATGCTAGGTACCCTAAAAAACTTGTAAAACAACAAACAAAATATTTTTTATTAATATTTTTAATTAAGTCAAAATGTTTTGAAACTAAATATTTAAAATACTATGAAATGTTTTGAAAATTACCCCTTTCCAAGTATTAAATACTATGGTTTCAACACATTTCAATAATAATCATTTAAGCTTTTAGACTCATAAAATTCTAACTAAAAAATGATAAACAAAACAAGTAAATCAACTTTAAACAAAACATAAAACAAAATAAATAAACCAACTTAAAAAAAAAACATCTAAAAACAAAAACAAAAATGAAAAAATTTAACAAAATAAAAATTAAGCTTTATACATCATGAAATAACAAAACTATTCTACCAACACACTGACACATAACAAAAATACAAAAATTCGAATTTTCAGGTGGGTCCCCAATTTTGGGGTAAGTTGTGCAATAGCAACAACACTTCCTAACAACTTGATGGATTGAGGGCCAATAATATACTATGCAAACAAAATTTTGAATAGTTATTTTTATAGAATAGTGTCCTAATGGATCATCATGACATACCCAACGGGTGTTAAAAATTTCATCCTGTTGTACACGCCTACGCAAAAAAAAAGCTAGGTTCCTATTGCAAAATAGTTGGGAATATCTAAAAACCATGGAGAGTGTGTTTATACTGCAAAAATATTCTCATCTAGGAAGGTATCCTCCATTAGCTCTTGATCACCCACATCTTTCAAACTTGATAAGAAATCAACTACAACATTAGCTTTACCAAGTTTATCAACTATTGTCATATCAAATTATTAAAGTAATAACAACCATCATATAATACTACCACTAACTATTGGTTTGTTCATTAAATATTTTATGGTTGAGTGATCAATGTGAAGAAACATTTGATACCTAGTGATGTAGTGGTAAAATTTATTTATAACGTATACTATACCAATACTTTTTTCTTGGTAGTGGTGTAGTTATTTTCAACCCTTGTTAAATTCTTGTTAATATAGGAGATAGCATAATTTTTTCCATCCTCTTCTTGTCTTACGACTCCACCTATTGTAGTATTATAAGTATCAGTTTGGATATGAAACATAAGTTTTCAATTTGGTCCTTGTAATATAGGAGGGGTAATAGGTTTTTCTTTTAGTGTGTCAAATACATTTGACATGCATTTGTCCATCTAAATTCATCATTCTTGGCTAACAAAGCATCTATTGGATCTATGATTCTTCTATAATCCTTGATAAAACATTGATAGTAGCCTGTACTCCCTAAGAAACTTTGTACATATATTTATATTTTTGGGGGATGCAATTGTAATACAATTCAAAAAAAAATTAATCTACTTCTATCCATTGAGAGAAAATATGATGTCCTAAGAAAAGGCCTTTTCCCATCATTATTAAATATTTTTTATGACCTAGGGCTAAATTATGATTCTTACAATGAGTAAGGACTTTGTCAAGATGATGGAGAGCTTCATCAAAAATCTCTTTGTAGATAATAAAATAATCCATGTAGACTTCTACAAACTTGTTTGTGACATCAACAAAAATAGCAAGGACAACTCACTACAAACTTTTAGGAGCATTACAAATACCAAAAGGTATTATGTGATAGGAAAATGTACCCCATGTGCATGTAAAGGTTGTCTTTTTTTGGTCCTCTAGTGGAATTTAAATTTGGTTATAACTCTTGATTGCTCCATCTACCTAGGTATAAAATGTGCACCCTGGACCAAGGTTAAGATTGGATGACTCAAAATTTCTTTGAATCAACCTTTAGAAAAGGTTGGTTCCTTATCTAGATCCTACTATGTGTAAGACAAAAGAAATAAAAAGAGGAAAGAGTTGAGAGAATCATAGGGATAGGGAGAAAGAGGTAAGGTTAAAGATATTGATTGCATGTGGTTGGGGATCAACTAACAATATTGATTTTAGCTAAATGAGCATAGGCCATCTTCTACAATAAATGCCTAATAGAAAATTCAATTAAAGATATATAGAATACTCAAGTGTTACAACAATCAACATTCCAAGCACCCTAATATAAACCTACCAAACAATTACAATCCTAATAGATAACACTTTGATTACTAAAGCATACCAAATAGCGTCAAGTCTAATAGATAACACTTCTACCAAAGCATGAATGGAAATATGGAAATGCTAAAAGTTTAAATATTAATGTAATGAACAATTATTCACACTCCAATTGAGGTAGGTCAAACAACCCTTACTTATATTAGAATAATAAAAATATATATATCCAACCCCTTACTTATGATATGAAAACACTAAAACATCCAACCCTTTATAATGAGGGGTATTTCCCTATTTATATATTTTGCTAAGATAAATTAAATCTAACTACTATGTACAATCATAAGCAGACTAATCTTGTATGATTTAGGATGAGCTCACACCACTCAACATCTTTAGCATGTTCAACACATCCTTTGTCATCCCATATATGGTTAGTTATGTTGTGTTGGAGTGAATATTGATTTTTGGCTCTGGCAACTATCATGTATCCTAACTTCTTTTTTTTAGGGTTCTAGATGTCTTACATGCAAATATATTCTAGTATTGGGTGCTACTATTACCTTCATTGCCTTCATGTCTACTTTTCATGTTTATTGTTGGCTTTCTAGATGTTTTGTATGTTGATGTCATCCTAATTGTTAAGAATCCTTGGTTTGGGGTTTTGCTTCCTTTTACTTGTGCACCAAGTTAACTTTTGTGATATTTTATAGACTTTGCATCAGGTTGGAATATTTTGAGGTTCGGCTTACATCATGGCTAAAAATATTTTGACTTGCCTTCTTTTAGGATGAATACTCTCCACTCCACAAGCCGTGCACTATGTCTAATATTTTGAAGCATGTTGATAACATCACTTCCAAAAATCTTTGTCTTTCCTTCTATTAGGCTTTTGCTTACTCTCTTAATGCTATAATGGAGGTTTTGTAGTGCCTTATTACCAAAAGTATTTGGCTTGGATAAACAAGAAAATATCAAGCCCAAAATTACTTAATATCTGGATGAAAGAATTTGATAGAATTATGAGTTAAAAACAAGAATAATAAGTCTAGAGAATCTTTTGAAGCTTAAAAAATATATTCTTACAAGTTCAACACAACAAATTTGGACTCATAAATATTGGCAAAGAATTTGATTACATTCTTGGCACCTCCAGGGGAATTTTACTTTGAATTTTATTGAACGCAAATGGATTTATCCTTGGGATACGAAGTCTTACTTTTCTATATTTTAATCTTCTCCTTATACAATAGGCTCTTCTCCTCTAAAAAAGGGTGATATTATTCCTTTGAGCTAAATGTAGTCTTTCATTTACACACCCAAATTTTTTGACTTCATCTAATTATGTTATGCTGGGATACATAATCTTCTAGCCTTCATATGAATAGACATTAATTTAAAGTATTTCTAATATAGAGGGTCTTGATACTGCTTGCTCAATTCTATCACCTTGATTTGTAGCATAGCTAACTTATTTGAAAAAAAACATTATCTTCATCAAAATTATTTGGCCAATCAAAAAAATTGGCTAGATCTTTTGCTTACATATCATAAATTCCCTTTAACTCATCCATGATCCATAGAACAAATATGGCCATTCAGTTCTACCTAGAGAGATGAGATTCTATCATTAATTATTTCATTCATTTGTTCATTATTTTTCTCCCATAAGCAATTAGTGAATTGAGGGCCTCATATCATTGTTTCATTGCTTGTACCCACTCAATGATCTCTACCACCATATGGTGTATTGTTGCCCTATCTTTAGCTGAAGAAATGTGTTGGTCGAATATTTTATTCAATACATCCATGATTGTGTGTGCTTATTGATCCTTATTGCCAATATTTTCCTCCATGCTCATAAAGTTATCTTACACTTCTTGATCCATTTACCTATAGTAATTAATAAACTCTAGGGCTAGATATTATGTCTTAATAGCTTTGAAAATCTAAGTCGAACATTGTTTTTATCCTTTGCTAGGCATCTATAGAGATTTGGGAGGCCTGTATCTACTACTTGGTATTATGAAGCTCTTACTACAAGTCTTTCACTCTCTTCTACATGGCTTGTTTCTCAACATCCTTTCTTTGTATTTTTTTTAGCTTTGGATCTTAATTAAGACTATTACAACTTCTAGATGTGGTTCCTCAATATCTTTTGCTATGTATTTTCCTATTCAAAGGCCTTGGCCAACCACTTATTTTTACCTTTTATTTGTAGTATTTATCCCTCATATAGAATCTATCTATATACAATACAACAAAGGATGGGTCGGCCATTTAAACTTTATCCCCAATTAGGACCTTGTCTATATCCAAAATATTGTTAGCTATTTGATAGTCAACCTATATCATTTGGGATGGTAGATTCAACATAGTAGAAGTTATGGATGTTATAATATATTTTTATTCACTTAGGATCAATCATACCCATTACTCTTTTTGGCACAATATTTGACTTTGTTGTTTCTTCTTGCCAAGATAAGCTTGTGCACTAGTTTTTGCCTACTAAAATTGGCTTTGGATTATTTCCACTAAGAGACTAGACATATTAGAAGGATATTGCAAGAGGGAGGAGGTATAGACGTAATTATATATATTTAGGAAATGGTTAGAAGCACTCAAAATTATGGGAAAGGAATGATTCTAGGATCTTGATAAGTGTTAATTGCTTTAGAAGATAACTCGATGAGTGTCTCTTTTGGTAGAGGTGTATTGGGAGGAGAAGGAGGTGGTATAGTCAGTTCAACATAGGACAAAGGTAGATAAGTAGAGTGGGGTAGAGAAGAATAAGGTCGAGTGATTGAGGAGGAGAAGAAGGGGGTAGAGGAGATTGAAGAGGAGAAGAATGTATATGAGAAAATTAAGGAGGAGAAGAAAGTGGTTGAGCAGACTAAGGATAAGAAGGAGACTAAGATGATGCATTGGTATTTGCACTACTATCCCAAAATGTTCTTCAAGTAGTGGAGGCATCATCCTAACATTTGTTTTCTTTATTTTTGGTCCTTGCTACTCCATAGAAGACCTCAACCTTTTTGTTTTACCACTTTTTTCTAGCTAACTTTTATGAGGCTTTGGGACTTCAAGGACTAGGACTTTCATTGGAAAATGTTTAAGAGTGCCAACACCCAATTATATTTTACCCCTATTTAGTGTTTTCTAAGGAGGGTTTATCATTCCAATTGAAGATGGAAACAAACCATAATTAGTGTATCCATTTTTTCTATTTATGCCCATAGTATTTATCTACCTTATCTAATATTTAGGTGAAGATGATGGAGGATCTTGCTTCCAATTTGAAGCTATAATATTTGGGGCCCATTCTACTTGTACCAAGGAACTAATCTCTTCTTCCTAGTATTCTTTCAAAGCATTTTAGACCTTAGAATCACTTATTTGTTCATATTTATTTTGAGGGTCTGGTAGGGTACCTAGGAATAGATATTTGGGGATATATTATTATATTGTATAAGGGTTGGAATGGGCTACACATAACCCAAGGTTGATTGTATTATAATATTATATTATATTATATTATAATATAATATTATATTAGTAGTAGGCTCCCCAAAGTAGAATAAGAATATGGATATATAAAGAAGAGATATTTGTCATTGTAATCATCATTGAAGAAGAATCTTATGTAATCATCTATGCCCATGAAGTGGCCTCTCACCTTGGGATATATTGTGGAGTTATTCCTTCCTTAAGGATTATTATTGGTGTTTCCCTACCTTAAGGGTATTATCTATCTCTCTCTAATTTATGGATTGTTATTGTGGATAATGTATTGTGGATGAATGATTTTATATTTTTGCATATTGGTGAATGGTTTATGTTAATAAAAATAAATTTTTGCAACAAGTGGTATCAGAGCAATGATTTTGGCAAAGTGGGGATTTTTGTGAAATTACAAAATTAGGGCACCTTTTTTTTGGAAAAAACGTCTCATCTTTTAGGAGCCATATCTTTGCGCAAGTTTATCTAATTCAAGTGATTCTTGGATCAAATTGTGCAAAATTTGAAGAGCTTTAAAATGAGTGATCATATGAAGGAATATGATTAGTATTGAGGGATATACGACCTTTTGAATTTAGTCATCCGAAACAAGGATAGTGATGAATTTCACAGATTTTTTTTTTGGAAAAAACGTCTAATCTTTCAGAAGTTATATCTCTGCGAGATTTTATTCGATTCAGGCGATTCTTGGATCAGTTTGTATAGAATTTGAAGAGCTTTAAAATGAGTGGTCATATGAAGTAATCTGATTAGTATTGAAGGATATACGACCTTCTAAAGTCAGCCATCTGGAACAAGGGAAGTGACAAATTTTTAAATCATGAATTTCTTGAAAGAAGAAATTTGTTTAGTTCGGGTAAGCAAATCAGTTGCACTTTATTTTGTTTGGAAGAAAAATTGTAGATCTAGTTGTCTATGTGGATTTTTAGCTTCAAATAATTTGGAAGATATTTATTTCTATAAAACCCTAGTTTGCATTAGGGCATGATATATATTGTCAAAAAAACCCTAGTTGCATTAGGGCATCAACTATGTCATTAGAAAATTTTAATGAAGAAAATGATATTGATGTGAGAGTCAAATTTTTTAATGGATAAAATGATATTGATGTGAGAGAGTGGTTGAAAATAGTAAAATCTCAAGTTAGTGAAATAAGGTTACAATATGGCTATCATACTTTGTTTACGGGGAAAGCTTTACAATGGATAAAAGAGTTTAAATTCTTGCGTACTTGGGATAAAATTGAACCAACATTCTTGAGCACATGGGTACCTATTCAATTACAAAGAAAGTTAGATATTTGTAAGAGAAAACTTGAAGGAAGGGATAAAAATATAGATAGCATGTGTGATGTCATAAAATACCTTGAAAAGAAACTACAGGGAATTCAAAATGAGCAGAATGAAATAAAATGAGATTGGGAAGTTTTCAAGAAACAAAATGAAGACTATGAAAAAGAAATAAAATTACTCAAGGAGAAAGAGGAAAATGTTAGGAAAGATAATGAGAGGAATATAGAAGGCACATCATTGGATTTACAAAAGCAAGAGCAGAATAAAAAAAGGTTTAAATTCAGCTAAAAGTTCTATTTTGTAGGTTCATGGAAGCATTCAAAAGGAATAGGTTATTATTTCCATTGACCCTAGTAGTAGATATAATTTTATTAATATTTATTTGGCTAAGAAGTTTCAAGTTCAAGCAACAAATGTTAAGGACATACAGCTTGAGGATGAGCATGTTCAAATTTTTGAAGATTTGAAGTCACCATGGATAAATACGTTTTACATTCAGATTTCTATGCTATTGAGATGGATGATAAGGATATTGTTCTTGGTTATCCTTGGTTAGATTCTTTGGGTACTGTAGCACCTTAAAATTGGAGCAGTAAAATTACAATAATTACATTCACCTTAGTAAATAATTTAAAATTCAAATTTAACCTCCCAAACCGCCCGTTAACCGTCGGGTAATCCGTTTCCCCCTTTTCCGTGCCAATTTTAGAGGTTGTTTTGACCGTTTGACGATATCGTCGCCGATCAGACGATATCGCCCTAGATTTGACGATTTCGTCTGGACTAGGACGTCCAGACGATCTTGTCGCAAAACTGATTTTGCAAAGTTAGCTTCTGTTCCAACGGGTCTCCAATCCGGGTAGAAGCGTGTCTGCATCGTTAGGGACCCTCCCCTGTTGGAGATCTCCCAAATTGGGATGATCTCCAACCTCCTAACTACTCCCCTAAGCCTATTTAATCCTAAGCTATTCCCTTAGCACCCCCCTGGCTGAAATTCTCTGCAATTAACTCCATCTACGTTGAATCATCCCAATTTTCCATTTGCACTGGTCCCATACCAATTTTGTTGCAGGTACATCACTATTTTTCAGCTGGAGCCAGCACACATCGTCGTCGATGAACCTGTTCAGATCGGAGGCGAACCTCGTCGAATTCGAGGCGATTTCGTATCGATGCGAGACGATCTCGACTGTAATCCATATTGAGGCAATCAGTGCCTGAAGTTTGCACTTCTCAACCTTTTCTCTGCTATTTTATTCTGCAAATTAGATAGTTAATTCAATGTTTATGTTATTTTGCATTTGGAGTTCACCCATTTAGCTTAGATTGCATACTAAGATCATGATTTGTCATTAGAATATCGTAATTTGCTTGAATTTCTGTTCATAACTATTATTCAATATTCATACATTCATTTGGTGTTGTTTCCCTCTGTTAGCACAGTAGTATTCGTTGTATTTTGTATCTATTTTTTTGCTTGCAGGTCTCTGATGAATTCGTCAAATTAGAATTCGTCGGATCTCGGATGATTTCGTCAGATCTCAGATGATTCTGTCAGATATCAGATGATTCTGTCGAATTCCAGACGATCCTGACTGCTTCAAACATCAGAATCATCACCAGACATCCGGATCAGGTATTCCTCATTTGCATTCTATAAATTCTCTGTTTTATGTCTTTAAATCTATTTTCTGTACTCATTGAATTTGCATTTTCATGTAGATTAATCTAGATTCATTTGGCCAAACCTAGGATATGAATGCTTAAAGTTAAAAACGAACACATCAAAACACATTCCAAACCTAGGCGTGGAAACTGCCCTTAAATGTTTCCTGGTGAACCCACCATCCATCGAAAAATCATCAAAATACACCTCCCTTGAGAGGCGGGACCTTCGCAAAGTCCTCTCAGTCCGAGGTACCACGACATCCTTTTCCCATCCTCCTTCCGGGCACGGATCCAATAGCCTGAAGGTAAGGATGCGAAAAATTTGGAGCGATACATTTTGGTGAACCCGACGTGAATGCATCATAACCTTTTGAAAACAAAACAAAACAAAAAAAATATATATATATAGAACAACTAAAACATAGATGCATTTTAAATCCTTTAAGTTTGAAATCATGTTTAGATGGTAGCTCCTAAGAAAAGGTTAGCAGTTACTATAAACGTAGAAAACCAATTGGCAGCCATAGAAGTCAATTCTGTCCTTAGTGTGCCTGAAACAAGTAGGAATCAATTCCTGTGGAACGAACTTGATAGAAGACTTAGTCTCATCTCATCTAGGTCCACACAACTTAAGCAAATCAAGAGGCTAGTCCTAGATAGAATCCTGGATCCTCATCAACTAGTTTTTTATCATGAACTTCGGAGAGCCTCGCCATAGATGGTTAGCTTATAGGAGAGCTCTAGTATCTTCAGAATTGTTCACCTTCGAGGAATACCTCGAGAACGCAGCCATTGTGCACCAGTTCCTAGGTTGTGTAGAAGACCAAGAGGTTGTTCTTACAGATAGGGAAAGATGGAATAGAGTTCCGCGAGCTATGTTATATCGAGAGTATTGCCACGAGCTTTACTTTTATCAACCAAAGCATCTGAAACAGACAACATCACTATAGCTCTTTTCATCAAATTTTTAAAAGAAAACTTTCAATTTGAAGAAGAACACTTCATGACTCCTGAACAACTCGAACCTATTAATGATATTCATAAATTGTTTATAGAAAACTAGATTATTACTTCAGTATTATTTCTTGCATTTATTGTGTTATTTGCTGTCTTTATTATATTATTTCAAAAAAAAAAACTAAAAAATCAAAAACTTAGCAAAAACTTAAAAATTTCATTTCAAATATCGTAGTAGGTATATAGTAAATATATACCTCTTAATTTGTTGCATATATATATATATATATATATATATATATATATATATATATATATATATATATATATATATATATATATATATATTTGCTGAAAATCAAAACTTAGCACCATGCCTAAACTTAGGAATGGTAAAGAAACTTTAGGAGAAGAAGAAGATTGGTTACAAGACACAACTGGAAACCAAAATGTCCTTCTTGGAGATCCAAATCCGGAAGGAGAAACTCTAGGTCAATCAGAAGAAGACTTAGGTGAAGATAAGGAGCAAGAAGGGAGTGTTAAAGAGGATGGATCCTCATCCCCTAGAGTAGCTCCAAATGGAACTATTGCTTTTGACAATGCAGAGCATTTTCAGAAATTTCTCATTGATAACATTGATGACCTTAATGTGGCAATTCGTATTGATAAAGGGCAAATTAGTAACACTCAAGCAGCCATGGAATATATGTGTAATATGCGCACTAATCCCTTGTCTTTCATTGATCAAGAAAGTGACAAGGTTGGGCCATCCAATACGGATATGGTCACTATGGCTCAAAACATGTCAAAACAACAGGTTACCCAACCTCCTAAGGAACCTGTTATTCAACCTAAAATCACTCCCACACAAAAGAAACCTTCCTTCACTACTTTATTCCGCCAAACTATTGAGCAATATGCTTCAAGTAAACAAAAACCTAAAACAAAGCCAAATACAAACTTTCAACAATCTGGAATACAACATAATACAACTTCAAAATTCCTTCATAATACTTTTCCTACCAATACTTTACACAACAATAACATGGCATCTAATCTTCATGTTCCTCCATCATATGCCCATAAAACTCATGTCAATGCCCTACCGAACCAATATGGGGGGCAAACTAGTAATCCGGAAGCCATGGTGAAACAATTAGCTTCACGTATGGACCAGATAGATCCCTACCGTCCCTCGTATAATTATCGAGAGATCTCGTAGTCAACCTTTGGATCCCATAGTTGTAGCTCAACCATACCCTAAGCATTTTCCCATGCCCATCCTACCTATATATAAAGGAACCGAAGATCCCATAGAGCATCTTCGCATGTTTAGGATAGCATGTCACGACATATCGCATGACGACTTGCTATTACTAAAAATGTTCCCAAAAAGTTTAGGTGGAATGGCATTAGAGTGGTACTATCAATTGCCCACTCATTCTTTGAGAAACTTCGAAGAAACAACGGAATCATTTGTCCATCAATTTAGTGCCTACATCGAGAGGCATGTAACTATTAAAGATCTATACAATTTAAAACAAGACAAGGATGAATGTTTTGCCGATTTCTTAGCTAGATGGAGGCAATTGACAGGAAAACTGCACTTTGTGCTACCTTATAGGGAAATGTTGGACATTTTCATCAACAATTTACAAGAACAGATATCTTATGAGCTATCAACTGCTACTTTAACTACCTTCGATCAAGCTATAGATTTAGCTCGAAGAGTAGAAGATGCCCTCATTAGGAGAGGCCAACTTAGGAAGAAGGATGATGAGAAAACATCTAGAAATCAATATAAAAACAAACAAGTTGTTGGTGACGGAGTCACTGATAACAGAAATATTGCTAATGTCAATACAACGAAGACAACAGAAAAATTCATATTGAAACCTCCTGACAAGCCTCCTCGAGAATTCACTAGATTAAATCAACCCTTATCAACTATTTTACCTCAATTACTCGAAAGAGGTTTGATCCAATTACCAGCTATCCGGGAACCTGACCCAACTATACCCGGATATAGAGCCGACTTACACTGTGATTTCCATAGAGGACCTGGACATTCTACCAACGCTTGTAAAAGGTTGAAACATAAAATACAAGATTTGATTGACAATAATGAAATGGAAGTGCAAGCCTTCCAACCTAAACAAAACCCTCCCAATAATACTCAAAAGACCATTCCCCAAAATCAAAATCAAAATGCCAATCAAACTCTAGACATATTTCAACACCCTTTACCAAGACATGGTAAAGAGGTAGCCAATCAAATCGAACATCATAATGTTCCCCCTCCTACCCGATATGTAGGAACCATTAGCGGACAATTACCTGTTCAGGATCCTCAAATATTTGACACGACCTTATCCCCTGGTTACGACCAGAGCCCTTACATAATTTTCAAACTTTTGATTCTAGTGATATAGAATCAGATAGTGAAAGTGAACTAGACATTACTTCAAACCAATCGAATAGTTCTGAAAATGAATCAGATCCTATTCAACCCGTCACAGATGCTATGGTTCCAGAAGAACCATTTCCTAGAAGAGTCACTACTCGACCTTCTTCTAATATATTCCTTTCTAATGAACAAGCCATTAATGCTCAACCGAGACCAGTTAAGCGTCTTAACTATAACATTGTAGGTACCATTGGAGTCGTTACTCGACAACAAGCTCAAAATTCTCAACAAGAACCAAACCAGAACGATGGATCGGTTCCATTCGTTTTGAAAAACCCCAATAAAGGGAATCATGTTCCTACTGTTCAATCTAAACCCCCTTACAATATTAATGAGCAATTGTCCAATACTACGGCCAAAATTTCCCTCTTAGATTTATTAAGATCCTCTCCCACCCATAGGGATGAGTTGATGCTTACATTGAGCCAAATGATGGTACCTCAAAACATTCAACCCGAAGCTATGGCCAATACTATCATCACTCGAGAGATTGATTGTATTGACTTTCGGGATAAAGATATCCCACAACACAGTTTACATAAGGACAATCCCTTATACATTACTGCTCTAATTGGAGATGTAGTCGTCAAAAGAGTTTTGATTGATAATGGCTCATCTCTAAACATTTGCACTTTTGACTTCTACCAACGATTTGGCTTTAGAAGTGATGAAATGAAGAAAACTGATATGATTATCAAAGCTTTTAATGACGAAACACAAGAAACATGTGGAGTTATTACCCTCCCATTGCAAGTTGGTCCCAGAACCCTAGAAACAACCGTGTTTATTGTACATTGCCCAACATCGTACAATATACTTTTGGGTCGCCCTTGGATCAATGCCATGCGAGCGGTCCCATCAACCTTACACCAATGTGTTAAATTTGAGTTTAAAAATCAGTTGGTCACTATTCATGGTGACCCTAGACCTTTTGATATGTGTGCTTTGGCAGAACCCGTTGGAGTGCAATTTTGCCCTGCTCTGTCATCCACACATCCTAGTTCTTATTTTTCATCTAAAACTGTGAAACATAAACCCATAACTTCACCTATTTCCCCTCCATTAATTTCATCCTCCTATATAGACCAACAACCCTCTAAACAAATCATTTTAGAACCTCAAAAAGATCTTAAATCTACAACCAATCCTTCAAGTTCTATCCCTATAAATTCAAAACCTATAGACACATCTATCATACCTTCCACATCTAAAGATATAGGTAATAAGCCTTCTACATCTTATGCCCTTTTTGATGAACTTTTACCAGATTTATCCACAACCTTAATATCAGAAAAAACAAATGCTTTCATGCAAGATTCAAACCTTTTAAATAACTTGCCGCCATCTCCTCGTACTTTGGGCCTCCCACAACCTATGGGAAGTACTTACCAAGTCGGGAGTTGTGCCTTCATTTATAAAGGATATGATTGGGGAAGAATCCCTCGAAATATCAAAACTCATCATGAAGGATATGCTCGGTGTTATTTTACCAATGATTATATTAAAGCTAAACCCATGATGCTTAAAATGGGATATAAAGGGAAAGGCTTGGGACCTTCCCAAAATGGCATGAAAGAACCTTTCGAGGTAGAACCGTGGCCTGCCTACTGTGGTGTGGGCCTATTTCCTAGTAAGGGTCAACCCTTTCCTTTTGAGGATGATGATCATCTCATATGCTATCAAGATTATTTGGATAGGCATGTTGATTTGCCTCTTAAAAATCAGTCGTTTTCATGCAACATGCTATCCATAGCATACCCCAAAATGATTGCTGACCCCGATGAAGAGTTGGAAGGAGATATCTTCCATGATGTCTCTGTTGAAGAGATGTTACACAATGGATTTTATTTTGATGGTTCTATACCAACTATAGCCCAACTTGAGGCCACTAATCCTCAGAATGAATTATCTAAATTAACCTTACAAGAATTACAAGAATTGGGCGTTTCACCCGCCCCACCTAATTTTGAAAGAGATCTACACATGGAGGTAGAAAACGTCATTAAAATTAATATTGGAACTGAGGACAATCCTCACATAATCAATATTGGATCAGAATTAAGTCAAGAAAAACAAGAACAATACATTGCATTCCTTAAAGAGTATGAAGATGTCTTCGCTTGGACATACGAAGATATGCCAGGTCTAGACCCTTCGTAGTCATGCATCATCTAGTGGTCCATCCGGATGCTAAACCAGTTAAACAAAAACTTAGAAAAATGCATCCCAAAGTGGCTCTGCTAGTCAAAGGGGAGTTAGAAAAACTCCTGAATGTTATCTTTATACAAGCTATTGATTATGCTGAATGGATCTCAAACGTAGTTCCAAGTCACCAAGAAAGAAGCTACCAAAGTTAGGGTTTGCACAGATTTTAGAGATATTAACGCTGCATGCCCTAAAGATGACTTTCCTCTTCCAAACATGGATCAAATCATTGACTTCACTGCCGAAAGTGGGATGATGTCCTTAATGGATGGATTCTCCGGTTATAATCAAATTCGGATAGCTCCCGAAGACAAGGCTAAAACAACCTTTATTACCCCCTGGGGTACCTTTTGCTCGAAAGTGATGCCATTTGGCTTAAAGAATGCCGGTGCAACTTATCAACGAGCTATGACCTATATTTTTCATGATATGATGCATGATATCCTACATGATTATGTGGATGATATTATAGCTCGCTCTATTATTGAAAATAATCATTTAGATGATTTGAGAAAAGTCTTTAATCGATTACGAGAATATCTCATTCGATTAAATCCAACAAAATGCATATTCGGAGTTAAATCCGACAAACTATTAGGGGTTTTAGTTTCTTTACGTGGTATTGAAATCGACCCTCTCAAGATTGCGGCCATCACTGATATGCCCGCACCTACTAATATATCTGAGTTACGAAGTTTACAAGGTAAACTTCAAGCCATCCGTCGCTTCATCGATAAGTCGGCGGATAAAACCGGTCCCTTTCTTAAACTCCTTAAGAAGGATGTCCCTTTTAATTGGGACACGGAATGTAGAGAAGCTTTTGAACTTCTCAAACAATACCTCCTTAATCCACCCGTGCTTTCACCACCTAAATCTGATCGCCCATTTCTCCTATATATTTTTGCTTCAGATTCTGCCTTAGGGGCTATGTTAGCTCAACTTGATGATGAAAAGCGAGAACGTGCTAATTATTATATTAGCCGAACCTTCATCAGTTATGAAACCCGCTACACAGCATTGGAAAAACTATGTCTAGCACTCGTTTTTGCTACGCAAAAATTATGACATTATATGCTTAGTCAAAAAACTTATGTCATTGCTAAATATGATCCCTTAAGGTATCTCATGAGTCGACCTTATTTATCGGGTCGCACAACCCAGTGGGTTCTTGCTCTAAGCGAGTTTGATCTCACATTCATAGGACAAAAGTCTATTAAGGGTCAAATCATAGCAGATCAATTAGTCGCTGCACCCTTAGAGTCTACCCATCCCCTCATCATCGAGTTTCCAGATGAATGCCTTCAATTAGAGGCAGACCATACCGAACAATGGTCCTTATACTTTGATGGAGCCCGATGCATGAGTGGGGCTAGTGCGGGTATTATTTTAATATCTCCGCAAAAACATCTTATTCCTCTGTCCTTCAAATTGACATTTGCTTGCACCAACAATACTATTGAGTATGAAGCTCTAATCCTTGGATTACGAGCTGCCCTAGCGTTAAAAATTAAACACCTTTTAGTTTTTGGTGATTCCCAACTGGTTATAAACCAAATTAATGAAGTTTATCAAACCAGAGATGATAAAATATGCCCATATAAGGCCTATGTTTTACAATTAATGTCTTTATTTGATCAAGTTACCTTGGAAGCTATTCCTCGAACTAGCAACCGTGCAACTGATGCTATGGCCGCACTGCATCTCTCCTGCCCTTGGAGTTAGATGACGAATATGCCACTATCATTATTCGTCGACTCCAGGAACCCGCTTCAAATAAGTCATGCTTAGAGCCTTTGGATGTGTTTCTAATCAATGAAACTACTCCCGAACCTTGGTATACAGACATATTTGATTTTCTTCAAAATGGGACTTTCCCTGCCAATTCTAATAGAAACCAACGTCGGTTATTACGTCGACGAGCAAGTCGATTCGTAATAATTGGCAATACTTTATATAGGAGATCTTTTGAAGGTATCCTATTAAGATGTTTAAACTTAGAAGAGTCTAAATCAGCCTTGAGTGAAGCCCACGATGGATCTTGTGGAGGACACTTTAGTGGTAGTGTCATTGCTAAAAAGCTCCTTCGGATAGGATACTTTTGGCCTACCATGGAAACGGATGCACATGAGTATGTGCGCCATTGCGACAAGTGCCAAAAACATGCTGACCTTGTCCATGCGCCTGCACAAGAGCTGCAGGCTATTTCATCTCCTTGGCCCTTTTCTAAATGGGGCTTGGATATTATTGGCAAAATCAATCCTGTGTCATCTGATGGACACAAGTTCATCATAACCGCCACTGAGTATTTCACGAAGTGGGTCGAAGCTATGCCTTTAGCTTCCTGCACTGGCACACAAGTTTCTAAATTTATTTTTAATCAAATCATTTGCAGGTTCGAAATTCCTGCCAATCTCATCTCTGACAATGGAACTTGTTTCAAAAATAAAGATGTTAAAAAATTATGTCAAAAATATAAGATTCAACATCGCTGGTCCACTCCCTATTATCCTCAGGGTAATGGTCAAGCAGAAGCATCTAACAAAACCTTAATCAAAATTCTCAAAATATTGGTCAATAAAATTGGCCGTGACTGGCACATTCAATTATATCCAGCCTTGTGGGCCTATCGAACTAGTGTTCGAACCCCCACGGGAACTTCACCATTTGTTTTGGTTTATGGTGTTGAAGCAGCTTTTTCCATTTGAATTGGAAGTTCCTTCTTTGGCTTTGCTACTTCAAGATACCAAAGTAGGAGATGAATATCGTGTCGGCAGCACTCGACCGCTGGAACTCCTAGATGAAAAATGCATCAATGCTTTGGAGCATCTCCGTGCTTACCAAAACAAGCTTAAAAGATCATATGCTAAGAAAGTTCGTCATCGATCCTTTGAGATTGGCGACCTTGTTTTAAAAGAAAATCAAAAAAATACAAATGCAACTAAGGACCTTAAAGGTAAATTTGAGCCCAACCGGCTTGGACCATACATTATTACTCGCTAAATTTGAATCAGGAGCATACAAATTATCTACCTTAGATGGTAAAGAACTTAAAGAACCCATGAATATTTTGCATCTTAAACGTTACTATGCATAAATTTGGTCATTTCATCCTTGTATATAATTGTTTAAAATACTTTCAAAATTTTTATCTTATATTTCTTTCAAATTTATAAAAATCCAAAAACATCAAAAATATTCATAATCATCCAAAATCTTCAAAAACTATCTATTGCATTTATTTAAAGCACTTGTTAAGTTTTTTGCTCAAAAACAAAAATAAAACCAAAAATCAAAATAATGATAAAAATATAAAAACAACTATATGCTTGACTCTTTCGAAACCAAAATAAAATAAAGAAGAAAGAGAGAGTCAACATTCTCAAAACTTCTCAAAAGTGTTTATATATATTTTCTTACAATTATTGCAGTTATATGTTTCAAATTATTTTTGGATAAATTAGCATTTATTTGGAATCCCTCACTTGCACACTCACAACAATAAATATCTTGATTTTATCTGGCATGATTACTAATCTCTCTTATATCAAAGTCCACAAAATTCAATTAAATAAAGTTTGAGCATAGAGAATTGATCTTGTTATTTACTTAAACCAAGCACATCTTTTCACAATAAAATGATTATATTTGTAATTTCCATGTTTTGCTACATAGTAGAACTGATTTCTTGAGCGAAAAGTTTCCCCAGCTATCCTATCATGCACATGGTCTAGAATCTTTGAGAATTGGCAAAAGGACAAGCTCACCCCTACCCGGAATAAAAATCCCTTGCTCTACAGCTAATCCGAGCAAGTATCCCTAGCAAAGAAAAAGAAAAGAAAAGTTCAAGAAAAAAGAGAAAAGAAAAATGTTATTTTATATCATTCCAGCAATATTTCAAGCACTATCTCAAAAATACAAAAAGAAAAAGAAACAAAGTTCAAAAGAAACAGAAAAAGAAAAAGAAAGCAAAAGCAAGAAAGCAATAAAATCCCTTCCCTACCCTTTGAAAAGAAAAGAAGGGTTGATGAGCTTGAATCCCTGGAATTCTCAATTATTCGAAAATTGTGAGGTAAGCCCCATAACAGGTGGTTTGTGCCCAACCCGCTTGGCCTTGGGTAACTCCTAGCGTGGTGATATGTCCGTCACATTAGCGACCTTCTTTTGTACAGACCTATGTCTCGCTTATGGATTAGCTAGCTCTTGATAATCCGACCTACATAGTAGTCTAGTATGGTTATATGCATCTACATCATGGTTAATGAACACTTATTTGGTTTCTTCAAATCACTTGTATCATATTATCTTGCTCAAAACTCGTAAATGAACAATGCAATTGCACACACATTTGTATTTGAGAGATTTTGTGTATCATTATGATAAGTCAAGATTGGAAATGAATTCACATATGCACATGGGATTCCTTATAAATCTAACTTTTGTCTTCAAAATACTTTGAAATATTATTTTTGCAACTTGTTTGGAATAAATCAAGTACAGTTGTTTACCACAAAGACAACTATATAATAGAAAAATCAAAAATTTCTTTCAAAACTACAATCAAAACATATACATATATATCTGGTTGACTTTCGCGACGATGGTATAGTTTCAAAACCAAAATTGGAATTTTATGCCTAGCGCAAGTCCTCATTTTCATATTTTCTGTTCATCAAAAATCAACCATGCAATAAAACTATCTTTTTTTGGATTTTCGCGATGATGGTATAAGTCTATACCTACATATTCTATGCCTAGCGCAAACCATTGTAACAATTTTTATTCCCCATTTATTAAAAATCATGAAAACCATATGACTTAATTCATTATGTTACACAAATTATGCTTTTAAAAAGCAAACCCATTTTTCATTATTTCATGTCATTATGTCAACCTTCAATTTTGCAATGATGGTATAATTCCTAAAGAATTATCCAAAAAATTTATCACACTTAGGAATTTATGCCTAGCAAAAATCATTTTAAACATTATTTCATGCACAATATTTTTTATGAAAATCTGAAAAACAAACCATCATCATCATCATTTGCACCATTGCACCAAAGTCTTAAGACAGTCTCTTAAGCACTCTTGTTCTTCTAACCATATTTCTATACTGGGATTAGCTTGACGGCCGAGTGAGCAGCGACTCCATGAAATGGTCTATAATAGCGACAATGTCCTTTGAAATTATTGTTAGAAGTCTCTTTTTATTTTTACATCACATTACAACCAATCAATTTGTTACATCAGATTATTTCATTTAAAATATTATAGCATGACATCAAAGTTATAATATTTCAAAACGACATAATTTCATGAATCATCAATCCAATTATCAAAACAATCAATCAAACATAAAAGCATCATAAGCATCACATAATACAAGTCATATGATCAAAACTATATCATCTCATATATATATCAACAACATATGTACATCATCAAAACTGGATTGGTATGCCACAATCTGTACCTCGGCATACTCAATCCTCTATCAAAAATAATAATCATATCATACAATGTCAGTCCAGCCCTCTAGCCTCGAGAGCCCCTCGAGCTCTCTGCCTCATCTCCTCCCCGCCTTGAGGTGGACGAGGTGGCCCCATCGTCGTCCGTGTAGTCCTAGTCCTCGATCGAGACGTGGTCCTCGATGACCCGATCCCGATCGGATCTGCGATGTTGGCTGGCAAGGGTAGTCTATCCGCCTCTGGCACTAGCTGGAAGTATAATGTCTGATAGAATGTCAGCTGGGCGATAGCCCATGTCAACTCCCCAGAGCTTGCCCCGTGCCCTGAGGCGTGCAATCTCATCCCACAGCTATGACACCTCAGCCCGGTGGCGTGCAGCCTCATCCTGTAGTGTCTGCACCTGAGCTTGGAGATGATCTCTCTCCGCCCGAAGAGTAGCCATCTCGCTACTCTCTCCCGTGTCGACGCCCTTGCCCTTATCGGGCGATGGTGGCCTCTGTGGAGATGGGGGTCTCGCCTCCCTCCTCTCCCTCTCTCTCTCGTGGCCTCTCCTGTGCCTGTGGCCTCCTCACCTCTCTCCCGCCGTGACCCTGGGCTGCCTCCATCGCCGCCTGGCGTCGCCTCCCTATCCGATGCACAACCGCATGGATCGGACCCTGTGCCCTCGTCATCCGAGGAGGGCGGATGCCTACGTACCAGGCATCATAGCCATCGGCTACCCCTACGTCGTCCCCATCCACTGGCCGGATGGGGGCATCATCCACGTCCCGGCTCTAGAACCGCTGCATGTCGAGAGCCCCGCTAACCATGGTGTTATCTCGGATAGTTCGAGAAAACTCGTAATCCCTCAGAGATGGGATCCCTCGCTGTAGATCGAACTGCCTCAAAACTCGGTCATAGCGATGGAGCTCCACCTCTCCCCTCTCCATCCGTAGCCAGCAGACTCGCCTGATGCGAGCCAACTCCTGTCCGTCCTCGGCCCACCCTGGATGCTCCCTCCACGGCCTCCAGGTGATCTGGTCTGGGACTAAGTCATCTAGTAGCCTCCGGGACATAGGCAGGTCTATCCGTCACTGTGCCCCTCTCCGGAGCCACCAGTAGAAGACTCGGGGCCTCTCCCTGTCAACCCCTGTCAGAGGAAGCCCTACCGGCCTCCGCACTGCAATGTGCTCCCAACACCAAACCTGTAAGAGCGATGTCATGACCAGACATCGGTCGCCCTTGTACATGACCCCATACAGGATCCTATACAATCGGCATAGAACAAAACTGCCCCAAGAGAATCTGTAGTCGTGATCCCGCATATCGCAGATCACATCTGCGAGCATCCACGGCACCCTGCACCCGCTCTGGTGGCACAACAGAAGTCCACCAACTACTCCAGCTAGAACCCGTGTGAGTGTAGATGCCCTAGGCATCTGGCGTAGTGCCTCGATATTAACTTCGCCCTTCTCCAGGGCGAAGCTCGGGTCACCACACAGTCGTCCCATAGCATGGCCCTGATTGGCCGTAGGAGTAATCAACCGTCCTTGTATGGGGATTCTCATAATCCTCCATACATCCTCCAAAGTGGGAGTCATCTCCCCTGTAGGTAGCCAAAAACATGAGGACCTCGGATACCACCTCTCTGCTAGGGCTGTTAGAAGCCCCATATCTGTGGATACTTGTGGCATCTCTGCCACATGCTGTAAGTCGGCCTATGCCAGCTGATCCCGCTCTGCCTGTGTGAGAGCGGCCAAGTCATCTCTCAACCCTCTATACTTCCATTCCTTGCTCTTTAGTAATCCTCTCTGCAAACATAAACAACAAAACAACAAACAATCATTAATAAACAATTCAAGTAATTAATAATGCAAGTTAAAGTTCAATTTTGTGCAATTGATGATATCGCCCACTATTGGACGATATCGTCCCAAATTTGAGCATAATCGTCTCCGATTTCGTAGTTCGAAATCGTCCCTAATTTGACGAAATCGTCCCCCTTTCGTCGATTTCGCCCTTGGGCAAAATTGCTGAAATTGAGACGATTTCGTCGAAATCGGGACGATTTCATCCCGACGACGTCGACGGCCCAAAAACGGCCGCGATGCTCAAAATTCACCTAAAAATTACCTACAAAGCATGTAAAATTAAATTAAAGCATCCTAGATAAGTCTAGACTCTTACCCGTAGACCGCGCCGGACCTCTGTCGATCTGTGCGTCGTCTCCACCATTTTTGCTTCAGAGCTCTAAAAACCAAAAAATGAACAGTAAAAATGAATTAGGGTTTTACCCTATTTTTTTTAATTTTATTCAAAAATAATTTTTTGCTTTTTCGCGTTTTTACCTCAAACGTTCGATTTGGGTAAAAACACGGAGGGGGCACCATAGTAAGCTGTCGTACGATTCGACCAAGAATCGTCGCCTAAAAATGGGAATAATTTTTGCTTTCTCGTAGATCGAGAAGAACTCATCTTTAACGCATTTTCTTCGAAAAATTCGCTAAAGAGGGGGCAAAATGTAGCACCCTAAAATTGGCGCAAGAAAATTACAATAATTACATTCACCTTAGTAAATAATTTAAAATTCAAATTTAACCTCCCAAACCGCCCGTTAACCGTCGGGTAATCCGTTTCCCCCTTTTTCGTGCCAATTTTAGAGGTTGTTTTGACCGTTTGACGATATCGTCGCCGATCAGACGATATCGCCCCATATTTGACGATTTCGTCTGGACTAGGACGTCCAGACGATCTTGTCGCAAAACTGATTTTGCAAAGTTAGCTTCTGTTCCAACGGGTCTCCAATCCGGGCAGAAGCGTGTCTGCACCGTTAGGGACCCTCCCCCGTTGGAGATCTCCCAAATTGGGATGATCTCCAACCTCCTAACTACTCCCCTAAGCCTATTTAATCCTAAGCTATTCCCTTAGCACCCCCTGGCTGAAATTCTCTGCAATTAACTCCATCTACGTTGAATCATCCCAATTTTCCATTTGCACTGGTCCCATACCAATTTTGTTGTAGGTACATCACTGTTTTTCAGTCGGAGCCAGCACACATCGTCGTCGATGAACCTCGTTCGGATCGGAGGCGAACTCTGTCGAATTCGAGGCGATTTCGTATCGATGCGAGACGATCTCGACCGCAGTCCATATTGAGGCAATCAGTGCTCGAAGTTTGCACTTCTCAACCTTTTCTCTCGTTGTTTTATTCTCGCAAATTAGATAGTTTATTCAGTGTTTATGTTATTTTGCATTTGGAGTTCACCCATTTAGCTTAGATTGCATACTAAGATCATGATTTGTCATTAGAATATCGTAATTTGCTTGAATTTCTGTTCATAACTATTATTCAATATTCATGCATTCATTTGATGTTGTTTCCCTCTGTTAGCACAATAGTATTCGTTGTATTTTGTATCTGTTTTCTGCTTACAGGTCTCTAACGAATTCGTCTGACGAATTCGTCAGATCTCGACGATTCTCGTCGATCTCGGATGATTCTGTCGGATATCGCATCTTCGAATTCAGACGATCCTGATCGCTTCAAACATCAGAATCATCACCAAACATCCGGATCAGGTATTCCTCATTTGCATTCTATAAATTCTCTATTTTATGTCTTTAAATCTATTTTCTGTACTCATTGAACTTGCATTTTCATGTAGATTAATCTAGATTCATTTGGCCAAACCTAGGATATGAATGCTTAAAGTTAAAAACGAACACATCAAAACACATTCCAAACCTAGGCGTGGAAACTGCTGTAGACACCAAAATCCAGCCACTTGTAAGTCATCTATACCTTCCTGTTAGCCACGTGTCACTCATCCACCTTCCCGCCATTATTTGGCCCAAATCCACACCTTCCCGCCATTATTTGGCCCAATTTCACCTTTTCCCGCCATTATTTGGCCCAATTTCACCTTTCCCGCCATTTTTCATTCCCAAATTTATTTAAATTAATATTTATATATATATTTTAATATTTTAATATATTTTAATATATATATAAAGATACTTTAAGTGATTTAATCTGAGCCGTCCATCCTTCATTTAATCTCATCCGTCCATCCATCTTAATCCGTTTCACAACCTAGATTTATTCTCTACCCTTGGATCCACTTTAATCTTAGCCACACGTTCAAAGTGTCGTTAAAACCCTAAAGTGTGCCCTAAGAGTAGATTATAAATTGAGTCACCTTGATGGCTCAAACCCTATCTCTTTTACTATCTCTCTTTTGTTATCTATCGCTATCTATCTCTTCTTCAGCTAAACCTACCCATCCATCGTCGTCCCTTTTCGTCGCATCCATCGCCGCATCCGTCGCCAACTTCGCCGCCATCCCTTCCACAGCATTCTGTAGAATCCCCCATTCTTGTCGCAAGTGCCCGCGGCGTTACCCGTAGCCACGTACGCGACCGCGTCCGCAACCCCGATCCGAAGCACGCGGCGTTCAACGATCGCACCAGGGCGCCTTCCTAGCCGATTTGATAGTTACATCACTTCCAGGTGCCGCCTGGTCTCGTCGCGTTAACAAAAAGAGGTATAGATTCTAAAGCAAGTAATATTTTTATGTATTAATCCGCCATTAGATTCTCGCATTCTATTTATTTCATTTCTAGGGTTTTAGACTATTTTTTGAGGGCTCACACAATGTAGCCCTCTTATTAGTTTCTAACTCTTTGATAATTTTAATGTGTGCAGGATTTTAATGGCAGATCTTGATTGGATGATAGCAACTGCTTAAGCCGGAGTGGTCCGAGCCAAAGGATACAACGAAGCCCACTCATTCGTTGAGGTTAAGGATACATTCTTCGGAGATGCCACCATATTGTGCCAGCTAGGGTTTCGGAGAACCCTAGCACAAATTGTAATCTTGTATCACAGAAAGGGTTACAGGCCCCGTTGTACTCAAAAGGAGTTTCTAAACTCCATTGATTAATAAAAATCGTTTGTTTTGTACAACTGTGTTCGTATTACTTTTTATCGTGATTTCTTTATCTTTTGTTTGGCGTTGTATCTTTAATCTACAAATGGCGATCACGGTGGGACCCCTAGGGTTTCATGTTTTTAATACTTGCTTTACTGATCTATTCCTGTTTTCTGTTTTATTTTGCAGGTTCCAAAATCATGAAATTCGCTGTTCCAACGAACTAGGGTTTCTGAGGAGTTTGCAGAAAACGCAGCAGACGCAGAGCGGCGTCTGGAAGTCCGATCCGAAACGCAGAGGGGCGTTTCACCTCGCAGACTCCCTTGGGCGTTTGAAGGCGCTTTCACAGAGAAAGCGTAGGCTTCCGAGTAAGTGCATTTTTTTTTCTTTGTTAAACCGTACTTTTACGTTTTTGGTTTTTCTCGTCGTATTCTGTTTCTTTTTCGATCATTACTTTAAAATGAACAAAAACTAAGTAATCTGAAAAGAACAGTTATTTTTAGTTACATTTTTTTTACATTGCATTATTGGTTGCATAAAAAAAAAATTTGCATACCTAGCTGCATATTAGAATAGCTACGAATTATCTGTTTTAGTTATCTAAGTAGGACTATTGATTGGATGTCAATAGTACTCCTGCCATTGGGTGATTCCAGGCAGAGAAGTGGACGAACCTTCCGGTTGCTCCTTTGATATCTGATATCATTGGTAGGCAGGGGGTTTTAAACGGTGTACTCCACTTCTTCAGAGGAAATGGCATGTTTTCAGTAGCCTCTTGCTTAGATCATTAGAACTTTTGATTTATAGCTTTGTATGTATACATTAGACAACTAAAACACTTAAAATAAAATTCACTGCATTTCATATTGCATTTAAAACAAGAATATCTGGATTTCATCACTGTGTATTGCTTGAAGTTTAGTGACGGTGGAATTCATCTCCATCCATTAAACTTCTCGCCTTAGACACCATAGGTCACCCCCGAGCAAACTTTCCGGATTTCATCACCAGTAAGAATCTCGTTGTCCTTTCCTAGCCATAGTTTTTACCTTTTTTGTGAATAATTCAAGATTAGATCACATGCAAAACTCATAAACCGGACACTTAAAATTTACTACGATTAAGATCAAAAAATAATTAATTAACCGCAGGTAAGACACATTGGTTGAAACCTAGGTTGTGACTGTTTTCTGATAATTTCTTTAGTGTAAATTTATCATTCAAGTTTTGCATTCTTCTTTTCTGAATTTGTTTAGATTTATTGCTTCATGGTCTTAACAAGGAATCAATCTAAAATGTTAAATCTAAATAATCAAATGGGTAATTCACAGAACATCCCCACCACCAACATAGCCACTTATCCTAGTGAATTTCAGGAAGGTTCGCCTGTAGGTCTTTCACGTCCTTCTACCGTCTATCACATGGCCATGCCCATGGAGGAAGACAATTCCCGTCATATTACCCACATTGATATGGCCCAAGTGCAAACTCACTTAAGAGATGGCACTGGCTATGTCCTTGAGCCAATCCAAGATTCCCCTATGCAAGATTCTATTTTTCAGCAGGATATTGCATCAACCATACCCGCCGGTTTCACTCAGGTCTACACTAACCCTTTTTTGAGGCTAATGTTGTATCCGCTCAGCCGGATTCATCTCCAACATCTTCCCGGATGCTCAATTGTCCTCCTTTGGAGACAAATGTAGTGTCTTCCCGACCACTTTCTCCTCCATTTACCCGGTGTAAACCAATTCTCTCTATGAGGCTGGTGGAACCTCCTCTAGCCATGACCAATTTCAACACTCTTCTTCCCAAACCATTTATGGTTTCACCCTACCCGGGGCACAGCCTACCGTTTCTTCCTGTGTACCGCCTACTTCAGCCACCTTCATTGCCCCCGCTATGCGCCTTCTGTGACTACCATGGCACCCGCCCTCCACCTTCATCCAATCATCCCACCTCCCTTGGGTTAGAGATTAATAAGGTTAGGGAGTACCTCGACAAGTTGCTTCAGCAACAACAACAACAAAATGCTCAACCACCTGTCGTAGTAAATCCTACACCCCAACCAATTTCTACCCAGCCACCTTTTCTTAGCTCAGGCCCCACCTGGGTACCCCAATCTTCGGTGGTGTCCATTCCTACCCCACCTTTCTCCCAACCCAATCCAGTTCATCATTCACCCCAATCACCTTCTTTTCGGTATCATCCATACCAACAACCTCTCCATTCCACACCGCCTAATCCAGGCAATTTCATCCCATCTCATCATTTTTCCACTCCTCCATTGCATCATCATAATCATCAAACGAGTCAAAATTTTCATGAAGATTCTCGACTCCATGCTATGCAACAACAGATTGACAACCTTATGCTCAACATGCCTGGCTCATCTAGTCGAAAACCTACGCTAAGGTCGTTGATCAATCAACCAATTCATCCTTCGGTACCTTCACCGCCATATCCGACCGATTTCACATTACCGAAGTTTGACAAATTTCGAGGAACCGAGGATCCTCATGAACATGTGAGCTCATTCATGCATGTCTGCTTTAGAATCCAAAATAATGACGCTCTTATGCTCAGAACTTTTCCTCATACATTAGGGGGAGATGTTGTACAATGGTACAATCATTTAGCTCACCATAGCATTTATGCTTACGAACAATTGATTAATCTATTTTTAGAACGATTCTCCCTAAATGTACAAAGGAAAGTTTCATTGTCCGACTTATACAAGCTCAAGCAACATGACGATGAGACAGTTTATGACTTTGGAAACCGTTGGAGGGCTATCATTAATAAACTGCCATTCTCCCTACCAATGGAGGAGTTAACCAAAATGTTCACCCATAGTTGTCTAAAACCTATCTCTTGGTTACTCCAATTACAACAATACAGACTTTTGAAGAGGCTTTGGCCCAAGCAAGTATCATAGAAGACATTAAAGTCCAAGAGGGTGTTTTAAAACCCCGTAGAAAAGAATGGCAACAAAAGGGCCAACAACGAAATAATAATTATGGCCAAAACAAACAAACACAGGCTAGTACAGCCTCAAATGTTAACCAAGTTAATCAAGTGGTGGCGAGTCAGCCCGTAATGGCTCAACAACAACAAGTAATGCAAAGTCAACCGCAACCAATTGCTTATCATGCGGTACCCGCCCCTCCTCAACCAACTCCCAATACTGGAGCCAACCATGGAAACTCGACCTTGGCAAAACAATCGTCCCAAGCGACAGTTCACACCTTTAGATGAACCATATGCGGTCATATTCAACAAGTTATATAGCACAAATCGCTTAACTTTACCCGAGTTTAAACCTTTAGAACCATCTAGAAGGGGGAAGTATTACAAGGAGTACCTATTTTGTCCTTATCATAGGCAAAATGGGCACGATATCAATAATTGTACAACTTTCAAACATGTGATCCAAGATCTTATTGAGATTGGAGCCATTAAATTGGATAGCCCCTTAGCCCAACAAAATCAAAATCTTGGTATATTTCAAACACCCCTTCCACATCGGGAGGAAGCTCCAACAACTTCAGGGGGAGTAACTCAGTTAACTCCTCCTAATCAAGTCAACCATGTACAACAATACCAAGGTTTTGTGGGTACTATTAACGTAGTAACCCGGGGTCAAAGGGCGAACCAACCAAATCAGGCTGAACCACAGCCACCTGTACAAACCCCCACTCCACCTCAGGTAACAGTGACCCAACGACGTGCTAGTACTTCTCAACAACCGCTAAATCATTCTACTCAACGCCAACGACCCATCATGTCATTGAGTAGCCGATTAACTACCAGTTTAAAAATGGCTTCTGCCAAGTTATCGATCTATGACCTCATTCAACAATCTCCCCCGCATAGAGAGGCATTAATGGAAATATTAAAGTCAATCGAGCTTCAAACTCAAGATACTAATGCCTTCAACAACTTTGTGGGGAGTATTCAAACATGCATGGAGCCCTCCATCACTTTCTATGATTTTGAAATCAAACCTATGTCAACATAAAGTATAGATCCTCCACTGCATATCATGGCCAAGATCGATCACAAGCCATTCAAGAGAGTCTTAATTGACACCGGTTCCTCAATCAATATCATTACAACATCGGCGTTGAGTCATCTAAAGTTGTCGCCATCCCTTATCACAAAGTCGACTTTTACTCTTAAAGCATTCAATGATGCTTTATCTTCCACGGTTGGCACGGTTATCTTGCCCATTGAGGTAGGGGCCCGAACTTTGCATACCTTGTTTCACATCTTGGAAGGGTCCATGGCATACAATGTATTGCTTGGACGGCCTTGGCTTAGGGAGATGAGATGTGTCCCTTCTATACCGCATCAATGTCTCGAAGTATGTATATGAGGGACAGGTTCATTGTGTACCTGCCGACATTGAACCCTTCAAACATTGCAACTATGTCTCAAATCCTTATGAGATTGTGTTGCCATCCACTCATCTTTTCTTGACCCCATCTACTTCTTCTATACCATCTTCTACTAAAGCTCCCATTCCCGAGGAGCTACCCATCATATCGCAACCATCTTCCTCTTCCACTATTCCATCTCATTCACCACTTTCTTCATCTCCTAATCTTCCTTCTTCTTCATCGGTGACCACATGCACATGTGGCCATGACCAATCATCTCTTTCCACGTCATTACCCCATTCTTCTACACCTTCTTCAACATCACCTATTATTCCTCCATCTTCCCAACCATCACCACCGATGTTTCACAAGTCAGTGAAGCATCAACCCAACCAAATCCTTCCAATTCTTCTATCCCACATTCTTCTATTCCATCATCTAGTCCATCTCCCTCCCAAGTCAAGGTCCATCTCACTGATGCAGGTATTGGTGAGTATGCCATCCAAGATGTCCACATCACACCGTTCAATGTGCAAACAAGCTAAAGATTTTGGTCGTCCACATGACCAACATTTATCCATTGGATCGGTTTATAACATGGGTTCTATGCCAAATTCCATTAATTTTGTATATGGGGGAATAGAGTCATCTTCTAGTCCTACCACCATACTAGAACCTAAGCATCCAATCCCTGCCAATATCGAAAGGATGGAGGGTTTTCCCTCTCGCTATTTCCATAGACATAATTGGCAGCAATTTGGCCTAGGTCGATACGAGCAAGGGGTAACTGAACGCATCGATATGCCATATCGTAGACCCACCGAGCGTTTTGGTCTGGGCTACCAACCACTTCCATCCCTTTCTTCTTTTGAACGAGCTTTTCAAAGCATTAATCTTAATTCGGAAGAAGAAATCCTCCACCCCGACGAATCCGAAGATGAAGCCTATGAAGAATTTGACGTCATGTCAAATTGTTCCCCTCACTAAACAAGACGAGTTTTATCTCCAATTGTTCCCTCTCCAAGAGGCCATCTTTCGCTTGCTTCTTCCACAAGAACGAGGTGAACCACCCCCTCCGCCACATCCATAAGCCATAATCCAAACCTGTATTATATGTATATACTAAAATAGTGGTTTTCACCACTACCAAAAAAAAAAACAGAAAATTCCCAAAAAAAAAAAAAATCAAAATATATAAAAATACTTTATTGCTTTATGTATGGGAATAGTGGTTTTCACCACTACAAAAAAAAAAACTCAAAAAAAAAAAAAAAAAACCGAAAAACTATGTTGTTTTGCATCTCAAGTCTTCCGAGGTCTTCACCGGTTTTCCCTTCCATTCCGCCCATCCTTTCTTCCATAAGTCGACAATGAATTTCGAAGACTTATTCACACCGCTCCATAATCCATATGATCCGGATAAGCCAATCCTGATCAACCCAAGCCTGATTGGCATGGATCGGATTTCATCCCCTCCATCTATTTCAGAGTTCATCCTTTCCGAGGAATTGTTAAGGGCTTCCGCCAACTACATTCCTCCTTCACCTCCACATTCACCTTCATCTTCTAAGCCAGAGGTCTTCCAGGCAGACATAGACGAGAGCAAGGCACAGGAGCTTGATGACATTTTAGATGACATAAATCCGATCCCTACTCCCCATCGCCTTGAGGAAGGTTCCCACATGTCTATTGAAGAAACTATCGATGTAGACCTTAGTACAGTACTCAAGATGGCACCCAAATTGTGAAACCGGCTAAAAGTCTATCATCGGAGGAACAAGAGCAAATGATTGCTCTACTCAAGCGGAAGAAGGAGATATTTGCATGGTCTTACAAAGACATGCCAGGCCTAGACCCTAATTTGGTTGTCCATAACCTCACCTTACAAAAAGATGCTAAACCTGTCAAACAGAAACTTAGGAAAATGCATCCTACCATGGCCCTCATAGTTAAATCGGAGATTCAAAAACTTTCGGATGTTAAATTTGTTGTCCTGATTGATTATCCCGAGTGGCTTTCTAACATGGTACCCGTTCGCAAGCCTAACGGGGGGATACGTGTTTGCACCGATTTTCGAGATCTAAATAAAGCGTGTCCTAAGGATGACTTTCCTCTTCCAAACATTGATACTCTTGTCGACACCTGCGCTGGTCATGAAATGCTTTCGTTCATGGATGGATTTTCAGGATACAACCATATTCGAATAAACCCTGAAGATCAACACAAAACAACATTTACCACACCTTGGGGAACTTTTTGTTACAGGGTGATGCCCTTTGGCCTTAAGAACGCAAGTGCAACCTATCAACGAGCCATGACTTATATTTTCCATGATTATATGCATAAGATTATCGAAGATTATGTGGATGATTTATTGGCAAAATCTAAAACTCGACAAGAGCATTTTGATGTATTGGAAAAAGTTTTTGATAGACTTCTAGAGCATAAAGTAAGGTTGAACCCTAAGAAATGTGTCTTTGGTGTTACCTCATGCAAACTCCTAGGTTTTATTATCTCTAAACGAGGTATTGAGGTGGACCCAAACAAGGTCAAAGCCATTATGGAAATGTGTCCCCCAACTAATTTGAAGGAGTTGCGTAGTCTGCAAGGAAAGATTAATTCAATCCGTCGCTTTATTGCACAACTTTCTGATAAATGTAGGCCATTTTGCCACCTACTACAAAAGGGGGTACAATTTTCATGGACAGATGAGTGTCGGAAAGCCTTTGATGACATCAAGCAAGACTTAGCATCTCCGCCGCCTTAGCTCCGCCTCGTCCAGGGGTCCCTTTCAATCTTTATATCTCAAAGAACGGACTTTGCCTTAGGGACAATGCTTGCACAAAAGAATGAACAAAATCGTGAGCAAGCCGTCTATTATATTAGTCGAACATTGGTAAGCTATGAAACCCGATATGCTTATGTGGAAAAGTTGTGCTTAGCAAGTGGTTTTTGCCACTAAGAAACTTCGTCATTATATGCTTAGCCATACAACATATGTCATAGCTAGAGAAAACCCTCTCGCGTTATATGATGTCTCGCACTTATAATAACACTCGTACCGCTAAATGGATAATGTTGCTTACCGAATTCGATCTTGAATTCATTAGCCAAAAATCCGTTAAAGGTCAAGTTATAGCCGATCAACTTGCGGAAGCTCCACTACCTAGTGATCATCCTTTGATTATTGAGCTCCCAGATGATTCGGTATTTGCTATCACCGAACAAGAAGAGGACATCATTCCGGAGGAAGATGTTGACATCACGCTATTCTTTGATGGCTCTAAGTGCGCGAAAGGTCAGGGTGCTGGGAGTTGTGTTTCATACACCTCAAGGGATTCCCATCCCTTTATCATTCAAACTAGACTTCCAATGCACCAATAATACAACAGAGTATGAAGCCTTAATTTTAGGTCTTCAATCAGCCATAGCTATGAGCATTAAGCGTATTCGGATATTTGGGGATTCTCAACTCGTGGTTAAACAAATTACAGGAGAATACCAAGCCAAAGAACCTACCATTAAGCTTTATCATGATGTAGCAATGAAGTTGCTCTCTAAGTTTGATTGGTATGAGATCACTAGTTTGCCTCGTTCGACTAATAGATTTGCGGATGCCATGGCCTCTCTTGGATCATTGATTCCAAAGGACTCCCTTGGAGAGGTACAACCCCTAATCATTTCCACAATCTCTAAGTCTCGCAATTGTCCGTGCCGAGTCTAAGGATGAAAAAGATGTTTGCTTTATCCATTCGGATCCATATGAGCCTTGGTCTAGTGAGATAGTAGCCTTCCTCAAGTTTGGAACACTCCCATCTGATTTGTCTCGAACTGCCCGTCGCTGTTTTAAGCAAAAGGCAGCTCGTTTTGTTCTTTTGGGGGATGTGTTGTATAAACGTGGATATGATGGAGTACTCCTCCGTTGCCTAGAAGCAGGTGAAACACATAGAGCTATTGCTGAAGCCCATGATGGTACTTGTGGTGGTCATTTTAGTGGAATGGCCATTGTGAAGCGTATTTTACGTATGGGGTATTATTGGCCCACTATGGAACAAGATTGTTGCAAATATGTTAAACAATGTAAAAAGTGTCAAGAACACGCTAATTTAACCCATATACCATCACAAGCTTTACAACCCATCCAAAGCCTTTGGCCCTTCTCACAATGGGGTCTCGATTTAATTGGCAAGATTTCACCTGCCTCTTCAGACAACATACTTTCATCATTACAACCACCGAATACTTCACAAAGTGGGTTGAAGCTGTTCCTCTAACCAGTACGACAGGTCCTAGAATTGTGGAGTTTATACTTCACCATATCATTTGTCGTTTTGGTATTCCCTCTAAAATCATTTTTGATAACGGCAAGTCTTTTAAGAATAAGGATGTTCGAGCTCTTTGCAAAAAGTATAATATCCAACATAGTTTCTCAACTCCTTACTACCCACAAGCCAATGGACAAGTCGAAGCTTCCAATAAGACCATAATTGCTATTCTTAAGAAACTTGTTAAAGAAAATCATAAAGATTGGCATACACAAATCCCCTTGGCATTATGGGCTTACAGTAACAAGCATCGAACTCCCATTGGGGCAACGCCATTTTCTTTGGTCTATGGAGCTGAAGCAATCATGCCTCTTGAGCTCGAGATCCCTTCCTTGCGAATTTCTTTGTAGGAATTTATCGATGATGATACTCGCTAGACAAGCACGTCTTGATCAACTCACACTCATAGATGAAAAACGAATCAATGCTTTAGAGCATTTGCGAGTTTATCAAGACCGATTGAAACGTGCTTACAATGCCAAAGTTCATCTAAGAGAATTTCAAGTAGGGGATCTTGTCCTTAAAGAGAATCAACAAAACACCAATGCATTGCCGCATCTTCGAGATAAATTCACGGCTAATTGGTTAGGTCCATATATGGTCACTGAAAGAGTGGGTAATGGAACTTATAGACTTGCCAGTTTAGAGGGAGAGGAAGAACCCGAACCACTTAATGTTATACACTTGAGGGCATTCTACGCATAGTTTGAATTTTATATGTACATATATACATGGCTTGTACAACAAAAAAAAAAAAAAAACAAATAAAATAAAAAGAATTTGCATTTCATTGTTAGTTGCATACATCTCATTCAAAAACATTGCATTTCATGTGCATACATCTCATTGAAAACCATAACATTTCATTTTCAGCCATAGTTGCATATCATGTTAGAGACCATTCTATCTTTTGGATATAAAATTTGGTCAAGCAAAAGTCATGTTGCCTTAATCAGGGGCACCTTCATAAAATCCATCAAACCGAATTGTCATTCGTACACCCATTTTCCATTTGCACATATTTACATTGCCAAAATGTTTTCAGACACTCAACCATTCCTAGTGTTTTAAGCAAACTTTGAAATGCATGTCAAAGTTCTCTAGGGCCATATCACAAATTACACTAAATAAAATCTTGAGTATTGGGAAATGATTTCAAAAGCGGTCTTGAACCTATCACATTTTCACATCTTAAAAACATCTTGTGTCAAAGAGAGATAACACCATCCTTGGGTTGTGCCTTGAAGTGAAAAGGGTAATCCTCGTTTGTCCTATCATGCAAACATAGTCCATAAAACAGAGGTTCTTACCACTATCACAAGCAATCACAAAATATAAATATAAACAGAGTAGTAAGGATAGGGTAAAATTCTCATCATACTTCGGTTGAGAATCCGATTCCCCAAAGCTCTAAGGAAATGAACATTTTTCACACACCACTGATCCCAAATAAGTTGTAAGGATCGTACTAATTGTCACACACCACTGATCCCAAGGCTTACAAAGGTCAAAAACAACATGGACTATGGAGTTAACCTTCACCGAGGCTATAGACGCTTGACTCGGCAAAGTGGAGTATACTCATTGCGTGGCGACATGTCTCTCCTCAAAAAGAGACCTCCGAATGCTCATACGGACAAACTAGCTTCGGGGTCTTCTCCATAACAGGGTTACCTAATTTATGCAAGATGAGGTTAATGAACACACTTGCACACACACAGGTTTTTGATTGCCTAGAGTCACTACCATGCTTCGGATTTGGTTAATGAACTCGCATGCACACACATTTGGTCCTAGTTGAATTAGGCAAGTATTAGTAAGTTTGTTTGATACCACTAGCATGTTTGAGTCTTTGTAAAACAGTCTTCCTCCATATCTTCTTCCATATCGTCCTCCATATCTTCTTCCATATTCATGTCATTCCATACGTCATCCATTCACAAGCCACCAAGTTCGGTGCCCCTGATTAAACAATTATGATAACAATTGGCTAAATCTAACTATCTAAAAGTATGAGTGCTTCTTAGTGCATATTTCATTCCGCACACCCTACTTAGTCTCGCATTAATCATCTATAAGTTTGCATTCCATTCCATCACATATGCATCAAAAACATTAAAACATATAAAAACATGCATCACAAAAACATAGGCATTCACACAAAAGAGAGTAAAACACCAAATAAATAAAAGCCATGTATATATATATATGTATAAAGGTCAAACCGTACAATGAATGCCAAAAGGCTACAATATACAATAGAGCACCAAGGCTCATAAAGAGTGCATCTAAGCACTAAGCTAACCATCAAAAGAGGACCCCTCATCCGCCCGAACTACCTCCAACCGGGCTGCCTCCGCTAGTCCCACTGCCTCCAATATCTCCCAGTCTTCCTGGGACAACGACCTCCTCATCCCCGGAATGATAGGGGAGAATCGTTGTCGTGCCTCTAACACCCTAAGCTGCAAAACAACAAAACAAAAATTTGTTACAAATTTTTCCCAAAAAAAAAAAAAAAAAACACATAATAAGTACTTGCTTAAATGAACAAATACCTCAGCTGGCTGCACTGGCGCGTCCGCTCCCATCTCCGCCATAGCTCCCGCGTGCTTCAATCTCCCACACAACCTTTCACTCCACTCCCTCAGACGCACTTCTCTCAAGCTCGAACGCACAAATGAGCGAAATTCTCGCTGAAACTGTTTAAATAGCTGGTTTTGGCGCCCTGAAACGCAGTGGGGCATTTCATGGCGCATTTAGACGTAGTCCTGCATTTGCAGAGCGCCTAAACACCGACGGGCGTCTCTGCCAACCACAAATGCAGACCGGCGTTTGGTGTCAGTATTGAATAAAGGAACAAAACTTGCAAAATTGAAGCTTACCTCCTTCAAATTTCATCAAATTCAATTCATCCATTCTTCTTATCATAATAAAACATTTTGTGAAGGTTACAACAGTTTTGGACACAAATTTTGTCATTTCGCTCAAAAAGCGCATCATTCATCATTGTTTTACAAATTGGGTTAAAAATATTCAAAACCTTCACAAAATTAACCACATTCATCAATTCTTCTGATCTATCGTCAATTTCATTCATTCTTCTTTCATCATGCATATTTTTGCCAAATCAAATTAAAGTAAACCTCGTATCTAGTGGTATATTCTATCACCTTGGCGATTGCAACGATTTGAATCCATGCAATTCGATAAGAGGATTAAACCACCATAAGGACACCTACCATTTATCATAATCAACTATTTCACTTGCTTGAAAATTGGAAATCAATTTTGGGTATTCTACTTTTCAAGTGACCTCATACCAAGATTAATTTGCTCAACAGCTTGTCATTGATGGCCTAGTTCATGGGGCCTTAAACATGGACAATCTTTAATATCATCATTATTTTGAGTCTTGCTAGAGATTGAGGCTACCTAGGTTGATTGGTTCCGACCCGAGGAATTATCCATACAATCACTAGGAGCATCTCTGAGTTCTGGACTCTTTTCATGCATCTTTCATCTCTCCATATCAATGGCGCCAACAAGGCAATTTCATTAACAATATGGACTCACACACAGGAGTTGGGGCATCCGTTATCAATTTCTAATTTTCCTATAGTGGAATTCATCTTACATGATCATGGAACTTACAATTTGGCAAAAATCCCTTTATAACCGTTGGGGCGTAAAACGGTCCATCTTTCACATCACTCATATCGTCTTCAATCATATTCTTTTCTGGTTTGTACACCAACCCCTTTCCCGTTGGGACATAAACGGATGGTTCATACACCAACCCCTTTTTTCACCGTTGGGGCAAAAACGGTTCATTTTCTTCCAAATTTCTTCCAATTGGCTTGTGAGAACCATTCTCGCTCGCCAATTGAGGGGGTAAGCTGATAAAATTTTAAATATTCTTTTATTCTTTGGTCTTCAAAGTTGTGCTTTAGTCTTGAGAGAGAGTTGCGTCTGATCCAGCTTTTCATGTGTCTTAAGTTTTTGTGCCGCATTGTGTCTTCACACAAAGCAGCTCAAAAAGGGGCATCTCGTAGACACCAAAATCCAGCC
Source organism: Wollemia nobilis (assembly GCA_028583015.1). Lineage (NCBI taxonomy): Eukaryota > Viridiplantae > Streptophyta > Pinopsida > Araucariales > Araucariaceae > Wollemia > Wollemia nobilis. The sequence goes on from JAQPPZ010017128.1 coordinate 4,024,797, forward strand.
ACTTGTAAGTCATCTATACCTTCCTGTTAGCCACGTGTCAGTCATCCACCTTCCCGCCATTATTTGGCCCAAATCCACACCTTCCCGCCATTATTTGGCCCAATTTCACCTTTTCCCGCCATTATTTGGCCCAATTTCACCTTTCCCGCCATTTTTCATTCCCAAATTTATTTAAATTAATATTTATATATATATTTTAATATTTTAATATATATATATAAAGATACTTTAAGTGATTTAATCTGAGCCGTCCATCCTTCATTTAATCTCATCCGTCCATCCATCTTAATCCGTTTCACAACCTAGATTTATTCTCTACCCTTGGATCCACTTTAATCTTAGCCACACGTTCAAAGTGTCGTTAAAACCCTAAAGTGTGCCCTAAGAGTAGATTATAAATTGAGTCACCTTGATGGCTCAAACCCTATCTCTTTTACTATCTCTCTTTTGTTATCTATCGCTATCTATCTCTTCTTCGGCTAAACCTACCCATCCATCGCCGTCCCTTTTCGTCGCATCCATCGCCGCATCCGTCGCCAACTTCGCCGCCATCCCTTCTGCAAGATTCTCGTAGAATCCCCCATTCTTGTCGCAAGTGCCCGCGGGCGTTTACCCGCAGCCACAGACGCAGACCGGCGTCTGCAACCCCGATCCAGAAGCACGCGGGCGTTCAGCGATCGCACCAGGGCGCCTTCCGTAGCCGATTTGATAGTTACATCACTTCCAGGTGCCGCCTGGTCTCGCCGCGTTAACAAAAAAGAGGTATAGATTCTAAAGCAAGTAATATTTTTATGTATTAATCCATCGTTAGATTCTCGCATTCTATTTATTTCATTTCTAGGGTTTTAGACTATTTTTGAGGGCTCACAAAATGGAGCCCTCTTACTAGTTTCTAACCTTTTTGATAGTTTTAATGTGTGCAGGATTTTAATGGCAGATCTGATTGGATGATAGCAACTGCTTAAGCCGGAGTGGTCCGAGCCAAAGGATACAACGAAGCCCACTCATTCTCGTTGAGGTTAAGGATACATTCTTCGGAGACGCCACCATATTGTGCCGCCTAGGGTTTCGGAGAACCCTAGCACAAATTGTAATCTTGTATCACGAAAAGGGTTACAGTGCCCCGTTGTACTCAAAAGGAGTTTCTAAACTCCATTGATTAATAAAAATCGTTTGTTTTGTACAACTGTGTTCTACATTACTTTTTATCGTGATTTCTTTATCTTTTGTTTGGCGTTGTATCTTTAATCTACACTCGCCTTAAATGTTTCCTGGTGAACCCACCATCCGTTGAAAAATCATCAAAATACACCTCCCTTGAGAGGCGGGACCTTCGCAAAGTCCTCTCAGTCCGAGGTACCGTGACATCCTTTTCCCATCCTCCTTTCGGGCACGGATCCAATAGCCTGAAAGTAAGGATGCGAAAAATTTGGAGCGATACAAGTACTATTAACATTAATGTGTAAAAGAATTTTATGAAGTTATGGTACAGGAAAAATAAGATAACATTGCAGGATATTTCTCAGCTTAAGGAGCAAGGATCCAAGGAAAATAAATAAGTGGTTGTAGAGAAACAAATTAAAGAACCTAAAATAGAATCCAAGAAGGTAGTAGTAGCAAAAGAGTCCACAGAAGAAGTAGTAGCAACTGATTTAGGAAATAACAATAACAAAGTCCAAGGAAGCTTTGATAGAATATCACAAGGACACACCAAACAAAGAGAACATGAAAGAACAATGTGTAGAAGAATTTAAAACAATGGAGCCAAATGTTGAGAAGTCAAAGAAGGTAGAACATCAAGTTAAGGTTTCACCATATCACCATCCACACCACCATGAGTGGCAATAATCTTGGGGGCATGGTTCAAGGCAACAATATTATAGTTCTACATGGAATCATAAGGGCACCAACTATGGCAGTATTTGGAAGAGAAAGCATAGTGATCATGGTTTTCAGAGTGGTTCATCAGCATCAAGGAACAAGTGGACCCATCATTCAAGTTATCAAAATACAGCAGCAAAAGCGTGGAGCCAAAAAAGTAGATTTGGATACTCAAGTAAAAAAATGGCATACCAGAATCAACGTGTTTCACTTGGATGGATGGATGATCAAGATTGGTACCATTTGTTAACATTGCTTAGCAAATCATATTATCATGTTTTTTCATATGTTTCAAGGATGAAATATTTGTAAGGAGGGTGGCATGGTAGGGTACCTAGGAATAGATATTTGGGGATATATTATTATATTGTATAAGGGTTGGCATGGACCACACATAACCCAAGGTTGATTGTATTATAATATTATATTATATTATAATATAATATTATATTAGTAGTAGGCTCCCCAAAGTAGAATAAAAAAATGGATATATAAAGAAAATATAGTTGTCATTGTAATCATCATTGAAGAAGAATCTTATGTAATCGTCTATGCCCACGAAGTGGCCTCTTACCTTGGGAGATATTGTGGAGTTATTCCTTCCTTAAGGATTATTATTGTTGTTTCCCTACCTTAAGGGTATTATCTATCTCTCTCTCATTTGTGGATTGTTATTGTGGATAATGTATTTTGGATGAATGATTTGATATTTATGCATATTGCTGTATGGTTTATGTTAATAAAAATAAAGTTTTGCAACAAGGTCTTCATCAATATTTTTTTCAAACATTTAATTAGTTGTTAGTCTATAATCATAGCTTTTAGTTTTGATCTTACACCGAAAGATCACCATTCTTGGATCTTATTTTTAGTCCAATATATTTTTTCATTATGTTATATTTTTTCTTTTAGGACATGGTTGGGGTTGCATTGAGGATCATATTTAACTCTTGCCTTGTAAAACCTCCTCCATGGTGGATGATTACTTTCGAGTGCTTCTACCTTAGCTCCCTCTTCTTCTACTAGATTTATTTTCTTTTTGACCTTTGGCCTTGGATTGTGTTGAAATGTAGGGAATTCTTTGTTTGCCTTTAGTAGGTGGTCTTTCAAGATTCCCTTTGGATCATAGGTCTATCTATCTAGTTCTATTTTTTAATTTAAATTTTGGAGGTTTTGCTTCAACAAATCTATCATTTTTGGGAGATAAGAGTGATTTTTCCATAATTTAAAGATATGTTATATAAGGTACCCTTGTTCATTCTGAAATTGAGGTATGTATCATCGTTGTCTATATGACGATAAAACTCCAAATAAAAAATCTAATTTGTAATATAGTAGGGTAACAAAGTGGGATCTATAGAGAAGCCATACACCCTTATTATAGTACCTTCTAGTACGAAGTGCCAATATTCAATTTTTGCATTGGTTATTTACAACTAAGCCTTTACTTCCTTAACCATACAATGAGTTGGTCCCTTTATGCATGAAAGAGTAGAGACAAGGAAAATCTTATTGAAATCCAAAAGGGAATTAGATGTTCTACTATTCAATGTCCTATCTGCTATTGATAAAACTCTCCTATCATCAACTCTCTTTTGAATTTTGAGGCTCAAAAATATATTTTTTTCAAAATAAGAAAAGCCAAGCTAGGTAGGAGGGATATTGAAGAATTCCTCCTTGATTAAACTATATTAGTTGCTTATGAATTTCATAGCTTAGGAATAGTTCACAATCAAAATAAATGGAATTTTAGGGATTAGTAATAGTGTAGGCCATAGCTATTTGAATATCATAGACTAACTTATTTGATTCTAACCCAAAAAATAATAGCCAACATAGAGAAATTTTCATGGGTATGTACTTCAAAATCATCCAAGAGAATTTGGACTTTGGAAAGGGTTTTACAAGGTCATCTAATTACCTATTTAACCAAGTCATTATTATATTATTATAATAGGCTACTTATTCCTCTATATCAAATGACTTGGGCACACAAGAGGGAATGGTCCCAACAAAATATTTTGTAAAAATTTTAAGATTTAGGGAGAAAAGTACATAGTCAACAATATTTCTTATAGTTCTAGACTTTACATCATATTATTCAGCTACCACTTAAACCAACTCTAGGTAAGGATGCATTCTCCTAGGCATGAATTGCCCTAAGAGGGAGTACCATGCACATGTAGACTGATGACCCATTGAGAGTTTTATATCCTTCTACTCTACTACATCCCTTATATGCTTTCCATTTATAGTAAGTACTAGATCAACAATATTTCCCATGTAGTCAATAATCTTGCTGGAATCCATGGCTACTTCGACAAAGCTTTTGTGACAATGGAAAATTGTAATCACTCTCAACTTCTACTCATGAAATGACTAATTACTTGAATGCTTCTGGTGAGCTATGAAGAGCTAGCAATCACCTTTTATAAGTCTTCATCAATGGTGAGTGTCATAATTGCATTATTTCTTGCATGCCTATATGTGCTTCCAACTACAATCAATATGTTTTTTCCCATATCTTTGGCTCATGGGAGCACCTTGATCTGATTTTTTTCTTACTAATACTATATTTTTGTAATCAATAGCCTTTTGAAAATCTGAATTTTATTTAATTGTTAGCTTTTCACTAGTTTATACTTATTTATGGTATGGTACAAAGTTAGACACATATTTTTATGCTAGATATTTCATTTTTTTTCATTCACCAAATCGACAATGTCTATATCAGAGTGCTCCAAACATTTGATGCTTTTATCTGTCTATCTTCTAGGACACTTAATTTATGGTATCTATAAGTCTATAGCTATCTAGTTCAAATAAGTAATAAGTTCCCCTTTTGATGTTAATTATTGTGTTAAAATCACTTAATGAAACTTATCTTCCATATGCAAATCCTTTGTTAGCTACTCAAGGTATTCAAAATCCTCTTCTAATAGATTGATGTTACCTTCATCCAACTTTTCAATGTGATAAAGGGTAGTTTTATCTACAAATATTCTAACCATTCTTCCTTTATGAGGAATCACCATGTGCATGTAATCAATAGATAGGTATCTTCCAAGATTAGCAATGATCTCCCTTGAAAAACATATCCAAAAAGAGGAGGAAGACCAATCACTACCACCTCTAGAGATCTATCAGGAGAGGTGTCTTCCTAGATCTAGTTAATATGTGATATGTTCTAGAGCTTATAGGTTCTTCAATCAAGAAGTTCTGAGTTAGATCCATTAGAATGCCTACCAATCCTTTTGACTATTTCATCCTTTTGAGCTACAACCAATTTGCACTGATGTTGATAAACTATATAGGTTTTATCATAATGAGAATTATTGTAAGCCAAGAAAAAATAATTGTCTTAGGTTGTAGATGTCTCTTCCTCTTGGCTTCTAAAATTATACCAATTTTATTTCTAGTCACATTGCTAGTTGAAGCCCCTTGGTATTTTATGATATAGGGGTATCTTATTTGCTAGTAACCTTTGAATTTTTTTCTAGCATTTTTCCACTCCGTGGCAATGATATTGTTTGTTTGATTCTTAATAATTTCTTTCAGGTCCTATGTCTCTATTTATTTTTTTGTTCTAGAGTATGTAGATTTTACATTGTAATAGCCAAAGTGATAGGTTGAGGATATTTTCTACATGTAGGTAGAGCAACTAACAATGGGTTTGAGGGAGCCAAAAGCAAAGCTTATTGGTTGTGTTGGGGGATTTCTAATAAGTATGGCATCATAACCTTTGGAGGAAGCTTATCAACTAATATTAGGACATTCTCTACTATCACAAATTGAAAGATATGAGAAACTCTCATCTCATTTTATTGCTAGATCAACAAGCTTAAGTCCAAAATAAATTATTGGAGGCAGTAGATGCAAGTTTGGGCTTGAGAAGGTCTCACATCTTGAGGTATTCTTCTCTTGGTCTTATTGAACTAGATGTTGAAATATGTGATGGTCTCCTCAATATGTCTTTATATGGAAGTAAACTATGTGAAAAGTGAAAAGGAATCCCCTAAATCATTAAAATCCAAGATAAAAGGCTTAGCCAATTCATTCCATGTTTTAATGGCACCTTCTTCTAAAGAGTAGTACCATACCATTTTTATTCTCTTTGAATCACAAGGCTAACAACTTGACCATTACAACTTTGTGGATGATATTTTGCATAGTAGCTAAAGCAACTATATTGTGGTAGTGTTAATAGGTCATATTTTTACTAAAATCATAGGATGGTAAGGCTTTTGATGCAACTTGTATAATATAATGAAGATATCGAGGGCTCTAGAATTGTTTCAATAAGGGTAGATTCATTCGACCATGGTTCTAGGTGGGGATGCAACAAATGATTTTGGATAAATGACTTGTAGAGGAATGGACTTTGGATAGAGAAGGTTTGGATGGGTGATAGTGATTTTCCTTTTCTAAATGCTCTAAAATTTGTTAACTCAACAAAATATAGAGGTTCTTTCAACTTATTGGCTTCTAATCTTATGATCATAAGATTTTGGATCTATGCCTTCTAGAAAAGTTGCCACAAACTCTTTGGTTCTTCAATTGTGGAGTCATCGATTAAATGAATTACTTATACACTTATGAGACCAAGACCTTCATTGTAATCTTGATAATCTAAAAATTTGGATGTGCCAAAACTCTGATGCATATAATGGTTGTATTATTGATAGCATTTTGAGTCACTGACTTATAATTAAGTGACTGTTGTAATCTAACCCATCGATATTTCTTTATGAGGTAAATTAAATTGGATTTGTCCCTTTAGTTATTCTAAAACTCTTGATTCTTTGATCTACCTATGTATAGAATGTGTACCCTAGAAGGAGGTCAATATTGGATGACTCAAAATTGCTTTTGAATCAACCTCTAGAGGAGACAAATTCCTTATCGAAATTCTATTATGTGCAAGATAAAAGAAAGGAAAAAAAGGGATAGAGTTGAGAGAAGAGTAGGGATGGAGAGAAAGAGGCAGGGTTAGAGATATTTATTACATGTGGTTGGGGCTCAACTAAAAACACTATTTTTAGCTAGATGAGCATAGGCCATCTATTATAATAAATGACTAATAGACCATTCAATTAAAGCTATGCAAAATACTCAAGTGCTACAACATTCAATATTTTAAACCCCCTAATAGAAACATACCAAAAAACTTCAAGCCTAATAAATAACACTTTGATTATTAAAACATACCAAACAACTTCAATCCAAATAGATAACACTTCTACCAAAGCATAATTAGAAATTATAAAATTATAAATATTAATACAATGAATAATTCTTCACACTCCAATTGAGGTACGCTAAAAAAACTTGCTTATATTAGAATGACATAAACATGCAACTTATGATAGACAAGTGTTGAAACATTTGACCCTTTACAATGAGGGATATTTCCCTATTTATATCTTTTTCTAAGATAAAATGAAGCTAACTACCATGTATAATTATAAGCAGACTAATATTGCATGATCTGGGATGAGATAGCACCACTCAACATATTCAACACATTTTTTGTTAGCCCACTTGTGGTTAGTTATTCTTTGTTGGAGTAGCTACAAATTTTTGGCTTTGGCAACTTAAATGTATTCTAACTTCAAATTTTCAAGGTGCTAGACACCTTTCATGCAAAGATATTATAGTTTAAGGTATTGTTGGTATCTTCATTGCCTTCCAGGATACTTTTTTTGCTACATGTGGGTTTGCTAGATATTGTATGCTATCATCACTCTTCTTTCTAAGAAGCTTTAGTTTGGGATGTTGCTCCCTTTTACTTGTGCATCGGGTAACATTCTGTGATCCTTTATAGAATTTGCATTGGGCTAAAATATTTGTAGTTTGGGCTGAGTCATTGCTCAAAATTTTCTAGCTTATCTTATTTTGGGATGAATACTCTCCACTTTGAAAGCCTTACACTATGCTAGAGCTTTTGAAGTGCATTGCTAACATCACTACCAAAAATTTATCTTGTCTTTAGTTGAGCTTTTGCTTACTCTCTTAATGCAAAAATAGAGATTTTTTAGTGTATTATTATTGAAAGACTTCATATCAAATAAATGAGCAAATATCATGCTTGGAATTACTTCCTTAAAATTTAAATGAAATAATTTGAAAGAATGATGAGTCTAGAACAAGAATAATAAGTCTAGAGAATATTTTGAAGATTGAAAAATAAATAACTTTGACCAGTTTAAGTGCCAAATATCTTGGGCATTAGCAGCCATATTGTGCATTCATTGTTGAGCAAGGTGCAGCAAAAGTATTGCAAAAGTATTGTCATTGTTGTCAACACGATAGACATGATGCGCAGTTGATGCGGTTCAGAGGTCGACAGAACAAGTACAGTGAATTTCCAAGAAGAAAGAAGTGGCCCAGATTCAGAAATTTGCAGAAAAAGACAAGTAAGAAAACTGTCGCGATATCGCGACATGTTTTCTGTCGCGATTTCGTGACAAAACGGAGGAGAGAGAAGGCGCAGCCAAAAATGTCACGATTTCATGACAAAACTGAGGAGAGAGAAGGTGCAGCCAAAAATGTCACGATTTCATGACAAAACTAAGGAGAGAGAAGGCGCAGCCAAAAATGTCATGATTTCATGACAAAATTGAGGAGAGAGAAGGCACAGCCAAAAATGTCATGATTTCGCAACATGCTGGAAGGAAAGAAGCAAAGTTGAAAAATTGTCACGATTTCGTGACATGTTTGGAGTAAAGGCGCAGGCAATGAAAAGTGTCATGATTTCATGACAAGTTCGGTGAAGAAGTGCCAAGTGAAAAAGTTGTAGCGATTTCACTACATGTTGGATTTTCGCGTGAAGCAAAGAAAAAGTGCTAAGTCAAAAGTTGTAGCGATTTCGCTACATGTTGGATTTTCGAGGCGAGCAAAGAAATTGCAAAGGGAAAAAGGTGTAGCGATTTCGCTACATGTCTTGATTTCGCTAGTGCATGAAGAGAGAGTTGTACGGATGCAAAAGATGTCACGATTTCATGACATGTTGCATTTTCGGGCGAAAAATGCAAAGAAAAGCTAAGGACAAAAAGCGTCACGATTTCACGACATGTTGCATTTTCGAGGCGAAAGGCAAAGACAGAAGGAAAAGCGTCACGATTTCGTGACATGTTTCGATTTCATGAGGCATGCGGAGAAAAGTAGACAAAAAGTGTCACGATTTCGTGACATGTTCCATTTTCGTGGGTGCAAGCGAAGTAGAGTGGAAAGCGAAAAGTGTCACGATTTCATGACGTGTTCCATTTTCACGGGTGCAAGCGAAGTAGAGTGCAGGAAAGCAAAAAGTGTCATGATTTCGTGACATGTTCCATTTTCATGGGTGCAAGCGAAGTAGAGTGTAGGAAAGCAAAAAGTGTCACGATTTCGTGACATGTCCCATTTTTACGGGTAGGAGACAGAAAAGAGCTAGAGGCAGCAAATGCGTCGCGATTTCGTGACATGTTCTATTTTTGCGGTTGCATGCCGAGATAAGGACTAGGAGGCAGAGAACGTCACGATATCGCGACAGGTCAGGTTTTCATGGTCAACTATCAAGAAAAGGTCAAAGGGGCAGAAATGTCACGATATCGTGACATGTCTTAGTTGCGCAGGTAAAAGCCGAGAAGCTTACACAGTGACAGTTGTCGGGGTAAGTGCAGAAGAAAATCATGCAGCCAGTTAGGTAAGAGTTAACTAGAGTTAGAACTAAAGCTACAGGTGGCAGTTACAGAATAGTGCATTAAAGACAAGAACGGCTATTACAGGGCCATGATGCTACATGGTGTAAAAAGTGCAGATATACCGAGAATCTCAATAAACAAGAAATCCTCTCGAAGGTTGCATGTGTCAAAAATGGAAGTTGCGGGCAGAAGAGAAAGTTCGACTCAGAATTGAAAAGAGTGCCATCAGGAAGTGTAAAGGTGCCGAGAGGGCAGTTACATAAAGGATAAAAGAAAAGAATGACAGAGCATCGAAACACGCAGAAAAGGTTGTCAGGTTGCATAGAAAAAGCTGTCAGAATGAGCAGAGAAGACTGTCAGAATGAGTCAGAAAGAAAGCGGCTAGAAGACAGAGCGCGTCAGAGAGGGTGTGACAGATTGAACGTAGCCGAGAATGCATGAAAAATTGGAGGGAAAATTAGAGCCATTTTGAAAAGAGTCGTTCGAGTAAACCGAGTATAAAGAATCGAAAAGGCACAGTAAGTGAGGTTACTGCAACCGTGTTTTATCTTGAAAAACAAAAAGTGAGGTTGGGTAAGAGTGTTGTAAGAAAAATAGCTACAGAACTGAAACCTGGTTTTATTCTTGAAAAATTGAAAGAGAGGTTTTAGTATGCAATAGAAGATATTGAGTTTCTAACAATTCTCTTTATGCTTCTATGAGATTGATTTGAATGAGCAATAGACCAGTGAGGGTCTTGTAAAAGAGAAGGCATTTTTATGTCAATCTATTATTCAAAATAGAAATCCAAGTTGGTGCTTGGTATAAGGGGTTGGTGCTCCTATCTGTTGTTGCAGATAAATCAGGGGTTGGTGCTCCTTCCAGTGGGTGTTGGTAAACTATTTGTAAAGATTGAATCCTTGCAAAGGCTGGATTTGGATTGTAGTCCAAACAGTCATTATTTGAGGAGTAGCCAAATCGGTGAACCTCGTTAAATCTTGTGTTGTGTGATGCTCTTTTGTTATACTTGCTATATCTATTTTTAAGCTTGCATTTTTAAGTATTAAGAGTTGCAGATTCAAATTTTAAATAGTTACACTGATTCACCCCCCCTCTCAGTGTCATTGTGAGAATATCAATTGGTATCAGAGCAAGGTACCTGAACAAGCTTAATCAGCTAAGGTGATCTTGGAAGATACACAATGGCCGGTGGTGAAGGATTTTCTTCCAACAAAGCTCCTTTGTTCGATGGAACAAATTACTCTTTCTGGAGACTCAGGATGCAGACATATCTGTGTGCATTGGGATATGACATTTGGGAATCTGTTGAAAATGGATACACAATACCCTCTGCTCCTCCAACAGATGCGGCTGAGAAGAAAAAGTTTGAGAACAACTCTAAAGCTAAGAATGCTATTATGTGTGGGTTAGTAGACAATGAATTGATAAGGATCATGAGCTGTAAATCGGCAAAAGACATATGGGACAAACTACAGAGCATTCATGAAGGAGATGGCAAGATCAAGGAAGCCAAGCTACAAACCCATCGAGCCCAGTTCGAAGCATTAAAGATGAATGATGATGAGAACATAGAGGCCTATATGCTGAGAGTAAATGGAATCATCAATGCGATTAGAGGACTCGGTGAGGAAATAGAAGATGCAGTTGTTGTGAAAAAGGTACTAAGAACTCTCCATAAAAGATTTGATGCTAAAGTTTCTGCTATAGAAGAAGCTAAAGATTTAAATACTTTTAGCATGGATGAAATGCATGGTTCTTTAACAACATATGAAATGAGAATAGGACAAACTAAGCCCTCAGACAGAGAAGCTGCTTTCCAAGCACAGAAAAATATAAAAGCTAAACAAGAATCTGAGGAAGAAGAATCTTCAGATGAAACTGAAGCAAACTTTGTTAGGAAACTAATAAAGGGAAAAGGAAAGTACAGAGGTAAGCTACCGTTCAAGTGTTTCAACTGTGGAGGCATCGGGCACTTTGCAGCTAAATGCCCAATGAATGAGAAAAACAAAAGTGATGAAGGGACACACCAAGAAAGAAGTGACTGGAAGAAGAAACCACATTTTAGAAAAAGGAACTTCAAGAAGAAAAGTTTCATTTCCAAGAATGTTAACTCTTCTGAAGACAGCTCCAGTGAGGACTCTGAAGAAGAAACTGGTGAAGCCTTGTTCATGGCTTTTGAAGAAGAAAGAACAGAGGAAACCCAGGAGTGTGATGAAAAATTAGAGGATGAGGCTGAGGTAGATCTGGAAGGTGAGTTGGTTGCTGCACTTGAAGAGTTAAGTACAGAAAGGAAAAAGAATAAAAAGATTTCAAGAAAATTTGAGGATGCCAACGAATTAATAATCAGTTTGAAAGTACAGACTGAAGAATTTAAGAAAAAGTCTGAAGATTTTGAAGCACAACTAACCGTGAAAATAGATGAGTGCAATAAGCTAGAAGAAGACATAGTTGGATTAAGGATGCAGCTAGAAGAGATGAATCGAAAATTGAGTTGTCATCATAAATTTGAAGACAGTTCTGCGAAGCTGAATAAAATGTTAAATAACCAAAGGCCTACAGGCATCAAATTTGGTTTGGGATTTGATGAAGGAGAATCCTCAAAGGAATCAAAGGCTATAACTATAGAACCAATAAAGAATAAAGATAAGATCAGGGTTGATCAAGAAAAACCGTATCATGCAAAAGAAAACAATAAGGCCAAGCATGAAAGGAGTACTGCAAATGATGGATTCACCAAAGTCACATATCAAAGAAGAAGAAGACCCATGGCTCCTACTACAACATGGCAAAAACCATTACCCGGGTACACTCGTTCCTTTTCTCGGTTATTGTTTTAAATGCAATGCTTATGGTCATAAAATTTCAAATTGTAGATATAATGTAGGACAAAGGAATTTCACTAGTAGAAATGCTTTTTCACCTTTGATAGATTATGTTGTAGAATGTTATAACTGTCATAACTTTGGACATATTGCAAGAAATTGTCGTAGCTCTTTTGAGAGAAATAAATATCAGGGAAGAAAGTATCAATCAACTGGATTGAAACAAAACAAAAAATTTCTCAAAAAATAGGCACAAGCAAATGAAAGGGAGAAGGTAAAACAAGTGACCAAATCTGCTGTCAAATCAGAGTGGAAAGAAAAGGAACAACCTAAGAAAGATAAGGAATCCTTGATCGTTCAAACAGCTCTCAAAGCCCAGAACAAATCTGCACCATGGATTCTGGATAGTGGATGCTCCAGTCATATGACAGGAGATAAACAAAAGTTTGATAAGTTATAGACATACGAAGGTGGTTCTGTAAAATTTGGAAACAATGATGGAGCCAAGATAGTGGGTAAAGGATCAGTTAAGTTAAGTGACGAAAAAATCAACTCTAAAGAAGTCCTTTTTGTGGTTGGTCTGAAGCATAACTTACTGAGTGTAAGTCAAATTTGTGACAGAGGTCATGAAGTAATTTTCAAGAAGCAGGGCTGTGAAGTAAGAAAGACAAAAAATGGGAAGTTGATAGCTACTGGATTGAGAACTTCTGGAAATCTGTATACTCTCTCAGAGACTTCAGAAGGAGCTTGCTTGGTTGGACAGGAAGAAGAAAATTGGTTGTGGCACAAGAGACTCGGTCACATAAGCTTTGATAATCTGGTAAAAATCAGCTCAAAAAGGGCAGTAAGAGACATACCCACTATTGGTAAACCTTCAAATAGCATTTGTGCGTCATGCCAAAAGGGGAAGCAAACCAGAGCCACTTTCAAAGCAAAAGAGTACTTCACAAGCAAGCCGTTAGAACTAATTCACACTGATTTATGTGGACCCATGAGAACGGAAAGCATAAATGGATACAAATATTTTATGTTGTGTATAGATGACTATTCCAGAATGACATGGGTACTATTTTTGAAACTTAAATCAGAAGCCTTTGAGATGTTCAAAACTTTCAAAAATCTTGTTGAGAATCAATCAGGAAAAAGAATTAAATGTTTAAGATCAGATAGAGGAGGAGAGTTTATTTCAGATGAGTTTGCAGAATACTATGAAAAACATGGGATTAGAAGACAGTTTTCGGTAGCAAGAACACCTCAACAGAATGGAGTAGTAGAAAGAAAGAACAGAACTGTGCAGGAAATGGCACGGACCATGTTGACAGAGAGCAGAATTGCTGACAGGTTTTGGAAAGAGGCAGTTCATACTGTAGTTTACATCCAGAATAGGTGCATGTTGAGGCCGCATGAAAGCAAAACACCTTATGAACTGTGGTTTGGCAAAAAGGCTACAACAAAATACTTCAAAGTGTTCGGCAGCAAGTGTTACATTAAACGAACTGAAGACAATCTTGGCAAGTTTGAAGATAGAGCTGATGAAGGAATTTTTCTTGGTTACTCAACAAAAAGCAAAGCCTACACATGCTACAACAAAAGACTAAAGAAAATTGTGGAGAGTGCGGATGTTAAGGTTGATGAAGGTAGGAAACAAGAAATCAGCCATAATGAAAACTACCCGACTTATGAAGAATTTATTGAAGAGGATGAAGATCAAGAAAAAGAAGAGAGACAGAAATCAGATTCAGATGATTTAGAAATAGAAGAAAATAGGAAATCCAAAACAGGAAGCTGGCAGAAAAATCATCCCAGAGAGCAGATTATTGGGGACCCCACAGTTGGTATTCAAACAAGAAGAAGAGTAGTAAACAACTACTCTCTGTTATCCAGCATTGAGCCCAAAAATATTATTGAAGCAAGCACAGATGAAAGCTGGATGGAGGCAGTAAATGAAGAACTAGATCAAATTGAGAAAAACAAAACCTGGGAATTAGTACCAAGGCCTGAAAATAAAAACATAATCGGTACTAAATGGATATTTCGAAACAAACTGAATGAAGACGGACAGGTTGTAAGGAATAAAGCAAGATTGGTCTGTAAAGGATATGCTCAAGTTGAAGGGATTGATTTTGAAGAAACTTTTGCACCAGTGGCCAGACTTGAAGCAATCAGACTATTTTTGGCTTTAGCAGTTCATAGGAATTTCAAAGTTTATCAGATGGATGTGAAATCAGCATTTCTAAATGGAAATCTTGAAGAAGAAGTGTATATTGAACAACCTGATGGTTTTCAACTCTGTGATAATCCTAACTTTGTTTGCAAGCTGAAGAAAGCATTGTATGGCTTGAAACAAGCACCTAGAGCTTGGTATGCAAGATTGGACAACTATCTCACTAAGCAAGGATTCAAGAAAGGTATGGTGGATAGCAATTTATATATCAAAACTGAGAATGGCAATTTCATTGTCCTTGTTGTTTATGTAGATGATATAATATTTGGGAGCAGCAATGATGAATCATGCAAAGACATAGCAAATAAAATGCAGAAAGAATTTGAAATGTCTATGATTGGTGAACTTTCATATTTCCTCGGACTGCAAGTTAATCAAACTGAAAAGGGGATTTTTATTTCTCAAATTAAATATGTGAAAGAAATGCTGAAAAAGTTCACAATGGAGGATAGTAAGCCTGTTAGCACTCCCATGACAACAGGCTGCAAGTTGAGCAAGGATGACAAATCTCCAGATGTTGATCAAACAATGTACAGATCTATGATTGGGAGCCTGTTGTATTTGACAGCCACCAGACCGGATATCTTACAGGCAGTTTGCATGGTTGCAAGATTTCAGGCTAGTCCCAAAGAGACTCATGTGACAGCTGTGAAAAGGATTTTTAGGTACCTCAAGGGTACTATGGAGTATGGGCTATGGTATCCAAAAGGAAAAGACTTCACTCTTTTTGCATATTCTGATGCAGATTGGGCAGGATGTATTGATGACAGAAAAAGTACCAGTGGAGGAGCATTTTATCTTGGAGATAAACTGGTAGCATGGCACAACAAGAAACAAGAATCAGTCTCTCTATCCACAGTAGAGGCTGAATACATTGCAGCAACAACATGTTGTACACAGATATTATGGATGAGACAGACACTGAAAGATCTTGGTATCCACTTCAATGAGCCAATCTCAGTTAAATGTGATAACACTAGTGCTATCAACATATCAAAGAACCCAGTTTTGCATTCTCGAACCAAACATATTGCGATCCGGTATCATTTCTTGAAAGATAAAGTTGCAGAAGGAGAGGTCAAATTGGAGTTTGTTCCAACTACAGAGCAAGTAGCAGATATATTCACTAAACCATTGCCCAAGGAAGTTTTTGAGTACCTTCGGAGTAAGTTGGGAGTAGTCACACTACCCAAGCACTGACTAGCTATGGGGAACACATTCTCAGGGGGAGCATTAAATTATTTATGCCTGAGAATGTTGTGCATAGACTCAGGGGGAGTCTGCAGCAGCCCTTTGGTATTATTGGCAAAGGGGGAGAAGAATTACTACAGAAAATTGAAATTGCACATGTGTTGCCAACAATTCCAAAGGGGGAGATTGTTGAGCAAGGTGCAGCAAAAGTATTGCAAAAGTATTGTCATTGTTGTCAACACAGACAGATTGATGCAGTTGATGCAGTTCAGAGGTCAGTCAGAACAAGTACAGTGAATTTCCAAGAAGAAAGAAGTGGCCCAGATTCAAAAATTTGCAGAAAAAGACAAGTAAGAAAACTGTCGCGATATCGCGACATGTTTTCTGTCGCGATTTCATGACAAAACTGAGGAGAGAGAAGGCACAGCCAAAAATGTCATGATTTCATGACAAAACTGAGGAGAGAGAAGGCGCAGCCAAAAATGTCATGATTTCACGACAAATCTGAGGAGAGAGAAGGTGCAGCCAAAAATGTCACGATTTCGTGACATACGAAGGAGAGAGAAGGTGGAGAAACTGTCACGATTTCGTGACATGCTGGAAGGAAAGAAGCAAAGTTGAAAAACTGTCACGATTTCATGACATGTTTGGAGTAAAGGCGCAGGCAATGAAAAGTGTCACGATTTCGCGACAAGTTCGGTGAAGAAGCGCCAAGGATGAAAAGTTGTAGCGATTTCGCTACATGTTGGATTTTGGTCGAAGCAAAGAAAAAGTGCTAAGTCAAAAATTGTAGCGATTTCGCTACATGTTGGATTTTCGGAGGCCGTAGCTAAAGAAATTGCAAAGGGAAAAAGGTGTAGCGATTTCACTACATGTCTTGATTTCGCTAGTGCATGAAGAGAGAGTTGTACGGATGCGAAAGATGTCACGATTTCGTGACATGTTGCATTTTCACGGGCGAAAGGCAAAGAACAGCGCTAAGGCAAAAAGCGTCACGATTTTGTGACATGTTGCGATTTCGAGGCATGCGGAGAAAAGTGTACGGCAGCAAAAAGTGTCACGATTTCACGACGTGTTCCATTTTCATGGGTGCAAGCGAAGTAGAGTGGAAAGCAAAAGTGTCATGATTTCGTGACATGTTCCATTTTCGGGTCAAGCGAAGTAGAGTGAGAAAGAAAAGTGTCACGATTTCAACATGTTCCATTTTGGGTGCAAGGAAGTAGAGTGTAGGAAAGCAAAAAGTGTCATGATTTCATGACATGTCCCATTTTCGCGGGTAGGAGACAGAAAGGAGCTAGAGGCAGCAAATGCGTCACGATTTCGTGACATGTTCTATTTTCACGGTTGCATGCCGAGATAAGGACTAGGAGGCGGAGAACGTCGCGATATCGCGACAGGTCAGGTTTTCACGGTCAACTGTCAAGAAAAGGTCAAAGGGGCAGAAATGTCACGATATCGCGACATGTCTTAGTTGCGCAGGTAAAAGCCGAGAAGCTTACACAGTGACAGTTGTCGGGGAAAGTGCAGAAGAAAATCATGCAGCCAGTTAGGTAAGAGTTAACTGGAGTTAGAACTGAAGCTACAGGTGGCAGTTACAGTGCATTAAAGACAAGAACGGCTGTTACAGGGCCGTGATGCTGCAAGGCTGTCAAAAGTGCAGATATACCGAGAATCCCGATAAACGAGAAATCCTCTCGGAGGTTGCGTGTGTCAGAAATGGAAGTTGCGGGCAGAAGAGAAAGTTTGACTCAGAATTGAAAAGAGTGCCATCGGAAAGTGTAAAGGTGCCGAGAGGGCAGTTACGTAAAGGATAAAAGAAAAGAATGACAGAGCATCGAAACACGTAGAAAAGGTTGTCAGGTTGCACAGAAAAAGCTGTCAGAATGAGCAGAGAAGACTTTCAGAATGAGTCGAAAGAAAGCGGCTAAAAGACAGAGCGCGTCAGAGAGGGTGTGATAGATTGAACGTAGTCGAGAATGCATGAAAAATTGGAGGGAAAATTAGAGCCATTTTGAAAAGAGCCGTTCGAGTAAGCCAAGTATAAAGAATCGAAAAGGCGCAGTAAGTGAGGTTACTGCAACCGTGTTTTATCTTGAAAAACAAAAAGTGTGGTTGGGAGAGGTAAGAGTGTTGTAAGAAAAATAGCTACAGAACTGAAACCTGGTTTTATTCTTGAAAAATTGAAAGAGAGGTTTTAGTATGCAATAGAAGATATTGAGTTTCTAACAATTCTCTTTATGCTTCTATGAGATTGATTTGAATGAGCAATAGACCAGTGAGGGTCTTGTAAAAGAGAAGGCATTTTTATGTCAATCTATTATTCAAAATAGAAATCCAAGTTGGTGCTTGGTATAAGGGGTTGGTGCTCCTATCTGTTGTTGCAGATAAATCAGGGGTTGGTGCTCCTTCCAGTGGGTGCTGGTAAACTATTTGTAAATATTGAATCCTTGCAAAGGCTGGATTTGGATTGTAGTCCAAACAATCATTATTTGAGGAGTAGCCAAATCGGTGAACCTCGTTAAATCTTGTGTTGTGTGATGCTCTTTTGTTATACTTGCTATATCTGTTTTTAAGCTTGCATTTTTAAGCATTAAGAGTTGCAGATTCAAGTTTTAAATAGTTACACTGATTCACCCCCCCTCTCAGTGTCATTGTGAGAATATCATTCATGGTGAACAAGATGGCCAACCTTACAAGCAAATGGATTTTAAATTTGAAAAAACAGTAATCATTTCAAAATATTAAAGCAAGCTAAGGTTAAAGTGACAATGGACAATTCTTTTTGTCCCTCTAGAAAAGGAATATTTCATGTGCATGGAGAATTTAAAGCCATTTCATGCACCAATGTCTAAGAGAGAATGCTACAAGAAGGGACATTTTCCTTCAAAAATATTTCTATTTTTATAATCCGTTAATAGTCCTATTGTGGAAATATTTTGTGTCCCTTAATATGGTGTCATACCACAAAATATCTCTTGATCACAAGCAATATCAAAGAATCTGGTGGATCTATCACTTTAATTTAGAAAAACATTATCAAATAGACTCTAGATAAAATAAATTAGGTTAGGATACCCTTGAGGTAAGCTTACAATATCTCTTTATAGGCTCATGCTCATCTTGATAAAAAAAGAGTAAAAGTTGATGTTCTTTGACCAATATTTGTAATAACTCTATAATTATACCTTAATACTTGACCAATACCTTATCCATTGTAGCAAGATTGTAAATGCATTAATGTAACAGAAAGAAAAAGAAATAAGATGTTGATTCAATTATGTTCATTCAAATGATGTAACAAACATAATTTATTATAAATGAAAGAAAGTGTCAATTACACATTCAAATCATGTAATATGTAAAAGAGACAACAAATACATAATTGAACCAAAGAAATATCCAAGAGGAAGCTAGATTTGTATTAATTTCTTGAAATATTTTACAATTCAGATTTTGGCAGAATACTTAGATATCATTGATCAAATACAAAGGGTTCTCTCTATTCAAATAATGTAATAGAGGAACTCCATTCTTCATATTAAGAGTAGTGACAAATAATTTCTAATATTTTGATCCAATCACTAGAAATGATCTCAGTTAACTGGGTATATCCTAAACAAGACCTGGATAATCAAAGAGAGGAATAAGGGATGGAAACAAGAAAAAAATGAAAATACAATCAACAAGGCAAGGACACTCTTAGTATACCTTTGGTAAGGATGGGTATGCAAAAACTTATTATCTTTCTTGGTTGTAGCAATCTCTTTTATAATTCCTAGGTTATTTTTTTATGTTATAATTGATTTCATCCGAGCCTTCCATATATCATTATCCCTTGC
This sequence comes from Wollemia nobilis, assembly GCA_028583015.1. NCBI lineage: Eukaryota > Viridiplantae > Streptophyta > Pinopsida > Araucariales > Araucariaceae > Wollemia > Wollemia nobilis. Next base: position 4,044,436 of record JAQPPZ010017128.1, read on the forward strand.
CCTTGATTGAATAGGTGTTTTACACTACAATTACAATTGTTCTATACTTGTTTTATTTTAAAATCAATAATTGGCTACTCCAAGGTCTTAGATCATCAAAATGGAATCCAAATATATAATATTTTATCTTTATGTCTGACTTGGTGTTGGACCTGTATCTTTTTCTTTTGGTCCCTTGTTTTCTTTTTTGGTGGGTCATTTAGTATTTGGATTGACTTCTAGTATTTTATTTTTTCCTAAATTTTTCCCTTCTTCTATAGTTATTGTCTTAGACACTTTAAGCATCTCAATATATGTTTTGATGTTGTCTACTTTGACTCTCTTTTTCTTGCTCTCCTCTATTTGAATATATTTTATTATCACGTCGATGAGCTCCTATGCTTCATCACAAAAAGACATGGTAAATATGATTGCATTCAAGTCTTGAAGGGTCTTATTCTTTTTTCTCTCTTTCCATATTTTATCCTCTTCATAGAAAATACATAAAAAATTAACTATTTTTGCCAGAAATCCAATCTATCTGGCCAACTCAACTTTATTTTATGAATCACAATCGAATTATTGGATCCTATTGAGGTTAAGCTATTCTATATCAAATACTTCTAAGAACTCTTCTAGCAAAAGGCCTACTCAATCCATAATATTTTAATTCTTCTTCCCATGTGGTCATCTCTTCAGTCCATTTGTACCATCCCATTTTGTTTTTTAAAAACATAGACACTTTGATGAATTCTAGTACACATTCCAACTCAGTGCCATCTTCCAGTGTTATTTTTTCTCCTTCTACCTATTGGTAATATATTTCAAACTACTAAAATATAGGAAGGATTGTGCTCACTGTATCCTCTGCATGTACTAGGAGATATCTTATGTTTCCCATAGAGACCTTGATCATATTGATATTTGTGAATCCTTTTGATAGATATTTTTCTTTATCTTGTATTTTATAATTCATCTCATTTATCTTGTATTTTATAATCCATCTCCTTCTTGTACTTGAAAATGAAATCAGAACAATCGATATTTTTTTATTATAACTTAGGATTATGCCTATGAAGTTGAGACCCGAGAGTATGATATCTGATTTTTTTAGGCTATCTATTTTAGCTTGTAATTATTCCTTTTTTATCTGCATTATTTTCGTTTTTTCTTTCAAATATTTATTCTCCTTTAGAACAAGCTTTGTTGCTTGTGTATGTATCTATTTTCTTATTTCTAGTAAATCAGTGGGATCCCCAACACCTATACATCCCCTATTTCTTGATTTATCTATATAGTAGTGACATTGTTTGGCCTAGGAATGGTAATTACTATAGCTTGTGATGATGAGGTATGGGTATCTTCATATGTACTTTGAACATTTCTAGGATCTTTCCCTTTTTCTATAGCCTGGAGCTCCCTTTCCCCAAGGTTACTAATGGGATATCTTCTTCTACCCTTTCTAGAGTTAGTTTTTTCTAAGATTTAATTTAGGATGGGAGGGTGAGCTTGGCCTTTTATGCTCTGGTGATGATGCTAGGCTATCCAATCTTATTTGATTATCTCTAAGTAGCTCCTTCAACCCTCCAACTTCTATTATTATTTTTGGCATGGATATAGATATTTTGATCTCCTTATTTTTGAAGATCAGTACTTTAGGTACTACTTTTTATATAATCTAAGGCATATACATTGCTACATTCAATTGGCTCTTCAGGGGATCAACCAGTTGTATTTTTGTAGATGCAGCAAGAACCTTTTTTTCCAACAAAATCTTGAGTAGTGGACTGAGGTATTGTGATGATTTATTTCCCTCTCTCTATATTTGACACTTCTTCTAGAATAGGTTGATCTACTATAGCATTGAACATATCATTAGCATAAATAAATATTTCTACTTGGTCTACTCCCTAGCTAATAATTTTTAGAATAGGGTCTTGAAGCTCTCCTAGGGTAGTAACTGGGACAAGGGGAGCAATTGGCTCAAATAAATTCCTCCTTAAAATTGCCAACTCTAGAGGGTAATCACCTACATGTTGGATATAAGTGTTAGCTCTCTTGATATATTCATAATTTGATCATATTGGCTCTAGATCTTTAATATTTTGAATGGTTTTTTGGAGCTCATCCTCAAAGGCATTGATCTTGTGATGCACCCATGTATATTATATTTTTTTACCTCTTTCTTGTAAACCCCCTTTGGATCATAGGGTCTCCATGTTAGTTCTAAAAAATAAAAATCATCCATATCCCAAATTGCCTTAAGCATGCTTGGATATCCTTTAAAACATAATGGCCAAACCTGTAAGGGACTATTAGCCATGATATTTTTTTGGTTTTTCTTCCTAACCATATTTTTGCTTCCTCTACAATCTACCTTGTTATATCAAGTGCAACTATTAACATTGGATAGTACTTGGGTAAAGCTTTTGGGGGAATTTTCACACCATATAACCTTATATATGTGAAATATTCATTGTAATCCTCTACTTGCTTTTCTTACAAGAAATATGTAATTCCAGTACCTATACTTGGTGGAAGGGAACCACATAACACTTTATGATTTTTTTTGAGAAATTTATCAAAGAACCATGCATAACTTGAACACCCCTCATGTATCCAAGGGAGATTTTCTTGTATATCACAAGCATCTGTTTGTCCTATCTTTTTCTAGGTTAGAGTAACTATCTGCCCCGTTATGAGGTGAATGAGGATTCAATAGTAATAAAAGGAGGAATTTTCTCATGTTCTTCTATGATGGCCCTTTTCACTTTAATAAACTCATAATGTATTTGGTTACTCATTTCATGCTCCCATTTGTACATTAGGGGAAAAGGTTCTATTACATTGCATAATCAGGTGCATCACCTTCCTATCGATTGTACTCAAATATTCTACCCCTAGTACTATATTAATCATATCTACATAATCCCTAACCCATGGTTTCAATGCACCCTTTTAGATTGGGAAATTATATGATACTATTTCATATGGATCAAACAAGGTTGCATAGTAATGAGTAAAAATTATATGCTAGGATTGGTATTCAATTACCTCTTTGTTTAAGATGACATTGATCCTATTAAGTTAGAAGACTCTTTAGAATATTTCTAGCATTATATTGAATATTGGTCGATGATTGACATCTTTGAAAGCCCTAATGTCTACATCATATGTCATCACCAGCCAGGCCAACAAGTCAGAAGAGAAGTAGACTCTTTGGTATACCAATTTTTTTAGGTTGCTATTCCATTTATTACAACATGTGGCTCTTTGCCATTATGATATTTATGCTCTTTTAAAAAGTTTTGGTCATAGATCTAGCCTAATGGAGAGGCATGGAAAGATACTTGCACACCCATTGACATGCACCAATATTGAATAGCTATAGGGCCTGGGAAGGCTTGACAGTCGATATCTAGAGAAGGTCGGTTCCTTTTGGGAAGTCCTAGCTACTTGCTTAAAATTTAAGAGAAAAGAGAGTAGGAAAGAAAGGAAAATAGATCATAGCTAGAACTGATAAGGTTGGATTTGGTTGAATCAAGACACATGCATGGTAAGCAGATGTCATCATATAAAACACAAGCAGACGTAATAGATCAACCAATATTACTCTTGTCTAACCTTTATTAAACTCTGCTACAAGTGAATTCTAGAACCAACAAATGAAATGCAATAAATCCAAATATCAAAATTATTGCTTGCACATTCGACTAGCTTTGGTAGAAATAAACTTACAATATTCACATGCACACATGCAAGAGTCAATTTGGAGATCATACAGTAAAACACTTGTATTCTCATAACAACATAAACTTTACATATGAATTGTAATGGCTAAAGAGCCACCCTTTGGAATGTCGATAATTCTAAAATATATAGTCCTTATAATTAATGCTACATTGAATACAATGGATGGTGGATGAGACTACCAAGTGATGCTAGCAAGGAATAATCCTATTGTGAATCCTTCTAAATATTTGGTAGACTGCAATGGAAGATGGCTATCGAGAGTATGCCTATCAGGCCACATGAATCTAGACTCTTATTTATCTGGAAACTTTGATAGTCAATAAATTTTGATCACCTACACTTAGGACATTAATTACATGAGAGGAAAAACTAAGGTTGAATAGTTGATTGTTGTGTGATTTGATTAGTTTCCATGAATAGAGTGAGGTATTGAACCTCTTTAACACTAGCTACCCATATCTTAAATATAGGTGTGTGCTTTCTTGCAAGGATATTTTGATATTGGTGAGAGTTCCATGATGAGAAATATTTTGGGATTCACCTATTGCTTATCATGAACCCAAAATTTTTCCCACTGCATCATACTTAACAAGCTAGGATTTTTGAACCTCCACCCTAGTTACTAATTCAAGCATAAAATTGAAATCCCTTGGAGAACTAATGAATACTTGATCCTCTGTTAGGCTCTTAAATTGCATGACCTTTTGACCTACCTTCAGGGTGGAGTTTTGGGAGCTGATCTTGAGTTGTCACCATCTTGATTATCCACCCTTTGCATGGGATGGAGATTTAGCATCCTAATTCCCTACCCAATCAATAAGGTCAAGTTTAGGGTTTAAAATATAGGTACTATTGACCTATTTTTCTACCTACCATCATGCTTAGCTCAATTTTATCCTTTGAATCATTGGAGTCTCATGGATTATTTAATGTTAAACATACCTACCTATAGTGATTATTTATCATCAGATAGACTTTTAGGATTTACTTAGTGCCTTGGCCTGACTGATTCCTTCACCCTTATCACTATTACCCATAGATTCCTCTATACTTCTCTCTACCACCTCTAGCATCATCCACTTCATCCACAAGGCATGTTATTAACAAGAAACATCTAACACCCAAGGTTCTGGCTCCAAAAAAATTTCTTACTATACTTTTGATCCATCATATTTGTGAAAAGGATAAAGTGGGTAAAGCATGCAAAATTTTACCCACACTTCTAGTGGCCCATAGGGGATTTCCACTTTGTGGGAATAGGAACCTAGATGGCCCTACTTCTAAAAAAGCACAAAAAAAGAGAAGAATGGGGATGGGGATAGAAATAATAAACTAGAGAAGAAAATAGCTAGGGATTACTGGAAGACATAGGAGAGAGGTGGGCGATGGAATGGGAACTATACTCATGACAAGGTAGAACACTACGGAGAAAGGGGTAAAATTATAGCACAAGAGTATATGGGAAAGAGGTAGCCACATGAATAAAATGGAAATCACTAACTAGAAGAGTTAGCGATAACAAGCATAAAATGGAGAGGGAGGAAGGAGATAGTGAAAATAAAGCAAAGAAACAAAATGGAAGGCAATCTTGGGGATATCCTATGGCACATTCATAATGAATTACCTGGTCCATAGGACACCTCCATATATTACATTCCCATTAACATACTCTGCTACAACCCAGGGCTCCTTCAAGAATATACAAAGTGCCAAATAAACTTGTCTACCTTGATACAACCCTTCTTTTTTATGCAACCAAAAAGGATTTCATCTTATCAAGATGCATATTGGGAATCTTTAATCACTCTCTTGGAATCATTGTTTGGCGAATTATCAACATTGCTCATGAGTTATTCTATAGAGCCATTCTTCAGTGCTTCCCTTGAAATATTTGGCTTGGTGTGAATCCTTTTGGTAGTACTTCCAAATATTGTTTTTTGGGTTCCTCCAGTTGATCTTATAATTCATGCTTAGGCTGGTGTGATGCATGCATGAGTCTTGATGTACTTAATTTTTGGGATTCTAAACTTTGAGAAACATTAGCCATTGGGATATGGAGTCACAACAAAAGGATGAAAAGAAAAGAAAATAAGGAAGAGAGGCAAGAGAACAAATGAAAAGTAGTACTTTTTAAAAGAAGAGGAGCCACTTGGAATACCTATTGCATATTTGGCTCTAAGAATTCTAGCAATTTAGCCAGCTGGCTTCAACTTTATGGAAACAAACTCCTTGTAACCTTAGCTTAATATCATGTTAGCTACTACATGGCCTTGCACATGCACACCTTTTATTTAATTATAAACTTATTTACATAAAATTATGGTGTTGTTCACACACCCAATACAGAGATCATTTTTTAGTCTATTTGGTGAACCTGTAATGTCCAAACCAAATGAAACCAAAGTTAAGCTTTTCCTCATGTTGATTTTGGTATTATCCATCATCACCGTTAGTTGCACTGGAGCTCAACCCAGTACTCATGCTTGTCCTCATATTTCTTGTATTTTGACTATACGCAAATTACACAAATATTTTCTTTACTACCTTGGTCCATGATTTGGTTTGTAACCACTTGAAGGGAAAATACCAAAATCATGCATAGTATGGGTTGGACTACACTGTCACCCATACCTCATCCCTTCTGAGGGGTTGATAGTCTCAGTCAAGATACAACCTTTTTTCTTTGGTTGTTCTTGGGTCTGGGGACTATCAATCATGTTGTAGTAGGGAACTATATAGTACAATCCATTTTGTATTATCTCTACCATTACCACCTCATTTAAATCCAACCCAATCTTAGACCTGGGTTTAATGGTGAAATCCACTCCTTGTTGGTTGAGAGGTGATCCTTGATGGGGAAAATACATGGTAAAGGTTACTTCAATCACCCTCATGGTTGGAATAGATAGTGATGAGGTGTTTTTTAATGTATGTATCCCAATTATGGAGGCTTACTAATGCTCATTCTCTCATCTCTCCAATCCCTGCAGGGAGTTATAGGTAATTAAATTCTCTACTATAGATAATGAACAATAATCTCTACTGCATGAGTTAGAATATTGATCCTCTTATTGCCATTTTATTCCTTATGGTTTAATGTTGGGCTATTGTACCTTTAATTCCCAACCACTAAGCTCTCCTTCCATAGTTGAGCTCTTCTTCTTCATGTTGTTACCCTCATTAGTTGGCTAGTGTATGTTGATCCCCAGCTATTGTTGCATCTACTATGCATTCTCATGAGGATATGAAGGGGAACCTCCCATGATAGCTTGGTTTTGCATAGGTATAGGCCCTAGTGGTAGCATTTTTTGGATGGAGGATGCATAGGGTAAAAGAGATTGAGGTATTTCCCTACAAGGAAGCTTCCTAACTGGATCAACATTCTTTCAACTTGGGATGCTTCCTTGAAGATTTGTGGAAATCCTTTTTCTCCTGACTACTGAATGAGGAGTCTTATATTAGGATAAAAATCTCAAACATAGTATATATAGGCTTGAGCAGATAATCATTTGGCTTCATGGGGTATCCTTCATATTCTTGTGAAGCGAATATTAAAATCAACCATACTTTCATAATGGGCCCGCTTGATGAATGTAAGTTGAGTGGGAAATTGGAAGGGATGTATAGAGATATCAAATGTGTTTATGAGGGCTTCTTCCAGGTCTACCCATGTATGAATGCTTCCATGCTTCATAGATTTAAACCATAGTTATGCTCTCCCTTTGAAAGAAAGAGCAAGGAGTTAAAGTATGACATCTTTAGAAGTAATTTTGTTGATGACAGACAAGGAGACTAAGTCCTGACAGTGCTCATATATAGTGCCCTTTGCACCATCATAGCTTGGAAAGGTCTTAAAGGCTACTTTAGGAATATTCTATAGATCCAATATATTCTTACATTATTCTAGAAAGGATAGCTCTACTGAGCCATCATGGGATTAATCCTTCAAATATTCTGAGTTCTTCCTCTAAGTTTGAGTCACCAGATGAACATATTTTCTCTGCTAGTAAGGTCAGGGCTACTCATAAAACCTTGATTCCTCCAAGGGAATATAGACTTTAAAGGATTGAAGAGACAACTAGTTGTGACATCTGGATTTCTTTCTCAGAGGACTCACGAGGTGATTTTCTAATCTAGGCAAACTAGAGTATCATCAAATTTTGATTTCCTTAAAATATAGGGGTATTTTGTGTCCCCAACGGTCATCAAAAACTATTTCACTTCAAAGATATTTGGTCATAGAAATCTCGATTGATTATCCAACGGAGTTGCCAAGTGAACACATAGATATTTCTCAACATAGTATTATCAGACTCTGTATACAAAAGGTGATAAGAGCTTCGGGTCCCATCAAGTGTGCTAAAAAAATTTGGTCATAGATTTAACCTAACGGAGAGGCAGGGGAAGATACTTGTGTTCCTGTAGACCCTCACCAACATTGAACAACCATGGGGCCTGGGAAGGTTGGGCAATCGATCTTCAGAGAAGGTTGATTCCTTTTGGGAATTCCTAACTACTTGCCTAAAATTGAAGGGAAAATGTAGTATGAGAGAAAGGAAAAGAGGCCATAGCTAGAACTAACAAGGATAGATTTGGCCGCATCAAGACACATGCATGGTAAGCAGATACCATTGTAGAAAACACAAGCATATTACCTAATAGATCAACCAACCTTACTCTTTTCTACCTTTTATTGCCCTCTATTGCAAGAAAATTTTGGAACCAACAAATGAAATGCAAGAAATTCAAATAGTAAAATTATTGCATGCACATTCTACTAGATTTAGTAGAAATAAACTTACAACATTCACATACACACATGCAAGAGTCAATTTGGAGACCAAACAGTAAAAAACTTATATTCTCATAACAACATAATATTTACATATGAATTTTAATGGCTAAAGATTCACCCTTTGGAGTGCTGAGCATTCTAAAATATATAGTCCTTACAATGAATGTTGCATTGAATACAACGAGTGGTAGATGAGACTATCGGGTGATGCTAGCAGGGAATGACCCTATTGTAAATCCTTCTAAATATTTGATATATTGCAATGTAAGATGGCTACCAGGAGTACACCTATCAAGCCACATGAATCTAGACTCTTATTTATCTAAAAAATCTTATAGTCAATACATTTTTCTCACCTACACCTAGGATATTAATTGCATGAGAGGATGGACTAAGGTTGACTAGTTGATTCTTATGTGATTCAATCAATTTTTGTGCATAGAGGGAGGTACCAAACCTCTTTAATGCCATCTATGCATCTCTTAAATGTGAGCACACACTTTCTTATAGAAATATTTTGATATTGGCAGGAGTTCCATAATGGGTAAAATTTTGGGATTCACCTATTGGTTATAATTAACCCAAAACTTTGCCCATCGCATCATACATAACAGGCCAAGATTTTTGGACCTCCATTGTAGTTACTTATTCAAGCACAAAATTGAGGTCCCTTGGATAACTAATAGAGGTTTGATCCTCCATTGGGCTTTTAACTTGCATAACCTTCTAACCTGCCTTTAGGTTGGAGTTTTAGGAGCCGAAACTAAGCTACTATTATCCTAATTATCCACCCTTTGCATGGGATGGGGATTTGGGATCCCAATTCCTTATCCAATCAATAGAGTGGAGTTTAGGGTTCTTAATATAGGGACTATTGGCCCATTTTTCCACCCACCATCATCCTTAGATTATTTTTGTCCTTTGAATCATCGAAACCTCATGGATTATTTTAGGATTTACTTAGTGCCTTTGTCTGACCAATTTCTATGCCCTTATAGCTATTGCCCACCAATTCCTCCACCCTTATCACTACCAACTCTAGCATCATCTACCACATATTTGAGGTATGTTCTTAACAATCAACATCCAACGCCCAAGGGTCTAGCTCACAAAAAAAAAATATTATAATTTTTGATCAATCATCTTTGTGAAAAAGGAGCAAGTGGGTAAAGCATGCAATATTTTACCCATAAAAAGTTCCATGAGCAAGGTGGAATTATGGTGGTATTTTTTTACCATTCAAAACTTACCACAACTGTATTCTTAGATTTTTATTTTTGTGTAGAAGTGAGGCTTCTGTAAGGCCTTGACTTCTTTGAAAATACTATCACCTCTTTGCCAAGGACAACTGGTCCAACTTCTAGTTTATATGGATACTCATTAATTATTCTTTTTATGAAAGCCATAGTTCCTTTAGATACAATAGAAGAGCTTGAAGAAGTCATTATCATTTCTCCCTAGGTTGAAACACTCTATCAATTGCACATGACTTTATTTACTTTTTTGTAGATGCTCAGTGTTTTCTCGAATGTAAGTTTCAATGAGTTTTAGTGAATTTGAAACTTTATGTAGATAATAAATAGCTTTTGGTAGTTTATTTCACATGTGTTGCATGTAATATCTGGCAATTGCACCATTTGAATCTTCCATCCCAGTTCTACCACTTCATAGTTTTTTAACTATATTAATTGAAATAGAACTACCTATTTTATAGTTGCTTCTAACAGGGCTTGGATACTGTGTTAATTGAAATGGAACTTTACTTCATCTATCATGCAATGCATATTGTTCATCTTAAATTTTTTTGAATGCATGTATACCTTAGGATCTTAGGGATATGCATGCTTTTTAATAAAATGGGAGAGGGGGATCCGGAGACATAAGGAAATACTTAAACCTTAAAATATAATTAATTTTAATGTCCCAAGGATTAAGAACAAAACTTTTATAAAAATCATACACTTAGGGGGAATATGAAAATAATAATTTTGGATTTAAGTAGAAAAGTCAAACAACTTTGAAAAACTTCATCTGGCCCTATTTCATGTGTACCATTGATCTCTCAATGATGTGTGTGTACCATAAAATATTGATATGAATTTTCAATGGTTTTTTTCCCTTGAACATCCCTCAACCTAGTGGATTCCACATGCCTTTCATCCATTGGGTCTGGCATTTACAAAGTAGTTATAGATTCAAAAGGTCGCTCTTCTTAATTTGTGTATACTATCATATCTAGTGATGATTTGTATGTACCATTATATCTTGAGAATGTGTATGATCCTTATGAAAGGCACATAGACATGAAGGGTAAGTCCATACTCTTAGGGAAAGTTTTAATAATAGTTTTGATTTTATGACTTAGGGATGAACATTCATGAAAATAATTTTTGGGGATTAAAATTTGGGTGAGTCAACTTCTTTGGAATGCAAGCATACCACTGTATTTATTTTAGTCCATGCATACCTTATGATCTAGGGAATATGTGTGGTATTTAATGCAAAAGGGGGTGCATATACTTGGAGGACTTAGGAAAATATTAGATGGGATTTTTAAATTGATATTTGCATGACTTAGGCTAGCAACCTTAGAAAAATAATTCTTCAAAGTTAAAGTTTAGGGTAGATATATTTCCTTAGGATACATGTGTAGCACTAGATATATTTTGATGCATGTGTACCACTGGATTTGAGGGAGATGTACAAGATTTAATGCAAAATAATTGCATGGATATGGAGGACTTAGGGGAAAGCTTAGGTGGTTTCTTTCAACTTTGGTTTGCATGACTTAGGATTAGACATTTTTTAATAAAGTTGTGGAAAAATATTAACCTGTCATGAATCCTTGGCATTAGGGCTTAAGCATAATATTAAATTGCAAGAGGATTTTTTGGGTATGTGCTTTATGAGATGATTTGGAATGCAGTGGCAATGAGATATATGAATAACCTGAGGGTGTGAGGGTTGAAACAATGACTTGTAAAACTTAGGCTTATGTATTTATGAGGATAAAATTAAAAGGGGTCAAAGGATTAATGATTTTCAAAAACAACCTTAGGTACCATGGGAAATGTTGAAAGATTAAGACCTAGGGATTTCATGACTTTTCAACAAATAGATTTTTTAGGATTCTTTAAGGATAGGCATGCTTTTGACTAGAAATAAAATCTTCCAAGGACTATGGTTTATGACTAAAAAAGGAAAATTTTGAAACATGATGACCATATCTATTACAAAAAATTGAAATCCACTTTATCTTGACTAAAAAATAACCTAGATCTAGGAAACCACAAAACTCATCAAATTTTGAAATTAGGAGTAATCCTTAAGTTGGATTTTGAGTATCCAAAAATTCCCAAGATTTTAGAGTAGAAAAGTAGCTAAAAAAGATCCTAATTTAACTATATCCCTTTTGCACAAAAGTGTTCATGAAGTAATAGAGAGGAGAAGAGGCAAAATTCATACCTATGTTTAGAATTAGTTAGCTACTTCCCCATTCACATTCGATCAAGAGATGTTGACCCAGGCTCCTCAAACCATGAACCATGATACAATAGTGGGAGTGAAAAACCCCAATTATAAAAAGGGAACAATATCCTAAAGGATAGAGCATTGAAGTATTTCAAGTAGAGCCTTTTTTAGTGCCTAGATCTAGAGTTGCACCTTGGCTCAATATATGGTGCTTGAGGTGCATAGCTAATTTAAAATAATAGATGCATGTGCTAAGCACTCTAATACCTAGGCCCAAGATTTTTAGTCTCCCAATGAAGGTTTTAGAAATTTCATTCATGTCTACCTAATTTAGAAAAAAATTATGGTGGAGATAGGGAGGACCATTTTAAAATTTGAAGGTGCCACCAAACTTTATAGTGTTATATCCTGCAAGATTTTTTATCTGTAGGATGAATACAACATCAAAGGGGATAAGTTATCAAAATAATCCTTGGCAATTAATAGCCTAAGGGAGAGCACAAGGAATGCAATAAAAGTGTTGGCATTTATTTTTAGCCTAAGGGGAGAAAAATACCAATTCTAGGCCCAACTCGACATTTTGTAGTAGATGATACATACCTAATAAAGAAAGGGTTTTCTTAAAATTCACTAACTACATTGCTAATAATATTTATGAAGGGATGACTAGATTATATGAGACCCAATATTTTAGTTCTCACCATTCGTAGCTCATTTAATATTATTTTAAAACCTAGATATGTACCCCAAACTAGCTTTGAAGACTATGTATGGATTTGACCACCAATGGCCCATTGTCTCTTAGATAGAGGTCTTAAGGAGTTTCTCATATTATAAGTTTGTATAAAGTCTTTTTGTCCTGACACGGATGGCCCTAATAGGGAAAAATTCCAAGCAACTCTCTATATATTAAGAAATATTTGGGAGGTAAACACCTTGGAGATTGGTTCTTTTCTAAAGACATGACTCTCATTAGGATGTATAGATTTATTAAGTGTGCTTATTGGTTACCAAAAAATTTAACCAAATGGAATTTTGTGATATAAGTGCTTACCAAAGCAAGCAAATAGGAGCTTCTAAGAACATGTATTTAGAATTGAGAGGTAATATTGAGGAAAATATGTGATGCCCTTGACAAAGAATAAGTAGCACAGGAGTGTAGGACCCAAGTGTAGGTCCTGATCATAGTGATTTCCAACTTATGAGGTCCCATAGGCTCCATAATTTAGAAGGATCTAACCTCCACTTAGATAAACAATGATGTGCTCCTATCAAAGAAAAATTACACACAGGTGATGGAAGCTTAGAAAGAAAGGCTAAATTTTTAGATATGGCCAAAACTCCCCATCACTAGAGATGTGAAATCCATTATGTCCTTGATAGAGCTTAAATTATAGGTGTAATATGTCATGCATGGAGCAGTAATTTTTTTACATAAAGAGAATATTGAGCTCCATGGGTGCCACCACCACTTCTAAGAGGTGATGTCACCCTCCAAAGAGGAGTGGGAAGAACTAAAGGCCTAGATGAGAAATTTTCTACCATATTAAGTTCTCCACAACATTTCTCATTTTGTTTCTTATTCTAAATTTTATTTTATTTTGGCTATCTCCTAGTTTCCATTTTTTGACTTCATGCCTAGGGATAAGACAAGTGGTTAGGGATTTATCATATTTAGTAGGATGAAGAACTCATAGGACCTACCAAGACTATAGGGAATTTCTCCCTATGTCCCCACTTTACTTAAAGAAGTATTCTATTTAGAAGCTAATTCAACAAGAAAATGGGGTTGGAAGTCACAACCCACCTATACTCAAAGGGGTAGATACTACCTTTGTAATGCAAAAGGAGGAAGATATATCACAAGCCACACTAGCCATTGGATCTCTCATCAATGGTTGATAGTCCTCTACCTTAAATAGTTAGCCTAAGTACCCTAAAGCCTACAAGCCATTAATTTTCCATCCAATGGCTCTCTAGATAACTACCCTAGGTGGTTGAGACTCTGGTTGACTACCCTAGATGGTTGAGACTCTGGTTGACTACCTTGGGTGGTTGAGACTCTAGTTGACTACCTTGGGTGGTTGAGACTCTGGTTGACTCCCTTGGGTGGTTGAGACTCTAGTTGACTACCTTGGGTGGTTGAGACTTTGGTTGACTCCCTTGGGTGTTTGAGACTTTGGTTGACTCCCTTGGATAGTTGAGACTCTGGTTGACTACCCTGGGTGGTTGAGACTCTAGTTGACTACCTTGGGTGGTTGAGACTCTGGTTGACTACCCTAGGTGGTTGAGACTCTGGTTGACTACCCTGGGTGGTTGAGACTCTGGTTGATTACCCTGGGTAGTTGAGACTCTGAATAACTACCCTAGGTGGTTGAGACACTAGTCAACTTCCCTGGGTGGTTGAGACTTTGGTTGACTGCCATGGATGGTTGAGACTATTATTCAATAAAGGGATCTAATCTTGAGGAGCCTTCAAAGATTTATTTTGGGGTTATTACTATAGGTCTAGTACATTTTTGAATATCTTCCATTGACGTGGTTGCAAAAACAATGTTAGTGAACAAACCCAAAAGCCTCCATGGTTGATTCCTTCAAGCTCCTAAAATGGTAAACTTGCAAGCACAATGTTAAGCAAAAAAACAACAATATTGAATGAAATTTGAGCAAAGTTTCATTATAATTTTTGTGCACTCATGAACATGAAAATGGATACCTATTTGTAAAGTCTCCCATGGGTGGAGGAGAGTGAGGGGTATGGAAGAGGAGTGACAAGTGGCATGGGTGTGCAAGAGGGGTATCTTAGGGATTCCCCACTTGAGGTGGACAAATGTGCAACTTTTCTAGTTTGACCTATGATGCCTTATAATATGCCATAAAACCTTATGGTATACTCTGATTCAATATGACATGCAATGACACATTATGATGTGCCATATTAATACCCTTTTTATGAAGAGATTCCTCACCCACTAAATTAGAATTTCTAATAAAAGTGTTTGTGTGGAGGGAATCCTCACCCAAATGCATTGAATGCACTTGAAAAGTGGAGGAAAGAGGGTAAAAAAATTCCAACTAGATTTAAGGCAAACCAGAGTTAAAAACTTGTAGGATGGTTTCATGATGGTCGTGGTTAGGCATAGGAAGGGGCAAAAGTGGGTCAAAGGAGCTAGAATATCCAATATTAATAATGTATAAGGTTGAAATACATTAATTAAAATAATTGCACACATTATTAAATATTAATATTAACCATTGCAAATGTGAAACTTTTAGGTGTTTATAAGTGCTCCTTTTTGTATCACATTGTGTGAAAACATGATATGGTGCAAAAATTGATGACATCAATCTTTGGACTGATGATGGACAAAGTAAATGACTGGTAAATAATGAAAGTGATATTTTTATTTTAGTATTGTGACACAATATTAAATTAAATTAATAACAATGTAAGATGCCCTAGTATGGAAGTGACAACTATCTTTGAATCTTTGCTTTTGATGAATTGACTATAATTTTGAATCTTGTAATCAGGGTTTGACTAGAAATTTTTAAAGAAAAAATAAAAAATGAGCTTTACTATTTTCCCTAATAGAGGAAGGGTTAATGATATCCTTAATAAAATATTATCAAACACACATAACTCCAAAATTAGGTGTTTACGTATTGAACTAATTCAAGATAAAATTCATTGGTACCTATCAACCCCCTCAAACAATGAGTGGATAGCAAGAAATTAGCAAAAAAACATGAGCTGATTGAAAAAAGTTGGGTAAAATTGTAGTATGGAAAAAGGGAAGGTGCACAAAATATGAACATGGGGTTAGTTACAAAATTTGGAAAATTTTGGTAAAGAAAATATTTTTAGTGGCAACCACCCATGGCGGTTGTCTAGCACCTTGGGAACTGCCCATGGTGGTTTCCCTACACCTTGGAAACCACCCAAGGTGTTTGTCTTGCACATTGATGACCACCCAAGGTGGTTGGCAACCTATTTGGGTGGTTACTAGTGCCAAGCTATAAATAGTACTTTTAGGGATCATTTTGGCAACTACAAAGAGTGGTTGAGAAGGAGAGAAGAGAAAAAGGTGATAGAAGAGGGTAAGAATGAGCGTAGAAATGGGAGTTGGAGGGTGTGTGGAGCTAGTAAATTTCCAAGTTCTTTTGGTTGTGTCATTTTTTGTTGAATTGTGTACATGTGTTTTATGATCTTGTTTTTTTTAATTTTAAATTCCCTAGGGGAGGCAATTTATTATATATATACATATATGGTGAGCTAATGACTATGAAGTGGTGAGTGTAGTTGAGGATTTTATGACCATGACATCAATTTGATACTTTAATTCCAATTTCCCAAGATAGTTTGATGAAGGCAGACTAGGAGTGGTTAGATAAGATTAGCTTGAAGGAGGTGGCATGGATTGAGCCCATCTATGCAGATTGGAGGTACCTTTCTATGCTAGCAAAGTTATGGTATCTAGATAGGGGGACCTTCCACCTCCAAATAGAGGATATGATAGTTACCTTGGAGGATGTGTATCACATATTTTGGTTACTATACCTATCTGCACAACCTTGGATAGGGAAGAGGTGTTGATAGAGATATACAATAAGGAGTGGGAGATGATGGATACAAATAATGGTAGGATATAATACTTGATAGAGTACAATAAGGGAAGGTTGACACCATGATATTTTGTAGTGATATTATTGATATCCAGCATGATACTTCTAGATTCTAATGGAGCTTGATTTCCATAGAATCTATTGAGATTCATAGTAGAGCTTATCGAGACACTAGCAATATACACATGGGGACCAATATTACTGATCTAGCTATACATTGATATATATAATGTGTGACAACAGAGGAGGATGTTCTTAGGTTGTAATGTGTTGCTATAGTTTGGGGGTGGAAGAACTTCATAGTATGTCGACCAGTGGGGTTACCATGTAAGTTGGAGGGAGACACAATGACCAAGTGACCATACATGTCGTGATGAAAATATTATAGGGAGGGACTAGAAGGATGGCCTTAGAAGAAGTGTGGAGAATATTATCAATAGATATGGATAGAGTTAAGGCCAGAGGTGGTGATATGGAGGCCATGGATGGTAGGGACCACCTAGGTAGATTATGGGGTACACCTAAGTTAGGTATGGTATATGAGATGGTTGATTGGTGTAGAGGATGAAAATTTCCCTATCACATACAATTATCAACTAGATCTGCTGGGAGCTAAGGTGAGCCATGGGGTGTGTTATACTCTCTACAATTAGGGATACAAAAGTATGGGTTCACTAGGAATGGTTTTAGGAGTCGCTTCAATTTTAGGGTGGGAATTTTTGATGTGTCGATTAAACATACCCCTATTGTTTGGCCTTTTGAAACTAAACTATAAGAATGAAAGAACAATGCAAGACACACAATATGCAAGGAAACAAGAACTAACCCTAGTATGATTCTTTAATTAAATGATGTCTAGCCCTAGGATGGTAAAATAAAGTCTTTTGATAAAGGGTCCAAGAGAATGCACAAACAAGATTAAAACCCTATATGCACACTATATGCTTTTATTCTTTCAAATGCCTAGAAATTTGATCAAATATTTTTCCTTTACTTATAATTCAGGTTTTGGATAGAATGAACAAAAGTAAACACCAAACAACCTAAATATATATTGGGGCACTTATCTTATCTAGTGGTTGATCCAATATTTATCTTGTGTATATAATATCTAATGGCTTTAGACCTACAAAAAAAACTCCACAAACCCTAGAAAATTTGATCAACATTTGGGGACCTACTTAGGTTGTTATAAGACTGAGCTTGGAGGTGTAAAAATTGATCTCCCTTGGTTCTTTTAGTTGATCATTTGAAATTAAAATTATCTTTGACCTTTGTAACATTAACAAATAAAGTGAAACATAAATATAACAATGAAATAAAATACAAATAGGATGGACACAATTGAACACTAAAATATAAGTTTGAAATTAAGGTTTTGGGTTGCAAAACTTTCTCCCAAGCCCTAATTTACCAAAATCATGCCTTGTAAATATGTAGAATGAATTTTCCTTAAAAAATTCATGCCCTGTATGGGTGGGTCATGAATTTGGTTTAGATGCCCTTTTTGGGCCCTGAAACAACAAAAAATAGAGTGCAAAACAACAAAAAATGGACTTGCAAAGCAACTAAATTAAATGCAGACCTTGATGAGCTGATGGATGAAGTAAGGAGCATTGAAGAGGTGGATGAATCACTCCAATAAGGCTGATATATCCAATCACTAAGGCCCTTCCACTCAATCCCCAAGGGTAGTCAACACCAAAGCACAAAACAATAAATTGACTTATAGCAAAAGGGCACTTGTTAGCATGAGAAAATGAACAATTAAAGAATTATAACCTCCAAAGAACTTGTTGGGGTTAAATAAGGAATACAATCCTCTATTTATAATATTTTTGGAGGGCAAAATGGATGAGAAAATGAAATTTCACTATGGGAAAATTTCAACCCCAAAATGGGTTCATGACAGGGGGGTTTTAGTGAGAAAAATATCTAGAACATTAAATTCATGTCCAACAATTATAGGTTATGAATATGATAATCCAAATTCTTGCCTCGTATGGACTAGGCATTAATTTGGTAAATCTAAGGAAACAAGGCAAAGGAAGAAGGCAAAAAGGCCCTAAATTTGCACTTAGCAAGTTTAGGTGATTGGCTAGGGATCTAAGGAAGAATTGACTCATTTTGGTGGGTCAATTTTCTATGTCTACATTTTTCCCCCTCTTTGATGCATTTATGGACAAATAAATATGTCAAATAAATATGTAGACTCCTATGGGAAAAATCAGCAAACACAAAAGATGGTGGTTGGGTTTGAACAAAGGGGTGGTGCAAAAAGGGGTGTTAGCTTGAACATCACAAATTTGAATACAAAACGAGGCATTAATACCATTAATACCTCTAAGGCTAGGTTACACCTCTATTTTTTATAAGGAATACAAAATACTAGGTAAAAAATAAAAAATAAAAAGGTGAACAAAGGGCGAAAAAGGGAGAAACAACAAAAAGAGCAAAAGACAAGACAAGGAGAGAGAAAAGGAAGAAAGAGAAGGAGAGAGAAGATGTTGGAAATTTTGAGTAGATAAGTTGTCATTGATGTCAAGAGTGAGTGGTCATTGATATCAAGCTTTCAGCACCATTCAGTGGCAGTTTCAGTGGGTAGCATCAGTTTCATGTTCTCCAGTTACAGTTGATCAAGACCCAGTTTCAAGAAGTCAGATGAGTTCTAAAGTGCAAAAATCCCAAGTGAATAATATTATAATATTTTTATAATATTATACAGGGAAGTTTTAAATTAATTAATATAATTTTTATTATAAATTAATTTATAATTTAATTTACTTAAGTTATTTAAATTAATTATTAATTAATTTTGATATTAGTTATAAAGATTAATTTATATTAATTTTTAACTAACCCTAAGGAGGGTTATCAAATTATAATTCAAATTTTTGAAATTCAAATTCCAAGCACCAACGTGGGAGAAAATTTCCAAACATGTATAAAAGGGGGATCATCCCACCTTAGAAAATTACCATGCCTTTGATTTTTAATTAACTACGAACTTTGCGAATCATGTTGCATCTAAGTGGAAAGCATTGTGGTTTTCATGGGAAGTCAATGGTGCACTAAGGCATAAGGTGAAGGAAGTGTTTCTTCCTTCACGTGGGCACCATTAGCCCATGCGGTGGACTCCCAAGTGCTAAGGCGCTTAGTCTTGGGGAGATAGTGGATCGAATCATGCCAAAACCCCTTTTGGGGGAAGCAAAAGGTATGCATTGAAATTGAGCGCCAGAAATTTTGAAAGGGTTAGTTGAGTATTCAAAATTTAATTTTTGCATTTTTATTTGGTTTGTAAGGTTGTAAGGGGAGTTATAAGGGTTGTGCAAAATTAAATTTTTGGTGTTATTTTCTTTGTTGTTTGGAAAGGGTAGTAAGGTGTTTTAGAAAGATTGTTTGAAGTATTGTGGTGTTGGATATTATTTTAAATTGGAGTTTATAAGGTGTATCCAAGGAATTATTATTTTTATGTATGATTTTATGGTTGGGAGCAATAAGGCATAGTTGAGCTTTGAGTATTTTTGTGTCTAAGGAATATTTGAAAAAGTGTTAAGAGTGAGATTTTGTCATCTAACCATTGAAATTGGAAAGAAGAAAATTGTGATTTAAGACAGGTTTTCCAAGGGCACTTCTACATCAAACAAAGGTATGGGCATATTCTTCCTAGTGAGTGATTTTTGAATGTTGTGAATGCTAAGTTGGAGTGAAAAGGATTTGGTTAAGGTTTTCCTTGTTGAGTGTGTTTTGAATTAATGCTTCAAGGTTTTTTGGAATAAAGAGTTGTTGATAAAACCTTGTTTTATAAGCATTGTTGTTGAGGTGATTAAGTTGAGTGAACTTGAACTAGGATTTGCAAAGATCATGAGTATCATTGTTATGTGAAGATTGTTTTATAAGCATTGTTGTTGAAGTGAATGGTTGAGTGAAGAAATTGAACTAGTGTTTGAAAAGAACATGAGTATCATTGTTAAGTGAGATTGGTTGATAAGCATTGTTGGAAATATTTGAGTGAGTGTTCATATGCTTAGACTAGGGTTTGTGCGTAAGGATTATTTTATTGAGTGATTGGTTGATTAGAGTTGGTTGAACCTAGTCAAGTGGATGTGTGAAGTGATAGTTCAAGTTCTATAAAACAAATTATTCTATATTCTGAATTGATTTGAGAAAGAGGTTGAGTGTTGATGAGTGTGAAGCATATTGAGTCTCTAACAATTCTCTATATGTTTATGTAATAAAATAAAAATTGAAAGTGATTGAGATTTTCTGATTGTGAAGCATATTGAGTCTCTAAAAATTCTCTATATGTTTCCAAAAGATTGATTGAAAGTAATTGAGCATTTTAAGTGTGAATCATATTGAGTCTCTAACAATTCTCTATATATTTCTAAAAAGAGTAAGTGAAAGTGATTGAGCATTGAGGTGAATGTGAAGCATATTGAGTCTCTAACAATTCTCTATATGTTTCTAAAAGAGTGATTGAAATTTATTGAGCATTGTGATGAATGTGAAGCATATTGAGTCTCTAACAATTCTCTTTATGTTTCCATGATATTGGACAAGTTCTTGTGTGGACTTGTTGAGCAGATTTGAGGTAAGTCTTAGAGAAGACTTGTGGACAAATTTGTGTGAGCTTTTGTGGAAGCTTACAATACATATTGAGAGTATATTTGAACAAGTTCTAGTGAGGATTTGTTGAGAGCATATTGGACAAGTTCTAGAGAGGACTTGTGGATATATTAGTGTGAGCTTTTGTGGAAGCTTAAAAGGATAGATTTGTGCTATACCAAAGGACTATGTTTAGTGTAGATCAAAGGATAGAGATTGAGGATAGATTTGTGCTAGATCGAAGGATTGTATTTAGTGTAGATCAAAGGACAAATATTGAGAATAAATTTGTGCTAGACCAAAGTACTGTGTTTAGTACAGATTTGAGGATAGATTTTGGTGTAGATTTGAGGTTAGGTTTGTTCCAGACTATAGACAAATATTGATAAGATTTTTGCTAGATCGAAGGACTGTGTTTAGTGCATATTTTAGATAAATTTTTGAAGGTGACAAATTATAGAAGATTACAGTCTCTAGTGGATAGAGATCCATTAGCTAGGGCAGTGAGGATAGGAGTCTTTAGTGGATAGATATCCATTAGCCAGAGTAGTTGGGATAGCAGTTCTTCTA
This sequence comes from Wollemia nobilis, assembly GCA_028583015.1. NCBI lineage: Eukaryota > Viridiplantae > Streptophyta > Pinopsida > Araucariales > Araucariaceae > Wollemia > Wollemia nobilis. The sequence continues at coordinate 4,066,238 of JAQPPZ010017128.1, forward strand.
GAATATCACCGGTCAAATCTAAGGAGAAAGGAATTCTCCTGTGGATAGATATCCACAAACTTGATTAGGAGATTTGTGTCTCCTTTGGATAGAGATCCATAAATATTGTAATAGGGAAAGGATTCCCAAGAGATTGATTGAGAAAATTTTAGTGAAATATTTTCTTCATGGAGTAGCCTACATTGGGTGAACCATGTTAAATTGGTGTCTCTATTGTGTGTGGTGATTTTTGTATTGCTTTGATTACTTCTGTTGATATTGCTATCTATACATTGCATAATATTTATTGGGAAAGAAAAGCAAAAAGTGGTTTTATACTATTCACCCCCCCTCTCAATATAAGCTTGTGTTCTTCAAAATAAAGAAAGGGAGAAAAGAAGGAAGATAGAGAAGAAAGGGAGGGAAAATAAAAAGGAGGGAAGAAAAGAGAAAAAGGATGGAAAAGAGGCTCATTTTCATTGCGCGAGGAGGAGAAAAGAACTTTGGATAAGAAAAGGAGAATGTCACTACCAACTCACCATGCTGCCATGGCAAGGGGCAAGATGGGGACTATTGCTAATCAAGCAAAGGTACAAATTGAGACCCAATTTCTCATTTTTTATTTTGCACCTACACACATAAAAAATTTAGTAGTTTTTGCATTTGTTTGGTTTTTTAGTCAAATTTTGGCAAAATTCATCAAGGGGCATGAATCTAGTCGTGGAGCATGAATTTGGCAGTATACCCAAGCCAAATCCGTGCCTTGTATGGATGAGGCATGAATTTGGTTGGGAGTATTTTCCAAATTTGTGCTTGGTTATTCTAGGGCACAAATTTAGTGAATTTTACATAAAAAAACTTATTTTAAATTTTTATGATTTAATGATTTTTTGATGTGTGAAATGATGAACTAATGGGGAAATTATGTTTATGATGTAGCTAGATGTGCTCGAGAGTAGAGAGTGGTGTTCAAGCACACTGGACACTTATCTAGAGTAGATTTTAGTGGAGGAGAGGGAGACACTAGAGAATTTGGGTCTACTGCACTTAGCAAAGATGCCTTGCATTGAGGTAAATCAAGCCCTACTAATGGCTTTGGTAGAACAATGGTATCCAAAATCATCCATATTTTGGTTACCAACTAGGGATATGATGATCACACTGGAGTATGTGTGGTGCATCTTGAGGATCTCTATCAAGGGGAGTATTGTTTACATGGTACAGGTGCCAATAGTAGTGTCAAATATGATGTCAAGGGACCCAACACATATGATCCAACAGAGTGGATTCCATGTCCATGAGATGTCATGTCGATATAAAGTTTGGGTACTAACATATGTACTATGTGGAGTGGTGGTAGTTATGCTCTGTTGTTAGCTTTTGATGCCACATACAATGGGAGATACCAATCACAAGATGCAGAAAGAAATAAAGTAGATCTACGAGATGACTAAAATATGCTATAAATAGAAATGATGAAAAATATTACAATAGTAGCTATGGAGGAAATGGGCACTCCATAATATAAGCTACTGCTCCATGAATGAGCTCTGAGCTTATAGCTCACACACACACTACCCTACTGCCTATCTACCACACACTAACTATGATGCTATGACTTCTATATCTATGGCCATTATATAGGAAGATAAGTTCCTTGGCCAACACTCTATCTAGTTGTACAAGTGGACACCTTGCACATTACAACTTGCACATTGACACTTGTGCATTTATTACATTGCATGAAGTAACTAGATAACTTCCCCCTAAAGTAACCTAATGTCCTAAGTATGTACCAAGGAAGGTACATTTACATGACCCAAATAATGTAATATACTCTATTTCTAACACCCCCTGTATTACAATATTTGGGTATTGAAGACTTTAGTCTTCAATGTGGATCTTCTTCCATCTGATGGCTTTGAATTGGATCTTCTTCTTCGATCTAGAATTATGATTCTTCTCTAATTTTTGTAACCTATTCAAGCAAGATGTTAGTGTCTTCAAAAGTTGTCATTCTTGCTGAAAGAGCTTTGATCTCATAATCATCAGTAGGTTCTTCCAGTTCTTCAATTTCTTCTATCCTCTGAGCTAGATGTCCTTTTTTATTTCTTTTTTGATACTCCAATTGGGGATAATTGGATGGACGCTAAAATTGCTGCTGACGAGGATTTTGATATTGTCGTGGCTGAAATTGGCTCCCATTGTTCATCTGATTTCCTTGATTTTGATTCTTGGGGTTGAACCTGCAGTAGCTGGTACTATGGCCTTTTCTCTTGCATATCTGACAATACCTGTTGTACCATGGTCTTCATCCTTTTGATGAAGAGGTAATGTTTCCCTGTGGATTATCTTTAGATGTCAATGCAGTGTTAGATATCTCATATTTAACTGTATTTTCCACTTCATATTCCTGTAGAATATTGACTAAGTCATCAAAAGAAGTATCTTTACTTAGAACTTGTAAAGATGTTACCAAATGTTTATAGTTGTCTGGAAGTGCTCTCATGGTTACTTGAGTAAGAAGTTCATCCTTAACTGTTTCTCCTAAGGTAAATAATTTTCCTTTAATATCTGCTACCTTTCTTAGGAATAGTTCTATGCTTTCTCCATTGTTCATTTTTAATGAATGAAGTTGACTTTGAATATGGAGAATAGTTGCCTTATTCTTTCCTTCAAAAAATTTCTCTAGACTTGACCATGCATCTGAGGATGATTTTGCTGAACTGATATAGGGTTGTATCTCATCAGTGATAGCAAAGGTTATTATCATTAGAGCCTTTGAATCATTTTCTACAAACTTTAGGATCTCAATATCATCTGTAGTAGGTATTTGTGTTTTCCCTTTGATAATATCCCAAAGTTTTTCATATACCAAAATAGCTTTCACTTTATTCTTCTAGGAGAAATAATTAGGACCCTTAAGTAGCTGAGATTCTGCTAAGAAGAATTTATTTGAAGCCATTTGAATTCCCTAATATCAATTCTTAGGTTTCGTAGAATGCCTTATGACTCCCTAGTATGTTTTGGACAAGATATGAAGTGCTTTTGTAAGTTATAGTTCAATCTTGGTTGATTTTGTAAAGTTATGTAAATGCTAAAATCAACTTCTATTGTCCTTATTGCTCCTATTGAACTAAGCACTTTTTCTAGATTTCAAGAGGTTTTAATGTTGGATCTTTTGTCTCTATTTGAGAAGATTTGAGACAAGTAAATATTATAATTTCCAACCTTTATATGATTTTGATAAACCTCTTATAATGGCCCTTTGAGATTTGATTTTAATTTTTCTAATTTCCAATAAATCAATTTGTAGTAGTAGACCTTATGACTCCCAAATTTGGAAAATTAGAAAAGATAATAATATTTGCAAAGTATTAAATGATTCAACCTAAGTAGAAGGCCTTATATCTCCTAGGTTAGTTTGCAAATAGTATTCTGATTTTTGGTAAGTTATCTCCTATGTCTTTTGCTTTCTCAACCTTAAAAATAATCCTTAAAATTATAACCTTATATCTCCTATGTTTGAAAGCAATATTAATGAGATATTTTTCTTACCTTAGCCCCCTTGACTTCACACTTGAATGGCGCTGGTTTTGACTAAAATATGATAGTCCTCTACGTACCCTTTCTATGGTGCTTGACTTGATGAGTCTGAATGACCAAGTGTGGTATGGCTATTGGGCTTCCTCTTCGATGCTTGGAGAGTAGATGCTGATCTTCTTCAATGGAGTCTTAAATGCTCCTATGCTCTCCTTCTTCCATGCTATGCTTAGAAATAGATTGACTAGACTATACTTGCTCTTCACACACTCTATGGACGTCGAACGTGAATGCTATCCTTTCACTCTCTACACTGCATATAAGGGCAGTCATTGATGGACAAGTGGCACTTCCATTTCTTGGGAGTGCTGCCACTTCTTCTTGTAACATTGTTGCACCAACCATTACTCCTATGTAATGTATTCTCCTTGCTTTGAGCGCTCTCAATGTTCATCTCTTGAGCATTAGAGATATGATAGCCATGAGGGAATAATATGCCAAGTGGCACTCAGCCCTTTTGCATGGATTTTTCTATGTAACACCTCCAAGAAGGAGATTATAACTCCTTCGAATGTCTTCCTCCTTAGCTTGCTTTGATTTCTTGAATAGCAAGCAACGTATTTTCTTCTACAGGTAATTCGTGAGCCACCTTGGAGCTTTGGATGAGGATGAGGTAGCTCTCTTGCTACCCTTTGTTGATGCTACTCCCAACGTAGCATCCACTTTCCTTCTATATGCTTATACCTTCATTGTGCTCCCTGTTCACGATGATAGAGGTGAAGCTTGATGCATCTGAATGTTGAATGTGCTCTATCCTTTTATTTTACGTAGATAGCTTCTTCTCCTTGCTATGGTTTATGTAAATATTTGTGATAGATTTCCTTTGGCTTACGTAAATAGCCTTTGAAGGCTTGCTATCATTTACGTAAAATCTTCCTTTGTCTGCAGGTTTGATCTTGGAGAGAATGCCCTTTCGGTGTTGGAGAATGCTCGATCCTTTGGCCCTTCCTTTGGCTACCTTTTTTCCTGTACCTATTGTGCCTATTGTGGCACCTTTAAATCTGCTCCTTTCCCTATATTTGATGTATTGTAGAAGTGCAACACCATGTAACCTTTACATGTATATAGAACCTTTTTATTGCACCTTTTCTTGCACTCTTTTGTAGGTCTAAAATTCTTATTTTTGTAGCAGATTAATGAGTGCAAAATGAGGGTTTTAAGGATGTCTCTTTGGCTAGACTCCTTACCCTTTTGCTTGGATGATTGATGGTGAATCCAAGCCTTGTAAATGTTGTAGAACATAAGCTTTCTTTTAGTTGCACTAACCCTAAGTGCTTTGGATTTGAGACTCACCAAGTCTCAATATTTGAAGCTTCTTTTTGGTTAGTTTTTTTCTTCTTTGCTTGTACTAACCAATTTTGGTGGCTTCTATTGGCCACTATGAGTTGCAGGTTTCTATGCTTTAAGAGTGTCTTTAGACACTTGATCCAAACTAGATTTTGTAGCCTTTATTTCAAAGCACAAAACTAATTTCTTTTGAGAGTAATAATAGTGCAAATGAATCTAACAAATTCTACTTTTAATGCACTAACAGATTACACCTTATCACTCCAATCTACTCTCAAGAAAATGCACTTAATCAATTCACTGCAACTAATCAAGAATAATCTCAAATGAACCTTCAAGATTTATTCTGTAAATTTCTTACAAGCAAGATATTAGGAGATAGTCTTCTTTTGCTTTCCAAAGTAGATAATAGGCTAGTTGATAGATTATTAAAATTCTGAAATCTAATCAACTCCTAATGTGCAAATGAACCTTAAAAAGAACCTTTCTTTTTGCACACTTGAAGACTGTAATACAAATCTCCTTTTTGCAACTTTAATCAGGATGAAGGTGCTTTAATAAATCTGATAAGTAATCCAACTAATGAATCTACTTGCACCGATAGTTGCTTACCTTTTTCTGAACGCTTTTGTAGCTCCTTTTCTGCTTCTGTAGAGGATGTAGATCTTGGTGCCTAAGATCACCAAGTTGCTGCCTTGAATAGGATCTTGCAGCTCTTTGTAGACTATTTTGAATAACTCCTTCTTCACCAAATTGATGGTCTCAAACTTTCTTTCATGAGCCTAGGATTTGGTGACTTTGATCTCCTCTTGTAATCTCCTCCTTCTGCTGTAGATTTGGAGAAGTTTGTATCTCTGAAGTAGTGACCTCTTGCTGTAGGAGGTAATCTTCAAATCTCCTAGATTTGATAAGCATCTTCTACCTTCAAGTCTTCTTGTCAAATTTTGACTTCAAGCAGGATCTTCTTCTCAAGATTCTGAATATCTTGAGGTCTTCACTGGATTCTTCTTCTACTCGGATTTGGCACTCCTTGCCAAATTCTCCTCCTCTTGGGCTTGTTGTTGGATGGCGATAATTGTCCCAAGTCCTTCACTATCAGGGGCTTCTCCTTGGTAGTGGATTTCTCCAATGAGTTCTCCTTTGAGGATTTCTTTAGCAAGGCTCTCCTAGCCTTTTACTGGATGCTCATCGAGACCTTGTCAAGGTCTTTGATCTTGCAGCTTCTTTTGGTCTTCCTAGAGACCTTATCTTCAACCTTCTACTTCTAGAAGTGTTGGCATTGAGATCTTCTCCTGGATCTCTGATTCTGCTGCTTCTAGATATGAGTAGGACTCTCCTAGTCCTTCTTCTTCTTCCTAGCCTAGAAGTTCTTCAATGAGATCTCCTCCTGATCTCTTTTGCTTCAGGTACTGGATTGATTCTGAAGAGGCTTTTCTTCCTAAATTTCTTGTAGGAAGCTTTCCTAACTTACTGGATCTCCTTTACCTACAACAAAAAATATTAGTACTAAAATATTCTTCTAAATTAGATCCTCTCCTCTAGAATCTTCTTCAGGATAAAAGGCATATATGGCCTATTTTAGTATCAAGGCTTATATGGCTTGTTCTTCAATATCAAGGCTTCTATGGCATGTTCTTCAATATCAAGGCTTCTATGGCCTATTCTTCAATATCAAGGCTTCTATGGCATTTTCTTCTGGATCAAGGCTTCTATGGCCTTTTCTTCTGTATCAAGGCTTCTATGGCATTTTCTTCTTGTGAAGTTCTTCAATCTATCAATGGAGATCTCCTATCTCCAGACTTCACCATGATTCTTTTCCAGAATATTCTTTTGAAGTATTCTCCTCTCTACAACAACTAATATCTACACTATGAAGGCACTCCGACCTTCGGGCAACGAAGTTGAGGTCTCCTAGATTTCTATTGTAGGAGGTATCCCAATCATCTGAGTATTAATTCCCTGCAATAAAAGAAAATTTTAGGTAAGTATTTCCAGATCTCTTAGCTTCACTAGTTGATTCATCAACCTAGTGGATCAAATGTTGAGTCCTAGTCTTCACGAGTTTTCCTTCAACTCTGTGGAAAGACTCTAGCCCTATGCAATCTTAGTATTTTTGAAATTGAGATTTTAGTCCTCACTTGTAACTCTCCCTAATTCTACCACCTAGACTCTTCTGAGAAATTTTGATAGTGACTGGTCCAATGGCACGTTAGGTTCTCAAAAAACTCAGGATCAAATAATAATGGTGGTTTCCCTATAGACCTACTGTGGCTTGATCTACCGTAGCTCTGATACCACTATTAGCTTTTGATGCCACATACAATGGGAGATACCAATCACAAGATGCAGAAATAAATAAAGTAGATCTACGAGATGACTAAAATATGCTATAAATAGAAATGGTGAAAATATTACAATAGTAGCTATGGAGGAAATGGGCACTCCATAATATAAGCTACTACTCCATGAATGAGCTCTGAGCTTATAGCTCACACACACACTACCCTACTACCTATCTACCACACACTAACTATGATACAATGACTATGATACTTTGACTTCTATATCTATGGCCATTATATAGGAAGATAAGTTCCTTGGCCAACACTCTATCTAGTTGTACAAGTGGACACCTTGCACATTACAACTTGCACATTGACACTTGTGCATTTATTACATTGCATGAAGTAACTAGATAAATTCCCCCTAAAGTAACCTAATGTCCTAAGTATGTACCAAGGAAGGTACATTTACATGACCCAAATAATGTAATATGCTCTATTTCTAAAATTTGTGTCATCCCAATAGGTGGCACCTACCATGGGCACTAGTTGGAGTAGTGGTAAACATGCAATATTAGAGAGTGAGATTTACATGGACATCATATGTGCTAGCTTGATTATACAAGATGCTATACAACATCATGTATAAGTGATATATAGGACTGATATATACGACATACTCCATATGTGGTGCTAGGAGCACATAGTAGTACAGATATCAAGTGCACTACCAGGACCATTACCTAATGTGAAGCGACTAGTAGCATATAGGTGGAGCTAACACTATGAATGTGGGTATAGGTCATACGCTGGTGTCTTATCACTAGGGATATGGATGATATATGAGCTATGAGAGCACTAAATTATATGGTGACTATGGTATCTACATGTAGGCTAGAGGGAGGACATAGAGAAGCTAACTTGGGTGAGGAAGGAACCACCTGAATGCAGAGGTGCTCTTGATGTGGTAAGGTGGGAATAGGAGGACCTGGATGACCCATTGTACATGTATATATGGGTGGATGATGTTAGAGTGATCCTCAAGTATAATATATGGTATAGGAGTATTATGACATCGATGATCTCTCCACCAGTTCCAGTGTAGATATTCCAGTGATGAACCATCAAGTGCATTTGGTACTTTGAGAGGCCACTTGACATGTCATTAATAGGTAGCATAGAGGCATGATCCCATCCAAACCATCATAGGCATAGGTAAAAGTGGAGATAGTAATAACCATGAGGGGGAAATCATGATCTCTGGCTCAAGAGAAGGGGGATTTGTAGGAGTTACCCCCATTATGGTATAGGTAAGACTTGAGATAGTAGATCCACATGATGTAGAAGGGCTACAAGCCATAGTGGTAATGATGTATATGGAGATGGAGTCCATGCATAGTGCATTGGACTAGGTCCAAATGGAGTATAACATGGCATAGGCTAAATAAGAGTGCCTTAGAGGGGATATGGGTCGATATATCTAGATAGAGAGGATGGCTATCATGGTAGAAAACCAATAGAACGAGGGAGACCACCTACTATTTATAGAGCTATAGAGGATGATGAAGTCATATGATATAATAGTACAGAGGGTAGCCCACTACTCGATGGTCTATTACCATGCTATTCCAATTGATTAGAGGGTTATAGAACCATCTTCTCAATGATCACAGAGTCGATCACAATCACAAGCATGAATTGGTTCATAATATATGAATATGATGCCTCCACCACCTCCATAAAGTGAAGCAAAGGGGATAGGCTTGCACAAATAGGGTTGGTATTGGGATGACATGTCAATTTTTATTATGGCATGCATCCCTGGGGATGGTTGAGTGTGCTAAGCTATCTTTTGTGGTACATCGGTTGATAAGCACACACCTAGTGCTATCGAGTAATACTAGCTATAATTTATTTGTGTTATGGTGTAATTAAAATGGGTGTGCTTATGTGTGATTGCTTTATTTATTTATATTTTTATATGCATGGTGAACATAGACATAATGGATGCAAAGAATGAATACTAAATTAATGAGATGGAATGGTATGAATCTAACTAAATGTAATGCATCTAAAATACAATACTAAAAATAAATTCATGGAAAAAATGAAAACAAAGCTCCAAAAGGCCAAAAAAAGAAAGAAAAGAACAAAACCATATGAGGATGTATGCTTGCAAATGACTGAGATGGAGGATGCCCCTCGCATGTGGCCATGAAGATATCCTATGAGGTTTGTAAGCTTTAAAATATGGACAAGGTGGAGTTGTACCTACTATGGATTTAGTGCTTGCTAATATGGATAAAGAGAAAGATATATACCCACTAGGATGTATACTCATAAATGGTCGAATGGAGGTTGCCCCTCACTCATGACCATGAATTTGATCCCATATGGGGTGTGTTGTGTGAATGATGTACCAAAGAAATACTACCCAATAGGGGTGTGGTGTATGCCATAAAATATGTGGACAAATCCAATGGAGCTAAACAAGGACCATATCCCTTGACTTGGAGAGATGTAAACAATAAAAACTTTCAAGTTCAAGGGATATAGAATGATATGATCAATTGCAATGATATAAATACATGAAGGTGAGGCCTAGGTTAGTAATTTTCTAGGCATCAAATCCCTAGTGAGAGTGTAATACATGTGAGATATGATGTAACTAGGTGTCATCACTTGCCATTGTCACAAAATCCTCAAAAATCTATATGATCAAGCAATCATGCAAATATGAACAAGCAACAATGCAATTGTATGACAATAAAAATGCAAGGAACATAATGTTAGGTAAATCATGCAAAATATGATAGATAGCCATGTAGTATGAAAAAGCAAACCAAATGCAAGCTAGATGAAAATGTAGCACCATGCATAATTTTTATTATTTGTTTATTATTTTTTTAGAAGGTGAATTACATTTATTGGTTTTTAAAATTGACATAAATTCTAAGTGTGTTGCCTATTTCAACAAACATGATGATAGCACCAGGATACAACCCATAAAATAAATGACTATTATGGAGGATATATTCATGATTCACATCATTAAGGGAATATCCCATAGTTCCTTCTCCAGGAGAAGTACAAAATTCAATGCAAATTTTGACTATACCATCCTTTTTGATGAAAAGAGGAGCAATTCCCAACTTTACAAGGTCTCTATAAGATAGAGGAATAAGGTCCCATCGATAACAAGGATACTTAACATGCACAAAACAAGGGACAAACCCATCAAAGGAGAAGCTATTCTAAGATATATCCTTATGAGCTATATCACAAGGGGTACCCATTTTAATATTCTTCATCAGGGTCACACTAGACTTAGGATTCCCAATGGTTACCATATTGCAAAAAAAAATATCCAAGGGATAAGGGGGCCCCTCATCCTCATCACTCCACTCTCAACTTTGATGATCTAAATATTCAACATACGTAATAAGATGATCACAATTATCAAAGGGTAAAGGTTGGTTTTTATTAGGAATGTAGCCTATGCCACACCTCCCAGGTCAAATCTCCACTTCTAAAGGTTCTTGAATACCTTTATATCATGGTCGTAAATCTTTACCTATATATCCCATACTAGATAGTATTGGGAAGTGGGTAATCATTGGATAGGTAACAATGGAAAAAAGAACACTCAATAGGACAAGGGTTACTACCATGAATATTTTCTTTGAGGGAATACTTACGTAGATAAATGTACACATGTCAATGTGTACGACTTTACCCTTATTATGAGGTAAATCTATAGTTATTGGTGAAAGTGGTAGTTTGGCAAGATTTAGAAGAGGCTTTGAATAAATGGACTAACTGGATCCTATATGAAACATTGGTGAGAGGTTCCTCATTCACCTTTAGATTTTTAAATTGCTTGGTTATCATATTGCAAAACAAAATATCCAAGGGATAAGGGGGCCCCTCATCCTCATCACTCCACTCTAAGCTTTGATGATCTAAATATTCAACATAAGTAATAATATGATCATCATTATCAAAGGGTAAAGGTTGGTTTTTATTAGGAATGTAGCCTATGCCACACCTCCTAGGTCAAATCTCCACTTCTAAAGGTTCTTGAATACCTTTATATCATGGTCGTAAATCTTTACCTATATATCCCATACTAGATAGTATTGGGAAGTGGGTAATCATTGGATAGGTAACAATGGGAAAAAGAACACTCAATAGGACAAGGGTTACTACCATGAATATTTTCTTTGAGGGAATACTTACGTAGATAAATGTACACATGTCAATGTGTACAACTTTACCCTTATTATGAGGTAAATCTATAGTTATTGGTGAAAGTGGTAGTTTGGCAAGATTTAGAAGAGGCTTTGAATAAATGGACTAACTGGATCCTATGATGAAACATTGGTGAGAGGTTCCTCATTCACCTTTAGATTTTTAAATTGCTTGGTTATCATATTGCAAAACAAAATATCCAAGGGATAAGGGGGGCCCTCATCCTCATCACTCCACTCTAAGCTTTGATGATCTAAATATTCAACATAAGTAATAAGATGATCACAATTATCAAAGGGTAAAGGTTGGTTTTTATTAGGAATGTAGCCTATGCCACACCTCCCAGGTCAAATCTCCACTTCTAAAGGTTCTTGAATACCTTTTGTAGACACCAAAATCCAGCCACTTGCAAGTCATCTATACCTTCCTGTCAGCCACGTGTTGGTCATCCACCTTCCCGCCATTATTTGGCCCAAATCCACACTTTCCCGCCATTATTTGGCCCAATTTCACCTTTCCCGCCATTTTTCATCCCCAAATGTATTTAAATTAATATTTATATATGTATTTTAATATTTTAATATATATTTAAATAATAGTTTAAGTGATTTAATCTGAGCCGTCCATCCTTCATTTAATCTCATCCGTCCATCCATCTTAATCCATTCCACAACCCAGATTTATTCTCTACCCTTAGATCCACTTTAATCTTAGCCACACGTTCAAAGTGTCGTTAAAACCCTAAAGTGTGCCCTAAGAGTAGATTATAAATTGAGTCACCTTGATGGCTCAAACCCTATGTCTTTTGACCTATCTCCTATGCGCTATCTCTGATTCTAATTCTTCTACTGCTATCTCCTCTATCTCTCTTTTGCTACCCTTTCGCCGCATCCATCGCCGCTTCCATCACCACTTTTGTCGCCATCTCTTCTGCAGCATTCTGCATAATCCCCCATTCTTGTCACAAGTGTTCACGGGCGTTTACCCCTTTACCAAGTGCCCACGGGCATTTACTAAGTGCCCACGGGCGTTTACCAAGTGCTCGCGGGCATTTACCCACAGCCACAGACTCAGATCGGTGTCTGAAACCTTAATCCAGAAGCACGCGGGCATTTAGTGAGTGCACCAGGGTGCCTTCCGCAGCCGATTTGACAGCCACATTACTTCTAGGTGTCGCCTGGTCTAGCTGCATTAGTCAGAGAACAAGTATAAATTAGTTTAAAGCAAGTAACTTCTTTTCTTTTATTGATCTGTTATTGAATTCTTGCATTTCATTTTTCTAGGGTTTTATATTGTTTCCGAGGGCTCACACAGTGGAGCCCTCTTATTAATTTCTAACTCCTTGATAGTGTTAATGTGTGCAGGTTTTTGACAGCAGATCCGGTTTATTGATGGTAGTCGATTAAGCTGGAGTGGTCCAAGCAAGGGATACAACAAAGCCCACTCACTCTGTTGGGATTGAAGATACATTCTTCGAAGCACCACCATTTGTGCCGACTAGGGTTTTGGAGAACCCTAGCATAACTTGTAATCGTGTATCACAAATAAAGGGTTACTAGCCCGATTGTATTCAAAAAGGAGTTTTTAAACTCCATCGATTAATAGAAATCGTTTGTTTTGTGCAACTGTTCTATACTCTTTCATTGTGATTTTATTTATTTTTGTTTGGCGTGTATTTTTAATCTACAAATTGCGATCACGGTGGGACCCCCTAGGGTTTCATATTTTTAATACTTGCTTTACTAATCTGTTCCTGTTTTCTATTTTATTTTACAGGTTCCAAAAATCGTGAAATTCGCTGTTCTAGCGAACTAGGGTTTTTGAGTTTGCAGAAAACGCAGCAGACGCAGAGGGGCGTCTGGAAGTCCAATACGAAACGCAGAGGTGTGTTTCAGCCTGTGCAGAATCCCGTGGGCGTTTGAAGTCAGTTTTATAGAAAAGCATAGGCTTCCAAGTAAGTGTTGTACTTTTTACGTTTTTGGTTTTTCTGCCATATTTTGTTTCTTTTTCAGATCATTACTTTAAAATGAACAAAAACTAAGTAATCTGGAAAAGAACGGTTATTTTTAATTACATTTTTCTTTGCATTGCATTATTGATTGTTGCTTGCATTAAAAAAAAAAAAAATTGCATACCTAGCTGCATATTAGAATAGCTACGAATTATTTGTTTTAATTATTTAAGTAGGACTATTGATTGGATGTCAATAGTACTCCTTCCATTGGGTGATTCTAGGCAGAGAAGTGGACGAACCTTCCGGTTGCTCCTTTGATATCTGATATCATTGGTAGGCAGGGGGTTTTAAACGGTGTACTTCACTTCTTCAGAGGAAATGACATGTTTTTAGTAGCCTCTTGCTTAGATCATTAGAACTTTTGATTTATAGCCTTGTATGTACACATTAGATAACTAAAACATTTAAAAAAAAAAATTCATTGCATTTTCATATTGCATTTAAAATAGTAATATCTAGATTTCATCACCAGGTATTGCTTGAAGTTTAGTGACGGTGGAATTCATCTCCATCCATTAAACTTCTGCCTTAGACACCATAGGTCACCCCCGAGCAAACTTGTCGGATTTCATCACCGAGAAGAATCTCGTTGTCCTTTCCTAGCCATAGTTTTTACCTATTTTTGTGAATAATTCAAGATTAGATCACATGCAAAACTCATAAACCGGACACTTAAAATTTACTACGGATTAAGATCAGAAAATAATTAATTAACTGCGTGGTAAGACACATTGGTTGAAACCTAGGTTGTGACTGTTTTCTGATAATTTCTTTAGTGTAAATTTATCATTCCAATTTTGCATTCTTCTCTTCTAAATTTGTTTAGATTTATTGCGTTATGGTCTTAACAAGGAATCAATCTAAAATGTTAAATCTAAATAATCAAATGGGTAATTCACAGAACATCCCCACCACCAACATGACCACTTATCCTAGTGAATTTTAGGCAGGTTCGCTGCGGGTCTTTCACGTCCTTCTATCATCTATCGCATGGCCATGCCCATGGAGGAAGACAATTCTTGTCATATTACCCACATTGATATGGCCCAAGTGCAAACTCACTTAAGAGATGGCACTGGCTATATCCTTGAGCCAATCCAAGATTCCCCTATGCAAGATTCTATTTTTCAACAGGATATTGCATCAACCATACCCGCTGGTTTCACTCAGGTCTACACTAACCCTTTTTTTGAGGCTAATGTTGTATCTGTTCAGCCGGCTTCATCTCCAACATCTTCCCAGATGCTCAATTGCCCTCCTTTGAAGACAAATGTAGTGTCTTCCTGACCACTTTCTCCTCCATGTACCCGAGTGTACACCAATTCTCTTTATGAAGTTGGTGGAAACTCTTCTAGCCATAACCAATTTCAACCCTCTTCTTCCCAAACCATTTATGGTTTCACCCTACCTGGGACACAGTCTAATGTTCCTTCCCAGGTATCGCCTACTTCAACCACCTTCATTGCTCCCTGTCATGCAGATCCCCCGTGACTACCATGACGACTGCCCTCCCAACTTCATCGCCCCTGCTATGCAGTCTTCTGTGACTACCATGGCAGCCTACCCTCCACCTTCATCCAATCATCCCACCTCCCTTGGGTTAGAGATTAATAAGGTTAAGGAGTATCTCGACAAATTTATTTTGCAACAACAGCAACAAAATGCTCAACCACTTGTCGTAGTAAATCCTACACCCCAACCAATTTCTACCCAGCCAGCTTTTATTAGCTCAGGCCCCACCTGGGTACCCCAATCTTTGGTGGTGTCCATTCCTACCCCACATTTCTACCAATATAGTCTAGTTCATCATCTACCCCAATCACCTTCTTTTTGGTATCATCCATACCAACAACCTGTCCATTCCACACCACCTAATCCAGGCAATTTCATCCCATCTCATCAATTTTCCACTCCTCCATTGCATCATCATAATCATCAAATGAGTTAGAATTTTCATGAAGATTTTTGACTCCATGCTATACAACAACAGATTGACAACCTTATGCTGAACATGCCTGGCTCATTTAGTCAGAAACCTACGCTAAGGTCATTGATCAATCAACCAATTCATCCTTCGGTACCTTCACCACCATATTCGACTGATTTCACATTACCGAAGTTTGACAAATTTTGAGGAACTGAGGATCCTCATGAACATGTGAGCTCATTCATGCATGCTTGCTTTAGAATCCAAAATAATGACGCTCTTATGCTCAAAAATTTTCCTCAGACATTAGGGGGAGATGCTGTACAATGGTACAATCATTTAGCTCACCATAGCATTTATGCTTACGAACAATTGATTAATCTGTTTTTAGAACGATTCTCCCTAAATGTACAAAAGAGAGTTTCATTTTCCGACTTATACAAGCTCAAGCAACATGATGATGAGACTGTTTATGACTTTGGAAACCGTTGGAGGGCTATCATTAATAAACTGCCATTCTCCCTACCAATGGAGGAGTTAACCAAAATGTTCACCCAAAGTTGTCTAAAACCTATCTCTTGGTTACTCCAATTACAACAATACAGGACTTTTGAAGAGGCTTTGGCCCAAGCAAGTATCATAGAAGACATTAAAATCCAAGAGGGTGTTTTAAAACCCCATAGAAAAGAATGGCAACAAAAGGGCCAACAACGAAATAATAATTATGGCCAAAACAAACAAGCATAGGCTAATACAGCCTCAAATGTTAACCAAGTTAATCAAGTGGTGGCGAGCTAGCCCGTAATGGCTCAACAACAACAAGTAATGCAAATTCAACCACAACCAATCACTTATCATGCGGTACCTGCCCCTCCTCAACCAGCTCACAATGCTGAGCCAACCATGGAAACTCGACCTTGGCAAACAAATCATCCCAAGCGATAGTTCACACCATTAGATGAACCATATGCGGTCATATTCAACAAGTTATATAGCACAAATCAATTAACGTTACCTGAGTTTAAACCTTTAGACCCATCTAGAAGGGGGAAGTATTACAAGGATTACTTATTTTGTCCTTATCATAGGCAAAATGGGCACGATATCAATAATTGTACAGATTTCAAACATGTGATCCAAGATCTTATTGAGATTGGAGCCATTAAATTGGATAGCCCCTTAGCCCAACAAAATAAAAATCTTGGTATATTTCAAACACCCCTTCCACATCGGGAGGAAGCTCCAACAACTTCGGGGGGAGTAACTCAGGTAACTCCTCCTAACCAAGTCAACCATGTACAACAATACCAAGGTTTTGTGGGTACTATTAACGTAGTAACCCGGGGGTCAAAGGGCGAACCAAAAAAATCAGGCTGAACCACAGCCACCTGTACAAACCCCCAATCCACCTCAGGTAACAGTGACCCAATGACGTGCTAGTACTTTTCGACAACCGCTAAATCATTCTACTCAACGCCAACGACCAATCATGTCATTGAGTAGCCGGTTAACTACCAGTTTAAAAATGGCTTCTGCCAAGTTATCGATTTATGACCTCATTCAACAATCTCCCCCGCATAGAGAGGCATTAATGGAAATCCTAAAGTCAATAGAGCTTCAAACTCAAGATACTAATGCCTTCAACAACTTTGTGGGGAGTATTCAAACATGCATGGAGCCCTCCATCACTTTCTATGATTTTGAAATCAAACCTATGTCAACATAAAGTATAGATCCTCTACTGCATATCATGGCCAAGATCGATCATAAGCCATTTAAGAGAGTCTTAATTAACATCGGTTCCTCAATCAATATCATTACAACATCGGCGTTGAGTCATCTAAAGCTGTCGCCATCCCTTATCACCAAGTCGACCTTTACTCTTAAAGCATTCAATGATGCTTTATCTTCCACGGTTGGCACAGTTATCTTGCCCATTGAGGTAGGGGCCCAAAATTTGCATACCTTATTTCACATCTTGGAAGGGTCCATGGCATACAATGTATTGCTTGGACGGCCTTGGCTTAGGGAGATGAGATGTGTCCCTTCTATATTACATCAATGTCTGAAGTATGTATATGAGGGACAAGTTCATTGTGTACCTGCTGACACTGAACCCTTCAAACATTGCAACTATGTCTCAAATCCTTATGATATTGTGTTGCCATCCACTCATCTTTTCTTGACCCCATCTATTTCTTCTATACCATCTTCTTCTAAAGCTCCTATTCCTGAGGAGTTACCCATCATATCGCAACCATCTTCATCTTTCGCTATTCCATCTCATTCACCACTTTCTTCATCAACTAATCTTCCTTCTTCATCAGTGACCACATGCACATGTGGCCATGACCAATCATCTCTTTCCACGTCATTACCCCCTTCTTCTACACCTTCTTCAACATCACCTATTATTCCTCCATCTTCCCAACCATCAACAGCTGATGTTTCACAATCATTGGATAGGTAACAATGGGAAAAAGAACACTCAATAGGACAAGGGTTACTACCATGAATATTTTCTTTGAGGGAATACTTACGTAGATAAATTTACACATGTCAATGTGTACAAATTTACCCTTATTATGAGGTAAATCTATAGTTATTGGTGAAAGTGGTAGTTTGGCAAGATTTAGAAGAGGATTTGAATAAATGGACTAACTGGATCCTATGATGAAACATTGGTGAGAGGTTCCTCATTCACCTTTAGATTTTTAAATTGCTTGGTTATCATATTGCAAAACAAAATATCCAAGGGATAAGGGGGCCCCTCATCCTCATCACTCCACTCTAAGCTTTGATGATCTAAATATTCAACATAAGTAATAAGATGATCACAATTATCAAAGGGTAAAGGTTGGTTTTTATTAGGAATGTGGCCTATGCCACACCTCCCAGGTCAAATCTCCACTTCTAAAGGTTCTTGAATACCTTTATATCATGGTCATAAATATTTACCTATATATCCCATACTAGATAGTATTGGGAAGTGGGTAATCATTGGATAGGTAACAATGGGAAAAAGAACACTCAATAGGACAAGGGTTACTACCATGAATATTTTCTTTGAGGGAATACTTACGTAGATAAATGTACACATGTCAATGTATACAACTTTACCCTTATTATGAGGTAAATCTATAGTTATTGGTGAAAGTGGTAGTTTGGCAAGATTTAGAAGAGGCTTTGAATAAATGGACTAACTGGATCCTATGATGAAACATTGGTGAGAGGTTCCTCATTCACCTTTAGATTTTTAAATTGCTTGGTTATATGAGATGAGAAAATTGATGGACATAAATTAAGATCATATTGAGCTTGTTCAACCATCGAATAATATTTGAATGGGCGAGTGTTACCCAAAATGGTGACCATTTTATTATTAGATTTAAACTTCAAACATTGATGAAAAGTAGAAGGGACCACCCTCATCGCATGAATTTGTTGGTCATCGATCCGGCACTGCACGGGGGGTAGGGGTGGACTAGTTCCAACATAGAATAGCCATCGAGTTGATATGGGGTAGTTGATCTTTGTAGGAGGCTGGTTCCTCAAGGGTGGTTCCAACTATCTATATTGCAAAGTGGAAAAAGGTAAAAGGGAGGAAAGAAATGGGAAAATGGTCATAGCTAGAACTCACAAGGATGGGTATAGCCACATCAATACATACATAGGTGTCACACCCTAGGTGGAAGCATATACACAACACCTAACATATCATCCTATGATACCTTCATTATGCTCTTCAAAGCGATGGGTAGAGGGCAAAATTTAGAACCAACAAATAGGTGCATGAAATCTAATATGTAGAATTAGAGTGCTCCTATTCGACTAGCTTTAGTAGAAATAAACCCCCTACACATATTTATAAATGCACACTCTTGAGTAACTAAGAAAATCTCGCAAAATTCATACTGTATAATAATATGAGACCACTCAAATGACCAAAGAAAAAATAAGCATTCATACATTCAATAAAAATAAGAAGGTAAAATAGGAGACCAAACAGTGATGAATCTATATTTACACAGTGGTGAAAACCTTACATATGAATTGTAATGGCTAAATATCCACCCTTAGGAATTACCAACATTCCACTATTTATAGGTATTTTTACATTAAATTCAAAATTTGAACATTAATAGCGGTAGACGAGAAGACAATAGTTGAAGCTAACAGGCGCTCAACTAGAACATTGTTCCTTGGGATGGAATTGATCTTCTATAATAAGGTAGATACGTTCAGCTTGATCTAGGTCCTTGGAACCCTCTTATATTTTAGCTCATTTCATTCATTTTTTTCTACCTCATCCTTCTAGTTTAGTTTGACAGTCCTCTTTAGGCAGGGAATTACTAGCATTAATAATCTTAGGAATAATGCACCTCAAATATATCACTTTTGCATATGAGCACCTGGTACTGAAGAGCTATGGTAATGAGTACATCTTCTATTTGAATTTTGGGTGATAAAAGGACCTTTACGCATTGGGATGGTAATTTATTTATCCTTTTTTATTCCTGTGGAGACATTAGGGAAGAGGGTGAGGCATTTATCCAAACTTCCACCCAATTTGTGATCGCATATTCCTCTTGATATGGGTGGGATTTTCTGTTTTTTTCGAGGGTGGGGGTATATGGCATTTTCTCCTTTGCTAGTCACTTGAAAGGTCTGCCCAACAAGTGGGTGGACCTTTTGAATAATTCCACCTAAGGCAAATGGTGGATCATCTGCCCATTTTATCACCCACCCTACTTCAATCTACCATCCACTTGCTGCTTTAGGCCACCCATTACTACTACTTTCATCACTTGATATCTTCTACCTGTAGCCCAAAAATTCTTGCACTCATTTCCTCAATGTCGATGGATTCGTGCCTCAGATGGGAATGAGAGAATGGATGGTCTACACCTCAGAAGAGAGGTACTTGATCGGACCTTCTTATGGTGATTTTTTGATGAATTGGGTGGGTTCACTAGGAAATATTTTATGGTAGTTTTCAAGCCTAGGTTTTGGGATTTGTTTTGATGTGTACCTTTTATCAAATCATGAAATATAACTAGTTTGGAAAATATGCAACTATGCTAATCTATATGCAATTTTGATTCATATGTAAGCAGTGGAAAGCATAAAATAGAATCTAAGTAGGCAATGTAATGCTAAAAAAATGATTTAGAACACTTACTTGTATCCGAAATTCTGAAGAAGATTCTGATTTTTTATGTAGACGATTTTGGGCAAAATCCAGCAATATCGATCAAAATCAAGCAATATCGGGTGACCCGATTATGCATAAATCCAACCGATATTGACTAAAAACTGTAGTTTTATAATTGGATGCAAAAAAAAACAATTTCACAAGGACATATGCATTTGAATGGACTAAATAGCAATGAGTAATGATCTTAAGATAACAATGGAAGGATGTTCATGTGTATATCTATGCTAAATGTTTGAATATTTATGAGATAACGAAGAAATATACCTATTAAATCAAAATGATAATGGTAAATGAATTGAAACTGATGTAATAGATATGAAATATTAATTCTAAATGAGAGGTATGGAGAAAGAAGATGTAAACTCTAAGGTCTTAATACCCCCATTCGGTTAAATTGCAGCAAAATGAGTTGCAGGTAAAATCGGACAATTTTACACAAAATCGGGCAAAATGATATCATGATCGGGTGATCCGATATCGCTTAAATCTTGATGATGCACAATATGAACCTTAAAAACATAGTGAAAAGATACGAGTATAGCGTAAAAGTATACATGAGTTCCAGGGGGAATCCAAGGTGAGGAGCCTGGATTAAAAAGGAGGGAGTCAGGTAAGGAGTTGGGCCAAAAATGGAGGGGGTTGTAACCTCTCCTAATCTGGGTGAAATTGGGTGAACCGATCTCACAAATATCATGCAATTGTCCTGGTAAAAAAAGAGGTTAAACAGATTTTGTCACCTTGCTAAAGTAGGCATTTTTCTATTTTGAGCAAAATTGGGTGACCCGATTTTGTACAAAATCTTTCAATTTTGCATGAAATCGTGTGATTTTGTGCAGAGGTTAAAAACTGACTTATAACAGGCATGAAAATTGAGGTAACAACTTAGGGGTGGCAAATTTGATTTTTCAAAGTGTTTTTACCTTAGTTTTAATTAATGTGAGTTAATTTTAGGGTGCTACACTACCCATCAATAAATATTCTCAAGTTTTGGTGAGCTCCTTTTTTTGAACAAAGCAAATAACTTCCTAAAGGTCAGAGTGGGTGAAGAGTGTAAAATTTCACCCACACTTCTGGTGACTCACAAGGGTTTTCTATATTGGGAAAAAAAGGAACCTAAAAATATTAGAAAATGTAACAACAAAAATATAGGGAGGATGAAGAGGAGGGAAGGACCAAGAATACAGGAAGACATGAATATGAAGGTAACATGAGAGGAAGTTCAAGAATGGAAATATTCCAGAAGAAGTGGTACACTTAACATGGTGAAAAGTGAAGGGAACGAAAAGGCATAGGGACACAACTAGTGAAATCATAAAGGGAGAACAAGGAAAATAAAGCAAGAAGAATAGTGTAGAAATGGATAACATAGAGAGGTTTGCTATGAACAAGAGCAGTAGGAAGACAAGCAGTGAAAATAGAAAGCTAAAACTCAAAAATCTTGTCGAGAAATGCAAAGGGGAAGAAGGTAAAATAGGAAACAATTGAGACAACAAAGCCTTTTTTACCAACTAGAAGATTTATAGGAAACAAAGGGAAGAGGAAGGTGGAAGAAAGGGTGGGGTGATGGAATGGGGAGATATAAAGGGAAAAGTAATTTGGAGCTTATCAAGTGAAACCGATAGGGCATATATCCTTTTCCATGAGGCACTCTCATGGATTGAATCCCTTTAAGCGTAACCCACCAAGGACCTAATATTATCAAAGAGTAGATAGATTGCCATTTTTTTATATTTTATGTCCTAAACCTTCTTTTTCATGTAATCCAACAATGAACCTCTTTTACTAACTGTTATCAACTAGAAGGCCATTTTGTTTAAACCATGATTTGTGGTTTACACTCTTTGGTCTCATCTGCATCTAACCATAGGGGGCTATTTATAGCATACTCACCTTACCTTGTGCTTGCGTTTGTGAGTCCCAAGGCTTGTTGCAACTCCCGAGGATGAGTTAAGAGGTCTTGAAAATTGTTAGATGCATCCATTGGGCTATGGGGTCATGACAACAACAAATAGAAGAAAAAAAATTAGGAAGACAACATAGAGACTGAAGAGGAATGTTACATTTCCTAGATGACTCCTAAGGAATCCTTTCCTAATGCTTCCTGGCACTTAACCAAGTGGTAACATTTCATAGGATTTAGTTGCCGTAATGGGCGTTGACAAAATTTGTGATACTCAATGCATTGGCTATGCATAATACACAACTTTATTTACTGGCCTTAAAATTATGATGTGACAAGCATGCCCTAACTAGGATGTCATATGAAAATAATCCTATAAATTTGTAGTGGACAGACCATATTACATTGTATTTAAGGCATCTCTTGTAATTCATCTGGCACCATCCACATTGGCTAAGAATTATGATGAAATCATAATTCTTATTATTTTTGTTTAGCTTTTGGGTACTCAAACCTTTATAACCTAGGGTGGCAATGACTTTTTCCATTGTATTCCACTCTTTAGGCGATGAGCTATTAGGAACTAGATTTTTATGTTGTCCCTTTTTGAAATTGTCCAGTTATACCAATATTATGGCTAGCTCTTTCTCCATAATTGGATCCATATCTTGCTCATGAGTAACCACATCCTTACCCAAACTCACCTAAATTTAGGATTGATCTATTACATTGCTCTCATGGATGTGGTCATCGTGGCACACTTGCTCCTAATGTGTGCTCATTGTGTGATCTGGAACCAACTCCTGAAAGGAACTGATTGGATGGAGCCTCCACATCATAACTTGCTTGGATCTAATGGCTTCCTCATAAAGTTGCAGAAACTTAGTTTCCCCATATTGGTGTAGAAGGAAGCTGATGTTAGGACCAAGAGCCCGAATGTAGAATAGATACACTTAGGTAGAGGTTGGGAGGATTTGTCATGGAATCCTCTTCCAGCTCTTCTCAAAATGGATATTGAAGTCCACCACATTTTCAAGAGGGTTCCTCTTGATAAATATGAATTGATTCAGAGACTAGAAGGGGTCCTCTAGTTCACCAAACATATCCATGAGAGGCTCTACCAGATCCACCCATGTAGAGATGCTCCTAGGCTATAGGGTTTTGTACTAGAGCCATGCTCTACCTTCAAGGGAAGCGACCAGTAGCTTGATCATTACATCCTCATGCATGATATTGTGAAGGGTGGCCAGAGAAGCCACATTTTCAAGGTGTTCCTTCACAGCTCCCTTGACGCCACTATATTTTATTAGGGCATCAAAGGTAACTTCTAGAATATCATGTTGGTCAGGGAGACTGAGGGGACTAGAATCATTCCAATGCAATAAATTCATGGTGGCACTGGTCTTCAAATATCCCATTAGGATCAGATTTGAATCCAGAGTTAGAGTTGCTAGATGAACATACTATATCTCACTCAAGACTATTCATCATACCTTGAGTCCACTAGGATGTTTGGATATTCAACATGAATAGATGACTGATATTATAATTTGGATGTGTCATGCAGTTAGAGTCACCAGGAGATTTTGAGTAGATATGGAAAATTTATAAAGTCACCAAAATATAATTTTCTAAAACATGAAAACTTAGTGAGTTCCCCAATAGAGTCACCAAAAAATGTTGGTCATCAATCCGACACCACGCATGGGATGGGAGTGGACCAACACCAACATAGAATGACCATCGTGTCAGGATGGGGCGGTTGATCTTCGAAGGAGGCCAGTTCCTCGAGGTTGTTCCAACTATCTACGTCATAGAGAAAGTAAAGGGAATAAGGGAAAGAGAGGGAAAGAAATGGGAAAATGGTCGTAGCCAGAACTCACAAGGATGGGTATAGCCGCATCAAGACATATGCATGCATCACACCATGGGTGGAAACATAGACACAACACCTAATATATCATCCTATTATGCCTTCATTAAGCTCTTCAAAGTGGTGGGTGGAGGGCAAATTCTAGAACCAACAAATAGGTGCATGAAATCCAGGATTCAAAATCAGAGTGCTCCTATCCAACTAGCTTTAGCAAAAATAAACCCCCAACCCATATTTATAAATGCACACTCTTGAGTCACTAAGTAAATCCCATAAAATCTAGACTGTAGAATAATATGAGACCACTCAAATGACTAAAGTAGAAATAAGCATTCATACATTTAATAAAAACATGAAGGCAAAATCAGAGACCAAATAGTGATGAATCTATATTTACACAGTGGTGAAAACCTTACATATGAATTGTAATGGCTAAAGATCCACCCTTAGGAATGACCAAAATTCCACTATTTATAGGTATGTTTACATTGAATTTAAAATTCGAACATTAATGGTGGTAGGCGAGAAGACAACACTTGAAGTTGATAGGCACTCAACTAGTACATTCCTCCTCGAGATGACATCGATCTTCTAGAAGGAGGTAGATGCATCTAGCTCGATTTGGGCCCTTGGATTCTTTGACATTTCTGGCCTAGTTCATTAATTTTTATCTACCTTGTCCTTCTATTTTATTCTAATAGTCCTCTAGTTAGGCGATGAATAACTGGCATTAATCACCTTGGGAGCAATGCACCTCAAATTTATCACTTTTGTGTATGAGCACTTAGTACTAAAGAGTTGCAACAATGAGTACATCTTATGTTTCAATTTTGTGTGATGGTAGAAGCTTTACATGTTGGGTGAGTACTTTCTTTGTCATTTTTTCTACCTACAAAGACATCAGGGAAGAGGGTGGGCATTTATCTGAACTTCCACCCAATTTGTGCTTGCATATTCTGCTCAATATGCGTGGGAGTTTCTATCTTCCCCAAGGTTGGGGTTATATGATATTTTTATCCTTACTAGCTTCTTAAAAGGTCTTCCCAACAAGTGGGTGGTCCTTTTGGATAATTCTACCCAAGGAAAAGGATGGATCATCCATCCTACTTCAGTCCATCATCTGCCCGCTACTTTAGGTCACTCATTATTGTTGTTGTCATCCCTTGATATCTTTCATCCTTCCATCAATATTCTCAAAATTTGGTGAGCTCCTTTTTTGAACAAACAAAATCACTTCCTGAAGGGAGGAGTGGGTGAAGAGTGTAAAATTTCACCCATAGAATCCAAGGGTATTTAAGAAGCAGATTAAAATATGCAGGGCAAGACACCACATAGAACAAGGTATCTAATATTTTGGGTCTGACCCTAAGGGGGAGGGGTATAATACCGCAAGATTCTTGGGACTCGTTGAAATCTTTGATTATGATATCAAATTTAGTTAAGTCTTTCTATTTTAATCTAAACTTTTGGAAGAATTGATAAGTGCATAAATTGAAGAAAGAACCATTATCAATTAGAATCCATTTGCTAAAATTTTCTCCAGTAAATGCAACAATGTAGAGGAAATAATCCCCTTGTAATTCTAAGGAAGGCATATCATCATCCAAAAATGTGATGTGATGTATCCCAAGAGAACTTACAACATTATCTATAGCACTAGTGGAAATGTCTTAAGGAACAGATTATTGTTTTAGAAGTTTCAACAAAGCTTCCCTATGAATAGGAGAAGTTTATAAAATTTATAAGAGGGAGATCTTAGTCGGGGTACTAGCTAGCTATTGTTGAAGTTTGAAAGAGACTTTAGGTTTTGTCTTCAACACTAAAGGTGGGGTTCCTAATATTGTGCTCCTTTTCTAGGTATTCTTCAAAAATAGGGTGGGTTGGATGAAGGACTCATATCCTACTAAAAAGGTTAAGTCGATTGACTTTGTGCTTGTTACCTTGTGGTTGAGGCTATAATACCAACCATATTATAATAGGGAGGTGGCACATTTTGATATGAAACTTGATTAGCTACCCATTGACAATGCTTAGGGAGGGGGGCTTGAAATATCCCCATGTCTTGATTTATTATGGGTGCTTTTTGAGTAGGAGGTTGATTGTTTGTTGGAGGATTGGGTTGATAACATTCTAATGCAAGTCATCCTTCATCAATTAGGTCTTGAACCACATGTTTCAACCTCTTACAAGAGTTTTTCTAGTGCCCCTCCACTCTATGATACTCACAATTTTGACCTGGCTTATACCAATCAATTGTATTATCAAGTTGCCTTATGGGAGGTAACTCAATCATATTATCTTCCAAAAGTTGTAGGACCATATTCATAGGCATGTTGAGTCTTGTAAAATTCCTTGGTGGGGGTTTTTGAGGTTGGTGAAGAACCATATTTTATAGGTTGTTAACAACACTATTAATAGGCCTACTATATGTTACCCCATAACCAATTACATGCTTGTTCGTATACTATTTTTTAGTGGTCCTATCCTATTTTATCTTAAGTTGACATATTCTTATAAGGGCTTGCTCTACCCTTCTTTCTATATCTATAACTTGATCAAAATATAAGATAGTTGTAGTTTCCAATTCATAAGAGATTTGTTCTTGTAAATTTCCAATAAATATCTCTAACATGTCTCGAGGATGCAAGGTATATCTCAAGCATCCAACTAGACTCCTCTAGCAAGACACAATCTTTGGAAGATTTTTATCTTTAGTTTGTTTCAACATATAGAAATATTTCATAGTCACATTTTTTTTAACATAAGCATCAAATTGTTGAACAAATATTTCAACTATCTCTTCAAAATTCCTCAAAGAATGATTAGTCAATTGATAATACCACTCTAGAGCCATACCACCAAGGCTTTTAGGGAATGTTTTTAGTAACAGCATGTCATCGTATATGATTTCATGACATGCTATCCTAAATATTCTTAAATTCTCAATTGGATATTTTGTTCCCTTATAGATAGGTAAAACCAACATTGGAAAATGCTTAGGGTAGGGCCTAGAGGAAATTATAGGTTCTAAGAACTAATTGCACATTTCTCTATAGTTATAGGTGAAACTAGGCAACTGAATCATATCCACCCTTGAAACTAATTATTTCACCATATTTATTAAACTCTTCACTTTAGTATTATTGTTGTGCAATTCCCTTAGGTTCCTTAAGGGAGGGGTATAGGTAGGATATTGAAAGGGAACTTGGTTCATGTTTGAGGTATTGACACTATTATGGTATGGGTTATGATATGTGGTATCTTTCTATGGAGGATAACCAATATTTGGTGGAACATAAGCATGAATGTTGAGATTAGCTGAATGAGGAGGAAATTGAACATAATCTTGAGATGCACTACTAGTTGGAGGAACTTGTGTAATTCTTCCAACATTGGTGGTCATAGTAGTAGCATATGTTGGTTGATGAGAAGGATTACTATGATGTAAGGATTCAAACAAGGGGTTGTTATAAACATTCCTAGGAGAGACAGTAGAAGGAGGAGGTACCTCACCTCTTTCAAGCTAAGCCTCCTTATCCATAACTCTAAATAAAGTCTTTTTGTGGTGTTTTATGAAAACCCATAAATTATCAACTAATATAAAAGTGAATCCATCATTAGGTCCCTCGAAGGGATCATAGTTAGTATCAATTTTAACATATTCTTACTATTTTGCATCAATAGTAGGATTCTCTCTATCAACCTGATCATCTTCTTGAGAAATTTGATCAAATTCTAGACACCTTTATTGACTTCTAAGAAATGGAGCCATTAGAAGAACTAAAAGGATAGAGGAGAAAACTAAGGAAAGGCACACAAGAATATTCTTAAGATGTTTTTAAATATTTTTTAATCTAAATAAATAGAATTAGTGGTCTTGTTTAAATTTTTCAATAAGACACAAAGGAAGAGGCTTCATATCTTGGCCACTCATATGTGTGTTCACATCGGGTTCACCAAATATGTAGAGGGGGAAAACTACCCTGTCGTGTATGATTCTTGATTGGATTTATTGGAATCCAAGGTGAATTGTAGGGGTGTATTATATTATCTACACTTGAGGACACAAAAATATGGGTTCACCAAGAATTATTTTAAAACTCACTCCAAGTTTGGGGTGGGAATTTTTGATGTGTCGATTAAGCATACACCTATTGTTTGGCCTTTCTAAACTAAACTATAAGAATGCAAGAATAATGCAAGACACACAAGATGCAAGAATATAAGAACTAACCCTAGTATGATTCTTTAATTCAATTATGTCTAGCCCTAGGATTGCAAAATAAAGTCTTTTTAGCAAGGTTCCAATGGAGTGCACAAACAATATTAAAACCTTAGATGCACACTATATGCTTTTATTCTTTCAAATACCTAGAAATTTGATCAAATATTTTTCCTTTACTTGTAATCTAGATTTTGGATAGAATGAACAAAAGCATACACCAAACAATCTAAATATCTATTGGGATACTTATATGATCTGGTGGTTAATCCAAGTTTTATCTTGTATCCAAAATATCCAATGGCTTTAGACCTACAAAACAGCTTCACAAACCCTAGAGAATGTGATTATCATTTAGCAGACAGATTAGGTTACTTAATATTGAGCTTGGAGGCATAAAAATTAAACCCCTTGGTTATTTTAGATGATCATACAAAATTAAAATAATATTTCACCTTTAGAACATACACAAACAAAGTGAAACAGATAGATAACATCAAAATAAAATACAGACAAGATTGACACAATAGAACACTTTAATGCAAGTGCAAAATTAGGGTTTTGGGTGTGAAATTTACTCCCAATCCCTAATTTATTAAATTTATGCCCTATAAATATGGAGCATGAATTTAACTTACCATATTTATTTCCTATATGGTTGGCGCATGAATCTATCTCATATGCCCTTTTTGGGCCCTAAAACGGCAAAAAATGGAGTGCAAAACAAAGAAAAATGGACTTGCAAAGAAACTAAAGTAAATGCAAAAGCTAATGATTTTATGGAATAATAAAGAATAAATTTAGATATGGATGAACCAATCCAATAAGGTTTATCTACAATCACTAAGGTTCCTCCACTCAATCCCCAAGGGCAGCCAACACCAAAGCACAAAATAACAAAATAATGACTTGTAGCAAAAGGGCACTTGTTAGCATGATTAAATGAGCGAGTCAAGAATTAGAACCTCAAAATAACTTTTTGGGATTAAATATGGAATAAAAATAGGTGAGAAAATTAAATTTCACCACGGGCAAATGTTGACCCCAAAATAGGTTGATGAGAGGAGGGGTTTTAGTGAGAAAAAATCCTAGAATGCCAAATTTTTACCCAACCAATATAGGGCATGAATTTGGAATTTGAAATTCATGCCTTGTATGGACCAGTTATGAATTTGGTAAATCTAAGGAAATATGGCAAAGGAGAAGGTAAAAATGCCCTAAATTTGCACTTAGCAAGTTTGGGTGGCTGACTAGGGATCTAAGAAAAAATTGACTCATTTTGGTGGGTCAATTTTCCATGTCTACAACTGGGTGATATGGAATAGAGCTTGATTTGTTCCAAGTTTTTAGGGTACTATTATATTTTGTCTTGTGATAGTGGGTTCCAAAGTAATATGTCATCTATAGGAGATGGTACAAAAATGTTACTTTATCACTACCATAGATAAAAGTGACCGAGGAGGATGTAAATAAAGATACCAAGGTGGCCAACATAGATGATTTTGGGATGACCCCAAAGTATGATGCATGGTGGAAAACATAGAATTGGGAGCCCAAGATGGTTAACCAACATTATGAGCCTAGACAGCCACCAGAGATGGTGGGCATTAAGGATGCCATAGGGGATAATGGGGTAATGAATGTGGTGTTTGAGACAGAAGAATTCAAGGAGCGTAAGGAGCCTTTAGTGTGATAATGACAAGTAGACATGGGGAAGATCCACCTAGAGTTATGGAGGACGATTTTGTAGAGTTTTTGGCTAAGCAAGACAACTTACAAGTAGAGCTAGAGTGAGTGGGAGCACAATTTTCAAAGGTGGAGCAATAGTGAGCTCTGTTAGTGGCTGAGAGAGAGAAGTCGATAGGAGGGATAGAAGAGGATATACTGATAACAGTGGTCAAGTTGCATGTTCTATGATAGTGTTAGAGTATATTACATCATTTGGGTCATGTAAATGTACCATCTTTGGTACATATCTAGAGTAGGAGTTTACTTCAGAGTAAGGTTAGTTGTTTCAAGTATTATGATAAATGCACAAGTGTCAATGTGCAAGTTGTAAATGTGCATGTAGTCCACATGTACATGAGTCCTAGGTAGATTAAAGGCCAAGCAATCTATATTTCTATATAAAGGTCTCATAGGTGTAGTATTAGAGAAAGGGAGAGTGATATAGTAAGTATACATTGTGTAGTAGATATAGTGTGTAGTATGGTACAATGTAGTTCTTTCATATACTTTCATGGAGTGTTCATGTCCTCCATTATATAGCATTGTACTATTTTCATCATTCCCATTAATGGTATATTTTTGAGTTATTTGTAGATGTTCATTTCTTTATTTTCCTACATATTATTGTGCCATTAGTTTTATAGTTATCTCATATTAGTTATCCTTCATATTGTGGTTGTACTACCTCCCATAAAAAGCTAACTATGGTATCAGAGCACATGGTAGATTAGATAGGAAATAGGGAGAGCCACAAGTGAGACTGAGAGAAATATAAAAATCTCATTTACAAAATTTTTGAGATTACATTTGGCTAGAGTCTTCCCACAAAGTTACAAAAAAACTTGTGAAGACTAGGACTCAACGTTCATCCCACTATATTGAAAAATAAACTAGTGAAGAGTCATCATATCTAGATTTTACAATTTCCATCATTTCAATTTCTAACATCTTGTTGTAGGAAAAGGAGATTCAAAAAGTTGGGAAGCTTCCTACATAGAGCTAGGAAGAGTATCTTCATAAGAATCATTCTAGAACTTGCAACAACAAGTAGAAGACTAAATATTTTAGAGACCTGAGGAGGGGTCTCATTACTAAATATTGCAAATCTACAAGAGTGCAGAAGAAGAAAAGGCTATAGTAGCCTTACTACTGACTCAAGAGACTCTAGAGAAGATTCAATAAGAATATTTGAGGTTGGTGATCTTCATCAAAGAGTGTAAACAACAGATTGAAGAAATCAGCCAAAAGAAGATTAAGAGACCCTTAGAAGGTCCAGATATAAAACTTCCAGTTTTGGAATATTGGAGGTTGGTGATCTCCATTAAATCTTACAAATTGTAGAAGAGAAGGACTAGGAAGGTCTTGTACCTAATTCTAGTAGTAGAAATTTTTAGAGATCAAATAAGAATATCTCATTACCAATACTTCCTTAGTAGAAGGTTGAAGGAAAGGTCTCATTTGGAAGACCAGAGAAGCTATGAGGTTGAATACCTTGGTGAGGTCTCAAGGAGAAACAAGGAGAAGGTTTGGAGAGCCTTATTTTTAGAATTCGAAGAAGGCCATTAAAGGAGTTCCTAGGAGAACTCATTAGAGAAATCTACCAGCAAGGAGGAGTTACTGACAGAGCAAAATTTGGGATAATTATTGCCATTTGACAACAAGCCCAAAAGGAGAAGAATTTGATAAGGAGTGCCAAATTTTGAAGGAGAATACTAAAGACCTCAAGACATTCAGATTCTTGAGAAGGAGATCAGGATCAAAGCCAAAATTTGATAAGGAGAAAAGAGCCAGATATTACTACCAAACCAAAAAGGTGTGAATATTACCTTTGGAGGCTAGAAGGCTCATCGAGAGATAGGGGTTTGTTGAATCTACAACAAAATACTGAAAGGGTCCTTGAAGGAAAACTCAGCTACAATTTGGAGGAACTTCCTACCAAATTTATGAGTTTCAAGAACAACATTTCAATGAAATTGAAAGGGTAGCAATTAAGACAACATTACTAGCTACAAAAATTTAGGAGTTACAAAGTTCATCCTGAAGGCTAATAGAAGTCACCTACTACATATTAAAGATCAACAAGATAGAGGAATTACTAAGTTGTGAATTGGTGAGTTAAGGAGTTGTTTAGGACAGCCAAGAATAATTGCAGGTTCATCTAGTTAAAGGTAGCAATAAGGTGAATCTAATCACCTAGCAATCCTTCATCTATAGAGATCATTAAGGTAAGCAACTTGGGTGCAAATAGGTTCATTAGTTGAACTTTAATTTGGGTTATTATCCAGTTCCATTAAGCACCATTTTAATTCTTTAGAAGTTGCAAAAAGAGAAGGTTGCATTATAGTCTTCAAAAGGAGTGCAGAAGGAATTTTATTTTAGAGTTATTATCTGCACATTAAATAGGAGTTGGATATATTTTGATAAAAAGGAAATATCATCTTCCTATTATCTAGTTATAGCAAAAGAAGACTACATTAAGAGATTATAGTTCTCTACAAGGAGCAATTACTAAGTGCATATTTTAAGGAGTAATAAGGTGAGATTAATATTGCACTATACTAGTTGTTCTTTAGATGCACTAAGTACTTTTAGATTACAGTAAAAATTAGTGCATATTTCGAGTTACTTTGAAGGGTTCATTTATAGGAGTTATAAGGGAGATTATCATTGCACTATAGTTATTATTCAAAGTTCACTAAAGTTTTTAGTTAAAGTGAACATTAGTGCAGAATTAAAACCTCTAATAGCATATTAGTTGCATTGTTAAAATCTTGGATTCATTGGTGTTAATATTATCCAAGTTAGAGGTTAGTGTTGTCTAAGCAAAAGGACAACAAATACATTACATCTTGTTCTCAGAGATTAGAGTAGAGAACCACCATATCTAAGAAGCTAGGAGAGCTTCAATAGGAGACATTTAAACTCGGTGTAAAATTTAGTTTCTAACTCTAATATATTGCAAAGTCTTGCATTACATTGGCACCATATTTATCCTTCAAAAAACAACATTAACAGGATAAAAGAAAAGTATCCTAAAGACACTATTACAGGTAGCAAGGTATGGTCTCCAAGCGATCATATCATAGAAGTTTGAGGAGAAAAATTCTAACAAAATAGAGGGCTCACAAAGCTAGGATTTTTGGGTGTCTAAAGACACCACTTTCAGCATCTTAACCAACATCTACTAGAGCATCCACCTGCAACAAAAAGACCTACGTAAGGGAGCCACCAAAGCACAAGAAGTCTACATCTACAGGTCATCATATTGCAAGGTATATACATAGAAGATAACATAAGAATACCTATATAAATGAGTCATCAATACCTACAGGAATACATGTAGAAGATAGCTTGGATCATCTATCTAAAGGAGCTATCATCATTTATGTAGAAGGTAAAATAAAGGACAACGTATAGTAAGCAAAATACAAAGGAAGAATAGAAGGTTCAATACCCAATACTCTAGCCAAGTGGAAGCACTACATTCTGCCACT
Organism: Wollemia nobilis; assembly: GCA_028583015.1. Classification (NCBI taxonomy): domain Eukaryota; kingdom Viridiplantae; phylum Streptophyta; class Pinopsida; order Araucariales; family Araucariaceae; genus Wollemia; species Wollemia nobilis. Next base: position 4,100,016 of record JAQPPZ010017128.1, read on the forward strand.
CGAGATCCATAGAACCTCCTCTCAAACACCCTTGGATTGTCATAGTTGGAGCCAACCATCATCCTCAACAAAATAGCTTGCAAGAAGGAAATCACTTGTTGTCCAAGAAGTGAAGCTAGCTAGAAAATGGTTGGAATGAATAAGCAATAAGAAGGGTTTAATGTTCATATTTGGTACATTGAAGAGAGAGTGTTAATACTTGTCGAAGGAAGGAATATTGTGCCACTTGGCACAAAGGGCATCTTTACCCTCTCATATCTAACGCTCAAGAAAGGTGCTCATTTCATGAAACATCTTCCATCATTGTCCTAACGCATAAATATATTCAATGCTCACCAAGAAGATTATAATCCTGCACCACATGGAAAAGTTTTTCTCAAAGGGTAAGCATTACTCAAGGAAGGAATAAAGGAATCTCAATGTTCATGCCACTTGTCACATTCATCAAGAAGGAGTTAGCACTATTGTAGCCACCATTAAAAGGAGCGCTCAAGGAAGGAAGCACATTCAGAAATTAGCATTGAAGTGGAGAATGTATTCAAGCCAAGTCAAGGAAGAAGAGGTAAGCTTTATTTGGAGTCAAAGACTATCATAAACCTACATTAGAGAAGAGCATTAAATGCTCAATGTCATAAGTGTCACTCGAGGAAAGAATACCGAGTGAAGAATAGCAAAGCAGGCATCTCAAGCGAAAGTAAAACCTATCATAGACCAGCACCATTCAAGGTAGAGGAAGTGCATTGAATTCAGCACCAAATTTAGAATCATCACCATCACCTAATTAGCTTGTTCAACATATGTAGAAAGGAGGTAATACACTACAAGCATATTTTCCTCTAAAATAGGAGCTATAAGGTATTGGAAATTGATTATTATCATCCTTAGAAGTAAGAGGGAAATTTTAGTAAAAGTTGAAGATATTATAAATTGCCAAATATTTGCAAATAACTAAGTAGGAGTTATAATGAGTATAGTATAAGGTTGAAACTCTTCTATTATTTACTTTGGAAATAATAGCAAAATCAACTATACATTTGAAAGAAAAATTAAAGGAGGTTTATATATTTAAATAGTTTAATATTTGAAATTAAGTACCATAGGAGATATAAGGGTTTCTACTTGGAAAGTTAAAACTCTACTATTACAAATATTATTATTTTATAATATTCCAAATTAGGGAGTTATAAGGTATACTACATCAAAATAGTTTATTGGAATTTAGAAATATTAAACTATTGGACATTGAGGGATATAAAAGGAAGTTCTTCATTTACTTAAAGGAGTTGGAATTATATACTTACACTTGTCTCATATTCATACTAAAGGGACAAAAGAAATCCAACCATAGAGAACTTCAAATTAAGTGCATAGTTCATTAGGAGAGATAAGGTGAAATAGAAGTTGATTATTGTTATTCATAAAACATTACAAAATCAACTCAAAAGTGAACTATTATTTACTAAGCACTTTATTAAGCTTATAGCTTACTCTAATCACTAGGGAGACATAAGGAATTCTACAAAACCTAAGTTTAGAAAGGTCTCTATCAAAATAAAGTCATACACTAGGGAGACATAAGGTATATCTAAAGTATTAAAAGAACCCTATCATACACTACAATGGATAAAGTAGCTAGAGACACATTTCATCATAATACACACCACAAAAGGACTCAAGAATAAAATCCATCCAATATACCATATCATATATGCAAAATTACTTCAAATGATTTCACAGGTCAAAATGAAAAGGACATTTGGTATATTGATTTAGGAGCAAGTCACCACATGACAAGAAATCTACATTGGTTTGATTGTCTTGAAGTCACTAATAGCTACAAGTTGAAAATTATAGATGGCAATAACTATCATATACATGGATATGGGTGTGTATCACCTAGCAAATTATTTCCAATTTTTTTGCTACATAATGTAATGTATGTTCCTATATTAACATCTAATCTCATTTAAATATCCAAGTTAGTAGAAAATAAAAGGGTGGTTGAATTCAGATACATAAATGGAGCTAATATGTGTCTTATTACACATCAAAATGATATTGAAGCTACTGGATCAATCCATATAAATATATATGCATTGGATTCTATCAAAACTTCAAGATATTGTTATGTTTCAAAACAATACTAATGCAGTTTTTGAGGAACAAATTGAAGAGAATGAAGAACCTACAAATTTATCATAAAAATAGAAGAAATGGAAGGTTCAGAATTAAAAGGATGAGGGGACAACTACAATATGCTTTACTTGGCCATATTCTATCTAGAAAAGAAGAAGAACCTGAACAAGATGAAGATACTCATTCAAATTCAAACAAAGAAGACAATGAAGGAACCTGGAAAAAGAAGATCAAATTTTAGGACCAAGACAAAGATCCATACTAAAGACTAAAGTCTTCAATACCCAAATAATGTAATACAAGGGGGTGTTAGAGTATATTACATCATTTGGGTCATGTAAATGTACCACCTTTGGTACATATCTAGAGTAGGAGTTTACTTCAGAGTAAATTTAGTTAGTTGCTTCAAGTATTATAATAAATGCACAAGTGTCAATGTGCAAGTTGTAAATGTGCATGTAGTCCACATGTACATGAGTCCTAGGTAGAGTAAAGGCCAAGCAATCTATATTTCTATATAAAGGCCTCATAGGTGTAGTAGTAGAGAGAGGGAGAGTGATATAGTAAGTATATAGTGTGTAGTAGATATAGTGTGTAGTATGGTACAATGTAGTTCTTTCATATACTTTCATGGAGTGTTCATGTCCTCCATTATATAGCATTGTACTATTTTTGTCATTCCCATTAATGGTATATTTATGAGTTATTTGCAGATGTTCATCTCTTTATTTTCTTACATATTATTGTGCCATTAGTTTTATAGTTATCTCATATTAGTTATCCTTCATCTTGTGGTTGTACTACCTCCCATCAAAAGCTAACATATAGTATATAGATATGGAGGTAGCTAAAAGAGAGGCTCTATACCATCAGCTAGATGTAGCAATGGTAGAGAGGGAGTGAATATGGTGATGAATATGGAAGAACTATAGAGAGAGTTAGTTGGAGCATGAGTAGAGGTAATGATGGCCCAGGGTAGATACACGAGGGCCATGGCACAATGATGATTAGAGGTAGAGAGAGCCATGGATATGGAGGAGATCCTTATTAGGGAGGGATTGGATGTCCCTCCATGGTTGATATTGATAGGGTCACAATGGAGCCTAGCTAGTGGACCCTTAGGTACCATGGTGAGGCCATGGATGAGAGAGCCCTCTACATCATGAGCTTTAAGTGTTAGATCCTCTCAAGGGGATGAGTGATGGAGATAATAGAGTGGGAGTAGATCGAGATGAGAGGGGGGTAATGAGACCAATGATGGGTAGCCTTGAGGTCTGACGTGGTGATGATGTGACCATAATTTTGTAGGCTACTAGGCCATGATGATGTAGCCTATGGGCCTAACATTATTATGATGTATGATGATGTGATATATATATACATATTTTATGTAAAATTATTGTGTGTTTGTGATGATGATGTGATATTTATTGATGATGATGTATGATGTGAATTTATTGATGATGCATGGATAGATATAGTGATTGAAATGAGATGCATGTGATGATATTCATGATAGATAGTTTTATTTATGAAATGATAAATGTGACTAACATGAAATGGAATGGTTATGAAATGATCAATGCAAGAAGATGTTATGATAAATGCATGTTTGATTATTGTTCAAAAATGCTTAACACATTGTTTACTCATGAAGTGACTGAGTAATCAAGGGCATCAACACAATGGTACTGACATAACTATAGAATGGAATGGAGTGAATGTGATATTATGGAAATAGGGGATAAATAAACTATAAGAACAAAGGTGGCATGACTTATCAATTTACCTATCCTAGGAAAGGAAGGATCAACAAGTGCTTTCAAGAAGCTCAAACACCCTAGTGACATCAATCAAACTCATCTACTGATCAAATAAGTTCTTGAAGATACTAAGACCAACTAAGGGAGTCAAGTTGCTCAAAGACCAATGTGTGTGCAATGATGTTCATTTCTAATTTTGAGAGAGGTAGGACTGACCAATTGTAACTCAAGCCATTATAAGCTAGCTCATCCATGAGTAGACATAGGTCTATACAAAATAAGGTCGCTAATGTGATAGACATGTCACCATGAGAGGGCATACTCCACTACTAATTAAGCATCTATAGCCCCGATGGAGATAGCCCCATAATCCTTCGATATTGCTCCACTACCAGCCAAGCATCTATAGCCCCGATGGAGACGTCTAAAATTCCCTAGGATCCATGATAATTGATACAATGATGTATTTTTTTTTTTTGCAATATGGATCCTTGGGATCAGATTATGGCATGATAGGATGAGCAAGGGAAACCATTCACTTTATGGCTTAAAGCTATGCATGGCTTCATCTTTCCTAGACTCAAAATATGATTAATATGTGAAATGTGCATGGTCCAAGAGAAAACTTGATGTAACCAAGAAGGCCTATAGCACTCAAGGAATAAATGACTTTCAATGTAGGTTGACTGAGACACTAGGTATGGTTGAATGATCAAAAGAACCCAAATATTCTCCAAACCTAAGAGAGGAAAGAGATAAAGCATGGTGAACTATGAATGGTGGACATAGTGGATATGGTGAAAAAGTGCATATAAAGAGGTTAGACAACTATGACTATGAAGATACCCTTGATTAACACAACCAAAATCCTTTATGATGATAGGTGTCAAACTTAATCGAACAATGATCAAAATAGCATTTAAGACAAAAATGAAAGTGCAAAATGAAAGGTAATGAGTTGGTGGTGGCATGAAAAATGATATAGAAAGAACAAGAAAGAAAAGAAAGAGAAAGAATGGAGAAAGATGGAAAAGAGGAAGGGGGGGAAGGAACACACTAGTCCATGGTACGTAGTCACTCAAAGCATGATCATACAACGAGGAGTGATGTGAAGGAAGAAAAGAGAAATAAGGAGGAAAAAAATGAAAACAACAAGGATACAAGTGGTAAGTGATTGATTGAAAAATGTGAAAATGATTGTGACATGAGTGTGTTGTGTTTTATTTTCTTGATTTTGATTTTATTTGAATTTTTGATGAGAGGCATGCCTCATTTTCATCCAACCATTCCACAACAACTTTTAGTGTCTTCATTGTAAGTGTGGCATCATGTGTTAGTGATATGTTCATGATTTTCTCCTATTAAGACATTGGAGAATGGTTGGATAAAAATGAAGGATGATAGAGGAAAATCCTTTTTATTTTTTTTTTTTAATTGATTATGTTATAGTGTGATAGTAGTTAGGCATTGAACACACAAATGAAGAATATTAATGGGTTCAGGTTCCTCAACTCCCTTAAGAGTCACAAGTTTATAGGCCCTAAAACCAAATGATTATTTAACAATGAATAGACCAAGCTAGTTAGCAATAAACTTATCACATAAATGAGGTGGAAGACTCAAGTTTTGTTGATTCTCTTTAAGCATGAGATCACCAAATTGGAATTATCATGGATGAATCTTATGATCATAGGCTCATTTGATTCAATATTGGTAAACACAAAGGTGCTCAAGAGCATTGATTCAATGTTCATCAAGAAGAGTGAGTTGATCAAGCCTAGCTTGATGAGTTGTGTCCTCATCCATGAATTCTTGCAAAGATATGTACAGAGTTGGGATCTCAAGCTCAAGAGGCATGATGGCTTCAACACCATAAACTAAAGAGAATGATATTGCACCTATTGGCATGTGAATGCTAGTTTGATAAGCCCAAAGCACCAAAGGGAGTTGAAGGTGCCAATATTTATGATTCTCTTGTACCATTTTCTTGAGAATGACACAAATAGTTTTATTGGTCACCTCAACTTATCCATTGCTCTAAGGGTAATAAGGTGTTGAGAAGCTATGTTGAATATGGTACTTGTTGCATAATGCTCAAACATCCTTATTTTTGAATGGGGTCCCATTATCAAAAATGATTTTTGAGGGGATACCAAAATGATAGATGATGTGTTAGAGTATAAACTCAACAATTTAAGGTCCTATCATGCTAGTAAGAGGAATAGCCTCAACCCACTTGGTGAAGTATTCAATGGTAGTGATGATGAAGGTGTGATTTCTCAAATATGGAGGGGAGATTTTCCCAACTAGATCTAGTCCCCATTGCAAGAATGACCATAGGGCTTGAATGGGTTGTAAGGCTTGTGATGGAAGATGGGTCAAATTGGCATGATGTTGATATTTGTGATATTTCTTGATATATGTGCAACAATCATGTTCCATGGTGGGCCAATAATAACCCATGCACAAAATGTACTTTATGATAGCCATCCCACTAAAATGACCACCACATGTACCATCATGTGCTTGAGACACTACCCAATTGGCTTCTTATGGTTCGAGAAAACGAAGGAGGACACCATCATAGCCATGATGATAAAGCACATCTCCTACTAAAGTGTATCAAGCTACCTTTTTCTTGAATGTGCATTTAGTAATGGGTGACAAGTCAAAAGGAAGAGTACCAAGTTTTAGAAAATCCTTGATTTGCATGAAAACAATGTGGTAGGGTTTAACCTGAATTAGAAAGACATCTCATTCATCATTAGATGACTCTCGAGAGATAGTCAATTTGGATAACATAGTGACATGAATGAGGGTAACATTATCAATGGGGTTCTATAGGATAAGGGACCCAAGAGAGGCCATTGTATCCACAAAATGATTAGATGACCTTGGTAAATATTCTATGTCATACCAATCAAAATTGATGAGTAACTTGTCAATAATTTACTTGTAGGCTTTCAAGACCAAGCATTTGCATTAGTAGACCCCCTTAACTTGATTGAAAATGAGTTGGGAGTCACCTATGATATGGATACATTTAATGTACATTGCCACAATGGTCTGAAGACCTAAAATTAATACCTCATACTCTACATTATTGTTAGTATAGGGAAGTCAAGCTTAAATGATGAAGGGATGGGAACCCCTTGAGGTGTGAAGAAAATAATTCTCACACCTCCCCTTGTTTGCACTTAGACCCATCAAATAAAAGGGTGATATCAACTTCATATTCAGGTTTGACATGCTCTTCGAGCTTAGTAATACTGAAGATAGAGTCATCTAGAAGCTCTATGATAAGAGGTTTATCATCTTGAAGAGGAGCTTCAATGAGTTGGTTGATGATGACCTAACCCTTTATGGATTTTTGGCTTATGAATTCGAGATCAAATTCTATTAATAACATTATCCATTTTATCATGTGGGTATTCATGTAAGTGTGACTCATCATATACCATAGAGGATTCTCTCTAGCAATGACATACATTGTATGGTTGAGCATATAGTGGTGAAGCTTTTTGGTGGTAAAAACCATAGCAAGGCATAGCTTCTCCACATATGCATATCTTATTTCATAACTCACCAAGGTATGACTAATGTAATAGATAGCCTACTCTCGATTGGCTTCATTATTTTGAGCCAACATAGTCCCTAAAGTAAAGTCAGTGGTAGATATGTACAGATGGAATGGGATGCCTAGTCTAGGTAGGGATAAAACTAGAGGGGAAGCAAGGTAATACTTGATAGCATCAAAAGCTTCCTAACACTCTATGGTCCATTGAAATGTGATCCCCTTTTGCAATAGATGATTGAATGGCTTGCATTTATCTAACAATTGAGTGATAAAGTGATGAATCACTTGAATCTTACCTTGCAAGCTATGAAGTTCTTTAAGGGTCATAGGGGGTTGCATTTTGATAATGGCCTTGACCTTATTAGGATCCACTTCAATGCCTCTCTTGGAGACTATGAACCCTAAAATTTTCCTTGAAGTGATACCAAAGATACACTTTTTGGGATTAAGTCACATGTTATGCTCGAGAAGGTGATCAAAAACTTTACATAAAACATCGATATGCCCATGGTACATTTTGGATTTGGCCAAGAGATCATCAATATATATTTTATGCATGTAATCATGGAAGATGTAAGTCATGGCTCATTGGTATGTGGCTCCTACATTCTTAAGACCAAATGACATGACTTTGTAGCAAAATATCCCCCAAGGAGATGTAAAAGTTATTTTGTGTTGGTCATCAAGATTGACTCAAATTTGGTTATATCCTAAAAAACCATCCATTAGGGAGAGCATTTCATGGCCCATAGTAGAATCCATGAGTGTATCAATGTTAGGGAGAGGAAAATCATCCTTAGGACATGCTTTGTTGAGATCACAAAAATTAGTGCAAATGTGTATCCCCCATTAGGTTTGCCAATGGGCACCATATTTGAAATCCACTCTAGATAGTCAATTGGTTGAATAAAGCCCATATCTAAGAGTTTTTACAACTCTTCTTTAACCATGAGGGCTATAGTAGGATGAAGTTTCCTCAACTTTTATTTGATCAACTTAGCACTAGGGTTCAACATGAGGTTATGGATGATAAGGTTTGGGTCAAGGCTAGGCATATCTTTATAGGACCATGAAGACCTCTTGATACTCTATTAGGAGTGCAACAAAACTTTATTGCTCTTTGATTGAGAGACTCTTCCCAAGTTTGATGATTTTGGGGTTATCTAGATCTATGTTGATGTTGACATCGATGGTTTCCTTGATGAGCATATGGGAACCCTCCTCAAGCTGATGAGGGGTGGGAATGAGATGGATGTCATCTATGATATTATCTAGAAGGGGTGGTATAATCTCACTAACTTTAATATTATAAACAAAAGAGGGCAAAGAAGGGGGTGAAGTAGGAAAGTAGATATTTGAGTCTCTAAGAAATTGATCTGAGGGATAGAAATCAGAGGTAGTTGGAGGGGATGAAATATGCTCAAATTCAATGAGATTAGTATCAATGGGGATGGGATGCATAGGATCATATGGATTATGGAGGGGTATGCATAAGTCAACAAAAATTATGTTGACTTGGGAAAATGAGGGGGTTGTAGATTAAAGTTTGGGTTCCCTTGCACATGCTCTCAAGGAAGGAGTTGATTGAGAATAGGTAGGTGAGGATCAGGTAGAGGTGGCCATGGTGGAGGTGGAGGATTGATGGGTGCATCTGGTTGCTCCAATGGAAGGAGCAAAGGAAAAATGGGTAGTGGAATGGGGAACATACATAGATAAAATTCATCCACATCTATGATGGGGATAATAGGAGATGATTCATCTTCAAAGCTATTAGAGGTAATCGAAAGTGCCTCAAATGACTCATCCAATTCATCATCTAAAGTGTCATATGAGATGGTATGGATGGTGGAAACTTGGAAGAGATATATTGGTGATGTGAGAGCATGCTCAAGATCAAGGTATTCATCCTCACTTTCCTCCTCAAGACCAAGGGTGATACATTGAAGATCATATTTGAGGGGATCGATTGGAGAATGTTGATCATAGCCTAAGCTAGATTTATCCTAAGGAGGCTAAGAATGAGGCTCCAAAATAGTCTACATTCCTTGCTCATAGTAGCCAAGACCACATCCTCACCAATTGAAATGATGGAAGTACTTCATGGTAAATGAAGGATTATCCAAAAATTTAATGTTGCTAAAAAATAATGCTTCAGGCTCTTTATCAAGAGGTTTATCTGATGATGAATTGATTCCCCCATACATAAAATTCATGTGATTAGAGGAAGAGCCTACTGGGACAACAATATTGATGGTTAAAGGGGTATGACTAGGGTGACCAAAATCCCTAACCGATTCTATGACTAGAGGTAAAAATACTATATTATGTACAAGGTACTCTCCTATGCTAGGAGTGGTCATATGTACAACAACACTAGGAGACTAGGATGAGAGCATTGGAGAGGGGTGGAGGAGGATGACTCTACATTATCCATAAAAGTGGAGTGAGGTGTAGAGGGTGGTAGAATGGGAGTGGATATCCCTTGATCTAGTGTCAAGGATGGATGGATGAACCTCAGATGGATTTGGTGGTGGGGGTGGATTAGGTACCATGGAAGAAGATATGGTTTGGGATGCATGTGTGGGTATAGGTATGGGGGAGATAGAAGGGGTGATAATGGTAGGAGTGAGGGTAGTGGTAGCCTATCTGATGGGAGAGGTGATAGGAGTGGAGAAGGAGCCTTGAGATGGTGGTTGGGATTAGTGGAAGAAGTAGAAGGGTGTGATCTAGATGGAGTTGGTGGATGGTGATTGAAAAAGGATCTAAAGGTGGAGGATGATGTGGTATGGGTGTGATGGGTAGGATTGAGGATGGAGGTTGAGCCATTGAGGATGAAGGAGAGGTATAAGTAGAATATGAAGGATGAAGAGGTTGGGGATGGGGTTGAATAACTTGCATGCTAGAAGAAGGGTGGAATGGTTGAGCATTGGGAGAAGGATAGGAAGAAGGTGGGTAATGTTGAGGAGGAAGAGATGAAGAATATGAAGAAGATGGATGATTTTGATTTGAGGTAGGATGAGGGGTGTAGTTGGTGCCCAAAGATGAAGAAGGGGGAATTGGATTGGGTGAGATTGAGTGAGTGGGTTATAGATTGGAAATGTGAGGGATAGGTGAGGGAGTAGGAGATGAAGTTGGATGGTATGATGAGCTAAGTGAGTGATGAGTGAGAGATAGATGTGTTGAAGGTAAGGGGGACTCATGTGGGTGTGTGACCATGTGGTAATACTTGAATGGTTTATCATCTACTAGAATGTAATGAATGTGACCCTCATGTGTGTATTTGAGGCAATGGTGCAAGGTTGAGGGTACACATCACATATCCTATATCCATGGTCTACCTAGGAGTACATTGTATTGCATCTCTCCATCCAAGACATGACATAGAGTGTGGATAGTCTAGACCCCTACTTGGATAGGGAGGATGATTATTCCTAGTATTGAGCACAGGGTATTATTGAATGCCCATAGAGTGAAGGTAGAATCAATGATATGAGTGGGTGGAAGATTGAGATGTTTGAGGGTGGATGATGTGATGATGTTGATGGAAGAGCCCATGTCAATCAAGACATATTTGAAGATTTTATTGTCAATAGTGGCCATGATGTGCAAGGGTGGATCTAGTCCTTCCATTGAGATAGTCTTAATCTCAGTGTCATAAAATGTGATGGTCGGTGAGGTGCAAGTTTGAATGTTACCCATAAAATTGGAAAAAGTATTAGGATCATGGGTTTGTAGCTCTATGGCTTTGAGTATATCCATTAATGCCTCTCGATGGGGAGGTGATTGTTGGATTAACTCATAAATTGAGAGCTTAGTTGAGGCCATTTTGAGGCTATGGGTAAGCCTACTTTTGAGATGGATGATTGGTCAAGGTTGAGGTATAATGGTGACTTGCACTAGTAGAGGTGGCACTAGTTGATGAGGATGACACATTTGAGGGGTCAATTGTTTGTGCAGGTGGATCTAGGTATCATCAATTTTTGGTGACCACATGAATCATACCAACAAAACCTAGATAATTTGGGGTATTGTTGACATGATTAACTTGATTTGATTGAGGGGTAGTCATAGTGTCTCTAATGTTTAGTTGTGTTATACCATGTTGTGGTAATGGGGTTTGATAGATACCCAAATTTTGATTAGGGGGAGCAAGAGGGTTATCAACTTTGATAAGCCCCCTATCAATCAAATCTTACACTTTATGCTTAAGTTGGATGCACCTATCGATATCATGACCCTTTTATCAATGGTAGATGCAATACCAATCTTCTCTATACCCTCTTCCTCTAGGTTTGTTTGGATCTTCAGGTCTTATCTCAGGTAAGGAGATCAATTGTGCATCCATAAGTTTTTGAAAGATGTTAGACAAGGGCTCTAAGAGAGGTGTGAAATTGTATTGGGGTTATTGAGGGTGCATAACCTGATGAGTGGTATTTTGATTTTGGGTAGGAGGTAGCATGATATTGTATGTTAACTATTATGGTGGATAAGAAGGTTGTTGTGGTGGAGGTTGAGGTTGTTGTTGGGGAGGTTGAGTGGTTGGGCTACTCAACACTACCTAGTTGACTTGGGTAGGTTTGGATTGATTATTTGTGTTATTGCCCTTGGTATTTTTACCTAGCCATTCCTTATTTTAGAGCTTGATTTCTCCTTCTTGGATCTTGATATCCTCAATAATTTTGGCTTGAGTGAGAGCTTCCTCAAGAGTTTGATATTATTGGAGTTGAAGAAGGAGGGATATTGATTTGGAATAACTCTGAGTGAACATCTAAGTTAGCTCAATGATGGGGATAGAGAAGGGTAACTCAGTTAGTACCACTCTCCATCAATTTCCATAATCGAGGATAGACTCATCATCAAATTGATGAAGGTTGGTGAGATCCATTAAGGTGGTCTTCTTCTTAACATTTAGAGTGAAGCACTCTAGGAAGAGATTGGCCAATTATTCAAAATTATACAAGTTATGTCTGGGCAAATGGTTGTACCAATCCAAAGCTCCTCCTACAAGGGATAGCAAAAAGGTATAGAGCATGAGGGGGTCTATCTCATTGATGAGATAACAAGCATTGATGAATGTGCTCAAGTGATCCTGAGGATCCTCTTTGCCCTTGAACTTTTTGAATTTGGGTATTTCAAATAAGGGAGGATAAGGTAGCACTAGGATCAAGGGGTTGATGGGGTAGTTTTGAAGTTGACTCAAGGTTGGATTTTGATACCTCATACCTATAACTTGAGATTCCAAACTATTGATCTTGTTGGCCAATTATTGGAATGCATCTAGAGTGGCTTGGGGAGTTGAGTAGTGGGTGCCATGATGAGTCAGATGGGATGGATCGATGGGGGGATATGATTGGTGTGAATAGAGGTGATGGTAATGGTGGTGATTAGGGTTAGAATATGGTGCTTGTGAGACCTAGGATCTCGAAGGTGGATATTGATGATGTTGATGAGAATGATTATGGGTGTGAGGGGATGTGATGGTGGTTGTTGAGTGTGGTGTTGATGATAGGTAGGTGGTTGAAGTGGGGGATATGATGATGGGTAGGAATGAAGGGGTTGTGTAGAGGTTAGATGATGCATGTGTTGGGTGGGGTGTGATTGGTATGGTTGAGAGGTGGGTTGATATGGATCAAGAGTGGAATGGTATTGATGAGGTGGTGGTTGATGTGGGTGTGGGTTATGTGACTATATCATAGGCCACTAATGAGAGTCATGAGGGTGAGAATAGATTATAGGCACCATGGGTGGACAAGAGGCCCATGATGGTGATTGGAGAAAGAATGATCCCTAGGTCGATGGATGAGATGAAGGATGAGGAGTTTGAGGTGGTTGTTGAGGAATGTGGGTGGTGTGAGAAGAATTGATGTGACAAGATGGGTAATGATTAGGAGGTACTTGATGGGAAGACAATTGATGAGAAGATACCCTAGGATTATAGAATGATGGGGGACAAGTAGAACATATGGTAGAAGAATGTGCAATATGTGCACCATTGATATGAATGGTGGGGGATGAAGGGTAAGTGGTGGGAGGAGTGACATGGAAAGTCATGGATTGAGGAGGTAGGTTAGAAAATTGGAAAGAAGAAGATGGATTGGATGAGTGTAGATGGGAAGTGACACAAACTTGGGTTGAATGATGTGGGTGAGAAGTGTGTATGATGTAAGGAGGTGATGTAGAAATATGTAGGCATTATGATGAGTGGACATGATTGGAGGAAGATGGATGATTAAGGTTGATGGCCATAGATATTGGGCTATGGTGTGCTATAGAAGGGTGGCACTAGTTCCCCTAAGTGGTGAGGACACTAGTGATATTCCAAAAGTTTACACACTCGATGTGTGATGAAAACTAGAAGATGTGAGAGGTGATGGAGGATGATAAGACTTATAAGCTTACACCTGGATGAGGATGGGGTTAGTGTGGATAAGAATGTGTAGTAGGGGTAAATATGGAGGGAATGAGCTAGGTGGTGGAGGGTATGATGAAGAAGGGTCCTAGGGAGCATGAGGTGATTGGACATGATAGATTGGATTGGTGAAAAGGAGGTGAGTAACATCGAGATCAATGGGTATGATGTTTGGCTCAAGTGGAGAAAGGGGAGTCTCAAGATGAGGGGACTCAGAAGGGGTGGTGTGCATGATATGGTGGTTGCCACCTTGATCAGACCCAATGTGATGAGTCTCAAGTGGGGGAGAGATGTAATGATGGACATCACCAAACATGCTACCCTGATGGATTTGGGATGCATCCCCTTGATAAGTTAGGGGAGTAATTGAAGAATGGGTAGATTGACCTGAATGGTCCATGGAGACTTGGGTTTGGGAATAAGCCTTGGCTTGACTATGGGTCATTACCATAGGCTATCTAAAATGAAAGAGTGTTGGTGGATGCTCTATTTTCTTTTTTTTTATTTTAAGGAAAAACACACTATCTATGCAAACAGAAAAGCAAGCAAACAATGAATGTTTTGATGTTTTCATTTTTGAAGTTTTGATTTTTATTTTTTTGTTTTTGTGTGTTTTGATGTTCCCTAGACCTAGGAACTATGAATGGATGATGGAATGAAATCTAAAAAGGTGTGTTTATGCCCACTCCCCTGATGAGGAATACAATACAAAAAGGCTTCCTAGGATGATGGGTTGGCTCTAGGTATCCTAAGGGATAAAAAAAACCTCTCAAGAGAGGTCACACTATCTATGTCTTACTACTTGCCTAGCCAAGCTTTCACTTCACCCTCAATCAAGCTTGGATATAAATGAATACGAGTCCAAAAATTATTAAGCCCTATGAACAAAAGGGCATCTAACCTCAAAATTACCCCAAGCTAGCCCCAAGGGTAACCAACTTCTCGATGATGAAATCCAAGAAACTATGTGATCTAGCTATGGTGTCTAAAGGGCTCAACCAATGGTTGGTGGTGAAATCCAACATCATCGAGAGGTTTTCCTCACAAAATATTTATAAAATATAATCATGCAAATGTGTGTGATTTGATGTATCTTTTGATTTTTTTTGTTTTTTATGCCTATTTACCATGCAAGTTTAAAACTAACCCTAAATATGCAAAGAAAACAATGATCTAATGTGCTTTTAAAATAAATATTGATCTAAATGAGCTTATGAAAGCATGCACAAACTAATCTACTAAGCTTGGAAAGGAAATAACAACCTAAGCTACTAAGTTTTGAAAAGAAAATGATAACTAATCTAAGGAGTCTTTGAGTTTTTGAAAAGAAATAACAACTAATCTAATGTACCTTGAGTGTTTTGAGAGAATAAAAAGAGATAAATAAGGTATTGTGCCTTTGAATGTTTGAAAAGCAATAGAAAGAAACAACTAAACTAATGTGCCTTTGAGGTTTTGAGAAAGGAATCATGAAATGACTATGCCAATGCTCTTTGAAATTTGAAAGGGAGAAGGGGAGGAAAGAGATTCAAACAAACAAATGAAAAGAACTATGCTATAAATTTTTATGCAAAATTAGAATATGAGCACTATGCTAAAAGAAAACAAAAAATAAGCATACCATGTTCCTAAGCCTAAGCCTATGCAATTATTTTTTAAGCTTAACACGATCTTGAGAACCACCCTAGGTGGTTAGCTATGAGGGTAGATCTTGCAAGATCCAACCCTAATATGAGAAGTGTGACTATGTCTATCCTACCCTTGAGTGCCTATAATAGACAACAAGCAAGAAGTTAGGAAAGCAAGCTAAAAAAGCATGCAAACACAAAGAACCCTAAGAAAAACACATAAGACATTTTATGCCCGATGCAAGTGCCAAAGCTCATGCAAAACAACAAGTGTCAAATGTGTTGTGGGTAAAGGGTCCCACCATGATCACCATTTGTGTGAAAGAGGAAATACACCATAACAATTAAAAATAGACAAAGTGCAATAAAAAGATATTTGCAATAGATTTGATATTTGATAAGCTTTATCTTTTACAAATAGGCCCTTTTGATTACAATCGACCTCCCAAAATGGAGGGTTTTCTTTTACAAGTGAAATCTATGGTGTGGCAAGTTATCTCCTCGAGCACACAACAGGTTGTGGGAGGGTTTAGAAGGCATGTTGCTTGACCTCCTAAGCTTCCATGTATATCCAATACCTACACACAAGCTCACAATAACAACATCAATAGCATATGTAGGGCCTTTCGAGATGAGGCCCAAAATCATGAAAGAAGATTACAAAAAGTGACTAAAATATTACAAAACTTACAAAATTGAATGCAAAAGTTACAAAACTATATAAAATGCTTACAAAACCTTAAAAAATACCTGATTTACCTTTTTGTGCAATCTATGGTTGATCTAGAGTTATTTTTTACCTTGAAGCTCAACCACCCATGGTGGTTGGCTCTCTGGTAATTACCCTATGTGGTTTGTCTCGAACTAGGTGGTCGTGCTTCTCTTTAACTACCCTAGGTGGTTGAGACTATTATCTGGCAGAGGGTTTTGATCTTGAATCTGAGCCTTCAAAGATTTGTTTTGAGGTCCTTGTTGTAGATCTAATGCACTATTGAATATTTATTATTGATGTGGCTACAAAAAAAATGTTAGTGAACAAACCCAAAAGCCTCCATGGTTGATGCCTTTGAGCTCCTCCAATGGTAAACCTGCAAGCACAATGTCAAGCAAAAACACAACAATATCAAATGAAATTTTAGTAGAGTTTCGTTATAATTTTTGTGCACACATGAACATGAAAATGGAGACCTATTTGTAAAGTCTCCCATGGGTGGAGGAGAGTGGGGAGGATGGAAGAGAGTGGGTGACAAGTGGCATGGGTGCATAAGAGGGGAATCTTAGGGATTCCCCACTTGGGGTGGACAAATGTGCAACTTTCCTAGTTTGGGCTATGACATCCTATGATGCCTTATGACGTGCCATAACACCTTATGACATGCCATGATGCATTATGACATGCCATGATGCATTATGATGTGCCATATTAATGCCCTTTTTGTGGAGAGATTCCTCACCCACTAAATTAGCATTTCTAATCAAAGTGCCCGGGTGGAGGGAATCCTCACCCAAATGCATTGAATGCACTTGGAAAGTGGAGGAAAGAGGGGAAATAAATGCCAACTAGAGTTAATGTGAACCAGAGTTAAAAATAGTGGGGTGGTCTCATGATGACCGTGGTTAGGCGTAGGAAGGGGCTAAAGTGGGTCAAAGGGGCTAGAAAAAGTCAAAGGGGCTAGAATAGCCAATATTAATAATTTCTAAGGTTTGCAATACATTAATTAAAATAATTGCACACATTATTAAATATTAATATTAACCATTGCAAATGTGACACTTTTTAGGTGTCTACACATGGAAGTTGTAACAACCATATAACACAAGTAATCCTACCTTATCAAACCTACACTAATGAAAGAAGTCATACCAACAACATCAGTAGGTGAGGTATCCTAAAAATTAGGTTAAGGCCTTAGGAAGTTATGGTGTATAGATGCTCAAAACTAGTGAAAACTAATGGTGCTACCATATTTTGAGCACACTGTAAAGGGTGATGGCAACAACAACCCCTATAAAATGGCCTAAAATCCTTGACATTAATGGCCTTAGATCTAGAGACCTTGAGGCAATCAAATATCGATGTAGAGGTGGCCTAACTACTGATCAAAATTATTTCTCAGATACTCTATGTTGGATTTTAGAGGGAAAATCCTCGTAGTCTCAACCTATAAATAGGCCTTTAAAACTTATTATAAGGCATTGGGAGGTTCTTACTCAAGCCCAATATTTCACCTTGTGAGTTCTTTCTCTCACTTCTCTTCTTCTATATGAGAGAGACTTGATCCCTGATCCACTATCTAAGGATAATTGGGCCTTTTTATGTTGTATACCTTGTAATATTTTGATGCATAAATAGAAGCTATGACTAACTTTGCTCTATCCTACTTTTATATGTTATCAATTCTAGTTTAAGTGTGATGGAGTGTGTTCAAATTTTTAGCTATTAGACTATGATGAATGTGTTTATCCTTATCTCATTATTATATTTAGGGGGAAAATTCCTTGATCTTGGTGCATCACCCCCATAGCTTAGGTTTCACTTTAATATAAGTTTATTTCCTATTTTTTGTTTTTTATCTTTCCTTTCTCTACTAGTAAGAAGCATAGACCTAAGCCTAAAAGGTCCAAATGTGTACAAAATATCACAACCAATTAGGATTTGACCTTGGTTTAAAATATTAGAGGCTTTCTAATAGGAATTTTCTTCATTTATGGAGCTTCTCATTGTATTGCTCAACATTAGGTATGGATTCCAAGGCATGTCAAGATGATGCCTCAATAGGTCAAGATATTTTGAGATGACAATAGTCTATTTGACATGCCTAGTGGAATGAGTTTCATGTTCATCCCACAAATTAAAATAAATTTCCAACCAAGACTCTAGTGAAGGTCTTAGTCAACTTGCTTAGTGAAGCATCAAGAGATTTAACTAGTGACTCTACTAAAAAGAAAGACTTTGAAGTTGTCTGACAAAAGTTAAGACTAAGATTTTGGTGGGGGTATCTATCTCTAAAGGTCATTGAAGAATTATTTCCTCACTTGATGACTTTATTTTTAAGGAATAAACCTAGATATTTATGAGTGGAAGTCCTATCACCAGAGCCTTTTCCAAAGCAAATTTTCAAGAGCTGGTACCACCTTTGAATCAATGAGCAAGGAGGAGGAACTGATATCACAACATGAAATATTTGCTAACCACTCTCCTCAAAGATTTACATCATAGAACAATAAAGGATCCTTAATCCTGTCTATCCCACTTATCATGTGGGATATACTCCCTACTTTAGCACTCAAGTCCCTACCTTATTTCATGCGGTTAGATGACATTGCTTTCATGAAGCATTACACCACTTGGTAAGCTTATGCATGGTTCATTTTATTAAAAATTAAGATATAGCCCTAAAGCTATTGACCACCTTGTTGAGAAGCAACACACCCCCACTGAAAATAAAATTTTTGATCCTTTGAAAATAATTAATTTTTATTTTCGAGGGACCCTCTTGAAGTTTTTGGGTTTTTAATCCAAGTTTTTTTTGCATCAAGTTCTTAAATTTTTCCTACACTAAGGTGTCAAAAATGCTTGCTTGGAACATTCATTTGAATTGGATTTTTTGGAATATTTATGCATCAATAGTATTATTTCGGACTAAAGTGTTTCAGGAATTTTAATTTTCAATGGTTTCCTAAGGTCCAAAAATATTAAAATCAATTTTTAGGGTTCTTTGGTTTCTTCTTCTTGCCATGATTTTGCTCCAAATTTGAAATAATCATATCTTTTGATAGGAGAATATTTTTTGGGTGATTCAAATTCTATATGAATTTTTGTGAGCTCATATTTCTAGTGGCACTAGGTTTGCAGGTTTTAAGATGTGAATTCTTTCCATAAATAGCAATTTCTTGATGCAGCCAATGAACTTCGAAAAGTTATATCTCTTGATACGGGATGAATTTTCTATTTTCATAGTATATTTGAGTACCCATTTGGCTCATTTAGAGGTATGGAAAGTTTCGTTAGAATTTGGGAAATTTAAATTTTTGTCATATTTTACCTCACAAAAATCATTTATTTCGGGCAATGAGAATTTGTTTCCACCAATTTAATTTTATTATGGGTAGTAGATTTTGTTCCAAGATTTGAAAATCAATATTGAATCAAAAAAATTTCCAAGAGTGAAAGAGACCAGAAGTATTTCGCCATACCAAATCCGGGAAGGTCCAAAATATCTAGTAACCTTGAGAAAGAATACATTTTGTCATATTTCACCATATCGGAGCCTGAGGAGGCCCGAATGTCTAGTCACTTTGTGAGAAAGAAAGGAGGCCCATATGTCCCGTCACTTTATGAGGAGAAAATGTTTTTAAGTGTAGAAATTATCGGAAGCATTGTGTCCTAACGCAAGTAAAATTGCTAAGTGTGGATATGGCCGAAACAATTACACCATGTCGAAGCCCGAGGAGGTACAAAATATCTGATAACATCGAAGTCAATTTTACCAAGTAAATATATTATCGAAACTATTGTGTCATTAATGTTAAAATATAGAAATTCTAAACAACAATAAAAAATTCTACCCAGTAGCTTTCGAATGAATTGGAAAATTTGCTAGAAATCAAGAATGTTGGACTTAGGAGGAGGGTTACATCAAAAAGAGAACTAAAGCCCCACAAATTTAAGAATACATTTGATACTCCAAGGTAAATGGTGATAAATCCCGATAATGGCAATAAAATCCTGGCTATGAGAAAATAGAGTGCAACATTGAAGACATATGCCCGGTAAATTGGAAACAAATCTCAACACTTGGAGATGAACCCCTGCAAATCATAAAATCATTCCTATAATGAGAAATTGAAATTTGACCTTGGTAATTTGATTCGGCATGAAGAATTTGCATCTGGCCATTGAAATCCACCTGGACTGATGTTGAGAAATGTTGCAATCCCCAAAGAGCATGATTAAAATTTAAAATCTTTAAAATTTTAAAAATTAAAGGTTCAACCTTAGGAAAATTAAAATTAATTAAATTAATAGTAATTATAATGTTCTAACCTTTGCCCATTTTTAAATTTTTGTAGGAAATCACTAGTGGTTGCATTAGATATTGCAAACGTCATGGTGGGCATGGAACTTCAATGCAAAGTGAGTGAATGTGGTTGTGCAGAGGTAGAAGACACGGGAAGTTAACAATCCACTTGGATTTTATAGAGCTCACCCCAAAAAAAAACTTTATAAGGCATGATCGATGAGTGCCCATTTAATGAGATACACCTGCGATTTAGTCGAAAAGTAAATATTTACCTACACACAGTCACCAATTATCGAAGATAAGATCAGATTATATCTTCCCCATTTATAGTAAGATACTCAGGAAAATTTCTAGAGTGGTTGGAGTTGAACAAAACTCTATTAAAATATTTTTTTATTGTGTGAAGCCCTGTAGTGGGATTTTTAAATTATTTTTGCTTGACTGGGAGCTGGATATTTTATGAAAATATCAAGGCATATCCTGAGTCTATAAATACTCCCATTAAATGTAAAGAAAATGACGTAATAATTTATAACAGAAGTCTTTTTTTAATTTTTTTTCTGGAAAAACCTCTATTGTCGACATAGGATTTCTTATGGTGTTGTTACTATGAAGTGGTG
Source organism: Wollemia nobilis (assembly GCA_028583015.1). NCBI lineage: Eukaryota > Viridiplantae > Streptophyta > Pinopsida > Araucariales > Araucariaceae > Wollemia > Wollemia nobilis. Next base: position 4,121,173 of record JAQPPZ010017128.1, read on the forward strand.
TTGTCAGGAGCTTAATCTGCTTTTTGAGTTGGAACGATGCTCATTTCCTTATTCTTATTTTTATTGAAATGTATATGATATTAATTGTTGAGTTTTATTGATTTTGGCATGTTGATGTTATGTGGAGAGCTTCATTGAGGTTTACTCATTCTAAATTTTAGTTATTTTCCTATTGGTTATAGTTTTGCTGCGTGAGATATGCTACTGGTAGAATTATCCCAACAATATTGAATCTTCATAATTATTAAACTATCCTAGTTGAGTGTTTAAATCCATAGTTTAATGATTTGGAACTGATAGCTCTGGTCTATATGTATGAACACTTTATATCCATAGATATATCCTATTAATTACAAGGAAATTTATGATTTAAATAGATTGGTCTATTTTATAAACTTGTTTCACCCCTTGCTAGGTAATAAATTGATCTTAGAAAGCTGGACAATTTATTATTCTATTGGTTACGATTGGAAAACATAACATTATGCCAAGTTGAAAGAATAATTAACAATTAAAATTGTAGGATTTCACCCTTCTTTTTTGCCCTACCTTACCCTCTCTATTTTTACTTTAAATATGATCCATTTTTATGTTCTTTAAAATTTGTTAAAATTCGAACAGCTATATCAATTCACAAATGCAAATATGATAAATGAACACAAACCACCACCAAACACCAACAAAAAAAGTTTGAACCCATTGTAAGGTAAAACACAGTCTACTAAAACTATTCCATAAGTGGAAAAGAGTGAAAGCATTCGACTCAACTCTATAAATCACACCTTAGATATCCAATAAGATCCTAAAGTGAGAGGGAACTTATTCCCATCAAATGTTACTTGTGTTTTCTGTTTACTCTTCATAGGGTGTGCATGAAAGCTGCCCTAACATAAATTAGCGCTAGAAGGGGGGACAAACTTTCGTTCTGTTGGATATTTTGAGCTCATTTAGTTGTCATTGATGTCAAGGTGAAAAGTTGTCATTGATGCCAAAGTGAACACATGAAGATATCATTACCACCATGGAGTACATCATCATTAACACCAGGAAGCAATGCAAAGAGATGGAGAAAAGTTGTCCAAATATGTTTTTATAAGGGTTTTTGTTAAAACCATGATGGCACATTAAAAGGTTTTTTATTAAAACCATAATGATAGTTCTCTAATATTGTGATGGCAGAATTAAGGTTTTTATTAAAACCAAGGTGGCGAAATTAATTTTCATCAACCCAATGAAGTGCAAATGACAATTTGATATTAACTCAAAGAGGGCTTTAATTTTTATTAAAGTCTAAAGTTTATAAATTAAATTTATAATATTTAAATTATTTTGAATTTAAATTAATTATAAATTATAATTTATACAAGTCCGACGTCATCAAATTGAATCATCTCATCGACGTTGTATGCAAAGAAAATGAAGGGTATTTAAACCCTAAGACAAACCTTAGGGAATAGTGAGTATCGAATTCGAACAAAGAAAAAATCCGAAGCCTCCAAAATTTGTGAGTGGTGTATTTGCCAAAACAGGACATCACATTGTAATCAAGGCAGAGCATCATGATCGAGGTAGCGCATGGTGTTCAAAGCAAGGGACAACGCAAAGGGAGAAGTGCTCGTAGTCTAGCTTGGCGCTAGACGTAGGAGAAGGCCAAAGGCTTTGAAGCCTTTGTGAGAAGACTTAAGCAACCTTAGGGCTTAAGCTAAGCACGTGGAGTACTTAGCTCACATGGCTAGCTTGTCATAGCTAAGGTGCCAATCGTGGAGAAGGCGCAGGTTCGAAACTCCAAAAATTGTGGAAGGGGGATTCACCAAAGGTTTTTATAATTTGAATTTTGATTTTTGCATAATACTAAGGTTTAGGAGGCATAAGGGAATATTTGTGGTATTTGATTATTGTGCTAAGGTTTTAGGGGTGTATGTGGAATTTGATTAATTGTGCTAAGGTTAGGGAGTTATAAGGTGATATTAATTTATTTACCTAAGTGGTAAATAGGTGCTTTATTAAGGTAAATATTATTTTACCTTAGGAGATAGAAATTAAGTTGGAATATCAATTTTGTGAAATAGAGAAATGTTGAAGAGGAAATTTTTGTGAAGATATTATTGTTAAATATTGCTATTGAGAAGGAGATATAAGGTGTATTATGAAATTGAGCTATTCTTGTATTTTGTGAAATATAACACTTGTTATCTAACCCTTGGAACTTGGCAAAGAAGAAGATATTCCTAAAGGCAGTTTTTGAAGATCATCCTCCAATCAAGAAAAATGTATGAGCATATTCTTCCATAGTTGAATTGATTGATTGGTTTTCTAGAAAATAAGTTTGGAGTGAAAAGGATTTGATTAGGGTTACCTATTGAGTGTGTTGAGTGATTGCTTCAAGGTTTTTTGGAATAAAGAAGTGTGGTTAAAACCTTGTTTGATAAGCATTGTTGTTGAAGCCATTGATGAGTGAAGAACATGAGTATCATTGTTATGTGAGAGTTGTTTTATAAGCATTATTGTTGAAGTGAGTTGTTGAGTAAAGAACTTGAACTAGGGTTTGAAAAGAACATGAGTATCATTGTTATGTGAGATTTGTTGTTGAGCATTGTTGGAAATATTTTGAGTGAGTGATCATATGCTTGGACTAGGGTTTGTGAGAAAGGATTATTTCATTGAGTGATTGATTGAGTAGAGTTGGTTGAGCCTAGTCAAGTGGATGTGTGAAGTGATTGTTCAAGTTCCATAAAACAAACTATTCTATATTCTGAATTGAGTTGAGAAAGTGATTGAGCATTGAGTTGAAATTGAAGCATATTGAGTCTCTAACAATTCTCCTTATGTTTCTAAGAGAGTGATTGAAAGTAATTGAGCATTGTGATAAGTGTGAACATATTGAGTCTCTAACGATTCTCTTTATGTTTCTATGAGATTGGACAAGTTCTGTGGACTTGTTGAGCAGATTTGAGCAAGTTCTATGGACTTGTTGAGAAGATTGGAGCAAGTTCTGTGTGGACTTGTTGAGCATATTGGACAAGTTCTATGTGGACTTGTTGAGCAGATTGGAGCAAGTTCTATGTGGACTTGTTGAGAAGATTGGAGCAAGTTTTGTGTGGACTTGTTGAGCATATTGGAGCAAGTTCTGTGTGGACTTGTTGAGCATATTGGAGCAAGTTATGAGTGGACTTGTTGAGCAGATTTGAGCAAGTTCTATGTGGACTTGTTGAGCATATTTGAGCAAGTTCTAAGTGGACTTGTTGAGCATATTTGAGCAAGTTCTAAGTGGACTTGTTGAGAATATTTGAGCAAGTTATGTGTGGACTTGTTGAGCATATTTGAGCAAGTTCTGAGTGGACTTGTTGAGCAGATTTGAGCAAGTTCTGTGTGGACTTGTTGAGCAAATTTGAGCAAGTTCTATGTGGACTTGTTGAGTATATTTGAGCAAGTTCTAGAGAGGCTTGTGGAAGTTGGAGTTGATTTGTAAAATTTGGTGTAGATTTGAGGATAGATTTGTGCCAAACCAGAGATAAAGATTGAGCAGATTTGTGCTAGATCGAAGGACTATGTTTAGTGTATATTTGAGATAGAGATTTGGAGGTGATAGAGCAGAGAGGATAGTAGTCTCTAGTGGATAGAGATCCATAAGCCAAGGCAGTGAGGATAGGTCTTCTAAGTGGGGACAAGAGTCTTCAGTGGAGAGAGATCCACAAGCCAGTGTAGTGGAGGCAGTAGTCTTCTAGAGGATCACCAACCAGAGCAGAGGAGAAGGAGTTCTCCTATGGATAGAGATCCATGAACTTAATTTAGGGGATTGGTGTCTCCTTTGGACAGAGGTCCATAAACATTGTAATAGGGAAAGGATTCCCAAGAGATTGATTGAGAAAATTTTAGTGAAATATTTTCTCCGTGGAGTAGCCCACATTGGGTGAACCATGTTAAATTGGTGTCTCATGTGTGTGTGATGATTTGTGCATTGCTTTGGTTTTTACTATTGATATTGCCATTGATTATATTGAATAATATTGTTTGGGATAAGAAAAGTAAAAAGTGGTCTTATACTATTCACCCCCCTCTCAGTATAAGCTTGTGTTCTTCAATTGGTATCAGAGTTGGTTCCTTCAAAAAAGGTTTAACAGCTTGAAGGAAGATCTTACAAGAACACAAATGGCAAAGAAAGGCAAAAGTAGAACCATGAGACACAAGAAGAAAAGAACACACATGGTCATGAAAGAAAAGGAAGATGAATTCAATATTGTTGTTTTGGGAGGAAGAATGGAAATAGATTCAAGAGATGAATCAAGCAATGGAGAAATAACCAAGTTGATAAATTTTTGTACCATATGTAGGAATACAGGTCACCATGCAACTTATTGTCCACAAGAAGGTGAAGAATGTTTTGTTTGTGGTCAACTCGGTCATGATGCAGGTTATTGCAATGGGTTTAGTAGCGGTGAATATGAAGATGATATTTTTGGAAATGAAATCCTAGAGGTTGGTTCAAGAAAGGATAATAGGGACAATCAAAATAGGTATGAAGAAAAAACTCTACTTTCAATATTAGAAGAAAATGCTCCTATAGAAGATCAAAGAAAGAAAGAAGAGGAAGATTCAAAAAAATAAAAGGAGGAAGCCACTCTTAAGGAACTTGTTGAATTGAAAAGAGAGAATTTAGAATTGAAGGCTCAAATACAAGAAGATGAGAAATGTAAGACAAAGCTTCTACAAGATCTCTCTGACTTGAGAGATAAGGTTGAAAAGGCAAGAAGAGTTGAAGAAGGTATGATTGAAAAGTCAAAGGTAAAAGAGATAGAATGTGAAAGACTTATGGTTACTCTTGAAGAATTAAAAAGGGAGAACTCAGGATTAAGGGTTCAAGCTCAAGAAGATGAGAAAGCAAAAGCAAAGTTTCTATAGGAACTCACCAACTTCAAAATCAAGGTTGAAGAGGCAAGAAGGATTGAAGAAGGTATGGCTAAAAAATTAAAGATAAAAGATCTAGAGTGTGAAATATTAGAGCATGAGATAGTTTCACTAAGGATGGAAGTAAAAGGTTCTAAGGACAAGCTACACAAGTTTGAGGAAAATTCAAATACTTTGGACAGGATTATCAATGCACAAAGGTCATCAGTCACCATAACAAGACTTAGTTCTAAAGAAGAACAAGGGAAACAGGAAGCAAGAAAAGGAGAGTCAAGCTCAAACACCAAAAAAGAAGAAGCGTCAAAAGAAGTAAGTAAAATAGAGAGTGAGACTTCTAAGGATAAGTTGGACAATAGAAAGTTCAACAAGGAAAGGAACAATGCACAAGTAAGGAACATATGGAACAGGAAAATGGGTAGAAGAGACTAAGAGACCAATGGGGTCTAGGCAAGGTTTCTTCAATGGAAGATGCTTCTCATGTCACAGGTTTGGGCACATGGCTTCACAGTGCAGGACACATGAAAGATAGGAATATGGGAATAGACAACTTTTCCATGGGTATTGCTACTCATGTAATCAGTTTGGTCACAAGGCAATGAATTGTAGGGTTCATGACAGAAGAGGATATGGCTTCACTAGGAGAAATCCTAAGACATTTGCACCTCCAAGGAATAATAACATTAAGTGTTATAAGTGCAATAATGATGGTCACACAACAAAGTGGTGTAGAGCAGACATTCCAAAATCAAGTATGAACAAGAACAAGAACAAGAATAGGAACATGGATATGAACAGGAACAAGAACAGGAATAGGAACATGGATATGAACATGAACAAGAACAAGAATAGGAATGTAGACATGGATAGGAACATGGACATGGAAAGAAATAGTCAGAGGAATCAAAAGGATCAGATAAAAATAAGAGAGGATAAAGGTAAAGAATAATGCTTTCTAGGAGTAGAAATACTCCCACCCCAAAATTAACCACCTCAAGAGGAGGTGGGGGAGGGGCTAAGCTAAGAGGCTCATTCTTAGCCTTGAGCCCCAAAGGTGACCCTTTTCCATTGATGTCAAAGGGGAGAGATTTGAGTAAGGGGGAGAGATTTGGTATTTGAGAAAAGAGGAGAGAGCATTGAGCCAGGGGGAGCATTTCCTAGGGGAAGCAAAAAAAAGGAAAGGTCAAGTTTTTGGTAAAAATAATTTGGGTTGCCATCAATGACAAAGGGGGAGATTGTTGGACATTTTGAGCTCATTTAGTTGTCATTGATGTCAAGGTGAAAAGTTGTCATTGATGCCAAAGTGAACACATGAAGCTATCATTAATACCATGGAGTACATCATCATTAACACCAGGAAGCAATGCAAAGAGATGGAGAAAATTTGTCCAAATATGTTTTTATAAGGGTTTTTGTTAAAACCATGGTGGCACATTAAAAGGTTTTTTATTAAAACCATAATGATAGTTCTCTAATATTGTGATGGTAAAATTAAGGTTTTTATTAAAACCAAGGTGGCAAAATTAATTTTCATCAACCCAGTGAAGTGCAAATGACAATTTGATATTAACTCAAAGAGGGCTTTAATTTTTATTAAAGTCTAAAGTTTATAAATTAAATTTATAATATTTAAATTCTTTTGAATTTAAATTAATTATAAATTATAATTTATACAAGTCGATGTCATCAAATCGAATCATCCACCGACGTTGTATGCAAATCAAATGAAGGGTATTTAAACCCTAAGACAAACCTTAGGGAATAGTGTGTATCAAATTTGAACAAAGCAAAAATATGAAGCCTCCAAAATTTGTGAGTGGTGTATTTTTCAAAATAGTATAGCGCATTGTAATTAAGGCAGAACATCGTGATCAAGGTAGTGCATGGTGTTCAAAGCAAGGGACAATGCAAAGGGAGAAGCGCTCATAGTCTAGCTTGGCGCTAGACGTAGGAGAAGGCCAAAGGCTTTGAAGCCTTTGTGAGAAGGCTTAAGCAACCTTAGGGCTTAAGCTAAGCACGTGGAGCGCTTAGCTCACACGGCTAGCTTGTCGTAGCTAAGGCGCCAATCATGGAGAAGGCGCAGGGTCGAAACTCCAAAAATTGCGGAAGGGGGATTCACCAAAGGTTTTTATAATTTGATTTTTTATTTTTGCATAATACTAAGGTTTAGGAGAAGGGAATATTTGTGGTATTTGATTATTGTGCTAAGGTTTTAGAGGTGTATGTGGAATTTGATTAATTGTGCTAAGGTTAGGGAGTTATAAGGTGATATTAATTTATTTACCTAAGTGGTAAATAGGTGCTTTATTAAGGTAAATATTATTTTACCTTAGGAGATAGAAATTAAGTTGGAATATCAATTTTGTGAAATAGAGAAATTGAAGGTAGGAAATTTCTGTGAAGATATTATTGTTAAATATTGCTATTGAGAAGGAGATATAAGGTGTATTATGAAATTGAGCTATTCTTGTATTTTGTGAAATATAACACTTGTTATCTAACCCTTGGCACTTGGCAAAGAAGAAGGTATTCCTAAAGGCAATTTTTGAAGATCATCCTCCAATCAAGAAAAAGGTATGAGCATATTCTTCCATAGTTGAATTGATTGATTGGTTTTCTGGAAAATAAGTTTGGAGTGAAAAGGATTTGATTAGGGTTACCTATTGAGTGTGTTGAGTGAATGCTTCAAGGTTTTCTGGAATAAAGAAGTGTGGTTAAAACCTTGTTTGATAAGCATTGTTGTTGAAGCCATTGATGAGTGAAGAACATGAGTATCATTGTTATGTGAGAATTTTTTAAGCATTGTTGTTGAAGTCATTGATGAGTGAAGAACATGAGTATCATTGTTATGTGAGAGTTTTTTTATAAGCATTATTGTTGAAGTGAGTTATTGAGTAAAGAACTTGAACTAGGGTTTGAAAAGAACATGAGTATCATTGTTATGTGAGATTTGTTGTTGAGCATTGTTGGAAACATTTTGAGTTGAGTGATCATATGCTTGGACTAGGGTTTGTGAGCAAGGATTATTTCATTGAGTGATTGATTGAGTAGAGTTGGTTGAGCCTAGTCAAGTGGATGTGTGAAGTGATTGTTCAAGTTCCATAAAATAAACTATTCTATATTCTAAATTGAGTTGAGAAAGTGATTGAGCATTGAGTTGAATTTGAAGCATATTGAGTCTCTAACAATTCTCCTTATGTTTCTAAGAGAGTGATTGAAAGTATTTGAGCATTGTGATAAGTGTAGAACATATTGAGTATCTAACAATTCTCTTTATGTGTCTATGATATTGGACAAGTTCTATGTGGACTTGTTGAGCAGATTGGAGCAAGTTCTGTGTGGACTTGTTGAGTAGATTTGAGCAAGTTCTGTGTGGACTTGTTGAGCATATTGGAGCAAGTTCTATGTGGACTTGTTGAGCAGATTTGGACAAGTTTTGAGTGGACTTGTTGAGCATATTTGAGCAAGTTCTATGTGGACTTGTTGAGCAGATTGGACAAGTTTTGAGTGGACTTGTTGAGCATATTGGACAAGTTCTTTAGTGGACTTGTTGAGCAGATTTGAGCAAGTTATGAGTGGACTTGTTGAGCATATTTGAGCAAGTTTTGTGTGGACTTGTTGAGCAGATTTGAGCAAGTTCTGAGTGGACTTGTTGAGCAGATTTGAGCAAGTTCTAGAGAGGACTTGTAGAGCAGATTTGAGCAAGTTTTAGATAGGACTTGTGGACATATTAGTGTGATCTTTTGTGGAAGCTAAAGCTTACAAGGCAGATTTGATATAAGTATTTGAGAAGACTTGAGAGCAGAGTTGATTGATTTGTTCAAACCTTGAGTTAAGGTTTAGGGTAGATCTAGTAGAGTTGATTCAAGCTTGGAGTTAAGGCTTGAGGATAGAGATCGAGGACAGATTTGTGCTAGACCAAAGGACTGTGTTTAGTGCATATTTGAGAGCAAATTTTGGTGTAGATTTGAGGATAAGTTTCAGACCAAAGATAGAGATTGAGCATATTTGTGATAGATCGAAGGACTGTGTTTAGTGCAAATTTGAGATAGAGCTTTTGAGGTGTTAGTATCCTCCATATTAACATTATTAATTAATATTAGTTAGTATTATTAGTCATTTAATTATTATATTATTAACTCATAAAGTTAACCATCACATATTTTTATAATGTGAACCATCGCGTCTCTTCATAATATGAACCATCACGTCTCTTCATAATATGAACCATCACGTCTCTTCACCAATGTAGATTTAGGGTAGATATATATATTAGGTTGGCCATTCACACAAATCATCCAAGAAGAAGAATAAGAAGCATAAATTCTAAAGAGGGAGCCCCCTATAAGTGGCAAGGAGGGAGCCCCCTATAGTGGAAAAGATATTACAAGGAAGCCCCTTTTGAGTGTCATGTGATTACGTTTTATATTAAATTATTTATTAAATTTACACAAGAACATCAGGGTTCTTGCATTTGGTATCAGAGCCATGTGGGACCCAGTCATGTGGGAATTTCTCAAAGATCTTTGTCAAATCACTTCTATGCATGAGTATCAAACTCGGTTTGAGGATATCACCAAACACAACATAGGGTTGGATGAATCAATTCTCATCAATAGCTTCATTAGTGGATTGAAAGAGGAAATTAGAATGGAGGTAACAAGTTTCAATCCCTATACCATGATGCAGACTTATGGATTGGCCAAATTAGTCGAATATAAATTCAATACTCAACGTTGATTAGTAAAAACACCTATTTGGAAAGCACAAACCACTTTCGATGCCCCAAAACCTAATCAACCCTTGCAGGTTGAGTACCTCAGCCCAAAGAAAGTGAAGGAAGGACAAGTGAAAGACCTCTACGATAATTGTGATGAGCAATTTGGATCCCATCAAAAATGCATTACACTAACATTGTATTTATTGAAGGAAGTTGATCCTTGTAAATCCCTAAAAGGTGAAGATGAGGTAGTTGTGTCCGAAGTGCCTGGTACACCTACTCACAACAATAAATACAATGAGGTCGATATGCCATAAGTGATCGATGCATAAGGTAAGGATGAGGTAGACATTCCTGAAGTGACTCATTATGGCCAAACATGCACTCTACAAGAACTACACTCAATTTCCTCTTCAATAGTGAGTTATCACCATAGGGTCAAACCTATTCAAAAACAAGGTAGAAAGGTGACTGCACACTCCTCCATTGTCTCTCCTAGGGAACAACAGGAGAATGTAGAAGTTTTACCACCTCATTTTAAGGCGTTTGAATAACCCCAAGGGTTGCCCTTCCCTCATCATCACACATTTACTAATTTTTCTAGAAACCCCCGCTAACGCTTCATCCTTCTCGATATCCCTGCCTACGGAAGGATGACATTAAAAGAGTCCAAGAACTTACGCAAATCCTTCTTGGAAAACAAAGTACAAAGCTCCTCACTTTGATATTTGAGCACAAAGCTCTTTTTTAGAAGGGTGGCATGTTAGGATCCTCCATCCTAACATTATCAGTTAGTATTATTAATAATTTAATTATTATATTATTAACTCATAAAGTGAACCATCACATCTCTTTATAACGTGAACCATCACATCTCTTTATAACGTGAACCATCACGTCTCTTCACCAACGTAGCTTTAGGGTAGATATATACATTAGGTTGGTCATTCACACAAATCATCCAAGAAGAAGAATAAGAAGCATAGATTTTAAATAGGGAGCCCCCTATAAGTGGCAAGGAGGGAACCCCCTATAGTGGCAAAGCGATTACAAGGGAGCCCCCTATAAGTGGCAAGGAGGGAGCCCCCTATAGTGGCAAAGCGATTACAAGGGAGCCCCCTTTAAGTGGCCTATGATTAAATTTTATATTAAATTATTTATCAAATTTACACAAGAACATCAGGGTTCTTGCATGAGGTGACATATTAGAGAGGATAGTAGTCTCCAGTGGATAGATATCCATCAGCCAAGGTAGTGAGGACATGTATTCTAAGTGGGGACAAGAGTCTTCAGTGGAGAGATATCCACAAGCTAGTGCAGTGGGAGCAGTAGTCTTCTATAGGATCACCATCCAGAGCAAAGGAGAAGGAGTTCTCCTATGGATAGAGATCCATGAACTTGATTTAGAGGATTGGTGTCTCCTTTGGATAGAGATCCATAAACATTGTAATAGGGAAAGGATTTCCAAGATATTTATTGAGAAAATATTAGTAAAATATTTTCTCCATGGAGTAGCCCACTTTGGGTGAACCACGTTAAATTGGTGTCTCTATAGTGTGTGATGATTTGCGGATTGCTTTGGTTATTGCTATTGATATTGCCATTTATTATATTAATTAATATTGTTTGAGAAAGAAAAGTAAAAAGTGGTCTTATACTGTTCACCCCCCTCTCAGTATAAGCTTATGTTCTTCACATTTGGTGTTTAACAAGGTGTGTTTAAAGTGAGAAATACAGTTTTACATTGTGTTTTATCTTTTGTGGGTCATTAATCCAATAGTCATGGCCAATTGGTTGGGCTCCACTACCTTGAATATTCCTGGTGCAACCCATGATTTACCCAAGAATCCTGAGAAATATCTCCCTACATACAAACATGATGGTACTAGGACAACCAAAGAGCACATGGTTGCCTTAAAAATGCTTTTAAATTATTAAATTTCCTTCATGAAGATGTTTTTTGTAGATTTTTTCCTTTTACTTTGCAAGAAGTTGCATACGATTGGTTCCTAAATTTGACCAATGACTCTATCACCAGCTGGGATGAATTAGAAATTGCTTTCATTTCTCAATTCGATCAAGTGATTGATCCTAGCATGTTGTATCAACAATTTTCCAGCATTAAGAGAGAATTTGGTGAAACTGTTAGGTATTTCAACATGAGGTTCTAGAAGGGTTACAATAGAATTAATGGTCATCACATACCAAGTGTGGATCTAGCTTTGGAAATATATAAAAATACCATATATACAGTGACCTCTATTTTCCTTAAAAGAGACATCAATGTCACAACCCTGGTAGGAGCTTATAAGGAAGCATTGATTCTTGAAAGATAGTTAGGACCTCAATTTTTGAGCAGTCCTTTGATATCCTATGTTACGTAGAACATAACTACTTTGAATCCCATTCTACATTAGGTATTAATGCCAACGTTTCATGCTCCACCCAAGGAAACTCCATTCACCGTGATACATACTGAGCATGTGTAGAATGTAGAGAAAGATTCTGACAAGGCCAAGGTGGAAGATGTATCTAAGATGATCCAAAAACTAGAAAATGACTTCCTGAGTTTTAAGAGGCAAGTGTCTATGGGAGAAAGTTTAAACCGGTTTTCTTACCAACCGAACAAACTCCCTAGACCTTTGTATGAAGCTAATAAGGATTACAACAAAGGCAAAGGACCTGAAGTAAACATATGTGACCTGGTTTTACCCAACTGGTGTAGGGTTCATGGAACATCCCAACATGGGGAATTATATTGTCTAGAATTTTACAATGCTTTTAAAGCGTTGTCTAGTGAATTGGGTTTTCCTGAAAAATCAGAGAAACATTGATAGTTCTAGTTCATCCAAACATAGTGATGTTATGGTTTTGGATTCATTCAACTTTCCATATGAGTCAAAATACTATGTAGAAGTACCTATGGATGAATTACAAGCTTTTCAATAGTTTCAAAGGGACAATTATAATTTGATATGTGAGAATCCATAACCTACTCCTAATAATTATTCTCCCCCACCAACGGGTAATGAAAGTAAGACTCAGGATCAAACTAGCGCAATGCCTGAGAAGAATTATAACATCGTTAAGGATATGAAGAAAATTAAGACTTACTCTGAGCCCTCTATTAAACTTCAAGAAAAGGGGAAGGAAATAGTAAATGTGAATGTGGCCAACCAACTTAGAATAGAAAGAGAGCCCAAATATAAACACATGATCATTGAACATAATGTCAAAAATGGGGTTGCAAACTGTGCTGATGAAAATATTGGGGCTTGTAATTTGATAATTGAGAAAGTGAGACCAATTAAATCTCCAACCAATCACAACATTGATATTTGAACATTATACATTGTTAGGGTTAATTCTAACCAAGGCAAGGCTATACAATAGGTCATATGAAAAGAGGTCGTACAATATAAGGTTGTATACTGGGAGCTTTTACAATAGAAGATCATACAATAAAGGACATGTAATAGGAGGCCACTCAATGGGAGGCCATGCAACAAGACATGATACAAAGTTGGGTAAACAAGGACTAGATCATTTGGTAGTAGGTCATCCAATACTGTCTTGTTTGAGTTAGAATCATCTAAAATTAGGTCATATAGAGTTGGGCTATCTAAGGCAAGATCGTTTGAAAGTAGACCATTTGGAGTTAGACCATCTTTCACAAAAAGTGGGTTGTCTAACTTAGGAGGCAAGTCATCCAGGCTAGGAAGTTAGTCGTCTAAGACCAAGGGATGTGTACCAAAGGCTAAGGTAGAATCATTAAATACCAATAAGTAGTCATCTAGAGCAAGAGAGAAATAGTTTAGAGCTAAGGGGAAGTTGGTTAATTGGGTCAAGTAAAGGCTACTAAAATACAAACAAAGAGAAACTAAGTGTAGACAATGAGGGTATCAATGGTTTTTCCATTGAGGTTTTAAGGCATTGCCTTGAACCCTGCAATAACATTATCCTTTGACCTTGTGCATTGTCCCTTAACCATATAAGAGGTATCCCACCCACTTGAATCCCAACAAAGGTGGCAACATGCATTTCCCATCATGTTGGTCATGTTGATCATGTTGGACATATTGATGATACAACTGATTGTAGAAAGTGGAGTGAGCCACATAACCATATATTGTTGGCAACAGTTTGAAGTGATGTCAGTCACAGAAGATAGAATAAAATAAAGGAGCAAGATAAGATATTCTAATATGGTGTTCAATGCTTCTATCCCTAATGTTCAATAATCAATATGTCTAGAGGGGATAGATGTAGGTAGGTGAATTGACATGTTTGCATAATCAGTGAATAAGTTGTCATTTTATGTCATTTTGTAGTCCATACATAAAGTGTTTGATGAAATGTGTATACATATAATTAATTAAGGTATTAAGTGGTTATGTAATATTTTATGTGATAATGCATAATGTTAAGAGAAGTACTAGTTATGTATGGATAAGTCACAAAATCAAAAGTAAATATAAGTTAAATGCATGTCAAATATAATTTAAGAAAATGATGTGTCAAGTAGGTAGTTATTTGAAGGATGCAACTACCTCCATAGTTCTACAAATAAGACCCCTCCCTTATTCATTTGTGTTTTTGGCATGGAAGGAGAGGTTGGCACAGTCTTGAGGGTTGTATCAAAGGTGAGTGTTGTATGTTGTTATTGCACATGGTAGTAGAAATAGGTTATAACCAAGTATGTATTCATGAGATACTTGTGTAGAGTCATACAAAGTAGTTACGAGGTTGTACAATGAAATTATCAGGCCATTGAAAGCAGTTGTCAAGTCATACAATGAAGTTGGTAGGCCATATAGTGATGTCTCCAAGTCATACAATGAAGAGTCTATAGGTCATCTAGACTAAAGGTAAGTCATCTAGCTAGTGTTAGTTTGTAAAAGAGTCGATCATCCTCTTCACAAGCTAGGTCATCTAAATGCTATGGCAGGTTGTTCAAACTGTTGTGTCAAACAATCTGATATATGTTGTCTGCATAGTGTATGCATTGTAATTGTAAGATATTTGTAGTGTATATTTTGTCAATTTAAGTGATAATGGAATTGTGTTGCAATATGTTGTATTCCATTTCTACAATTAGCAAGAACATATTTAACACATTTTTCATTTTTCTTCACACTATTCACTAAAGATGTTATATATTTCCTTTGTGCCTTAAAGCAAGTAATACAAGCATCAATGTCATCAAGCTTTAAAATCTTGAGGGAAGAGAGCTCCATTTCCAATCCACTAACTTTCACAATACTAAAATTTCTATACAATTCCTTCAATATGTCCCACACTTTAATGGGATCAATTAATTCTTTGATGTGGAGAAGTATATATGGTTTCACCAACATTGTAGAAAGACTAAGTGCTTCCTCCTTATGTACCAAAGTTTATATATCAAATGTGCTCGTTGTATCCTCATTAAATATACTCCAAAAAATAAACTCCTTAGGTTCTTTCACCCATTAAGGCAAGTCACAAATATAGGGGATCTATGCAGCACAAAAAACCTTCCACGCAACAATAAATTCTTGAATTGATGTCAATAATGCATAAAGCTTGAAAAAATTATACAATCTAAAAAGGGGCCCAAAATATTTATATATGCAAACATCATGGCTATGAATTTTTGGTTATTAACAATAATAATAGACAAAAAATAGCAATACCAAACCTTAGAACTATTGTGACTAACAAGAATATACCACTTGGCAAAAAATGGTTCATTGATGATTACCACTTGCTTGCCATTGTGTTTGCATGTTAAACTACGATTCACCACTTGGAATATGGTGATTGGCTTAATTTCTTCAAACATAAATTTAAAAAAAAAATATTGGTTGTTATAAAGTCTATGTTGACCACAATATCAACCACTATTGTCCATAGTCACATAAGATAGGGGATCTATTTTGCACATTAAAAACTTCCACACAATAACAAATCATTGAGTTGATGTCACCAATGCATAAATCTTGAAAAACTATACAATCTAAAAAAGGACCCAAAATATTTATATATGCAAAATGCATGGCTATGAAGTTTTGGTTTTTAACAATGATAATAACCAAAAAAATAGCACCACCAAACCTTACAACTATTGTGACCAACAAGAATAAAACACTTGGAATCAAATGGTTCATTTATGATTGTCACTTGTTTGCACTTCAAATTATGATTCACCACTTGAAATATAGTGATTGGATTAATTTATTCACATATAAATTAAAAAATCAAATTAGTCGTTATAAAGTCTACACTGGCCACCATTGTCCACCATGTTGCCCAACTATCAACAAAACTCTCCTTTTCCATAGCAAAAGGGATACCTCCACTCTTCTAAATATACAATGCTTTGATGTTAACACCCAAAAAAATTAATATTATGTCTCAAATGTGCAACCTATCAATTGCATGTGTCTTTGCTCCACTTCCATGGCCAACAAGGCCGTGCTGCCCAACTAGATTTAAGACCTCTCCTCCCCATAGATAAGGACCGCTCAAACCCTCTCAATAATGGGCATGTAGGTGCCCATACCCAATGCAAAACAAACATGACATCATGCCTCAATCTTGTGACTTGTCAAGCGTGAACTATTTCACTCCATTTCCCTAGCCTATAGTGTCATGTTGCATGATAAGGCAACAACCCACACCAAATAAAGGGAGACTACTTTTGCACTCTTTGAGAAATAAGATAGTAGTGTCCTTGCCCAATGCCCACCATTAAGGCTTGAAACAATGACCTTTTGAATGGAATAATAAAACATGTCACTCTAATTAGTGTATCACCCAACCCAATGGAGATGACCATATGGGAGTTCCTTGGAAGCATTTCATCCATAATTTCTGAAGAAAAGCATGTCTTTCCCTTGTATTAGAGACCCTAGTTTGAGTAAGTGGATGCTACAAATTCTAGTTTTGCATGCATCATCAAAGGAATAGGAGGGTGCTAAAAAAGAGGACTTAACCAAAAATCCAACAATCCATCCAAAATATCCCGACAAGAACACCACAATGATAAAAGGAATTGGACTATCCTAGCGGAAACCTAAGTTCAATTCTTAGGGAGGGGCCTATTCAATAAAAAAAAATCTATCCAAAACTTGATAGTATAGAAATTGAGGAAAAAAATATAGAGGAAGTATAAATTAGTTTTACCCTTATTAATATTTACTATTGGTTAAGACTACTTAGTTTCTTCTATTGTTTTGTTTGACCTAATTGACTTATGAACTAGCTAAAGCTAATCGTCCTATTGATTGGATGATGGATAAGAGACTTTAACAAGGATCCTTGCATGCCAAGTAATGATGCATCATACCTGCTTAATACCATGTTAGATTTCATACTTGTTTCCAAAAATAAATAGAAGTAATCTATTTACTCAAATCTTATACAAGCAACAAAGAGATAGTAATGTGGAAGATCATTGGCCAGTGTTTGTGGAAGTGTGAAAGACCAAACCCAGTGGTGCTCCTTTTAGATTCCAACTAATGTGGTTTCAAGATAGTAGTTTCGAAGATAAGGTTCAACAATGGCGATAGGAGGGTAAACTTAGGCATGGTACAAAGATGTATAGTTTTGTTAGGAGGCTTTAGTACCTCAAGTCCAAAATGAGAACAAGGAATTGGGAGTATTTTGGTGATATAAAGGAAAAGAAAAAACATATCTTAACCAAACTTGAGTACCTCAATAAACAAATATGAAAGGATGGCACTACTGAGATCCAAAACGAGGAGGCTAGGCTTACTGCTCAACTAGAGGAATGGGACAAAAGATAAGAGACCATGTGAAAATATCTAGGATCCAATGGCTCTAGGAGGGATATAGGAACACTAGATTCTTCCATAAATCTCTCCTAGCAAGGCAGTCGCACAATTTCATCTCTTCCCTAAAAACAATTGTAGGTGATTCAATATACACATGGGATGGGATGAAAGATATAGCAAGAGAATACTTTGCCCAACTCTTTAAGGTAAAACCATTGAGCTAGGAGGCACAACAGAAAGTACTCCAAGATATTCGTTCTCTCATCACAAAGGAAGATAATGTAACTTTGGTTGCCCTAATTACTGCCAAAGAATCATAGTAGGTAGTTTTCAATATACAAAAAGGCAAAACTCCAAGCCTAGATGGATTTTGGGGATATCCTTAAGGAAGAACTATTGGAAGTGGTAGAAGAGGCTAGGATAGCCAAAGTGGTACTCAAAGAGGATATAGTATTGGTTCCAAAACCCAGGATTTTGAACACATCTCTAGCTACCTACCAATTGCCCTTTGTAATGTCTTATATAAAATTATCACTAAGATCATGGCAAAAAGGGTCAAACCTCTTCTTCAAAAAATTATTTCTTTAGGATAGGGTGGTTTTGTGGAAGGAATACAAATCTTGGATGAGATAGTCTTAGCTCAAGAGGTCATCCACTCTATGCAGGTATAGAAAATATCCTTTGTGTTTATTAGATTAGACCTATCCAAAGCATGTGATAGAGTTGATTGGAACTTCCTCCTAAAGGTGATCAGACAATTTGGATTCTTGGCTGATTGGGTAGAATGGATCAAAAGATGAATTTCCTTGGTATCCTATTCAGTTATAGTAAATGGAGCTCCTACCCAACTATTTACAGCTTCCAAAGGTATCATGTAGGGAGACCCCTTATCCCCATACTTGTTCATCATATTGGTTGAATGTTTGGGTAGAACATTAGCTAAGGATAGGGACATATGAGTTTTGGAGAGAATAATAATAACTACAGTTAAATCAATTACTCACCTACAATTTTTTTATGACTCTACATTATTAGGAAAAGCAATAGCAAGGGAGGCCTCTAGATTTAAAATGATTATAGGACGGTTTACAAACGGTTTACAAAAGCGATTGGACAACTTATTAATGAAGAAAATTCCAAGGTCATCTTTTTCCATTGTTCACCTAGGTAGGAGATAATATTGTGGATAAATTGAGATACAAGAAGACATCTCTTCCAATCACCTACCTAGGAATCCCACTTACAACTGGGAGGCAAAAAAAGGAGGAATGGACTTGGTTGTCAAAGAGGGTGAAATTCAAATTGGGAAAATGGACTAATAGGTGGCTTTCTATAAGAGGACAGATGAACCTAATAAAAACATTAAATGCCATACATATTTATGTCTCTTCAGTGCTAGCTATCCCCAAGGCGGTTCTTAAAGAATTGGATTAAATAAGTTATAGATTTCTCTTGAATGGATTCAAGGAAAAATAGAAATGGGCACTAGTGAAATGGGATACTTTATGTTTACAGAAAAAGGAGGGAGGACTAGGAATCATATTAGTTGTCAAGAATAACAAGGCACTAGTGGCTAAGTTATATTAGAGATTGCTAAAATCCCCTAAGGAATTGTGGGCTCAAATTTTAAGGGCCAAATATGCAGAGAATAAAACCCTAACAGAGCTTATTCGATTTTCTCTTCCTAGCAGAGGATCTTCTAATCTTAATGTGACTTAGAATAGGAGAGGATATTGTCAAGAGAAGATTGTTTTGGATTATCAATAATGGATAGAAGGCTAAATTTTGGATAGATTCATGGGATGGTCATCCTCCTCTAATAACTCAATTCTCAACTTGGAGATCGTTGATGGAGAATCTTCATAGAAACAATTGGGTTAAGGTAGACAAATATTATAAGCCTCAAAGTAGTAGTTGGAAGGTAGGAAGGCAATGGATCCTAATAGAGGAGTGGCCAATCCAAATCCCAAAGGATCAAAGAAAAGAAATCTATAGGACCATCTAGACAAGATCACTCTCATGGTCTCAAGAGGAGGATACTCTTGGTTGGGGCAAGAAAAATCAAAGTGAATATACAATTGCCTCTAGATACTTAGCCCTTTGTTAGAGTACCTCGAGCCCATTAAGTGATATATTCATGCAGTTATGGGCACATAACCTTTGGCCCAAAGTTAGACTCTTCATTTGGCTTCTACTTCATAGAAGGGTGCTAACAATGGAACAATGGATAAAATGAGGGAGGCATGGGCCTTTTAGATGTTAGATGTGTTACGAGAACGAGGAAATGGTCTCTTGCCTTTTAACATCACAATCAAACTATGGGAATAGATGATAGATTTGCTAGGCATATGCTAGTCTGAGATATTTTCTATAGAACAACTTTGCAAGGAGTGACCTAAACGGGAGGAAACGAACCCACTCAACAAAATTTTTGGGTGGAGTCGACTTTCCTGTGGAATTTGTGGAAGGGTAAATAATCGTATCTTCAACCAAGAATACAAAGATAGCCACTTTGTTTGACAAAGGATCAACCAAGAATACAAAGATAGCCATTTTGTCTGACGAAGGATCATAGCCAATATGAGGGAGTCAATCCAATACTTGTTAAAAGAGCCCCATAATCCTAACCAAAAGTGGATTAAGATAATATCCAAATTACAAGTGTCTCCAACGGTGGTCACATCAAAAAGGGTAACCCTAAATCATGCACAAGTAATTAGAACTAGGAATTGGAAACCTCCTCCATAGGGACTAGGTAAGATTAATATGGATGGAGCCTCAAGAGAAATCCAGGAAGAGCAAGTATGGGGGGAATAGGTCGTCTTTCAAATGGTGCCCCTACTTTTATCTTCACAAAAAAACTTGGCTTCTTATCCAATAACCTAGCAAAGGGATATGCCATCTTAAGGGGATTATAGGAGGCTTTGAAGGTGGGGTGGAGAAAAATTCAACTAGAATCAAAATTCTCAAATTATGATTACCCACTTAAAAGGAATAGGCAAGCAAAATAATAAAGATTAGAGAATACTTGAGCAAATACAGATGACCCAAAAAAACTTTGAAGCAATGGAGCTCATACACATCTTTAGAGACCAAAATACGATGGGAGATGCAATGGCTAATTAGGCAAACTTCACTTGCTATGAATATCCTCCCATATGGTGGCCTTAGTGGACCAAGGAAGCTCTTTTTGCCTTTCTTACCATTGATGATAGTATTGCTTGTATATAGGTTTATATATCCTTACTTTATATGGTTACACTTTTTTGCATAGATGGACGTAGTACATTAGATGTGAGGGAGAATAGTCCCACATCCTTTGTTGAAACTTGGCTTAAAAGCCTTCAATCCTAGAAAGGCAGGAGATGTAATCTAATTTTATACTAATTTAATTTATTAATCCTCTTTACCAAGAAAAAAAAAACGGAGTGAAAAGAAAAGAGCAATAAACATAATTGGATGGTTGCACTTTAGCACCAAGAATAATAATCAAATAAGAGCACACTGATACCATGGATCGAGTGGTTGGTAGTTATACCAAATACCTAAACCAAAAAAATAATTACATCACATTAACCCAAGCCAACATAACATAAAGACTCAAGGTCAATTGCAATTTACTAAACCCTTGCATATTACACATTAGACATTATGAAGTTCTAATTAAGATTAATGATATTCATGGTTTAACTAATGGTTATAGGGCTAAACACAACAAATCATGTAAGATTATATTGCACAGTGATTGGTCATAAGCATACATACAATCACATCATACATTGGGACCGTTGGCCAATAAAGTTAGATTACTCATCTCAACACTAGATTAGGTGCATATGTATTTGTTGATTTTTACAAACAAGTCATCCCTTCTTTGTATTTTTCATAAGCATAATGTTCTTTTATTTATCTATACATTAAAACTTTACATGCCTCATGTTTTAGACTATTGAAACAATCTTGTATAGTATATTGCCTTCAAAAACCATCTGATGGTACATATTTGATACATGGATCACTACCACAAAGTCGACATACAATCAAGAAGATCAAGTTTTTCTGAACTCCAAGTATGTTGAATGTTTGACACAACTGATTGTCACATTTTATATGAAGTTTTTCTGCACGTTGAATGTTTGACACAACTGATTGTCACATTTTATACGTGTGAACTATGACATGTTGATTGCATGGAGACCATTAGAAAATCAAAAAAGGAATATATTTGTAAACTACCTAATGTCTGTTGTTCAATATATAACTCAGGGCAACAAAAACTGTCAAAAAAACATACTCAAATTAAGAATATGAAGTTGATATGCACATAGAATACATCAAATGTTTGACACATGCTTGACAAAGATATTGTTGAAAATTTGAGGCACATTCAAAGAAGATCAAGTTGTTTTGTACAAATATGTCAAATGACTAGCACCCTTTTTTTTTATTATTGTTAAAAAAGCATAGGAAGACAAAGTGTTTTGTAACTCTAAGGGCATTGAATATTTAATAAAGTTCATTGCCATTAAAATAGAGAGCATAGTCGCGTCCTCCAGTATGTCTCAGTTGACAACCCTGACAAGCCCCTTCGTGCTTATAAACTTGCCCTAGTTAACCACCTGCCAACGTCCTGTCAGTGTCCCAAACTTCCTCTTTCGATCCATCACCCTTGCCATCACCAATTTTAGAGAGTAAGTCCCTGAAACCCCCCGCCACCAAGGGCTTTTTTTTTGGTTTTGTACAAGCATGCCCTAGCCCATCAGGTGTCCGGGTCTATGTCTTCTAAGTCACAGTGCCCCGCTCGATCCTCCAGCTCCGTTCGCGTCGAAGTTTCCCTCCATCCTAAGTCCCCCTCGGTTTCCCCTCACCCGGAGCACTCCTCCCCTTGATCAGGGTAAAGAAGGCTCGCCCCCTATCACTATTCCCAAAGAGGAAGGACGCCCTGGTAGTCGTCCCAGGCCCAAGCAGAAATCAGTTCGGCCCTCCCAGAAGTGCAGGAAATCCAAAAGATTGAAATCCCCCAAGGCGAATGACAAGCAACAGGACACTATATTCATCATCGATGACAAAGACAAGCACATTGTCAACGCCAAGGAATCATTGCGGTCCATAACCATCAAGAAAGCCAGTGACGTTGTCAACCATCTTCAAGTGGCTGCCAATATCTACAGGGAAGGATGCGCCATGTTGTCCAATGCCATTGAAGAGATCAAAGAGTTCCTGACCTTGATAAAGACTCTCCTCACCTCTGATGACAGTGCACAACAGGGAAAGAACAGGGATTCCTACTAACCTGGGAAGGTCGTTTGTGGGCAACAATGCTATTGGGTTTTCTTTTGTCAAATATTGTAATAGTTGTCTCTTTTCTATTTCGAAAGGCTATGGCCCTATTTGGATTTTGTTGTATGAGGTTAAACCTCAGTTGGTTTTTGTCTGTAGCCTTGGGAAGGCACAGTTGTCACTTTTTGCTACTGATGTAACAGGGACGGGACCCTTTAACCCGTAAAGCAATAAAAAAAATTTTACCTACCAAAAAAAATAGAGAGCGAGGAAGATGAATTTGTTTTACATATTTTGTATGTTATTGTCAAAAACCATAAAAAGATCATGATGTTTTAAAATCTTCGTGTCAAATGTTTAACACATAGTTTGAGATGTGTCAAAAACTCCAACAATATCCTAAAGACAACAAATAAAAAACTAGCAATTTTCTCTCAAATTTGACATGTTAAACAATAAAACTTCTAATGTAAAGCTTAAATTTCATCCAAATATTGTAGGGTTTGAATTATGTTTGCATTAAGTTGCCCTACAAATCATGTAACTCTCTTCATTCCCAAAACATCTCCAATGGCCCCTCTTAATTCTTTGCACTCCTCAATAAAGTGTAATATCAAAGCAACAACCATTAATACATTCTTGAATCTTGTCCTAGTCAAACCTGAAATGCTAGTTAATCGAAGATAAGAGAATGATGTTTGTGACTGTAATTTTTTTTCTAGGTCAAACTCTAAATGCTAGTTGATAGATGTGAGACATTATTCTATGGTCCATCAAATGGAACAAAAATGGGCTAAGTGGATTGTGCACTCCATTAAATGTTCCATTTGTTATGTTTAGCACGAAAATACAACACTCGCAATAAAATTATTCACGCTTAATGCTTGAAAGAAGATAACATCTTGTGCACACAAGCCCAATATTATTGCTCAAATAAACTTCTGAAATACAAACTTGATGATTTAGAAAGCATTCTAAGAATCCATCATATCACGTGCATTACAAAGACAAAACATCCATACCGAAAAGAGTTGTGAACTACCTGAATAGTACTATAATATAATGTCATCTACACAATACAAATAATGGTAATAATGAATCAATCACTCATTAAGTCATTCATAAGCAGAAACTGCAGGGGGCTTTAGAATAGGCCAGTTTGTTTACAAAAACCAAATCCATCTCTTTTCCAAGGCAGAAAAGGAGTGGTAGCAGTGACAAAACAACAGCATAGGTTCTACTTGTCAATATCATCCTCTAACATCAAACATTAAAACGTGTTCAAATTTATCTGATTACCCCTAAAGAGTTGAGATAAATAACCGTCGATGCAAGTATAGATGAAAAATGGCTAGGCCATACAAATGGTTGTCAACAATGACAATAGAATAGAGATCATAAGGCAAAGACATGCAATTTGATTAGACAAAAAGGGCCTAACAATGAAAACGTTGGAAGTCCAAATAGGAGGTTCAAGGTTCAAATCTGAAAAGGGGTAAGGTTGTACACCATGCTCGGGCAATGGAAATCCGAACCAGAAGGCATCATCCCATATGATCTATAGCCTCGTGGACATTAAAAACCTGCTTTACTTTTTACTATCACTTTTACAGACGAAGAGAAGCAAGGACAACATTATATAAATTATGGTAAAATGAAGGTGACAAGGGTGAAAATACAACTTTGCCTTCATGCCCATTGGCGTATGTCAGAAGAAAACAAACACAATTCTCTATTCAAGAGTGTTTCTTTGACCCTGTAAGAGGCAAACCAGATCATTCCTAGTAGATTGAGTTCCTACCTAAGACATATAGGGATAAGAAGGGTAGTAAAGGGATAGGAATGAATGGTAATGGCCCACTAAGATGTTCTGGGACTAAAGAACCCAGAAATTGAAAACCAAAATACCTATCAGAAGACAAAAGTAATTTGCTCTTATATTATTCTAAACTATGAGTTAAATGTTTATTTCCTGTTAGAATATTATTAAATTAAAGAAAAAAAATAGGTTAATAATGAAAATTGTCAAAACATTCAAGAAGATATTACGACCAATCTGGAGCATTTGCAAATGTGACAACTTTAAGCTCTGGCATATACAGGTTCAAACGTTGGTATAAAAGCCAGCTAAGCATTATTTCAATATACAAAGTTATTGCAATTATTTCAGAAATATGCAACAAACATGATCAATCCCAAGATGCACAAAAGAATCTGCGATTTGTTAGTAACATGGTTTCAACTATTGCTTGCTCCATTACTTTGGCCCAACTTCTATCCAAAAGCTTTAGATCACCCAGATGTACTAAATAGTTTTCAAAGTTGGCAAAATCCAGAGCACCATCTCCATTTTCCGCAATGATTTTTAATTTTTTCTACGTAGCAAGACTAATTTAATCTCTCCCTTAGAGCAAACAACTTAGGATGGATTTAAACTTTCTTTAGCCCTGCAACCGACTCAGCATTAAATATATTCATATCAATATTTTCTATTAAGAAACAAAAGTTTAATAAATGACGAAATAAACAATTTAAGGTATGCATCTTTTTGTAAATCCAAACAAACCTGAGTCATAAGAAATCATCAAAGTGCTTAAACTAGCATACTTGATGATCAAAGTTAATCAAATATCAAATGAACACGAGTAGCTATAACGCCACTTTCTAATTAAAAATTGGCTTGGAAGTGTTTTTCTTTTCTATTCAAAAGTATTTTCTTTGTTTCAACACGTACCTTGCCCAATATTGGAGCACTGGCAACATGAAACATAATGCTGTCTAATTGTGGAACTGTTAAAGATCAACAACTTCCAAAAAGCGATCTTCCAAAAAGTATGGATGGCATTTCATGAAATGTCCCTTCTAGATAGAATGTTTCTCTCTATGTAATTTGTAACAGCTGTTTTCAATGAGTCCCATTGGCCTACTTTGGCCATCTGTGGACATTAATCGAATCATCTTTTTTCATTCATAATCACGTCAGAATCCACCCATTTGACTTGCAATAAGAATCTTGACTATGATTGCAGATTTGCAATTATTGTTTGTACAGAAATTACAATTCAAGTTGAAAATTACTAGCTTAATATAACTAATGCATTTTGGCAGCAAGGACATTCTCACATTGGTGGGACAACAGAAATTCAAAGTTCAAAAACAAGCTATAGCAATAACATTTGTCGACATTCAAATCTGGTAAAACAAATGGATGTGAATATAGAAAAATTCTGTGCCAATGAGTCCCATTGGCCTACTTTGGCCATCTGTGGACATTAATCGAATTATCTTATCTCATTCATAATCATGTCAGAATCCACCCATTTGACTTGTAATAAGAATCTTGACTATCATTGCAGATTTGCAATTACTGTTTGTACAGAAATTACAATTCAAGTTGAAAATTACTAACTTAATATAACATACGCATTTTCGCAGCAAAGGACATTCTCACATTGGTGGGACAACAGAAATTCAAAGTTCAAAAACAAGCTATAGCAATAACAATTGCCAACATTCAAATCTGGTAAAACAAATGGATATGAATATAGAAAAATTATGTGCCATAAAATCTTTATAGAACAGTTTTAGAATACCAACTATCACATAAACGTTCCCAAGAACATTTCAAAACACAATGTTATTTGCCAATTTGAGGCAAATAAAATACAGACAAATTTCAGGTTCCATGCCTTGAATAGCACAATGATATAAGGCTCTGTTGATTGAATAATCCCGCAACTGCCAACAACCAATTCATCTACAAGGAAGAGAGGAATGGACCACTACATGCCATAGCCTGAAGATGAGCATACGTTCCATCAATACCAGCATACGGCATTTGCTGCAAAAATCAAGTACGCCCTTTAAGGGGGTCTTTACAAGAACAGCAACATGCAAGCATGTGATACTGAAAGACGAACAACAAAACCAAATGCGTGCTTCTAAATGAATTGGTCACAGAATGGCTACCTAATGCCTATTTTGCAAGTATTTCTTAAGAACTAGACTAGAACCACAGATATTGGTCTGTATCACATGACATACTTGCATAAGAAACAAATGAATGCTTCATTAATTTGTGGTAACAAGTTATTGACCTTTCGATGTGCAAGTCTTAACATGTACAGCTGCTTGAGCATGTAGAACATGAAAATTTGCTTGCAATTTCCAAATTTCCAAATTTCCAAAAGAAACTGATCTTGCAGCAATGTTAAAGTCACTATGCTCCCAGGCTCTAAGCACAGTGTATTCACTGCTGCCACCCAAACTGTGGACCTCGATTGCCTCCCATTGGACCTCGACCTCCACCATTTCCACCATAAGCACCTCCTTGAGGATAAGGAGGGCCTCCAACCCCATAATTTCCACCTCCTCTTGGTCCTTGACCAGGCATACCAGCTGCAGAGTAGCCCCCACCTCGTCCTTGAGGTGGATATGGAGCACCATATCCACCTGTCTGGTTTCCTCGATTAACATTATAGCCTCCTTGATTTCCACCTTGAGGATACCTATTCTGACCTACAGGTCCCCTAGGTTTCCCAAAATGTTGACTAGGTCCAGCTGCTGCTGCAGGGGGAGGATTGTGCATTGTTTGATTAGGACCAGGCCTGAGAGGAAGATGACCCTGTCCAGTTTGTTGAATAGGAGGAAGACGGCCATGTGGCTGGGGATGCTGTATTTTTTGCCTTTTTGCCATTTCTTCATGTTGTTGTCGCTGTTGTTGGCGTTTCTTCTTTGTCTGAAATTCATGTGAGGATTCATACTTTGGTAAACTGTAGATGAAAACAAGAAAACATTGACAAAGTCAACAAAATGTTGCCTTCAGAGTAAATTGCAACCACCACCAGTTTCTAGCGTGTCAAAGGCATATAATGCTTAAGTCCAGAAAAACCTCTTAGGATCACATGGTAAAGGATCATTCCAGAAGTATTCTGCATCAAGTGCATCCTTTGCAGAGATCCTCTGAAAGAAAGGACAAATCCGATTAGAACTATGCAAAACTTGATGCAATAACAAACTTCAAATCTTTTCTACCATATAAATGCATTTCTTGTATTTTCACTTTTGCCACATTGAAAATGAATTGTAATATTGTGTTTTATCATTTGCTAGTCATAGTATGAAACAGAAGCAAACTAGCTGTTGTTTACCACATTTCTAAATGTTTTTATCAGGTCACTAACTTCACTACAACTGACTTGTTAAATAATCATGTTTCTTCCTCCCCTATGAGTTTACAAATGGCATTTTTTACCCTTCCTTGTATACATTGGGCCAATTTCCTATGTTCTTCTTTATAGTTTCTATTTCTAAAATAATAGTATTTAATTTTTAGTGTTTTTGGTTCATATAATTCAATTTTGACATCATATTTCCAATACTTATGAATATCTACCTATGCATCTATAAGCACATATTCCATGTGCTTATAGATATGCTGTTGTCAGACAGTTAGCTATTCGAGGTATGTAATATGCTATATATTCATGTGATATCATAATACGTATATGCACCTGTTATGAATCCTTTAAAATGCACTGTATATTTGAGCATTCATTGAATATTATGTCTTTCTCTCCTCTCCTCTCTCAATTGTCTTGACAAACTTGTCTTCTATCATTAAAATCTAATATTTGGTGTCAGAACAAACAATGGGTCTGTGGGTTAGAGTCAACGTTAGATTTGAACATCTGCAAGGATCAGAGACAAACTGGTGCATCCAATCGAGAGATGCAGAAAAGGTCGAAGCCTAAGTCAGGAATCTGAGTGAGAAAGAAAAAAAGAGTATGGGCAAGGACATTAACAGAAAAACATGTTCAAGGTAATGTACAAGCCTCAAGACGTGCAAGTGCTGTTGGATGTTCAATGGAATGAGGTGCAGGTTTCCCAAAGCAATGATAGGGGCAGTATTGAGATTGAATATCTGGAGTCGAGGAGTTTATTCCTGATGTTTTCAATTAAAAAGTTGCCAGCATTTCTGACCAGCCGATTAAACAGGTGAGCAATAGACCTAAATAGTTCTATTCCATCATGGAAGGGGTAAGAGAGGAGATCATGCTAAAAACTTTTAAAGTGGGATTCCTAGAAGGCATATAACTTGAATTTTGATGATGTCTCTGCATTCTGTTATTTTGCTCTAATGGTTAACATTGTTTGATAGCCTACTTCTTATGAGGAAGTTAAAAGGGAAACAGAGATAGGAAAGGGCAATGGAGGCAAAATATGGTCCTGATGAAAAATAAGAGATGGAATCTTGCTCAATTGCCAAGATGTCCATTAAGCATAAATGTGTGGATAACATGAAATATGAGATGAATGGGTCCTTGAACAAACACAAAGTCAGATTGATGAAGGGTATGCCCAACAGGAAGACATTTTATGAAGAAAGTTGCTTCAACAGTCAAAATGGTAACGATAAGATCTGTTTTACCCATTGCTGCACACTTTGGCTGAAAAATTTAGCAGATGGATGTGAAGAGTGCTTCTTAATAGATATTTGGAGTATGACAGAAGGAAAAGGAGACTATCTCACTGTGTGAAAGGAAAAGGGTGGAGGACAGTAACTCATCATGGGAGATGGGATTTTTCACATTTGCAGACAAAGGGAATGGCCAACCATACTGTTAGGAATGAGCTGTACCTGAATAGGAGTAAATGAGGGCATCTCAACCATCAGGAAGGGCAATATCTGAATGAGGCTTTGTGGCAGAAAGAAGGTTATCATTGGCTGTCCATGTCAGGAAGAAGATTGGCATGACATGTTCTAATAATAGCAAGGAGGATCATCATCGAAATCTCTGGGATCATGAGACAGTGGTTTGACTAGATGACACAAAGGTGTTTTTGGTGGGTTCAGAGGCATCATGAAGATCACTACAGCAGTTGCACAGGGCCTTCGCAGAAACAAGGCCATTGCGTGTAAAGCAGGGTGGAAGTTAATGTTGTGCATTTCTAGCATATGGGCAGGACTAAAGAGTTGTCCTTAAGCAGAGCGAGGGATTATTCCCTCTGTATATAAGTAACCATGCAATTTGATGAAGCCCAACTTGATGCACATAGGTTTGTGTATTTTGGCCAAGGACCAACTCTTTGTTGTAATTGTTTAAGGCAGTTCCCATAATGCAATAAACAAATATGTGTTTCTCCTCAAATCTTTTTGTGCAACTTGATCTAGCATGTGTTTCTTGTGTACACGAGTTATCTTTTGCATCATTGTATGTCCCACTATTGGTTGTTTCCACTGCTTGGTGGTACTGTGCAAGACCAACTGAAAACGGAAGTGTAGATGCAGTCTGCATCTAGTAACCAACCGATCCTCTGAAACAATGTAAGGGTTGTAAATGCTGCACAGGCACTAGCCCCATGACAGCTGGTATCAGATTGGAGTTGGTATAAAATAATAAAAGCAAGCCTTGTGGTTTTGAGTATGTTCTTAGCGCTGAATAAAGTCTAGTTTATAAATCTCTAACTTTCAAGGTGAAGACAGACACCCCCACATTCTGTCTCCAAGGAGGAAATATATATGGTAAAGAGCACCTTGTTGCAGGCTGCTAAGATTTGTTTATGATATAAGGGTGGTCGCATGAGCTTGGTAGGTCAAAAATGATTCTCATCTTACTAGATCTGGATTCAAATGTACATCCTCTTGTTTCAAACCTGTATGTCAAAAGCACAAATGATGACATAGTTGTTCTCATAGCTGACGTGAATGACTTAATCATTTCTGGCACTGAGAGCATATGTTGACAAAATTAAAATTGTGCTCTACCTTTGACTAGACAAACCTACGTTTCCTGAACTAGTGTTTAGGATTAGAATTTTGTTGAAACTGCTTTTCATGTCCAAATGCAAACAGATTTCTATCTCTTTCATGGTTCGACTAAAATTTTTAGCCAATAGCAACTCAAAACAGGTGATGAGTCATTCAAAAATTGGTATTAAGGCCTGACATTAGTTTAATTGTCAGCTAAATTTCGAGGTTTATGAGTGAACGAGAAGTTAATCATTAGATAGCAGCAAAATTCTAAGATATCTGAAAGGTACAATAAATTTGGTATCTCATATGGAAGAAGTGATGATTTTCAGCTTCTTCAGTACACAGATGCTGATTGAAGAGGCTCAGTAGATGACAAGAGATCCACAACAAGACATGTCTTCCGCATGGAAACAGGGATAGTATGTTGGACAAGTAAAAAACAGCATACTGTGGCTCTTTCCTCCACAGAAGCAGAACACAAGGCTGCTATTTCCACATCGTTTGAGGCAATTTGGTTGAGATGGTTGCTTGCTGATTTAAAGATTTATTACACTGAAGCAACTCTGCTAATTTGCACCAACCAAAGTACCATTAAGATGACAAAAAATCGAATTTTCATACTTGCATTGACCATATTGGCATGCATTATCATGTCAGTCAATAATTCACGGATAATCAGAAGTTATCAAGTTGAAATATTGCACAACTTGAACAAATTCCGAATATGTTTGCAATGCATTTTGCACCAGACAACGTCACTAAATTTAGGAACAAACATTTTGTTGC
The DNA here is from genome assembly GCA_028583015.1 of Wollemia nobilis. Lineage (NCBI taxonomy): Eukaryota > Viridiplantae > Streptophyta > Pinopsida > Araucariales > Araucariaceae > Wollemia > Wollemia nobilis. The sequence continues at coordinate 4,152,395 of JAQPPZ010017128.1, forward strand.
ACCTTGTATGACCTTAAAAGAGGGTAACAGAAAATAAATAATGGTCATAAGATAGCTAGGCAGTTGGTACATAGAAAATTGATAATTATGCCAATGACAGTTAAATAGTTAGAGGACCATCTCAGTTATCAGTTGCAAAACCTATAATGTGCTGCAGATCTGACCATTCATTGAATATTATGTCATTCTGTCCTCTCTTCTGTCAGTTTTCTCCACAATCATCTGTTTTGAAAGTTCATGAAATCCAATACAGACTCTGTAATATATGATGCATGGTAACATTTTCTCACTTAATAATCTATGTTTTCATCTACAGCAATCCAAATGTCTGCTGTACATAAAGATCACACTCTGGGAGAGAATTTGAGCATGTAAAATCACACCCTGAAGCAGATTAAGCTCCTTGTAAATTCAAAATGAATAAGGACTTCAATTTTTTCATATTAGAGTTCTTCTGAATACAGGTTACAGAATCTGTTTCAAACATTGTGTCCTAATGGTTTTATATCCTATACTAAACATTTTCATCTTTGTCATCTATGATAAAATATTCATAACATGATTCACACCCACAATATAATATGTACATTAGAAGGAAACATTCTTGATAATTCATGCCTAGCCACCTACCACTACAGTCACCATGATTTTTTTGTGAACTAAACAGAAGTTACATAACAGATAAACTAGCAAAACAAGTCAAATAACAAGTGCAGCAAAAGTTTGTACCCATACTATTACTGCATATGGTCCCAGAGGAGGGAACCTCAGCACTATATTAAACATCATATTATTTGTGGTAATACCTGTGCTGGATCCAGGGTAAGCATTTTCTCCAAAAGTTCCAAAGCATGACGATCAAAACTGTTCAACCCAAAAATGACTTTCAATTTTAATTTCATGTAAACTTGTACTGCAACCCCAATATTCAAACTTTACATAATGGACAATCTTTTGAAAAACAGAATTTAATATGTCCTTTAGCCTAGAAAGAATAAAGTGTAGACTTATAGAAAAAAATGGTGGAAGCAAATAAGTAAAAAATATAGTTGAAAGAGACAGCACTCCAGCATTCATACTTTTAAATTGCAATAAAACATTAAGACGTTTATCTTACTGTTTGAAAACCTCGCGAAGGCGTCTCTTCATTGGTCTTGGTGGCTTGAAATTGTTATACCATGGAATCTTAGATACCCCTGGCCAATTAACTTCATCTGGAGATCCACAAAGCTCAAAAATCTTGTTGAGTTGCTCTGGCTGGAAGCATAATAAAAAATATCAATTACAAGCTCCATGTGGAAAGAATAGGAATAAATGTTCTGACTACTTTATATATGTTTATTACGAGAAAACCAGAACATGTGTAATATCTTTCATTTCAACAATCTATTTAGAGGAATTTCATAATACCAATATATTGGACATATTTTTATAGGTTATATTAAGCGAGGATCCTAACACTTCAATATTTGACATTTTACATTATCGTTTTTGTGCTATCAGAGATCTGCTTGTTTCATTTTAGATATGGGTTAGTATGCACGCCGTATGGTCTGTTGTGAACTAAAGCAAACAGTAATGTTTACAAACATCAATCTACACATGACAGCCATTTCCAACTTTTAAACATGTTAAGGAACACTTCTATATTAAAATCCAATAGAAACTTACATCTACATTCAAGGGCAGAGGGAAAAGGGAAGGCTTTCAATCAACCATTCAACCATATTCCTTTTCATTTTTTTTCCTCCTTGGGTTACAAAATTGAACTGAGAAGCCATGTCAGCTCCAGCCTCATCTTCTGCTATCATGTTTTAAATGCTTGAATAAAACTATTGAAGCTTAAACCTCAAGCAAAAGATGCACCAGTTTGCTGAACTAAAGGAAGAAACATCCATCTTAATTGCAAGGTGGAAACAGTCACCTAACCACTCTAGTTGATTATAGTAATTAATTACAAAACTTACATAACATAACGATCCAGATCATTTTAAGAAATGCATGCATCCACACAAAAAACCAACAAAATCACTCAATAAGAAACAAACTGTAAAGATAAAATAACAGCAAGAAGCATAACTAGCCTTTTTCTCCCTCCCTCCATGTGTGTGAAGATGATGCAACTATTCCTAGTGCATGCAGGATTATCATGATTGAAACGCATTCACCAAACTTTATGAGACCATTCTAGATGTGTCAATAGCTAAAATTTTCTGGATGGAATTCACACTGCCAAGCCAAAGGCCAGCAGGATTAAAAAAAGATCACTAAAAAGTCCCCCATATTTTCATCCTAAAACTTAAAGAAGCTTAGACAAAACCATTAAAGATATTTTATGTACTTCAAAAGCCTTGTCTCGGTTTCTAGACATTGCCTTATTGAAAAGCTACATGATGTAGGGGTTCTAAATGTACTAATTACTACTATTTGAGACTTAAAGAACTGTGGTAGATTGCTTCCTGACTGTATTTGGCTCTTCTGATTTGATCAAGAGCACTATTGAGGCATAAAGCAGCCACATCTCTCTAACAGAATTTAAGATCTATAATGAAATTTAGTGTTCTTGATGGGAACCATGCAGACAGGTAATGGTTGTTTTTTCATCATGATATGATTCTTGTGCTTCTTCTCAGTGACGAGGTAGTCTTTTTAGGTTTTCACCATAGGGTATGAATACGGAAATGGACTTTTAGGCTTAATTTTGTAATATTATACCAATAGTTATGAATCTTGTCTTTAATAACTCCATGGAAACTATCCAGGCTTCACTTCTCATATCTGGGAATCCTCACTGGATTATTATAGCTGGTACATACCTGGGAATATACGACTGGTCCATATTTGAACCTGAAGCCTGCCTTTTTAGTCACATCTATGTTTTTCTTTTGTTTGGCAAATGGGGGTTCTATAGAGAGCCCCCTCCCATGAAAAGATCAAAGATACAACCACTAAAACAAATACCAAGATGGTGGAAAAACCACCTCAGAAAGCTAGACCAGAAAAATGGATCTAGGCAAAGTCACCAAATGCCAGCCAACACCTGCAATCCCCTCTGAGCACTATCTGCAAGAGCACCTACCAATAACCAGATCAAATCTGCTTGAGCCCTCCCCCTATAGGGTTTGCTTCTAGAGGGGAAGCCCAAAAAAACCACAGCAACATTATAGTTTCTAGGGGTTTGTTCTTTCTTCATTATAGTTTCTATTTCTCAAATAAACAGTATTTATTTTTTAGTATTTTTGGTTAATATAATGCAATTTGACATCATATCTTGGTTCATATGAATATGTCAACAGCGCCTCCACTGCTCAATCCAGCCCAAAAAATCCACAGCAACATCATGGTGACCCCTACAAATCGTTACACAATGGCCACCCAAGGCCATATCTGACCCACACAGAACCATCTCTAATGGTCTCTGCAGGCACCCTCGACAGACTCCCTATGACCCAACTAATGAATAAAAGGTATATCCTGTCCTATGTCTGCTCATAAAAATCTTGCTTTACACACCTTTCAGACAAGAGGTGATGCTCATATAATGAGGCCTTACAACTTCTACAATTCGTACATGTCTCCATCAATCATATCCAACCTTGCAGATGCTCCTACCCTGCCTTCTCCTTTCTAAAGGAGAGATAGACAAAGCAGTTCGAAAGGACATTGACTGACAGTAAATAAAGATGACTTGAATTTCTCCTCTCCAACCTCTCATCCATAAGATTGGCTTAATGCTAAAATAATTTAATTATTTCTAGGAGACATTACTTCTCCAAACTATTTGGAGCAAAAATAGGCACACTAGCCTGGAATCCCTCTTGGACAGATGATGGTGAAATCACATCAAAGTTCTGTTGAGAGGAGAGAATCTATAGGCTCTGCACAGTTCAAGAAGCAGAAACTAAAAAGCACATCATTTTAAGATGAATAGTCTGCTATGAGATTAAGAGGAGATTTATAGTCTATTCAAGGATTATGGGTGGAACTCATCTACTTTTTTCTAAAATCCTAACCAAGTTCTTATAACACATCACACAATGCTTTCTTCCGCTCGGTTTCACCCAGTGGAGGCAGCAAACATCCTGGAGATTTGATCAATATGAATAAAAACACTAAGAGACTGATGATGCAATGTGTCTTTTGCACTCTTCAAGCCTCAAATCAGACATTCCAAATCCCATAACTAAGGGATGTAGAGAAATATATCTTATTGCATCAAGTCTGGATCCTATAAATAAACCAATATCGCCAACAATCTGACCTCCTCTAGGAAATATTCACCCTTGGATGCAACAAAAAATACAGCCTATTTTCTGCTGCTTGTTGATAACCCAAGCTGATCCATTGGTGACATTATTAGATCTTGTATTTAGGAATTAGGACTATTTAGTGATTGACAATGCTGCAATCACTATTGCTGTTACGAATGCCCCTGACTTCTCACAACTTAATTTTTATAGAAAAAGGTAAAGATAGCTTCATTGTTTTATAGTGACGTATTTGGGATCGCAACCATGATCTACATGAGAAAGAAAAAGGGTTAAATTATCCCAAGGCCTAGATAGGTCAAAATCAGGACTAATTTGATAAATTAAAATGATAGAGTCATAAGCTTTGAAGTAGTAGACCCAAATAGGAAAACATATCTCTATCAACAAATACCCATTCTGCAACACCATTATCTGCATCAAAAACTGAGGATGTAAAATCATCACTGACTGAATGTACACTGTACCAAGTAATTTCAAGATTATTTGCATCATTTTTGGGCTATGTTGAATCTCCATTTTGCAATCTTTGTCTTCTCATTAATGATATCCTGCAGACCCCTAATCCTTAAGAAGGACCTCCATTTTTTGGATCCAAATTGTAGTTTATCTGTCAATTTTTGGGTTTTCATAAAAATGTGAATAAGATTGTTTAACAATATAAGGTAACTTCTCAAATTAAAAAAGTGTTTTTCAAACAATATAAACTAGACCCTTGCATAACAGGTCTGGCGACGAAACAAATATCCATTCACCGTTTTCTGGGCTCCATGGTCTCTAGAGAATATTTGTCTTATTTTTGTTGTTTATGCAGGTCTACAACATTCTTGCCAAATTCTAAGCATTAGTATCATCTAAAACTCAGCATTTGATTTACATAAAAGATAAACACATCCCCTATACAAATACCATTCAAAATCGTGTTAAAACCCTTCTAACAAATATTGCCACCCAGATTTCATCCAGACATCATAAACAACAGACGTACATTTCAAAAAATATCAAGTAGAAAGTACAAAAAATATATCTACTCCTTGTATTACTACAAGCATGGTAAACGATATTTCAAACCTTTCCATAGATGCAAATAAATGTCCATCTATCTCAAGGCCTGAGAAAAACTTGGGGGCATAAGGGCAATTGCAACTCAAACCTAAGCGTGTCACTATCCAAATGCTCAATTATATAATCCCCTTGCTCCTCGTACTTTCTCAAACCTTCAAGTTTCCATCTAGATCCATGACACCTCATGTTCAAATAAAAAAAAATCACTCTTATACCACACTGTTTATATAGAATAAAACATGAATGAAAGTGTTCTTATTGTGATTGGAAAATCTCATTTATGGGAAGGTTCACAACCATTTCGTAATCAACCACCTAACCAAACACCCACTTAATGTTTCAAATTTTGTAATGTTGATGCCCAAATGGATATTCTTCCAATAATGCATTTGTTAAGAAAATAACACATTTCATTTCCTTTAGGAGTTATGAGCCTCCCTGACTACAAAAATTCATATTTAGTCAAGTTAAATTTCTTAAAAGATTCTTTTTTTTTTTTCTTTTTAAGGAATCTCAAGCAATTCTTTATACCTTGAAAAGAAATCTTGAATTTGTAAGATATATAATGAAACAAGAAAACAAATATCAATTGGAATGTGAACTTCAGCAAGGAGGTCATGTTTATGTCCAATTATGATTTTACAAACAAAGATCATTAAAGAAGTTTTCTATACAATTTAGAAGTAATAAGGGAGGGGAAAAAAACCAAAATTTAGAATAAGAATAGTATCTCCCTTAAGATAGAAAATAGTATTTCAAGAGAGAGAACATTCTCAAGCCAAAAAACAAGGGAACTTCCCTACATTATAGTATCCTTTCTTAGCACACCGAGCTAGAAATAGCACATAATCTTCACTATTAGGTGTCATTACAAAGCACCCTCCTTGAAATACTTTGCCCTCAATGCCTTTCAGGTGCTAGATATTGAAGTGTTTCTTTCCCCAATCTACTGGCAATAGTTCCAACAGATTCTAAAAGACATTCAAATTAAACAAAAAATTGTTTGCATCTATTTTTTTGGGTGCTAGCTTTTGTGCTTTTAGGCTACCATCCCAGCCCCTTATGGAATTACACAGGAAAATGAAGAATAGCAAGTTCTTCAAGAGCTGTTTTGACATTTTGTTTGTTAGAATCAATTTGTTTGGCCCAGATTGCATTCTTTTAACATTGATTAACTGCTGTTCTTCACCCATTGAAATTTCTGAAAAATCCACCCAAAGTCTTTGACCATTGTGCTTCTATGCTTGAAACCTTTGTATATACTTCTCTTCCAAGTTCAGCAAAAGGAGTTGCAAACAAGGCCCCAAAGTCCAACCCGGGTCACCTCTTAAGATGATTTTCAAACTCATATCCTTATGCAGTGCTATATTTATTGATGATGTGGTAGATATCTTCCTGCCATTACCAACAAAATTTAAAGCTTACTAATAAAGCACTCTCATTCTCTAGATCACCATAGCTATGAATTTGATCTTTATGTCGTTAAAATGCATACTTGATGTTTCCTTTTTGTATTGTGATATCTTTTGGAATCTTCTCATACATTTGGAAGCATACTGTTTCTATGTTCAATCAGATTCTGACTGCCAAGTTGTACTTGCTTTGTGTATCATGCGAGGCAATACTTAAATCTGACTCATGTTTCCCTTGCAGGAAATCTTGATTGATTCAATCCCCTTGTTGTTCCTCTTGGCTGAGTGAATTTCTTTGTTGCAACTTTCAAAATGACCATGTTATCCTGCCCCTCTTCTTTGGTTTCGAGGTGCACATCAATCATCTTCAAAATTATGTTAATTTTTGCACTATTTGTTGATTGGTTGAACATACATAGATTTATTCAAGGTTATGATCAATGTTGAAAAAACAATGATCGGCAATTTATCGGCAAGGCCCGGAAAAATTTGAATAGGTAATAAATCAGGAAAAAACTCATGAAAATTTTACTTTTTGAAACAATCAAAAGTTCTTTTTAAATTATTATTATTACTATTTATTTATTTATTTAAATCGAATTCTGTGAATAAATAGGATGTTAGGTGCGAAGTTCGTATGGCCACTAGACGTCTGGGCTGCCAGACGTCTGGACTGGCAGACGTCTAGGCTGGCAAACGTCTAGGCCAGACGTCTGGGTTGGCAGACGTCTAGGCCAGACGGGTTGGCAAACGTCTAGGCCAGACGTCATGCCAAGAAGACGCCAAAGCAGTGGACGTCTAGGTAGATGTCAGTACGTGGAAGACCAACAGTCTTGGAATGCGGAAGACCAACAGTCTTTTGGAGGCTTGCGTTGGAAGATGAAATGAACAGTTTTGGAGTCTTCCTCTGCTCTATAAAAGAAATGAGATCCCTTGCATTTAAGTTGAGTTGTTGAAAACGTCCAAGGACGTGAATGTAATCTTTGCTGAAATTAATAAGAAGAGAAGTTGTCATTGCGCCGTGGTTTTTCCTGCACATTGCAGGTTTCCACGTAAAATCTCTGTGTCACTTGTGTTACTATTTCCGTGTTCTATATTTTTGTTATTGTGCTTCCTCTTGCAAGTGTGGAATCTTGAAGTATTTCCTAACATCTGGTATCAGAGCTAAGGTTTTGTGCGAGTGGGAGATGCAACAAAGACAAAAGGTGTAACCAAGTTCAAGATTGAGAAATTTTATGGCAAGATCTTCGCTCTATGGAAGATGAAGGTGGAGGATTTGTTGGTTCAGAATGACCAAGCGCAAGCCTTGAAAGGGGTCGCGAGTAAACCGAGCAGCATGAAATATGAGGAGTGGGTAACGCTTGACAGGAAGGCGGTTTCTACAATCCTTCTCTGCCTAGAGGACTCCGTCTTGTTCGATATAGCTGAAGAAAAGACCGCGGAAGCCCTTTGGCAAAAGCTTGAAAAGTTGTATGAAACAAAATCAGCAACTAACAAGGTTTTTCTGAAAAAGCAACTTTATAGCTTGAGGATGAAGGAAAGTTCATCCGTGGTAGATCATTTGAATGAGTTTAATACTCTGATCAGTAAACTGGTTTCAATTAATGTGAAGATGGACGATGAAGATAGAGCTATCACCCTACTTTGTTCCCTCCCGGACACTTGGGATCATATGGTGATGACCATCAGTAATTCATCATCAGGAACTCTCAATTTTGATGATGTGGTAGCCGCTTTTTGGCGGAAGAGTTGAGGCGAAAAATGTCTCTGCAACCCTCAACCAATGAAGCCCTATCTATGAGAGGTCGATCGTTCGAGGGGAGTAAACAAGGTAGAAAGCAGTCCAGATCTAAGTCTAAAGGACATAAGCAGAAAGGGAAGTGTTGGCATTGTGGGAAGCTAGGACACTCCAAGAAGGACTATTGGCAATTAAAGAATGGTGAAAAGCAAAATCAGCCATCAGCTGAAGCTAGTGCAACAGATTCAAGAGAGACGGCAACATGTGAAGCCTTTTGTATCAGTAACAACAGATCAGTTTTATATACCTGGGTTTTGGACTCAGGTGCATCCTTCCACATGTCTCCCCACAAAGACTGGTTTGACAAATATCAGCCATACTGTGGTGGAAAGGTCTATTTGGGTGATGATCATCCTTTAGAAATTGTGGGAAGAGGGGATATAAGGATCAGGCTAGACGATGGTAGAGAAAGGATGCTATGTGATGTGTGACATGTGCCCGATTTGAGGAAGAATTTGCTATCAATCAAAATGATGGATAAGCTAGGGTATTCTGTCACTTCCAGCAACAACTACTACAAGATTACCAGAGGAGCTCTTGTAGTAGCAAAGGGAGAATCTTACGAGACCTTATACCGTTTATGCGGTGATATGGTGACAAACCATGCAGCAGCAGCAACTTCTATTCAGGATGCAGTAATGCTATAGCATCAACGCCTAGGCCATATGAGTGAAAAAGGCCTGAAAATTCTGCATGACAAAGGTATGCTTTCTGGGATTAAGTCTTGCAATTTAGACTTATGTGAGCACCGTATTTTTGGTAAACAGAAGAGGGTTCAGTTTACTGCAAGTCCTGGTAAGAGTTCTGATTTTCTGCAACTTATACATTCGGATATATTTGGACCTGTCCCCACTCAGTCCTTGAATGGCGCCATCTATTTTCTGACTTTTATAGATGATTATTCTAGGAGAGTGTGAGTTTATTTTCTGAAGAAGAAGTCGGAAGCTTTGCAGAAATTTAAGGAGTTCAAAGCACGGGTAGAAAAGAGTTTGGGCAAGTCAATTTTGTGTCTCAGGTCAGATAATGGAAGTGAATATTGCTCCAAGGAATTTGATAAATTTTGTATGCAGGAAGGTATTAAGCACCAAAAGACTGTACCATACACTCCACAACAAAATGGTGTGGCTGAGCGGATGAATCGCACAATCATGGAACGTGCAAGAAGCATGCTTAGCGCAACCATATTGGAGAAAAAGTTATGGGTAAAAGCTGTTAATACAGCTGTTTATCTTATTAACAGGTCACCTACAGCTGCATTGGATGGACAGATTCCGAAGGAGGTTTGGTGTTGTAAGCCATTTGATTACTCTCATTTGCGCACTTTTGGCTGTGATGTGTTTTCCCATGTACCCAAAGAAAAAGGTCCAAGCTTGACCCGAAGTCAAGCAAATGTGTTTTTCTCAGCTATGGAGATATAGTGAAGGGGTATAGACTGTGGGATCCTACTGCCCACAAGGTAATTATTAGCCGGGATGTAATTGTTGATGAAAAATCCGTGCAAAGGAAGGAGGTACAGCAAAATCCTAATGTTGTACCTGTTGAAGTAGAATTGAGTGAAGATGACTATGAAGATGAACATGCTGAAGTTTTTGATCAGCATGCAGAACAACAAGAAGAACAGGAAGTAGGGCAACCACAACGATCACAAGACCAAGAGCCAAAACCGACAGATCATTGGGTTAGAAGATCTACACGTCCACAAAAGTGTCCAGAAAGGTATCCTAATGTGTATTAGTCCTCTTTTGCTTTGTTAACTGATGATGGTGAACCTAGTTCATTTCAGGAAGCTAGAGAGTTTGAGAATGCAGCAAAGTGGAGGAAATCCATGGAGGAGGAAATAGAGGCACTTCGAAAGAATAAAACTTGGGAACTTGTGGATCTCCCACCTGGAAGAAAGACTGTTGGAAACAAGTGGGTGTACAAAGTGAAGAAGAACAACAACGGGCTGTTGGAACGCTATAAAGCTCACTTGGTGGCAAAGGGCTATGTGCAGAAGTCAGGTGTTGACTTTAATGAAACTTTCTCTCCAGTTATGAAGATGACTACTATCAAAGTTCTACTTGCACTTGTAGCTGCACAGGATTTGGAACTGGAGTAGCTTGATGTAAAGACTGCTTTCTTGCATGGTGATCTCGAGGAAGAGATATATATGGATCAACCTGAGGGCTATGAAGAAAGAGGCAAAGAGCATTTGGTTTGCAGACTGAAGAAATCACTGTACGGGTTGAAACAAGCGCCAAGGATGTGGTACAGGAAATTTGACACCTTCATGAAGAGCCAAGGTTTCAGTAGGAGTGAAGTTGACCATTGTGCATACTACAAGAGGTTTGACGATGGCAGTTTTATTATTTTGCTGTTGTATGTTGATGATATGTTGGTTGCAGGCCCCAACATGAAGAAAATCATTGATCTTAAGGCTCAGTTGGCTAGGACATTTGAAATGAAGGATTTAGGAGCAGCAAACCAAATTTTAGGGATGAAGATACACAGGGACAGAAAAGGAAGAAAGATCTGGTTAAGTCAAAAGTCATATGAGGAAAAGGTTTTGCAACGCTTCAATATGCAGAATGCTAAACCAGTTAGTACCCCACTTCTTCCACACTTAAAGTTGTCTTCCAACCAGGTGTCCTAGAACGAGACGCGAGAAGACAAGTATGTCTTGTGTACCGTATTCATCAACAGTAGGAAGCCTCATGTATGCCATGGTGAGCACCAGACCGGATATTGTCCAAGCAGTGGGAGCTGGTACATGGCAAATCCTAGTAAGGAGCATTCGAATGCGGTGAAGTGGATATTCAGATATTTAAGAGCCACTTCAAATGTTGCCATTTACTTTGGATCGGCAAAAAATTCCAAGTTACAGGTTTTGTGAATTCTGATTATGGTGGAGATAGAGATGGGAGAAAATCCACTACAGGATATACCTTCACTCTTGTAGGAGGAGCAGTGAGTTGGGCTTCTAAGTTACAGTCTGTTGTGGCTTTATCAACCACTGAAGCAAAAAATATTGCAGCAACTCATGCCAGCAAAGAGGCAATTTGGCTAGAGAAAATTATGCTGCATTGTGATAGCCAGAGTGCTATTCAGTTAGTGAAGAATCCAACATTCCATGATCGCACAAAACACATTGATGTCAAGTACCACTTTATCATAAATGTGGTGGAAGAAGGTAGGATCCTGTTGCAGAAAATCGACACTGAAGTGAATCCTGCAGATATGCTTACAAAGCTGGTCAAGGTAGAGAAGTTTGAATGGTGTAGAACTTCTCTGGGTTTGCTGAAAAAGTAACAAGGGCAGCATTGGGCAATTGGCACTGGATGAAAATCTTTTGGTAGAAGAGTTCCTGAATACTGACTTCAAGTGGGAGAATGTTAGGTGTGAAGTTCGTATGGCCACTAGACGTCTGACCTGGCAGACGTCTAGGCTAGACACCTGGGCTGCCAGACGTCTGGACTGGCAGACGTCTGGGCTGCCAGACGTCTAGATTGGCAGACGTCTAGGCTGTCAAACGTCTGGCCCAGACGTCTGCCAGATCAGATGTCTAGCGGCCCAGACGTCTGCCAGGTCAGATGTCTAGCGGCCCAGACGTCTGGTCTGGCAGACGTCTGGGTTGGCAGACGTCTAGGCCAGACGTCATGCCTAGAAGACGCCAAAGCAGTGGACGTCTAGGTAGACATCAGTACGCAGAAGACGAACAGTCTTGGAACTTGGGAGCGAAAACGAACAGTCTTTTGGAGGCTTGCGTTGGAAGATGAAACGAACAGTTTTGGAGTCTTCCTCTGCTCTATAAAAGGGATGAGATCCCTTGCATTTAAGTTGAGTTGTTGAAAACGTCCAAGGACGTGAATGTAATCTTTGCTGAAATTAATAAGAAGAGAAGTTGCCATTGCCCCGTGGTTTTTCCTGCACATTGCAGGTTTCCACGTAAAATCTCTATGTCACTTGTGTTACTATTTCCGTGTTCTATATTTTTGTTATTGTGCTTCCTCTTGCAGGTGTGGAATCTTGAAGTTTTTCCTAACATAGGGGAGCTGAAAAAAATCATGATATATGTGATACTTGAGCTTTTTTAAAGATTTACCAACTCTGGTTATGATAGTACTCTTTAGTAACCTCCATTAGAGATCTTATAGCTTCTTGCATGCATAATGTTGTATTTTATTTCAAGTTTTCCCCATCACAAGCAGATGAGAATGAAGCCATGGCCAATGTAAGACAACAAGACCCAAGAAAGCGCTCTGATACTATTGTTAACTATAAACCCAAATGCTTTAATGTTATTGTATTGTTCCTAATTGCAACTGATGCAAAACAAATTGAATAGACATTTGAATTCTGAACTTTAATTAATAAAATCAGCATCAGAATTAAGATCTAAATAGAACTTTTACTTTTTATTTTTGAGGCTTAAATTTAAATTTTTTGAAAATAAATAAAATAAAGTAAAGCAACTTTTCTAATAAGATATGAATGTCAACTGAATTCTAACTCCAAGAACAGTGTGGGCATTGCACTTGCCCAAGAGAAGTAGCCTCACTGACTGCTTATAGAACAAATTCTTCAAAAACATACTCTTCTCAATTCTTGGTGCTAGTATATTTAAATGTATTTATATCCCTACAAAAGTAGGCAAGATGATGTTATGATAATTGTAATAATAGTCCTTAGGAAGCTAAGAAAGGGGAGGCGCTATTCTCAATAAGATTTCTATACTAATTTTGAAATGATGAGATAAGAAAAAAAAAAATCTCAATATACGATAATAATGTTCTCTTTTATAATAGGAAATAATATTTAGAGAAAAATATTATGCCTAAACTAAAGGTACCTATCCTGACACAAGCTAGGGATCTTCCCTACAATACATTATTCATTTGTAGCATACATAGTTTTTGGGTGCAATAACACGCTTTATGGGATGGTTGTAACTGGGTTCTAGCAGAAACCTTTGTCAGACTTACATTCTGAGTGAGATGGGTCCAGATAGCACTTGGAGAACTTCTTAGGAGATGGCCCAGATGCTGTGTCCACCATGTTAAAAGTATCATCTCTGGTTGAGGATTTTTAAGGTCAATCCAGACACATGTTAGCAAAATTGACCATATATGCTGCAAACCAAGTCCAGGTGATGTTTTATATATTCCAAAAGCTTTTCCAGTAATCATGAAGGATCCTTCACCCCAGAACTTAAGCGTAAGGCAATGAGCTGAATCCTTATTAGAGCTACAGAGGAGATTTTCCTTTAGGGTCCCATTGACCTTTTTTGGTCATGCATGGATATTAATGAAAATTTCTTTTCTTTCTGTAAAGGTCCAGCTGAATAGGATAGTGTTTATGGCTAGAAATGCCTAGTTAAAAAACTAGAGACCAGTGTAACAAATTGTTTCTAGATCCTCTTTTCTAAGCAAAAACGAGAATGATCCATGAAATCCTAGCATGACCTCACAGGCTACGAGATTCCAATTTGAAGCACAGTCCTCAAGCATAAACATTCAGAGATCGATCCACATGAAAAAGAGGTCTCTTCTCCAATCTGCGTATATGTGATTCCCAACTCCAAGTGGTATAACTAATTGTGGAACCTGATTAGTTATTTTTTATGGCAGCTGTTAGGTAACATAAGATATTTTTATTTGTGTCCAGATAGGCCAATGGGACTCATCCAAAGGAGCTGCTCCAATGGGACTCATCCAAAGGAGCTGCTCCAATGCACTGTAGTAACCAAGAAGTACTATAAAAAGAAGCTAAAATTGAATAAAGTACTAAAAAAAAGGCTAAACTAAAATAAAGAAACTATGGTAAACTAGTGTCAAGTGGAACAACTGTATAGAATTAAATTACAGCCTCGAGCATTGGACCCAAAATAGATAAACCCTAACATGCTAAAACTAATGATGAAGAGAGCCAACAGTCAAGGGAGGGAGAAAGAGAATCTTTAAAAGAAATCTCGCTAGATCACAGCATAAATTACCCGTTTCAACGGTCATAATACTGTGGCATGCTTATAGGGTAGATGAAAGAAGGCCAGAGGCAGGAAGGCTGTAGCCTTCCCCAAGCCACATGTTAGATGGCAGAACAAACGACTATAACTATGGAAACCTAGAAGAGCGAATTTATTGACCATTCGCCAATACTTTCTTTCACCATGTACATGTTTTATTCATCTAAGCAAAAATGTCAAGTAAAAAAGTATACGAAAACTGAGACACGTGTCGGCCCAAAAATACGCAGCTGTTATGGGAGCTCAGGGTATTCAAGAAAAATATTGAGTACAGAACAAAAAGATATAATGGAAAAATGCATTTTTCAGCCAATGAAGCATTTCCTCCATACATTAGGGACGTTAGTAAATGTGTCAGATATGCTAAACAGTACTCTCTCCCAGTAACAGGTCAGTGCATTATACTTTAAAACAGTGGAGAATTGAATAAGAAGGTAGATATACATTAAGCTCCAAGCACTCATTCACAATGTATTTTCTTTCATTATTAATTGCTTTCATTTCATGATACTGGTAAATTAATAACTCAGGTTGACCCCTTCACTTTCTATGGTGGTTCACATTACTAAGCTATATTAGAAAAGAATAGCAACATGTCTGTTTCACAATAGCCAAGCAGATGCATGTGCTTATGTTGCATGCCTTGAATGTGCAAAATTGATATTGTGCATGTGTATCCCATATGGAGAGAGTTTTGCAAACAGCCAGCATGCATGCATGAAGATATCAAATGTAATTGGAAAAATGTTGTTTATTAATATAATATTAACTTAAGGTCCGAGGCGTAGATCAATTGGTTCATCCAAATCCCATAAGGGGGCGGAGGTCCAAGGTTCAAATCTGGGGCCTCGCCGGACTGAACGCTTGTCCCTTTCTTGGTGCTTTCAGCGGCGTAAAAGGTTTAAAATGATTGTGGCATGGTGGTTATAGGGACGGACTGCATGAAGATCTGTGTGGCGGCTTCTGGGGCGGACAGCGCAGAATACTGTGGCGGCCATAAAAGCTAGACAGCCTGCCCGGATTCGTGGCGGCTACCGATTCCACCATGTAAATTAAAAAAATCAAAAAAAAATATAATAATAACTTCAATGACTAAGAAGAATCATATATTTTTTAATTTTTCATATTTATATAAATATCGCCTATAATATCAAACACTGATATAATGTTTATATCATTAAAACAAAGAACTATAATATCAAACACTGATATAATGTTTATATCATTAAAACAAAGAACTCTATTATAAATATGACAAGAACTACAATAATAAACATCTTTTACTAAAATATATTTATAATAAAAAATCCTTTGTTACTAAAATATATAAAATGGGATGTCTCAGAGAAATGGTGGTTAACAGGTTGTAAAGAAAAGTTTTACACCATAAACCAAAAAGTTCCACTTTTATGGATGAGCTTCTTGTAGACACATGAGGACCCCTAAAGGTAGGGGTGAAATTAATGGCAGCTATGCATGGAATTAGGTCAAATGCCTACAAACCTTCGATCGAGTGCACCCATATAACAAATCCATGCCCACCTTCATGTTTTCTATGAGCTCTGTACAAATAACATTAATATTATTAAATGGATGAACTTATGTGATTAAAAACGTGAGATTTTAATGTGGAGTCGTTAGATATATGCATAATTGCTAGCTGTAATAATACTATATGATTTATTAAAATACTAAAATAAATATTATATGATTTATTAAAATATCAAAATAATATAATTATAATATAATATGAATGAGACTTGTTTCGAACAAACATATTTAGAAAGAATACCAAAATAATATAATTATAATATAATATGAATAAGACTTGTTTCGAACAGACACATTTAGAGACAGTGGGCTTATAAGACATTATATGTAGCAAAAGCTTTGCCAATCTGCAAACAGACATGGGATTTAAATGCTCAGGTTGACATGTTGGCATTTTTTTGTATTAAAATTATTAGTAAGTTACATGAAATTCGAAAATTTATTAAAATAAATGACCAATCAACGATAAGTCATTGAACTAATGACTAATATTAACACAATAAAAATCCGATGAAAACCTCTATTTCTATAATAATATAATCATGACAATTATTTGCCATATGCATAATATGTTTCTGTATATTTATGTGTGTATCACTGCAAGGCATCTTTCATATAGGCATTCTACTTTTCATCTATCATTGCATAATTCTACGTCCATTTAAACTTATGATTTCCCAAATCTATAAAATAAAATAAAAAAAGATGCATTAGTGCTTCACATTGACACCAGTCGGAAAGATTTATAATTGCATATTACCTCATTTTTACCAGGCAAGATAGGTTTGCCATAGAGAAGTTCTGCAAATATACAACCCACAGACCACATGTCAACTGCTGGTCCATACTTTGTTGAACCTAGCAGCAACTCTGGAGGCCTGTTGGCATTGCAATCAGAACCAAACTTTGAAAATCATATTTTATTCAAGATTACTTTTGCCATTTTAAACATGTAGAATATTTTACCTGTACCACAGTGTAATAACACGGTTTGTCAGGTTTCCATTATGGTCGCTAGAGAAAGACCTTGCAAGCCCAAAATCTGCAAGCTTCAAGTTTCCATCATTATCAATGAGAAGATTCGATCCTGCATGAAATTGTCTATTGTCAGAGTTGACGAAAGGCGATCAGTTTGATCAAGAACAGACAAAGAACTGAAGTGCTTATGCAAACAGTAAAGAAGGGTAGAATAGGCTAAGGTAAAACATAGAAACCAACCTTTAATATCACGATGCAGTACTTGATTGACATGGCAATAGTGTAGTCCTGTTAACAGTTGCCTCATATAACACTGAGAAGCATAGATGTTAAGAAATTTCCAGCAAGTTTTTCACTGGCAGTATTTCAAATGAGAAATCAAATACAATTCTTTAAAATGTTAATCGCACAAATGATCCATATACCTTAATTTGAGGAACCGTGAAGTGCATTCCTGGCCGGTCTGAGAGACCAGTCAGATCGTGGTCCATGTACTCAAATACCATATAGATGCTCCCATTGTATTTATTGCTATCTGCAGCTTACAGAAGGAGATATCTCAAGAGTTGATTGATAAAGAAAAGAACAATTGAAGTCCGTTCCACTAAAAGGGAATCTCAAAGGAAATTTAGAGAACTGCCCTGTTATCTAATCTGTGGATTCATACCTGGCTTTCCTTGCTCATCTTTATCTCGACCTGCAGTAGAATAAGTCAAACATATCATGTTTTCACTCTGTCCGTTTGGACAATTTTATCCCAAGACCATTCTAATAACAAAATGAACTGCATCAACTCAGAACTCATCCATGTTATTCACATAAGATTGGAATATTACAACATATGCATCCAAGTTCAGAAATTACCAGGAGAAGTAACGATCTCCTTCAACCGGATCACATTATCATGCTGTAGCTTTTTCAAAATTTTGATTTCACGAATCGCAGTTATTGGAAACTGGAAAATATGCAACCTTGTTATAGATAATAACCTTAAATACAACCACTATGTCTGAGCAGCTTCATTTAAATTGTAATGTATTGAAGCCACAGAATGAGAACAACTAAAGCTATGTTTATATTAGAAACTTCAAAATTGCAGGAAAGAAATATATACATCTCACAGACCAACATTATTATACAAAAGAATTTGTAAGTTACTTCCTACTCGAGTTATAAACATAATCACTCAATCCCCTAAGGAAGTCATTGAATCACATAAACATACCCCTTCTCTTTCATTGTCCATTCGAATTTTTTTCAAAGCTACAACTTCACCTGTTTGGATTTCCCTTGCCATATACACCTGCCTGCATCAAATAATGTCAACAAATCAGACACTAGAATATTGCCAAATATTCGAGAATTTTGACCATGAATCAACATTGTAAGGTATTTACAGAAGCCACTGCAAGTCAGAGGAATTGAGCTCCAAAAATCAAGGCAAAAGGATAACAACAGCTTTTACGTTACATGCTAAGCAGTAAACACGGCATCAAAAAGGTCTGTGGCAGAATATACAAAATATTTGACATTAGCTTAAAAGTGCAAGCTTAATAGATTGCCCATTGCCTGTTGTGATCTGTAGTCTGCTTGTTGTATTGGAGAAGATGTCTACTAGCAATAAAACTTGGTATGGATTAAATATCCATCAAAGGTGGATGCAATTTCTCTGTTTCAGATTTAATCATAATTTTTAAAATGCCTGTTCTCATGGTCGAAAAAGTTCTGAAGCCGACTTAAGACAGAGACACATTTCTCTCTATTGTATACTCTGTCCGATTGCTGAATAGATACAAAATTTATAATTTCAAACTACTCTGTATTCAAAAACCAGTGGATCATCAATAATATATCAAATAAATTTCATTGATAAAACTTCATAGTCATTGCCTCTTCAGCACTCCTGCCAAACCTTATGTAACCACTGATTTCTTCTTTCAAACTGAATGTATCAGTTGATATTTAATTTCAGCATTAATAGTTCTTAAGGATTCACTCATTTGTACTAATATCATTCCTTCAGATGTTTTGGGCTCCACTGCTGGTTTGAATTAACTCTTTTCATCCCAAACAAGTATTTTAAAATATTACTTACATGTGCACATTTAATTACATATTACTTAGAAAATAAATCGCAATGATGCAGAGAATGGTAATCTTCACTTTCCATGTGCAGATTTAATTACATATTACTTAGAGAATAATTGATGCAGAGAATGACAACCTTCACTTTCCATGTGCAGATTGAATTATATATTACTTAGAGGATAAATTGCATTGATGCAGAGAATGATAACCTTCACTTTCCAAAATCCAACCTTGCATTCTAGATAATGTGCCCTTGATTTTCACAATTGCTTCTAAAGCGTTAAGCCAATCCTATTTTCCCTCACCAAGCCATTGTGGAGTTCAGTAATGTGACTTTGTTCAAGACTTACTTTGTAATTAATTGGTCTTCTTCAATGAGTTCATGAAAGTGCTACTAATCATAAAGAACATTAACTCAGGATAGATATTAATGTAAGCCAAAAAGGCTAATTGTGAAACAAAAGGAAATTATATTAATATCCACCAGGTCACTGGGACTCCAAAAAACATGTTACAATAAGAACATGTGCTAGAGGTAGGGAAACCATGTACACACAAACAACAACGACTAAAATGTAGATAAACAAACTAAAAAAGCTAAGAGCAACACTAGAAGAGGTATGCCCAAATGGGTGAAACCCTAGTACCCATGAACCAAAAGCAAGTACAAGTTAATAACCACGAAAGGGAGGGATCCCTCTTTAGAGTGGGGTACAGAGCAGGCCATAGAGCTGAAAGCAAAACTGCATGGTAGTAACGTCACCCATTTGTAGTTGAAACAAGAACAGGAAACTCAATGTGCTCATTCCCAATCACCTTTGATCCTCCAATTAGTCCAAAGTGCTCCCCAAGGCGCCTCTCCTAGCATCCAAGGTCAACAAGTGGCGAGTGAAAAGAAACTTTTGATACAAGTATGTTCTTGACAGTCTAAGAGGACATAAAAGTGAGAGTGCAACAATCTCACTCCATTGAGAATGAAGATGAGTTAAACTAAGATAATATAATTCTATTAATGTCCACAGATGGCCAAAGTAGGCCAATGGGACTCACTGAAAAAAGCTGTGACAAATTACAATGCATTGCAGTAATCACAAAGTACTACAAAAATAAGCTAAACCAGAGGAAGGAATCTAGTGTAAAATACTCTAAAGTGGAACTGTATGGCATAAAATTACAACCTCGAGGGTCACCCAAAATGGATATACCAAAATATGCTAAAAGAAATGACTATAAGAGATCTACAAGTTGAGCTACAACAGAGATGTAAAGCAGCTCCACTGGAACCAAGTGCCAACATTAATCTATAGTGGGCCGTAAAGTAGAAGCACAGTCGTTGTCTCCCCAACTCTATCTTAAAAGGGCCAACACAGGATCTTATGATGCTCCCAGGAGAATAGTCAGGACTATAGTCAGGACTAAGAGGACCTGGTTGGATAATCCTAGGAGGACATGGACTTCAATCCCTCAAGACTCTTCTAGCATCCATGGCTGTGGAACCAATAGAAGAGGACAAGAAGCTATAAGTTGTGTCTGTCTACAACTCCTTAGTATGTGAGGGGTGGCCGAAACCTGACGCCACAGAACTACAGTCTTGTCCTGTCCCAAGCAAGAAGAAAGAACTGAAGCCCTAGTAGCCACTCTTCTATGCAGACAAGGGCGCACAGATATGTCATTAATATTTGGGATAGTTGTAGCTTTCAATGAGCGCTTATTACTCTTGACTACAGAGATAGGGTGAAAGAATGAGGTGATGAGAATCTTGGGCTGTTCTAATGATAGGAGATGAAGAAGAACAACTTCTTACTATTCTGTCACAATCTAAAGGGCAATTAAGATCACCATGATCTCAAACAGTCTGGAAGAGAAAAGTTATCAGTCTAGCAGGCCTTTGTGCCTCTTGAATTGTCCTACATCCAAAAGTAACAACCTGCCAAAGGAAAAAAGTCAAATATCATTAATTCAGGTACAAGAAGAGGGTGGAAAGTGAACCCCTAAAGTCCTTGTATAGACAACAGTATCTCCCATGAATCTCATAGCAAATAGGACACAGAAAGATGGAGTGCTCCTCATTCCCCATTTCATGTAGTGAAAAACATTGAGAAATCCTGTCATTGCAAGGAAGATGGTAATCAATCCCCATGCAAAGCTAGAGGAAGCAGAATTTTGATTGACCAATGGGAATCCACAAGCCATGTTACTAATAATGCTGGAGATAGTCTGGCTGAGAGACAATGCCATCAACAATCTACATGAATTGTGTAGCCAGCTTAGGGTTTAGAGGCTATGAAGGAGATCCACATCACACAAGGATGTTGTAGGCAAATATCTAAAGAGGGGCATCCATAAAGTAGCTAAAAGGAGTAAGCTGGCCAATAAGGACAATATATTTGGCCCAGTATACCTGAGAGTAAATTTTGCCCTTCTGCTCAAAGTTTACCAAGAAGCATAATTTCCCAATACATCAACAAAGCAAGTTAATATATCAATGTCAACTCCATACATAAAATAGCAACCCAGAGGTACTCACTAACAGAAGATTCATCACTCTGCCCAATGAAAGATGGAAGAAGGTTTTCAAAGCATTGATCTTAGAATAAAATTACATACATTGACCATTGCCAAACCTTAACAGAGAGGATTCAGTCAAATAAGTTATATAATTGATTATTGTGATGTACGCATCCCCATTTGATGCATCCCTCAGCTTCGATGCAAAAATCATATTCAGTATCCAGATAGTTATTCAGCTCAACCAAATGAAAGTACTTCTCATTGAATGAGATCAAAATCAAGTTTAAACTCAACAACAATGATAAAATTCAAAACTGCTATCCAAACCACTCCAGTGCCAGTTGAACTATCCCATAACCTAGTGTCTGAAACACCAAGGACATCAAGAAAGAGATAGTGATGACATTTATAAAATTCCTGTAGAGATTTAACTCATTTTTAATAATGGTTGCAAGAGAGGTGAAATCTGTAGGGAAAATGAAAAAGCTCTAGAAAGTCATCTGTATATTCTTGGTATTGAACAACAAAATGTAAACAGCTCCTGCTAAGCCCTAGAAGTATCTTTTGGCCTGACCTTTGATTTAGCAAGGTACCACATTCACAGCCTGAATTGATAAAAATTAGCATTGTGCCACAAGAACACCCTCATATTGTCAAGTAGAGAGTTACACACAGCTTCTCATAATTGGAAGGCAATTTTTGCCAATTAATCATTCATGCCATGTTTACGTGACAGTGGACTACTTCTTCTAAGTACAGTATTGTAACTCATTTTTGGATCATAGAGAGAGAGAGAGAGAGAGAGAGAGAGAGAGTCATTACATTAATGTTGTCAAATTAAAATTAAAGGTCTATGACTCTATAGGACTTGAAAACAATACAATAGCATGGTAGAGCAGAAAAAAGAAGCTTTGGAGTAATACCAACAAACCAAAAATTAAAAATTTACAAATATCTGATAAAATGTGTAACAGCAGGCAATGCAACATATGAGGGCATCATCCAGTGTAATGTAAAACATCATATCATATATAATTACTATACAAATATAGTAGCAGCCATGTGTGAGAAGGATTAATTGTTGAATAGGATGAAGTGGTTGAAGATCATAAGTGGAAGCCAAGCCACGGTCAGCACAAGCCAGTATTTAATTGACCAAGGATCAATATCATCACCAACCACACATGGAGTCATATCTAGAACAAAAGAGCCAGCAATGTCATCATCCGGCACTCTGAATAGGTGAATACAAGATCTGCTAATATCCATCAGAAAGTGCCTATGGCTAAGAGGACCAGGCTGGGTGATCCTTGGGGAGCAGGTTAGTCCTCCCAAAATGCTAAGGTGATCCTTAAATCATGTAACCAATGATGTTGAACATAGAATGGCCATATAATGACATCATCCATGATCAACAAGAAGTGGCAACATAGAAGAGCATTTCAATGAGAAGTTGCAAGGTAGAGATCTAGGTAAGCTGAAAGTATTGTTGGTACACATCCTCTCTAGCAACCCTCTTGATCAGATTCTCCCAGGGAAGGAGATCCAGAAGTGCGCTGAAAGAACAGTCAATGGAATAAAGAAGCAAATTAACCTTAGAGTGCCAATGACGTCGAGACATCCAAGTAGACTCAAAGAGTCGGTTCTCTTCAAAAATATGGATACGATGCATGATGCTGAATCACCCATTGGTCTGAGTCTATGAATACAAAAAGTGATCTAAAAGATGCTCTAAAGCAAAGGAGGTTGAGCTGAAAACTCAGCTTGCATGATGCTTTAAGGAACTCTACACTACACCAAACCATGCATTGGAGCATGAAAGTTTGGGTCTCTCAATACAAGCCCAATCTGTAAGACCCAAGTTGGGGCCCCAAGCCTATGCATCAAATAGGAAAATGGACTTCATGATTGTGGGAAAAAGATGTATCTTCATGGGATGTCCTAGAAATGTATTGGTAAACGCTAGTGATCAAGTACTAATAGTGAAACATACCCCTTGCAAGTTTGTGACTGAGTGATTAGCTTTAGACAAAAAGATAATCCAATGAACTAGGACCCCCAAGTACATATAAGCGATCATAAACTCCACAGCCTCTTCTTTGTAGAAGAACCTATACCTACTAAGGGATTCCTTAGAGGCACTGATGAACATGATCTTAGTTTTACTATAGAAAATAATAATCTCTAGAGGCTTGCAAAAGTGACCAAGAACATCTGACAATCTGTAAAGGCCATTGAGCAAGTAAAAGTGGGAAGGAAGGGTGTATCATGTCATTTGCTTAAAGCAAGATGGAAATTAAAACATTATGAAGCATGCAACCATCATTGCCCTGAGTACGTTTTTGAATATATTTCTCCAACTCATCAATACATATGCCAAACAGAATCAAGAAGGTGACATTGTATTTGTGCCCAATAATACTCCTAACAAAGTTGAATAAAACATGGGAAGTAAGGTAGTGACCAACTACCATCTCATGAAGCCTCATGATTGTAGTAAAGAAAATGCCAAATGTGTCCATCTCTTGCAATTTCTGAAAAAGTAAGTGCATCCAAATCAAGTCAAATGCCTTCCTAAACTTGACAAAGCCACGTAAGACTTGGAGAGCCTCGAGGCCTCAATATTAGTAACTTTGAGCATTAGAATGTTGTCAAGAATTTGGAAGCCTCTCCCAAAGTTGACCTGTCTCCTAGCTATAAGAATACACTTCTCCAGGTAGTCAAAAATTTTTATGTCCAAAGGTGTGGCATCAAGTTTGTTAAATGTATATGCCCTATCATAATGGTCCTATAGTCATTGCAATTTGAGTTGTTACATTATTTATGAATGAAATAATTAATGTGATTGTAGGCGCTAGTTCAGACATGGCACCATCTCAAGCACCACCTCAGACTTAATGCAGTGCGTCGAAAGTTAAGTATGCGCACATAAAATTTTGTTATGTAGCAGTTTTGATGTTTTTAGTTGTTTTCTTATACTACGAGAACTGTGTGACAAAATGTTGTACGTATAATTAATAAGCCATGAAATGAAATGTGAGTCGAATGCATGATAAATGTAACTTAAGAAAATGATGAGGTGTCAGGCACGTAGTTGCATCAAGTTGGGGGAGCAACTACCTCCCAAGTTGTATAAATAAGACCCCTCATTGGGGCAGGAATGTATGTTCGTGTGTGTGCATCAAGAGATAATTGCATTGTACAAAGATATACCAAACATGTCTTGCAAAGAGATACCTCGCACAAAAGCTCAAAACACTTCAAAGGACGTAGAAGTAGCAACAAGGTAGCAGATGAATAGGAGAAGGCAAAGTGCACGTTACAAGCATCCACCAAACATTTCAAACAGTTCCTTGGGAAGTCTGAGTGGTCCAAAGGGCCACTTGACAACTCAAGGCGTGCATACAAGAGAGACTGCTTAGGCAGTTTAGGTGGGCCATCAGGACCCCTAGGCGATCTGGGACAACCTAGCCAAGGGGCAAAGTCGTCTGGCCTCTTTCCCAACTGTCTAGGGGAGAGCAATCTTCCCCAAATGGCCCATAGGCCATCCAGCCACTAGGGTGGGTCATATAGACCACCCCTTGGTCATTCAACATGAACAATAGGTCCTTGAACGGCCCTTGGGCCGTAAGGACCAAGGGCAAGGCCATTTGGGTTTCTTGGAGGCCGTCTGGATTTCCCAAAGGCCATCTAGGGAGACTGACTGAAGTGCAAACTGCCCCTGGATTGTCACAGGCATTAGTTCGATTGCCAAAAAGAGAAGGGTTGTCTGGCAGTCAAGTGCACTTGGAAGAAAGTGATGTCAAGTCATCTGACTAAGTGGATGACAATCTGCCAAAGGACAAAGTTGTTGATGGTAATGAAGGAGAACCCAAGAGGCCATCAGAGCAAGGCAAAAAGCAAAAAAGACAATCAAAAGAGAGCGGTAGGCCATCTAGCCAAAAAAGTTGTTCGACTCATAGAAGATCTCAGCCATTAGGATGGACAAGTAGACAATCTAGTAGAACAAGTCATCCAAGCCTATATAGCATTTTTAGACAACCAGGAACATCGTTTGGCCCCTTGGGCCCACCTACACAAGCAAGGAGATAGGTTTTCTAGACAGCCAAGCAAACCGTTTGGCTGCCTAGGTTGTCCAGGCCAAAACAGAGAACAATATGGACACAGGCACACATGCTTTGCCAACAAACCCACCATGCGCAAGGTGTAAGAAGCCAAGCAAATAGAAAAAGACCAAATGAACATGCAAAACAATTACTTACATGCAAATCAGTTATGCAAGGTGAAGTGGCAGTTAAGGGGGAGTTGTCACATGCAAGCCAAGTGTCATTTTATCTCTTTCATATTATAAATAGGTACTAGGAGCTATCAATTGCTCATTCAAGCACTCAAAGCCAAAGGGAAGAAGCAAAGGAGATAGGGAACGTCCCCAGTAATAAGTTCTGCAAGGCCTAAGGCATGGCTTCGAACACATTTTGGAGTGAAGAGAAGACAAATCAAAATTGGTTCACCGTGTAGAATTGCGAGAAAAAGAGGAAGGAGCATTCTACCGCAAATGAAGAAGCTACATTGCAGGAATCGAACAAGGGCACGTTCTAAGAAGGGTTTTGCTGAAAATCCCTTCTCGTTTGCAAATTTTGTTTTCTTTGTGGAGGTGGAAAGATTTCAACAAAAACAAGGTATGACAGGAACTAGAAAAAAGAAGAGACCAAAACACCTTGCGCAAAATGAAGATAGAAACTAGATGAACATAGTAGGACAAATAGTTGGTCTATAGAAGAATTTTAATAATTGTATAGACCATACTACAAACCATCTACAAGTGCGGAAATTGATGTTTTGAGATGTACAAATTGTCTAGGGAGAGGCAATATGGACAAAAGGCAAAATGGGGGCCATCTAGAAACAAGTCATCCGACAAAGGGCTAACTGCAAAAGGTAGATCATTAGGGGGCATGTCGTTTGGAGGCACACCATCAAAAAGCATTGTCAGAAGGGAGACCGTCCAAAGTCGAGTCATCCGAGTCTAAGCCATCCAAGACCAAGTTGTCCGAGACCAAGCCATTAGGGTTACAGCCATTTGAAGTCAAATCATCTAGAACTGAGTCATCTGAGGCCAAGTTGTTCGAAGTTGGGCAAACAACAATTGAGTCATCAAAGCCATCAGAGTCATCTGGATAATTGGAAGGAAAGCCACGTTAGTCAAGAAAGTGAGCGGCACAAAGTGCGAGCATGCCACATGGAGCTACAACTGGAAGCCAAGTCAACGTGGAAATAGTTGGGGCAGCTGGGAGTAACTATTGTCGAAAGAGTTAAAAATCCAAAGCCAAGGAAGCAGGTTGCAAAGGGAATGCTATGACGGCCAAGGATTGTTGAGCGCATAAAGCGAGTTGAGTTGAGAAGGCATCCTCCAAGATTTGTGCCAAAAGCAATGTTGCGACAAGAACCCCAAACTCGTGGAGGAGTCAATGTTGGCATTGTGAAAAATCACGCGAAGCACATACACAACAAAGAGTAGGAAGCGTGCAATATGGACGCCAAACAAGGGAGGACATGGTAGCATGGAGGAGGCTAGTCTAGATTGGGATCCAATACCGGAACTCCAAAAGATCAACAAGGAAGAGGAAAGGCGCTCATAGCAGCTTCACAACAACAATAAAGAAAAGAGGAGCAAATGCAAATTCCTTAGGAGGAAATTATCTAGACAATGCCTATAGGTGAATTTTGTAGGACATGGTGGTTGGAGAATCCTAGGACCACCAGCTAAAGATAGCTTTTCAGAACATGAGTTTAGTTTTGCAAGTTCCAGGTTTTGACAAAGACTTTTTCAAGACGTACCTGCTAGAAATGCTACAAATGTATGATGGGAAAAGAAGTGGTGTAGGGTGATGTTAGGTGACAAGGAGGTGCGGGTATCATTTTTCCTAAACAGTTTTTAGATGGTGTTTGGATTACTTGTTGCCAATAATACCAAATAGGTAAAAAATGAGGGAGTGAAGCCCTACCAGTTGAAGAATTTTATCGACAAAGTCACCAACCTCATTTCGATGAAAGCTGTGAAGATGATCCAGCATGGGAGTCGCGGGATGAAAATGCAACACCTTAAATTCGATGAATTGTAGTGATGATGAACGTCATCATGTCTAGGTTATCTGGCAAACAAAGAGCCTCAAATATGCCCACTTGGCTCATACCATACATGGGAGGAGTTATGGCCAGAGAATAGCATGATTGAGAAACGTTTTTTGTCAGACTGCATATAGAATTTTTTTGTTGCTATACACCATTGCATTCCTTTTGGATGCGACGGCGTACAAAAAGATTTAGTTTCCTGGACTGGGTCTTCCTTAGCCGATACCAAAAGCACCCACCATTTTTCGTTGGGTATGCATAGCCCCATTGACAAAGATCGAACCAACAAGAAAGCAACAACAAGGAAGAAGACGACAACAAAGAAGAGAATGGCAGCGAAAGTCCTAATATTAGAGTCATCCGATGAAGAAGACAAAGAAAACATTGATGCGTTGCCTAAGGAGAGTGCAGATTCTGGTGCAGAGAGAAGCAGTTGCCAAATGCAGAGGAGCCGATAAGAGAGGAAAAGCGGCAATAACAGTTAGAGCAACAGTGGTAGTAGATGGGACAACAGATGCAACAACCCCTACAACAACGTCCTCAGTACCAACCAATCAATTAGAAACGGAAGATAATTCCACCTTTGGGATCCCTACAATATGCCACCATGGTGGGGACAATTGGCAATAATCTGCAAGTATTGGTGGCAAGTCAACGTTACAAGCTACATGGAATTACGTATGTTGCATTGCTATTGGGCACTCCTACACAATTAGGTGGTCAAACTGTGCAAGGAGGCACTACAAGTTCTATTGCAAGTACCAGGAAAGTGGCTTCATCAAAAGCTGCCAAGGAGAGATAGCAACCAAAGTAAGCAAGAGTAGCTACGCAAGGAGTACGATGTGCGGAAGAGGAAGCGTAGTAGCTAGAAGAAGCACAAACGACAATAACCACTGTAGATGTAGAAGAGGACATGTTAGACTACAATAGATGCAATGGAGTCAATACCATCGTTGGAGGAAGCACTTGTGATGCATTTGGAAGAATATGTTGGTGAAGTGACGATGAATGTGGATACGCCAACTTTCCAACATGAAAGTTACACCACGACGATAGTTTACAAAAGAAGTTGAGAGGTGTGGTTCACCTCCTTTGGATGAGCAAGCACAAATTGAAATAGCATCTATGACAACACAATAAGGCACCAACTTTATCAGTGTCGAAAGGGAGTAACAAAGAGAAAGGGAAACAGCCTACACTAGACCACATATGGTGGCAGAAGGGATAGAGCAATCTAATGTCAACAGATGAACTAGGAAAGGGTGAGGAGACAGCAATACTGTTGACAAGCAAACTGATGTAGGAAAGAAGGAACTGAGAATTTACGAAGGAAAAGCAACCAAGACAAAGATCAACTTGAAGGATCATGGTAGAGAAGAATTTGAAGAGACCACCATTGGAGATGAAACAGATGATGAATAGAAGCATAGAGAGACAAGTGAATATTTCTTAACTAAAGTGCCTAATTTGATGCCACCTCCAATTCACGGCGACAAAATCATTGAGCAGGATGATACATTTTTTGAGAAGGTGACTGGGTTGTTTGACAAGGTGAGAAGTGAGTTTTGAGTAGGTTGTGCTGGTGAATGACAACTATGACATTGTAGATGGAGACAAAATTGGGCAAGTTGATGAGTTGGGCCCAAGACAAATGAGAAGATTTACAAAAATCCAACAAGTGCAACCATGGGAGCCTGGAACACGAAGTAGCAACATACAGTCAATGTTGGAAATGATGGAGTTACCAGAAGGAACTCCAACCTTACACGAACACCCACCACGTGTTTATATTCACCAAGGAAGGATGGATGAATTTCCTGAATGTTTTGGTATCAAGAGAATCAAACTGGCGCTAAAGTTGGACAAGCATTATGCCAGAATGAATTTCTTGGCATATTTAATTCAATGGTTGGCAGCTAGTCTAGAGATGTTTCAAGAGATGGTCAATAGCCTAAAACTGAAGGAGAAGGAACAAGCCAACAAGTTGCAACAAGTGGAAGGCTAGATTCAACAGGTGCAACACGAGACCGAAGCAGAACTAGCACAGATGAGTAGGAAATGGATAAAATGAGGCAAACACAAGAGGAGCAATATCAGCTGATTGGTTAGTTGAATTCAAAGTGCATGGTGAGGGAACAGACACTTGAAGCAAAGATGCAAAAGATTACTCACCAAGACCAACTGATTGCAAAACATGATGAGCAAATGGCAAAAGCAACAAAGGAGGCTAAAGCAGCTAGGGGGGAGGCTGAATTGAAGACTAGGCTTGGGGGAAAATGAAACTTTGAAGTTGCAAATTCAGCAGTTCGGAAGAATACCTATGCCAACGCCTCAACCATAAAAAATCAGAATTCTCAGGAACAGCAACAATCACGACGAGAGCGTCATCTAATCTAGAAGGGAGGGCAAATGTAGGTGCTAGATGAGACATGGAGCCATCTCAAGCACCACCTCGGACTTAATGTAGTGTGTCGGAAGTCAAGTACACATATAAGAAATTTTGTTATGTAGTAATTTTGATATTATGAGTTGTTTTCTTATACGTACGAGAAATGTTTGACGAAATGTAGTACATACAATTAATAAGTCATGAAATAAAATGTGAGTCATATGCATGACAAACATAATTCAAGAAAATGATCGAGGTGTTGGGTAGGTAGTTGTAGGAATTTGGGGGAGTAACTACCTCCCAAGTTGTATAAACAAGACCCATCATTCATTCATTAGGTTAGAAGTGTATGTTTGTGTGTGTGCATAAACAGATAATTGCATTGAACGAAGATGCAGTAGACATGTATTCTTGCAGACAATAAGAATACTTCCATTCAGCCATTGTTGTGCAGACTTATGTTATCATTGTGCATGTTTCTATGAATGATTGCTATTGTTGTAGTTGACCATTTGGACTATTTCCACTTTGCATGTTTGTTGTAGATGAATAGACAAGGCCGTCTGACTCTAGACTAGGTCATCTGACTAAAACACTGGGCCATCTGGATTGCTGAACCAGGCTGTCCAATGCTGAACAAGGTCGTCTAAGCTCTTGGCAAGGCTGTCTAACCTGTTTATGTGTGCAGGTCCATCAAGGCATGATATGACTGTGTTGTGCAGGCCATCTTAAGGAAAGTACAAGATTGTTTTACTGTTTTCCTTTGCATATTGATGTTATGTGTTATTGATTCCCCCTGTAATCCCTTCTTTGTTCTTTCAATTGCAGAATACCACTGTTGTGCTAAAGTGATGGGACCAGAAGGTAGGAAATCCGAAATCTCGAAAAAACAACCCCACTTAATAGGTCTTTTACTGGCACATAACTTATGTATGTCTCTTTTCAAAACAAAAAACAAAGTAAAAGGAAAAATAAACATAAAGCTCAAGCTGATCAGAAATATCATAAAGGGTTATCACATAAGATACCCAGGCCTAGTCAGCATTTTTGCACCAATCCCAAGCTTAGAAGCTATGAGGGAAATGCAAGTTTAAGAATTCACGAAACAAAAGATAGATCCTCTATAAAGATCTCAAAGTTGTCCAACAAAATTCCAAGTTGGACCAAACCCACAACAACTAACAACAGTCTTAAGGCAATCCATAGGAAGAAACAATGATCTCTACGCCATCCAAAGAAGTGACCAAGATGTTCTTTAAGAAACATCTGCAAGTTTAGACACCTTATAGTAAACAAGTCAAATGACCAAATAGATTAAAGAACATCCACTCAAGGACATGTTTCAGCAAATGTCACAAGCTTAGACATCCTTGCATTTCACAGATTTTTAAAACTTGTCAATGTTCAACACACACAAAATGATGGCCAGAAGGCACGACAGGTATCCATCAGGCACTCGCAGCTTTGTATGAAATAATTTGCCTTCCTTACATTGTTGCAACACTCAAGTTGTAAATTTTCCAGCCCTAGATAACTGCTGTCCTATGTTATTTTAAAATGAATCAGATCTGAGAATAATTTATTCAAACATGCAACAGTCACACAGATGGCTGGAAAAATAAACAGCGTGAACAGCAGAAGTTAAATATATTTCTGAACCTGAAATATTACAAATAAAAGAGGCTACAACTATAGCAGAACACTTCTGCTCTCTTGCTGCTTTTCTAGCCAGCAATCACTGTTCTTCTCCTCCTAAGCTTGTAGTTTTCCTTCAGCAATCTGTTCTCCTCCTCTTTTTTTCTGTGTGTCTAAAACACTCTTGATCTTCTCCTTTTATCCTTGAAAAAGGTAACCCTAAGATTAGATCTCATCTCATCTTGAGATGTAAGGTTAAAAATAGAAAATCACTTAAGTGAATTTCAAAATAGAATCACTTAAGTGAATTACAAAATAGAATCACTTAAGTGAATTACAAAATAGAATCACTTAAGTGAACTTAAAAATAGAAAATCACTTAAGTGAATTTCAAAATAGAATTAGAAATGTCTCGAACCACTTCTAGCATGTTCATACTAAAGCCTGTGCAAGAAGTTCCTGTCCGAGCTACATTTCTCAACACAAGTGACATCTGAAAAACAAGATCCAAGGCTGTTCTAAAGCTTCAAGTTCAAATGATTTAACAACAACAAACCATGTGAGCAAGCCGCCCAATAGATAAGGACACCACGTCTCAAATTCACAAACATCAACGAGCTTGACATCTAGATCTCAAATGGATGGCCCAAGTTTCCACTGCTAAGGAAGACGAAAGCCCATGGCAAAGGATGTCAAGCCTCAAACAAAGATGTCCATGCAATTTGAGCTCAAGTTACAGAAGTATTCATGCAAGAGAAGAGCTTTATATCAATCTCTTGACTATGTCCTATCATGTCAAGCAATCACTAAGGCCCAACATTTGTACCTTTACATTTTCCCAAAAATGACAAAGCAAAACATAAAAAAAAAAAAAAATATGACAAAACATGATTTTTCTATTTTTAGTGGAAACATGTCTAATATATGGGAAACAAATCCAACAATTGGATAACGAAAGTCAAGATCAAAGGACAAGCTATAAATATGAGCATAGGCACAACAATTCAAAAATATATATAGAAAACGCAAAACACATAAAATGATAATTTATTATATATCATTGATGAGGATAAAAGCTAAGCAACAAAGCACATCAACCTTAATGGGAGATACTCTTCCTATTATATCTTCCCTTAACTTTTATGTATAACATATTTCTTAATACCTTCATTTCTTTCATTTTACAAAAGAAACATTTTATGAAATAAACAATACATTGTTAGACAGTAAAGAAATTCACCAAATTTATTGTATATTGGTATACCTTAGTTGTAGGTGCCCTAAAGCATTGTCCAAATACATTCAAGCATCCTACTAGAAAAAGCACACAATCATGCTCGTTGTCTACAATATTTTTATAGAATTTCAAAAAAGCAAGATAACCTTTTATAAGGCACTCACAATTCTTATATGTTCTTTTGCTGATTTTGAAAAATATAACCATTTCTTTCCCACAAATTTTGAAGGATAATACCATTGCTTTCCTATAGAGAATAGACTACTAAGGTATTTCATATTTGAGTAACAGGAACTCATTAGATCTCAATGACTGTTTGAACTAACTCCTCCTTTTGAATCTCAATGACAAAAAGCTTTTCTTCAATATAATTCCTTATGCATTCCAATATTCTAATAGCCAAGCAAGTTATTCCAGGTTATACAAATGAAGTTCATCAAATTCAACTCATCCTTAATACTCTTCTTCTGGTCACATTTGTCCATATTTAGTCATCTAACTTTAGCTTTCTTTTCAAGAGGACAAATCCAACAATACCATGCTTCATAGTTAAAAATTCTAACTTTGCATCCTCATGGAGTTTCAGCCCATGGTCCATAGGGACTCGTCCTAGAATTTGGGCATTGTCTCAAAGATATGACCTGACATCCTGAAAACGCACGTTGCCATCCCAAAAACACATCCTGCCATCCCAAAAATTCGCCCCACTATCCCCATCCCGAACTTCATGGAACAAAGGTTTCGACTTGTATATCAATTATCAAATAAATGGCTATCAATTATCAAATAAATGGCTTTAACTTTGTCCCTACGTGGTGGCATATAGACCATACCATACTAGCAAGGAGATGTATCTCCTCCTCAATACACATCTTAAAAAAAGAGATGTGTCTCAAGATTCTTGGAGAAGCCTAAACACTAAAACTGATGTCTTAGCATTTTGTAGATATATATAGTACTAGGATGACAAACAATGTGCATCTCCTATTCGAGGATGTTCGAAACTACTGTTTTAAAATTTAAAAATGGGGGCCCAAATCTCCTAACATCCCTAAGACCCCTCTAAACCTTAATACAAATATTCTCAATCATGTTCAACCTTATTTTACTCCTAAATTTGAATTAAACTTACTTTCTACTTGTACACTATTTTCATTTCTTTCATGCCAACAGGTTGCCCTTGTCTCCTTTTTTTAAAAAGATGTGTGTGTACCCATGTCCCAAAAACCATGCTTTGTGTATTATGCATTTATAGCATCGCAATTTAGATTTCCCTTTACTTTTCCATTAAAAAGATAGTCACACTCAAGCAAACTGCCAATAACTAAATCAAAATATTAATTCCTTATTCTCAAAGGTAAACAAACCATGGATATACTTTATTGCTAACCAAGAAGATATCATCATATTAGGACTTCCATACAAAAGAGAAAATTCTTGTATTTAATCCACAAATTTCCCCTTGGTGTAGACTGATGACTTGGCATAGACAAGTTAGCGTCATGTCATGTTGTGTGACACCACCATGACATCACACCAAGTGGCATATCTACTCTCAACAAAAACTCGACAGCCCAATTTTGGAGATTTCTCAAAAGCTCGATAAGTAAAAACACCAAAGAAAATAATTTAATTTACAAAAAAATAAAAATAAAAAAATTAGAGTCAAGAGTCAACTTTTTATTACATTTCCATAAAGAGCTCAATTACAATTCATGATCATGAATGATCATTAAAAAACAACAAAACACACCATACTCAAGCAATTATAAGCTATGTTTTCTTTTCCCTTCCTTGTCCTCGGACTACCTGGTTGGACAGGTGGTTGAAGTGGAGGCCTTTAAGCACAAGATCTTCCAATCATCCAATCCTCAAGTATGTTTTGCTTCTACCTCCAACTCCTCAATGTCCTCAATGAACAAAGTATCCTCCACACCTTCAAAAATCCAATTTAGAAGTGGATCCATGTCATCCAAGTAAATCGCCTCATAGGATTCAGTCCCCTCCACTTGTTTGACACAAAGTCAGAGATTGTATTGCACAAAGACGAGACACTCAGGCGCTGATAGGTCAACCTGTCACGTTCTTGGTGTGAATCAACTCAAATAGAGACCAATTGCGCTCACACCCAAAAGCGCTACAAGGCTGACTCAAAATGCAAATGACAACGCTTTGAAGATTTGGTATTCTAGAACTATAATCTTTCCACCACAAATCTGCAAAAAAAATAAATTATAAATTTATATCTATAATTTCGTAAATTGAAAGTAAAGTTCAACTAAAAAAATAATAAGTTTTACCTGGCCACAAGGTCATCCTTGATTCAACAAAAAGGGTATGAAAACAACCTCCCCTAAGTCATTTTGTAGGCTTTCAACTTGGCCAGGATTGGGGGATGATTGTCCATATCATCTATCACCCTCTCAATGCAAGTGTATAAGCCCCCACTGGACCTCTTCTTCATTATGAAAATTACAAGTAAAAAAAGAATTTGAGGTTCAAGAAGTACCCTACTACATGAAGAAGTCGATGGAATTGTCCCTCCCATCTCTTATCAATAATTTGCCAAATGGGATCACATTATCGCCTATCGCCTCCATAATAGTGTTCGATGGCCTCTTTTGCCCTATCCATGGCCTCATATAAATATCCCATTGGCAATTGATCTCCATCTACAAGGCAAAGAACCTTAACCAAAGGTTTTGTCAACAAAAATTGAAAGGTGCTTTTTTTTCTTTTTTAAATTGATTATATTGGATTGAAACAGGCCCCATCTGTATTACATCATGAGCACATAGTGATATTACAACAACTTGGCTATTATGCATGTAATGCTTGGCAAGATTTGAACCTCGGTCTCCTTCTTGAAAGTCGAGGAATTTAACTAAATGGGCTAATGTCATTTGACAATTGAATATTGAAAATTAATCATCGTAAATAAACTTAATTAAAAATTACAAATCTGAACTTGTAATATTTAATTAAATTCAAAAAGGCATAAAATACTAAAACTACAAATTTGGATTCTAGAAAACCAAATAATTACATTGAGCATTTCCTGCACGCTCACCCAAAATGCATCAACAATGATTTGACTCCAAACCCTCCATATCTCCTCTTTTGTATGATATGGCGAGGCATCTCATTCCTTACCAACAAACATCCTCTTAAGAGCAAGCAGTATAGCTAAAAGGCTCTCCAGAGTGATGAAGGATGAGGCAAATCAAGTGACACCTCGGCGAAGAATGTCTCTTCCCTCACTAAGCTCTCTCATCAAGTTGAACACTTATGTGTGGTTGTAGATATATCTGGTGATGTTCTTCACTTCCTCAACCATAACCTTCACCCATGATAGTTTGTCACTGTCCTCAAGGATAAGGTCAATGCAATGGGAAGCACATGGGTTCCAAAAAATAGAGGGCACTTCTCAATAAGTCTACCTATAGATACATAGCCGGCTACGTTGTTCGTGACTATTTGGACAACATTCTCCCCTCCCACTTCAAGCACAACCTCTCCCAACAAACAAAACAACAACTACGCACTCTTCACCTCTTGAGAGGCAGGCATCAACTAATTTCAAGAAGATCATGAATCCACTCGAAGCCACTAAGAAATTGAGTGTGCAGTTTCTCACATCCGTCCATCCATCAAATAAAATGTTGCACCCTTTTTTACTCCACAACTATCTTTCCTCTTCTACAAGAGCACGTGTGTTTGTGACACACTTCTCCAATAATAGTCCTTTGAAGTCTTTTGCAATAAGGGGCTTTTTCCCTCTACTAACCTCACCTAATGCCCTCACCAAAGCATCCCAATAAGGGTTGTTCACAACATTCAAAGGAATGTTACAGTAGTACCCAAAAATTGTCATCATTGTTCAAGCTTTCTTCATCTTCTCCTTACCCCATGCAAGTCTCAAGGATTGTTTGCCTCATATTTGGGCGAGAAATCCCTCCTCTCCTCGTACCCAGACTCTCCCCAGAAAAGCGTCGGGTGAAAGGGCCAAGGATGGACTCTAATGCAGGGACAACAATATCCTCATATTCAATCTCATCCTCATAGTCATCTATCTTCAATCTTAGTTTGTTTTGCCTCTATCTTCATCACCTCTTTGGTGCATCTCCAAGCCTAGACCTCGTTTTTCATTTTATCATCCCTTGTTGGGCAGGTCTCTACATCGCAACCCTTTTGCCTAACAAGTTGGAATTTGAGGCAATGGACACCTCCTATCATGTCTTTATTGCAATATTTGCAACAGACCTGATTCTGCAAAGTTCCTTTTATGGCTTTGCTTCCACATCGGGTCCCTCCTCGAACTTGGAATTGTGGTTGTTGGATTTGGCTCATTGCTACCACTACCAATATCTTTTTTTTTTCGGTTACATTGGAGAGCTGGTCACAACCACACTATTTTTAGTACTAAAACGCTACCACTACCAATATCTTGGCCCTAACCCAACTCATCTATTTCCCAAGAAAAAAGGTAAATATTAAAAGTCTTAAAAATGGCCCTAAAGACATTAGGAACAATGGAGGGGAGAGAAAACAAAGGAAAAAAACCCTAAAAACTTCTTTAAAGACTACCTATGAAATCTTGTGCAAGGTGTGAAATCTTCAAAAACAAGTATAAAATCCTTCAAATCCTTGTTCAAATGCATTTGAGAATGTCTAGTTAGCCTCATGGAAATTTTTTGTCAGTAGAAAGAGAGGGGAAAAATGCAAAAATGAATGTTCCCGTCCTTTACAATTGTTTTCGTGTTTTATTGTACATGAGTGATTTTTGCAAGTTTTTTGCAAGAAATCTGCAATTCTTCAACAAGAATATTATTGATTTCTCAACCCCAAGAAAATGCCTTCAATTTCTTGTCAACCCTGTTCTCTCACAATTTTTCCAAGAAATTAGTGATTTTTCTTATTGTGGTATCCACAACAACCAATGCAACAAATCACAAAGTATTGTGTAAATATAGTTTGTTGTATGGATTTTGATATCACATAGCATTGTTGCATTGTGTAGTCATGATGACATGTTTTTAGAACAAAATTCATGTAATGTGTTATGAGGTATATTTAATGTTTCATGTATATAGATACTTAAGTTTGTAGTTCGACAATTGCCAACCACTAACCAGTTCCCATGATACTTATGTGTACACCATCTATCTTGGTGGAGGTATGTTGGTTGAAGAATGTTTGTTATCTATGTTCCTCATGTGTCGTAACTAAGATGGAGATGTGTAGTTTGTATGTTGTACGCGTAACTAGACCATGATGTATTGCAAATGATTGGACTATGAAGCATATATGATGTGTGTGTAATATACATAAATGTATCTATGAGTTCTTCCCATTTTCTTTACTTATACATAATGGGAATATATTGTAGGTGTTGCATTGTACCATTGTGCATGATTAGAATACTCCCACACACTACATTTTGGCAAAATTGCTTTATAGCAAGATGGGTCAAAATTGGTGACATGGAGTTGCAAAGAGCATCTCGCTTCAAAAGATGACTGTCAACAATGAAATGATCAAAACATGATTGACAAGCTTAGTAGCCGAACCATAACTCTCCCAACTAAGGAGGGAATGGGAAGTAATGTAGACTTCTTCATTGACATCGATGAAGGGCCAAGTGAAGACAAGTCTAAAAATAGATAAAACCTAATTCTACAAGAAAGGTTGATATTCTTTATGCGATTGACACAAGTTGTGCATTGGACGGTGCATGAGATAGGAGTCTAGCACAAAAGCAATTGTAGGTTGACGTGTTCGTTGGTGCACAAAATGGGAATCGAACAGTGAAGCAACTACAAGTCTATAAACAGTGAAGCAACTATGTGTTCAATGTTATCCAAGAGTGATTATAATGTGTTGTGTCCAATGATCCACGAAATGAATCCAAGATGGGCATGACTAGAATGTGATGAAAGTCTGGTAGGGGAGCAATCGTTGCCTATGCCAAATCAATTGGTCTAAATTACTTTTAGTGAGATGTCAAAATACCCCCAATTTCATGGTGCAGAAAAACAACGAAGTAAAACATTGGATAACATCCATCACAATTTAGAAGGACAATGGGAAGATAAATGAAGTAGAATAGAGGATTTTATTCCCTGCAAAACTATGTGGAACCACAGTAGAGTGGTACCTCCAATTGCTAAAGGGCAAGCATCAGACCTACAAAGAGTTGTAAGAACCCTATGAGAAGGAAATCAAGATGTCATGCAACGACAATTGGGTCATCATAAAGATTTATAGAATAGAACAATGTGAGACAAAGTCCATGCAATCCTACAACCAAAGGTTAAAACTATTGGTCAACCAACTAGAGAAGTCGTCAAAGAAACTAAAGAAACTGTGTTTTGAGAAGGGCCTTCTTCATATGTACAGGAAGAAAATTAAGGTGGTCCCTCCAACATCGTATCAAGAGGCCTTTGAGCGAACCATGAACTTAGAAAGCGATTCAAAGACATCATCTCGATGTGTTGATATTTGGTGATGAGAGTGATACCAAAGATGAGAGCAATTACAAAGACAAGGGTGATAACTCTAAGAACGAAACCAACTCAAAGAATGCATGTGATGAAATGGGGACATCAATAAGTGCTCTCTAGAAGGAAATGAGGTGCATGTTTGACAAATTCAAAATTGAATAAGACATAGGGTGAAATGAATCGAAAGAAGTTAAGGACATTTGACAAAAGAATGTCCCTTTATTTTGAAGAAAACTTAATAGATGTATGTGACACAAAGTGTT
This sequence comes from Wollemia nobilis, assembly GCA_028583015.1. Lineage (NCBI taxonomy): Eukaryota > Viridiplantae > Streptophyta > Pinopsida > Araucariales > Araucariaceae > Wollemia > Wollemia nobilis. The sequence goes on from JAQPPZ010017128.1 coordinate 4,192,226, forward strand.
ACAAAACTTTGTTCTCATTAACATAAACCATTTACCAATATGCAAAAATATCAAATCATTCATCCACAATAACAATCCACACAATGAGATAGATATAGATAATACCCTTAAGGTAGGGCAACACCAATAATACTCCTTACAGAAGGAATAACTCTCCCAAGATGAGAGCGCCACTTAGAGAGAGAAAAGTCCCATAAGCCACTTCATCGGCAAAGACGGTTACATATGATTGATCTCCATGATGATTACAATGACAAATATCCCTTCTTTATACTTTGGAGATCCGACTACTAATATAATATTATATTATAATATAATCAACCTTGGGTTATATGTGGCTCATGCCAACCCTTATACAATATAATATCATATCCCCATATATATTCTTGGGTACCCTAACATTCCACCCTCCTTACAAATGTTTTGTCCTTGAAACATATGAAGAAACAAGATAATATGATTTGCTAAGCAATGTTAGCAACTGGTACCAATCTTGATCATCCATCCATCCTAGTGAAACATTGATTGGTGGTGGTCTTCGTTGATGTTGGTATGTCATTTTTCCACTTGAATATCCAAATCCGCTTTGTTGGCTCCATGCTTTTGCTGCTTTATTTTAATAATTTGAATGATAGGTCCACTTGTTCCTTGATGTTGATGCACCACTCTAAAAACCAAGATCACTATGCTTTCTTTGCCAAACACTACCATACTTGGTGCCCTTTTGATTCCATGTAGAACCATAATATTGTTGCCTTGACCCATCCAATATTGTTGTCGCTCATGGTGGTGTGGATGGCAGTATGCTACAACCTTGACTTGATATTCTACCTTCTTTGACTCGTCAACATTTGGCTCCACTGTTTTAAATTCTTCTACATGTTGTTCTTTCATGTTCCCTTTGTTTGGTGTGTCTTTGTGGTCTTCTAACAAAGTTTCATAGGACTCTGCTACTGTTATTTCCATGGACTCTGGTGCTACTACTTCTTTCATGGAATTTGTTCTTTGCTACTTCCTTCTTGGATTTTGTTTTAGGTTCTTCTATTTTTTCTTCAATTTGTTGTCCCACTTACCTGTCTACTCAGATCTGCCTGTCCTAAACTAACCAAATTACGTCAAAACACTTCAGTACCCGAATACCAAGCTCAATTTGAGAAACTCGCAAATCGCACATGGTTGGATGCATCGTTTTTTAAAAGTTGCTTCATCAATGGGTTGAAAGAAGAAATTTGCATAGAAGTACAAATGTTCAATCCCGACACCATGATGTAGGCCGTTGGATTAGCGAAGTTAGTAGAAAATAAATTCAATGCCCAACGTCGACAAGGAAAGCCACCTATTGGAAAACCACAAATCACTAACACTGCACCAAAACCTACTCGACCCTTGCAAATTAAGCAGCTTAGCCCCGCATACATGAAGGAACGACGGGCCAAGTGCCTCTGCTATAATTGTGATGAGAGATATGTGCCAAATAATAGATGAACTACACAAAAGTTATATTTATTGAATGCAACTGATCCCTGTACTTCAACGAAGGAAGAAGACGAGATAGAAGTGGAAGTAGTAACAGATACACCTGATAACAGCAATGAGGATACTCCAGAAATTACTTTCAATGCTATAGCAGGTTTTTCTTCCCCACAAACTATGAAAATCCGAGAATACTTCAAACAACAAAACCTCATTGTGCTCATTGACTCCGGAAGTACACATAATTTTATTGACCCACGTGTGGCAAAACAGGCTAATTGCTATATACAACCTTGCAACAATTTTGACGTGATGATTGGTAATGGCGGACGGATTGCCTATAAAGGGAAGTGCCAAAATGTTAAACTCGCTATGGGCGACTACAACATGAAAAGTGACATGTATGCACTTCCGTTGGGAGGATGTGACGTTGTCTTGGGGAAAAATGGTTGAAAACACTTGGGTTAATAAAATGGGATTTTTCAACGTTATGGATGCAATTCACAGTTGACGCCAGCAACACACTTTAAACGGTCTCACCGCATGGAAAATCTTATTTGGAAAGGCAGCAAGGGAATGGTCACACAATTATTCTCCATTCAACCCATAAGGGCAAAACAGGATGAAGTGGAAGAGTTACAACAACTTTTGGCTCGTCACTCCGACGTATTTGGAGAACCAAAGGGGTTACCTCCCCACCGTAGTCATGATCATGCTATACAACTTCTTCCTGGAAATCAACCACCAAATATTCGGCCTTATGGATATCCCTACTTACAAAAAACTGAAATTGAGAAACTTGTACAAGAACTATTGAAAGCCGGTGTCATTCGCCCAAGTGTCGACCCTTATTCTTCTCCTATCTTGTTGGTTCGTAAGGACGGGTCATGGCGACTGTGTATCGATTTTCGTGTCGTCAACAAAATCACAATTAAGGATAAATTTCCAATTCCTGTTATCAATGAATTGTTGGATGAGCTTCATGGTGCTAAGTATTTTTCCAAGTTGGATCTACGATCAGGGTATCACCAAATTAGAGTCAAATAAGTAGACATTTCCAAAACAGCTTTCCACACCCATGAGGGACATTAAGAAATTCTGTCATCCCTTTTGGCCTTACCAATGCTCATTCAACATTCCAAAGCTTGATAAACCAGGTATTTTGCCCTTATCTTCGAAAATTTATTTTGATTTTCTTTGATTATATTTTGGTTTATAGTAAGAATTGGGAGGACCATTTGTTTCATTTGGAACAAACCTTGCAAATCTTGGGTGACAACCAATTATATGCCAAACAATCAAAATGTTCTTTTGGGCGGAAGGAGATTGAGTATCTGGGACATATTATTTCAAAAGTTAGGGTTAAGGTGGATCCTCACAAAATTGAGGATATGCAGAATCGGCCTATTCCGAAATCATTGAAAACTTGTGTGGATTTCTTGGGTTGACCGGGTATTACCATAAGTTCATAAAGGACTATGGCAAGATTGCAGCCCCATTGACGAATTTACTTAAAAATAATGCCTTTCTTTGGTCCACAAATGCTAACGATGCTTTTTAGAGGTTGAAGGAAGCCATGTGTTCCACTCCTGTATTGGCCATGCCCGATTTCTCAAAAACTTTTGTGATCGAAAGTGATGCTTCTGGATTGGGAATTGGTGGCGTTCTCATGCAAGAAGGTAGACCCTTGGCTTTCACTAGCAAGGCACTTTCAGGACGGAACTAGGCACGATCAACAAATGAGAAAGAGATGTTGGTCATCATTCATGCCATCCAACATTGGCGATCGTATCTCATTGGTCAACATTTCATTATCCTTACCGATCATCATAGTTTGAAATACTTTCTCGAACAACGTATCTCCACCCCGAAGCAGCAAAAATGGGTCACTAAACTCTTGGGGCATGATTATGAGATCGTGTATCGTAAATGGAAGGACAACGTGGTCGTTGATGCCCTTTCTCGTAAATTTGAAGAATTGCCACAATTACAAGCACTCTCTTCACCCGTTCCACAATGGATAGACAAAGTAACCCAAGAATGGTTCAATGATAATTCAACCCAGGCATTAATTAAGCAACTCCAACAAGAACCCAATAGTAAGCATCACTTTATTTGGAGCAATGGAATGCTTTGGTTCAAGGGACGTATTGTACTACCTCCTACCTCGTCCTGTCGACCGGAGATACTCCATGAATTACATGCTACGCCTACAGCAAGGCACTCTGGGTTTCTGAAAACTTATAAAAGGGTGGCTCAATATTTTTATTGGGACGGCATGAAACAAGATATCAAAAACTTTGTTGTGGAATGTGAATTTTGCCATCGACAAAAAGGGGAGAGAATGGGTACCCCCGCCCTTCTTCAGCCTCTTCCTATCCCGACAAAAAGTTGGACTGATATTTCAATGGATTTCATTGAGGGCCTTCCAAAGTCTTCTGGAAAATCTGTTATCCTGGTGTTTGTGGATCGATTGTCCAAGTATGCACACATTTGCTCCTTGGCCCATCCCTACAAGGTCGTCAATGTAGCTCAACTATTCCTTGATAAAATTTTCAAGCTCCATGGTATGCCATCCACTATCGTCAGTGATCGAGACCCTACTTTCACTAGTCATTTTTGGAAGGAATTCTTCAAGCTCCGACGCACTCAGCTCCGTATGAGTTCAGCATATCACCCCCAAACCGATGGACAAACGGAGATTGTTAATAAATGTCTCGTTCTCTGATTAAATTCAAATAAATTCTTCAATTTGCAGTATATGAAGTAAACACAAACAACAAACTTAGATGAAATAAATCAAATTGGAATACTTCGCCACTAGGAGGGCAGATCCCGCCGTAAAGGCAAATGTGCGAGAAGCAATGATAAATTGATAAAAAATATAAAAGATGAGATGATTAAACCCTACGCTTGGAAACTATCTATATATGCAATAAAATGAGTTTAAATATTATGGCCGACTGCTCATAATATTTGTATTGTAACATGACTCCCCTCCTCGGAAAGCTTTGTCCTCAAAGCTGGAAATGTCTGGAAAATACTTTCATGTTCCCATGTGGCATCTTCCTCTGGTAGGTCTTGCCATTTGATGAGAAATTCTTGAATCCGACGCGATCTTAGTCTTCGTATTCTGTGTTGTAGTATATCTTCAGGTTGGAGATGTATACGTCCTTCCTCATTGAGCACTGGTAATTCTGATTGACTTTGCACTTTCTGACCAATTACTTTTTTGAGACATGAAACATGAAATACCGGGTGTATTCGTGATGATGAAGGTAGCTCTAACTGATAGGCTACTTCTCCAATGCGGCGCACAATTTTGTAAGGACCATAGAATCGTGGAGCCAACTTTTGGCTGGACTTTATCCTTAACGATGATTGTTTGTAAGGTTGCAACCTTAGGAAAACCCAATCACCTATATTAAAAGTTCTCTCTGATCGGTGCAAGTCTTGTTGTTGTTTCATACGATTTTGTGCTTGGACTAAATTCTCTTTGAGGATGGTGAGTGTAGACTGCCTTTGTTGGAACCAATCATCCACTTTGGCTACTTTGGATGATCCTTGTATGTAATTTGCGACGGTTGGAGGCTTGGTGCCATACAATGCTTCAAAGGGAGACATCTTAATTGAGTAATGGTAAGAAGTGTTGTACCACCATTCTGCCAATGCTAACCACTGGCTCCATTGGTATTGTTTATCCTGAGCGAAACATCTTAAGTACGTACCCAAACATTTGTTAACTACCTCTGTTTGACCATCTGTCTCGTGGATGGTAGGTTGAGGACATGTTCAATTTGGTACCACTAAGTCGAAATAATTCCCGCCAAAAGTTACTAGTGAAGATGGGGTCTCTATCACTTACAATATTTTTTGGCATACCATGTAATTTGAAAATTGAATCCATAAATACCTTTGCCACCTTGCTTGCGGAAAATGGATGTTGTAAAGCCTGAAAGTGAGCGTATTTGGATAACCGGTCTACGACTACGAAGATTACTATCCTGCTTTCTGACTTTGGAAGACCTTCAATAAAATCCATGGATATATGTTCTCACTGCCGTTCAGGGATGGGTAATGGTTGTAACAACCCTTGTGATTTGACTGTTTCTCCTTTATTGCGCCGGCAAACTTCGCATTCTACTACCCATTGTTTGACTTCTGCTTTTAATCCTTTCCAACAAAATGATTGTTTGACCCTTATATGTTTTCAAAAATCCTGAATGTCCCGCTGATGGAGAAGCGTGTGATTCGTCGAGGATCTTCGATTTGAGTTCGGAATTGTGTGGAATGTAAATGCGGTTCTTCTTCCGGAGGATTTTATCTTCATAAGAGAACAAAGGGTGTTTAGAGGACCCTATAGATAATTCTTGAAGTATCTGAGCAGTTTCGCTATTGGACAACCATTCATCTTGTGATTGATTCACCCATTGGGAGCAAGGAAATGACATAGCGTTAATGACTACTTCGTCTTCATATTTCCTGGACAACGCATCGGCGGCTACATTTTCCTTCCCTTTCTTGTATTCGATAACAAAATCATAGCCCAATAGTTTGGTTAACCACTTATTTTGTTTTGGATAGGAAAACCTTTGCTCAAGAAAATGTTTGAGACTACTATGATCTGTTTTTATAATGAAGCGGCTACTGATTAGGTAGTGTCTCCATTTTTCTACCGCATGAAGAATAGCCAACATTTCTTTTTCGTATGTTGATCTTCCCAAATTTTCCCCGAGAGTTGTTTACTTTCAAATGCCAACGGATGACCTTCTTGCATTAATATAGCCCCAATTCCTGTTCCTGACGCATCACATTCGATAATAAATGGTTTGTGAAAATTGGGAGTTGCTAAGACTGGAGTTGTACACATGGCCTCCTTAAGAGCTTCGAAAGCTTGAGTAGCCTCTTCCGACCAACGAAAAGCATCCTTCTTTGTGAGTGTTGTGAGAGGTGCTGCAATCCTACCATAATTTTGTACAAACTTGCGATAGTAGCTCATGAGACCCAAAAAACCACGAAGTTTCTTGATGGTTTTAGGTAAAGGCCATTCTTGAATTGCCTTAATCTTATTGGGGTCGACTTTGACGCCCTCGTGTGAAACTATATGACCAAGATACTCGACTTCTTGGACACCAAATGAACATTTGGAACGTTTGACAAATAACTTTTCTTTGTGTAAAATGTGAAGGGCTTGATCCACATGATGTAAATGATCCTTCCATGTTTTGCTATTTATGAGAATGTCATAAAAAAAAACTAACACAAACTTACGAAGGAGTGGACGAAACACTTGGTTCATGAGACTTTGGAATGTGGATGGTGCATTGGTGAGACCAAAAGGCATGACCAAAAATTCGTAATGACCTTCATGAGTACGAAAAGCAGTTTTGGGAATATCTTCTTCTCTGACACGGATTTGGTGAAATCCTGAGCGAAGGTCTAATTTTGTAAAAAAATTTGCACCATGCAACTCATCTAGTAGGTCATCTATGACAGGGATAGGAAATTTGTCCTTGATAGTGAGTTTATTAAGAGAACGAAAATCAGGACACATACGCCAAGAGTTATCTTTTCGTCGAGCTAGAACTACAGGTGAGGAATAAGGGCTAGTGCTGTGACGAATGACTCCATGATCTAGCAAATCCTGAACGATCTGTTCGATTTCTGTCTTTTGTGGTTGAGGATAGCGGTAAGGACGATTGTTAGGTGGGACACTCCCTGGAATCAAATGGATGGCATGGTCATGAGATCGTTTAGGTGGTAATCCTTTAGGTTCTTGGAAAACCTCTTCGTAATTTGTTACGATGTCTCGTAAATCTGGAGCAGTAATATCCGACATTGCTCGAGATTGTGTTTCCAAACAATTAATTTGAGCTATAAATCCATATCCACCCTTTTTTAACATCTTCTCCATACTATGAGAGCTCACCATTTGTGATGGAGAAGTAGTAATGCCTTGTAAGCGAATGACTCGTCCGTTTTCCTTCCATTCCACAAATAATTTTTTGAAATTGAAGCTAACCGTGTCTAATGTTTCCAACCATTCAACTCCCAAAATGACATCAGAATTCCCTAGATTCATGACGAAAAGGGATCCAAACCAGGTATAAGTTCCCATTTTTATGGAAACTTGAGATGTTCGACCAACACATTGTGCGTTCACCCCGTTGGCCACTAGAACCTTGAATGCGTGGAAAATTATTAGGGCCTCTCGGTTGGTGATAACCCATATCCCTTTCCTGATCTTGGTTATACCGTTGTCTATGATAGCGATCCTTGTAATTATCCGAATTGCCTCTTTGCTGTTCCCAATCGTCATCCTGATCGTCATTTTCTTCATTCCTTTGGGCATGGGAGTGATTTTGGGGATTAGTATTGGGATTAAGTCGGTTTTGTGCGCTCACTAGGTTTTTTAGGTTGACACTAATTTCGCGCATACCATCTAGTAAGAGTCGAAGAGTTTCATCCGTGGTAATGGCCGAGTTACTTGAGTCTCCTTGTGTGATGTTTTCGTGAGTTGGGGGAGGGTTAGTAGCCATAGGGTCTACCAATGGATGATGTGGATTATAACTGCCAATTTTGAAAGGAGGAGGATATTTTTTTGTACCTTGGCTTCGATGAGGTCTTCTTGCGTTTTTATTGGGGGTCTCTGAGCTTGATAGTCGACCGTCAGGTCCTTTGGTCCAACTTCTACTCATGCACTGTTCAAACTTTCCTGCTTAGTAATCCTTGAGCGTCAAATTCTGAAAAGTTTGGTTGAATTCGGCAAAAAATTTGGATTTCGCTTCAACTGTCGCTCCAACTGCGACGCGGAGTTTAATGTGGCGCTAACCCTTGACTTCACGGATTTTAGTGTAACTCACCTAAACCCGACTGACACAACACGGACGCTAACTAACACAGGCGACAGCTAGGTAACTGAAAATGAGGACAGCAACAGCTAGGACTGACAACGACGACAACGAGAACTGACCACGACGACAGCAACAGGGAGGACTGACAACGACGACAGCAACAGCGAGGACTGACAACGACTACGACGACAGCAAGGATTGACCACGACACGGACACGGACAGTGAGGACTGACCACGACACGGATAGCTACCGACAGCGACAGCGAGGACTGACAGCGACAACGACAGCGAGGACTGACCACGACACGGACAGCTAGCGACAACGACAGCGAGGACTGACCACGACACGGACAGCTAGCGACAACGACAGCGAGGACTGACCACGAGGACGGCGAACTGACCACAACGACAACGACAACGAGGACTGACCACGAGAACAAACAACGACACGGACAGCTGGCAACGAACGGGACAGGGATAGCGGGCAACGAACGGGACGCGCGAGGAAACGAAAGGGTGTGACCAAGTCACAATGGCGTTAGTGCGCCTTGTGAGTTATAAACCCTCACAAGGTTTTCCCTTAGCGCGTGTGGGATAAAGGTTTAAGCCCACTGACGAAATACGTTAAAAAAGAAACGACCGCGATTGAAATTAAAATATTTACGAATTTCCTTAGCTTTAAAATATTTACGATTTTTGTGCGAATGGTGATTGGTCGGGGCGTTCGTGGCGGATTGACGAATTTTTTCGTCTGCAAATGCGTCTGGAGTGTACAGCTTGTAACGCGGCTGTGAAATAACAATTTGAGGACTGCTACTGTTTACGCCGAGCCGAAGAGCTGCCACCGACTGCCCAGGAAGTTCGACACTGGAAATCTGATACCACTTGGAACGTTAAATCTCGTTCTCTGATTAAATTCAAATAAATTCTTCAATTTGCAGTATATGAAGTAAACACGAACAGCAAACTTAGATGAAATAAATAAAATTGGAATACTTCGCCGCTAGGAGGGCAGATCCCGCCGTAAAGGCAAATGTGCGAGAAGCAATGATAAATCGATAAAAAATATAAAAGATGAGATGATTAAACCCTACGCTTGGAAACTATCTATATATGCAATAAAATGAGTTTAAATATTATGGCCGACTGCTCATAATATTTGTATTGTAACAAAGACTTACTTACGTTGCTTTGCTTCTGCCCAGCCAATTCATTGGGTTAAATGGCTTCCCTTGGCAGAATGGTGGTACAATACTTCATACCATACCGCCATCAAAATGACGCCCTATGAGGCCCTGTATGGCCAGGCTCCCCAAACAGTCACATCCTATATTCCTAGCAACACAAATGTTCCAACAGTGGATTCTGACCTTTCTACTCAGGCCAATATTTTTTCGTCTTCTTAAAGAGAATTTGCTCAAAACACAGCATCGGATGAAACAACAGGCAGATCAACATTGGGTTGAACGCGAATTTCAAGAGGGCCATATGGTGTTCCTAAGGCTTCAACCTTACCGCCAAACCTCTCTCAAGCTAAAAGGTCCATAGAAATTAGCCCCAAGATTTTACGGACCTTACAAAAATTTGCAGCGCATAGGACCCGTTGCCTACAAACTGGAGTTACCCGAGTCTTCCAAAATTCATCCCGTGTTCCATGTGTCTTGCCTCAAGAAGGTCATTGGCTCACAAGTATGAATACAAACTCAGTTACCCAAGTTTACCGAGGATGGATCCCTAGTGGTTGAACCTGAAGCAGTTTTGGACCGTCGCACCCTCAACTCCGTCATCGCACTATCACCGAGGTCTTGATTTAGTGGCGGAGTTTGGCTCCTGAGGATGCTACTTGGGAAGCACTTCATTAAATTCAACAACAATTTCCTTAGTTTCAGCTTTGAGGACAAAGCTTTTTCTGGGAAGGCTGGCATGTTAGGATTCCACATCCTAACATTATTAAATTAGTATTATTAATTATCTAATTATTTTTTATATTATTTCATAGCGTGAACCATCACGTCTTTTTCAAACGTAGCTTTAGGGTAGATATAAAAATTAGGTATGAGTGAGAACTCTCATCATCAAGAAAAAGAAAAATAAATTTACAACTTTAAAGGAGGGAACCCCCTATACGTGGTCTACAATTCTTATCTATTATATTTATTTAATTTATATTAGAATAATAAGAATCTAACATATCAATCCACACACTGAGACAGAGATAGATACTACCCTTAAGGTAGGGCAACACCAATAATACTCCTTAAGGAAGGAATAACTCCACAAGATCTCCCAAGATGAGAGCACCACTTAGAGAGGGCAAAGTCCCATAAGCCACTTCGTGGGCAAAGATGATTACACATGATTGATCTCCATGACGATTACAATGACAAATATCCTTCTTTATATATCCATCTTCTAATTCTACTTTAGAGAGCCGACTACTAATATAATATTATATTATAATATAATCAACCTTGGGTTATGTGTGGCTCATGCCAACCCTTATACAATATAATATCATATCCCCATATATCTATTCCTGGGTACCCTAGCAGTTTGTCTAAGATAACAATTGACAAAATTCAGAATTTTTTGATAAAATTTGTTGATTCTTGTGACGTTGATCCTCGTTATGACAACACTTTTGTAACCCAATTTGATGCATTGTATGACAATATATAAGATGGGTTCATTCTCTTATATTGCTATCAACACCTAAGATGGCTGCATTCTCTTATATTGCTATCAACACCTAAGATGGCTGCATTCTCTTATATTGCTAACACCATATTTGGAGTTCTCCTTTGTTCAGCACCTAACTCAAGTACCGCATACTAAAAATTTTGTTGAATGGGTGGAATTACCATTGTTTTTCTAGTGTTGATCAACACTTGGAAAATTCGTATGCGATGCAACTTTGTCCTCTCTAGTTTGTTCTTTCCATGCATCTGGTTTTTGTGCATTGCATACACCGATCCCTCTCTAGAATTTTGAATGATCTCTTTTGCAATTCGAATGCTAACCAATTGAAAGAAATCTTGGATTTTGATTTTTAGAAGTTCCTCGAATGTTACTCAAATTGGCAGGAATTCTTGGATGACCTATTTGATGGGTATTATTTCTCAAATTGCCCATCCAAGGGTCTTGCCAATGACTGATGTACTCGACCAATATTACAATCAAATCGAGATGTTGCATTTTGACAAACCTTGGGTGTCAAGTGTCATTACGATGATCTGTATCAAATCCATTTAGAATATACCTTTGACTGTTACGGTAGTTATCATTTAAAAGCAGTTATCACTTGGAAAATTTCTAAGATTGTTCCTACTCCTCTTAATTGTGGAGTCCCTAGAACTCGCGTGGGATCCATCAATGTCAACATTTTAATGTGTTGAAAATCCATTTCCTATTTACACAATTGTTTTAGACATTGATTTATTACCTTATGTAATTCTACATTGTGTCATCGTTGAGCGTTATAGGCTTATCTAGTCCCTCATTTTCACTCTTTGGACCCAAATTGTGCTCATTAGTGCTCGTATTATGTTTGTTCTCCTTATCGCTACGACATCCTTAATCATCTAGACAAGCTTCGTTGCTTGGATGACATCCTTTATCACCCGAATGTTTTGTTTCCTTATCTGAATGACATCCTTTGTTATCCAAAGAGTCTTCAATCAAGTGGCTCGCATCCTCGACTTGATAGCATTGCATGACCAGATTGCATCCTCCATCCCAACTACGCATTTGCTCTTGTTTGTCTTCAAACAAGTTGGTTTTATCCTTGTTTTTGTCATTTATCTATAGATAAATATATCCAACAGCAAAAATGTCATAGTTCAATTCCTGCATGGCAATCTTCCCATGTCTTTGGTTGTGTCTTCATTGGTGTCAACATTTGCACAAGTACTTCTTATGCTTGTGCTTGTTCATCACAATGTGTTCGACCTCCTTGTTGTCTACTACTTTTTACATTTAAACTTTGATTCTCATAATTCACAAGTTTTTTATACAGTAATTGTCCATCTTGACTCATGCTATTCTAACTTTTTCGCCCAAAGTGCCCCCATAGAAGAGACTTATGTCACTACACAATGGATCTTCCCTTAGTATCACGTGCAATTTGACTACTTTTGTTGCCTTAAAATTTGTTACAAAACACATCATTTGTGGCTTGTTGGGACAATCTCCCTTTGTGTTACGAAACTTTATTTTCGTTAACAAAAATCATTCACCAATATGCAAAAAAACCAAATCTATCATCCACAAATAATTATCCACAATTACAATCCACACAATAAGACAGAGATAGATAATACCCTTAAGGTAGGGCAACACCAATAATACTCCTTAAGGAAGGAATAACTCCACAAGATCTCCCAAGATGAGAGTGCCACTTAGAAAGAGCAAAGTCCCATAAACCACTTTGCGGGCAAAGACAACTACATATGATTGATCTCCATGATGATTACAATGATAAATATCTTTTCTTTATATATCCATCTTCTAATTCTACTTTGGGGAGCCAAGCACTAATATAATATTATAATACAATCAACCTTGGGATATGTGTGGCCCATGCCAACCCTTGTACAATATATCCCCATATATCTATTCCTAGGTACCCTAACACAAACAAATTCAATGAACAAATTTGAACAAGAAACAGTCAATTAAAAATCATACATATGACACACAAAACTTTCCCCACTCGTCTTTCATTGCAATAGCTACTTGATTCTATAAAAAGTAGAAGTTGAAACTAAACTACTAAAGAAAAATTTAAAAGACAGTGCAAGATGATTTTAGGGTAACTCATTAATAGATCTTTGCAAGTCAACATCATCTTTCTATGAAACATACATCTCTTTGAATATATTTATATTTATTTTAGATATTTACATTAATGAAACAATTTAATTTCTTTTTAGAACATCATGATGAATTTTACAGTTTTTTTCTTAAATGATATTTTTTCAATAGTCTTTGTCAAATTCGAACACAAATTCGACCTAGGCAAGAATTGTCATCACAACACAAAATCAACTAAGAGGAAGTGAAGTATCCCCATATGTCTTGTTACCCTTTCCCACAATGTTGTCCCTTGTAAATCCCTCAACCCTTTCAGACTTGTAATATTCATCATCTTGGCACCAAATGAGAAGCAAGTTAGGGAAGATGTAACAGTCCAAGGCTAGGCCAAGTGACAACATATGATTCAAAACATTGTCGTCCTTTTTCAAAAGAACATAATTGTTGTCACCCATTATGCTAGCATATGGTGTCACCTTGACGAAGAAAGGCCCAAAAAGAATTTAAGTATAATTCTCATTTTCTCACCCTTGCCAACATTGCCATAATATAAAGAGGCGTTAACCCCTTCATTAGCAATAGGAACATAGTAACATTTGCACACAAGAGAAATATAGAATGTTTAAAAGTGAGTTGTCACCTCAATTGCATATGACATCTTCCACTTGTTTGTCATCCACTAAGAATGTGTGTTCCCTAGGTGGATTTGTGCTCCAAATTCCATCCCTATAGACGAGGAAGTTCTTCGCAATGGCAAAGAGAATGCCATATTCTCTTTAACAATTGTCTCCTCATCCATAAAGGTTGTTTTTTCAATGTATGTTGTCATTGGCGGAATGGAAGTTGTCATTTATCTCTAAGATGACATCTTCATTGACAAAAGGAAATTTTACCTTCATGAGCACCATCCCTTACAGTTGAAAAGTAGGGGAATTGACCTAAGAAAGCACAAAAGCAACCCCTTGCTTAGGTTAGGCTATCGCCCTTGGCAAGAACAACATTCCCAACAAGGAGTTCATCCCTACTTATAAAGGTGTTTGTATGGACTAGTTTTTGACAATTGGTTAATTTTTTCACAAAATTTTCAAAATTTTAATTCACCAATGGCCAAAATTTTACATAAAAATATAGATTAAATTAGCATATTCGTCAAATTTTGTATATATAATATACTAATTTTTGTGATTTTTCTTACATGTTAGCATATCACACATATTTTGTGCTCTTTAAAATGAAAAGATTAGCCTCTCATTCTATATGGGTACAACAAATTCCATCCCTAAAATTTTCCTTGCTTAGCAACAGAAGGCAAACATTATGGAGAGGTTATCCTAACATAGAAAAAACAGTCCAAAGCTGCCCATATAATACGGAAATTGCCAAAGAAATCATTTAGTAGGTGTCAATGCCAACATAGTTGATATCATCATAGCCACCAAAAGGTCAACTACAGGAAAAAATTGGGCAATCCAACAAAGGATTCATGGAAGGACATTGCCCCTCAACTCTAGAGTGAGCATTGCCACTTGAACCCCAACATAGGTGGCCACCAATACCTCTCATCAAACTCCCAATGTGGCCAGTTGCACAAAGCAAAGCAAGCGATTGGAGAACATAGTTTTGGTGGTAAAGATTTACATATTCTATTTTTGCAAAAGATATATGGAACATAAAGAAGCGAAAGGACACAACAAAAGATTGGTGTAGTGATATCCAGGTCTCCACCCAACTTGATTAGTTAGTTGGTATGTTGGATGTCGACAAAGTCTAAAGGAGGGGAGAAGGAGGGGAGTAGACATAAGCAGACTAGCTGGAACTATAGTAGAAAAAAACGGCAAAAAATTGACAAAATCGCAATTTTTCCCCGAGTCAAATCCCAACGAAGCACCGATATGGTGATTTTTTGCCAATTTTTTGAAAAAATAGGTTGTAGCCACACACGTAGAGGCTGCGACCAATTGAGTTAAAAAGTGATTTTTTTTTTTACTTCTTTCATTTAACCTCTTTCAAACAAAAAAAGAAGTCTGCCTACTTGCTATCATCCCAACCCAAACACGCTAGGCATCCTAAGAGTGAGCATATTGTGGTTTGAAGGAATCCGACAGCCAACAACAGCCACCAACGGCAATGCTATTCTCCATAAAAATATGTTGAACTATCAATCCAAACTTATTGCTCAATACACTTGTATATAGAAGTAATATTTAAAACCACAAATGATATGTTTGTATGCTTGTTTATTGAAAAATTTAGTTCAGATAGTGAAGGGATTAATGGGTACGCACAAAGGGCACCATCCCTCGATCCTGCAAGGGGCACTACTCCTTGACCCCCGACACAGGTGGTGACCAGCGTTAGCAGCCAAGGCACAAAAAGAAGCATGGACACAACAACAAAGAGAGATTAGAACTTCTACTAGGGCAAAGGGTGAAGGCATTCAAAGATCTTGAGACATTGTATTTGTCATGACTCATGACACATTTTGTAATTTGCACCTTTTTTCTATTATAAGCAATACAAGAATATTTGAATTTTGGAAGCATTAAAATTTCTTTATTGAAGATGTGTTTTGTCAATTTCATGTGTAGTTTAAGGTTTTAAGTTTGTATCACTTGCCACTTTCATGTGTAGTTTAAGCTTACAATCTTACATCATTAATATTTGATTTGCATAATGTTAATTCACTGTGATATGCATGAAAAAAAGATTTTTTCAATAAAAAATTGCGTTTTTTTTTTTTTTTTTTTGGTGGGGTGGGGGACGATTTTTTGGGAGTCTATCATTTTCCAATTCCAATCCGATTCCGAGTTTTTCAACTATGGCTGGCACACACAAATTAGCATCAAGCAATGTTGTATCACACCATCTGATATCATAAGTGGCATTGCGAAAAGCCAAAGTAGCATTGTGTCACATTTAGTATCATGTCAATAAAGTGTCATATGTGTTTTGTTGTCACGTAGTTCTCACACATGTAGTCATGAACTATGTTTGTAACAAATATGTGTTTTGGATATATTTAATGCTTTACGTATACGGATAGTTAGGTGGTAGTTGGGCAATTGCCAACCTCCTACCGAAACATGTGACACTTGTGAGTATGCTAATTAGTGGAGGCATATTGGTTGAGGCATCTTCACCGTCTATGTATGGCATGTACGTGGCAGTCAATATGGACGTGTATGGTCTATATGTTGTACACCCAACCAGTAGATGATGAAAATATGAAGGATACATGATGTGTGAGTAGTGTATTTACATGTATGTGTGAGTTGTTCCTAGCGTGTTTCTTTATTTATATATAGCAGAATTATATTGTAGTGTGTTGCACGCCCATGACTCAAATACTCCCACCTGGTCTCTAAGTTAGATGATTCCTTTGAATAAATAATTGCCTTCAATACCTGTACTACATAAACCTTTTCATATCAATAATTTTCCAACCAAGCCTATGCATCTTAAACTGCACAAAGAGAATTTTATGTAATCCTGTCATACTAAATTTATTGCACAATGTATGTAATTCTGCTAACTGTAATCCTGTCATAACATTTGGAATATTATGTATGTAACCTATCAAATTGTGGCACAACGTTCCATTCATAATTCCATAACTCAAACTTTGCAAGAACTTTGCGGAACAAAAATTTCACCAGGACTCGAACTCGGCAAAAGCTTCATAAATAAACTGCAATATATAAATCAAAAAATAAACCTAAAAAAACATATAAAATACATCTAACAATCATAACAACAATCCCTGGGACTGTTGTGCATCCTGGATGGCGCCAAAAAAACAAAAATAAAAAACATGAAGACTATCTAACTTCCCTCAATCAGATCCAAGAAGAAATTTACTCTAATAATGTTAATACAATCTTGCCATAGGAGTCATAAATGTGTGTGCAGGTCGTGCAGAAGATATCAAATGCATGTAATGGGTCTGCTAGACAAGTACAATGCAAGTGCAGCACTTCCAAAAGATACAAATGCACATATAGTGGTGTGAAAAGGAATAAAATCCCTTTAACACACCTTTCAAGGAAGCACAAACACATTTAACAGGCCTGCAAAATCACAGAACATGTTTATAAAGTCCATAATAGGATTCTCAAGCCTGTAACAAGTCTAAATATGACTCATAACAAATCGTCCAGTAGCTGTTTTGCAAGTACAGTAACTAATTATTTATCAAACCCTGGCATTTAGGATTTGATCCGGTGGAGGAGAGGCCTTCTAGGATTCCTGTGTGGGTCCGTTTGCCACGACTCCCTATGGAATATTGGAGGCCGGATATTATTCATTCTATTGCAGAGATTATTGGGAAACCGGTTGGTCCGTCTTGCCAAACTTTGGATAGGAAATTTGCTTCTTTTGCACGGCTCTGTGTTGAAGTAGATCTGAATAATCCGTTGCCTGAATCATTGGAGATTAAACTGGGAAACATGTCTTGGGTCCAACAGTTAGATTATGAAGCTCTCCCATTTCGATGCCACATATGCCATGAATATGGGCATCTTCAGAGAAACTGTAAGAAAGTGAATTCTCAGCCTTCATCCTCTTCATCTGACTTTCAAGATGCATCTACAAAGGCAAAAGGAAAAGCTCCTATGGTTAATGAGATGCCCGGTTCTGATGGATTTATTCCTGTTAAGTCTCGTTCAAGATCTAGGCCTTTTGTTCGTCAGAATAAAGGTGTTGGGAAGGGAGGTTCTAGTAACAGATTTGATGTGCTTGAGACTTTTGAGGAGCCGCATGTTGAGGAGCAAGTCTGGAATGGAGGTGATATGGATGCTTGTATTCAAGAGCCAGGTACTTGTTCTTTCCTAAATCCTTCTTTTGAAATGCAAACTTCTGATAAGGAAGGGGTGGTGCCTAATAACCCTCTTGTAGGAAATGAAGATAAGTCCAAAGAGGTGTCGGATTGTCTTGATAAAGTTCTTGATCATTCCCCTTTGGCTGAAAACTTGATTGAGGGAAATGAGGATGAGACTAGGTTTGAACCCTCCCAAGACAGGATTGTCAGAGAGGAAGGGAAAAAGAAAGTTTCTTCTGTGTTAGGTATTCACCCAAAAACTATCAAAAAAGGTGGGGTGGAGAAGGTGGTAAAAGCAAGAAGAAAGAAGGATCAAGAAAAAGTGAAATTGATAGGGGAATCCTTAGTTGAGTCTGGTGTTGTTAAGACATTAGATTCTCACTTCTCTATTCCCCCAAAATGAAAGTGATATCTTGGAATGTTAGGGGTTTGGGTAGCAGCCCTAGACAAAAAGCTACTCAGAATTTGATCAGAGATCATAGACCTGATATTGTTTTCATCCAAGAAATAAAATTATCTTGTGAAGATATGGTTAGAATTGCTTCTAAGATATGGAAAGGTGGTCACTGTCTTGCTATTGGAGCCCAGGGTTCGGCGGGTGGTGTTGCATGTTTGTGGGATCCACGAAGCTTAACTCCCTCTTGGTGGGTGGGTAGCAGGAACTGTCTCTCTGTGGTTGCTACCTGCTTTTCGTCTGGATCTTCTATTCTTCTATCTAATGTGTATGCCCCTAGTGATTTATCAGGTAAAATCCTCTTATGGAATCATCTTAGATTCATTCGATCTCTTGCTCCCAATTATCCTTGGATTGTGGCTAGGGATTTTAATTCTATCATGTCCCTGGAGGAGAAGAATGGTGGTGTGGAGTGTTTGGGCCCTTCTTCTACTTTGATGCGGGACAATATTTCTTTCCTTAATCTTGTTGATGTGAAGCCTCGAAATGGGCTCTTTACTTGGACTAATAGAAGATGTGGAACGGATTTTATTTTTGAAAGATTGGATCGGTTCCTTACTTCAGATAGTTGGTTTGATGATAGCTGGACTTCGTTCTCAGAGATTCTAGGCTGGAGGGGCTCTGATCACTGGCCCATTCTCTTTCAGTCCTCGAGATTCTCATTGCCAAGAAATCCACCTTTCAAATTTCAACTTATGTGGCTCAGGGATAAGGATTTGTATGAATGTGTGGAGAGGTGGTGGGTCGAAGGGAAACCCAAATTTGGCACTGCTATGTTTACTTTTTTCAAAAGCCTCCAGTTTGTCAAATTCAAACTCAGGCAATGGAACAAATTTTCTTTTGGAAATATTTTTCAGAAGAAAAAGCAACTACAGGATAGCCTGGAGGAGATCACTTTTCAAATTAAATATGAAGGATTGACAAAGGATCTGTTGGAAATGGAAGCTTCCCTTTCTAGTCAGCTTGTTGAATGGGAGCTTCGTGAGGAGATTTTTTGGAAGCAGAAATCTCGGATTGACTGGTTGTTGGAAGGGGATGGAAACACCTCTTTTTTTCACAATTCGGTTAAAGACCGCAGGAATGGTAATGCTATAGTCTCACTTACTTCTGATCAGGGGGAAACTCTCTCATCCTTTGAGGATATCTCTAATGAAGCAGTCAGGTTCTTCTCCTCTCTTTTCTTCGAGCAGGGTCCTCATGATGTTGTTAATATGAGGCTTATTTTGGATTGTATTCCTAGGCTGGTCTCTAATGATATGAATAAGATGCTAATGGACCCCATCTCGATGGAGGAACTTAAAGCGGTGGTTTTTCAAATGAAAAAAGGTAAAACACCTGGACCTGATGGTTTCCCTATAGAATTTTTCCAAGAATTTTGGGAAGTGTTATCTTTTGATCTGCTAAAAGTTGTTCAGGAATCCCAAGTTAATAAGCAAATGCTTAAAGCTATTAATTCAACCTTCCTTGCTCTTATTCCCAAATCTGAAAATGCTAGCTCGTTGGGGTCTTTCCATCCTATTTCCCTATGCAATGTTACTTACAAAATTATTACCAAGATTATTGCGGATCGGCTGAAGAAAGTTCTTGGTTTTCTTATTTCTCCTGAGCAAGGTGGGTTTGTTAAGGGTCATCAGATTTTAGATGGTGTGGTGGTTGTTGCTGAAGCTATTCACTCTATGGATATCTCTAAGGAAAAGGCTATGTTCATTAAGCTTGATATGTCCAAGGCTTATGACAGGGTTAGCTGGCCTTTTTTGCAGAACATCCTTCAAGCTTTTGGGTTCTCGTATAATTGGATTGAATGGGTCATGAGTTGTGTGACTTCGGCCTCCTTTGCAGTTTTAATCAATGGTTTACCGTCCGCTTTCTTCTCGGCCTCTAGGGGGATTCGTCAAGGAGATCCCTTGTCCCCCTATCTTTTCATCCTTATGGCTGAAGGTTTGGGCAGACTTCTCAAGAGTTTTCAGAATCGTGGTGCTATCCAGGGATGGTCTTGGGCGGAGAATTCTTTATCCCAGTCTCATCTTCAGTTTGTCGATGATACTGCTCTGATGGGGAGGGCAAAAATTGAGGAAGCAGTGAATTTTAGGAAGGCTTTAGATATTTACTTATCTGCCTCTGGTCAAATGATTAATGAAGAGAAATCAAAGATCTTCTTCTTCAATACGGATGGTCGGATTCAACGTAGGATTGCTAATATTCTACGTTTTCAGGTGGGTTGTTTGCCAGTGGAGTATCTGGGGATTCCTATTTCTTCTAAAAATCTTGGAAGGGCTTACTGGAAAAGTATTTTGGATAGATTTCGATCAAGGGTTAATCATTGGACTTTTCGGTGGCTATCCTTTGCTGGTAGATTAACGCTTTTGAAGTCTGTCCTTCATGCTTTGCCTATTTACAGGTTTTCTATCTTGGCTGCTCCTAAGTGCTTTCTCAAAGAATTTGATTCTCTTTCTAGAAAATTTTTATGGGCAGGAAACCTGGACTGTAATAAATGGAGCCTGGTCAGTTGGGATATTGTGTGTTGCCCTAAAGAGATGGGGGGTCTTGGTTTGAGGTAATCCGATTTGAATAGTCTCGCTTTGGCTGCTAAACTTTATTGGAGGTGGTGCAGTAATCCTGATCAGCTTTGGGCTAAAATTCTTAGCCTCAAATATTTTGGTGGTGCTCCAGCTGATGAGATTCCGAGATTGGAGCTGAGGGGAAAGGTTCCATTGTTTGGGACACTCTCAAAAAAGGTGCCATGCTTATTAAGCAGGGTCTCTTTTGGATTGTTAATAAGGGAAACAATGCCTTATTTTGGGAAGATTCTTGGGATAATCATCCTCCTATCCTTTCTTCTTTCCCCCACCTTCGTCTTCTTCGGGATATTTTTTCTGATGCGGGCTGGTCTAAGGTGGTTGACTTCAAGCGACAAAGTCCTCTTGGCAGTTCTTTTACTCACTGCTGGTGGGATTCGCAGGGCTGGCCAGAGGGTGGTTGTCCTGAGGATCGTGACACTCTGGCTTCTATTTTGGCTGAGAGACCGTGTTGTTCTGTTGAAGACTCTGATATTCTTGCTTGGGGCCATAATTCGAAAGGGAAATACACTGTTGCTCTGGGTTATCAAACCCTTATTATGCAGAGAAGAGAGGAGATTGTGTCCCCCTGGTGGAAGAAGATTTGGAATAAGTTTGGTTGGCCCAAATGTAATTTTTTTCTTTGGCTTCTGTGTCAGAAGAAATGTTCAACTTGGGATAATATTCAGAAAAGAGGTTTTCAGGGTCCTTCACTATGTTTTCTTTGTGGAAAGAATGAGGAAACCATTCCCCATATTTTCTTCCAATGCTCATATTCCCTGGAGGTCTGGAACTTGTGGTGGCAGATCTGGAAAAGGCCCATCATCCATGCTACTTCTATTTTTGAGTTTTGGGAAAGCTTGGGTAGACCCCCTACCTCTGCTTCATGTCTTCAAACTGCCTGGGATATTGGTCCTTCCTTCATCTTTTGGCAGATTTGGTTGGAACGCAACCGAAGAATTTTTCAAGGATGTCAACTTGGAGCCTTACAGGTAT
Source organism: Wollemia nobilis (assembly GCA_028583015.1). NCBI lineage: Eukaryota > Viridiplantae > Streptophyta > Pinopsida > Araucariales > Araucariaceae > Wollemia > Wollemia nobilis. The sequence goes on from JAQPPZ010017128.1 coordinate 4,214,187, forward strand.
GGCTCAGAGTCAAAAGGATGGTTAAGGAGACTATTGAGGCCAAGTGTGTTCTGAGTTCTCCTCTTACTTCCTCCGACTGGCAGATTATCAATAGATTGGAGATTTCTTTATCATCACCAGCTGCAAACAGAGGCCCTGTTAGGGGGATTGGTTCGTTGAAGGTCAATAGATCTGGGAAGTGGAGTCCCCCCTAGGGGTGTTATCAAAATAAACACGGATGGTTCTTCCAGGGGCAACCCAGGTAATGCTGGTATAGGAGGAATTGGTCGTGATAGTGAGGGTGTGGCCCACCTCTTTTTCTCTGTGTACAAGGGAATTCATTCGAATAATCATATGGAAGCGTTGGCAATTCTCCATGCGTTGGAAACAACTTTTTCTTTGGGATGGAGAAGGGTTATTTGTGAATCTGATTCCATGATAGTGGTGTCTCTTCTGAACAACAAGCATTTTCAGGATGCTTCCTGGTTTATGGCTAGAATAGTGAAACAGATTTTGAGCTTGGCTGGGAATTTTGTTGAAATTTCTTTTGTTCATATCCCAAGAGAATGGAATAGAGTGGCTGATTGTTTGGCGAAGTGGGCTTCTGAAGGATTCCCTTACTGGAAAGCTGATAGCTGGAATGATCTTGATCAGGAGAAATCCAGACTCCTTAATCAGTTAATTCATGAGGACCAGGAAAGATAATTTCAAGGTGGAGGAACCCGATTGTCATGGGTTGTTGTGTCCTGTCGAAGTTGTTGTCAGAATGATCCATGGATTTCCTTGGTGGATTTATTGTATTTCGTATGATGTGTTGGCTTGGATCACTTGGAAATCCTTGTGGAATGTATTGTTTTAGATTCTGAATAAATAAATAAATAATTCCCCCCCCCAAAAAAAAGTACAGTAACTAATTACAAACATGCCCGATTGCAATCCCATAAATTACTTAATACACTTCATCTCTATAGCCTCATAGGTGTAGAAGAAATCTAGTTGCTACAAGCAACTTTTACAAACAGTTTAACATGCTTTCACATTGAATTCATGTAAAGTCTAACACAATCCTACTGCAAATACCAACAATAGACAACACACAGCCATTTGCATTCCCATAATCAAAGGAGATAGTTCATCAAGTCTTTCATTCAAGCAATAAGTTCGTTAAGTCTTTCATTCAAACAATAAGTTCATTAAGTCTTGCCTTAGCAAAAATGCCAAGAACTTGGTTTCACTTTCACTTTGCTTAACTTATTGGACCTTGAACTATGGTTGAATTGAGAATCTTAAATGCATATGGTTTTCAAATTTCATTATTGTTACGGGATATATGATGGTCATTGTTTGTTTCATATGTACTTGCTGGGATTTTGGGGCTGTTTTAGAGACATATCCCAACATCCCAACAAGGCGTCCTGCCACCCCAAACTGCCGTCCCCACCTCAAATTTTCATGGAACATACATTATTCCTAGATTCCTATGCTTTTAGATTATGTTATATTACATCTTCATAACTCTGCTTTAAAATCTAATTTGGTGCTTATAAATAAAAAAAATTATGTAAGCCATCCAATAGTCATCTCCAATTTTGAGGCCTAGCACCAGTCATCCCTGACAGATGTCCCACCATCCCAAAAACTTTGTGGAACATGGGTCAAGAGGAACATGGGAATAACAATTCTACCACTAAAAATGCAAACAACGTTTTTCAACAAAGGTTCACAATGGGAGACACAAGCTAGATTTCCGTGTAGATGAAATGAGAGCACCTCATTTAAGATTACAAAATGTACTCAAGGCTTGGGAAACACAAAACTCAGTTATTAAAAAAAACAAAATTGGGATGGTCATGGAAGTAATGGCAAAAGGAATGAAAAGAAAGAGAGTTGATAAAGTGCATGCATTAGATGATGGGTTGCCTCCATGGCAGAAGTAATTGTGGAGATTATTCCTACATCTATAAGTAAGCTTTATCTTAATATAAATAAGAAATACTCCTTTTTAATATAGTTTATTCTCAATCGTTGAATGTGGTAGAAGATATATTTATAGTAAGTAGAATTTTTTTTATTTATTTAATTATGATTAAAAAAAATTGAAGAGAAGTGGTATGGTTGGTTTCATTAAAACCAACCATGAAGATAAAGTTCATTAGTGGCTAACATAATGTTCTAAAGTTAAATGTAAATTTTAATTGAAAAAAATAAAATAACGCACTTGTGAAGACGAGGGGTCGGAACCCCATCGGCTAGGCCCCATAGAATGTGTTGGGATGCTCGACCCCTAAAATAGGTGGCATCATACAATGTAAAAAAATAAAACCGTAGAACTAAAAGCCCATATCTAATTTTTTTACTTCCATGAAGCCTAAATACATTTTGTTATAATTAATTTAGTAGTTGATTATTACAATAGAAAATCCTTCACAAAATGAAGTCAACTCCTAGGCAGAACTCCAGTTTACGGTGGTAAAAATGATTGAAAACCTGAAGACGTGACATATTATCCTGTTTATATAATTCAAAAGGAAAGAAGTGTACAACTACTTATGTGTTAAAAAGTGTATAACTATTTATGTGTTAAAAAACTTTTAGGCAGACTTAGGTGTTGTAGGTGAGTTGGAGAGGAGAGGGCAATCTTCCAAGAGGTTTCAGGTTCGAATCTCCACCCTATCAAAAAGTTGAATTGGGTACCCAAAATCCAATTGATAATGTTGGTGCGGGCAGGGCTGGGTGCGACTCCCGGGTGACTTTGACGGTGTAGAACCCCTGTTCGTAGTCTCTCAGATCAAAGCGGCCCCACAAGGAGTTTTTCACTTTAAAAAAAAACTCCTAAGCAGAACTCCAGTTTACGGTGGTAAAAATGATTACTAGAAGCATGAAAACCTGAAGACGTGACATATTATCCTGTTTGTAAAATTCAAAAGGAAAGAAGTGTACAGCTACTTATATGTTAAAAAGTGTATAACTACTTATATGTTAAAAAAATAAATTGATTTGGTTAAAAAATAAATTTTTAGGATTAATGTGGTTAAACAGTTTCTTTTTAATTATAACATTTTTAAAATTGAGAGTTATATTTATCAATAAAGAATTTAACACACAGCCACCACACCCACCTCTCACATACCCACCCACACCTCAATTTGAATATGTTACAAATTTTAATAATATCCAATAGAATAAAACAAAGATTTAGAAAACCATAGCTCCTGTCCAATATAAGATTAAATCTACTTAGTCAGCTTAATCCAAATCACCAATTGTTATTTGTGTTGAATTTGATTGCAATAAATGAAAAAAAAAAAATTGTGAAGGAAAAAGGCTCAATAAAATTTGTCATATCTTACAAATATAGATAGATTCCCCCTCCTCCTTCTTAAATAAAGGCAATATATTTGTCCAATATAAGATTAAATCTACTTAGTCAGCTTAATCCAAATCACCAATTGTTATTTGTGTTGAATTTGATTGCAATAAACGAAAAAAAAAAATTGTGAAGGAAAAAGGCTCAATAAAATTTGTCATATCTTACAAATATAGATAGATTCCCCCTCCTCCTTCTTAAATAAAGGTAATATATTTGTAATTAGTGTTATGTGTAGATGTTAGTAGTATATATTATATATGTTACTTATATCATCGGGTATAGGATAGTCTAAATTAAGAGAGGGTTTGACTTTGATAAATATTGGCTAGACCATATCTTTTGATTTTATCTATGAGAATTGGATAGGAATTTTGTATTATAAACTTTTCTGTTTTTTATTAGGATAAAATCTAGGTTTTTGAAAGGGCCCGAACCCTTTTACAATCCTAGACTGATCTGTCCAATCTTACCAACCAAAAAGCCTTGTCTTCGAAGGCTACAGGACAATCGAAACAATGAACTACTTTGTTTCAAAACTCTACATATTCATAACCTATTAAAAAGAAAAACTCTACAGATTTACATTCATTACCAACCTATTTCCATTCATATCTTTGAAGAGTCTCCAGAAAATGGAACCCTCAACAAACAAGTCTATAGATCTCCAAAAAATTGAACCTTTAGCAGACAAATCCACAAATCTTCAAAAAATGGAACCCTAAGCAAACAAATCCACAGATCACTTGAAAATGGAACCCTCAACAAGCAAATCCTACAAAAAAACAAACCGGCAGATCTCTTGCTCAAAACATCACAATGCATCCAGAAATTCACAAATCCACAAATCTCCAAAAAATGGGACCCTTTGTAGACAAGTCCATAGATCTATAGAAAATAGAACCCTCATCATACAAGTCCACAAATCTCTAGAAAATGGAACCATCAGCAGACAAATCCACAGATCTCCAGAAAATGAAACCCTCAGCATACAAATCCACAGATCTCCAAAAAATGGAACCCTCAACATACAAATCCACAGATCTCCAAAAAATGGAACCCTCAACATACAAATCCACAAATCTCCAAAAAATAGAACCCTCAATAGACAAATCCCTCAAAAACCCAAACCAACAATTTCCTCAACTTCTTATGGTTGAAAGCAAACAAATACCACAAATTTCCAAAAAAAGAAAAACCCTCAACAAACATGTCCATAGATCTCTAGAAAACAATTTTACTATGGACATTTTGAAAATTGGAACTTTCATCCAATGAATTGACTTTCTATATTTCCTCCCTCCTTCACCACTAACTGGAGTACATCTAGATGGATCCCATCTGGTGGTACCATCTTTTATCTGCCTCTCTAAGAGATCCCCAATTGGCTAGCCAATCAGCCACCTCATTTCCTTCTCTATAAACATGTACCACCTGAAATTATTCTAATGAATTCAGGTATCTTGGTGAATCTGTTACTATGTCTACTACTCTCCAAATCACCACCGCCCTTTTATTGAGGCAATTAACAATATTCAATGAATCTCCCTCAATTATTAATTTCTTAGCCCCCAACTGAACCGCCATCTTTACTCTCGCCAAGATCACTCTAGCTTCAGCCTGCCCAAGTACTCACTCAACACTTCAATCACCATTCCTTGGCTATATTCCTTAGCATTGTTCCTCCTCCAGCCTTCCTCGGGTTGCCTTTAGGAGCCCCATCAAAATTTAGCTTCAACTATCCTTGTTTGGGTGGCTACCACTTGGTTAATCTCCTCAAGTCTCCTCATGGATTAAGATTCACCCCGACTGGACTTAGGTTCCAATGTTAACTTAATTTTGCCTCCTCCAATGATTCTAGACTCTCATGCACTTTCAATGCTTAAACACTCTCCACTATGGCTGCTATGTTGTGCTCTTTGTTCCTAACTGTAGATCTCTTCTCCCCTTTAAAATTCCTTCTATTTCTCTCCAACCAAACTCCCCACACATAATGAAAGGGAATAATATTTCAAACCTACTTCAGTCTTGGGCTCTTAAATGGCTTCTCACGTTGTTCTATCCAACCTACCATGTTATTAGTCAGCACCCAAACCACCCCCATCTTCTTTATTATGTCATACAATATTTTGAGGGAGTACTTACATTCAACAAAGATGTGACTCACCAATTCTTCATGAACCTCACAAAGATAACATCTTTTAGGGAATTGAAAACCCCTCTTATGCAGGTTATCTACTATTAAAATCTTGTTTTAGACTACCAGCCAAAAGAAAATTGTTAACTTTGGTATTGTTTTCCTTCCCCATAATCGATCCCATTGAAAGCACCCCCAAAAACTGCAAGTGAAAGATCATAGACTGATTTAACAGTAAACGACCCTTCCTGAGTAGCTCCCCATAAGTGAAAGATCATAAACTGATTTAACAGTAGGGCGGTTGTATCCTCAGCTAACTTGAGGCTTACATAATAAACTCTTAGTTTAGTTGTTAGCAAACACTCAGCCGCTACCATCCAACCTATCCCTTTTTGGGTACGTTGTGGTTTGAACCTTGGACCTCCCCAAAGAAAAGCCAAACTGCAGCATGTGTGGGTGTGTGTTAATCCCCTATTGATAAGCTTAGCTCTCAGTCTTATGCTCAGTCCTAAGCGTTGGTTGTAGGGGTTTCTTGCACTATCCAAATCTAAAAAAAAAAAAACTATTTAAAAGACACAAGAAGGTATATTTTTTTCAATGAGTTTATACAGGTTTTTTTTAAAGGTCTTGGTTCTTTCATACTGAGTGGGGTATGAACCTCAAACCTTTAAAAAAGAAGTCAAAACCCTTATCACAATAGTAATAATAAGCTTGCAGCTAACAAAGAAAAGTATATTAATAATTATTTAAAAGATAATTTAAGCATGTGAAAAAAGCAAAAAATAAATAAATAATGGCTAAAAAGTAAAAACAAAAATATTAAAAATATAACGAATGTAATAATGTAGAAGATAAATGTGATTATAACATAATACAGGTGAACTCTATTTTAATTCTATATGACCATTTTAAAAAACCAATATGAGAGGAATTACCTAAACTAGACGCTATTAAGTGGGCACCAGTTTGTTGAGGGCAGATGTAGGTTTTTAAGTTAAATTTGATTTAAAATATAATAAACTTCAACAGACTTTAACAAATTAAATAAATAATAACTTGTTATAGCATAGTCAAGTGAAAAATAATAATAACTGATAAACCTGATTAATCTAAATGTAAGGTAAAAAAAATTGGCTTAATAAGTAATCTTCATTCTTCTCTCATTTTTATCTATAGAAAATTTAAAGGTCTTATGTGTTTTGTAGGTCCTTTGCTTTCTTAGTCTCATCCCAAATAATTATTTAGGGGAGGAGTGCAACGTTGCAAGTTTTGGATTTTTTTTTTGGTAGGTTTAAGATTCAAACTACAGCGTGGGCAAGTGTGTGAGGGGATGGGTGTGTGATGGCTGTGTGTTAAATTCCCTATTGATAAACATAACATAGCTCTGGGGGCGAGTGTGTGAGGGGATGCGTGTGTGGTGACTGTGTGTTAAATTTTCTATTGATAAGCATAGCTCTTGAGGGCGAGTGTATGAGAGGATGGATGTGTGGTGGTTGTGTATTAAATTCCCTATTCATAAGTATAGCTCACTCTCAGCTTTACGAGAAATTATGGTTGAGAAATCATGATTAAGAAGAAACTGTGTGGTGGTTGTGTATTAAATTCTCATTTCATAAGCATAGCTCGCTCTCAGCTTTACGATAAATTATGGTTGAGAAATCATGATTAAGAAGAAATTGTGTGGTGGTTGTGTTAATTCCCTATTCATAAGCATAGCTCACTCTCAGCTTTACGAGAAATTATGGTTGAGAAATCATGATGATTAAGAAGAAACTGTGTGGTGGTTGTGTATTACATTCCCTATTCATAAGCATAGCTCGCTCTCATCTTTACGAGAAATTATGGTATTCATCTCAGCTTTACGAGAAATTATGGTTGAGAAATCATGATTAATAATAAACTGTTTAACCTTATACATTGATCGCAAGATTTTTCACTCTGACTAAAAAACTATTTATAATAAAAATTATGATATAAAATGGTTATGTTAAATGTCATGACAATTCATCTTATATATAAGTTTAAGGATCAAATTTTCAAGCTTCTCAGCCTTGTAGAAGTTAATTTGCCTTTTATTGAAAGGACAAAATAGAAATAGTCCTTTGTAAAAATTTTAAATTTTAGTTTTATCCTTCTATTTTTAAAGTGAAAATGGTAGTATATTTTTTATTTAAAAATTAATACAAATATATTTATTAAATATTAGAATAAATATTTTTTTAAATTATATGATATCTATATCTTTTATTTAAAAACTAATACAAATATATTTAAATTGTATGGATTGATTAAATTTTCAAGCTTCTTGCCAGAAGTTATTTTTATCTCCTTATATCTGAATTTTAAATAAAAATAAATATTTTATTTTTTTAAATTGTATGATACCCTAGATTGAGCATAGTGTGATAAAATTTTATATTCCATACAGAGATGACTGCACAGCAAAGTTGTATGGGTGCATGGGTGGATAACTAATATAGTGTGAGGTTGAGGGTGTAAGGGTATGACTATATAATATGTTACGACGTATTTAATATAATGTGAGGTTGAGGGTGTAAGGGTATGAGTATATAAGATATATATAATTTAGGTTAAAAGTTTTTATGTATTGTTTTTATTTTTTATTTTTATATTAAAACAAGATTATTTATAAGTTGGGACGAGATTCTTTTTAGTTTTAACTCATAAAATACTTGTTTACAACAGTAAAAAAAGATTTACATTGGAGTCAAATCTTTAAACTATATTTTTACAAGGGTTGTCCACTTTTACATCAGTAAGAGAAGATCTACATTGGAGTTAAATCTCCTAAACAATATTTCTACAATAACTATTCAAATTAGCTAAACATTGGATTTGCTCACCAACCTGCCTAATCCTCTCATCCTCAATAGTCATGTTACTGTGCCACTGAACACCATATCTCCTTCTCAGTACCCATCTTAACCAGGAAGTTTGCCACTTTATTTAGATCTCTACTCACTTAAGCGGAAATCACATCATCTAATTCCCTCCACAGTTCCTTAATTTGGGTGACAAGAATCCTCAACCTCCATGTCTTCAAAGCAAAGTTCCTCATGCAATCCGGAGCTCTTACCAATATTTGAGAATCTGATTCTAAGATTATCCTCCTGTAACCTTGTCTTATTGCTCAAATAGAAGCAGATTTGATAGCTAAGGCTTCTGCTTCATCGTCTGTGGCCCTTCTCAAGCCCTACAGTTCCCAATAAAGAATTGTCCCAACAGGATTCCTACAGACCACTTCAATTCCAGCTTTATCCGGGTTGCCTTTTGCAATTCCATCAGTATTAATTTGAATCTAATCTTTTGGGGGTGATTTCCAACTAACTCTATATCCTGCGCCTCTTGCACTTCAACTTACTTCTCCATCGTCACTATATCAGCCTGAGTTTCCTCTTTAGCATACACTGCCACAGTTTCAGTGACTTTGCTCCAAATGACCTGCCAAATGCCATCTAAGGACGAAAAGGTTTTTCTAAAAATGTTGCAACTTCTCTCAAACCACACTTGCCACAAAATGAAGTTTAATCCAAGCTTCCAACCTATACAAAGTGCTTTAGATTTAAATCTACCCCTCTTCCATCTTTTCCAAATATTAATCGATCCAAATCACCATTGGCTCGAATTTTATAATATAAAAACCATCTCTCCCAGATCTAGCGTGTAAATGGGCACTCAAACATCAAGTGGTCAGATATTTTTTCGCTCTTATAGCATAAAACACATTGAGATGGACTAACAATTCCCCTACATCTCAGATTATCAAAAGTAAGAATTCCATTGTGCATGAACTGCCAGGCAAAGAAGTTTACTTTCAGCCAACCCTTGGACTGCTAAATCTTTCTCCAATCCTCAAAGAAGTTTACTTTCAGCCAATCCTTGGACTGCTAAATCTTTCTCCAATCCTCAACCTGATATGCATGAGGAAAAGATTCTAAAAGGATCTTATCATATCCATCCTTCATCGTGTAGACTCCAAGGCTCCCATAGCCCTAAGCTAATTCATCCTCCTCATCTCTACCTGTTAGAAATCTTTTTGCCAAAATTTTAGTTATGATAGGTGTTAATTCTGGAAGGATTGGAATTGGTCACTTATCCAACTTCTTAAACTTATAATCCCTTAGCTGACTAGTGACTACTGTTAAAATAACTTTAAATCTAGATCCAACCCCTACTTTCCATAACTGTTTTTACTGATAACTATTTTTACTGGTTACAATTCTGAAAATTCAATAATGATAAAAAAATATTAATCCCATAGATTTATCCAAAGTCATACCTTCTCCCTCTTCCCACTTTCCAAAATAAACTATCTTTAAGTTTATATTAATGTTATGCATACTATTTTTAAAAATATTTGCAATAACGCTTAAAACCATGGACACGCACACTCAAACAATATTACTATGGAGCAATAGGAGTCATTATGCTTGTATAAACGTAAGATCAAACACAAGTTAAAAGTATTTATTATTTAAAAAAGATAGTAAGATATTAAAAACTTTATAAAAATGATCGAAAATGCGTCTACAATTCGAGCCTAATATCATTAATACCCACACTCATACAACATTGCTACAAAACAACCCACACGCTTAAAACCATGGACACGTACACTCAAACAATATTAATTATGCTTGTATAACGTAAGATCAAGCACAAGTTAAAAGTATTTATTATTTAAAAAAGATGGTAAGATATTAAAAACTTTAAAAATGATCGAAAATGCGTCTACAATTCAAGCCTAATATCATTAATACCTACACTCATACAACATTGCTACAAAACAACCCACACTCGTACAACATTGCTACAAAACAATGTCAGTTATTATACAAGTGTTAACATAATACAGTTTATTAAAATATATATATAATATTAAAAAATATTTGTTTTTTATGAATTTATTAAAAATTGTATGAAAATATATATTAAAAAATATATGTTTTTTAATGAATGTATACAAATAATTATGTTTTATGAAAGGTTTTAATTTTTTATATAAGTTTAAATTTTAAATTTTTTTTTAAAAAATCAAAACACTTACCATTATAATAAACTTACAATTATATTAAAAACCATTATTATTATAATTAAATACGTTTATTTTAAAAAATAATTTTTTTATAATTTTTTATTATGAAACCAAGTGAATGGATCAAAATTAGATTTTAAAAGTCGTATCCCTTTTCAATGATGGTATGTTAATAAACACTTATTTTTATGTTAATTTTTAAACATACTTTTATAAAGTTTATTTGCATGAAAATTTTAAATTATTAATTGGATAGGGATGAAGCCTTTTCTCCTTTCTAGAATTTCTAAAAACAGATTACTATCTCCTTAATTCATTTAATTTATGATTATGTCCTTAATTCATTTGATTTATGCTTGTAACCTTTTATAAGTATTGGCTCAATTTATTTTAATTGAAAACTTTAAAAAAATATCTTTGATGTCTTAGTTGTATTAGATTTCTTGTATGTACATATAAAATATTTATAAAAATATTAACATTAGTTGAATTTGGAATAAATAAAAAAGAATAATAAATTTTAACATTTTTGTGCTTTTAATTAAGTTTAAGTGATTAAATAGAAAAACAATAAATCTTAATATTTTTTTCATTTAAATCTTAACATTTAAATGGTTAGTTTTCGTAAAAGGAGTGTAAACCTTAGAGTACGATGGAACAAAGTAACAAAGTTGGCTACAATCTTCGGGAAAGGGATGGAACAAAGCAACAAAGTTGGCTACAATCTTCGCGAAAAGATGCAAACCCTAGGTGTAGTCAAGCGTTGAAGGAAGAGGATTGTTCGCAGGCCGTCTCAGACCATCTCTTTAGTCTGTGAGAAAGCCTCTTTGATCAGAAGAAATATCTCTTAAAGATCTTTGGGTTTGCGGGTGGATGAACCTCTTCTTTCTATCAAGATTTTGGAGGATAAATTTGGATTGAATTTGATTGATCATGAAGCGTATGATAGAACAAAGTAACAAAGTTGGCTACAATCTTCGGGAAATGGATGGAACAAAGCAACAAATTTGGCTACAATCTTCGCGAAAGGATGCAAACCCTAGGTGTAGTCAAGCGTTGAAGGAAGAGGATTGTTCGCAGACCGTCTCAAACCATCTCTTTAGTCTGTGAGAAAGCCTCTTTGATCAAAAGAAATATCTCTTAAAGATCTTTGGGTTTGCGGGTGGATGAACCTCTTCCTTCTATCAAGATTTTGGAGGATAAATTTGGATTGAATTTGATTGATCATGAAGCGTACGATGGAAAAAAGTAACAAAGTTGGCTACAATCTTCGGGAAAGGGATGGAACAAAGCAACAAAGTTGGCTACAATCTTCGCGAAAGGATGTAAACCCTAGGTGTAGTCAAGCGTTGAAGGAAGAGAATTGTTCGCAGACCGTCTCAGACCATCTCTTTAGTCTATGAAAAAGCCTCTTTGATCAGAAGAAATATCTCTTAAATATCTTTGGGTTTGCGGGTGGATGAACCTCTTCCTTCTATCAAGATTTTGGAGGATAAATTTGGATTGAATTTGATTGATCATGAAGCTCAAAGAATTATCTGCAAACTCAAGGACAAAAGCAAACTCTAGGGCAAAAGACCAAGCCTAGAGAAGCTCAAAGGATACATTAAAGATTAGTGGACCAATACAGAATTCCAAGTAACTCTCCTACCCAAAAATTTATTTTCTATTTCCTTTTCTAATTTAACGGATAGAGATAGGGTAATGGATTATAGATATAATTGGTTTTTCGAACAAAGGGGTGTCTATATAAGACCTTGGACTCCTAGTTTCAACCCCTTTACAGAAAAAGTTAATGGTTTCCCAGTCTAGGTGAATCTTTATGCTCTATGTGGAGTTTTGGAGAGAAGATATTCACCAAAATCGATAATGCCATATGGATGCCCAAATAAAGGAAAATTTTTCCAATGAAATTAATATGATTGTGGAGTTTTGGAGAGAGAAAATATTCACCAAAATCGGTAATGTCATTGGTGCATTCCAGTATATGGATGCCCAAACAGAGGAAAATTTGTCCAATAAAATTAATATGAGTAAGCACGATTGTTTGGATAGATGTTTTAGTTCTTGGGCCTCAATCCATTACTATCTCCTCAAGCAAAAAGGAATGGATCCAAGATATTGAATATGAAAACTTCTCCCTAAGATGTTATGGCTATCAGCCACCTAAAGAAGAGATTCCCGATCATTGCCCGATCATCTGATCATGATCATCTGATCATATGCGCTGATTCCTCCTTGGTGGAGGAGAAAGAGAAAGTCCTGCATGCGAATGATTCAAAACCTTCAAATGTCCCAATTCAAAAGAAAGAAGCTCATCCTCCAAATGCACCAATTGTCTAACAGGAATCATGCGAGCAACAAAAGACTCAACCCCAAAAGAAGAATTTGAATCAGATCATTGATAAAAGCCAAATGGTTACTAAAGACCATCCATATGGTTCCATGGAAAATATTAGCACCTTAGATGGAAAATATCAGCACCTCAGATGGTATTCTTGAAGCTAATTATGAAACAATCGATGATGGTAAGTTTTCTAAAAATGAAGCTACAACAAAATGTGTTACAACTAGATATTACCTCAAGAGCTTGAAGTGCAAAAACGCATTTTCCGATCTTGTCACTCTAAAAGAGGAAGAAACTCTGCTACAGAAGAAAAATAATCAAACTAATTTCCTCTTTGATGGATGACTGTTATGTTTGTTTTGCTTATAAAGAAAAATAATCGATTTGATTTCCTCTTTAATGGATAATTGTTATGTTTGTTTTGTTTTTTTTGTAAAGAAAAATAATCGAATTAATTTCCTCTTTGATGGATAACTGTTATGTTTGTTTTCCTTCTATCGGTTGGAGTTATGTGTCATGTAAAGGTTGTTCTTGTTATTAGTTTTAAAAAAAAAAAAATTGATTATCGAAACTTAGTAGTTTGAAGAAGATGGAGAAAAAAAAAGAGTTGATTATCGAAACCTAACAGTTTGAAGAAGATGGAGAAAAAAAAGTTGATTATCCAAACTTATCAGTTTGAGGAAGACAAAAAATATCTTTGATAAAAAAACAAATATGGATATGTTTTAATTAACTTGTTAAAAATATAACGAAAACAATGTAATGTAATAAAAATAACTCCAATAAAAACCGCACATAACTTATTAAAAAAAACTAAATTCAAATAATAAAAATAAAAATAAATAAATCTTAACGTTTGTGTTTAATTAAATAGTTAAAGTAGACCGTCCAAAACAAAAAAATAAAAATACACTTAAATTCAAATTGTACGTGTATCGCATGCTTGACCCCAGAAGAATTGTCTTTCCCTCATACAAAATCCCTAATAAGTCTATTAAAAAGATTCATAAAATTGCTACAACCCTTTGACTGGCGTGTTGAGGTGAAACGCAACTGCGAAGGCTACATATGGGATCGTGAACCTATCAGCAAAATCTTTGATAATCAATTTATTAAAAAATTTATAAAAATATTATAATCCTTGAGCGGGCATGTTGAGAAGAAACCTAACCGCAAAGGCCACACAGGGTTCAACATTGAGTGTGTGGGGGCTGAAACCTAACTGGAAAAGCTGTACAATCAAGCATGCATAAGTTGAAATCCAACTTTAATCCAGTCAAGCAGTCAAGCATGCATAAGTTGAAATCCAACTGTAATCCTCAAAGAATTATCTTTGCTTTGATAATTAATTTATTTAAAAAAAAACTATAACAAGTTGAAATTCAATTTTACACATGGCAGTAAGGTAGAGCATGCATAGGTAAAAAGGAATAACAAAGACTACCTAAAGGTCAGGTCTATGAACCCAAACCCAACTCCAAAGGATGCACAGAAGAACCCATCTACAAAGATGTACCAGGGATCAGGGTAGAATGACCTAAGGCTAGCTGAAAACTGAGAAAAGCCATCTTGACAAGCGCTCCGAACAGCGCAACCTTGCTAATATTTTATATTAAAATAATAAAAAATTAATAATACAAGATTTAATATTACCACTAATACAAGTATTAATATGCTCAAACCGCAAGCAACATTCATTTTTACATTAATACGTTTTTTTCAACAACTAAATAATTTAACAAGGGCACACCACGTGGAGATTTACAAATGCAGTTTGTAAGGTCCGCAAGGTCAGTTCATATTCGATGATATTGTCTTTAAACTTTTTTAAAAAAATATGTATAATCTTACTTTTTTAAAATTTAATTTTTAAATTTAAAATTTTATATTTTTTTATTAAATTAAAATATAAAAGGTTAATATATTAAAATTATTTTTATATTTTTAAATAATTTTTAAATTAAAATAAATAAGTTTATGATTTCTGGATAAACCAATTCCGGCCATGATGATAATAAAATAACACATTAAAAAAATATTAAATTTCATTTTAATTGAAATACAATATTCCCTTCACTGTTGAAATCTGCTCTCATAAACGTCCTCCTTAATGTGAGATTATGTTAATTAAAAATTAAAAAACAATTAAGTATCAAAAAAAATCTTGTTGGTTCTTCTAACAGGCCAAGGTTGCTTTACCCTAAGGGTTTTGGGCCAGGATCCAATTCCTGGGCATTAACCAAATTGGACCTAACCCAACGAACCCTGCAATGTAGCCCCCAAAAAATCCAAAAGCCATTTTCAAATCTGTGGGTTTCTGCTTAGATTTTCAGAACTATATTAATTTGTATCCCTCATGTTGGGGTGAATACATTACAGTGTATGATTAATAGAATATAGAGGAGAAGGTAGGGCATTAGCGATACTGACCCATAAGTTCCTTCACCAATCTGCTCTAGCTTCTCGAAACAGCTGACGCTGCGGGATCCCCAGGAAGGGGACTCTTCCAGATTTAGCTGTCCCGGTGCCGCCATCGCCATTTCCCTTTTGTTGCCACTGCAAATTCGAGTATCGATTCGCCGTGACGAGCTTCTGCTGCTAATCTGATCTAATCTCTTATCTACTTATACAGATATCAAGAATAAAGAAATAAGATGAGATGATCAAATCAGAGGTTAAAAAGGAAAGATTGATGCTGGAAACAGTTGATTCATTTAGAGAAGGCCTAATGTAACCAATTTAAACACTGCATTGTTGCCTGGGCTCCGGCCAATTTATTCTTCTTATAACCGTGATTAAGAAGCCTAACTCATTATGCTATATTAATTATAGCAAGCAACCGATTTAAATTTATATGAACAAAGGCTGCTAGAGCTTTAGTTTTTCCTTGGTCTTTCCTTTCTTTAATCTCACTTCTGAGATGCAACCGATTTAAATTTGTATGAACTAGGGCTGCTAGAGCTTTAGTTTTTCCTTGGTCTTTGGTGTCCTTTTTTTAATCTCACTTCTGAGATGTGTGGTAATAGAATAGAGTGATTTATTTTTGGCGTAGGTTAGTAATGATATAAAGATGATAAAGTAAATTGTACTTGTCTTCCTGATTGGTTTTTATTTTAGAGAGTCTAGGTGTATAATATTGTTCATATAAATTATCAAAAATTAATTTTTAAAAAATAATTATAATATTTTAATTTATTATATAAAAGATTGGAATTATTGAATAAATTTAATTTCTCAAATTAAATTTATATGAATTAAAGTTTTTAAAGCTTTAGTTGTCCCTTGGTCTTTGGTATCCTTTCTTTATCCTTTCTTTAATGTCACCTTTGAGGTGTGTGTGGCAGTCGAATGGAATTATTTGTTTTAGCCGTAGGTTAGTAATGATATGAAGATACACATATCATTGTCTTTGTTTTCTTGATTGGTTTTTATTTTCAGAGGTGTATGATTTGTGAAATGAAATGAAAGATTTTAATTACGGTCGCGAGATCTAAATATGGTTTATGGGACTTCAAATATGGAAGTACAACTGTTCAGATCATATCATATGATCTTTAATATTCTTGAGAAGGTTGTTCCTTCTCTGCTGATTTGGGTTAGAATTTTCCAACTTTTTTTATTTTACTGTCTTTAAATAACTCTGCCATAGACCTGTTTTCAAGTGTTTCTTTGTATTTGCCACGGATGTCTGAAAAACTCGGATACTTATAGATAAAGTGTTCCTCTGTCTCTACTGCCCCTGTGTTGCATAAAGTACATATCTTTTTTTCCCATTGTTCTTTGGGTGTTGTCCATCTCCCTGTTTCACATCTAAGCCTATGAGAGCTAGTCCTTATCTGAGCAATGAGGATTTTTTCCTTCCACTTGATTTCAGCGCTTATATATGTTTTTTCCTTGTGATCATATGTTGGGTTAAACTTTGCAATATAATATTGTCTTTTCCTGCTTGCATTTTTCCACATTCCACTTCTAAACTTTTTATTCACATAGCTTTTGATGTCTTTGTTGAAATTTGGGCATTCATTTATGTTGATTTCGCAACATTTTTATCCATTTCTGATTTTGTTTCGTCCATGTGTTTTCCTACTTATGCAACTCTTCCCATCATATATTACCAAAAGGTTATTTTCTTTTAGTAATTTTTAATGAAAATATAATATTTTAATTTATTATATAAAAAATTAAAATTATTTAATAAATTTAGTTTTAAAAATAAAAGATCAAAACAAAATAAATATATAAAAGTTGAATGATTATAATTAGAAATTAAATTGTATGGGAGAGGATTATAAAACTAAATTTAATTTATTCTATGATTACTTGTGTTGCATATAAAGGATTTCCAAAGCGAAATTCAATCTATTTGCATGATGAGTGATATTTAATCTATTTGTGTGATGAGTTTTGTTTTAATATATTCTCATAATTATGTTATAAATAAGGATTTAGTGAAAGTAGAAAAAAATTCATACTAAAATATAAATAAAGTGAAAATGAACAAAGATGAATGAGTTTCAAATATTTATTTTTTTTCTTGATATTGTATTAACCACGTTACCATATTATTTTGACAAACCATGTTACCATAGTACATTATCAAGATTAAAATATTTCAACAATCACCATGACTTCCATGTCACTTAATTTCAACACCTTATATTAATATTAATCAATTATACATGACCCGTCTAAAAAAATAAACCATAATCACTTATATTACACATAAAAAAAATTCAAAGTGAAATAAAATCCAAATGATTGTTTTTTCTTATTACTTATATTACACGTACAAGAATTCAAAATGGAGTGAAATTCAAATTATTATTTTTTTTATTACTTATATTTCAACCAAAAAACGCATTATCATATTATAGTATTTATTTTGACAAACTATCTCACACCACCATATTTCAACAAATTAGTAATTAATTATACATACCTTACTGCAAAGATCTAAACATGAATCTCAGTTTTAAAACATCATGTTTTAACCGTTTGAATATAGGTTATTTGATAAGATATTTATTTTTTAAAATCATATACTAAAAATTATTTTTATATAAAATATTTATTTAAAAAATATATTTATAAATGCATAAATAAAATGAAAAAGTTTTTATATATAGTGAATTTTTTATGGTTTTATGCATGAACGGTATACCTTTTTCACAATAGCTCATATCTTGTAGTTTGAAATATTGACCTTATTTTTATCTTTACCTCAATTATTTAAAATATTTTATGAAACTCAATTTACAATAATAAAATATCAAAATGAAAAAAATATAAGTTCCAACGGGGACAGCACAATCGTTGAGTTTTGGTTCTTCTTTGGGATGTCCAGGGTTCAAACCGCGGCGTGGGCGAATATGTGAGGGGGTGGTGTGGCTATGTGTTAAATTCCCTATTTATAAGCATAGCTCTCGGCTTTAGGAGGGATTATGGTTGAGGGGAGCCTGCTCTCGGCTTTAGAAGGAGTCATGGTTGATTCTCACACTAACCAAATAAAAAAAAAATGAAAAAACATAAATATATAAAAAAGGTAAAATAATTTCCATCCTTTTATAAGGAGTTCTATATGGAAATGGGTGATTGTTTTAATTATAGATTATAGACGATAATTTTACATTTTAATTTTTCTTTTAGGCTTTTACTCAAATATCTATAATAATTAATAAACTTTGTTTAAAATAATAAAAAATTAAATTTTAAGATGAAGTAAGGTGATCACACTATAATAGAAGTTTGGATTAGATCAAAGGATTTTTAGTAAAGAATTTTTTTTACATCATCAAATGGCAAAGGTTATCATATTTCACACGAATCAAAAATCAAACATTAGATGATACAAAGAAGGATACAAGGATGAGGAAGTACAATCTACATATTCAAATTCACAAGGTGTGAAGGAAGATGTAGAGATAAATTTTTAAACAAACAAGACAAAAAGATCAAGTTTAATCTAGGTAATTCATCATTGTTTTCTTCAAGTAATGTAGAATCCTCTTCTCGCAATAAAAATGAAAGTAGTGTAAATTTTATCCTTTTACTTTAGGGTTTCGAGAGCAGCATAATAAAGAAATGAGTACTAAGGATATTCATGGCAATTATAGATGATTGTCTTTGCACATAATGTTTTTCAAGACAACCTAAAGAATGATGTGTTTTTAAGGTTTTCATATAGATATCAATATGAAAAACAAAAACAAATATTATAAGTGTTAACATGAAGTGTGGTTGGAGGGAAATGGCAGAATGTTTAAAGAAACATTTTCATCTTTAGATGGCGTTTGGCAGATCATTTGGAGCAAAGCCCAAGAAACTGTGGCATTGTATGCTAAAGAGAAAACTCAAACTGATATAGGGATGATGAAGAAGGAAGTTGAAGTGCAAGAGGGGCTAGACATAGCTAGTTGGAAACCACCTGCAAAAGGTTGAATTAAAATTAATACTGATGGAGATGCAAAAGGTAATCCAAATAGAGTTGGAATTGGTGTGGTCTGCAGGAATCATGTTGGGACAATACTCTATTGGGAACTGCAAGGCCTGGGAAGGGCCATGAACAATGAAGCAGAAGCCTTAATCTACTTCTATCTAAGTGGTAAGACAAGGTTACAAGAGGATAATCCTAGAATTGGATTCTTAAATATTGGTAGGAGCTCTGGATTGCATGAGGAATTTTGCTTTGAAGACATAGAGGTTGAGGATTCTTATCACCCAAATTAAGGAATTGTAGAGGGAATTAGATGATGTGATTCTAGTTTATGTGAGTAGAGATCTAAATAAAGTGGCAGACTTCCTGGCTAAGATGGGTACCGAGAAGGAGGTAGGGGTTCAATGGCACAGTCACATGGCTATTGAGGATGAGAGGATCAGGCAGGTTGGTGAGCAAATCCAGTGTTTAGCTAATTTGAATAGCCATTGTAGAAATATGGTTTAGGAGATTTAGCTCCAATGCAGATCTTCTTTATTGTTGTAAACAGGTGTTCTCTTCGACTAAGGTTGAGTCTCATCCCAACTTGTAAATGATATTTGTTTTAATATAAGTTTTTCAAATTCTTTTAAAAAAAAAAAACAAGAAGCAAGACAAAGCCCACAAATCTAAAAATAAAAAATGATGATGAAAATGGTATCTTGGAATATTATGATATGAATAAGAGCCCTAAAATAAAGTGATTAGCAAACTAATAGGTTGATATGAGGAATAAAAATAAGCGATGAGAAATGTAAGGATGTATTTGAATGCGGATTGTTTAAAAAATTTTGCTATAGAAACTTTAGGAAGTATTACAAAAATATGGGACAAATGTAAAGGTGATGGACAATTTTTATTTTTTTTTACACAGGGGAATTGGCAACAGTCTCTGTCATATTATCCTCGTGGGCACGGTTTGAATCTATAAAGCTACCACTATAACCTCTACCCTGTCTTGGTAAACTTTTACTCAAAGTAAGGGGGACCTCGGCTTGGGATTGGAACTGTTGACCTCAAGTTGGAGATGGACAATTACTATAAGCAAATAATAATTGGATTACTAATATTTTTTTGTAAAAAAAAAGAGAAAGTATCAAAGTTGAGGTTATAAATGTATATGCTCCAACTATAGTTATTTCTCATGTAAGACGTTAAAAGAACCTCAGTTTATTTAGGCCAAATTTGGTGATGATTTATAATTTTGATATGTGGATTCTTTGGGGACACTTCAACACAATCTATCTCCTTCAAAAAGTGAAGTGTCATCCTTTTGGATTGTTTAAATCAAAGAATGATTTTATTTTATTTTTCAATTGAAATGGTCTTTCAGATGTCACTCCTTCAAGTTTTCAAGATACATAGGATAACAAACACAATGGGTAAACATTTATAGTAGAAACATTGTATAGATTTTCTCATTTAATATGTGGTTGGAAATAGGGTATGTAATCTCTTTAGACATTTTATTGTGACCAAGATCATATTACAAACCCATTCCGTTAAGATGCAATTTACTAAAAAATTATCATTGAAAGCCATTTTGATTTAAATTTATATAGCTCCAAGTCCTTGATTTCTTCCAAATGGTTATGTTATTGTGATATGAAGCAAAGTTTGAAGGATTATCTATGTAGAGGTTTATTCAAACAATAAAATACCTAAAGGAGCAAATAAAGATTTGAAATATAAAATATTTTTGTGACATTTAAAATAAAAAATGATATATTTTTTTTTTTGAATTTACATGGTGGAATCGGTAGCCACCACGAATCCGGGCACTCAATAATTTACAAGAGATAATAGAAATTAATGAAATGAACCAAGATACTTATGTGCAAGAAAAAAAATCAATTCGTGATTACCATAATATATTGAAAAAAGAAGTCATATTGGGACTACAATTAGGGAGAGATAGCATACGAAAGAAGACAAATATATGGGTTTTTTATGTTATAGCTAAAACATTTTTTTCATGAAATAAATATATTTCAACTATAAATGAAAGAATATTAAATAAAAAGATGACATTAGGAAGGAGGCAATTAATTATTTCAAGGATATTCTATTAGAAGTTTGGTAAGATAAAGGGGCTCAAGGTAAGCTTTTGGAAAATATTCTATCAATTATCATACAAAGACAAATGAAATTTGATGAGGAAGATCTCTATAGAGGAGCCAAAGGAGGTTTTTTTCTCTTTCCACCCTAATAAAGCACCTACCACTTAAGGATTTCCTACAATTTACTTTCAAAAAATTTAGGATTTTCTGAAGAGTGAAATGTTGGTTATAGTTGAAGAGGCTAGAAAAGAGAAGGCTATAATAAGTGAGAACAATGTTTTCCTTATTGTATTAGGTAAAACAATTTATTTTGATAATTTTTTTCTAGTAAACCCTTTGTAATATGATTTATATTAAATTTTCAAAAATTATGGCAAATAGATTAAAGGGATTCTAAATTGTGTTATCTCAGAGGAATGAGGTGGTTTCATTATTGACAAACAAATTATTGATGGTATATGTAGGTGCTAGTTCTAACATGCCACCTCAACAAAGGAAATAAACAAGTTAGAAATAAAATATGCATGGATGTCAAGTATGCATATGTTAAGTTTTGTAATTTTGAATAAAATATGTATGTTGTAATAATACATGTAATAATGACTCAAGTTGGAGATATGTGCGAACATAGTCATGCAAAGGTAGTTAACACCCAGTTTGTCTTGTAGTTAGGAGGTGAGGTGTTTGGGGTGGTAGTTGTTTGTAACTACCATCCCCATAGTTTAAATAAGACCCCCTTCATTCATTTGAGAAGGTACACACACACAAGAGACATTGTATATGCTAGAGAGAGTCCATTGTAGTTGCATTGTGTATGCCAAAAGAGATAGTGTAGAGTGCATTGGAGGTATTATGCATAGGATTAGATGTTGTGTATGTGTGGGTCAAATTTTGACCACATTAGCATGAGATAAAATTTCTAAGATTTTCACTAAGTGCTAGAAAGCAATTCAAGCTCAAGATCGGGATGTTCTCAAAACCGTAATTGTGCTAGTAGCCTCGTCAACATCTAGCTTCATTCCTACGGGAATGGATAAAATAGACATCCAAGCAAAAGTACCTGAATTTGCATTAAAATAGAGTATGATATCAAAAAATTATGGTAACAACACAAGATCAGAAAGAAAATATGAAATCCTATAAAATTATGCTCGAGATCATGATATCTTGAAATCGAGCTGATTGAGATGATGACGTCACCAAAGAAGCAAGTCACCTAGGATCATGTGAGTTAACAAGTGAAGACCGCCCAAAATCACAATGCTCAAAGCTGCACTATTTCAAGTAATGACGTCAGCAAAATAGAAAATTATCCAAGACCATGCAAAGAAGGTAAAGGTACCCGAAGTCGAGATATGAGCTTATAAAGTAAAATATGTATGAGATCATACCACTTGGGCTATAACATCAAAAAAGTTAACTCAAGCTCAAGATCATGCCTCTAAAGAAGATAAAGCAAGACAAAAGAGTGACTGAAGTCGAAAATGCTTGAAGTTGTGATTACACTACAAAAGAGCTCTGCAAGCAAACAAAGGGCCCGACTTCAAGTTGATTTTTAGTTAAAAGTGAGTTCAAACCTGCAACTACCATGGTGCCTATCAGCTACCTCCAACTAATTCCATCTCATGCCAACTCAACAAGAAAGGGATAGTTTCAATAATGCAATCATAGACAAAAGATAGTTGTAGATGAACGAGCTAAGTTCAAATTCATGCCCAAGATAAAATTAGAGGTTGCCACATCAATATTTTTGGTTTGTTTCCAGATCATCATCCAAAAAACCATACAATTGTTTTCACACCAAGAAAAAATGAATTTGTAATATATAAATATGAGCAAAGACCTCATAACAAGGGTCGACTCTATAGTCCTTGTCTGGTATTTCATTGTAATCGCTCTGTTGATCAATGAAGTGGTAGTTGTTTGGTCTTCATTACTTTGCATTTACAAGTTTTATGTGAATGTCTTTCTCTAAGTCATTTATGTTACACTTTGATGTTAGTTTATTCTGTTAAAGTAATTTTACTATTTGAATTACCTATTGGATTGCTAGCATTTAAAGTCCTTGGAATGATTAGAGCCTTTATGCATTTATTTTAAGTCATTTTTGTTACATTCTACAATTGGTTTATTCTGTTAAAGCGCACAACACCTATTGGATTGCTAATTTTTTGGATCCTTGGAATGATTAAGATGAATGTAATGAGCTTAATGAACCTATGGATGTGATCACTAATGGTTGATCTATTAAGTATCATGTAAGTGATTGGATAGTGTGTTATTTTATGAGATCCAATGTTGTTACACTATACCCCGACCATGTTTTATTTATCTTTCTAACCCTTACTCCTTCCTAACCCTTACCTTTTCCTATCCCTTTTCCTAAAATAATCAATCCAAAGGAGTCGACCTTCTCTAGAGGTTGAAGCATAGGGTAACCTTGTTTCATCCAATTGCTATACTTTGGCTAAAATCAATGGGTGCAACATCTTTCCACAACAATGGCAGATTTTAGTCCAATAGTATAGTTAGTTTTTGGCATGCCTAGTGGGACGAAACAATTGCATTTGTTTCACCTTTCCTGGAGAGCTCAATATTAGGTGAACATTCTTGACCTCATTAGCAGAGATTATATGTTCATCTGGTGACTCCCATTAAAAAAAAAACCTAGAATTACATCCTCCTCTTTGTTGAATTTGAATAAATTATGTATATTTATTTCATTTTCTATATGATTACAAGATATGTAGCAAAAAGGTTAGAAACTCCACCAAAATTTGTAGAGTTACCTCCTCGTAGGTCTAGATGTGTTGAAATTATATTTCTTGAATCTCCTTCACAGAGTGCAAATTCTTCATCATATAATTCCTCTTCATCATCTAGAACATCAAGTCCTAGAGTCATGGCTCAAAATCAACTATCGATTGCTCCAATTTTCCCTAATTGGAATACCATAGGACCTTTACCCTTAGCTCAGATAAATGATATTCCCCAAGTAGCACTCAAAGCTCTTCCTACTTATGATGGCTTAGGTAAAAATACTTATGAGCATTATCAGGATTTAGTATCATTAGCAATAATTCATAATATTAGAGATGAAGACATTATGGTTAGGCTTCTCACCATGTCCTTTTGAGGTAAGATACTTAACTGGTATCGTACTTTGGAAGACAACAACATCCATACATGGGCTGATTTGGTTGGACCATTTGTGGAAGAATTTAATGAATTAGTAGATCCTTTTCCTCACTCACCTAGTTTACTATTATGTAGAGACATCCTCAAGAGCTAATTACAGATTTCAATCTTAGATTTAGTAGAACCTGGAAAATAATTCCCCAAAATATATGACCCTCGAGCCCCTTGGCATACATCTACTATATCCAAGCTTTAGGCCCTGATTTGGGGTTACAAACTCAACAATCAAATATAGTTGAATTTCCTCAAGTCTATCAAGTCATTGTTACAGCTAAAAATACATTAATTTCTATTGGAAGGCTACCCCCAAGGGTCATGATGCCATATTTTCTAGAATTAGCTCAATCATCTCAAAAAAATAAATCATCTATAGCTCCCACCACATTTACTTCTCTACCCATAGTGTTGCCCATTTCTGTACCTAAAACATTACCTCTGATATCCACCTTTCCAACGTTACTGGTGCCTAAGCCCAAAGAGTCGCCTATAATGTTAAATGTATTGTCCATATTGAAAAAATTGAATAACAAGGTGACAACAATTGGAAAAGAGAGTAAAAAAGATCTCAATTTAAAATATTTCCATATGTGTCTAAATATCAAAGAGCTTCGTGTAGCAACATGATGGAAAAGGAAAACAATAACTATCAATATGAGGAACCAACAGTTTTAGAATCTAAAAATCATCCTTGGTGCTTAGTTTATAGTGACCACCATAGTGTAGATACCTATATCATGTATCAACATCATGCACAAATGGCTGCTAAAAAGGCTGAAATGTCTCAAAAGGGCCAAGTCAATATGTTATGGGAGCCAGAGTAGATCATGCTTACACAAGATCCTTTGGAAGAAGAATTCATTTCTGTGTTAACAAGGTCTGGTAAAAAATAAAATTCAAGTGGATCCTCAAAAATTGGAACCTTTTAAAGTCTTGTCCTAGTCACAAAAGCCTAAAGATCAGAATATGCCCAAGACTAAGAAAATTCTAGTTCAACAAAAATCTCAAACACCTTCATCTGCACTAGAGCCACAAAAGGATCCTTCAAGCTCAAAGTAAGCTGAGAAAGCTAAAGAGATATTACTTGAAACAAAATAAGAAGCCCATGATAAACTCATATTCTCCTTAGTCACCAAGAGGTAGAGAATCAAAGCTACCTAGGAGTATAGAAAAAGGTTCAATGAACCAGAGAAGAAAAATGAAAAGAAGATAGTGGAAGTGCCTAGTTTCAACATAGTAGAAGATTTGAAGAAGACTCTTCTAAAGCAAGCATGTATGATGCATTGATGATTCCTAGATAGATAGATCTGCTTAGAGCTTCATTGAAGAAGGTCAGCTTGGGAGATCAACCAGTTTCAGAGTATATCCTCACTCAAGATTCAATGAGTCTAGGGGCTATGAAGAATAGACCATCTCCTTTCTACATATCTTTGAGAATGGAAGGATGGGTAGTTCACAATTGCATGATCGATTCTGGGGTAGCTACTACTATGATGCCTAAAGTAGTATGTGAGCTAATGGGCATGGAGTATACTCACTCATGTCCCAACATCCTCCAATTATATGACACTCCTATAAATATAGTTGGAGTAATCAAGGATGTTCCCATGACACTCCATAGAGTGTCAAAAATAACTATGATACAAGAGATAGTTGTGGTTGATTTAGAGCCATACTTTGGCCTTTGCCTATCACGTGAGTTCACAGTAAAATTGGGAGGTTACATGTACCTGGAATACTCTCATATGGTGATCCCTCATAAAGGAAAAAATATCAAAATCCTTCTAGAAAAGCCCATGACTTATCATATTGAGAAGATAGAAGAGGATGAATATATCAATACAATATTTGAAGAGGTTGATCCATTGGAAGATATTCTGGATGAACTAGAAATAGAAGATCAATTCTCTCTAAATAATTATAATTCCTTAGTTGAGACTAGCATTGGTACATATCATGTCTCAAGCTCAGAGCAAAAGGGATTACAATAATTTCAAATCAAGAATTGCGTAAATCAAAACTTTGAAAACTCTACTTTGATGGATCTAGGTGCAAAAATGGTGTTGGAGCCAGAGTTGTATTGATTTCTCCTTCAAAAGGCATAAAGAGATTTTCCTATAGGCTAACATGGAGTTGCACCAACAACACCATTGAGTATGAAGCTTTGTGCCTTGGCCTAAAGTAGGCAAAAAAATGGGAATTAAATTGCTCATAATCTATGGTGATTCAGAGCTGATTGTCAACCAAGTTACAGAAAAGTGTAATAGTAGACATCACTACTTGAAAGCATATCGCAATAGGGTATGGGATTTGATGGAATATTTTGAAGCTTTGAACATAAAAGCTATTCCATGAGAACAAAATGAATTAGCTGATTCCCTCACTACTAGAGGAGCAAATTATGCACCAACTACAGAACTAGGTTCAAAGAAGAAGAATAAAGTAAAGTTGGTTTTTAGACCATCTATCCTAGATAGGGAGATATTTTGGAAAGTCTTTGAGGATGACCAACAAATTGTTGATTTCTTGATAAAAGAAGCAGTTTATTCAGCCCAACAAGAGGAAATATCCTAGGAAGTTGATCAAGAAGATATCATTCAACTAAAAAATAATCACATTCCTAAAGGGCTAATCACTCTAGAGAGCTTGTTTGACAATAATAAGATAGGAATATAGGTTAGAGGATGAATATAGAAGAACAAGCCTACAAAGAAATTGAGATTGAATCAGGAAAAAGCTTAAATATTAGAGTACATTGTACTATTAAGGAAATAGAATAGTTCAGACTACTTTGCATGTAGTATCAAGATATCATAGCTTGGAGCTATGATGACCTTCGAGTTTATAATAAAGATGTGATTCAACACACGATTGAATTAGCCCCTAATGCAAAGCCTTTTAGACAAAAACAAAGGCCAATCAATCCAAAAATAGAAGCAACTATGAAATAGGAATTGCTTAAGTTACTAAATGCCAAGATCATCTATCCAATCAAGCATTCTACATGGGTTGCAAACCTAGTGCCTATTAGAAAGAAGAATGGAGACATTCGTCTTTGTGTGGATTTCAAAAATTTGAATAAAGCATATTTGAAAGACCATTATCCTCTACCTTAGATTGATCAAATTTTATAGACAGTGGTAGGAGCAGAGAGGTTTTCCCTCCTAGATAGATTTTAGGCTACAATAAGATATGGGTAAAATATGAAGATCAACACAAGATAACTTTCACTACCAAATGGGGAATATTCACATATTAGAGGATGCCATTTGGACTATCAAATGCTGGAGCAACATTCCAACATGCTATGGATTTTACCTTTGGATATTTAGTCAATAAAATAATTCTGATATATTTAGATGATATGACTATTTTTTCTCATGACAAGAAACAACACTTAGAACACCTTGAAAAAATTTTGAAAAGTGTAGAGTTTGGAATATCTTTGAATCCAAAGAAGTCCATATTTGTTGTTCATGAAGGCAAGCTCCTAGGCCATGTAGTTTCAAATCAAGGTATGGCAATTGATCTAGAAATAATTCAAGCCATCCTGTCTCTCCCTCTACCTTTAAGCAAAAAGGCTTTGCAATCATTTTTTGGATAAATTAATTTGTTTGAAAATTTATTTCTAACTTTGCACAAATTATGAAGCTAATGACTAAGATTTTGAAGAAAGATATTATATTTGAATGGACTCCAGAGTAGAGAAAAGCATTTGAGCATATCAAAGAAGCTATTACAAGAGCTCCAGTGTTGATCAACCCTAATTTTGATAAGGATTTCATTTTATATGCCTATGGATTAGAAGATAGTTATGCCATAGTGCTAACTCAAAAAGATGCTAGAGGAGAAGAGCATCCAGTATTCTTCTTGAGTCATACTTTTCATGATTACCAAAGGAACTACAATTTCATAGAAAAACAAGTATACATAGTCATGAAGTCTTTAAATAAGTTTAGATATTACTTGTCACAAAGTAAGACCATAGTCTATGTGGTCCATCCAGATGTCAAAAATTTCATCATTCAAGGAGAACTAGGTGATAAGAGAGCTGGCTAGGTTACTAAAATCTAAGAGTATGATGTAGAAATCCATCCTACTAAACTAGTAAAAGGTAGGGCACTATGCCAATAGTTAGCCACTTTACCAGAACAGGGCTATAATATGTGCATTAATGATGACATAGAAAATATGCCCAGGACTAGGCAACATATAGAAAGACTTGATTGGATGGAAGAATTAATTAGATATTTTCAAATAGGTAAATTTCTAGAAAGACTAAATGCATCACAAAGAAGAAGGTATAGACTCCAAGCCCTGAAATATATCTTGTTACCAAAAGGCTTATACCAAAAGAACTTTGATGGAGTACTTTTGAGATGCATCAAACCAAAAGAAAAAGAAAAAGTGATGACTAAGTTTCATTTAGGCCTATCTGGTGGGCATTATTTAGGTCAGACTATTATCACTAAAATTCTTAGGGTAGGTTATTATTGATCGATAATTTTTGTAGACTCATTCAAAGTGGCTAGGTCTTGCAAAAAATGCCAAAGGTTCATTGGAAGAAATATAAATTCTTCATTACCATTGCATCCAATTGTAACCAAAGAGCCATTTTAGCAATGGGGTTTGGATTTTATTGGATTCATCAACCCACATTCATCAGCAGGCCACAAATACATTCTCATAACAACTAATTATTTTACTAGGTGGACTGAAGTAGTTGCTACAAAAGTGGCCAATCAGGACATTATGATAGAGTTCATTGAAAATTTGATAACTAGGTTTGGCATTCTAGATGCAATAGTCAGTGATAATGGAACTCCTTTCATTGGGGCCAGGTTTATCAAATTTGCTTCTAAATACGGTATATATCTTAAAATATCCTCTAATTATTATCCACAAGGAAATAGATTGGTTGAATCCACCAACAAGAACCTCTTGAAAATCATCAAAAGAACCATTGGAGAAAATAAAAGAAGTTGGCATCTACTACTTGATCAAGTGCTCTAGGTAGATAGAATTATAGTGAAAAATCATTAAAGGCCTCTCCTTATTCATTGGTTTATGGTAAATAAGTAGTCCTTCCACTTCATATCAAGTTGCTAGTTGTAAAAATGTTAACTCAAATGGGACTTCCCAATATGGAAGCGATGGAGGTTCAATTGGCATAATTATTATTATTGGAAGAACAGAGGGAAAAAGCATACTCCAATTTCCAAAGCCACTCAACCATAATAAATAAGTGGTTTGATAAGAAGATGATGCCTCAAGATTTTAAAGTCGATGATCTCATTCTCAAATGGGATGAAGACAAGTCAAAGCTAGGCAACCATAAGAAGTTTGATTCGTTCTGATATGGGACCATATCAGATCACCGCCAAATGAGAGTTTAACGCATATGAACTAACGGATGAAAGTGGTCACACTTTACTAATTTTGATAAATGGCTACCACCTAAAACACTTTGTATGAAGCATCGCCAACTCACTTGTATTATATGTACACCCTCCCCAAAAAAAAAAAAGTGTGCAATAAAAGAAGGCCATAACAATTTTAAATTCAAACTAGCCAATCGACCAAGACCAAAAATAACTGACTTCAATTTGGACATGTTGTTTAGTCATTGGCCAGGAGTTATGCTAGAAAAATGATTGACTAACATATGAATATTTGTATGTGATCCTGAAGCAACAAAAAATGCATGCCCCAAGAAAAGTAGGACTAAACCACAACTATTACAATTAAATGCAAAGGGCTACAATGATGTTTTGCATGCACCACACTTAGGCAAAACAAGCTTCGTGAAGAAGATTTGCAAAAAAGGAGAAAATTGCATGCAAAATACTCTGAGCTTAAAATTACAAAGGTCGAGCAAGAAAATTGTAGATAAGGATGTTGTGATTAATCAATTTCGTAGAACGAGCAATGGCGAGAAACACTAGAGTAACCAACAGTAAAGTGCAAAAAGCTCTTCAAGACTATAACTATCTCATTGTCAATATTTAGCTAACATCCAAAAGTCCAGAACAACTATGTAGAGATGTTGAACAATGAGGGGAAAATGTGTGTCTCCTAATACCCCTAGCACTTTTTATTATCATTCTTTTTTGTCTCACTACATTCATAAGCCTACACACCCCTATCTAGAATTAATCCTAGCAATCTCTAAGCATTATAACGTTCGATTGAGAACAACTCAAGATGCCAATGGAAAGTTATTTTCCATCTCACCCCAGA
This sequence comes from Wollemia nobilis, assembly GCA_028583015.1. Taxonomy (NCBI): domain Eukaryota; kingdom Viridiplantae; phylum Streptophyta; class Pinopsida; order Araucariales; family Araucariaceae; genus Wollemia; species Wollemia nobilis. The sequence continues at coordinate 4,245,040 of JAQPPZ010017128.1, forward strand.
TTGTATTAGAGATGTTTTTGTTGTAGGGGCTACGCCTAGAGTTACACCTAAAACCTCTAGCACTCATGCTCAAATAAAACATTATGAGTCTAGGAGAGACCTTGAGAAGGTCAAGTATTTTAAACAATGTTTTCATTCTCAGCTCCATAATCCCCTGTATGAGGACAAGCTCCTAAAGACTCCATTAAAAATCATTGATTTTAAAAATTAGGAGCTTTACTCTATGTTAGTTGTTGTTTTTGGTCCGCCCTTAGATAAATAAGTGTGTGTTTACCAAATAGCCATGGCCTATACCATCTATAATCCTCGTTATTCTGATGAGTCTCATCCTAAATTTATAGAGAATCTCATATTCTTCGATTGCATCAATTTCTTGTATGATAAAATACATGAACAACTAACTTAGCTACAAATGTATCCACTCAGTACCTTTCACTATTGTTCACACCTTGCATTGTCATTTCTATACCACATAATAGATGATATGTCATAGGTAGCACGAAACAAAGTTGACAGCAAAGGAAGAAATTTATCGGTAGTAGAATGGACTAACTTGTTTGAAAAATTTGAGTTCTATTACTACTTTAACAATTTTTAGGGCCTGCTCTAAAAATAATTATGGGTGATCTTCTCCATCTCTTTAATCAAGCTAGAAGCCTGTTGCAAGCCCATCATGCAAAAGAGGGAGATTGGTTCTTCCTTACAAAAGGGACAATCATTAGGATTTATGGCTTCACAGGGAAGCCTTTTCTATTGCCATACTTTATCACTGAAAGAATTTTTGTGATGGAGTATTGTAGGTAAACATATTTTATCAATATGACTTATGGCTCAGGGATCAACAAGAAGAGCACTTGTGACTACCCAATCACCTATGGCCCAATTACTATAAATATTAAGGGTCAAGAGTAGGAGTTAGGTCGTAGACTACAAGAATTGGAATTATGAGTCGTGCCACAAAGGTGGAGATATGATCCTATAGACAAGTTCAATGAAAATTGACTTTAATAAATTCAAGCAAGCCACTTACTTTCAAGAAAACAAGTAGGCCTAAAGTCGAGCAACTAAGAAATAATCATGAAAACAATGAACTTAAATGGAATGTCAGAAAATTATCGGATTTACCTCCATGGAGGGATTGGTATGAATAGGAAGATGACTATGATCCTAAAAGGAATCCAGCCCATGTGTTGTATGATAAAAGGTTAGCTTATTTTGTGAAGAAAACCAAATGGCCTACATCCAAAGTGGTGGAATGGTGGATATTTTGAGTGGAGAAAAAGGCTACTAAGTCTAAGTTTGACATTGAAATAGATAAAGAGTTTTTACAAAAATATGATGAGAACGTTGATACATAGAACACTAAATTTAAGCAAGCAAAGATTATAACTGCTCCTGGTTAAAACACAGAAGTGAAGGACAATGGGCCAAGAGTAGAAGAAGTGGTATATATAGAGCAAAATGCTCAAAAAGAAAAAGTAACTAAAGCAAAAGTTCAGGTTCTTGAGTGTTAGTTTTTTATGATACTAAAAAAGCCTTAAAACAACAAAAATCTATTAAGAAAACTTTTTAGTCAAAGCCACAAGTCAAAGTATTTATCCCATAAAAATTGTAGTAACAACTTTATCCCGTAGGCTCTTATATATTAAGTAGAATGGGATATAAGGGAAAAGGCTTAGGGAAAGCATCGATTGGCCCTCAAGAAATTATTGAAGTACATGAGAGGCCTATAAGGCTAGCTTTAGGTGCATCTTTCCCAAAATCCTCAACCTCAAAGAAAAAAAGAAAAAAATAGGAGATTGACTTCAGAAGTCCCTACCAAATTACCATTGGAGTTCATAACAATCCAAGAAGAGCCTTAAGAGACTCTTGGATAAGAGACGTCAACTAAAAATGTACAAATATCTAGCCATCCCATCAATGATAAAGAGTATTTTGAAAGCATTGTGCCACCTAAAGTGCATCAGTTTCCCAAGACTAGAGATGTGTCTTCTTCTTCTCAATATCAAATGCCCAAAATCAAAATTGTTCATTCTTCACCTCTGAAAGTTTTAGAGAAAAGAAAAGCCAACTCATCTGAATATTCGCAACAAGAATGTAATAAGAGGTAGAAGACCCATCACCAGTGAATGATGAAGCAACAATTGAACAATTGGTGGAGTAGCCCTTGGAAATAGAGGTAGGTATAAATATTTCTAACCCTTCTACTTCTCTTCCTTCTCCTTCTATCCCTAATGTAACTTCTTCCTTTTTTGTATCATCACTAACCTCCACATTGGAAGTAAATGTTTCAAATGCCTCCATGATAGAAGTCACTCCCATTACCACATCCACTTCATGCATCCAAACTCCTCCAATCATCACTACCCAACCCATCCAAGAAGATTCTCCATCCTCATTTCCTCTTGTACAACCATTCCTCACTATCTCACACCCACCAAATCATCCAACCACCACCACCATCAATACACTCATAAATATGGGTCACAATGCTCAAAAGTGGTGGAAAGAAAATACACCTAGGAGAGTTGGAGACTTTTCCCTTCCTAGACAAATGCTAGTAATAGATCCCACTACATATCAATAAATGAGAGCCACAACTACACCAAAAGTAAAGAAGCTAGAAGTCGAGATGACTCTTGATGACTATCATGTGGAAACTCAAGTGGTAGACATTGCTCAACTACCACTAGAAGATTCTTTATTGAATGCTCAAGCTCATGTGAGCACCATTTACCTACAAGGGGATAGGCTAAGGGATAGGTGCCAATATTTAGAGGAAAAGTTTAAAGAGTTGGATGAAATAACTAAAGAAGACCAGAATGTGAAGAAAGCTTTGCACCTTGAAGCCTAGAAGTGGAAGAAGAAGTTCACAAAAATAGTAGATGCCAAGGAATAGGCCCTCAAAACTTCAAGAACAAAATAAAGCTTTGACAGGGCAGGTCCAAGAATTGCAACAACAATTACAGACTAAAAGAGAGAAGACCAAAGCTCCTAACTTCTCTAAATAAACCATCAAAAAATTAAGAAAGAGTATCTAGAGCAAAGTCCTTGAACATGTTATTGAAGCCTACATCACAATAAATTATATTGACTCCTAGAGATAAGCCATCCAAGAAGCAGAGGAGGATTTTCAAGAAGTTGAGGCTAAATTAAAATATAAGCTTGAAGAATATTGAATCTTGATGAAACTATCAAAAATAAGTTTTGAACCTGAATCTTGAGCCATTCACAATGAACATTGGAACACAACTATAAATCTCTCCAAACTATGTGATTGATAGATATAAGATAATCCAAGAAGAAATATGGGTGATTAATAAGGTTGAATGATACGACAAAACAAAGTGGATAAAATCATGGATCCTATGTCGGAAGCTCAAACACTAGGATTCCTAGGCTTTTGGGATCTAGAATATGTAGCTCTTAACTAAAGAAGAACTCTCAGGACCAAATAAATGGAACAACTTGCCAATGATGAATCAGAAATAGATCAATGGCAAGAGCCTATTCAAGAGGCTCAAGTGTTTGAGTTTCTGAGTAGAATAGCCTCATTACAAGCAAAGGCCAAAGAAATAGCTAGGAGGTATGAAAATCCTTCTTATGAAAAAGCATATCAGTTAAAAAGGATCCATCAACAGACTTGTGAAATTAGAGTCCCTCCATGGGACATATGGTTAGGAGTATGAGTGGTGCTTGAAAAGGTATGACAAATACTTTATGGAAACGAAGAAGAAGAAGAAGAGGCTCATGAAGTGGAGGTTCTTGCAACAAATATGGGTTTAAAGCCTATAGAGGATAAAACAACACCTGGTGAGCAGGATAGAGGTACAAAAGAAAGTTGTGGTTGATAAGATGACACCTCCAACATAGCAGAGGTAAAAGAGAAAAATATGCATCAGAGTAGTAATATACCACCTAGAAGTTCTGACAAGGTAAGACACTTTTGCTTCCACTTACCTCCACCTAATAATATATTTTATTGACATTTCATCCATAACTTTCATCTCACAAAAATCACATTTTCAATATATTACACTTTTTTAGCATAAGCAAGTCATTTTCATTTCATTTTACTCCATTTCGTTTTGTAAACCCAACTCACATTTCATCCCATCATCACATCGACTGCATGCCCAATGGAAACAGGCCTTATGAGTTCTTGATTTTCACAAGTGAAAATCCCTCAAGAGGCACCAAACATGTGGGTCAAATTTTGACCACATTAGCATAAGCTAAAATTTATAATATTTTCACTAAGTGTTGGAAAGTAAGCCAAGCATGGGACCATGATGTTCTCAAAACTATGATTGTGCTTGTAGCCTCATCAACATCTAGCTTCGTTCCTATGCACAAAATAGGCGTTTGAGCAAAAGGACCTAAATTCATGTCAAATTAAGTATGATGTCAACAAATTAGGGCAACAACACAGGATTGAGAATAAAAGATGAAATCCTATAAAGATTGTGCTCGAGACCACGATACCCCAAAACTAAGCCAATTGAGGTGATAACATCATCTAAGGAAGCTAGTTGCCCAGGATCGCGTCAGTCAATAAGCGAAGACTACCCAAAGTCGTGATGCTTAAAGCCATACTATTTCAAGTAATGATGTTAGCAAAATAGAAAATTGCCCAAGATTGCACAAAGGCGGCAAATGTCCTCAAAGCCGAGACATGATTTATATAAAGTAAATATGATTGAGATCGTTCCACTTGGGCTATAACATCAAAAAAAGTTAACTCAAACTCAGGATCATGCATTTAAAGAAGATAAAGCAAGACAAAGAACATTTGAGGTCAAAATTGTCTAAAGTCGTGATTACACTACAAGAGAGATTTACAAGAAAACAAAGGATCCGACTTCATGCTAATTTCTAGTTAGAAGTCATTTTTAAACCTACAACTGCCATGGTGCCTGTCATCTAGCTCTAGCTAATTCCAACTCATGCCAACTTAGCAAGAAAGGGACAACTCCAATAATACAATCACTGACAAAAGATAGTTGTTGATCAATGGGCTAAGTTCAAATTCATGTCCAAGATGAAGTTAGAGGTTGCCACATCAACATTTTTAGTTTCTTGCTAGACTATCATCCAAACAACCATACAACTATTTTCCACAAAGAAAATTTAAATTTGTAATCTATAAATATGAGCAAAGACCTCATAACAAGGGTCAACTCTATAGTCCTTGTCTGGTATTGCATTGTAATCACTCTATTGATCAATGAAGTGGTAGTTGTTTGGTCTCCATTACTTTGCGTTTATAGGTTTTATGTGAATGTATTTCTCTAAGTCATTTTTGTTACACTTTGATGTTAGTTTATTCTGTTAAAGTAATTTCACTATTTTAATTACCTATTGGATTGCTAGCATTTAAATTCCTTGGAATTATTAGAGCCTTTATACATTTATTTTAAGTCATTTCTGTTACATTCTACAATTGGTTTATTTTGTTAAAGTGCACAACACCTATTGGATTGCTAATTATTTGGATCCTTGGAATGATTAAGATGAATGTAATGAGCTTAATGAACCTATGGATGTGATCACTAATGGTTGATTTGTTAAGTGTCATGTAAGTGATTAGATAGTGCGTTACTCTATGAGATCCAATGTTGTTACACTATACCCCAACCATGTTTTATTTATCTTTCTAACCCTTACTCCTTTCTAACCCTACTCTTTTCCTATCCCTTTTCTAAAACAATAAATCCAAAGGAGCTGGCCTTCTCTGAAGGTTGAAACATAGGGTAACCTTGTTTCATCCAATTGTTATACTTTGGCTAAAATCGACGGGTGCAATGTCTTTCCACAACAATGGCAGATTTTAGTCCAATAGTATGTAAGAGAATATCATAACATGCTATCATTAATGTAGCATATGTTCATATGTGTTTATCATTTTTTATTGATGTTGTGTGAGATATACATGTATTGCTATTGATTAATTGTTGTAGTAGATTAGATTCAATCCTTTCACTTGTAGTCTTTTCCAAGTTCATCCATATAGGGCCATCTAGGTAGTTACCACATCGTCCAGTATAGTTATTACATGGTGGTGATATTCCACCATTGGACGAACAATTTGGATTGACAAATTCAATAATCAAGCTTATAATGATGAGGCTATATTACCTACATTATATTATTTTCTTTGAACACCTTATTCACTATTTTAGATGGCCCAATCTGCAAATATGATGACTTGCCCTTTTCTATATGGCCTAGGCTCTTCACTGTGCAACCTTAGAAACTTACTGTACGACCTAACAACTTCATTGTATAGCCCTGCAACTTCATCGTATGGCTTGAAAACTTCACTATATGACCCAACAAATTGCCTTGTATGACCCTGCATAGATATCTCACAAATACATGTCTAGTTATAGCCCACTTCTTCTACCATGGACAATGCCAATGTACAACACCCACCTTTGATACAACCCTCAATACCATGCTAACCTCTCCTTCCATACCAACAACACACTTTGACAAATAAGACACTTTGTCTAATCACACAAATCAATGAGGGAAGGGCCATATGTATACAACTAAGGAGGTAGTTGCATCCTCCAACTTACTAACTATCCAACACCTCATTATTTTCTTAAATTACATTTGACATGCATTGATTTACATTTACAATTTATTTCATGACTTATCAATACATAACTAATATTTGACTTAGCATTATACTTTGTCACATGCAATATTACATTATGAATTTATAACATAAAATATATCAAAACTATATCAAAAATATTAATGTTTATGAACTTGACTTCTAATGCACTTATTCATTGATTAAGCAAACATGTCAATTTGTATGCCTATAATTGTGAGGCCATATAAGTTGCTAGGTTGTCAAGACTGAAGGCAAGTCATCCAACTTGTATCAATCATTTGAGAAGAGTGCAAACCATTTGATTCTCATACTGTGTTGTTTGATTCTTAGACTGGTAAGATGAGAAGAGTGTAGGATATTTGGTTCTCAAATTTAGCCATTTAGAGTAGTGAACAAGGTCATAAAAGACAATGAGATGATGTAGGTCACACTGCAAGTTGTAAATAGTTAGTTTGTTAATCCAAATTGTTCCTCCAAGGGTGGAATACCACCACCATGCTACATCTGGTACCATTGCCAGTTAATTTTGAACTACATGAATCTTGGAGAGGTGGATGAAAAATAACTTACTACATGGATGTGAAAGAATAATAAATCAACCAATATATAGAAGTATAAGGATTGTACAACAACAATAACAAGAAGAACATGGATGTATTGAGGAAGACTTACAAGGACTACACAAAAGAATAATACTGAGAGAAATTATTGGTGAAAATATATAAATACCCAAAGTTGAATGAGTTTGGAATCCTCAAGTGTTGGATAGTTTGGATGAGAAATTAAAAAAGTGATAAATATTATTTTTAGCAATGGAAGATGGAGTGTAAGTGGAGGTGTGAAAGAGGAAATGCACCATAAAAATGAATTAGATAAAAAGAGATTTGATATTGATATTAATAAACTTTATTCTTTTCAAATCAGCCCTTTCGGTTACAATCGACCTCCTAAAATGGAGGATTTTCCGTTGCAAATAAGTTCTATGGTGACACAAATTATCTTCTCGATCACATAACAAGTTGTGGGAGGGTTTTGAATTCATGTTGCTTGATATCTTGATATTCTATACAGATACCAATACCTACACACAAGCTCATAATGAAAGCATCAATAACATCTGCAGGGCCTTTCAAGATGAGACCCAAATTCATGAAAAAGGGTTACAAAAGCTTACAAAACCTCACAAAATCAATTGCTAAAGTTACAAAATTATGTAAAATGCTTACAAAACTTGATAAAATACCTAATTTCACCTTTCTAAGTAGTCTATTATTGATCCAAAGTCGTTGTTTGCCTTTGAGGCTCAACCACCTAGGGTGGTTGGTTATGTGTAGTTGCCTAGGGCGATTGTGCTTATGTGCAGCCACCCAAGGTGGTTGTGCTCTTGTGTAGTTGTCCAGGGTGGTTGTTACTATTTTTAATAGAAGTTTTGACTTGAATTAAAAATTTTGAAGACCCTAATGCAGATTCGATGTAGTTTGGATGTCGAAGGTGGGTGTGGTTGCAAAACAAGTATTAGAAAAACTTAAAAATCCTCCATGATCGATGCCTTCAAGCTTTTTGAATAATGTACTTGCAATCACAAATTCAAAAGCATACACAATAGATCCGAAGAAATTTAGGCAGAGTTTCGTTAGTATTTTTGTGCATTTCTCTCTAAGTGAAATGAAATTGGGGCATATTTGTAATATTTTCCAATGGTGGAAGAGAGTGATGAGGGGGGGAAGAAGATGGGTGACAAGTGGCTTGGGTGAGGGAAGGGAGGAATCTTAGGGTTTCCCCACTTGGGTGGACAAATGTGCAACTTTCTCTATTTGGGCTATGACACCCTATGATGCATTATGACATGCCATGATGCATTATGACATGCCATGATGCATTATGATGTGCCTCACTAATGCCCTTTTTATGGAGAGATTCCTCACCCACCAAAATGGCATTTCTCATCAATGTGCTTGGGTGGAGGGAATCCTCACCCAAATGCATTAATAATCTTGGAATGTGGAGGAAAGAGGGGAATTAAATGCCATCTACCAAAAATGGTATTTCTCATCAATGTGCTTGGGTGGAGGGAATCCTCACCCAAATGCATTAATGAGCTTGGAATGTGGAGGAAAGAGGGGAATTAAATGCCAACTGGAGTTAAGTGAACCAAACGTGGGTTAGGTGTAGGAAGAGGCTTAAGTGGGTCAAAGGGGCTAGAATAGTCAACATTAATAATTTATAAGGTTGCAATATATTAATTAAAATAATTGCACATATTATTAAATATTAATTTTAACTATTATAAATGCAACACTTTTTAGGTGTCTACAAATACCCTTTTTGTACCACATTGTGTGAAAACATAATATGGTACAAAAACCAATGACACCGATTATTGGATTAATGATGGAGAGTGATAGACAATGAATGACCTTTGGCTTGAGGAAAATTATGCAAGATTATCTCAAATCAAGGACAATGTAAGATACCCTAGTTATGGAAGCAACCAATGCCCTTGAATCTTTGCCTTTGACAAATTGATGAGATCAATTTGATTAGAATTTTGAGTCTTTGAATTAGAGTTTTGATTAGAATTTTAAGAAAAGAATATGAGTTCTACTATTTTCCCCAATAGAGGGAGGGTTAATGATAGCCTTGGGCAAATATTCTTGGACACATATAACTCCAAAATTGGGTGTTTGAGTATTGAAATGATTTGAGATGAATTTTTGTGGGTATTGTCTACCCCCTCAAGTGATGAGTTGATGGAGGAAGGAACAAATGACAACGATGAAACGCTTGATAAAATATTGAATAGGAAATAGAATAATGAAATGGGATGGTTAAAGAGTGAGACGTGGTGTGAGTGGAGGTGTGTGTTTTTGTTGTTTTTTATAGATACTACGAGTGTCCTTATGGTAATATTCCCATCCAATCAGATTTTATGGATAACTAGTTGTTGCAACCGCCAAGTGTACTAGAGTAGATTACTGGGTACGAGGTTCACTCAAAAACCTTGATTGAGTTATGTGATTGATTTATTGGTGGGGAAGGTTCTATACCTTGAACATCCTAAGTTGTTTGATGATTGATGTGACTGATGGGGAAGGTGTGATACCTTAAACACCCCCAAGTTGATTGATTGTATTGATTTGATTTGATTTGATTGGATTGATTTGATTTGATTTGATTTGATTGATCTATTTAGTGATTGAGCCTATTGATTGATTGATTGAGACTTTTGCTTGATTGGTTGATTGATAGATTGGATTGAATTTGATTGATTTAATTATGCTTTTATCCCAACAAAATAAAGGGGATATGATGGCGAGTAAAGCTTTCAAAATGTGAGCTTTTTTTTTAAATGATATGAAGATGATGTATGTATGTGTGGATAAAATGACTATAATGAGATGCATGTGATGATACTCATAATAGATTATTCAAATTATGAAATAATGAAGGTGACTAATGTGAGATATAATGGTTATGAAATGATGAATGTAATAAGACAAATATATGTATGCATATTTAATTATCATTTGAAAATGCCTAATGATTTATCGCTAATCATGAATAGACTGATTAATCACGGGCATCAAAACAATGGTACTAACATAACTGTAAAATATAATGGAGTGAATGTGATATTATAGATACAAAAAATGAATAAATTGTAAGAACAAAGGTGGCATGACTTTTCATTTTGTCTATCTGAGAAAGGAAGGATCAATAAGTATTTTCAAGAAGCTCAAACACCTTAGTGACATCGATCAAAATCATCTATTAATAAAATAAGAATTTGAAGATACTAAGACCAACCAAGGGAGTCAAGTTGCTCAAACACCAATACGTATGTAGTGATGTTCATTTCTAATTTTGAGCAAGGTAAGACTAACCAATTGTGACTCAAGATATTATAAGCTAGCTCACCCATGAGCAGACATAGGTTTGTAAAAAATAAGGTTGCTAATGTGATAGATATGTCACAACATGAGGGAATGCTCCATTGTCAGTCATGCATCTATAGCCTCAATGGAGATAGCCCCACAATCCTTCGATGTTTCTCCACTGCCAACCAGGTAATTATAGCCTCGGTGGAGACGTCTAAAATTCCCTAGGATCCATGATAATTGGTACAACTGATGATGATGCCTCTTTTTTTTTGTAATATGGATCCTTGGGGTCAGATTATGGCATGATAGGATGAGCAGGGAAAATTATTCACTTTTAAGGATAGAGGGACATCTGGTTTCATCTTTCCTAGACTTAAAATATGATTAATATATGAGATGTGTGCATGGTCCAAGAGAAACATGAGGTAACCAAGAAGGCATGTAGAACTCAAGTGATACTTGAATTTCAATGAAGGTTAACTAAGACACTAGGAATGGTTGAACGACCGAAAGAACCCAAATATTCTCCAAACCTAAGAGAGAAAATATACAAAGCATGGTGAACTATGAACGTGTGAAAAGTGAATATTATGGAAAACTGTAGGTAAAGACGTTAGACAACTATGACTATGATGATGCCCTTGATTAATACAATGAAAATGCTTCATAACGATGTGTGTCAAACTTAACCGAATAATGATCAAGGTAGCATTGTAAAACAAAATGAGAACACAAAACAAAACATGGAAAAAGTAATTAGATAGTGATGGATCAAAAGATGATAGAGAATGAAAGAGATAAAGAGAAGAGGAAATACGAGGAAAGAAGAAATATGGGAGAGAAGAAAGAGGGAAAATAGGAGTAAACACACTGGTCCATGGTACATAGTCACTCGAAGCGTGACCATACAACTAGGAGTGATGTACGAGGAAGTAGAGATAAAGAATAAAAATAACAATGGGAACATGGCAAAAAATGAATTGATTGGAAAAAAAGAGTGCATGTGACATGAGCTTGTGGTTGTTTGATTTTGCATTTTTTTTAAATTGATTATGTACAAGAAGACATAGTGGAATATGAGCTAGGCATTAAATAAGTGCAAATGAAGGATATTGATAGTCTTATATTCCTTGATTCGATTGGTATGGGATGGGCATGATTTGGATGGATGAGTTCAATTGGTGGTTGTGTGCGATATGTAGGTGGACAAAAGAGGTAAACTATTTTTTTTTTTATTATATGGATGAAGGAGTTTTGAAAGGGTCTCCAAACCTTTTAACAAAGCAGAGCAGTCACCAAAAATGTAACGAAACACTTCAACCAAATATCAAGATGTCAACTAGAGAGCTATCAAGCGACAATTACATCAACAAAAAAGTTTAAAATTTGAAAACAGAATGCTGCCCAACCAAGAAGGAATCTGACACAAATATTGAAACTAAAAAGCATTTAAATGGGCCAAGAATAGATAAATAAAATCTAAACTACCACCCAAAAAAAAAGGATCAAAACCACCATAGAAAACTACACCAATTTTGCACCTAGAAATTACCACTCAACGCAAAGACTAAATCCATCCCCTTCCTGATGAAGCAATTTGGATCTCTACTAGGGGCGGGACACCCACCAATCTGCATAGAAGCATTATTTGAATCCTTTTGGCTGAGACAACTGGACCTCTGTTGAAAGCTGGAAATCAAAAACCATAACCCCAACTTCCACTCAAAACTAAAACTAATTTCGCATTTCACTAGCCCAAGGTAAAATCTTCATTTATGATATTTGATACTATTTCCCCCTTAGGATCAGAGGATTGGAAAAATAAATCAAGCTTAAGTTGTTTACCTTTTGGCTCCTTTTTCTTTTCAATATTTGACAGGAATTGAAGATCATCTGCATCCCCTATATCTACAACCCGAAACCTGGGCTATTTTCCAATCTTCCTTTTTACCCCCAAATCGACTGGCCTTTTCGATTGCTTCTTGTTTTAGGTCAAGAATATATTACCCTTGGTGCTCCCTCCCTAGGGAGAGGGGACTGAACATATTTTTGAGAAACCACAACCTTCAAAGGAGAATCGAGCTCCATCACAACCTTCAAAGGGGGAGAACCACCCTGAGCTACAACTTGAGGAACACCATGTTCCTCTTGAGCCACTTCCTAAGAATTTAAGCCAAGAATTTCTTTTGAAGGAACTCCTAAGGAATAGGAGTTTTAGATTCCAAAATAGCCTGGTCAGGATGAGAATGGCCATTGCAGGAACTATCCATATTCTTCACAACTACCACTCCTAGATTACTATCCATATTCTTCATAATTTCCATTCTTGGATTACTAATATCAACCTCCACTAGCTCATCCATGACCCCCCTAAAACCAAGTCCTCATGCTCAATATGACCCTGAGACACCACTGGTTACTTCTTAGCCCATTTTTGTTTGGGAGGATCCCTTTTAAGAGTCTCTATTTTGTTATAAAAATCCTTAGGGTACACACCAGAGGAATGACCAAAACTACTATAAACTGAGCATCTGATAGGTTTGTTCTCGTAAACTATGGATTGGGTCTAGGAACCCTGGTTGGAAATGAGATCAATATGGTCTAGCAAATCTACCTCCGGGTCTACCATTACACACATCCTAGAAAAAATCATTCTTGACTTGGCTCGAGTTGTAGAATCGATCAAGATTAAATCCCCAACAACTTTAGCTATACCTTGCAATATATCTTCATGCCAAAAGTGGAAAGGCAAATCTAGGAGCCTAACCCAGAGAGGAGCCAAATTAAATTTTTGAGTCCTTGGGTTAAAATCTAGCCCCCATTTTCATAGGAAGAGCCCCCTTCTACCGAATAACCAGGGCCCTCCCCCAAGGATACACTGTGAGTCTTCTTCATAGTTGAGTTTGATTAAGAAAAAAACATTGGAAACCGCCACAATCTCCAAAGATCCTTTGGGTTTCCACTTGATTAAAGCCCATATCCTTAAGGCATCAATATTCGGATGACCCCCTTGGAGTTTACCAACCAAATTCCATGAGCCTTCCTCCATGGTGACAATCATAAGCTCATCCAGAATGATCAGCTTATTATAGGATGGGGAAAGATCAAACAGAGCACTAGGATTTTAGGACTCGTAACCCTTTGTAGCAACTGAAGCAAAAGAAAATATACCTGGAAAAAGGGGACTATCCAAAACATGGGGACCTACCTCCATGGCCACCTATAGGACCCTTATTCCTTTTTGAAAACTGCAAATTACCATCAAACTCTCCAGAAATAGCCCTTCTACTCGACCCAAGCCCTGAACCGCCATCATTGGATTCAAATCCACTAACTATCATTGAAACTTATCTTTATGTGCATTCATAGCTGGAAACAGTTGTAAGTGTGAGTGTTACAAATCTGACATTAGGGTTTATCTCATAATGATTGTCAAGATGCCCAACCTCGAAACTAGAGATAATCCCAAAACTAGCATTTGGATTTTTAGGTTTTGCTACCTCTGCTCTCTTTAGATGACTCAGCACATAGTAGATCCATACCTCAATTTTTCATACACATGTTGTGAATGATCATCCTATCTCCTTTCATGAGGGTTTCCAATAGAAGTCCATATCATCTAAAAATATTAGGTTAGTGTGAGAAACCCCTACAACCAACACACAGGGATGAGCAGTCTCCTCCCAATCACGACCCTTCATAAATTTGAGAGCCGTGCTTATGGAATTTAACATAGCACTTGTATCCCCCTTTACATTGTAGAGGTTTGAACCGTGGATCTTCTTTTCAACAGGGCTAGGCTCACCTTCTCCACTTGCGCTACAAAGACGGACAAGAGGCAGATTGAGTAAGATAAGGAAATTGAAGCAAAAAGAGGCCATTGGGAGGGGATTATGTGGATGAGGTAGTTAATTCCTCATGATCTAGTAGATATTATAATAGATATTGAAAAATGTTGATATTCCTTGATGTCATGACCCTTTTGACAATGGTAGATGCAATAGTGATTTTCTTTATAACATTTAGGTTTGGGCTTGTTGATTAGCTATGGATGGATATCAAGTATGACGATCACTTTTGCATAGTGCAATTATTGGAAGATACTGGACAATGGGTTTTATAGGGGTGTTTAGGGATGAGTTAGGCGATGAGGAGGCTGAGGTCAATTAGAGGGTTGGGGTGAAGAAAGTGAAGTAGAGAAGGACTGTATTGGGGAGGATTTGGAGTGTGGCATAGAGGCTCTTTGATGACTTAATGTGAGATTATGGTTGGTAAGTTTATCCAAGATTTATGGCAAGATAATTGGTGGTGGACTTAGAGTAGGCAAGATAGATGAGGATGGTTGGATACGATGGTTAGAATTAAGTTGGGATGGATAAGGAAATTAAGGAAGCAAATGTGTTTGAAGATGATAGGGTGAGTGATGAGGTTGTTGGGATTAGACCGTGTAAAGGGTATGAAGCATAGGAGAAGACGAGCAACAAAGTGGTAGGGGTTGGGTCGCATGGGGGGTATGAGGCCAAAGATGAGGTGTTGGAAGAAAAGGTAGTAGAGATGGTGTTGTGAGACTAGGTGGAAGAGATGGTGTTGGGAGAAGAGGTGGAAAAGATGGTGTTGAGAGAAGAGATGGAAGACATAAGGGGGATCGATGTGAGGAATTGTTTAGGGTCTTCTTGTGACAATGCTTGGATGACATGGTTGGAGGGACCTAATGCATGAGGCCTAAACATAAGGGTCCTGAATAGTCCATGGCATGAGGGGAGGGAGAAGGGCAAGGCACATATGGACTACATGGAAAGGTATGGGGAGTCTCCTTCGAACAAGTTGGTGGGATGTCGAGTGGATGAGATATTTACCCATGTCGAGTGGATGAGATATTTACCCATTATATAAGGTGTCAAGGGAAAGGATGTGGATGGTTGTAACTTGGAAAAATTTTTGAGGAAGAAAATGACCATTTTTAGGATCGATATATTCATTAGAATAATCATCCTCAAGATCAAGAGTAAGACATTGGAGGTCATTTCCAAGGAGGAGTACCAATGAGATTTCATGATACCCTAAACCAAATTTGTCCTTTGGTAGCTAGTAGGGAGGATAGAAAATAGAGTATGGATCTTGATCATATCGATCAAGACCAAATTTGTGCCAATTAAAATGTTGGAAACATTTCATAGCAAAGGGCAGATTAGATAGATAATTGATGTTACCCCAAAATGGTACTGTAGGTTTGATAGAAATAGGTGGCTTAGAAGAAGCATTGATACCCCCATAGACAAAGTTGATATAATTTGTAAAAGAACCAATGGGGGTGATAGAACCAAAAATTAAGGGGATGTCATAGGGGTGATCAAAATTCTTAACTGACTTGATAGCGAGGGGAGATACAATGACCTTATGGATAAAGGACTCCTTCGAGCCAAGATTAGACGTCTAGACAAAGACAGGAGGGAATCTTGATAGAATCAATGGAGGGAAGACTTTTAGTTAGATGGATTGGAAGAAGTGGAGGAAACAATAGCATAGGATGATAGTTTAGACAGGGTGGAGGAAGAGGATAGTGGTGTAGATTGAGAGGATGAAAAATTGGAAGAGGAGCTGGATGGAATGGTTTGAGAAAATGATGCGATATCAAGAAGAGAAGAAGTAGTTGGAGTAGATGACATAGAAGATGAAGTTGATTTAGTAACCTATGTAATGGTGGATACCAAAGTAGATGGAGGGCGATTTGTTGATTGAAAGTCATACTGAACAATGCATTGCTCCCAAGATTGATGCTCTTGAGGAGTGACAGAGGGGATGGATGAAGCAAGAGTAAAGTGGTCATGACTTATTGTTCCCATAAAACCTTGGTAAGATGGGCCATTATTGATGTGATTGACTTGATTTGAATGGGTTGTAGAAGTTGATGCACCATTATGTTATTGTGTGGTCCCATATTGTGGTAAATAATTTTGATAAATTCCAAGGTTTTGGTTAGGAGGGGCTAAAGGATTATCAATGATAATGTCCCCTCAATTAATCATATCTTGTACCAAGTTATGGAATTATTGACAATCATGGAGATCATGACCCCTTTGGTGATGGAAAATACAGTAATGAGATTCTCTATATCCTCTTCCTCTAGGTTTGGTTGAATCCTCATGTTTTATTTTAGGTAAGGAGATCAACTATGCATCCATAAGTTTTTGGAATATGGTTGACAAGGACTCTAAGAGAGGTGTGAAATTATGTGGGGACCTTTGAGGGCTTGCAAATTGATAGGTGGATTGATTGGGATTTTGAAGTTGAGTGGGAGGTAGCATGATGTTGTATGTTGACTATTGTGGTGGATAAGAGGGTTGTTGTTGTGGATGTTGAGGTTGTGGTGGTTGAGTGATTGAGCTACTCAACACTACCTGGTTGATGTGGGTAGGCTTGGATTGATTGTTGTTATTATTATTCTTAGCATTTTTTCTTGGCCATTATATCTTCTAGAGCTTGATCTCACCTTCTTGGATTTGATATCTTTGATGATCTTGGCTTAGGTCAGATCTTCCTTAAGAGTTTAATATTATTGGAGTTGAAACATGAGGTGATTTGGAATAACTTCGAATGGACATCCAAGTTAGCTTAGTGATGGGAATAGAGAATGGTAACTCAGTTAGTACTGCTCTCCATCTATTGCCATAATTGAGGATAGATTCATAATTTAATTGACAAATATTAGTGAGATCCATCAATGTGATCTTGTTTTTGATAAGCGCTCCAAGAACATATTGGCCAGTTGTTTGAAATTATATAGGTTGTGTTTGCGTAAATGGTTGTACTAATATGAGGCTCCTATCACAAGGGATAGTAAAAAGTTACGGAGCATGAGAGGGTCTATCTCATTGATGAGATAGCAGGCATTGATGAATGTGCTCACATGATCCTGAGGATCTTATTTTCCCTTGAAATTTTTAAATTTGGGTATTTTGAACAAGGGAGGATAGGGTAGTGTTGATATCGAGGGGTGGATAGGGTAATTTAGGAGTTGATTTAGTGTTGGCATTTGGTACCCTATTTCTGTAACTTGTGATTCTAAACTATTGACCGATGTAACAACCCTAAAAACCATACTATTAATTAGCTTGCTTTTCCTTTTAGAGTGAGATACTACTGATCAAAGCTGTGAGTGCGAGAAAAAGTTTCAATATTCAGAGGAGCAGCTCAATTGAACTTGTTGACCACCTTTTGGTGAAAATATGGGATAGTCTGCATGAGGTAAGGTGGGAAATAATGCATAAAATGGCCCCGTAAGTACATGGAAGCTCACAGGTAGGAATTATTTCTTATAGTTGCATCTGTCCTTGCATGTTATATTTTGTTTATTGCCAACTGCTTGAAGGTCTGTTTGATGCATTTGTAGGCATTAGTAGATACAATGAGATTAAAACAAGTTAGTTTTTTTTTAAATCTTCAACTTATTTAAAACTTAGTTATTTGTAAATGAGAAACCAACAAGACATATTTGTCTTGTATTTTATAAATTTAATTTGCTTTTTTAGAAAACAAGATATATTGAACTATGAAACATATATTTTGAATATGTAGGAAGAAATATTTGTTATATGGATACCACCTGTTTGAGACGTCCAATAGAAAATGGAAGTTGAGTAAACATATTAATACAATGTAGACCGTTTGTTTTAATAGAAAGGTTTTATCTTTTATGTATAGCTTAAGGTTCATAGCTATTTAAAAGGGAGATGTAGTTTCAAAAATTATTAAATAGTATAAGGATAATGATTTGGAATATTAGATTCAATTCAGACACTAGAGAAAATCTTAGTGGATTTTCGTTGGTTTTTATACCTTTTTGAAGTATAATTTAAGAATGATTAACTATTGAAATGATAATTGAGTGGTTATATAATTTTTGATGAAAATAATTGCGTATTTTAAGTCACTTAGTTTTATTATAGGAAGTAGTGTTTATTTAACTCAACCGAGCATTTTCTACCTATGGTAGTATCTCATTAAACTTAGAAAAGATCCTTTATCTTAAACATAAATAAAGGATCATATCATGTTCTATAGCTTTTGCGGAGTACGTTATTCTTAAATATGTTCAAAGTACATTGTTTAATATAGATACTCAGTTAAAATATGATTTTAATTATATGTTTATATATTCATGTACTAGAAGTAGCATATAAGTTGTTATAAAAGTGATAGATTTCTGCATTGAACAAGATCTTTATTATTAAACACCATAGTACCAAACGAGAAAATTTGCACCATAAACATTATAACAACTTGTTATGGAGATACAAAACTTATAAGATAAGCAAGTGTATTCCATCAAGATGGATGGACACACACACCCAACCCCAATATTTGTGAGATAGGAAAATATTGTGAATCGACATTAATTGATTTTCGGTAATCCTATCCGATATGAGGAGGTCCCTTTATCATGAAAAAGTAATGAGATGTGGAATGGGACACTCTCTCTAGATTGATATGTGAGTGGTACGTGAGGGTAGCTCACGTTCTATGCTAGAATGAGGAATTGTTAGCAGATTGTCGAAGTGATCAGGAGTAGTTGAACCCCGAAGTTAAAAGGTCCAACGAGTGTTGGAATGGGACAACACTTCATTATTTGTAGTATAGTATGGGATACCTAGACCTGATGCCAGAGTATTTTTGGGCCATGGTTGTGTCCATAGTCGATGGACTACAACCAGACACTAGGTATACTGACGCTAACCTTAGCATGGTTAATAAAAAAAAGATAAGGATAGAGCATATGTCAGGGAAATCTATGTCTTTCGTGCTATAGGACAAGGAAATTATGCATCCACCCTTCTACGTGTTATGGACCCTAGAAGGACAATCCTTTGTTGTGAACTCAAAACTCTAGTATGGAGAATAAGGGGTTCACTAAATGACACATTTTGCAGGATTTGGCCAATCTCGACCACTCAAAAATTCTGTCTGCAGTGGTTACTACTCTCGAAGTGTATAAATACTATGTACTAATATAAAGTTTGCTGTATGATAGTTTGTTATGACTTTAATTTCATTTGATTTGGAATTTTTACTTTGTATTTTTAACAACCAGGTGAGTTAGACTTGGGGTGTTACAGTTGGCCAACTCTTGGAATGCGTTCAAAGCAGCTTATGGAGTTGAGTAGTGTTCACCATGATGAGTCAAATGGGATGGATCAATGGACAATATGATTGGCATGAATAGAGTTTAGGGTAATGGTGGTGGTTAGGTTTAGAAGATGGCACTTGAGAGATTTGGGACCTCAAGGGCATATATTGATGGTGTTTATGAGAAGGGTTGTGGGTGTGCATGGGGTGCGATGGTAGTTATTGAGTGTGATGTTGATGATATGTAGGTGATAAGGGTTGGGGATATGATGACTAGTAGGAATGAAGGGGTTGTGTGGACATCAGATGATGTAGGTATTAGGTGGGATACGATTGGTGTATTTGGGAGGTGGGTTGATATTGATCAGGCAAAAAATAGTATTGATGAGGTGGTGGTCGATGTGGGTGTGGGTGTTGTGACTGTGTCATAGAACACTGATGAGAGTCATGAGGGTGGGAATATATTACAAGCACTATGGACAAACATGAGGTCCAGGATGATTATTGGGAAAAGAATAATCCTTGGGAAGGTAGATGAGATGGAGGATTGAAAATATAGGGTGGTTTTTGGGGAATATGGGCAGTGTAAGAAGAATGGATGTGACATGATGGACAATGGCTAAGGGGTTCTTGTTGTGAAGTCAAATGATGAGAAGAAACCACAAGATCATATAATTATGGAGGAAGAATGTGCAATATGTTCACCAATGATATAAATGGTGGTGGATGAAGGGTAAGTTGTGGAAGGAATGATATTGAGAGTCACAAATTGGGGAGGTGGATTAAGAAATTAAAAAGAAGAAGAGGGTGTGGATGCATGCTGATGAGAAGCAATAAAGACTTTGTCCTAATGATGTTGATAATTATGCATGATATAGGAGGGTGATGTAGAAATGTGCTGACATTGTGATAAATGAACGTGATTAGAAGAATATGGGTGGTTTGGATCAATGGCTTCCAATATTATGGTTGTTGTTTGTTGAGAGGGTGTGAGATTATTTCCATAAAGTGGGAAGAATTTTTATGACATTTTAAAATTTAGCACACTCAAGGTGGGGTTAAAAATGATAGAAGATGCAAGAGGCAATGGAGATAGGGCTTATAAGCTTACACATGGGATAGTGGGGTGTTAGTGTGGGTAGAAATGTGTAGCAGGGGTAGGGATGGTCATGGTGAGCTAGGTGGTGAAAGATGTGATGAAGAGGGATATTGATTGGTAGATGGTGATTGGACATGATAGATTGGATTGGTGTAGAGAATGCGAACGACTTCAAGATTGATGGGTGTGACATTAGGATTGATTGGAGAGAGGGAAGTATCAGGATGAGGTGATTTAGGAGGGATGATATGGATGGCATGGTTAATCATTCTGAAATCATATCTAGTGTGATGTGTCTCAAGAGAATGAGAGATGTGATGGTGGGCTTCACTGGATAGGCTAACTTGATAAATTTACGATACATCCCCCTGATGAGTTAGGGGAACGATTAAAGGATGGGAGAATTGACCTGAATGGTCCATGGAGTCTTGGATTTGGGAGTGGGACTTGGCTTGATTGCAGGTCATTACCATAGGCTATCCGAAATGGAATGGATGTTGGTGGATGCTCTCTTATTTTTTTTTTTGTTAAAATAAAATGCACTATCTATATAAACAGAAAATCAGGCAAAAAATGGTGGTTTTGGAGTTTTTGTTTTTGATGTTTTTGTAATGCTTTTTTTTTGGTTTCGATGTGTTTGATATTCCCTAGACCTAATAACTATGAAGGGGTGATGGAATGAGATTTGTAAAGGTGTGTTTATGCCTAATACTCTTACGAGGAATGTGATACAAATGGCTAAAAAGTCTTCCTAGGATGGTGGGTTGGCTCCAGGTATCCTAAGGGGATAAAACAAACCTCTCAAGAGAGGTCACACTATCTAAGTCCTGATACTTGCCCAACCAAGCTTTCACTTCACCCTCGATCGGGCTTGGATATAAATGACAACTGCGAGTCCAAAACTTATTAAGCCCTATGAACAAAAGGGTGTTTAACCCCAAGATTACCCTGAGCTAATCCCAAGGGTAACCAGATTCTCGATGATGAAATACAAGAAACTATGTGATCTAGCTATGGTGTCTAAAGTACTCCATCGATGGTTGGTGGTGAAATCCAACATCACTAGGAGGTTTTACTTGTAAAATATTTGTGGAATGCAATGTGCAAGTGTGTGTGATTTGATGTGATTTTTATTTTTTATTTTGATTTTGTATTGTTTTAGTTTTTTTATTGATTTTTTTTATGCTAAGAATGCCTATTAACCATGCAAATCTAAAACTAACCCTAAGTATGCAATGGAAATAATGATCTAATGTACTATAAAAAGAAATATTGATCTAATGAGTCATGAAAGCATGCACAACTAATCTAATGAGCCTGGAAAGCAACTAACATATAAGCTACTAAGTCTTGAAAAGCAATAATGACTAACCCAATGAGTCTTTGAAAGAAAATAACAACTAAGATACTAAGTCTTTGAGTTTGTAAAAATAAATAACAACTAAACTACTACATATTTGAGTCTTTGAAAAATGAATAACAACTAAGCTACTAAGTCTTTGAGTCTTTGAAAAATAAATAACAACTAAGCTACTGAGTCTTTGAGTCTTTGTGTGAAAATCATAAAACAACTATGCTAATGCTTTTGGAAATTTAAAGAATAAAATGAGGAAAGGAGATTCAAACAAGCAATGAAATGAATTGTGCCATGAAATTCTACATAAAACTAAGGGGTATGACCAACTAACCTATGAGCCTATACTAGAAATAAGGGAAACTAAGCATGTTGTGCCTCTAAATCTGTGTTTGTGCGGTTGTGTTTGAGTTTGGTAGCTGCCCTGGGTGGTTGTGTCTAAACCTAGTAGCTACCTTGGGTAGTTGCCTTGGGTGCTTGTGGAATTCCCTGGGCAATTGTATCTGAGTCTAGGTGGGTGGATCTTGTAAGATCAAGCCCTAATTTGAATTATGTGACTATATATTTTTTGCTCTTGGGTTCCTATGGTAGAAATAAGAAACAAAAAGTTAGAAAAGTAAACCAAACAAGCATGTAAGCATGAAGAACCCTAAGCAAAACACACAAGACATGTTATGCCAGATGCAAGTGTCAAAGCTCATTTAAAACAATAAGCATCAAATGTGTTCATGGCAAAGGGTCCCATCATGATCGCCATTTATGTGAAAGAGAAAATGTACCATAACAATAAAATAGACAAAAAGACATTTGATATTGATATTAGCAAACTTCATTATTTTCAAATCAGCCCTTTTGATTATAATCAACCTCCTAAAATGGAGGATTTTCCTTTGTAAATAAGTTATATGGTGTTGCAAATTATCTTCTCAATCACACAAGTTATGGAAGGGTTTTGAAGTCATTTTTCTTGATCTCCCAAGCCTCTATGTAGATCCCAATACCTGCACACACGCTCATAATGAAAGCATAAATAACATTTATGGGGCTTTTCAAGATGAGATCCAAAATCATGAAAAAGGATTACAAAAACTTACAAAACGATTATAAAACCTTACAAAATCAATTGCATAAGTTACAAAACTATGTAAAATGCTTATAAAACTTGATAAACTACCTAATTTTACCTTTATAAGTAGTTTTTTGTTGATCCAAAGTCATTATTTGCCTTTGAGGCTCAATCACCCAAGGTGGTTGGCTCTGTGCAGTTGCCCAGGGTGGTTGTGCTTCTATCTATCCACCTACAGTAGTTGTGCTCTTGTGTAGCCACCTAGGATGATTGCTACTATTTTTTGGCAAAGGTTTTAGGCATGAATACAAACCTTCATGGATTTTTTTCAGAGCCTCTAATGCAGATCCATGACAGTTTGGATGTTGAAGGTGGGCATGGCTACAAAATAATGATTAGAAAACACTTTGAAAAGCCTCCATGATTGATGCCTTTGAGCTCTCTAGATAATATACCTACAATCATAAAGTCAAAAGCATACAAAATATATCCAAAGAAATTTTAGTAGAGTTTTGTTAGTATTTTGTGTGCTCCTCTCTAAGTGAAATGAAATTGGGGTATATATATAATATTTCCGGTGGAAGAGAGTTATGAGGGGGGAAGCAGATGGGTGACAAGTGGCTTGGGTGAGGGAAGAGAGGAATCTTAGGGTTTCCCCACTTGGGTGGACAAATATGCAACTTTATCTATTTGGGTTATGAAACTGTACGACACATTATGAGATGCCATGACACCTTCTGACATGCCATGACGCATTATGATGTGCCTCACTAATACCATTTTTGTGGAGAGATTCCTCACCCACCAAAATGGCATTTCTCATCAATGTGCTTGGGTGGAGGGAATCCTCACCCAAATGCATTAATGAGCTTGGAATGTGGAGGAAAGAGGGGAATTAAATGCCAATTAGAGTTAGGTGAACCAAAGTTAAAATAGTAGAGTGGTCTCATGATGACCATGGTTAGGCATAGGAAGGGGCTTAAGTGGGTCAAAGGGGCTAGAATAGTCAACATTAATAATTTATAATATCACAGTATATTAATTAAAATAATTGCACACATTATAAAATATTAATATATATATATATATATATATATATATATATATATATATATATATATATATATATATTACATGGTGGAATCGGTAGCCACCACGAATCTGGGCAGTCTGTCCAACTTTTATGGCCACCATAGTATTCTGCGCTGTCTACCCCGAAAGTCGCCACATAGATCTTCGTGTAGTTTGCCCCTATAATTGCCATGCCATAATCATTTTAAACCTTTTACGCCATTGAAAGCACCAAGAAAGGGATAAGCGTTCAGTCCGACGAGGCCCAATATTTGAACCTTGTACCTCCGCCGCCTTATGATGTTTGGATGAACCAATTGGTCTACACCTCGAACCTTATATTAATATTAACCACTAAAAATGTAACACTTTTTAGGTGTCTACAAGAGGTACATAGAGTAAACGAGGTTTGAACCAAGAAAATTCACACGAGTTGTGAAGAAGGTGCAAAGGTGGAGCATGTGCAAGATGATGCAGAGCAATTGGTGATGCCAACACAAGTGTGGGGGAGAGCACCTAAAAGTGTAGAGGATATGAGTTAAGCATAAAGAGGATTATAGGAGAGTATGCTTAAGAGAATATATATTATACTCATGTATTTGTGGAGGATATCATGAAGTGCAGGATCATAAGGTAGAGGTCAAATATTGTTTGCAAATAAAGGTTCATCAAGTGAAGACAAAAATCTACTAGTTGCTAATATTGTTGCAGTTGTGGGCAAAAAAAAGTGCACAAATTTAATGCGTGATAGGAAGGAAGATGCAGATAAAAACATGTAAAACAATATGGAAAGCCAATGGTGTAGACGATGAAGGTTCATGGCTATGTTTATTTCCATCCACATGCATGGAATAATGATTGTTTGGAACTTAAAACAAGAACCCTTTACAACTTGAGATATGTTAAGAACCTACTATTAAAAATAAACTCACTCACACAAAATACTAAAAATAAACAGAGATTCATGCAATAACAAAATATCACAATGCAGAAAGTAAATGCAGAATTAAACACTCTCACAATAAACACAGAATCGTAGGCCTCTTCGAGGGGGCAACCTCCTTCAATATTTCATTAATTTGTAAAAAGATACATTTGTACATGGATCCATGTCTTTTAAAGATACACTTCATGCAACCCTAACCCTAAGCTCAAGAGTTGGCTTACATGCAAAATGCCACTCGAGCTAGAATATTCTACCAACTAGCGGTTACATTCTTGATAATGGTTACATGAAATGGCCCCACTTGTCTAGGCACCTTACTTGCCACATACCACTACAAAATATTACAAAATAACATTATAAAGGGATCCCCATGTTGGAAGTGGGTCATTACAATAATCAATTGAGAATTACAAAATGGTGTTAGGATGGGGTCCTAACATGCCCTTCCCCTTCAAAAAAGCTTTGTCCTCAAAGTTGTAGATGAGGAAACTAGTGTTGTAGCTATTGGAGGGATTCCCACATAGCATATTCTAGCTGTAATCCTCGCCATTGAACAAGAACCTCAGTGATGACACGATTTCCAAGAGTATGCATCCTATGATCCAAAATCTGATCTGGCTCGAGCAAGATAGAACCCTCTTCATCCAATTTAGGTAAAGTAGATTGAACCTGTACGTGATTTCCTAGTACCTTCTTGAGAGAGGATACATGAAAGACAGGATGAATATTGGATGTAGATGGGGTCAATTTGTAGGTAGTGGCACCAATCCTATGTAAGACCTAGTAGGGACCATAATATTTGGCAGTGAGCTTTTGGCATCGACGCAGCTAGAGAGATGATTGTTTGTATGGCTACAAGCGAAGGAATACCATATCGTTGACTTCAAAACTATGCTCTGTACGGTGTTGATCAGCTTGTTGGCACATTCGATTTTGGGCCAATTCCAAATTCAGCTTCAATTGATGGAGGACTTTGACATGTTGGTGGAGTGTAGTGTCAACAGCATGGACTTTGGAGCTACCTAGAATATAGGATGAGGGTGTTGATGGAGGCTAGCCATAAACTACTTCAAAAGGGTGACCTTGGTCGTAGTATGATAAGAAGTGTTATACCACCACTCGGCCAAGGGAAGCCACTTCACCCACTATGTAGGATGATTAGAGGTAAAACAACGAAGATAGGTCTCCAAACATTTATTGACAATATCTGTTTGACCATCCGTTTATGGATGGTAAGATGAACTCATTTTGAGTTGAGTTCCCTGCAACTTGAACAATTCTTGCCAAAAATTACTAGTGAAGGTAGGGTCACGATTGGACACAATGGAGGTGGGCATGCCATGAAGATGAAAGATAGAATCAAGGAAAACTTGGGTGACTATGGAGGTCGTGTAAGGATGGGAGAGGGGGAAAAATGAGCATACTTTGTGAGACAATCCACTACCATGAAAATAATTGATTTGCCTCCTGATTTAGGTAGACCTTCAATAAAGTCCATGGAAATATCTTTCTAGGCCTATTCTGGAATAGGCAAGGGTTGAAGAGTGCCTAGGGAAGGCACTATTTCTCCTTTCATCCATTGAAAAATGTCACACTCGGCCACAAAAGTCTGAATGTCCTTCTTCATACCCTTCCAAAAAAAATTCTGCTTAATCCTTTCATATGTCTTGAGGAACCCTAAATGGCCCACAATGGGTGAAGCATGCATTTTTGTCATAATGAGTTCCTAAATTGGAGACATGCGAGGGACAACAAGGCATTGGAGATAGCACAAATCTTGTCCATCCCAAGTGTACCCTGGACATGATGTAGGCTCTGTTTGAAGTGAGGTAACCAAATTTTGCAATTATGAATCCTGTAGCACCTCATCTCGAAGAGGATTTATCCATTGCGATATGGGTATAGAAATGGCACATAACATACTTTGAGCTTCAAATTGATGAGAGAGAGCATCTACCATAATGTTCTCTTTGCCATTTTTATAGGTAATATCATAATCATAGCCCATGAGCTTAGACACCCACTTTTGTTGTTCGGGGGTAGCAACCCGCTACTCCAAGAAGTATTTAAGACTTTGGTGATCTATTTTAATGGAGAAATACCGCCCAATGAGATAAGGCCACCAATGAGTAACCACATGCAGAATTGCAAGCATCTCCTTAGCATAAGTTGATTTGCCTAGATTTTTGCTTGAAAGTGCTTTACTAGTGAAGGCCATAAGATGCCCTTCTTGCATCAACATAGCTCCAATGCCATTGTCAGAAGCATCACTTTCAATTACAAAGGACTTGGAAAAATCAAGCATCACTAAGATGGGAGTGGTTGTCATAGCATGCTTCAATTCAAGGAAAGCCTTCTTAGTTGGACCCATCCAAGTAAAAGAATTCTTCTTTAACATGGTTGTTAAAGGAGCAACAATTTTTCCATAGTTGCAGATGAATTTGCAGTAATACCCTATGAGGCCCAAAAATCCACGAAGACCCTTTAGAGTGTGAGGTTTTGGCCACTCTTGAATGGCTTGAATCTTCTTAGGATCAACTTTAACTCCATCCTTGGTGATAATGTGTCCCAAATACTCTACTTCAGTCAACCCAAAAGAACACTTGGACCTCTTAGCATAAAGTTGATGTTGTACCAAAATTTGTAGAGTCTGGTCCACATGGATGAGGTGCTCTTCCCAAGAGTGACTATAAACCAATATATCATCAAAGAAAACTAAGATGAATTTATGAAGAAATAGGTAAAAAATATTGTTCATGAGGCTTTGAAATGTGGAAGGTGCATTTGTCAAGCCAAATGGCATAACCAAGAATTCATAATGACCCTCATGAGTATGAAATGTGGTTTTGGAAATATCTTCATCCTTGAGCCTGATCTAATGGTACCCAAAGCGAAGATCTAATTTGGAGAAAAACATAGCCCCATGCAGCTCATCCAATAATTCATCCACCATAGGGATAGGGAACTTATCCTTAATGGTGAGCTTATTGAGCTCACAAAAATCGATACATAATCGCCAAGACCCATATTTCTTTCACACCAATAAGATAAGAGAAGAGTAAGGACTATTACTAGGCCAAATGACTCCAGCTTTTAACAATTCTTATACTAACTTCTATATTTTTTATTTAAGGGCATGAGGATATTGGTACGACCTAATGTTAGGTGGTACATTGCTAGGTACCAATGGAATGACATGGTCATGGGAGCGACGTGGAGGCAATTTTGATGGTTCAAAAAAACTGCATTGTGCTTTGTCAGAACACATTGCAAATATTCTGGAATTTGGTCCACCTTAGAAGTAGGTGGTTGGATTGCAAATATCTGAGTGATGATCCCATGAGAATATTTTTTAACAACTTCTCCATATGGTTTGAGCTGATAATCTAAGGAGGCCCTACTTGTGAATCCTAAAGAGTGTAAGACCTTCCATTCTATGAAAACTGCATCCATAGCTCTACAAAATTCCATGTGATGGTTCCTAATGTACCTAACCACTGAGCTCCCAACACAATATCACATCCCCCTAATTGTAGAGCAAACATATCGATTTTGAGCTCATAATCCCCTATTTTCAATTTAACATTGTGATATTTGCCTTTGCAAGGCAAAGTCCCACCATTTGCCACCATAACCTCAAAGGAATTACAGGGAACCCAAAAAACAAAAAAACCCCCGGGGGGCCCCAACCCCTAAGCACACCTATGCCCTCGAACATATTTTTCATCACAATTATAGCACAAACCTTGAGCACATTGAGCATCCATTTCTTTTGTAGTCAAGTGTTTGTGGGGAATAATTTTATTTTCATTATGAGTTGGGAACTTGGGAGGAAAGGAGGGTTTAGTTTGTGGAAATTTAGATGTCCTCCTTTGAGCTGAGAATTTGGATTCGACCAACTATGCCAAGCTTATGACTTGCATCATTGTTTGTGGTTTGAACATCTTGACCTCAGCCTGTAGATCATCCTTCAAGCCACTAATGAAATAGCTCATAAAAAACCCTTCATTCAACCCCTTAGTTTTGTTAGCCAATTTCTTGAATTGGGTTTGGTAATCCCAAACTATAGAGGTTTGTCTCAACTTTGTCAATGCTCCTGTAAAGTCATCATACTCACTAGGGCCAAATCGAGTGAGTAATTGAGACTCAAAATATTCCCAAGAAGGGTCAAGAATGGTGTGTTGCAACCATTGGTACCATTATAAAGCTTCAGATTCCAAATTGAAAGAAGCCATCTGGACCCAAAAATATTTAGGGACATTATGGAGTTTAAAAAATTGATCAACACGACATAACCACCCATCTGCATCCTTCCCATTGAACTTAGGAAAGTCTAATTTAGGCATCTTAAAGGGAGTATCATGGTCAAAGAGAGGGTGAGAGTCTTCCCCTTCCTTTCCTTTTCCTTGACCTGATTGTTTAGTATGATAATCAAACACTTTTGGGGCACCTTGAAGTTTGGACTCAACCTCGACAAGGTGTTCTTCCAAGTTGGCTTTGGAGCTGAGGTATTCACTTCTAAAGCATTGAATATCTTCCCTTATGGTGTTATTATCATGGATAAGGCTATCAAGGGTGCTTTGTATTCTTTCCAACATTGACGTGGCTTGTTCTACCTCTTTTTGATGTCCATGAGTGCCACCAACCATTTTGGTAAGTTTTGAACCTCTTTCACTAAATTACTAAAAATAGAAGTGTGACTATAGGAGTTACTATTTTTAGTAAGGAGTCTAAAAAGGTGCTTGGGTGTTATATATCAAAATGATCAGCTTGAAAAGATGGTCACAATGAGCTATATATCCCAACATTGATTTTGGACACCCTAGACTATATATTACTATTTTGAGGAGTCTATTGGTGTGGTTTATTTTTTCTTTGGAGGTTGGGTTCAAAAGTTGGATATTGCATCAACCAAATTTTCCCTTTCTATTTCTAACTAGTGACCACTTTGGACATTGTATTGACACCTATACCGTGACACTCAGACTGTTCAATTTTTTACTCTAGAATTCCCTAAGCTATTTAGTTACTGACACTATTTATTCTATTTTTATCATTGACAACACTATAATTATTGACTGTTGTAGATAACTGTTACTGCCACTCACAATCTCGACTGTTCAATTTTTGACTCTAGGATTCCTCACATTACTAACAACCTTGTAATTACTGATTGTTACAGATGATTACTATTGTCATGGATAATCCTGATCCAACTATTACTAAATGAATTCCTTATAGTTATAGATATTTGTAGATTATTGTTGTTTGGTTCACCAATTCTTTCCTTTATGCATGTAATTTTTTCATGATAAGGAAGTCCCCCACATGCTCGATGGTTGTAGGTTAAACATTAGTAAAACAAGAAGGCTTTATTTTTTTTTGTAGGTTAAACATTTTATAGAACCAAGGTATGCTAGGCAAAGGTGTATGTAATACCCATAGGCCCTTTATTATACCACAATGACAAATGATAGTGCTCAAACCAATATTTCAAACCACTACCCAAGGAGGATTCCACACATACCCTTGAGCACACTACATGCCTCTCTGATGATACATGAGGGTAATCTTCTCAAATGTTGTGTCCAGTGTACTATGGATAATATAAGGCCAAAAAGCTTCTTAGGGCTAAAGGTTTGTTTAATCCTAGATGGTCTCCCTAAATACCCAAAGATACATGGGAGCTCAATTCCATGCACGGGTGTTGTCTAAGGCCTAGGTATTGGAGCCTGATCGCCATTCACTTCACTAGATGCTTTATGGGCTATCTAGCTTAGCCAATAACGATAGCTCCTCCACAATATTTTAAAACCCTTGATATAGGTTTTCTAACCTATACAACTATTGCAAAAAAAAAAAAGGACTGTATTTTTTTGTTGGTTTTTGTTGTTTTTTTTAAATAAGGGACAAACAAAAAATACAAAAAAATTATAATATTCAGAATGGGTAAGCAAGAATTGTCGTAGTCACAATGAAACTTGGCCTTGGAAAGTGCTCTGATACCATTTATTAAGAACTTACTATTAAAAATTAACTCACTCACACAAAATACTAAAAATAAACAGATATTCATGCAATAACAAAATATCACAATGCAAAAAGTAAATGCAAAATTAAACACTCTCACAATAAACACAAAATCGTAGGCCTCTTTGAGGGGGAAACCTCCTTCAATATTTCATTAATTTGCAAAAAGATACATTCGTACATGGATCCATGTCTTTTAAATATACACTTCATGCAACCCTAACCCTAAGCTCAAGAGTTGGCTTACATGCAAAATGCCACTTGAGCTAGAATCTTCTACCAACTAGAGGTTAAATTCTTGATAATGGTTACATGAAATGGCCCCACTTGTCTAGGCACATTACTTACCACATACCACTACAAAATATTACAAAATAACATTTTAAAGGGATCCCCATATTGGAAGTGGGTCATTACAATAATAAATTGAGAATTATAAAATGGTGTTAGGATGGGGTCCTAATAGGATGAATTAAAGACTACATTTAGTAAAGAATTTATATTACTTTGAGATAATATAAAGTTCATTAGAGAGATATACTTAATAAATCAAAAGAATAATACGAATATCAAGTCATATAATCATTGATTTAAGAAACTTATTGACAAGATAGAAGCAAAACCAGTGGATGTGCTATAAAAATGATGGTTCCTAGATGGATTGTCATTGTGATACAAGAAGAAGATGAAGGTAGTTCCACCAACTACCTATCAAGAAGCATTTTATAGAGCACTAAATTTAGAAAGTGATATAAAGATAATCATAGCATGTGGAGGACGTACAATCCATGATCGAGACAATGATTTAGATAGTGATTGAGATGAATTGAGCATGATAATCCAACTCATGAGGAAGTACATGAAGGATATGATTAATGATTTGAAGGATGAGAAGAAAAGGAAGAAAAAGGATATATGGTCATCTGATTGCAAATGAAGACACACCAATAATAATTTTAAAAAGAAAGCATTCTAAAATATATGTGAAATTATAAGGTATATAATTGCTAATTGTTCATTCAATCTCAAAAGTGCCAAACAATAGATGTCAATGTAGAAGGAGAGTAAGGAAGAAATGATTAGAAATTCAAAGAATGAACAAGGAGCAATAAATGGTGAATATCGAAATAATTGCTAAGGAAGGCAACTACAACAAGGAAATTGATCTCTAGGAGGAGAGGGTTGATTGTAGTATGATTTTTATGGGAGGTCAATAATTTAGTGCTAGAGATATCAAGAGCGGGGACACTTTACTTGCAACTGTTAGAATGATCTAATAGGAGTCAATGGAAACAATAATGCAATGATGTGTCGATGGTGTGGACCTAGCAATCACAAGGAGGCAAATTACCAAAAGAAATAAAGTACGAGTAAATTATAGAATGTTAATTTTATTGACATTAAGGAATATTTATAGGACCAAAAGAAGGAAAAACACAAGCTAGTGGTAACTTAGGCATAGGAAAGAAGTAAGAACAATACCTGCACCCTACTAAAGAGAAGGAGATATGGCAAGAAGAATGTGTCCAACTTAAACAAGAGACTAAAAATACTAATCAGGAGATATTGCTCTAGTAAAAAAAATAAATGGAACCCACCAAGATTGAAGAGGAGGATGTAGTAACAAACCAGTTGGATACACAAGTACTAAATATGAGCATAAAAATGAAAGTATCTAGTTTACTAGGTGTAGTATCAAATCTTGAAGAACACAAGCTTATACTGAGAGGGGGGTGAACAGTATAAGACCACTTTTTACTTTTCTTTCCAAAATAGTATTAATCAATATAATCAATGGCAATATCAATAGCAATAACCAAAATAATGCATAAATCATCACACACAATAGAGACACCAATTTTAACGTGGTTCACCCAATGTGGGCTACCTCCACAGAGAAAATATTTTTTCTAAATATTTCTCAAAATATCTCATGGGAATCCTTCCCAATTATAATTTTTATGGACCTCTTGTCCAAAGGATATGCTGATCCCCTAATTTCAAGTTTGTGGATCTCTTCCACATGAGAAATCTTTCCCCTTTTGCTCTGGCTAGTGATCTTCTAGAAGACTCTGTCTCTCTGCTACACTGACTGGTGGATCTCTCTCCACTTGAAGACTTCTCACTCAGATTTGTATTCAATTGTCTTGGCTATTGGATCTCTATCCACTGAGATTTTGTCCTCTATACTATGTCACTTCCAAAGCTCTGTCAATAGGTTCACTCAGAACCTTCTCAAATATGCTCAATAGGCTCACTCAAAACCTGCTCAAATATGCTCAATAGGCTCACTCAAAACCTGCTCAAATCTGCTCAATAGGCTCACTCAAAACCTACTCAAATCTGCTCAATAGGCTCACTCAAAACTTGCTCAAATTTGCTCAATAGGCTCAATTAGAACCTACTCAATTCTTCTCAATATGCTCACTTAGAACCTGCTCAAATCTACTCAATAGGCTCACTCAGAACCAACATCTTCTCAACAAGCTCACACAGAACTTGTCCCAATATGCTCAATAAGCTCACTCAAAACCTACTCAAGTCTGCTCAATAGGCTCACTCAGAACCTGCTCAAATCTGCTCAATAGGCTCACTTAGAACTTGTCCCAATCTGCTCAATAAGTCCTCTCTAGGACTTGCTCAAATCTTCATAGCAAGCTTACACAAAATAGTCCACAAGCCTTCTCAAATACTTGCCTCAAATTAGCTCAAAAAAATCTCAACTCAATCTCATAGAAGCATAAAGAGAATTGTTAGAGACTCAATATGTTCTATACTCAAATCCTAATCTCAATTCAAAGCAATCTCAACTCAGCTCAATCTTATAAAAGCATAAAGATAATTGTTAGAGACTCAATATGTTCTATACTCAAATACCAATCTCAATTAAAAGCAATCTCAACTCATCTTAATCTTATATAAGCATAAAGAGAATTGTTAGAGACTCAATATGTTCTATACTCAAATCCCAATATCAACTCAAAGTAATCTCAACTCAACTCAATCTTAACTCAATCTCATATAAGCATAAAGATAATTGTTAGAGACTCAATATGTTCTATACTCAAATCCCAATCTCAACTCAAAGCAATCTCAACTCATCTCAATATTAACTCAATATCATAGAAGCATAAAGAGAATTGTTAGAGACTCAATATGTTCTATTCTCAAGGCTCAATCTCAACTCAATCAAAATATAGAATAGTTTGTTTCATGGAACTTGAACAACCACTTCATGCAACCACTTGACTAGGCTCAATAAACTCTACTCAACCAATCACTTCAAGAAACAACTCTTTCTCACAAACCCTAGTCCAAGCATGAATCAACTAACTCAAAATATTTCCAACAATGCTCAAAAACAAATCTTACATAACAATGATACTCATGTTCTTTTCTAACTCAAGTTCAAGTTCTTTGCATCACCCATTGGTTTCAATAACAATGCTAATAAGACAAGGTTTTAATCACAACTCTCAATTCAGAAAACCTTGAAGCATAAACTCAACGTACTTCACTCAACCAATGGTCTAAACGATAATGCTTATCAAACAAGGTTTAATCACAACTCACAATCCAAAAAACCTTGAAGCATTAACTTAACCACTTTCAAAAAGGAAACCACAATCAATCCTTTTCACTCCAATGATATTTCAAAAATCAACCACCCAAATAAAATCAATGGAGATTATTACTCATACCGTTTTGATGACTTATGAGTTGTCCAATAAATTTATCACACTCAACACACTTTCTTTTTCAACTCTTAACAAGGGTTAGAGATCTTGAGTAATAATACAACAATAATATCCAAATAACACCTTATTACTCCTACTTTATTTTAACATCCACCAAAGTTCATTTAAAAGAAAAACCCTTACTCAAAATAACTTTCACTAAAAAGAATTTTATCAAAAACCCTTATTACTCCTAAAAATTTCAAAAACCACAATTAAAAATAATTCACAACTCAAACAACCACCATGACCTTATTCCCTAAGGTTACTCAACAAATCAACTAACAAAGCAACTTTACTCCTTATTACTCCACCTTAGGAAATCCAAACAAAAGATTACTAAAAACCTTAATACCTGCCTTGAGGGAAATAGAACCCTCGTCTTACCCTAACGTGAACGCCCTAGCTGCGGCCAAGCTACAACACGAGTTGCGGGCTCATTGGTGAAAAAGAAGCGCCATCCGCTTCTTATCCTTCACCCTCTTTTGCTAAGCGAAAAGTATGTGCCTTAGGTGCCTCAACAGAACAAAGCCAAAAACGATGCTTGCGGGAATCAAACGCACAACCTCCTTGTTACCAACACCTTTGCACAATCCATGTTGCCATTAGACCATGCTGCCCAATGCATTTTGGGAAGTGGTCATTGTCTCCATTTAATGTTCGCTGCATCACTTAAACGAAAAACATGAGCTCTTTTTCTTCGCAAATACCAAGTGCAAATATCAATGAGCAAGGATGAATGAATTAAAAAATTCAATGGTATATTTATATGCCTTCCCTTTGCTTTGGAAACGTCGGCATTTTTGAAACTTCCTTCATGACGTCGACGGATAAACTTTTAATTTTAATTTTAAAATTAAAATTAAAATTTTAAATAAATTAAAATTTAAACTAAATATTTAAAATTAAATATCTCCATCACCGGGGCACCTTTTTTGATGAAACGAAAAGCCAACTTGGGTTTTAAGAAAAACCCATTTCAAATATGCCATCCATAGTTTTAAATAAAACCTTTAAAATTAAATTTCTCCATCATCGGGACACCTTTTCAATGAAACGAAAAGACAACTTGGGTTTTAAGAAAAACCCATTTCAAATATGCCATCCATGGTTTTAAATAAAAACCTTTTGCAAAGCTTCCCTTGAAGCTCCTTTTGGAACCAAATACCTTGCATCCCTTCTTGAACCTTTGATCAAAAACCTTTGCTTATCATGAAGCTCTTTATGAAACACAAACATAGTTCTTACTTACATAGATCCTTTTGACATCAATGACAACTCTTAGCTTAGGGAATCAAAATGTCCAATAAAGCTATATGCTAATAGTAGGATAAATGGTGCAAATAAGGAGAATGGAGTCATTGTAGTTCCAACTAGAAGCAAACATGAAAAAGAAAAGATCAATATATTAATCCAATGCTCTTAATGATAGATGCTAGGAAGAAACTAAAAGTGATTCATATTGAGTTTTTAAATCACAAGTTGACTCAAGTAATCATTAATGGAGGATCAAGTATAAATGTCTTGCTTGGAAAAACATGAAAAGATTTGGGGGTTACCATTTTTGTGGTCTCCCGAATTTTGGTTGTATGGCACAAACCAGTATGGGATAAAGATGAAGAGAGTATTGAATGCATAAAAAGTGAATATTGCTAATCAGATGTTCATATGGATTTTGTGGTTATTGTTATACAAAAACCAATCTATGATGCATTATTGGGATATAGGTGTCTATGCACATAAAGGTAAACCACAACTAGCAAAAATATTGCTTGATATTCAATATAGGCTAGCATAAGTATGTGATTAACTTGAAGAATTAGTCTGTTAGCAAAGAATTGGTGAAATTTGATGAGCCTGGGATTTCATTGTTGGAGGATGAGAACAAATAAGAAACAAATGAAGAAGGTGTGCTAGAGTTAGAGGAATGCACAAAATATACGAAGCACTCTAACAATGGAATTCTACATTGGAAAATGGAAGACTATGAAGTCTTCTAGTCAGATTGTATGTGTTTCAACATAGAAGAAGAAGGCCAATATGAACTAGTATGAGGTGCATATGAGATCAGTGAATGTAGTCAGAATATGAAGTCTGCATCTAAGGCTGAAGAAGAGAAGTGGACTTATCCATAAAATTTTGTAGAATATATTATTGTCAATGCTTTGATCAATGAAAAATCAATACATCCATTTGATGTAAAGAAAGTGGTAAAAGAACCTACTATTGTATAGTATGAAGGACCAAAGATGGTGCAAGTAAAACTTAGTGAAGAAGAGAAGATGATCCATTGTAGGTATGACTAGGATCTAGTCTTGAAAGTAGTAGCTTTTGAAATATTCATGCAATATAAGGAGGTCTTTGCATGGACCTATAAGGATTTGAATGAGATTTCATTTGAATTGTGTGTGCATTGTATTTTGTTAGTTCTATGTTCACGACTAGTTCAAAGAGGATTGTACCTAATGAATCCAAAGTATGTGGCCTTAATAAATGTAAAAATAACCCAGGTGTTGTAGGTGAGTTGGAGAGGAGAGGGCAATCCTCCAAGGGAGGTCCTAGGTTCAAATCTCCACCCTACCAAAAAGTTGAATTGGGTATCCAAAATCCAATTGATAATGTTGGTGCGGGCAGGGTCGGGTGTGACCCCCGGGTGACTTTGACGGTGTAGAACTCCCTGTTCGTGGTCTCTCAGACCAAGGCAGCTCCGCAAGGAGTTTTTTGCTTAAAAAAATAAATAAAAATAAATGCAAAAATAAAAAAGATGTTAGATGCTATAATCATTTTCAAGGTGATCGTGAGTGAGTGGGTGTCACCAATTATGATTAATTTGAAGGATACTAATAATATTTGCATGTGTAGTTGAATCAGTCCAACATCTCCTTAATCACCCCCAAAACTCCCACAAAAAATGGGATCAAGTGATGTAAATATTGAAGATTAACTCTTCTAAGGGCAACTAACTTAAAGGGAATGTGAGTAATTACAAGATGGAAAGAAAAAGGAATTGGAAGCCTCTTCCTAAGGATTATGGAAAAGTCAATACCGTGGAGCATCTAGGGGGAACCCTAGAAAAGCTAGTGTAGGAGGAATTGGTAGACTTTCAGATGGCTCCGTGGTTTTCACTTTTGCTGAGAATTTGGGTATCCTTTCCAATAACCTTGCTGAGGGGTATGGTATCCTTAGAGGTCTTCAAGAGGCTGCTAAGGTTGGATGGGAAAAGGTGTTGGTTGAATCTGAATCCCAAATCATGTTTAATATTCTGAAGACTCCTTCTAAGAATCATAAGATTGATTGGAGGATAAAAATAGTTGTTGAGAAGATTCAATTAATCTAGATGAGCTTTTTGAAAGTGGATTACAATCATGTGGTCAGAGAACAAAATAAGAGTGCTGATGCTTTAGATAATTGGGCATTGGACAAATGTGATCTTACTTGCTACAACCACCCTCCCATATGGTGGGCTTCACAAATAAGGGAGGCTTTGCTTTTTATCCTTTCTTTGGATCGCTCTAGTACTAGAGGTACCTAGTTAATTTTTGCTTTGTTTTTGTTTCTCTTTGGTTCAGTTAGGTTATTTTGGATCCTTAGCTTAGACATATCTTTCCTATATTTCCTTTGTTGAATCTTGCCTTAATAGTCTTTTAGCCTAGAAAGGTCATAGTTATGTTTTATTTTTTTTGTTTTCCTTTTTTTTTTAGTTTTTCGAGGGGTGTGTGTTTTTTGTAATATTTTATTTTTGTGTTGTTTTAGTTGTTTTTTTGTGTTTTTATTATTTTTTATGTTTTTGTGTGTTTTTGTTGTTTTTCATGTTTTTGTTTTTTTGGGTTTTTGGTTTTTTTTTTTTAAAGTGTTTATGTGTTGTTTTTATGGTTTTCTTATGTGTTTTGTTGTTATTTTTTATTTTATTTTATTTTTATTTATTTATTTATTTGTTTGTTTGTTTTTTTTGAGTTTTTTGTTGTTTTTATGCTTTTATATTATTTTTGTTTGTTTTGTGGTTTTTATTTTGTTTGTTTGTTTGATTGTCTTTGTTTTTTGATGTTGTGTGTTTTGTGTTTGTTTGTTATTTTTTTGTTGTTTTACGCATGTTTGTTGAGTGTGCCAAAGGGGGCAGGCCAGGTGTGAGCCCTGGATGATTTTTGCAGAATAGATACCTCTACCTCCTTGGGTCTTACCCAAAAGTGGCATTCTATTTGGGGTGTTTTCCACACACACAAAAAAATATCTACATGTGTTGATTTTTAGGATTTTGAATGCAATAACAATTAAAGATCCCTTTCTAATACCCTTCGTTGATTCAAACTTGGAAGAGGTAGTTGGACATGAGATCTATTCATTGTTGGATGGATTCTTGGGCTATAACTAGATCAATATGTGTAAATAGGCAAATTGATATGTTTGAATTTAGTAGACAATTTTTGGTATTCTATGTTATTTTGTAGTTGTACGCAAAGTGTTTGACAAAATGTGCATACATATATTTAATAATGTTATAAAGTGGTAATATAATATTGTACATAATAATAAAGTGATGTTAAGTCATTTATGTCAACAAAATCATAAGTCATAAGCTAGTTTGTCCTGTAGTGGGAAATATCATGTAAATGCAAAGATTAAATGCATATGAAATGTAATTGAGAGAATGATGAGGTGTCAGGTAGTTGGAGGGTAACTACTTTTGGTTGTATAAATATGATCCTCCCTCATTCATTCATTGATTCATTCAGACAAGGATTTGATTGAAGATCATATTGATAGATTGTGGATGAGAGCATTGGTACGTGAGAATGCTAGTGCATATCTACATAGGACATGATGCAATCCATTCTTGTATTCAGACTTAAAGAGTATTCTACATAGGGTTTATAAATTGTAGATTGTAATGCTAAAATTGTATTGTTTTAACCATATATGCCATTATTTTTATAAATCTATCCATTTATGTATCATTTGTTATTGTTGTTGTTTCTGTTGTCATTATTGCTATTTTATGCATTGTTATTGCTATGACTACAAATCTATAGAATTATTTAAGTAGAAATGAAATTACGTGTAAGCATGTTAAATTTCATTTCTACATTCTAGCACCATTGCTTTTACGAAGTTGGGTCTAATTTGGTGACATGGAATTCTGAGAAGCAAATTCCTTGGAAAGATGTGCAATGAGAACAATGGAGTGCAGCTAAAGAAGTAGGTGAAGATGCACCATATTTGCTTGTTGATGTAAATGAAGGGCCATCCAATGAAACATGCATAATAAATGTACAGATGAGATGCAAAACTATAGATGAAGACTCTATAGATCAAGGATTTGCAGACACAATCTTCAATCATAGACACAAAAATTTTAGTTATAGATGCAATATTTGAAGATGGAGATTATTATCATAGATGTTACTGACAAAGAACCTATAGTCTAAGAAGTTATCGTCAGTTGTCATACTGATAGAAAAGGTGCAATCAATTGTCAGGTTGATGACATAATAAGGATATCAAGAAAAATCCATCTAGAAGATGACTGCCCAGGACCTATTCATCTGGAAGATAATTGCCTAGGATTGATTCATCTTACAAATGATAAAATATATTTGGAAAATGATTGCCCAAGATTGATCTATCTTGTATATGGTAGAGCCCATCCTGATAATGATAAACCAGGTAAAATTAGTTTGGATGTTGATAAGACTAATGAAATCAATCTGAACATCGATAGGACTGATAGAAGCAGTCTGGATGATGGAAGGACTAATGGAATCTATCTAAATGATGATAGGATGAGCAACCATCAAGTTGATGACAAAGGATGTTGCTATCAGTTAGATAACAGGATGAGTCATCATTAGTAGGATGACTTGATGTTAGGATGTTATCACTAGGGTCATTAAATGGCAAGGTGCTATCAAAGGGATGATCAAATGAAAGATTGTCCTATAAACCAAGTGTGATAGTTGATGAAAGGTGTCAATGAGAAGTTGTATGCTGACACATAATATTTGGTGTTGAAGTACTTGCAAGTTATTGTGCACACAGGTGAGCGGGACACACGTCCAACATCGATGCCAAAGATAGGTGATATGTCCACCAGTGCACAAGATGAGAATCCAACACTAAGGAAATTGTAGGTTAGTGTGTTCAATGGAGAGCGGGATAGGAGTTTGACATCAGAGTAACTACAAGTTGGAATATTTCATGGTACGAATGAGAGTATAATGGAAGAGCAATTACAAGGTGATACATGTTAGGCTTAGTATAAGAGAGTAATATGCCAAGAATCACTATCAAGGTTAAGTCAACCTATGAAATCGAAGGTCAATTTAGGCATATCATGTACGTGTCCATTATTTTTGGGAGAATCAAGAGAAGACCTAGTAAGGCTTTGGAGAATCTATTGCATGATGTGGACAATGATTGAAAAAAATAATGAAACAAATCAGAGGAGGTGGTTTCCTATGATATTTCATGGATTCATAATGGACTGGTACCTAGAATTCCTAGAAAACAAGTACCAGATATGGGAAGAGTTACACGATGTCTTTGTGAAAGAATTTTGGTTGTTTGACAATGATGATGCAGTCATTGCTAAAATTTATAGCCTAAAATAAGGGTAGAAAGAGTTAGTTTGTTCCTATAATAGGAAGATGAGTGGGCTACTTGACCATTTTGATGAAGACCAATTAGACACATTGAAGAGAATATGGTTCATATATGGACTTATTCCTATGTAGAAGATGAAAATGACCAATATCCCTCTGATGTCATACCAAGAAGCTCTGAAATATGCCTTGATTTAGAAAAATGATGTAAAAATATTGAACTATTGACATCATGTTAATACTGATGAAAGTAATTTTGATATTGAGACTAATTCAATCATTAAGAGTGAGGATTTTGGGGAGGAGAGTAGTTCATCGCTATAGTACTTGAGTTGATAAGTCAAGGAAGTGAATCCCAAGATATGACTAATGACTCTAAGGATGAGTATGACTTAGAGAGTGTAAGATCATCACTATTGATATATGAAACACCAAGGAAGATGGTACAACGAAGATATACCACTAATAAATCAGTTTATAATAATCGTAAGAGAATTTGTAGACAAAGACTTTAGTATGATAGTGAGGGTAGATCTATTATGCAATGTTGATAATTCCAATTATGGGGGCACTTTCCATGAGACTGTTCAAGTGTTGCAAAGCAAGATAAACCAGTGATTCATCCACAATTAAAGAAAAGTTATAGGCCTTGCTAGGAAGCAGAGGTGGTGAAGTCAATTGCATTGGAGGAAGTAATCCTGGTTGAGATGATTAAATTTGATGAGATTGATTCAATTTGAGTAAGTGAATTTAATTTCAATTAAGGATGAAGGCTTCCTGTAAGAAGTTGAAACATTTTAGGAAGTTGCAAAGTGTTGTATGGAGGGTGTTAGGATGATAAAGTGTAGTCAAACATGTCACTAGATAGAATAATATAATTAATCAAGTCACTAGATGAAAGAATGCAATTAGTCAAGTCGTCCAACAAAAAATTACCA
Source organism: Wollemia nobilis (assembly GCA_028583015.1). NCBI lineage: Eukaryota > Viridiplantae > Streptophyta > Pinopsida > Araucariales > Araucariaceae > Wollemia > Wollemia nobilis. Next base: position 4,287,509 of record JAQPPZ010017128.1, read on the forward strand.
TCAATAAGGAAAATACCAGATGACCAAGTGCAGTTAGGAAGAAATAGAGATGATAGGGCTTTGTTAGGAGATTGGTTAGATGGATAAGGCTAGGATGGCTGGAGAATGTATTTAGATGGTGGAGGAGGAGCCATCTAAGGAAGAGTCATATTGCTTGGAGCTATTTGAGAAGTTATCATCCCTAAGGCCATCTAAGCACGATTTGTCTGAGGTAGATCCATTTGAGGAGAAGCTATATGAGGTATACCCATTTGAGGAGGATCCATCTAAGGTAAAGCTTCCTAAAAAGGAGCCATTTGAGGAGGATACATCTAAGGTGAAGCTACCTAAAAATGAGTCATCTAAAAAGGAGCTATCTAAGGAGGAGTCATCTGAGGAGAAGTCGTCTTACTAGGTATCATCTGAGGAGAACTTGTCTAGAAGCTACACGTCTAGAAGGTACCTATATGTATGCTACATGTCTATAAGCTATGTGTTTGAAACTACGCATATGGAAGCTATATGTTTGAAAGCTACACATTTGGAATCTACCCGTATGAAGAGTACCTATCTAGAAGCTACCCATCTGGAAGTTACCCATCTGGAACCTATCCGTTTGACAACTATCCCTTTGCAAGTTACCCATATGGAAGTTACCTGTCTAGAATTTACCCATAAAACATATACCCATCATCATTCTAGACCTTTAGTCACCCATCCAAGCCTATATGTATGAGCCAAGCTATTAGAGCTTATTACTTATTAGTCCATACATATAGACTGATCAGTTATTAGTCATCAGTCCATTTATCTAGACTGATCAATCATTAGTCATCCATCATAGACTAATCTATCATATACTAATCTATCATAGGCTAACCTATCATATTCTGATCTATCCTAGACCAATTTATCGTAGCTGGATTAATCCTAAACTTTTGCCTCCTAGACTATTTTACGCATTGTTATTGCTATAACTGCAGATCTATAGAATTATTTAAGTAGAAATTGAATTGTGTTTAAGCATGTTAAATTTCATTTCTATAATATAGTTGAGGAGGATAGGTTTAAGACTACTTTCATTATAGATAATGACATCTATGCATATAATCGAATACCTTTTGATTTATATAGTGTCCCTACCACATTTCAAAGGATAATTCTATATATTTTTGAACAAATATCCATAGGCAACTTCAAAGTATCCCTTGATGATTGGTCATTGTATGAGAAGAAACACAAGCATTTAAAGGCATTAGAGGAATGAATGATATTGTGTATGAATGCAGGATTATCCTTGAACCCAAAGAAATTTAAGCTACTAGTACCATATGAGAAGTTACTTCAACATGTTGAATGTAAGGAGGGTTTGAAGATAGATCTCAAAAAATACAAGTTATAATGAGCATGGAGGAGCCATACAACATGAGTTTGTTGAAATATTTTTGGAACATGTTAGATATTATCAGTTTTTCATCAAAAAATTTGTACAAGTATCACACACTCTAGACGTGCTGACATACAAGAATGTTCCTTTTTTATGGATAGAGGAGAATCAAAAGGTCTTTGAGGATTGAAGGTAAAGCTAGTTTGTGCACCCATTCTAGTATTTCTAAATTTGTAAAAGGAGTTCTATGTCCATATCAATACATCGAATTTTACATTTGGATGTGGGCTAGCCTAGGAGAGTCAGTATGGGTTGGATTGACCCATATATTTTCCAGTATATTGTTGTCTCGTGTAGAGAAAAATTATAGAACTATAGAGTGAGAAGACTTAGGGATGGTGTATGTGGTATAGAAGTGTAGATATTACTTGCTTGTCAATCCTTTTACCTTATATATAGACCATTAAGCATTTTTGTATTAATTAACAAGTTGACTATTCACAGACAAGTTAATAGGTGGCTCATCATATTGTAGGAATTTATATTTTGAGTGGTAGTCAAACTAGGAAAGAAACATGTGATAGCAAATTAGTTGTCAAAGATTCACTTAGGAGAGCCTACAAGAGTGTCAAATGAATTTTTGGACACTCATTTATTTTCGTTGTGCTACCATCATGGTACACATATGTGGAAGAATATTTGTCAATAAGAAAGCTACCACATGAGTTGATGATAACTAAGAAGAAGATAATTGTAAAATCAACACCTTTTCAATTGATAGTTGGATTATTGTACAAGACTAAATTTGATGGAGTGTTGTAGAGATGTGTGATGGAAAAGGAAGTAAATGCAACATTGAAGAAAGCTCTTGAGGGGTTGGTCGAAGGGTATATAGGACCAGATATGACCACAAGGAAGGTGCTTCTAGCAAGGCTATGGTTACCCACCCTATATTGTGATGCATATAATTTTGTGATTGCATGCAATACATGTCAAAGAGTTGAGAAGCTACTAAGGAGGGACTTCATGGCATTACACACATCCTAGGTAAAAGAGTTATTAAAATGATGGGGTCTTGATTTTGTTGAACCATTAAAGACAAGTAAAAGGTAATATAGATATGTTGTGATAGAAATAAAATATTTGATAAAGTGGGTCAAGGCAATAGTGTTACCTGATAATTCCATAAAAGTTACTACATATTTCTTGTATGAACAAACCAATAACAAGATTCAACATACCTCTTCAATTGAAAAGTGATCGTAGAGGATAATTTGTCAATAAAATAATCTAGAAGTTAACCAATGAATTTAAGATATTTTATTCATTGTCTAATTTATATCACCCTAGAGAAAATGGGTAAGCAAAAGAAACAAATAAGGCCTTAGTGTCAATAATGTATAAGACATGTGCAATTGAAGATGTTGATTAGGATAGATTGCCAATAGTCTTGTGGGCATATAGGACTACGTTCAAGTCAACAATAAATAACGCTTTATTCTAATTGATGTATGGTCATGAGGTAGTCGTACCAGTGGATTTTTTGGTATCAAGTTTAAGAGTAGCGGATATTAAACCATCTAGTTGATCAAGATATCCTGGAAGAGAGGCTAACAACACTCATTTGATTGGATGGGAGGAGAATGATGGCTTAGTATGACATAAATATTGCACAATATTATAGGAAGTTATGGCATGATAAATATCTAAATAAGATGTATTTGAGGTCAAATGACTTGGTTTTGAAATAAAATAACCTAGGAGAACTAAAGCCATGAAATTTAAGAACTTAATGGATTGAACCCTTCAAAGTAGATAAAGTGATAAGTATTGCCATAGTAAGATTGAAAAAAAGACATTAAGCCCTAAATAAGTTAATGGTTCAAAGTTGAAACCAATAAGATGACAACATAAGTGAACATGATAAATTTTTAACCAATTGGAGAAGGAACGAGTATGGGAAAACTAATAGTGACACAAAATTAGTCTTTGAAACCTTTTGAGAGAATCTTGATTCAAGAAGTTGGGGAATCAAGTTAGATTGAGGAAGATAGTGCATTAGAAGGCAGTTACTTAGATAATAAACTTGTATAGCAGCTAGCTTGGTTGTATTAAGGAGAAAATACAAGTATAAAAGGTGAAAATATACAACCCATGATCAAATAGGAGGAATTACAACCTTAATCTATGAAGCACAAACAAATTTGAGTACATGTTAGATTTCCAAATGTAGGAGAACAAGAAAAATTGAGGTCACTAAACATAGAAAACATATAGCAAATGGTGGCAATGTATGTTGGGCAAGGAGAACCTCTAGAATAAGAGTCTCATAGTGAGGTTAATGAGTATGAAGGAACATAAATTTTTGTAGCCATTGGTCATGCACAACAATGGATAAGAAAATAAATGCAATAATTATTAGAGAAAAGTGAGCAACTAAATAGAAGAATGGAAGAAATAATAAGACAATATGCATGATAATTGTTAAGAATGTGGTAGGATATTCAAGCAATGGGTAGAAGTTTTTTGGGAATGGAAAAAGTCTGGAAGAAACTCCAAGAAATTTACAACAAACAAGTATTAGGACTTGCTAATGGCTATGTAGAGAAAGTTGAGTTTTTGGATATAAACTACTAACCCCACAAGAAGACCTATTGAAAGTAAAGAAGTATGGAGGGATGTACTTGAAGTACTATTTTCCAAGAAGGGGAGGATAAGTTAAGAACTTGAGGCAAGAGTCAAGTAGTATATCCTTGACAAGTGTGAGCAACAATGAAGAAGATTGAGTAGTGATAGTCTAGACTTGGAAATTGGGAATTCAGTAAGAAGAATAACACCACAATGACACTAAGATGATCAACCCAAAGGTAATGAACAATAGTAACTTAGAGCTAGAATACCTTAAAGGTAGGTAAGTGGATAAGTTGTAGAAATTAGAATCCACCAAACTTAAATAGTTTCTTAGGAAGTCAAAGTAGCCTACAAAGACTACTAGATGACCCAAGGTGTGCTTATGACTTAGGCAATCTGGGTAATTTAGGAAGGCTATTAGGATCCATGGGTCATATAGATTATCCAAGACAAATGGGAGGTTATCTAACCTCTTTTCTAACCATAAAAGGGGAATTTTTTTCCCTTAGACTATCCCTAGGTCATACAACTAGAAAAGTGGGCCCTATAGACCAACCATTGACTATCTAAAATATAGAAGAAGACCCTAGACAACCCTCAATTCATAATAACTAGGGGCTAGGACAACAAAGGATGTTGAAGGTAATCTAAAAGGAAGAAATTGGGAATTAAATACAACTAAGCCATATCAAGAACAAGTTCAACCAACACTAAGGCCATTTAAGAGAAATGAAAGAGAACGAAGGAATGGTTGGTAATAAAAATAAAGAGTTATGAGAATGCTAGTCGATAGACGAAATGATGGAGTTGAACCTAAACCTATAACACCATCAAGAATAAATTAGTGATAGAGAATGAATTCTAGAAGAGCTAGTCAACAACAAAGTCAATGATATTGTACATAATAGGGCATGAGATCATGACTATAGACAATTAGAAAAGGTCATCTAATACATAGTCAAAATTTTCTGGATAAGGGAGCCATTAGGAGACATTGTAAAGATAGTTGGATGAGCCATCTATATGATTTGGAAATATGGATATGGGAAAAATCAATTAACTTATGATAGCATGATGGTAAAATTTTGAAATAAACATGCATAAGGAGAGAAGAACAAAGTGGAAAATAAACATTCACAAGGTGGAGAAGATAAGACAAAAAGCATAACATCCACTTAAAGTATTTAAAGGAGGTGAAGTGGTAGTTGAAAAATAATTATTGCATGTAAGACAACTATCCCCCATCACATCCATATTATAAATAAACAATGAGAGATGACCATAAGACACTAAAATTCTCAACATCAGAAGGATCCAAAGGAGTTAGACTAGGTGGAGCTAAATCAACCAAAGCATGAAGGAGTTACAACCTAAATAGACTATATGAACAAGAAAGTTTCCAAAAACATAGATTGTGTGAAAGTAGTAGACTAGAGTAGAATCACACAAGAAGAAAACCCAAAAGCAATATGTTGTATTGCAAGAAAAAAATTGCCAAGAAGTGCGAGAAAAGGTTTTTGCAAGAAAACTCTCCTCGGTGATGGGAGAAAATAAAACTCAATTATAGGTACAAGGGTTGCAGTTCAATATTGCTAGAAATAAATGTAGAGAATATGACTACATCCAATAGAAGCAAATGATGAAAGATTTGATTATAGAGAATACAAATTTTAGAAGTCATATGGGTCATACATACTATTGACACATGAGCAAAGAAGAAATTGAACATAAATGTATCGATCATATGAGGGTTTATAGGCACTATCATACAAAATATGGATATATGAAAGAAGGACATCCAAAAATCAACCATCAAGGATAGATACATTAGAGACTAGGTAGTCTATAATCAATCCATCTAAGATTGGGTTGTCTAATGTTGAGCCATATAATAGGATGCTATCAAGGCAGAGTCATCTAGAGGGAGGGTGTCAACAACTACTTTATGTGGATAGTTAAGGTCATACAAAAAAAGTTGAATGTAGGCACACGAGGAGTAAAGTCACATGCCAAGTGGAGTTGTGCAACAAATATGTGTCAACAAGAAGATAATTGTAGATTACTATTGTTGAAAGTTGGTAGAATTTGGATATAAAAAGACTAACTATAGAATTGATATAGAGAAGGCCACAAATTTTAGAGGGTATTGAATGAGTGGAATTATAGAGGAGGTTTCCATCCAAGGTTGTGTTGTAGGAAGGACCTCACACTCATGGGAGAGGTATTGGATTTGGATTTGGGAGAAGCCTAATAGATCACATAAGAGAGAGAGAGAGAGAGATCACAATCACTGTTGATGGATGATATGGTAATGAGCAAGTAGTTTCACCAATGGTGAAGAATAAGGGGAAGTAGAAGATGCATATCTCTTTGGAAGAAATAACCTGGATAACAGTAGATAAAGTATTTTTCAAAACATGGTGGTTGGAGCATCTAATGTATCACTTGTTGAAGATTGTATTTCAGAGTTTAGGAGCACAATTAAGACTTTTGTAAAACATGGTGGTTGGAGCATCTAATGGATCACTTGTTGAAGATTGCATTTTAGAGTGTAGAAGCACAATTTATTCTATAGGTGCTAGGCTTTAACAAAGAAATCTTTAAGCCATTTTTGTTAGAATTATTGTATACCTATGATGCTAAGGATAATAAAAGTAGAATAATGATCAATAATAAAGAGATTTGAGTGTCACTTTCATATAACAATTTTTGAAGAACTTTTAGACTGCTAAATTCTACAAGACCAATGAAGAAGGAAGGAGTGGAGCTTTACCAGTTATGAATTTTTTTTGATAAGGTTTCCAATATTAGTCTACAAAAAGTGGCTAAGCTAACATAGCATGGGATCTAAATATTAAAAATGCAACATCTAAAGTATGATGAACTATGGTGTATAATGAATGTGATCATGTCCAGCATATTCAATGAGCAAAGAGCTTTGGAGATTATGATCATACCCTATATGGAGAGAATAAGGATCAAATAATTGTATGATTAGGCTACATTTTTTTAGACCCTATTTACAATTTTTTATGTAGTATACCAAGAAATTTTTAAGGCTTTCCACGCCATTGCCTTGATTTTGGGTGCAGTTTCACAAGGTTCAATTTTTAGGATTAAATCCTCCTCATATTATTCCAAAGCATGCATAAATTATTTTTACATCGGTACATGTTATCCCATTGATGAAATCTAGTACTCCAAGGAAGAAAAAGAAAAGTGCATCAAAGAAGATAAAGGCATAGGAAGCATCTAGTGATGAGGTGGATGTTATAGTTAAAGGGAGAGAGGAATATGGAACTAAAGAGTAGCTACCAAATTCAAGAAATAGGGTAGAAGGATTAAGAAGCAAAGGAAAGTTGGAACAATAGTAGTAACATAGGGGAACACAACTATAGCAAAAACATCCTTATCAACAAGTAGCTAGTAGTAGAAGAAATAAGGTAGTAGTGTACAAAAGATAATGGTGGGACAATCTAGTGGAAAGCATGGAATGTTCTAGGAAGCAATGTAAAGGGAAACTCCAACACAAACAGGAAGTCAAGTCATTTAAGGAGGCACTATAGGTGCCATTATAGGTATCAAGACCACTTTGAGTGAGGCTACCATGAGTAGACAATAGCCAAAGTTACAAGAACCTATTGCACAAAATGTGCAATGTGTAGAGAAAATAATGCAATGATTGGATCAAAAATTTGCATAGTAATTTGTGTAAGAAATAATGGAGATTATAGATATAGATATGAAATCTAATATTATGGTCAATGTGATGGAAGAATCACCACCGTTGGAGGGAACATCTGGAGGAAGAGACTTTGCTAGTGATGTTTCAATACAGGTGAACAATGTTGATACACCAGAAAGTTACAACACCACACCACTTAGGCAATATGTAGATGTTATGGATAGAGGTAGATCACCTCTATTAGAGGACCACCAAGGGAGTTTATATATACAACAATGCATACTATGTTACTAAGTTTAATAGTACTGAAGGAGAGTTGAGAGAAAGGAAAATGACCTGCATCAAAGTATAGACTATGGTGGGAAGACCAAAGTAGTCAACCATCGAAGTAAAAATATAAGAAAGGTAATGAGATAATGAAAACAACATAGAAGACTATGGATATAGATGGATAAAATATTCAAGATATTTAGGAAGGGAAGACATCAAAATAAAATATCAACCTAACAATTCATGGTGGGGAGGATGTGGAGGAGACTACCTCCAAGGATGACACAAATATAGAACTGATATAGGATAAAGCAAGTGAACATTTTACTATAGAAGTGCCAAAATTATGTAAGCCACTACTTATAGGAGCAAATATCAATGAGCAAGTTGATACATTTTTTGAAAAAGTGAGTGGATTGTTTGATAGGGTTTGTAGTGAGTTTAGAGTTGGGTGTGTTATAGACTGGAAAATCTAGCAAATTAAGAATGGAATGTGAGTTGAGAAAACTAGTGCATTGGTATTATGATGATAAGTGTAAACAATAGCTTATAAAAAGTTACCAAACACAACCATAGGAGCTAGGAGTTGAAAATAATAATGTTTATTTGATGATGAAAATCACAAACTTGCTAGAAAAGAAATCCAAGTATTATATTGATATCCACCATAAGTGTATGCTGATGAAGAAAATTCAATGCCTTGTCTTGGAATTATAGGTGTTAAGTATGTGAAGGTAACACCTGAGTTAGTGAAATTATATGCCAAGATGAACCTTTTGGTATATTTTATTTAGTGGTTAGCAACAAGATTGGAGATGTTTGAGTAGATGGATTATAGCTTGAAGTTGAAGGAGGAGGAGCTGACTAAGTATGGATGATAGAAGGTCAACTTCATACGTGCAACAAGATGCCAAAGTAGAACTAGCTAGGATGAGAAATGATATTGAGGATGAAGTAAATGAACGAGAAGCAGGATAAATTAATAGGATAGTTGAAGTTTGAATGCGTAGTTAGGGAACAAACTCTTGAAGGCAAGATGAAGGAGCTTGCCCATAAGGAGCAATTGATCATAGAATGGGATGAGCAGCTAGCAAAAGTTGCAAGAAAGGTAGAGGCAAAAAAATAGGATTTTGAGTTGAGAGTTAGACTAGCAGAGGCTGAGAAAAGTTGCATCACTATGTATTTCATTGAGCTCACTACCAGGCCTATGCTAAGAGGCTCAAGAGAGAGAATGAATATTTGAAACTATAGATTTAGGAACTTTGAGGAGTACCTGTCCTATCATATCAACCTCAAAATATCCAAAAGTCCCAATGATGACACAAATATAAAACTAATATAGGATAAAGTAAATGAAAATTTCACTATAGAAGTGCCAAAATTAAGGAAGCCACTAATTATAGGAGCAAATATAAATGAGCAGGTTGATACATTTTTTGAAAAAATGAGTGGATTTTTTGATAGGGTTTGTAGTGAGTTTAGAGTTAGGTGTGTTATAGATTGGAAAATATAGCAAATTAATAATGGAATGTGAGTTGAGAAAACTAGTGCATTGGTATTATGATGATAAGTGTAAACAATAGTTTACCAAAAGTTACCAAACACAACCATAGAAGCTAGGAGTTGAAAATAATAATGCTGATTTGATGATGAAAATCATAAACTTGCTAGAAAAGAAACCCAAGTATTATATTGATATCCACCATAAGTGTATGCTGATGAAGAAAATTCAATGCCTTGTCTTGGAATTAGGTGTTAAGTATGTGAAGGTAGCACCTGAGTTAGTGAAATTTTATGCCAAGATGAACCTTTTGGTATATTTGATTTAGTGGTTAGCAACAAGATTGGAGATGTTTGAGTAGATGGATTATAGCTTGAAGTTGAAGGAGGAGGAGCTAAGTATGGATGATAGAAGGTCAACTTCATAAGTGCAACAAGATGCCAAAGTAGAACTAGCTAGGATGAGAAATGATATTGAGGATGAGGTAGATGAACGAGAACCAGGATAAATTAATAGGATATTTTAAGTTTGAATGCGTAGTTAGGGAATAAACTCTTTAAGGCAATATGAAGGAGCTTTCCTATAAGGAGAAATTGATCTTAGAATGGGATGAGCAACTAGCAAAAGATGCAAGAAAGGTAGAGGTAAAAAATTAGGATTTTGAGTTGAGAGTTAGACTAGCAGAGACTGAGAAAAGTTGCATCACTATGGATTTCATTGAGCTCACTACCAGGCCTATGCTACGAGGCTCAAGAGAGAGAATGAATATTTGAAACTATATATTTAGGAACTTTGAGGAGTACCTATCCTATCATATCAACCTCAAAAGATCCAAAAGTACCAATGATGACACAAGTATAGAACTAATATAGGATAAAGCAAGTGAACATTTCACTATAGAAGTGCTAAAATTAAGGAAGCCACTACTTATAGGAGCAAATATAAATGAGCAGGTTGATACATTTTTTGAAAAAATGAGTGGATTTTTTGATAGGGTTTGTAGTGAGTTTAGAGTTAGGTGTGTTAGAGACTGGAAAATCTAGCAAATTAAGAATGGAATGTGAGTTGAGAAAACTAGTGCATTGGTATAATGATGATAAGTGTAAACAATATACATATCCTAATAAAGGGATTAAGATGGTAGGTTGGTGATGAGAAATCAATAAATTATGGGAGGATAAGTGGTTAGAAAATCAACAACTTTTACAAATCCGAGGATTCAAATTTTTAAAGGAATTCACTGATCCTTTGTTTGGATACCGGGTTGCTGATTTTATAACTATTTCCAATGGTTCTAGATCATGGAAAAGAATCCAAAGTCCCAATATATTAGCATAAATCATGTTCTTGGAAGCCCTCTTATCTACCTTTACATTACCATCAAGAATTGATAGAGATCAACCCATTTGGGAACCTTCAAACACAAGGGATTTTACAGTCAAATTTGCCTATCAAATCACCCTAACCCCTGAAGAAGTTCTTATACCTTTCAAACTAGTGCGGATAAAGTACCCGACTCCAAAGGTATTCTTATTTTCTTGGCTAGCTATTCAAGATATGATCCTCATTGTCAAAAACCTCATCAAACGTGGAATTCCTCTCCCTAATAGGTGCTTCCTATGCCTTTATGATTGGGAGTCTACAAGTCACCTTTTTTTTGTTTTGTCCTTTTTCTAGTTCCATCCTAAATAAGCTATTCCAAAAGTTCCAAATTAGTTGGGTCAAACCTCCATCTTTAGTTGATTTTTTTGCTCAATGGCTCAATCCTTTTAGAAACCCCTGTGTCAAAGGTTTTTGGAAATTTTTCCTTCATCATTATCTTTCACAAATTTGGCTAGAAAGAAACAGACGAGTCTTTTCCAAGGAAGCCAAGGATTTAGAATTCATCACTAATAGAATTATATTTTATCCCAAGGAAAATGCTCTTGCAACACCTTTTGATCCTAGTCCTATTCCCTGATTTGAATCTTCTTTACTTCAATCCTTTCAAGTTTCCTTAGAGAATCCTAACCTAGGTAAAACTCAAATTTCAATAAATAACATCAAATGGACACCTCCTCCTCAGGATTGGGTCAAGTTTAACTTTGATGGAGTAGCTAAAGGAAATCCAAGAAGAGCTGGTGTAGGGGGTAATCCTAAGGGATCACAATGGAAATTCCATTTTTGAAATCATGGAAGCCTTGGGAGATTAATCAAACCATCTTGCTGAAGCAAAAAAATTATGAAGGGGTCTTCAATTTATCAAACAATTCCCAGAGAAAGTTATTATAGAATGGGATTCTTTAAATGTTATCGAATACCTAAAAAATTTCAAATCATCGGAAGGGAAGGTAAGAAGCCTCATTGAGGAGGCTCAAAGCCTAATATTGTTCCAACATGAAGTCATGATCTAACACATTATAGGGAAGCTAATGGAATCACCGATAAATTAGCTAACATTGGAGCTTTTGCCCTTGGGATGCTGACTTGGAATGACATCCTTCCACGTGAAGTGGATGAAATTGCTAGGTTGGAAAAAATCCAAAATCATCAAAATGCATAATTTTCATTATTGTAGATTTATAAGATCGAAAAGGTGGCGTTCCTTAGGCCTTAATATATCACTTGAGTTGTATCCTTTGATGAACACCTTTTTCAAACCGATCTTTTCCATGATGGCATTTATCTTCTCAAGGCACTTATTACTTTGGATTTGCAGAGTGGGTTGGATTTTTTCACACATTCCCCTTGTGTCATTCTTATTCCTTGTGCCACTTACCCGTGTCACCGCATTTTGTCCAATTATTCAAATTTTGGCCATTTTTTCCTCTATCTTATGGGGCTACTCCTTCCCAATATTCTTTAGCTACTAGCCTCCCATCCACATGTGGTCCCTTCTTCATCGCCCCACTGCCATACCTAGTGCTTCACTCCCATCACTTGTTTCCTATGTTTGTGTCCACTCCCATTCATCACCATTTCCCAAAACCTTTGGCTTAATATTTCATCTGCGAGATCTTTGAGGGAGTTATTTATTGCTTTTTGATAGGCCAAACCTCCAAGACTTGGCATGATTTTCTATTCTTATGGAAAATAATCTCCGTTGGGAACTCAAGTTGATCAAGGATTGCTGCTTTTTTGTCCACATTTTCTTGCATGTGCTTTTCTCTAGGTCTTGGCATTTTATGAGGAGAAAGGTGGAGGGATTCCAAAAATTTCCAAACATATCAATGGATTACAAAAGCTTTATGGTGGAAGCTTTCTGCACTATCCTTATCTTTTTACATCATCCTCGTGAGAATTCTATTTGTTTCATTTCCTTGGATTGGATTCCTAATAGGATGTGCTTCATTGAGCCAGAATCTCTTTCCATTGAACCTGTCATGGAAGCCATCCTTAGCGATAGGGGTTTCATGTCATTCTTCAAGATTTTTTTTGGAATGGATTGGGACATCAACATGGCTTTTGTGTCTACACGGGAAAAGGGTATTGTAATAATTCATGGTGTTGAATTTCAAGTGGACGTGGGAATTCTATCTGAAATTACAAGGCAACCACTGGTAGGACGAACTGTGTGTAGGGATAAGCACAACTGGGATGCCGAGCTGAGTCAATTTGAGCTGAAATCACCCATGAGGAGGATTTTCAAGTCGAGGATATTTCATGCAGAACTACATACCCCTTGGAAGAAGTTATGAAGCCCATTATGGAGTATATAATGATGGATGATCCCAATTCACAACTCAAAAGCTTCCACATATCCTTCGTGAACCACTTCAGGGAGGTTAAGCAACTCAATATTCTTGAGTTTATTTTTCTATCAATGGATTATTCTATCACTTCAACATGCTCGAAGAAGGAGGAAGCATGGCCCTCTCATCAAGGGATTTTTAAAGTGTTGTATGCATTTCTCTTGGAAAAATTTCCTAAGGGAAACATTTTTACTCAGGAACAACAGGCGGACAACACCGAGGAGGATACTTCTTCTACTCCTGCCTCTAAGGTTCGTGGATCCAAAAGGAAGAAGGTGGAGGAAATACATCAAGTTTTGGAGCTAGAAAAAAAGAGGACCAAGGCTGAGGTGACTCCCACAAGGAGTTCTCAATGCCTCAAAAACAAGGAACTTCAAAGTCCAGGGAAGCCGAAGGAAGCTACTGAGGATGACCCAAATGATCCTATGGAGCAGTTTCTCCAGAAATATGTCATTAAGACCACTTTGATCATGATTTCTCACCTGGAGAGCACCATGTCTATGATTGGAGGAGAAATTTCACAAATGAAAGAGCACAAGAATGCTCTTAATCTACTATTTTTTGTGACAATTTTGTAGAGGATACTCCTGCTAAATCTACAACCAAAACTAAACCAGAAACTAAGGATGACAAGGTGGTGGAGATAGCTAAGGAAATATTCAAGGACATCCCTAAGGATGAAGCTAAGGATGCCAAGAAGGGGGATATAAATGAATCTGTAATTTCTTGATAGGCTTCTGTTTAGTGGTTTTTGTCCCTTTTGAGGTTTTCTCTATCTCTATTTAGGTCATTTTTACTTTCCTTTGTTTTCCCTGGTTCTCAAGGATGCTTACTATTTTTTGTGGTCTATGCATCCTTTTTCTCTTTTTATGTATTAAGGTGTTAGGGTGCCTTTCAAATGCCCACTTTAATAATTTTTTTTTAACTTACCAAAAAAAAAGTGTAAATAATAGTTTACCAAAAGTTACCAAACACAACCATGGGATCTAGGAGTTGAAAATATTAATGTTGATTTGATGTTGGAAATCCCAAAATTGCTAGAAAAGAAACCCAAGTATTATATTGATATCCACCATAAGTGTATGCTGATGAAGGGAATTCAATTTCTTATCTTGGAATTCTAGGTGTTAAGTATGTGAACGTAGCACCTGAGTTAGTGAAATCATATACCAAGATGAACCTTTTGGTATATTTGATTTAGTGGTTAGCAACAAGATTGGAGATATTTGAGTAGATGGATTCTAGCTTGAAGTTGAAGGAGGAGGAGCTAACTAAGTATGGATGATAGAAGTTCAATTTCATAAGTGTAACAAGATGCCAAAGTAGAACTAGCTAGGATGAGAAATGAGATTGAGCATGAGGTAGATGAATGAGAAGTAGGATAAATTAATAGGATAGTTGAAGTCTGAATGCATAGTTAGAGAATAAAATCTTAAAGGTAAGATGAAGGAGCTTTCCTATAAGGAGAAATTGATCATAGAATGGGATGAAAAGATAGCAAAAGCTGCAAGAAAGGTAGAGGTAAAAAAGTAGGATTTTGAGTTGAGAGTTAGACTGGAAGATATTGAGAAAAGTTGCATCACTATGGCTTTCAATGAGCTCACTACCAGGCCTATGCTAAGAGGCTTAAGGGAGAGAATGAATATTTAAAACTATATATTTAGAAACTTTGAGGAGGACCTATCCTATCACCTCAACCTTGAAAGATCCAAAAGTCCCTAGAAGTAGCAACAATCATCGATGAGGATGTCAACCAATCTATAGGGGAGGGTAGATGTAGGAGCTAGTTCTAACATGCCACCTCAAAAAAGGAAATAACCAAGTAAAAAATTAAATATGCATGGATGTCAAATATGCATATGTTTAGTTTTATAATTTTGAATAAAATATATATGTTGTAATAATACATAAGTTGGAAAATGTGCAAATATAGTCATGCAAATCTAGATAATACCCAGTTTATCTTATAGTTAGGAGGTGATGTGTTAGGGGTGGTAGTTTTTTGTAACTGCCATCCCCATTATTTGAATAAGACCCCTTCACACATTTGAAAAGGTATACACATGAGATAGGTTCCATTATAGTTGCATTGTGTATACCAAGAGAGAGTGTAGAGTGCATTGGAAGTATTCTACATAGGATCAAATACTATGTAAGAGAATGTCATAACAAGCTATCATTAATACAATATCTATTCATACTTGTTTATAATTTTCTATTGTTATTGTGTGTGATCTGCATGAATTGCTATTGACTTATTGTTGTACTAGACTAGATTCAATCCTATCATTTGTATTTTTTCCAAGTTCTATTGTATAGGGTCATCTAGGAAGTTACCAGACCATATAGCATAGTTTCCAATCCATTCAATGTAGTTTCCAAACCTTCAATACTGAAGGCAAGCTATTCGATTAGTGGTAACTATTTGGGAAGAGTATAGGTCATATGATTCTCAAACTAGGTCATTTGAAGTAGTGAACAAGATCATTGGAGACAAGGAGATAATGAAGGTTGTACAACTACATCACTATAAGTTGTCAATAATTATTATGTCAATCCAAATTTTTCCTCCAAGGGTGGAATACCACCACCATGCTACACTATATTAATTATACAAGAGGTCTTACATTCTCTTAATTCCATGGAAAAAAAGTATGATTGTAGAATTAGATATGAACTAAGCATATGATAGGGTTTTTTGGAGTTTTCTACATGAAATACTTAAAAAACAAATGGTTATGATCAAGGTTGATGTGAATGGATTATATTTTATTATATAGCACTCCAAAATATTCTATTTTGATCAATGGATCCCCTTGCTAGATATTTTGGATAATCTCATAGACTCTGCTAGGGTGACCCACTATCTACTTATTTATTTATTGTTCTTTTTGAGGCACCGAGGAGAGATTTCTTTAAGAAAAAATGGAATAAAAACTTGAAGGCATTCAAGTTGCAATAAATGGTCCCTTCAAGTCTCATCTCTAGTTTATTGATGATTATTTTCGTTTGAGTCATACCTTTGTCAATGAGGCAATGTAATTTAATTTAATATTATCATACTATGGGAGGGTTGTTGGATAGTTGGTTAATAATTTAAAATCCAAGATGTTTTTCATTAACATTGCCTTATATCTAGAATGAATTATTATGGATATTTCAGGGACTAAAAGTTGGAAAATTGCCATCAACATGTCTAGGTATTTATTTGTCTAATAAATGAAAGGAGGAGGTTGGGGACTCAATTTTAGATATAATAAAAAATTGTTTGGTAGGTTGGAAAAACAAGTCCTTAGCTTTGGTTAGGAGACTAAACTCATAAATAATACATTACAATCTATCCATATATATATATATATATATATATATATATATATATATATATATATATATATATATATAGTGTCACTTTCAATATTTCCAACATGTATGTGATATGGATTTGATCAAATTCAATAATGTGTTTTTGGCAAGGATGTGAGAAAAAAATTAAGTTTCCCTTTATAAGTGGGATGCAATTTACTATGGAAAGCATATTGGAGGGACATGGTTACAAAATTACAAACTTGTAAGTTTGAAGATCAAGAAAATAATTGGCAAGACAATATTGCTTTAAAAACATATAGGTTCTATTGATATAATAAAAATGAAACATGGAACTTCATATTAGATAGATTGTAATTGATAAAGAAACATATTATATGGTTATTCAATGATAAGAATTTTGCAAATTTTTAGTTTGATGCTTGGTTGAAGCCTTACCCTTTAATTTATTATCTAAAATGAAAACCATTGGATCATAAGGACTTGCAGTAACAACTAGAGTAGGTGAAGAAACATGTTGAAGCAATGAAGTAAGAGAAGGAAAATGAAGTGATTGACCTAAAGGCACAAGAAGAGAGGTAAAATAAAGAAATAAAATATGTTAATTCTCAAGGGAACTCTTTGAATTCACAAGTCATCAAAATCATATTAGACTTCTATGGAGATAAATTCACACTAAAGTCAAGAGAATGGAAATATTTCTACTCCCCATCAAAAGATACAAAGATCTTATCAATGAGGTTGATGCAAAAAACAATGAGATAAGGGATAAGATAGGAAAGACACCAAATTCAACCTCATTCATACTTGGTTAATTCCATGATAAAATAAATGCGACCTTTAGCAAATAGGCATCAATAACCAAAGGAAGACAATGAGGTAGCACAAGGGCTTGATTTAGAAATAGAAGAAACTAAAAGAATGCATGTAAACACAAAATAAATTGAGGACGTTTGTCAATGATATGGAATGAGGAGTGCTTCAATAGGAAAACTATGGCTTGTCCAATCCACTTTCAAGTTAGAGAGCCCATAATGGTGAAGAGTATGCTAAGTTGATAGAAGAAATACAATTTAGTGTGTTGAGCATAAAAGAAGTGCCTCACATCCATCATAATTTTAGAGTCAATCATATAATTAGATAGGCCACTAGAAAGAATAAAGTAGATGAAATGTAGCAAAGAAATATTCCATTAGATGGAGATGAGGATCTAGACATAACTTTTAAGACAATAAAATGAATTACAAACTCCTTAACACATCAACTTGGTTTCTATGTTGATGCTAATGTTGCTCCAAGTAGGATTATCTTGCTAAAAAAATACCCTCATCAATTCTTTTTTATTATTTCATTCTTTGAATTCATTTAGATTATTTAATGACTTTAATACCAATAAAGAAGGCCCATTAGGATCTATCACCAAGAAAGCATTGTTCCTTGTAAGTCGCTAGAAATAATGACTTTTACCACTTCTATTATATAATAGATTATAAATCAACTACATTACCGAGTAGAACATGAACCAATAAAATAAAACCTTATATAGATTAGAAGAATAGATCAAGACAATCCAAAATAAGGATTGGTTTGTTAAGATCTATAATTGTTGGTGCAAAAATAGGCATCAAACGGGTGGGAGATGCGCCCAATGGTCCTCGACCAATATTGAATGACCACCTAGCCTAGGAGAGGTAGGGTGGTCGATCTTTGGAGAAGGCCAACTCCTTCAATTCTAGATACCTACACCGCAAAATGTGAGAGGGGAAAAGAGAATGAGAGAGAAAGCAAAGGGATATCATAGCCATAATTGAAAAGGATGAGATATGGCCACATCAAGACACACACTTTTGATATCACCAACAAGAATAGTGACACACCACTTAACAAATCAACTCATCTCATCCTCACTTATCGTTTGACATAGTGGGTAAGGGCAAATTATAAAACCAGTGGGAGGGTGCATGAAATCTAGATTGTAAAATTAGTGTGCTCCCACCCGATCATCTTTACCAGAAATAAAACCCTGACATCCCAAGGTGGATGCAAATTCCAGAACCACTCAGCGAGACCCAAAAAATTCAGATTGTAGAATTAAGTGAATAAGCTTACATGACCATCATATAAATAAACATCCAGACTTAAGCAAAAAAGAAGTGAAGATAAATTGAGAGACCAAATAGTGATATGCTTTATATTTACAAGGTGAAGAAGAATTACATATGAATTGTAATGTCCATAGAGCTACCTTTTGGAATGGCAAACATTCCACTATTTATAGAATATTTTACAACAAATTCAAATTCAAGCATTAATTATGTTTGACGAGAAGAATCACATTGGAATGGTCAAAAGATCTAATGATGTTCTGCTTCATGGAAGAATTACAGTTGTCCAAAAGAAGTTAGGTACTTCTGCATTGATTAAGGCCTTTGATTGCTCTGACATTCCTGTTGGGCCATAAATTTTACTTTATCCCTTTGTGCCACAAGAAAGCCTAGAATTGATTACCTCTAAAGTCATGCCTTTCAAATTACCTTCTTTGTGCCTATCAACCAATTGTACACAACCAATTGTACGAGGTAGTTGAGATTATCAATGACCATTTAGTTCTTCCCTTTGATGTATGGTGACTTTTAGCCTCAAACGGGTATTCGGGTATGCTCCTTCATGCACCAATTTCCCAATATTCCACCCATTATCAAGGAGGATGGGTGATTGGGATCAGACCTTTGATATTGCATTCCCAAAGTTTTTTCCAACTTTGGGGATGATAACTCAGGATTCATAACTATGGTATGGTCTGATTCTATTGCTTGGGGATTTAGGATCCCAATATTTTACCCAAAGTTAGGGTGAGGATTTGAGGTCAACTTTGATCATGCCCTGCCTGATTTTCCATTTGATTCCAAACTTAGCCATTTTTGGAGATTCGCTCTTTCGTCCATCCACTTGGTCTTTGAAATCCACCTCAACCATCAATACCTCAAAAATTGGTCGACTTTAACATGTCTTCATCTTCAAAAAAAGAAGAGTGGGTGAGAAGGTGCAAAATTTCACCCACACTCTTGGTGAATTACAGGGTCTTTCAGTTTGTGGGAGAGAGGAAACCATAGAGAGATCCTTCGATGAAATGAACCATGAGAGAAAAAGGAAGGAATGGAGAAATTATCAACAAAAGCAGTCCGAGAAGACTGCACGATAAAGGAGGAAGTAGGGCAATGGGGAGAATACAGGGAAAATAAAAAAATAGAAATTAGAGAGGGGAGGAATAGATAAAGAGGACAACTGTAGGATGGTTGCGAACAAAGCTATCCAAAAGGATGAGAAATGTAGTTATCAGAATAACAACAACCAAACCGTAAAAACACAATAAAATGGGAGAACAAGAGGGGACACAATGCCAAACATACCCTAAAAATAAGGGAAGTAGAACTACAGGATTCATAAGGTATTTTTTATCATTGCTCACCCATAAACATACTCCATTGCAGCCCAAAGAAAATTCAAGAATAGACAGGTTGCCATGGAAAGTGATCACAAAATAATTTTGGCAATCTGCTTATTCTTGAATTAGCTTTTCTTTCTGCATGCTTTAGTGGAAACCTCATTTGTAATCGTGGGCATGCCATGAGAGCTCTTTTAGTTGCATCAAATTATGCAATACCTTTTGTGGTATATATAGTGAATTTTTCTTTGTACCTTTTCTCATGCTGACGTGTTTCTCTGCTTATCCGTGTCATGCCAACTTGCCAAATTATGAAATTTCTGGCCTTTTTGTGCTGTAATATCCTTATCCATTGGGCTATAGAGTCAAAAAAAATAAAAAAAGGAAATATAATCAGAGGAGGAATACCACGGAGGGGAAACTCTTAGAAATTGAAGATTGCTTTTGGAGAACTTGAGTCACCAAGTTACAATATGACCTAACTATCACATGGCCATGTGCCTTATGCACATTTATTTGGTTACCAATTTATATACACAAAAACTATGGTGTGATTAGCACATCACAACCATAAAACCATCCCAAAATCATCTAGTGAATCTATAATTATCAAACAAGATTATGTGAAACTTTAGTTGTTCCTTGTGCTAATCCTGACATTGTCTGTAGTTACTCCTAGGTTTCACAAAGTGCCAACTGAGTTCAACACTTTCCTTCGGGATGATCAGATTAAAACCAAACAATATAGGGTAGATATTTATCCAATGAGTTCTAACACTTGAATCATTTAGACAAGAGGAGGGGAACCACTTGTCACTTGAGCCTGGAAAATCTAAAGTTCGTTCTTCAACTCTCTTAGGCTCATTACCCATGGCCTCCCATTACTTGTTGGGGGAACATTGTCGCATGAGGTTTCTACATGGAATTATTGGCCATTTGGTCAGCCTCCTCCTATCCCTGCATTTGTATCTAGCATAAAGGAGATGTATCATTGGAAGATGACTCTCCAACTTGTGTTAATTTGTTCTCGACCAGGATAGATTCCTTGTAATTTTTTAGGAATCTCTCTTCTCCTGACTACTACATGAGGAAGCTTAATTTATAATAGAGAGCGCAAATATAGCATAGGTATGCCTGAGAATGGGTCAAATGGAGCTCATAGAGAATCCTCTTCCAAGTCTTTTCAAAATTATTATTAAAATCAATAATGCTCCCTTGAGGCTTTCTTTTCATAATTTTTTTTTGAATGTATCTATGTCACCAAGTCATCCCATGCATGAATACTTCCATCCTCCAGGGTTTTGTACCATAGCAATGCTCTTCCTCTGAGAGGTAGAATAAGCAATCTTAACATTACATATTCATGTATAATGTTATAGATGATGGAGGAAGAGGCTATATCTTAACAATGTTTATATGTTGTTTTATCTATACCATCAAAACTCGATAAAATTTTTAGGGTGACTTTGGGAATATCATGCCAAACATGAAGGCTAAGTGATCCAAGGTTATTCCAGTGGGGACAATTTGGAAGGGCCATTGAAGCGCTGGTTCCTTAGAGCCTCTAGATTATGCCACCAGGTTGGAGTCACCAGGTGAGCATACTTTCTCCGCTAGCAAGGTCAGGGCTGCTCATCAAACCCAAAGTACTTCAAGAAATGGAGATATCTTTTAGCATAAAAATAGGTAACTGATCTTGAAATTTGGATATACCAGTCAAAGGAGTCACTAGGTGATTTAACTAGATATGGGTAAATTAGAGTATCACCAAACTTTGATTTTCTCAAACATGAAAACTCAATGAGTTCCCAATAGAGTCATAAAAAACTGTTGGTGCAAAAATAGGCATCAGATAGGCAAGGGGCACACCCAACGGTCCTCAACCAAAATTGAATGGTCACCTAGCTTGAGAGAGCTAGGGCAGTCGATCTTCTAAGAAGGTTGGCTCCTTCGATTCCAGCTACCTACACTACAAAGTGTGAGAGGGGAAAAGGGAACATGAGAGAAAGCAAAGGGAGGTCATAGCTAGAACTAAAAAGGATAGGATATGGCTACATAAAGACATACACATTCAATGTCGCTAGTAGAAACAGTGGCAAACCACCTAATATATCATCTCATCTCATCATCACTTATCGTTTGGTGCAGTGGGTAAGTGTGAATTCCAAAACCAGTGGGAGGGTGCATGAAATCTAGATTACAAAATTAGAGTGCTCCCACCCGATCAACTTTAGCAGAAATAAAACCCCGATACCCTAAGGCGGATGCAAATTCTAGAACCACTCAATGAGACCCACAAAATCTAGATTGTAGAATTAAGTGAACAAGATTAAATGACCATCATAGAAATAAACATCCAGACTTAAGCAAAAAGAAGTGAAGACAAATTGAGAGACCAAATAGTGATATGCTTTATATTTACAAGGCAAAGAAGAATTACATATGAATTGTAATGGCCATAGAGCTACCCTTTGGAATGGAAAGCATTCCACTATTTATAGAATATTTTACAACAAATTCAAATTCAGGCATTAATGGCATTCAATGAGAAGACCCACACTAGAACGATCGAAAGATTTACTGATATTATGATTTACAGAAGAATGGTGGTTGTATGAAAGATGTTAGGTACTTCTACATCAATCAAGGCCTTTGATTGCTCTAACATTCCTATTGGGCCATAAATTTTACTTTACTCCTTCATACCGCAAGAAAGCCTAAAATTTATTACCTCTGAATTCGTGCATTTTAAATTACCTCCTTTGCACCTATTAACCAGTCGTACGGGGTGGTTGAGATCATCAATAACCATTTAGTGCTTCCCTTTGATGTATGATGACTTTTAGCCCCAAACGGGTATTCATGTATGTTCTTTTATACACCAATTTCCCAATATTTTGTTAGCTTTTAATGAATGAGCCATGAGAGATAACAATCAAAAGATGTAAAATAACATGCAAGAAAGTAAATCTGCTAGATGACTGAAGTATGCTGAAATATAAAACATATAAAATATTACAATGTAGCTATGGAGGAAGTGAGCACTCCATTAACAAAGCTACATATCTACATCATATCCATCACCAGTAAATGGTGTGGAACACAAAACAACACAATCTACTAACCTACGCTATATGATGATGTCCCCCGACTATTCTATCTATCTATCTAAGAGGCCATCCATATATATGCAAAATAGGATGCTTTTCCAACAATATATCTAGCTGTGCATAGGATACCTTGCATATGTACAACTTGCACATTGACACTTGTCCATTTATTACATTGCATGAAATCACTAGATAACTTGCACAGGAAGTAATCTAGGTATGTATCTTGGACGATACATTTACATAACCCAAATTATGGAATAGAAATTATTTCCAACATATTTCACCCAGTATCAAGGAGGATGGGTGATTGGGATCAGACCTTTGATATTGCATTCTCAAAGTTCCGTCCAACTTTGGGGATGAGAACTTTGAACTCATAGCTATATTGTGGTCCAATTCTTTTGCTTCAGGATTTATGATCCCAATATTTCACCCAAAGTTAGGGTGGGGATTTAAGGTCAACTTTGATCATACCCCTACCCAATTTTTTGTATGATTCCAGACAACCATTTATGGAGATTCGCTCTTTCATACATCCACTTGGTCTTTGAAATCTGCCTCAACCATCAATGCCTCAAAAATTGGTCGATTTTAACATGTCATCATCTTCAAAAAAAAGAAGAGGGGGTGAGAAGGTGTAAAATTTCACCCATAGTAATAAGGAAGAATAAAAAAATGTAAAAATTGCCTATCATGGATCATCCAATATGTTCAACTAATTTTACTCAAAGCTGATAGATTCACTACATTTTGGTTGATTTATTAGAAAAGGGATAATCATAAATTATTTATTTCTAGGCATCTAGTCTACTTACAGTTGATCCATTTATCAAAATAGGACCCACATCATGTTGATATCAATCATCCAATTGGAGGGTTAATTGATAAGTGAAATAAAATGGACCTAGGGCTAAGTCTTGATTTTTTTATTTGCTATGAGATGATGCTTAAATTACATCATTAGGTTTATCAATTCACATGAAAGCAAGGATAAGGAACAGGGACATGATCTATAGGACAAAGACAAGTTGATTGTATAACTAAGAAGTGCCACCTCGAACAACAATAGAATAGTAAGCCAAGCACATGAATTTGATCAAGTCTTGAGCCACTCGATTTGTACCCTAAGTTAAATGATTCACTATTTTCAAATTGATTCATTTCTATGTGGATTGATTCACTATGATTTAGGATAATTCACTCAACTAGTGTATAAAAAAAATAAGAAAAGTGATAAAACTACCCAATACACTTGTTATGAATGTGAAGTATGACAAAGCATGACTTGAGGTTACATGGGGACCATTTTAGTGGTCCATTAAAGACAAAACTATTCACCAAATAGAGATGAAAGAGGAAAATAACCACCAACATGAATGGAGAGAGGATTTATCCAAATCAAGATGAAGAATCAACCATTTGCCTTCAAACTTTAAAATAGGATGCAGTTTGTTATTTTGTTTCTAAAGCTTAAAAGTTAGGATTTCTTTCAAGTAATTAGAGCTTAGTTAAGATATTTTAACTATAACTGTGAATTGAGTCCCATTTTTTTTTGTTTTTTGTATTTACATGGTGGAATCGGTAGCCACCATGAATTCGGGCAGGCTATCCAGCTTTTATGGCCGCCACAGTATTCTGCGTTGTCTGCCTCGAAAGCCGCCACACAGATCTTCGTGCAGTTTGCCCCTATAACCACCATGCCACAATCATTTTAAACCTTTTACACCGTTGAAAGCACCAGGAAAGGGACAAGCGTTCAGTCCGACGAGGCTCGAGATTTGAACCTTGGACCTCCGCCCCTTATGGGGTTTGGATGAACCAATTGGTCTACACCTCGGACCTAATTGAGTCCCATTTGTAAAGGATATTATTGGTAATATAAAAATTAGAATTGCTCTTTTGATCGTAATAGACATTAAATAAACTTATGTAATGGATATATGGATTATACATGGTCATTTACTCTTAAACTATATGTATTTCTTTTTTCAAAATTTCATTGTAAATAAAAAGAAGATTATGGTGTTGCAAACAATCTCCTTGGGGTGGGAGATCACTGTTCCATTTGTTTACCCCTCTCCTTACTATTTGGTGGGATTTCCTACTGGTGCCTGTGATCTAGGATGTCCTTAGGTTTTTCTGGGACATCCCTGGATTCTGTTCCAGTTTCCTGGCACTCTTTTACCCTCATCCTTGGCTAGATGGTGTTGCAGATGATCTCCTTGGGTTGGGAGATCCTCGATTCACTTGTATGCCCCTTTACATACCTTCTGGTAGGGTTTTACTTTTGGTTGTTATGAACTGGAACATCCTTAGGATTTTTTGGGTTGTCCTTGGTTTTTCTTGGGTCATCCTTTGGGTTTTCTGAGTTCTTTTAGGAATCCTTTCCCATTTTTTTCTCACAGGGTCCTATTTGGTGCTAAGTATTAGAGGTTATTCTAGTGCAGTCTGGCATGGCTGGGGTTTTTGATTTTAAGAGTAACTCTTCACAATATCTTTTGGCTTGGATGGGACCTTATGCTTATTCCTGTGGTGTTGCTCTTTGGGTTTTTGATTGCTGGTTTGATGATGGGTCTCAGCTTTTCATGGCTTTGAGGAGAGCCTCTATGCTGATTGCTACTATGTTCCTATGGGTCATCCTCTTCTAGTTCCCTGAAGCTACTTGGCGATGGTGTTGGAGGTTGTTGTGGAGCTCTTGCTACTTTTTTTTTGGCCTTTGAGGGGGCCCTACACTTTTAGGTGGTAGCTCGTGCTTCATAGTTCCTCTGTTGAGGTCTCCTGGGATCTCCCCACCTTTTTCCTTGGCTCCCATTTTTGCATTGTTGTTTCCTCTATCTCCTTTGGCCTTTGAGTAGTTTCCCTGTTGCAACGGGATTTCATGGCCTCTGGAGTCCCATGGTTGTTGTTCCTCTTGTAGGCCTGTTCAGGATGATTGGTCCCTACTGTGGTATCCTATTGCTACATCATTGTGCATCCTCGGGTGGGAATTTTTTGTGTTTCTCGCTTTAAGTTCAATTTTGAAATGTTCAAATTGTTGTAATGGGCGGGATAGCCCTGTTTCAATTTTTCCTAGGCGGGTTTGCTTTTTTTAAATTTCCTCATCATGTGCTTTTTAGGCTGTCCTTTTGCACGTGTGTTTTTGGGTTGTTCGGGCGGGATAATGTCGCCCAAAAATTCTTTGTAAAGATAAAAAAAAAATTAAATTAGTAAAACTAATTTTGTCCTTTAAGGCTATCCTCTAGCCTTTCCTGTAAGGCTATCCTTAGCCTGTCTTGAAAGGCATTCTTTATGTCTTTCCTTTGGATTTTGGTGTCCTTTTATTTGGCCTTGGGGCCTTGCTTTTAGTATTATGACTTTTTTTAATCAGGTTTTGGGATCCTTGATAAAAACCCATTTTTAATTTAATTTAAATGACCAAAAAGAAAAGAAGATTATGGCTTTGACCTTTTGTTCTTGTTTATCCTTTTCATGGATGTTCATCATAGATCTATTTGATTTAATGATGGATTGCACCTACAAAGTTTGTTATAAAACACTTAATGGGTCATTTTTCAATGCTATAGCCTCACAACCATATTTTAGTTTTATTTTTTGTAATCATTTCTCACAAATTTAGAATAGATTAGATAGAATAAAAGGGAGTCAACACTTTTGGAATATATTACATTATTTTGTACATGCTAATATACCACCTTGGGTACATATTTAGATTAGGAGTGTGTCTTATATTAGGGTTTGAGTATTTACTTTATGCAATGTAATAAATGCACAAGTATTATTATAATGTGCAAAGTATTCAATAATGTAAATGTGCATGTTAGTCCATGTGCACATGAGTCCATAGAATCATAGGAAGATGGAAGGCCAAGAGTCACATTCTACTATATATAGGCCTTTGTGTGAGCATATGAAGAGAGAATTTTGAGAGACTTTTTAGAGAGATTTTAGAGACACATTGTAGAGAAGTAGAGTACAAGCTAGATACAATGTAGAGCTTGTATGAAGCATGGAGTATTTGAGATCTCCACTTTTTGTATGAAAATCCTATTTTTGTGAGCTTTCATTAATGGTAACTTTATGAGTAGTTGCAGAAGTTTCTTATGAGTTTTACATGCTTAGTATATTGCCATTATCTTATATTTAATATTGCATGCTCATTTTAGATCTTGTGGTTGCTTTTTATTAAATATATAACATCAAAAGCTAACAAACACTCTCTAGAGGTTGAGTGTGTGAGAAATTTCTCTTCTAATATTGTTATAGTTCAAGGGCACACATAACCATTAACAACATCAAGAAATACCAACCATAATAGATATGAATGAACCATCATAACTTATAGATTATTTATAAAATATTATGGGGTCTATGTTCAATATTTTGATAGATAACCTCATCTAGGGTTTCAATTCAACCTTTCAAATGGTGTATACCTTTCTTTGTTTTTGGATCAAATTCAAAATTTTAAATATTTTACTGAATATTCCATTTTGTGTTTCATAAATGAATCGATGGAGGTGAAATATGTTGATTATAAATGGCTTTGTGGTTAAAAACAAACTAATATAGGATCACTTCATTTCATTATCTCCAAAATAGGTTATATGGTTGAATAAAGGGAAGCTTGGTGTTTCTAGGATGATAGTTGAGAGTTTAATTCCTCCTCCTTATGGATGTAGGTGCTTGGTTCTTTCCTAGGGATTTTTTGACAAGGTATGAGATGGCATTGTGGTGGGCTAGCTATCATAGCATGGATTTGTCACATTGGTCCTTAAGCTCTCAAGTTCTAAACCTATGGATATCCTATTTACTGAGGCTATTTAAAGTGTGGTATTGTTTTATAGCAAGGACAACAAGAGGTATGGTGTTCAATCTATGTGGCATTAAGACGTTGGGACTTAATTGACACAAGTTCAACTTTAGGTCCCTTCATGTCAATTTATTCTCTCCATATAGACAAACAATATGGTCAAGCACATGGAACACCCTCTTTGTTATTAAGGGGATCATGGGCCTCTTAGTTAGTGAATGGTGTATAATGCATTGGTTTGGAAGAGGTAAATGATTAAAATTTACCTTGTGGAAGTTATTAATATAATTTGGGAGTATTCCAAGTCAAGCAAAATATTCACAATATTCTTGTGTTTTTTTATTGTGTCTTAGTTGATGACGAAAAAATAAATATTTAAAAATATTAAGTAAAATGGTAGGCTTATATTCATTAAAGAAAATGTATAATAAAAAGGAATGCCATTACTTTATCAAGTGGTATTAGATCAATTGATTAAATTCCTTGACTTTTAAGGGAGACTCAGATTCAAATTTTTCCAAATGATGCATGCATAATAGCCAAATTATCATAAGACCACTATGTGGTCATGATGTAACATAGGTGGGGCTTTTTTCAATCCCACATAACCAATTAATAAATAATAATACTATTCCTGTTGGTTTGGTCTTAGATTAAAAAAATTATTGTTTTTGAGGAATAAATTCACCTATAGATATTGATAGTTAAAGAATTGGAATCAACAATTTGAATGAACAATTTGGTATCATATAAAAGTACTATATAGTGCTCCTATGATTTTATATCTAATGACTTGATTTTTATGGTTATTAATGTAAGCTCATTTCTAGAATGTGGTATTAGATGTAGAAATAGAATATGACATACTACAACACAATTCCATTGCCACTTAAATGGAAAAAATATATAATATAACTTACAATTATAATGCATACACTATGAACACAACATATATTAGATTACCTAGGACAATAGCTTAGATTGTCTGATATAACATTTAGACTGCATGACATAACAATTAGACCATATGGAATAATAATCAAATTTTCTAGAACAATATTTAGACTGCATAGAATAGTATTCAAAAAACCTACAATAGCATTTAGATGGCCTACACAATATTCAAATCACTTGTATTTAGTATTGACGGCCTGGAAACTACAATATATGACTTGGAAACTATGTTGAATGGTATGGTACCTGCCAGATGACTCTATATAAGTATCTCATGAGTACATGCCTAGTTACAACCAATTTATACTACCATGTGCAATGCTAATGTACAACACAATCTCGATACAAACCCTTGATATCATGTCAACCTTGATATCCATGTACAATGCCAATAACACAAATGAATGAAGGGGTTATTTTATTTATACAAATAAGGAGATAGTTTCATCCTCCAACTTACTAACTACCCCGTTCGTTTTTTAGGTAGATTATATTAGGTCCCAATATTCATGATCTTGAGTAGACTCAAATATAAGAGCAATCAATATATTAAATGGATAAAATAAATGAATATAACATTCATAAAAATAATAATAATATGAATAAAATTGTCAATATCAATGACAATATGCATAAGCAAACTTACAATATAAGTTCAAAATATTGCATACAAGCTTCAATATTCTTTGATGAGTCTTCTATTACAATATTTTTTTATCATTATAATACATGGACCTTTGTCTCCATTATATAACCTTAGAAAGATGACTCTTCAATACTTGACTATTGCACTCCTCACATATCCAGGAGATGCAACCTTTCCTATTCTATACATAAGATAAATCTCACATATCCTTTGGCTTCATATCTTACCACTTGTATACATGACTCTTGACTCTCTATTTACTTGCACACTTTACTCTATGACACTTACACACTCCTACATGCACACTTGCACACTTTACTATATGATACTTGCACACTTTCTCACTCTACACACTTGTACACAATGTTACATGAAACTTGTGTACATCCTACACATAGATACATACAATAAGGGAAATATAAATCACACTCTTAAACTATAGAATCAAACCCTATTATCATATTTACATTGTACCATAAGTACCATGGGGTACATTAGCATGTACCAAATAATGTAATATTCTCCAACATACATGACACCTCATCATTTTATTAAAGTACATTTGACATGCATTTGACTTATATTTACAATTCATTTTATGACTCACTTCATGACTTTATTGTTTATACATATGCATTTTGTCAAACACGTTGTGTACAAACTATGAAATGAAACAAAATGAAAAAAATTATTCATTGGTTAATTTGTCCACCTACATCTATTCCCTCCTCTAGACTTGTTGGCATCCTCAACAAAACATGAATTGAACACTAGGGATAGAAGCATTGAACACCATACTAGAATCTCATATTTCACTCCTTTTGCTTTCTTGTATTTCATCCATATTCTATAGCATACTTCACTTTAATTTTCTTTCAACAATACATTGTTCTTTGTTTTTTAACTCCACTTTCTACAACTTGTCGTATCATCAACATGTCCAATATGATGGAAAATATCTAAAACATACAAAAGAACGCATTTGATCTAATAACTTGCTAAAACAAAGATTATTCAGAAATTTTGATTTTTTTCATGGTAGAAGTGCTTTTGTGTTACAAATGGAGGAATTCCCCTTTCTTTCTTTCATAAATTTACAATAAATATGATGCTTTATTTTAGGCTCCTCAATGTAGGTGGGCTTCATGCATAATGTGTGCCATCGGTAGTTGTATTTGTTGTTGTTTTCCTCTTTGCATCTGTGCTAGGGGCTTGCCTTAGTCAGGACCCATGGTAAAAAGGACAAATAAACTCAAAATATATGATGAAAACTGAAATAAATTGCATAGAACATCATAAAAACACAAAATATAGCATACCTCACAAATTTGGAGTGAAAATCCTTCTGTAGGACCAATTCGCAGGCCGGGGGCAAATTGGATGTTGGATTTGTAGGCCGAGGAATGAATCAAACTGTGAGTACTTTCTACTAGAGATCCTTGTCTAGATGGGCTCCTCAGGTGCTATAAATGTTGCTGGTATAGATCAGATGTCTTTACTTGCTCTTTTGGTCACATTTTTATAGAGTTTATGTAGGTTAATTAAAAGGGAAGAGAGAGAGATAATGAGGAATTAGGTCCACTATTTATAGAAAAACCTAAGGTGTAGGGGGTGTGGTTAGGAGTACTAAAAAATAAGGTAAAGTACTAATATAATTAGGTTAGGATTTATGAGATGTCATTCCTACATTCCCTAAGGAAATATCTCATCCACACACATGTGTGAGGAGAGATTAGGGTTTACTAGGGTTAGGTGGTCCCTAGGTTAGATGAGGGTTAGGTTAGGGTTTCCTAGGAAATATCCTAACTAACTTGGTGCACACACATGTGGGAGGGAATAATTAGGACTAATTAGGGTTTAGGAACCTAATTAACCTTTTTAATCCAAAAAGTGCACTTAAGTGAAGTCACTTTAAAATTAGAAATTGCAATTAACTTAATTAAGACTTTTTTGGGAACTAATAGTCCCGTGGCGTCCTAATTAGGTCTAGGAAGGGCTTAATTTTCCTTAGGTGATTGATAAGTGGTATTTTTATGGATGAAAGGTGGTTATGATGTGGATTATGTAGTTTAGTAAGATTATCAATGAAATGGCTTACATAAGTCTATGAAAGTCTACAATGGCCTACACTAATCTAGAGTGGTCTACGCTAGTCTAGAGTGGTCTACGTTGATCTAGGATAGCCTTCACAAGTCTACGATAGTATACACTGGTCTAAAATAGCCTAGAGTTATCTTTGATGGTCTGTACAAGTATAAGTATCCAAATGGATCTACAAGTATGTAGAGGTAGCCATGTGCGACTTTTGGGTGTCTATATTTGCCTCTTTTTGTACTATACTGTGTAGAACATAGTTTAATACAAAAATGTTATAAGAGAAAGTAAAATATGAAGAAGGGAAGATAATGGGATCTTAATAAAAGGTATGTAGCTACTCAAAGCATGATCATACAACATTAACCGATAGCCAAGAGAAGAAGGAAAAATAATGAGATCTAATAAAATGTATGTAGCCGCTCGAAGTGTGACCATACAACATTGATTGATAACCAAAAGAAGAAGGGAAAATAATGGGGTCCAATCAAAAGTATGTAGCCACTCAAAGTGTGACCATACAACATTTACTGATAGCCAAGAGAATAAGGGAAAAGAATGAGATATAATCTAAGGTATGTAGCCACTCGAAGTGTGACCATACAAAATTGATTGATAGCCAAGAGAAGAAGGGAAAATAATGGAATCTAATCAAAGGTATGTAGCCGCTTGAAGCGTGACCATACAACATTGACCAGGGATCCAAGGGGAGAAGAGAAGAAGAAAGGAAGAAGAAGAGGGGAAAGAAGAGAGAAAGAAAATGAAAAATGATGATGAATGCAAATGGGTGATTGCGGATGCAATGCTATGATTTTGTTGATTCTATATGACATTTTTCAATGTCATACTGGTTGCTTGTGGAGGTAAATTATGATGAATTTGCTTTTGTGACAAATATAGGGTGGTCTAAGGTATGAATAGAACACATGCCTATTCAAATTTTTGATGTTGATTGATTGATGAGTGCAAAATGACATGTGTTAAACCATATGAGTTAAGGGACATTGGGTTTAGTCGTACGTGTCATTCAGTATATGGTAAGGAACGCTTTACCTGAATTCTAGAAATGACATGC
This sequence comes from Wollemia nobilis, assembly GCA_028583015.1. NCBI lineage: Eukaryota > Viridiplantae > Streptophyta > Pinopsida > Araucariales > Araucariaceae > Wollemia > Wollemia nobilis. The sequence goes on from JAQPPZ010017128.1 coordinate 4,320,154, forward strand.
CCAAATGTTGTGATAGGATTTGTTCAAACGTACCATTCAGTATATGATAATGATCACTTTACCTGAATTCCATATTGACATACCCATGGAAACACATAACTCTTGTGATCTAACAAATATCTGGTTGGGATTGAGATTATTATCATAAGATAATATTTAGCAAAAAAATTTGTAGATAGATGCAATATCCGTGATTTGGATGTTTGGTTGTTTGGTTGCATGCAAAGCTAACTTTTGGATATGAATACCCCATCAAGCGAGGAATCAGAAATGAGGTGAATGAAATGCGATGATATGATGTTGAATTGATTGATAGAAGAAAGATACATGATAAGAGTGATGAAAAATCAGATGGACAGGAATATGGGCAGATTTCCTAGGGGTTGGGATGAAATATGGGTGATTTTGGGGCTTCTAGGCTCAATTTGTAGGGCAGGGGGAAAATTGGATCTGGATTCATAGGCTGGGGGGTGAATTGGTCGAATTCGTAGGCTGAGGGGAAAATTGGGTCTAATTCATAGGGAAGGGGGTGAATTTCACCTAATTAGGGTTTTTAGATATATTTAAACCTTTTTGGAAGCATGGGGGATCATTTTGACAATGAAAAACTTGGAGAGTGAGAAGTGAGCAACAATTGGCGACGTGGAGCTCTTGCGGTTGGTTGATTTGAGCGATAGGATGGTGAAGGGATGCACTAGCACTAGCGTTCAATGTGGAGATCCATCGGTAAGTGCTCCTTATTTTATTTGTTTTCCAATTTTATTTATGGAAAAGCGTGAAATAGGGGGGGAGGTTTTCTTGTTATTTTTAAAATTTATGTAAATTTTAATTGAAATTGGAACACAAAGTGTTAAACAAGCCAAATGGGTATCCAAAAGTGTGATCACTTTTTAGGTTTGACTAGTTTTTACTATAGTTTGACTAGGTAACGGGTAGGCTAGTCTCGTAGTTTGACTTTGCATTTTGGGAGCGATGGGGTACTATTTTTGAAATGTACTTGAATTTTGTTCATAAAAGTTGGAAATGGATATCCAAAAATGTGACTGTGCTTTTTTTTTATCATCGTTTGGCACATTATCTGAATGTGAGCCATTAGGATGTAAATTAAGAAACTTTGACTGTTAAATTTTCCACTATGGGTGTCTGACTTTTGAAAACCGTTGACACTTTCACCGTAGAAGGGTAAAATGGGTATCCAAAAATATGATTTGCTTTTGTGTATGATTGCATTTGGTGCGTGTTTGAATTATGTACCATGATGTAGATAAGATTGAATTTAAAATTAGCTGTTGGGAGCCCGATATGTACTATTTTTTTTTTTTTGAAATTTCACCGTGAAGTGGCAAAATGGGTGTCCAAAAATGTGACCGTGTTTTTGGTGTGTTGTGATTTGGCATGTGCACTGTTTTGATGAGGTTGTATTGACTTTGACCTTGAATTTTATGTGTATTTGTATACTATTTTTGAAATCTATTGACACTTTCACTATAAAAGGTCAAAATGGGTGTTCAAAAATGTATTTTATTTTTGTATGTCTGATAGATTGATGTGGTTTTGAATTTTATTCTATAGTGAGTATGTGGATATTTTTAAATTTGAATGTTGGAAGCCAAATATGTATTTTTTTCACATATGTTTGAAATTTTACCATGAAATGACAAAATGGGTATCCAAATATGTGACTATGTTTTTGATTTGTTGTGATATGTGGATTGTGTATGTAATGGTGTCTCAAAATGCATGATAAATGAAATAAATTCATTTGTGTGTGAAATGTGTTTAAGAAAATTAAATTTTGTTTAATTCAAAGATTGTATATTGAGCTAATATGTATTTTGTTGTTCTTTTTTGTGTATGAATAGGTGAATAAGATCAAGCCACAACATCGGGTTCATACGATGAAGGGTGAATTGGATGGGCTGATGAAGAATGAGGTAGATGAGGCATGGTTGGATGTAGTGTGGTTTAAAGGTATTTGGGAGTACAATAGCATTCATTCCAATAGGGCATACATATCTACTTTGTGTGAGCGATGGAACACAGATCGAAATAATTTTTATTTTTCGATGGGTGAGATGACAATCACCTTGGAGGATGTTTATAGGATATGCAAGTTGCCCATTGAGGGTGTTCCAGTGAGGGCATAACCAAATTATAGTAAGAAAGCTATGATGCATAGGTTCTTTGGTGATATATGGAGAGAGGTAGATACAAAGAAGATGGATTATGAGTTTTTGTGGTGCAATAATATGTTGTCTAAGTGCCAATGTGAAACAATGGTAATGATCTCTACTTATGCTTTTCCTGACACTTCTAGGTTTTTGTTTACCTAGAATATGCTGGATGTAGTGAGTGACATGGTGAAGTGAAATATTGTATTTGCATGGGTGTCTGCACTCTTGGATTAGGTGTATAGAGAGTTGCACGATGTGGTGCGTGTAAGGAGGAAGGGGTTGAGTTGGACTCCTTTATTATAGGTATGGACATGGGAACACATAACTATTGAACGACCATTATTGTTACCCTATAATGCTCATGTAGATGGTCAGATACATTTACCCTATGCTTTGAGATGGAGGACGGATGAGGAGAAGGGCATTAAGAGACCACATGAGGGTGATCCTCTATTTGAGAGGGTGGAGTTTGGAAGTTGGTGTCTGATGTGATTATATGAAGGTCTTGGAGGGGTGGGGTGGTATGGGAGGATGATGATGAGCAGCTGGGTACCATTCATTAGAGGAGGTGGTTGGTGGGACGATACACTCAATAGGCTGAGTTATTTCAATTTAGTTGAGTTATGCGATAGTTCGGATTATGATAATACATACCAAAGGCTCCTGTTGTATATTATCAACAATGGGGTGATAGAGAGTAGCCACCTGTAGTCTTACTATGGACTAGTGAGAGGGACCAACTGATGGTGATCTCAGAGGTGGATGATGTAGGGATGACATTGAATTTTGATGCTTGGTGGGATATGCAGAGCTGAGAGCTAGGTGTTGGAGTGGTTGATCAATGGGTACCAACTGGTGGTGGAGTACTTGCAGGAGGGGGAGTGCAGTGAGAGATTATTAAGCTAGGTCACATGATAGATTTGGTAGTGAGACAAAGGTGCCTCTTCAATGATCCAGATGATGATTGGGTGGCACCTCGAGTGCCTTTGTGGAGAGGGTGGAGGAGGTTATTGTGAGCAGTGAGGTGCAGCCTGTGGAGGGAGCAATTGTAGAGGAGGCAGGATGGGGTATGGCTATGGGTGGTTTTGATGATACTATGGATATGAGTTTCTCTGGTGAGATGGAGGAGATTTCCATTGAGTAGTAGGAGATGCAGGAGGTAGAGGAGGAGGTATTATTATTTGGCAATCGAGTATGATAGCTAGAAGGAGAGCTCCATGAGGGTGAGAGGCGTAGGGTGGGAGAGGTGACAGATTTTGAGGAGAGGCTATTAGCCTTAGAGGCTGCTAGTGATGTTGATTGAAAGGCCTTTGAGGCTAGGTGTGCTAAGATGGCAAAGGAGATAGAGTAGCTAAGGGCTGAGGTGCAGAAGAAGAGATCTATAGTGGAGGCTTGGAATGTAAATATTATAGAGCTACAAGTAGAGATAGCAAGACAACAACAATCACGAGAGGAGGCTAGGGGAGCCTAGGTGGTAGGGGAGGTGTCGATTGATGTGGTTGCTCTGAGGGCAAAGATAAAGTAACTACAGAGGGGTAGTGAGAATTTAAGAGGGTTTTTGACTATGAAGGTAGCAAAGAGGGTAGCTTGTGAGTTTGTTTTGGTGATGCATGGGATCCTATTTTTGATTATGACTAGGTGGTGTCACAGTCTAGGATATAGTCACGAGTATAGACATAGTCTTAGCAGAATCATCAAAGTGCATCTTCGATGGATCAAAGAGGCACTAGTACTGAGGCACGGGATGCGATATAGGGTGGAGATGTGGCTATTGGGTTAGGGATGGTGTTGTCTCCTATAGGGGCTCAAGGATCAAGAGCGAGGGTGAAGTCCAGTAGGGTTGCAGTAGTACATGGGATAGCGCAGGGGAGGGCTAGCCATAAGGGGAGTGGAGAGGCTCCTACTGGTAGTTAGGTTGATTATCGTTGTAGCCTATGGGTAGTTTTGGATGATGTATGGTGGGCATGGTCCCAGTTTTTAGCTTATGAGCATTTTTGATGGATTACATATATACTTTTTGGTTGCAGCTTATATATACATGCATTATGATGTTGATTTGAATATGTTTGAATTGTGTTTGCATAGTATGATTTATGAGCAAATGTACAATGACATGCATATCTGTGTGGTAGGGTGTAGACATATGATTATACTGTAGTATAGGTATATTATAGAATGATATGAAATAGTGTAGTTTGAACACAATGCAATATGATTTGATGTGAATATGACAATGTATGCTAGAATTGTGGTAGATGCATGTAACATAAATTATGTGATGATGCAATGTGAGAGGATGCATGTAGGATAAATGTAGTACTATAATGTTTGATAAGGATATGTAGCATAGATGCATGGATGCATGTATGAGATGATTGAAATGTGCAAAGGAAGCACTGGTATCATGGCATGTACTTATGTGAATGTGATCCATTCCATAATATCAAGGATGTAGGATGGTATAAGGCCTATGTAATGGCTTTGAAAATCATAGTTGTATTACTCAAATATCAAACCAAAAACTGTGCAAGTATTGGTGATAACTCATATCTAATTTGACTAGTTCAAATTCTATCATGGATGTGTGTGTGTAAATGAGTGAGGTTCATTTATCCATTTTGAGGGGGGTAGGATTAACCCATTGTAAACATAGCCAAACTAGCTAGCTCATCAACAAGCACGTAGTGATCTATACAAAAGAAGGTCGCTAATGTGATAGATATGTCACCACTTGTAAGTCCATTCCACTGGTAGGCAGACTCTTGGAGCCTATTGCTAGAGATGGAAATCGTCCCATGGTATTATTTTGAACCTAAGGACCAAAGGTAATGAAGCATAACAATGGTGATATCTGGAGGCTTTTCCTTTTGTTTTCTGCCCCTCATTTATTGCTTGTATTTATTTTGTGGTTCACTTTTTTTTTATATGGGTGTTGACCTTTGTTTTCTGCCCATTTGTCTAATTTTTGCTTATGGTTATCCCTTTGTTTATCCCTAGGTCATATGTTGACCATGCAAGTGATAGGATGAGTAGGGAAAACCGTTCACTAGATGGTGATATCTATGCAAGGTGTTATCTTCCCTAGACTCAAAATTTGTTTAAGCATGTAACCTATGTGAGTGATGCATGATAGAAGTTGAATCAGCTTGAGAGAACTATAAGAAGTGTAGAATATCTGTCAACTAGAGGTGATATTTGATTGACTGAACTAGTGAATGGTCAAAACTAAACAAGATACCTATAGATGCCCTAATCCTAAAAAGGGTAAATGGACATCCAAGTGGTGATGCTAACAAGTGCATATGTTATTCCTATCGAAGGCATATTTTTGGGAGGAGAATATACAAACAGGACATGAAATAATAGGAAAAGACAAATGGATATATGCAATGGATGTAATGAAAATGATGCAAGTGGGAGAATGATATATCTACAACAGGTAAAGCATGAAATGTGGTGATTGTAGATGCAAACATTTATGTGAAAAAAAATTTGTGATGTGGTAAGAATGAAGGTAGGATGTTGTGATAATGGTTGCCCCAGCATGTGGGGTGTGTGTGTAGTAGGAAAATAATATGTGACTAGTGGGAATGCATACGAGAATGACAAAAAGGGGAAGAATTTGAAGGTAGTATGAAATGTTGATGATCCTGCATGGTGGTAGTATGAAATGTTGATAGTGTGTGCATATGATCATGTATCTCTACTGATGACATGGCAATGGATGATGTAAATCCTGCAAACATAATCATATACCAACAACATATAAATGGCATAAAAAATAAATATACATCTATTATAAGAAAGAAATACCGTGTGTGTATGGTGATGTGCATAGTGAGTGATGTGTAGTGGTGGAGACCTACATAAGCTATGCATTGAATGTATGAAGGTGAAGGATATTAATGGGTTCAAGTTCGATGAGACATTCAAGATTATCTAATCGATAGGTGCCTAAACCGATTTTGTGTGTGATTATAAATGGGTCCAACCAGTTTGGGGTAAACTTGTCACATTGTTGATGAGGTTGGGTTGGTTCTCTTTGAGAACTAAGTCACCAATTTGAAATTTGCATTGGTGCACCTTACTGTCATAGGTACAACGAAGGAAGTCTTGATAGACTTGTGTGTGCTTGATGGTGTGAATGCGACATTCATCAAGGAGTGTGAGCTGATTGAAGTGGGATTGACGAGCAATTTCATTATCAATAAATTATTTCATAGATATTCGTAAGGATGGTATCTTGAGTTCTAAGGGCATAATGGCTTCAGTTCCCTAGACCAATGAGAAGGGGGTTGCCCCAATGGGAGTGCAGATGCTCATGTGGTAGGCCCACAAAGCTAAGGGTATTTGATTATGCCAATAATGATGAGACTCTGCTACTGTCTTACAAAGTATGGAGCATATTATTTTGTTGGTTACCCCTGCCTGACCATTACCCTATGGGTAGTACGGGGTAGAGAAACTATGATGAATTTTAAATTTGGTGCAAAGGGTGCAGATTGTTTTGTTATTGAATGATTTCCCATTGTTAGATATGATTTGGGAGGGAATTCCAAAGCAACATATTATGTGGTCTATGATGAATATCGTAATCTTGGATCTTGTGGTCTGGACGAGTGGGATGTGTTCGACCCACTTTATAAAGTACTCTGTGATAGTAATGATAAATTTGTGATTACTAGATAAGGTGGGTGTGATTTGTCCAATAAGATCAAGGCCCCATTGAGAGAAGGGCCACATGGACTAAATAGGATGAAGCGCTTGATATGGGAAATGTGTGAGATTTGCCTGTTGTTGTCATTTGACACAGTGCTTCACATATTCACAATAATCATGTTCCATCTTGGGCCAGTATTATCCCATGTGAAGGATGCACTTTGTGATTGCCATGCCACTGAAGTGGCCACCACATGTACCATCATGGATTTCTTGTACAACCCACTGAGATTCATGTAGTTCTATGCAACGCAAGAGGATGCCATCATGACTGTGATGATATAAGATGTCCCCCAACAATGTATAGTAAATTATTCTTTGTTTGAATGCTCGGTGGTGAGCATGTGGTAGATCACATGGTAGGAATCCTAGTTTAATATAATCCTTGATTTGTGCAAACCAAGGGTTGTGTGGCTCGGTGTTGACTTCATGAATTCTACCATCATCTATGGGAGGTGTAGGTGATATGGCCGATTGGGTCAGGATGTGAATGGATACACATGTGGTATATGATAAGGGATTTTTTGGGATTAATGATCCTAAGGAGGCCATTATATCAACAAAATGGTTTGATGATCGTGGAGCAGCTTTGATGTTGTACCACTCAAATTGGGTAAGAAGTTTTTGTGCAACCTACTTGTATTGTTGAAGGACTAGACAGTGGCATTGCTAGATTTCTTGCACTTGGTTTAATATTAATATGGAATCACCTATGATATGGAGACATCTAATATGCATGGAGTGGGCCTATTTTAATCATAGGATTAAGGCTTCGTAATCTACATTATTGTTTGTGCAGGGAAAATCTAATCAAAAGGAAAAGGGGAGTGGTTCTCGTTCAGGTGTGAAGAAGACAATACATGCACCCCCAGCATGAGTGCATCAAGATCCATCAAAGAATAGGGTTAAATCGATCGGTGATTTAGGCTCAACATATTCTTCAGCTTCAATAATATGAAAAATATAATTATCCAAAAGTTGAATAAGGAGAGGCTAATCATATTGTAGTGGAGCCTCTACAAGTTGGTCTGCAATGACCTATCCTTTTAAGGATTTTTGTGAAATGAAATCGAGTTCAAACTCGATTAGAATCATAATCCATTTTGTTGTGCGAGAGTTGTGGTAACTTTTGTTCATCATATATCGTAGGGGATTGTCTCGGGCGATGACAAAAGTAGTGTGATTTAACATATAATGGTTATTTTTTTGGGTAGCAAAAACTACATCTAGGCTTAGTTTTTCCATGTACCCATATCGAATTTTGTAGTTGACTAGCTTACGATTGCTCTTTGTCAAGCGCATTATTTTGAGCTAATAATGTACCTAGGGTAAAATTTGTGGCTGGAATGTATAGCGTAAGCGATAGTTGTGGGTGTGTGGGAGACATAATTAGTGTATAGGTGAGGTAGGATTTGATAGAGTCAAAGTATTATTGATAATTGTCATCCCATCTGAAAGCAACTCCTTTCTATAGGATATGATTGAATGGTTTGCACTTGTCTGATAGTTGTGCTATGAATTGATGAATGGAAGTGATTTTACCCTGGAGGCTGCGTAGTTGCTTTAGGTTAGTAGGTGGGGGCATCTCAATGATGGCCTTCACTTTGTTAGGGTCTACCTCGATTTCTCTTTGGGAGATAATGAACCCTAGTATTTTTCTTGAGGTGACACCAAAGACACACTTATTCGGGTTAAGGTGCATATTATGTTCTAGTAAATAGTCGAAGATCTTTCGAAGATCATCTAGATGTTGTGAATGTTCTTTGGACTTTGTGATGAGGTCATAAACATAGTATTCCATGATTTTATGCATGTAATCATGAAATATATAAGTCATGGCATGTTGGTAGGTTTCTCCAACATTCTTAAGGCCAAAGGGCATGACCTTGTAGCAAAAAGTCCCCTAGGATGTTGTGAATGAAGTTTTATGTTGATCAGCAAGGTTGATTTTAATTTGGTTATAGCCAGAGAATCCATACATAAGAGAAATCATCTCATGGCCTTCTATGGAGTCAACTAGCAAATCGATGTTAGGTAGAGGGAAGTTGTCTTTGGGATATGCTTTATTTAAATTACAGAAGTCAATGCAGACACGAACCTCGTCGGAGGGTTTAGGTATTGGAACCATGTTGGAGATCCATTCAGGATAGTCTATGGGTATGACAAAGTCTACATCTAAGAGCTTTTGGAGCTCAGATTTTACTAGCAATGCTACTATTAGATGCATATGTTTTAACTTCTATTTGATAGGTCTAGCCTCTTTGTCTAAAGTGAGATTATGGACTACGAGGGCGAGATCAATTCCTGGCATATCCTTGTATGACCATGTAAAGACTCTAAAGACTCTAATATACTTTCTAAGGAAAGTGGTGAACAAAATGTGCTCTTCAAGTGAAAATCTAGCAACTAGTTTAATAATATGAGGATTTTTGGGGTCATCGTCGATGTCTACTTCAATGGTTTCTTCGATTAGCATATGAGAACTGCAACAAAGTTATCTGGAACCAAAATGAGGTGGAGGTCATCGATGGACTTGGGGATTTTGTATTCATCATCTATGTAGATATTCATGTGATGAACGTATGTAATATGAGGTGGCACAGAGGGTGAAGGAGTGTTAGCGATACACAGGACATGAGGTGAAAGTAGAAAATCCTGAGGTGACGGTATGGGTGAGATGTGTGTGAGAACGATAAAATTTGGATTAGGTGTGTCATTGCAAATTTGCTAATGTGTGTATCAAAGTGGGGAGAAGAGATCCACGTCAACCATATTAATCAATGCCATGGGGGAAGTAGGTGGTGAAGAGTCTGATGATGTAGACTCAATAACCTATGGATATCATAGGAGGCTCAATGGAGGGTGCAAGACGACTGGTGGAGAACATGGTTGAATAGCAGATTGATGGAGTTGCCTATGTATGGGAGAAAATGTGGCCAAATGTATTGGCGATGGTGGGGGAGATGCCATGTCATGGTCTGGATCATGAGCGTTTAGAGACAAGATGGCCAATTGACTTGTTAATTCATCAACACAACATGAGGATGTTGTGTTAGAAAGAGTTTCTTAAAATAAGTCACAAGGAATTGTGACAATTGAGTGAGGGGATAGGTTGTCCTCTAGAATGTCCATATTGATATACTATTTCAAGGTGTATGTTGGAATTAGGGAAGGGTGTAGGGATAGGTTTTGAAGCTCATCCTATAACATGTGAACGGTGGTTGGGTGATAACCTAAGCTGGATTTTTTAGTAGGTAATTGCACATGAGGGTTTATGGGTGTATGAACCCTTGTTCGTAACAACCTAACCCAAATATATTCCAATAGAAATATCGAAGGTAGCGTAAGGTAAAATAGGGGTTAGCCATATGATCGAGTGTACCATAAAAATTGGATTGTGGTGGTGGAGGAGCTACATGTGGGAGTGAGGTATCACTCCTATGTACATAAAGTTAGTGTGGTTGTTAGGAGGCCCTAATTGTATAACAATTACTATAGTCAAAACTAAGGCTGAGAGGCGACCAAAGTCACACGCAGACTGAACTATAGGTGGACGTACGTGAGCATCACACACATTGTAGTCACCTAGGCTTGAGTTTATCATAAATATGGAAATGTAGGTGTAGACACCTAAAATGCATCATGTCGAGGGTAACTACTCATATGGACATGCTACAAGACCATATGGATGATCTTGGACAGACTCCAAGATAGAGCAATGGTTCTAACCACTCAATTTGGGCTCCTTGGCCTAATCAATTTGAACCACAGCCTAGACCTATAGGTTATAGCTGAACCATGGTTGAGACCTACGGTTTGTAGTCTAGACCATAGCTATGACCTGCGGTCTTAACTAAAGTTAAGTTGGCCTTCAATTCGAGCCAAATTGGTTGAAACAATCATTATATCTAGAAGAAGGTGGTTAGAGAGTGGAAGCTTCCATTCCAACTGTCCTAACCACCCCTTATTTATCTTGGCTTCTCTAGGAAGCCACCCCTAGCCCTTGGGTAGTCCTATAAGTACCCCTAAGAATTAGGGCAATGATATAGAGGATTTTGATAGCGAAGCGCTGTCAAAATTATCAGAGAGAGAATTGGAGATTTGAGCAGCAGAGCCCTATCAAATTTTACACTCAACCAAGTATACTAAGAGAGCTATTGCACTTATCCCCTACCTACTTGCAAATATTCATGATGAATTGCATTATGGATGCCCTAGGAGTCTAGAAGAGCCAAGAAAAGCAAATTCGAGCAAATTAAGGCCCGTCATAGTGATTTGACCGCCAAACCTGTTAGAATGACATCGTAGGTGACCCTTGAACATCAATTGGACAAGGAGGTTAAGCCCACTACCATTGGAATTGAGGAAAAACTTATCAGAGTGCTAACCATGGCTGTCAACCATGGTTTATAGTGCAGACTTTGCACCAGAGCTACAGTTTGCAGCAGAGGTATAACCACCTTACTAATTTCATTTCTATCTGGCTAATTAGGTTAGATTAGTTGTTTTCATATATTAATAGCATTTTGGAAGACTTATAACTATAGAACTAGGTTAGATTTACATTTTATGCTTATGCTTTAATTAGGACTAAAAGGCTTTCTTTATGCATGTTTATGCTTCAATTTTCCTATCTGGTCCATGCATAGTGTAGCTGCTATTTTCCTTTATGTTATTACATGAATCTTGATTCACTTTGCATAGCTTAGAAGCATTCTTTATGATTTCTTGATTATGCATGTTAATGGTGTCATTATGCAATTTACCTAAAAGGACCTCATCATGAGAGGCTGCCTTTATTTTTGACATTCTTGTTGTTTCTTGACTGTAGGGAATAATTTCAAAGGAGAGCAAATCATCAAGTTCCTTCCCCATTGCGAATAAGAGGGCACCTCCACCCTAGAGCAGTTTGTGCCATTCTGAGAGGAATTTGAAAATCACACCTACCCTTAAAAGGGAAAACAATTGAGCACTCCTATTGTAATATTGTATCAAAATGAATATCCCTAAGATGGACATACTTGTGATTGGGTTTTGATTTCAAATGTAATGGAATAAAGCATTTTTTTTTGTTTTATTTGTTGTCAATTTAGTTTACTTGTATGCATGTTATATCTTTACCATTTATCACAATAGGAGCCACTATCGGGTGTGATACTTTCTGGTGGTTATAGAGGTGATCACGACATCACCTCAAAATTTTAGGATCTAACTATGTTTTGTTAGATTTTGTATTTGCAGGTACAAACTGCAACTATCAATTGTGGACCAATAACTAAATCGAGGTACAAGGCATGGTTTACAATCAGAACTGTAGATCAGACCTGCGGTTTCCTACTGACAACACAGACAAACAATTCCAAAATTCTAGATAGTGTAGGACATGAGGTAGGTCCTTTTTCCAGTCCTCTGTCACTTTTTTGTTCTCTGTGGTTTTACAGTAGGTCAATTTCAAATGCAAATTAGGAAAGCAACTAAAAACAAAATGGTAAATCAATTGTCCTAGTTTGCTTTTCATACTTTGCTTTCACTAGAAAGGCACTGCTGGGAACAACGGACCTCTAATTGTAGTCCGCCCTAGGCTATAGCATGCTTGATAAAGATGTATTGATGGTTTGCATGTGTGAGGCCCTATTAGTGGCCATTTAGAATCGTAATGTGCATAGTACTAAAGAGCATCTAGAGTAGCTTGCATTTTTTGAATCTAAAAAATCTTTCATTTGCATAGCATTTAGAAAATGAGCATGTGTGCTATATGATGCATTTATTTTATGTACATTAAAAAGAACCACACACACCATGAAACACTTAAATACTAGCGAGTTGGGCTTGATATCCAACCACTAGTAGTATTCAATGATGGTAGGCGTAACTTCCATTCATTGGCCCAAATACTATGAACCCTTGATATATAGACCAATATCGAATCCAAGAACCATTCGTAGTCCAAAAAATTTGCATGTACTCCTCTTCGAAGGGTATAGCGCTGATTGGGTGAGGATCTGGCAGGACCTATGCTCCTTGTCCGGGTGTGGTTTTCATTACCACACATAGGGGATTTATGAAACTTGGAGTTCATAGCCAAGTTGTCAAGCTACAAGCGTATAGGTGAAATCCATTAAACCAAGAATAAAATCCAACAAGTTTTGCAAAACATGATAAGAGTTTCTACAACTGATACAACACATATTGAAAACACATCAAATAGTTTAGGTCTCAAATTTTAAAATGTAAAGGAGATAATCACATTGTTTACTTTGTATGCTTCTTTATTGCTTAATTCATCAAGATAAGGCCCTCCTTGAGGCCACACTTTTCAATAAGAGAGAAAACCTCTCGAGTATTATTTAGTCGGTTCATCATGATGACTAGGCATGATAGATCTCAATCACAATCTAATGAGTCGGAGAGTTCATGGAGGGGCTCTAAATGAACCTGATGTTCTCCTGAGGATCTTTTGAACCTCGTACACCTCCTTGCTAGGTGTCGCACTCATTGTGCACCTGAGGATCAAATCCTCCAAGCGCGACCTTTTGAGAGTCATCACGAGCTCCCTTCATCATGTAGGGGGTTCACCCATACATATCATGGGGTCTCTTTACATATGGTGAGAACCCAAGTCAATAGGTCTCCATATAAGGAGATAGAGAGTCATGGATCGTACTCCATAAGTCATTCCTATAGGGAATCTGAGTCTCATGCAGCCCATGAGAGGCAACTACTCCAAGACCAATTGGAGGCATGACGTCAGCGTAAATGCCTAGAGCGTGAGTCTGCAGAAAGAAAGAGAGCACATCAACAAAGGTTGGATGAGCTCCAATGGCATGAGGAGAGGATTTACCAACAAAAAGCATGTGAGGAACAATCATGTGAGGTAATTCCTGAAAAGAAGCTCATAACTAGAGTGTTCAGGCAACAAGTCAACGCGATGCACCCAGTGCATCATCAAGAGTTGCCACTTAAGCTAGTAGATAGCCATGCTTATAGAAATATAGACATGCCTAGGGTTATCGAAGAGCAAAAGAAAGAGAAATCTAGGGATCCCATGTGTAAGCATGAGGTTGAGAGTAGTCAAGTCTGACAGGTGAACAGTGTCGATGCTCGAAGGTCATCACAATCCTTGGGGCATATGCACTATATTCCACCATATAAGGAACCTGTGATTACTTTCCATAAATAGGAAGTCAAACCTGTCCCTATCTAGGAATCTGATCCTCCATTGCTTATCATAGCAAGGATACAATAGATTACGTATAAGCGAGTGTTGGTGGATGCATGATCATCAATTAATATCATTACCACATCAACGTTCAAACATATCAAAATTCCACTTTCTCACATCAAGGAAACAAATTTCATATTACAAGCCTTTAATGATGTGGAATACCCTATGGTAGGCACAATAGTCCTCCCCATCGAGGTGGGATAGAAGAGTATTCCTACATTGTGCTACATTTTAGAGGGATCAAGACATTATAATATGCTACTTGGAAGACCGTGGATAAGAGCCATGGAGTACGTACCATCAATAGTGCATCAATGCATTAAGTACACTCATATAGGTGAAGTTCATGTAGTTGAGACGGACCCAGATCCATTCAAGTATTATAAGCCTAAGGATAATCAGTAGGAACTAGGTGAGACACCTATGCATCTACAAATTAATTTGGATGAGCCTATCCAAAGTATGGACACAACTTCGTAGACTGTGTTGGAATTGCCATCCCCACCGCTATCACCTATGGAATCACCTACAACCCCTACACTCTCAACACCACTCAGCAAGGAAGGATTAATGAATGCCCTTATAGAGTTGCTCATAGCTTCTTCAGAGGTATCATTAGAGGATATTCACACTTCTATCAAGGAGGGAGAACCTAGCATGGTCATGGATGCACCCGAGTGTATCACACCCTCTTCATCCATCATGACACTAGATAGTTCTTACGAGGACTATGGTGAATATGAAGATCCTATGGAGGCTAGTATTACGATGCTGCCCACCATAGAGTCCACTAAAGATTTAGGTTAACTTTTCATCGAGTCTCCACCTGCAGATCCTATCCCAGAGACATCGTGTGAGCATGAGGAAGGTTTAGTTATCATAACTAAAATAGAATAGCCTCAGTATGTGGATGGATTACCCACGATGCATGCAGTTGTGGAGTTTGCTCATGAGTTTGTGGGGATGGTCGACATTAGGCTAGATGATCAAATGATTCTTAATCACATAAAGTAGGAGATGGGGGAATCCAATGGTGTTTCCACATTGCCAGGTCCAAAATTTTTGAGATTAGTCACTCTTGAATCATTTCTCAAGGCACCATCTTGAGAGTACAAACAAGTAGGTTCCTCACATAAAATTGGGGGTACTAAAAGTGACACAGTTCAACACAACAGAGTGAAACAAGAGCTTGAGCTGAGTCATATACATGAGCATGTGGATAGCATTGAAAAAATGTATCATCAAGAAACATACACATCAAATCAAGTGAAGGAAATAAGTGATTTACAATTATCTGATAAATCCATAGCATCTGATTTTTTGTTCCCTTTAAATGAAAATGGTATTTTGAATCAGTCATTGGAAATACACATGAATTCTTTGTCAGTCTTGTGAACCATCTTAAGCCGTCTATAGTGGATGGAGCATCGAATGGACGAGCAAGATAAGTCGTTACATTTTATCAAGAACTGAATTGAAAATATGGAATTACAAAAGCAACCCTTGCCTGAGGATGAATCACTTCCTATGCAAGTACAAGGAAAGCCTCAGTGGAAGCAAAATCCCGTACAATCAACTCAACCATTGGATTCTCAAAGCAAGCCAATGCGAGGCAAGAGCCCAAAATAGTCACAACATAGCAGGACTCCATTGCAAGAGTCTATGTCTAATATCTTTTAGAAGCTGCAAGAGGCTAAGGTCATCACCTTACCCAATGCCATCCCTATAAACCCTAATAGAGTTAAACCTATGGGTTATAGGGAGTATCACTACTGTATTTATCATCGAATAGAGGGTCATGGCATTCAATATTATCATGAATTTAAGAGTGTGGTGCAAAATTTGATAGATAAGGGGGTGTATCATGTAGATGGTTCTCTCAAGGTGCCCCAATATGATGAAGTGGAGGTTACACCGCCTCATGAGTGACCTAGGAGTCGTCAGTCGCCTCGTAGACCCAATCGGCTAGTGCAACGAGTAGTTTCATTTTAGATGACTACTTTAACTTTGTTTCAAAAGTTACACGAGGTACATGCATTCATATTGCCTAAAGTTAAGCATAGGGAATCTAAAAATGGGTCACCTAATAGAGGTACCTTTTGTGTGTATCATCAAACACATGGACATGATATTTGAAGTTGCCAATAATTTAAGAGGGTCATCGAAGACCTAGTCGAACGGGATGAGATCTATGAGGATGGCTCTCTCATTCACCTGCACCGAAGCATAAGCACACTGGTGAGGTCCAATCTTCACCGGGGGCAGTTGAGTTTTGTCACTCTTCTTGAACACGCTAATTACTTTTTAGTAAATAGCATGCATGTTGGGGGTCTTCAAGATAGCATACCTTTCCCACTAGCCATGCCATATTCAATAAGAAAAAATGAGGAAGTTAGAGGTATTTCACCTCCCTCACCATTGTCGAATGGCATGCTCACTAGGGGTATATAGGGCAGTGTGCCCTTCCCAAAAGGCTCCAAGGGTTCCTAAAAACTACTTGGTCAAGTTAGTAAAAAGCTCCAAAGGCATCTGTATGCCCTTTGGTCAACCTTAAAAGCTTCGAGGGTTTGGTCAAAACCGCTCGGTCATCCCAAAAGGCTCCAAGGGTCCCCAAAAATGCTTGGTCATGTCAGTCAAAAGCCTCGAGGATTCGTTTATAATCACTTGGTCATCCTAAAAAGCTCCAGAGGCATCTGTAAGCCCTTTGGTCAAATGCAAAAGGCACCAAGAGTTTCTGAAAAACTACTTGGTCAACCCCAAAGGCCCCAAGGATTCTCAAAATCACTTGGTCATCCCAAAATGCCCCAAAGGTACCCATAATCCCTTTGGTCAATCCTAAAAGCTCCAAGGATTCCTAAAAATTTCTTGGTCAATATAAAGGCTCCAGAGGTATGTACTCATCGTTTGGTCAATTATGAGGCTCAAAAACTCATAAAAATTATAAAATCAATAAAATCCAAAAAAAATTGGTAAAGCATAAAATCCAAAAACATTTGCATTTGCATTTGAATTTTGCATTTACACATGCATTCGTCGCTTTACTGCATTGCATATAGGCATTCGTCATCCGTTGCATTTCGTAATAGAAGACATTTGTGTTTGTCAGTCTCACAAACAATTTCACGTTTGTGTTTAAATCATGCATCTCTGCATTTATCATGATCCATCATTCATGTGAGTAATTGTATTTTTCAACACAACCTATAATGTTTCTATGGAGATATACTATGGTTTTCCAGTCACTCAGTCATACCTAGTAGTCTTATCAAGAGTTGGTAGAAATCTTGCTTTGCTTTTGTAGCTAAGGTTTAGTTAGTATAGCCCTTAGCATATCCTAAGCCTATCACTAATCAACAAATTTAAAAAACCCTAACAAGGATTAAGGGAAGATGAAAGCCATGAAGCAAGATCGGGTATCCTGAAGTGAAAAGAGTTATTCTTGCTTATACCTCTGTGCGGACGGTATGGAAATGTTGGCAGGTGGCAAAAGGACAGGTTAGTTCCCTATTCATAATCCCTTGATTATGATAAAATGAGCATATACCAAAGAGATATCCCATATAAATCCTCATGATTGATACCTTAGATCAATATCATAGATTGACTCCCCAGAGTTATCCCATATTGATATCATAAGATCGATATTCTCAATCGATATACCTGAAATAGTTTTTCAAGTAAATCTCCCCAAAGGAAATTTTTTGAAGAATATTATCAAATGTAAATGCCAAAAATTAAAGATTAAGTGAAGATAAAAAAATAGGCTTAAATCAAAGTTCAAAGTGAAGATCAAATGAATATCATAAGTCAAAATTTTGAGCGAAAATCAAATGAAGATCCAAAATCCAGTTCGAAGAGAGATCAAATGAATATCCAAAGATAGTTAAAAAAGAATATGGAATCAACTCCCTTGCTTCACTACATATGATAAAGTATCTCAAAAATTAAGGATAGAAAGGAATGAGCCTAAATCCCTGGAATTGTCAGCACTACTATACCTTATGCATGACGATATGTCTGACACATTAGCATCTCACTTATGAACGAGACCAATGTTTGAATGTGGAAGAGATAGCTTCAGGTGTCCTGCATTGCCTAGTGGCTTAGTCCAACTACAATCTAAACTTGATATTGGATAAGACATTTGTGGAACCCCTATCTTAGCAATGGGCTGAAAGAATCCTGCCTGACATTAGGGAATGCTTATGTCTTATCTTAAAATAATAATTTGCACACACAGGGATAATGAACAGTTAGGGTCTATCCTAGCAAAAGACTTTTATATCAGAAGTCTAGTGTGGTTAGTATGAAACTTTTGATAAGTCTATTAGGGTGTTTGAGTCTCATGGAAAACCTCAAAAATTTCCCCCATAGCAACAAAGTGTCAAAAATGGCATCCATATAAATCATCAATTTGCAAAGTATTAAACCCATGATACATCATTATAAAAAGCACAATCAACATATAGGATAGATACCGGATGGATATTAGCAATAATATTTAGACGACCACTGACTATATCGTGCACATTTTTCAAAATTGCAAAATAAAAATGAATGACACATTATATCATTCACATCATAAACATTGCATACCATTGCATTTCTTATATGGGTGATTAATTGATTACTTTCTTATCATATGGATTTTCGATTACATTCATGATTTTTGTACATTCTATGGCGTTATACATTATATTGATAAACATAATTGCATTCATTCCTTATGTTTTTAAGTGAATAAAGCATACAGGTTCATATACATTAGATTAGCATCGTGTAAATAAAGCATTACATATGTTAATGCATGAAAATAAAGCAATATCAAATATGCGTTAAGAGAAAAACATCGCATCCATATGCATCCATAAAAAAACACATCTAAGCATCCAATATCACTGTATATCTCATCATAAATCAAATAGCTATCTAGTGCATGTCATCCATACATCACATCATATAGCATCAACATAACGTAAGCATTGCATCCATGTGCATCACATAAACATAAAAATAAAAACTAAATGAGTACATAGTAAATGAGCCATAATAATAATCATATCATATAAATATGTGTCTTAGAGTACATGGGGAGTACAAAATTGCCTATAGGCTACAAATGTGTAGGTCCTCGACCTTACACAAAAAATAAAATGTATCAAAAATATGTCCTATGACAGTAGAGCTCTAGCTCTGATCTGCTCCCCCTGTACTAGAGCTCTCACTACCTCCCTTAGTGCTATGCTTAGGAAACTGCTCTACCTATTGCCCTGCTGACTGCTATGGATCCTGCTATGAGCCCTGAGTACCACCTAACCCAAAGAGACCTAGCACTTGTACAACTACCCCCTATGCTATGGGAACCTTTGTGCATTGGGACCTATGACTGGATGCTATAGTAGACTACCCTACCTCCCTGGTCTTGGTGTGAATGCTATCACCATGTGTACTGGAGGACCTATTGGTCCTCTCACTCTAATGGGTGTGATGGCTTGAACTAGTAGTGGACTGTCCTAGAGTCTGATATCTAGTTCGTTGGGACTCTACAACTTATGGATCCTCAGGAAACTCTATGCCTAGCATCTAAATGTATCCAACCAGCTGATATACTCGAGCAACCCTAGATGCATGCCTCTCATTGGCACTCATAAGTAAACCCTGTAGGCATTGCATCTCTACCATAGGATCCCGACCACCTGGTAGTAATGCTATTGGGGCTGTTGGAGGCCCCATAATCAACTGAGAGGATGGAGGATCCCCCTTTTGTGCCCTAAGCAGATCCTGCTCTGCTACAACTGTATCCCTTTGTGCCTCTACCAAGTCATGAGCATGGGTGAGCTCACCAACCTGAGTCTCTATTGTAGTAGCCCAAGCGGTCAGGCTAGCAATCTGCTAGTCTACTTGTGTCAGTTAGTAATCTCTCTCTGTCAGTTGCACATATAGAGTAGCGATAGTAGTATCACACTCCCTCTACTAAATTTGGAATCGATCAAGCTGACTCTGCAAGTCAGCAACCTATGCTAAGAGTAGCCCCTCTGCACTGTCAGGAGGGACCTCATCCTCCTCTAGAGCCTCCTCATCATGATCAATCTTAGGAGCCTCCTCAATAGCAGCCTCTACGCCCTAGCCACCCTTTGTCTACTAGCACACCCTACACCCATCAGAATCCACCTCTGCTGTTGCATGATCTGTAGTGCAGCCCAAAGGCCCTATCCCATACCAGAAAAACATAGACCACCATCCATCATACTCTAGAGTGGTCACTGCTATGTCAACCCCAATCTCTTGGAAGTCATCTGGAGCATCACCTAGTGCTAGAGGCTGGATCCATGGTAGATCCCTCTCCAAAGCCAGGTGCTTGTAAGTGAATGGGATATCCGAGATATCCTGCACCATGTTGAAATACCATAGGATATAAGAGAAAAACTAAAACTCTCTGATCTTAGCCTTTCGATTGAGTAGCCATCTATCTCGATGAGCCCATCGAAGCGTCTCATCGATCTTAGGCCAGTCAAGATAATCCATGTACGACCGCCACTAGATATCATCTGGCCCGAGTGCTACAAATCGGGTAATGTAATACTGGGTCTCACCAGAATGAGTCCTCCTATGGAAGCCCTCCTCCTCTCAAGTTCAACAGGCATCATAACACTAATGTTCATCATCAATGTCTATAATGTGTAGGGGCAGCTCCCCAGGAGGCTCTACTCTGATATGCTACTAGCCCCAAATCTACAAAAGTAGATTACAGCTGATGCCCTTACGGCTACGCTCAGTAATTTTATATAGCTCTCGATAGAGATGATCTAGTAATGTTCTCCCCAGGCTAGGAGTAGTGGCTAGAAGATAGAGCTCTATACTACTCTGCATATAGTAGCTAGAAGGTTCCAAGGAATCCTCATGCCTGAGGAGTTTGGAAGCACATATTGCACCACCAGGTGCATGAAGATGGCCTCATGCATGGAGAAGATGTTCTTCCCCTACCAGTAGCCAATATGGACCCCTCTGTGGTTGATGGCAACCTGAGCCTCCTCATTTCAAGCATCAAAGATAGCATCGAAGATGGAATCCTTAGCCCTAGAAGTGGAGCATATGATGGCCTCACCATCAATGGATATCTTGAAGATCCTGTAGACATCCTCTAGTGTAACCGTCATTTCACCTGTAGGTAGGTGAAATGTGTTGGTCCGCATATTCCAGTGACAGACCAACACAGTCAGATAGGATAGATCTACCCTAATGGTGGGTAGATCCAGAATGTAGTCAAAGTCGATAGATCCAAACCACTCTCGCTCACCATCAGTGAGCTCTCCATAAAGAGTATTTAGAATGTCAGGCTCTCACGCTCTAGAGGTCAATCTCTGAAATAAATAGCATAAAATAAGGAAAAAACTAACTAAAACATGCAAAAACATTTAAAAATTGATCTAAAAATCATCAAAAATAGTAAAAAATTGATAAAATTGCAAAAACATGTCATTATGTAGGCCTACAAATCAAAATTTTCAATCATACAGGTCAAAAAAGCATTAAATGATATTAATTGCCTCTAAAAATTCAAAAAAATAAAAAATTTTGCACAATTTTCCTAAATTTGGTGAACCGCAGGTCAACCCTGCGGTCTGCATGTGATCAAAATTTATCTGTTGGGATTTTGAATTTTGATAGCAGTCGGTAGCTGTAGTTCCCAATTGACCAATTGGGAACCGCAGCTGGTACCTACGGTCTCCAATCGAAGTCCGACTGGGTGCGATACCATAGCCAAAAATACAAAAAATTAATAAACCTAAGCTATCCTAGCCTAAGATGAGGTTCATTGCTAGCAATTTAGTGAAATTGATTTACCGATTACTTAATTGGGTTCATTTTACTGGTAATGGATGCGAGGTATTGGTTTTTTAGTTACCTTACCCTCCCCTCATCCCCGCGGCTAGAAGACGCTTGCTCGCACTCTGCCATCGTGCTGTGAGTCGGTATGCGGGTAAAGTGTACTAGGTTGTAGGTCAGTTTAGTTAGTTATCACTGTCAGAGCTCCAGTTGCAAGTCACTATCAAGGAATAATGAGAGGTATTTGAAATTTGGAATTTTTAAAGACTTCTCATATTCAGCGCAGACCGCAGGCCCTAGCCGTGGTTCCTAATTTTGCAAATGGGAATCGCAGACCCTAGCCGCGGTTTGCAACTGGCAGACAATTTTAGAAAATACCACCATGATAAGGGTCAAAAGGATCAATTAATGCCTCCCATGGGGTCAAAAATCAATAAAAGCAAGCTAATTTGGAAATTTGGTGATAATCAAGCACCGAGATCCAATCAAAAATTAAAAATTTGGCTAAGATTATAAATTACAATCAAGGTCATTGCTATGATAATCTTTTCATGGAGCGACACACCTTCCAACAAAATAAATAATATTAATGCATAATTCAAAACATTCACAAAAAAATCAAATAATTAAAACACCAAATGCGCCTCGTATTCAGTAATTTACCCTATACACTTGGTTGTTGCAGCGACTTGCTATCCATGCAATCCAGCAAGATGAGTAAATTACCATAAGGACATTTAGGGAAAAAATTGTCATTGTTGATATGATATGCTTCTCTTCAATCCCTGAGAAGGCCTTTGCAGCTAGACTGCTCCATGGGAATGAGGCGTTGCATGTCATTTATTCTATGACCTCTTTTTTAGCAAATCATCGATAATTTGATTCAACACAAATCTGATTGGATTTGTATCAATTTTATTTCATAAGACGACTATTGTAACCTGACTGCTACATGGGATAGAAGCATGCAAATACTATTAATAGTTAGAATCAAAAGCTGAAGTAGGCTTAGCCAATGCATTAATTTGCTCAAATCTAAATTTGTTCAGATCATCCATGGTGGTCAAGCGACATCGTCGCTTTATTCATTGTCATTACTCTCATCCACTCGTCACTTGAGGGGGTAGTCATAATATCAAATCATAATAAAAATTAATAGAATATCTTGAAGATCGTAGATCCTTTGATCTTGTCAAAATTGTGTTTGTCCTTGCAAATCATTGTAAACATCTATCATAAGATTACCCTTTGCTTGGGAAAAATAGCAAATATGATAATTTTTTTGTATCTCGTCTCCTTTCGATTATATAGGCCACTCCTATTGTAGCATCAAACGCTACCCAAATGATTGATGGTGAGTGCAAGCTTTTCAAGTTTAAGCCTCCAAAGAGTTGGAAGCAATGATTCCAGGATGCACGTCCTTTTGTTGGACCTGGGGTATCTAATGTTGATCCGACTAATGATCATCATAGAACCTTCAACATCATTTTAGGAGGTTTATTTTTTCTCAACATTGTTCGATATCACAACGCATCTCAAAAGGGGCATCTATAGACACCTAAAATGCATCATGTCGAGGGTGAATACTCATATGGACATGCTGCAAGACCATATGGAAGATCTTGGATAGAATCCAAGAGAGAGTAGTGGTTCTAACCACTCAATTTGGGCTCCTTAGCCTAATCATTCTGAACCATAGCCTAGACCTATAGTTTATAGCTGAACCATGGCTAAGACATACGGTTTGTAGTCTAGACCGTAGTTGTGACCTGCGATCTTAACTAAAGTTTAGTTGGCCTTCAATCCGAGCCAAATTGGTTGAAATGGCCATTGGATCTAGAAGAAGGTGGTTAGAGGGTAGAAGCTTCCATTCCAACTGTCCTAACCACCCCTTCTTGATCTTGGCTTCTCCAGGAAGCCACCCCTAGCCCTTGGGTAGTATTATAAGTACCCCTCAAAATTAGGGCAATGATATAGAGGATTTTGATAGTGAAGCATTATCAAAATTATCAGAGAGATCATTGGAGATTTGAGCAACAGAGCTTTGTCGAATTGTACACTCAACTGAGTATACTAAGAGAGAGCTATTGCACTTATCCCCTACCTACTTTTCAAGATTCATGATGAATTGCATTATGGATGCCCCAGGAGTCTAGAAGAGCCAAGAAACACAAATTCGGGTAAACGAAGGCTCGTCATAGTGATTTGACCGCCAAACCTGTAAGAAGAACATCGTAGGTGACTCTTGAACATCAATTGGACAAGGAGGTTGTTGCAGTCCAAACATAGCCGACGCTTCCAAGAGTTTAACATTTAATATATATATATATATATATATATTGATTCAATAATTTATTTGGATCTATCATATTTTATTTTTAAAAGTTTCATTGGCGTTTATCGCAACTGCCTATAAGGCGAGGGTGTGCCCACCTTGAGTGGCATTGATTTATTTAAATTTACTCACTGCATTTTCCTATTCGATATATTCATTCGTCATTCTGCTCATCTTTATAATTATCTGTAAATTATTTTAAACAGAAGGATAGAAATATCCTTCCAAGTGGTATCAGTCTAGCCGATTCCGGGAGCGCCTGCGTACTTGAAGCAAAAAAATCTTACTGTCGCCTGTTATGTTTCTCTTACTTTTTTGTCCCTGTCGTTTGTTTCTCCATCCCTGTTCATTCATTTTTTCTGTCGTACTCATCTTCGTATCCGTTTGTTCGCCTTCCGTCTTTGTCCGTTCGTTTTCGCACGCAGCGGTGGTTAAAACAACGGTGACCAGAGTATCCGCTTTTCTTCGTCGACAAAATCCAAAGCCAGGTCGTCCGGTCATTAAACACAGCGTTTCCAGGGTCTTGGATCTTCCTGTGTAGAAAAAATCCGAATGCACGCAGAGTGAAACACACGCAGTCCAGCCCAAAACTGTCGCCAGCGTCGTCCACCAATCAAAAATTCGCATTTAAATTTATTAAACAGGCAAGCTAAGGTTTTAATTAAAATTTATTTGCTGACGTCAGCCGTTTCAGGGAGGTTTCATTTTACTTATCCCACATTGTGTATACAAGTTGCAAAATAAGAGTTTAATACACTTTTGCCACACCTTCTACGGTGTGACTTCGGTCACACAACCGGAGCTCCTTCGCGTGTTTGAGTCGTGCAGTGTTGTCATC
Organism: Wollemia nobilis; assembly: GCA_028583015.1. Classification (NCBI taxonomy): domain Eukaryota; kingdom Viridiplantae; phylum Streptophyta; class Pinopsida; order Araucariales; family Araucariaceae; genus Wollemia; species Wollemia nobilis. Next base: position 4,345,272 of record JAQPPZ010017128.1, read on the forward strand.
CTTACTATCGGTTCTCATCTGGCTGTAGTGTGTTCGTGTCGCTTTCTCCACTGCTATCCATTTCGTATTTCCATTTGCTATCCGTGTGTTGACTATCATGGTTCATCGTATCCGTGTGTCATTGTCTGGGCTGTCTTGTCACATCTCTCGGTTCGTCTGTCTCACATTTGTCCATCCGCTCGGTCCTGTTCGTCTGCTCGGCCTTGTCCCGTCGCGTCTGTCGCATCCGTTCGCTCGGTCCTGTCCCATAGCATCTATCCGCTCAGTCCTGTCACGTCTCATTTTGTCCCATTCGATCGTCGGTCACCAGTCCTTACGGTCAGTCAAGTCCAGTTAAGTTTCATTAAAATTTGAAAGTCAAGGGTTAGTGAGCACCACACTCCGCGTCGCAGTTGGAGCGACAATCGAAGAGGAATCCATTTTTTGTTGCCGAATTCACCCAATTTACTTTTCAAAGTGACGTTCAAGGATTACTAATCCGGAAGGTTTAAACAGTGCATGAGTAGAAGCTGGACCAAAGGACCTGATGATCGATTATCAAGCTCGAAAACGACCAATAACAATGCAAGAAGACCTAATCGCAGTCCAGGTAGTAAAAATTCTCTTTCTCCTTTTAAAATTGGTAGTTATAATCCACATCATCCACTAGTAGATCCTATGGCTACTAATCCTCCCCCAACTCATGAAAACATCACACAAGGAAACTCAAGTAACTCAGTTGTTTCCAACGATGATTCTCTTCATCTCTTACTAGAGGGTATGAACGAAATTGGTCTCCTCCTAAAAGACCTAGTAAAAGCACAAAACCAGCCTAATCCCAATACTAATTCTCAAAATCACTCCCATGCCCAAAGGAATGAAGAAAATATCGATCCTAATGATAATTGGGAACAACAATGAGGTGATTTGGATAATTACAGGGATCGCTATCAGAGACAGCGGTATAACCAAAATCAAGAAAGGGATACGAGTTATCAACAACCGAGAGGCCCTAATAATAATTTTCCATGAATTGATATGCCCACTTTTGAAGGTCATGATCCTCGTGGTTGGATAGCCAAAATGGAAGGCATTCTTGACTTATATCAAATTAAGGAAATTGATAAAGTTCCTTTCGTTGCATCAAAACTTGGCACTGTGGCCTACCAATGGTTTGTATGGCTTAAACGAGAGAAAGGAGCTACTATTAATTGGAGAAAATTTACTACTTTTTTAGAAATATTTGATGAAGGAGCTACATCATCATACACAGTAAGACTGTTATCTCTTAAACAAGAAGGGTCAGTTAGCGAATTCGTTTCGAGTTTACCAGTTTACTACCATACACTTCAGACCTTAGTCCCGACACAGTGGTAGGAGCCTTTCACAATGGTTTGAAAGAAAGTATTCGAGTGGAGGTAGACATGCACAATCCCACCTTGTTGAATGATTGTATAAGAATAGCCAAGCTGGCCGAGAAGAGACATCAGTTGTCTGCATGACGTGAAACTTATAGTCGTCCTTCATATCGCAACAATTCCTTTCGTAGAAATGATCAACCATCACGATATTTTTGCTATAAATGTTGCACTCATCACCCCAGGGAACAAGCATGTGCCCAAAAACAAAACTTTCATATTGAAGGTGATCAATGTGAATGAGAAGAGGAAGAACCTTACCAATCAGAAGAACCTATGCTAGAAGACCTACCATGTACTATAGAAGAAAAAGAAGAGGATACAATGGCGATTTTCGTGCATGCTCTCATGGGTTTAACCGCCCACCATACCATCAAGGTACCAAGATTTCTCCGCCAGAAAAAGGTGAATGTGCTAATTGATTCTGGTAGTACCCACAATTTTATCGACATAAAAACCACAAAAGCTTTGAATTTGTTCATTAAATCTTCCAACAAAGACAAATTCCAGGTTCTAGTGGCCAACGGGGTGAACACACAATGTGTTGGTCGCACATCTCAAGTTTCCATAAAAATGGGAACTTATACTTGGTTTGGATCCCTTTTTGTCATGAACTTGGGGAACTCGGATGTCATTTTGGGAGTTGAATGGTTGGAAACATTAGACACGGTTAGCTTCAACTTCAAAAAATTATTTGTGGAATGGAAGGAAAACGTACGAGTCATTCGCTTACAAGGCATTACTACTCCTCCATCACAAATGGTGAGCTCTCATAGTATGGAGAAGATGTTAAAAAAGGGTGGATATGGGTTTATAGCTCAAATTAATTATTTGGAAAGACAATCTCCAGCAAATTCGGATATTATTGCCCCAGAGTTACAAGACATCATAACACATTACGAAGAGGTTTTCCAAGAACCTCAAGGATTACCACCTAAACGATCTCATGACCATGCCATCCATTTGATTCTAGGGAGTGTTCCTCCTAAAAATTGTCCTTATCGCTATCCTCAACCACAAAAGACAGAAATCGAACAGATCATTCAGGAATTGTTGGATCATGGAGTCATTCGTCATAGTACTAGTCCTTATTCATCACCTGTTGTCCTGGCTAGACGAAAAGATAACTCTTGGCGTATGTGTCCTGACTTTCGTTCTCTCAATAAACTCACTATCAAGGACAAATTTCCTATCCCTGTCATAGATGACCTATTAGATGAGTTGCATGGTGCAAATTTTTTTACAAAATTAGACCTTCGCTCTGGCTTTCACCAAATCCATGTTAGAGAAGAAGATATTCCCAAAACGGCCTTTCGTACTCATGAAGGTCATTACAAATTTTTGGTCATGCCTTTTGGTCTCACTAATGCACCATCCACATTCCAAAGTCTCATGAACCAAGTGTTTCGTCCACTCCTCCATAAGTTTGTGTTAGTTTTTTTTGATGATATTCTCATATACGACAAAACATGGATGGACCATTTACATCATGTGGATAAAGCCCTTCACATTTTACACAAAGAAAAATTATTTGTTAAACGTTCCAAATGTTCATTTGGTGTTCAAGAAGTCGAGTATCTTGGTCATATAGTTTCACATGAGGGCGTCAAAGTGGATCCAAATAAGATTAAGGCAATTCAAGAGTGGCCTTTACCTAAAACCATCAAGAAACTTCATGGTTTTTTGGGTCTCACGAGCTACTATCGCAAGTTTGTACAAAATTATGGTAAGATTGCAGCACCTCTCACCGCACTCACAAAGAAGGATGCTTTTCGTTGGTCAACAGAGGCCTCTCAAGCCTTCGAAGCTCTTAAGAAGGCCATGTGCACAACCCCAGTATTAGAAACTCCCAATTTTCACAAACCATTTATTATCGAATGTGATGCATCAGGAATAGGAATTGGGGCCATACTCATGCAAGAAGGTCATCCATTGGCATTTGAAAGTAAACAGCTGTCAGGGAAAAATTTGGGAAGATCAACATACGAAAAATAAATGTTGGCTATCCTGCATGCAGTAGAAAAATGGAGACACTACCTAATCAGTAGTCGCTTCATTATAAAAATAGATCATAGTAGCCTCAAACATTTTCTTGAGCAAAGGTTTTCATATCCAGAACAAAATAAGTGGTTAACCAAACTGTTGGGCTATGATTTTGTTATCGAATACAAGAAAGGGAAGGAAAATATAGCTACCGATGCGCTGTCTAGGAAATATGAAGATGAAGTAGTCATTAACGCTATTTCAGGTCCTTGCTCCCAATGGGTGAATCAATTACAAGATGAATGGTTGTCCAATAGCGAAACTGCTTAGATAATTCAAGAATTATCTATAGGGTCCTCTAAACACCCTTTGTTCTCTTATGAAGATAAAATCCTTCGGAAGAAAAATCGCACTTATATTCCACACAATTCAGAACTCAAATCAAAGATCCTAGACGAATCACACGCCTCTCCATCAGCAAGACATTCAAGATTTTTGAAGACATATTTAAGAGTCAAACAATCATTTTGTTGGAAAGGATTAAAAGCAGAAGTCAAACAATGGGTAGCAGAATGTGAAGTTTGCCAGCGCAATAAAGGAGAAACAATCAAATCACCAGGATTGTTACAACCATTACCCATCCCTGAATGACAGTGGGAACATATATCCATGGATTTTATTGAAGGTCTTCCAAAGTTAGAAGGCAGGACAGTAATCTTCGTTGTTGTAGACCGGTTATCCAAATACGCTCACTTTCAGGCTTTACAACATCCCTTTTTCGCAAGCAAGATGGCAAAGGTATTTATGGATTCAATTTTCAAATTACATGGTATGCCAAAAAATATTGTAAGTGATAGAGATCCCATCTTCACTAGTAACTTTTGACGGGAATTATTTCGACTTAGTGGTACCAAATTGAACATGTCTTCAGCCTACCATCCACGGACAGGATGGTCAAACTGAAGTAGTTAACAAATGTTTGGGTACGTACTTAAGATGTTTTGCTCAAGATAAACAATACCAATGGAGCCATTGGTTAGCATTGGTCGAATGGTGGTACAACACTTCTTACCATTACTCAATTAAGATGTCTCCATTTGAAGCATTGTATGGCACCAAACCTCCAAAAGTCGCAGATTACGTACAGGGATCATCCAAAGTAGCCAAAGTGGATGATTGGTTCCAACAAAGGCAATCTACACTCACCATCCTCAAAGAGAATTTAGTCCAAGCACGAGAATCGTATGAAACAACAACAAGACTTGCACCGATCAGAGAGAACTTTTAATATAGGTGATTGGGTGTTCCTAAAGTTGCAACCTTACAAACAATCCTCGTTAAAGATAAAGTCCAGCCAGAAGTTGGCCCCATGATTCTATGGTCCCTACAAAATTGTGTGCCGCATTGGAGAAGTAGCCTATCAATTAGAGCTACCTACATCTTCACGAATACACCTGGTATTTCATGTTTCATGTCTCAAAAAAGTAATTGGTCAAAAAGTACAAAGTCAATCAGAATTACCAATGCTCGATGAGGAAGGACGCATACATCTCCAACCAGAAGATATACTACAACATAGAATCCAAAAACTGAGATCACATCAGATTCATGAATTTCTCATTAAATGGCAAGATTTATCAGAGGAGGATGCCACATGGGAACCTGAAAGTATCTTCCAGGCATTTCCAGCTTTGAGGACAAAGCTTTCCGAGGAGGGGAGTCATGTTGCAGTCCAAACATAGCCGACGCTTCCAAGAGTTTAACATTTAATATATATATATTGATTCAATAGTTTATTTGGATCTATCATCTTTTATTTTTAAAATTTTCATTGGCGTTTATCGCAACTGCCTATAAGGCGAGGGTGTGCCCACCTTGAGTGGCATTGATTTATTTAAATTTACTCACTGCATTTTCCTATTCGATATATTCGTTCATCATTCTGCTCGTCTTTATAATTATCTGTAAATTCTTTTAAACAGAAGGATAGAAATATCCTTCCAGAGGTTAAGCCCATTGACCTTGGAATTGAGTATAATATTATAAGAGTGCTAATTGTGACTGTCAGCCATGGTTTACAGTGCAGACCGCACACCAGAGCTGCGGTTTGTAGCTGAGATATAACTGCCTTCCTAATTTCATTTATGTCTGGCTAATTTGGTTAGATTAGTTGTTTTCATAGATTAATAGCATTTTGTAAGAATTCTGATCGTATAACTAGGTTAGATTTACATTTTATGTTTATGCTTTAATTAGGACTAAAAGACTTTATTTATGTATGTTTATGCTTCAATTTTCATATCTGATTCATGCATAGTGTAGCTACTATTTTTCTTTACATTATTACATGAATCTTGATTAACTTTGCATAGCTTAGAAACCTTATTTATGATTTCTTGATTATGCATGTTAATGGTGTCATTATGCAATTTACCTAAAAGGGCCTCATCATGAGAGGCTGTCTATATTTTTAACATTCTTATTATTTCTTGACCGTAGGAAATAGTTTCAAAGGAGAGCAAATCATCAAGTTCCTTCCCCATTGTGAAGAAGAGGGAACCTCCACCCTAGAGTAGTTCATGCCATTTTGAGAGGCATTTGGAAATCACACCTACCCTTAAGAGGGAAAACAATTGAGCACTCCTATTGTAATATTGTATCAAAATGAATATCCCTAAGAGGGACGTACTTGTAATTGGGTTTTGACTTCAAATGTAATGGAATAAAACATTTCTTTTTTGTTTCATTTGTTGTCAATTTCATTTACTTGTATGCATGTTATATGTTTACCATTTATCGTAATAGGAGCCACTATCGGGTGTGACCCTTTCTGGTGGTTACAATAGGATGATGTATGTTGTGGTGAACGAGGTAGTGAATCCAAATTGGAAGATGAGGATGTGACTTGGGAATCTCTTATGGTAGCAATAGAAGGATGTAACAACTGATCATCGAGATGAGAAGTTCATTGTTCCCACTCATGGCATTTAGCTGTCATGGCTAGGATAGGGGGATCTGCATGTGGGAATTGGGAAGGAGAAGGAATGGAAGCCAGTGTTGGGCTACGAGGTGAGGTGAAGGACCTAGGTCATGGGTGAAAATGAAGGGGAGGTGTTTAAGGTGTATGAAGAAGAGGAGGTTCCATGGAGGAAGGTGATTCAGGTGGAGTGGTAGGCCTTGGTGTAGGTAATGAGGGTGATATCGATGCCATAGGTGGATTTTTGGATGATGATGGATGAGACAAAGGTGGTGGCCATGAGGAGGGTGGTGAAAATGGTATGGTAGTTGGATTGGGTACTATAGTAGCTAGTGCTAATGGTGCGGACATTGAGGTGTGTGTCCTTGGTGATGATTGTGGTAATGAAGAGGATGTAGGAGATGATGTTGATTCTCCTATAGACTAGTGAGAAGAAATAGGGAATAGCTATGTGGAGGATGATGAAGGTATAGGTGGTAGATCTACAATATTACAAAATTTAAAGGGGTCTCCATCGATAGGAACACAATGGATAAGTCCATCATGGATGTATTTGATGCAATGGTGTAAGGTTGAGGGGACACACTGCATTTACCTGATCCATGGACGACCAAGAAGGATGTTGTATTGCATTTCACCTTGAATGATGTGAAAGAGGATGGGTATAGTACGAATACCTACTCATATGGGTAGGACAATGGATACTACTATAGGTTGCATGGATCCATCAAATGCATGTAGATCGAGTGATGGGGTGGCAAAGTGAGTTGGTGGGATATGCAGGTGATGTAGAGCTATTATGGAAATAATACTAATGGAGGAAACTGTATCAATGGGGACACATTTGTATGTAATGTCATTGATGGTTGCTTAGATATGGAGAGGAGGGTCTAATCCTTCTCCTATAAGTTCTATGATCTCGTGATCATGAAAACTGATGAAGGGTTGAAGGTAATGGGAAATAATTCCTATAAAATTCATGAAGGTGTTCATGTCATGGATATCAAGATCAATAAAATGTAGAATATCGTTCAATGCCTCATGATGGGGTTGATATTGATGTAGAAGATTAAATATGGATAAGCGGATGGGAGCATTACACAATTGGTGGGTAAGGTTGCCATGTATTGTAATGACATTTTGTGGTGGTGGAGGTGTGGTGTTGGAAGTCACAAGAGATGGTGGGGATGTAAATGGTATCTATGGGGAAACCATAGGTGGATTTTTGTGCGAAAGGTACCATTGGTTATGAGTGGTAAGGTTAATCATGCCACTATGCTACATGAGGGAGGTCACATTGGATATTGTTTACTTGCCTAGGTGGCCCTTGAGGATTATGTGGAGGTATTTGGGGGTTAGTTCTCTTATGATTAGGTAAGGGTTTTTGGAAGATCCCTAGGTTTTGATTTTGCGGTGTGAGGGGGTTTGAGACCTAGATGGTACCCCTCTCGATAAGATCTTGGACATTATCACGGAAGGAGCAACAAGTATCGATACTATGGCTGCATTGTCGATGGTATTGACAGAAGGCTTGCTCGTTATATCCTTAAGGCTTAGGTAGGTTTAGATCAATTGATCAGATTTTGGGTAGGGTGATGTGGCCTACCTCATATAACCTCTGGAAGAGGGCTAGTAATGGTTCAAAACGTGTTGTAAAGTTATGCTATGGAACCTGTGGATGCATGCCATGAGGCTAATTGGGCTTGGGAGGAGGAGGTGCATTGGTTTGAAATATTTGCTATTATGGAGGAGAGAATTGTGGTACTGGTGAGGGTGCTAAGGTAGTAGTTGCCACTTGGTTGGCTTGTGACGATCAAGGATAAGGTTGGTTAGGTGTATTTCTATTGAAACAAAAATTGGAGTTGTAGTTTGGTTTATGTATCAATTTAATCTTACCTGAATGGACCTTGATGTCTTTGATAACTTGGGATTGGGCAATGTATTCTTAAAAGGTATGAATTTGGTGAAGCTGCAAAGATGTGGAGATGTGTTTGTGGTAAGAATCACTAACTTGGTAGTAGGAAGGCTATGGGTGAGGTCATGGATGATCGATATCCATCGTGAGACAAACTCGATAATAGGTTTATTGTATGCTTGTCATAGGGCATAGACGTCTAAAAAGTTAGTCTTTTTCTTAATGTTTATGTAAAAGTGTTCCAAGAAGGAATTCGCCAATTGTTCGAAGGTATACAGGCTATGGCACGGGAGCATATTATACCAGTCTAAGGCTTGTCCCCCAAGTGAAAGGGATAAGGTACATAATATAAGGGGATTACTACCATGAAGCTGGTAGCAAGCTAAGCATAGTTGCTCACATATTCTTGAGTAAATTCCTTACCATTGTATTTATCAAACTTTGAGATCTCAAGGTGATAAGGATAAGATGGGATTGTAACTTATGGATGGACAGGCTCATTGTAGAGCTTGTTGTAAGTCAGTTTTTTTGGTCCATAGCTGGCTGTACGAAGGTTGAGCATCTTCACTTCATATTGCAATAGTTTAAGTTTGGGTGCTAAGGGTGTAGGGGAAGGTGTGAAGGTGGGTGGAGCTTATGAGTGTGGTGGATATTAGAGTTGTTGTTCTTCCTAGTATTGAGTAGGAAGGTATTACAATTGGTCCTTGTGAGGTGGATGTTAAGCGATGTATGATGTCATGACTGATGGAACACTGGGTTGTGAAACATGCATTTGCTGAGGGTAATAGTATTATGGCTATGGAGTGTATGATTGTGGCACAAATATCTATTGGGACTAAGTCTACTGTAATGGTTAGGCCATAGGAGGTGATGACAAAGAAGGAGGAGGTGTAAAGAATGTAGGTCCTATAGATTCTGGTGGAGGTATCAAGCCTGATGATGCAGGAGGTGGATGAGATGAAGTGTCAAAGGATGGCACCTATCTCTGTCCTAATGGATGAGATGTAGAAAAACAAAATTGGGTGGAGTACCTTGGAGGAATAAGGGCATAAGCTATGGGTCTTTGTCCATAGGTGGGAAGAGGATCGATAGTTTGAGCCTAAAAATGAGAAGGAGGTAACCTAAAGGTAGATGTAGCCAAATATGGTATGGCATATTGGGTAGTATACCCTCCCATTACCTGATATGTAGACGAGAAGGATGAAGAGAAAGAAGGATAAGCTACCAAAGTAGGAGCTTGGGAAGGTGGAGTGGTAAATGTATTTACTCCAGATTGGGTGTTTATGGTTGGTTGATGTTGTTTGTATTGCATTGGTTGCATCTAAGTAGGTGGTTGGAAAAAATACTCAAATGTTGGGAAGAATGATTGTTGGGAAGAATATGGTTGCAACTCTTGGGAAGAGTGCGAGTGTGATGATGAAGGTGGTACTTTATGTTGTTGCAATGGGGGTTGTTGAGGTGTAGATTGGAAGGATGGCATCTGGGTGTCTGGTGTGGCTGAGGAGGGATCTAAAATAATCCCTATGTTAGGGGTAAAATATTCAACCTAAGGGTGAGTGCAGTTTAGTAACGAGGAGTCATTATTAAACAAGGATTGAGATAGACTCTGAAAGAAAGGGTGTGCAAAGTAGGAGATATAGGTGGGGTCTCCTATTATATGGTGAATAGCGATGGGGGTTTTCCTGGAGTAGTGTATATCATATGGTCATAGAATATGGAATGTGGATTAGGTTATGATGAAGGGTGAGTAAGTGGATGGTATTCGTTGAATGACGTGGCAAGGGCTTCAGTCGAAGTGGATGTCTCATCTTGAGACATCGTGTATGGGTAACGTGGATCAAATCCTATGAGCAGATCAGGTGTACATGTGGATTTTCCCTTTGTGAGTGAAGGAGGAGGGGTAGACTGACTAGAAGTGGTGCTAGAAGCCTCCTCTCTATGACACGCTTACTCGTGTGCTTAACTATGGGTAACAATAGGTATGATGGCGTATATCATGCCATGAAGTTTTAGAACCATACAAAAACTAAGATGTGTGGCTCTAGATGTGATATGTAAAGGGGTTTGGAAGCAACCGTATGATATGTGGACTCAAAATACAGTGAAAAGTTGTGTAGAACTGAAAAAAAAGTGTTGTGTGGTGTGATGTGCTAAAACTAGTTTGTGATCATGCAAACAATGTAAAACTAGAATAGTTATAAATGTAGAAAATAAAGTGTTTTGTTCATTTGAGTGTGTTTTGATGTTGATACTTGCTAGATAAAATCATGGGTAATGGAGTGAATACTCTAGAAAATCAAGAGTTTCATTAGTACCGAACCTCCTACAACACCCAAAGATGCATAGAATAGAACAATATCGCGATGTGCAAATGGTGACCTGTATGGGAGGTGTAGTAAAATGATAACCTATGGGGGGAGAACTCAAAATGTTGAAATGAGCTAACTATATCCTCTCATGAGAAGAGGTGGCACTATTTGAGATCTGCTAGGCATAGTCAACAACCCCATGCTTTCGCTTCACTCTCAAGTGGGCTTAGTTAATAATGATAGTTATCGTGTTCATGAATTATGTAGGCCTTGTGAACGAAGGCATACAATCCTATCCCACTATGAAGGTTACTTTCGATGATGAAATCCAAAAGATCAATCTCAAAAGTGGGGGGTTTTTCAATGCTGAAGTCCAGAAAACCACTCCTATGGGACTACTAAGTGTCTAGGGGGGTGAGATGGTGGAGGGTACAACTCCTACCACACCAGTTTCTAACGATGGATTGGGGATGAAGTCCAATCTCACTATTTGTTTTGAACCACGTGTGTGTGTGGGTTTGAGTTTTCTAACGATGATGTATAAAGCAAGAAAACTAACTAAATACCTTTTTGAAATGAAAACTAGCCCTAGATGCACTTTTTGGAAGCAAAGCTAGTCCTATTACCTTTTAAAATGAAACTAGAATGTATGCTTATGAAGTAAAAAAGAAAACCAAACAAAGCATGTGATTTCCAAGGAAGTGAGAAATCTAAACTAAATACAAGAAAGGAACATGAAATTTGCTTTTGTAAAAATAAAATGATTCACTATCATAAAGAAATGTGAGAATGAATTTGAAAATCTATTCTAAATACAAGAAAGAAATGGGAAAATTAAATTTGATACAAAAAGAGATTTGAAATTGCGTTAATAAGGAAATACAAAAAGAGATTTAAAATTGTAAACCATAAATGCATGAAATAAAATTGGGAATTGAATTTATACAAAACGAAATGTGAAAGATGATTTGAAAAATACATGCAAAAAGAGATTAAAAAGCTTTAATCCTAGATGCATGAAAGGAATGGAGATTGATTGTGTTGATGCAAAAAGAGATTTGAAATTTGCCTTAATGAAATATTCAAATGAAAAGTGTAAGTACTAATCCCAAATGCTCTTTTGAAAATGAAATTTTAAATGTACTTTCAAGGGAGACTGATAGGCTAATACAAAAGGACAAATAAAAACCTATTTAAAATGCGATTTAAGAAAAGAAATGAAAGTGTTCTTGAAAAGTAAATGAACTAAACTTTCTGGTTTAACGTAGGTTTTTGGATAAAAAATTGGAAGATCTAATTATTGCAAGAAAGAGGGGCTTTAGGGAATGCGATTTACAAAAAGAATGACTAGAAACTAGAGCCTATTCTAATCCCTTAAGCAAATAAGGATGTAAATCTTATTTTTATATAGAAAGATAAAAATAAAGCAACTAACCTAAATGTTCTTGACATAATAAGTGCATTGAAATAAGAGTTTCACCGATGACATGATGCATTTGCTAGTGAAATTTTCATTGCAATAAATTGATAGAACAGAGAGGAAAAAGAGGAATACCTGGTTCCTTTTGCTCCAGATGAGTTGGTATGTCTTTCTATTGTTGACCTCTGCAAGTTTGATAATTTTTGAGGTTGTTATGCTCAATTCGCAGGTTGGGGGGTGAATTGGATATGGATTCGTAGGTCGCGAGGTGAATTGGATCTAGGGGTCTAAAATCCCTATTATGAGGGCTTGAGGGGGTTGTTAGAGCTTGAAGGGTCTCTATAATTCTTATATATTGTACCTAAAACAAGATAAAAATAGTAAATTGTGTTAGATTCATGATAAAACTAGTCTAGCACAATCCTTTGTGGGGGTCCCATTGGGCGTGCCAGAATGAAATGTACAAAAGAACACATTTGATCTAATAACTTGCTAAAACATATATTATTCAGAATTTTTGATTTTATTCATGATAGAAGTGTTTTGTGTTACAAATGGGGGAATTCCCCTTTCTTTCTTTCACAAATTTACAATAAATATGATGCTTTCTTTTGGGCTCCTCAATGTAGGTGGGCTTCATGCGTAATGTGTGCCACCGATAGTTGTATCTGTTGTTTTCCTATTTACATCTATGCTAGACCTAAAAAATGGAGTTAGTATGTTTGGGGGCTTGCCTTAGTCAGGCCCCATGGTAAAAAGGACAAATCGACTCAAAATCTATGATGAAAACTGAAATAAATTGCATAGAACATCATAAAAACACAAAATGGAGCATACCTAATAGATTTGGAGTGAAAATCCTTCTGTAGGACCAATTCGTAAGCTGGGGGGTGAATTGGATGTTGGATTCATAGGTTGGGGGGTGAATCAAACTGTGAGTACTTTCTATTGGATATCCTTGTCCGGATGGGCTCCTCAGGTGCTACAATGTTTTTGGTATAGATTAGATGTCTTTGCTTGCACTTCTGGTCATATTTTTATAGATTTTCTATAGGTTAATTAAAAGGGGAGAGAGAGGTAATGAGGAATTAGGTCCACTATTTATAGAAAAACCTAAGGTGTAGGGGGTGTGGTTAGGAGTGCTAAACCCTAAGGTAAAGTCCTAATATGATTAGGTTAGGGTTTATGAGATGTCATTCCTACATCCCCTAAGGAAATATGTCATCCTCACACATGTGTGAGGAGAGATTAAAGTTTACTAGGGTTAGGTGGTCCCTAGGTTAGATGAGGGTTAGGTTAGGGTTTCCTGGGAAATATCCTAACTAACTTGGTGCACACACATGTGGGAGAGAATAATTAGGAATAATTAGGGTTGAGGAACCTAATTAACCTTTTTAATATAAAAAGTGCACTTAAGTGAAGTCACTTTAAAAGTAGAAATTGCAATTAACTTAATTAAGACTTTTTGGGAACTAATAGTCCCGTGGGATCCTAATTAGGTCTAGGAAGGGCTTAAATTGCCTTAGGTGATTGATAAGTGATATTTTGATGGATGAAAGGTGGTTATGATGTGTATTTTGTAGTTTACTAGGATTTTGTGCCTATAGACTGATGAAATAGCTTACATATGTCTATGAAAGTCTACAATGGCCTACACTAATCTAGAGCAGTCTACACTGGTCTAGAGTGGTCTACGTTGATCTAGGATAGCCTAAACAAGTCTACACTGGTCTACAATAGCCTAGAGGTATCTAGGATGGTCTATGTGATCCTAAAAGTATCCATATGGATCTACAAGTACATAGAGGTAGCCATATATGACTTTTGGGTGTCTACAAAATCCATCACCACCTTATTGGGGGGTCAAGGGGGTAAAATACCCCTTTTAGGATCAAGAGGTAGTGTCCCTTGCAGATTCGAGGGGTAGTGCTCTTTGCATGTACCTTATTACAATAGAGGGTGGGGTCGAGGGGCAACTCCCACATAGGGTTTGGGCAATGCCCCAAAATATCAATGGTGAAACCATTGATACCCTCATTGGATAAAATAATTTTTTCTCCTCCTCTACATTTTGGTGGGTTTTACTTGACCCACTTAAATAGCTTCTCCTCAACTACGAATAACTTCTTTCTAGCTCCATATAATTTTTTCTAGCTTTTGACAACCCTTAGCATTTGAAAAATATCCCTTGGTATTTGATGATTAACTTCTTGGTATGGATGAACCACCTCTTGATTTAGATGATCAAATTTTTGTAATAAATGACTTGAATTTGAATGGCCTGATTCTAAATGGTCCTATCTCATACAATCGAGGTCCAATCGACCTTCTTTTATATGGACCTAATCTAGATAGTCTAGCTTCTCTATAATTATATGATCCATATGATGTACTATTTCACTTAAACAACTTGTAAAAACTTCCATAAAATCTTATTTTCTTGTCAAATAAAATCCAAATGGTCTATAGCATGTGCTTTTGTAAGTAGATGAATTCTTACTTGCCTTAAAGTTTGTGCTACTCCATCCTCTTCCTCAAACAACTCTACATGATATCTAGATGTCTTGGTATCATATTCCTCCCAAACTTAGGCTATAAATAGCCTTGCATGACTATCAAATAGTCATGATATATCTTCAAATAGCTTAGGGTATTTATCTGATGGCCTAGAGAAAATTTGAGGCTTAGATGCCTTCTTTAGATGGCCTAGGGAGGGTCAAAAAAATCCTCCATAGGATAGATAACCCAAGGGTTACTTTGGAATGTCTTATCCCTACTAGATGACTAGGGTCCCAACTAATATGACCTAGGATTAGCAACCTAATATCTAATAACTGAAGCATAGGTTTAGAAAAACCAATTCCAAATGGCCAAACAACCCTACTAGACAACCAAACAATGAACACTATATTTCTTTGTCATTTGTATCATTTAATCCATCTGCATCACCCACTTTGTCATATATATCAACCACTTATATAACTTCAAATATTTACTATAGATTTATCTCTTATACTATAATCAAGTTCACCACCTTAATTGCAATTAGGTTTATTAAGTTCCACTCGTCTACTTCTTGGATAAGGCTATGACTCTTCTCTGGTGCTTCAAACTCTCTACATATCACTTGTTCATCTCAACTCACAACACTTTAACATTCACATGTGAAGATCCCCCACAAATGATATTGCTAACATTGCATAATGGGTTTGACCTCAATATCATACTTAATTTTGCATCTTCTAGTTCTTCGATGGTTGTCATAGATCATATCACCAATGACATCCCCATTGGTGCAATCTCCCTCTATGTTGCATATTCCTATAAAAATGATCTTGTGCTTTTTGAGTCACACTCATCCTTAGATTCATTATTCTTCTCTACATAATCACTTTCTTCACTAACTTCTTGACCCTAACACTTAGATGATGAACTAGTCACATTCTAAAAATCATCACTCTCATTGTTAAAGTACCTCTCACCTTTAGAGTCACTTCCATATTTAGGGTCACTTTCATTCATATTAATGTGACCCCAACATTTTAATCATGTTTTTGCATCACTTTCCTAGTTTAAGGCTTGCTCCAAGGCTTCTTAATATAATTTCAAAGGGACCAATATTATCTTCTTCTTGTATGCATGAAGAAATATTTTTATGAACCACCTCTTCTTCAATGAATTTTATGGATCTTCCTTCAAATGTGTAAACAAACCACTTAACCTCATATTGTACAAATAAAATGACTCTTTCTCACCCTATTCCATTCTATAAATTTCATTAATTACCTCATTGTCATCATTGAACAACTAAAATTCCTTTACAAATACTTTGTGCAACTCATCCCAAGTTTGGTACTCACCCTTCAATAATCTCAGGTACAAGACCATTGCAATTCCATGAAATATCATAGGTAATAACCTCTTCTAATTTGCATTATTATTTTGCCCATTCACTTTTCACATCATGAGGTAAAGTTTCTAATGCTTGACTAGATATTCTGTTTCCCCTCCACGAGAAATTGTACACTTACATGATATGCCAAAATTGGCCTTTGTTATTATAAGTTGACTTGAAATTGGTAGTGGTTTTTCATAAGTCTCACCTTCTTCACCCACATCATTAACATACTCCATCACAATTTCTCTCATGTTAGAATCTTGTCTTACACACCATGAAACATGCCAACCTAGAGTTGTTATGATGTTAGACTCCTATCCTTATCACCATTAAGTACACCAAAATGTAGCTTCTCTAGTGCTAGACTCCTATCTAACACACTATATGACATGCCATATTACATTTACACCGATTTTGGACTCCTATCCCATTCACCATTAGACATGTCAACTTGAAATTGCTCTAGTGCCATACATAATTTTCCATCATGTAATTCTTCACCATCGTATAATTATTGTTGCATAATTATCCATCATTGTTAGGTAAATTTCTATTGTTATTATGTTATTAACCATCATTGACATACAATTATCCTTTATTGACATACAAATATTCTCTATTCAAATGCAACTCTTTGCCACCATATGCAACTCTTCTCTATTGACATGCAACTCACTACCATCGTTACACAACTCTCTACTCATAAATCCTTTCACATCTCCTCCATGTGTGTCTACTTGCATGTATAATTGTGCATCCACTTGCACATCTACTTCATACATCAACCTACCATTAGCATTAACAAACAAGTTTGTATCTTCATCTACTTTATTGGTTGCATTGTAATAATTCTTATCCTATCATTGTGTACCTTCTTGAGTGATTTCCTCATCATAACTCCATGTCACTGGGTTAACCCAAATTAGAACAAGCAATGGTGCCAAATGTAAAAATGGAATACAACATGATGTAACATAATTCCATTACCACTTAAATGAAAAAAATATACAATATGAATAACTTACGATTACAATGCATATACAATGCACACAACATATATCAAATGATCTGACACAATAGTTTCAATTGCTTAGCACAACATTCAAATTGTCAACACAACACTTAGATTTCCTGGAATAGTATTGAGATGACCTACAATAACATTTAGATAGCTTGCATAGCATTCAAATAGCTTTCCTTTAGTCTCGATGGTCTGACAATTGCATTATGTTGCTTGGCAACTATGCTAGACAACTTGGTAACTACCAGATGACCTTGTACAAGTATCTCATGAATACGTGCCTAGTTACAACCAACTTCTACTACCACATGTAATAAAAATGTATAATACCAAACTTGATACATACCCTTGATATCATGTCAACCTTGATATCCACATACATACCAACAACACAAATGAATAAGGGAGATGTTTTATTTATACAACTGAGGTAGTTGTATCCTACAACTTACACCTCATCAATTTATTAAATTACATTTGATATACATCTAAATTATATTTACATTTCATTTCATGAATCAACTCATGATTTTATTATTTATACGTATGCATTTTTTCAAACACTTTGTGTACAAACTATGAAATAACACAAAATGACAAAACTTTTTCATTGGTCAATTTTCCTACCTACATTAGATAATTGTTCTCATTGCCTTAAGTACCTTAAATTGGTATGCTTATTTTCTTAGCATAGACACAAATATCTATAAATATTTTTCAAATTTTGGTGGAATAAGAAAGTTTGGTTTTTGTTTTTTGAATGGTATTAGATGACAATTTTGTTGAAATGTATAATATTTAACTTTGGCCATCGTGAATATTATGTTTTTATGTTGTACCCTTTCATGGCATTTTCACTATATTTTCCATAAAGGTGATAAATATACCATTTAGTCTACTGGTAATGTGTCTATATGATAGTTATAGAGATGCATGCTCATGTATTATGTAGAGTGTTTATGACCCCGGTCACACATTATATTACACATTAGTTGAAATTATTTCTATCTTTAGTGAACACTTTGGTTTCATCATTGTAGTTCTCATTTTTATTTTTATGAGTATTAATACTATGTTGATTCTATTTGATTCTTCTCTGTATTATAAAATTGTCATGGTATAAAAATTTTATGCTTCATAATATGAAGCATAAAATTATGAAAGAATGCATTTTAAAATTTCTTCTTAAAGATATCATCCCATAATTTAAGTTTCTAGATATGTTGTTATTCTTTTAGGGTTTCCTCAAAAACCCTTTCTTGATTCTTATTTCAAATGAATTTAAATAAAATTATTTGGAATGACAAAGGCTTCAATATTTAGAGGTTTACAATTTTGTTGGATAGAAGAGGATATCTAAAGTGATCGATGACCTTTTTAGGAATAAAGACTCTTTTTGTACAAATTTTTGTAGGCTTTGGGTTATGAGAATAGGAGAAGCTAATTCCATATTCCTCTAGTTTTCATCAAAGCATCCAAAAGCTTGAAGTAGTAGAGAAATAGGTGTTTTTCATTGTTAAACAAATGTTTCTATAAGGCAAGTTGTTGGCAATATTAAAAATAAAATATATTTTTATATAGACAAAAACATATGGAGGCCCTAGTTTGACATATTTTTCTAGTCATTTGTAATATGACTAAAATCAACATCTAAAAATTAGTGCAAGCAACCATTTTTTTAGTTAAAATTTAAAATTTTAAAATATAGAGTGAATATACCAAAATTTATTCTAGAATGAGTGGAATATTTTATTTCAACAATAAAACTATAATCTAATCCTTTCTAAGAATAAGATGCATTATACATGATCCTTGGGAACCCTTTTTATGGATGGATATGAGAAGAGTATCACAAAATTGGCCCTCTGTTAACCCCTTCATAAAGGAGTGGGATGGAAGAGCATACAACACATTTGGCATAGTTTTCTCATGCATTAGGGCTTATAGGTTTTAAAACTCATCTCCTTTTAGCACACCTACTTAAATTGTTATTGGGTCAATGAGTCTTCTCAAAATAAATTTATGACCTATGTGTCTTAAAGGTGAGAGTAGTGAATTGTAGTGGTCTGAATACTACCTTAAAATTCTTGAAGATTAGGAGGCTTGAAAAATTGAAGGATCAAACAAATGGATCCTCCTAAACACCTTCTTCAAGGTCTAGGGATGCAAAAATTCAATTCAACATTAAGGTTGTGATTTGGTCCTCAACTAGCAATTCATAAAACATGTAATTCATTCTAAAGGTGCTATTGGTTCCCATGAGTGAACCACTATTCTACAAAGTAGTGAATCATTCTCTTCCTAGGAGAAAATTTCTTATCATTGGGTCAAGTGGGACATAGAAGCACAAGTATTGAGGCAACAAACTAGAAAGTAAATTTTTATCATTTTAAGGTGCCAAAAGCAATTTAGAAGGCTTATAAGTGGTTTAGACATAATTTTAGAGGTATGTAATATTTATTGGTGCATCATTTTCCTAAAGATACCCCTAAATTAGTAGATTTACTAAAGATAAAAAAATTTCACCCTAGGTAATTCCTAGGTGAAAATTTTCTTACAAATAGGAGTTAGGGCTCCATCTTAAACATCTAGTCATTAAAGAAATCAAAGCTACACTCTATAGACTCCATATTGTATTAATTATTTAATCTTAGAATAATAGAAAGACTATGCATGGAATTTGATTTCCAATTATGGTAATTCTCTTTGGATTGTGGAATTGATAGTGATTATGGCACTGCCCTTTCACTTTCTATTAGTCCTCTCATTTTGTTATTATGATTTCATACATGTGAGAGCACACTATTATTATGTAATTTTTCATGTGTTGAGTGATCATACACTATAATTACTACAACTATGGCTCTATTTTATTTCATGCAATTTACCATTGCTTTATCAAATGGCATTAGCTCAACTGACTAAATCCCTCAACTTTTGAGGAGGATATTCAGGTTTGAATCTTGCCAAAGGATACATGCATAATAGCCAAGCTATCATAATACTACTATGTGGTCATGATGTTATATGGGTGGGTCTTGTTTCAATCCCTTATAATCAATTAAAAATAAAGAGTGATGTTCCTTTTGATTTAGTCTAGATTAAAGTTTTAGCATCTTAAAAATATGTATTGAATTTGAGGAATAAAGTCATCTATAGGTGTTGATAGTTAAAGAGTTAGAATAAAAATTTTGAATGAACACTTTGGTATCATATAGAAGTATTATATAATGCTTCTATGATTTTGTATATAGCGATTTAGTTTTTATGGTTATTAATATAAATTTCATTTTTAGATGTGGTGTTAGATAATGGTTGTGATTGCCTTAAGTATATTAAATTGGTATGATTTTTCACTTAGCCTAGGCACAAATATTTATAATTGATTTTTCTTATGCTAGTGGAATAAGAAAAAAACCCAGGTGTTGTAGGTGAGTTGGAGAGGAGAGGGCAATCCTCCAAGGGAGGTCCCAGGTTCAAATCTCCACCCTACCAAAAAGCTAAATTGGGTATCCAAAATCCAATTGATAATGTTGGTGCGGGAAGGGTCGAGTGTGACTCCCGGGTGACTTTGACGGTGTAGATCCCCCTGTTTGTGGTCTCTCAGACCAAGGCAGCCCCGCAAGGTTTTTCGCTTTAAAAAAAAAAAAGTGGAATAAGAAAAAAACATCTTTGTTTTTTGAATGACATTGAATGAAAATATTATTGAAATGTATAATCATTAACTTTAGCCATTATGAAGCTATATTTTTGTGTTGTACACTTTCATAGCATTTTTACTATATTTTCCATATAAGGTGATACATGTGCTATTTAATCTACCAGTAACATATATGTATGATAGTTATAGAAATTCATATTAATGTATTATATAGAGTGTTTATGATGTAACTAGTACATTATTTTACATGTTAGTTGGAATTATTTTGATAGTTAGTAAATATTTTAGATTTTAAGGGCATCACAACATATCTTTCACATTTTTTTTCATCCTTGTATTTCTCTTTTTTGTTTTGTGAGTATTCGTAATATGTTGATTGTATTTGATTCTCTCCATATTATAAAAGTTTTCATGGTATAAAATTTAGTGAATATGTATTATTCAATTCATAATATGAAGAATGAAAAATTGAAGTAGTGCATTCAATAATTGCTTCTTAAAAATAACTTCCCACAATTTAGCTTTCTAGATATGTTGTTATTCTTTTAGGGTTTCTTCAAAAACCCTTCTTTATTTTTTTTTGCTGGAGAACAAGGGGTTGTGCTCGAGTCTCCCACCCTTGATAAATCATAAATCTCTTCTTTAGAGCTTGAGATTTTATAAGCAAATTCAATTCTCATCTCAATTGAGTTGCTATAGCTAGAAACAAACATCATTTTACATAAATGTATGAATTCTTAATTTTAAATTTTTGGATATTTTTTGATTTTTTGTGTGAATACAAAAATTCCATAATTCAACATCATTCTTGACATTTTTCTATAGCAACCTTCATAATTCCAAAAATTCACCTCTACTATCTTTGTACTTGTTGGAAATTTGAGTTAATTTGAGGCATTTTATGTTGTCATTGATGTCACATGGATCATATTTGGTTTTGGTGGCAAAAGCACTTCATAGATAATCATCTATGATATTTTGGAGAGCATGGATATATACAGGGTTTTTATGAAAACCAATGCAGGTAAAATAAAAGGTTTTATTTAAAACCATGGTGGGATTATGTGGAAAGGACTTTTCTTAAAGCCAAGGTGGAATTTTGTTTCATCGAAAAAGGACCTCCGGTGATGAAGATATTAAAGTTTAAAGTTTAAGTTTAAATTAATGGAGAGCAGACCTATGTGCAATTAATGGAGGTTGGCATATATATATATATATATATATATGTAAAGGTTTCAATTTATTTAAAAAAAGGGGTATATTATATATTGTCGGAAAGCTTATTTTGAGGGCTATTTGACTAACTTATTTAGAAGGAGAAATAAGGTGCGTGTAAAGAGATATTTCTGATTTTGCAAAGGGGTTCCAAAAGTGAAGTTTGCCTTGTTCTTTTTCAAGAGGATTAATTCTTTCATGAGGTTGAATTGAATTGAGTTGAGGTTGATTTGAGTTGAGAGTGAGATTAGAACATATTGAGTCTCTAACAATTCTCTTTATGCTTCTATGAGTTGATTTGAGTTGAGTTGAGATTTATTTGGGTTGAGAGTGAGTTTAGAACATATTGAGTCTCTAACAATTCTCTTTATGCTTCTATGAGTTGAGTTGAGATTGATTTGGTTTGAGAGTGAGATTAGAACATATTGAGTCTCTAAAAATTCTCTTTATGCTTTTATGAAGTTAATTTGAGTTGAGATTGCCATTCATTTTTAAGTTCATTTTGAGTACTACTTGAGCATGATTGATTGAGCCTTTGAGAAGGCCTTTGGGACATATTTGAGGACAGTGTTGGGACAGATTTTTGGATAGTTTTGGGATAGGTTTGTGGAAAATTTTGTGGACAAAGTTTAGAGTACATTTGGGCAAGTTATTGGTGATATTGCTAGAGCATATTTGGACAAGTTCTATGTGAGATTGTTATTCAACATTGGACAGGTTCTGTGTGAGCTTGTTATTCAACATTGGACAGGTTCTATGTGAGCTTGTTATTCAGTTTTGGACAAGTTATGTGTGAGCTTGTTATTCAAATTTGGAAAAGTTCTTGGTGAGCTTGCTTGAGCAGATTTGAAAAGTTCTGTGTGAGCTTGTTAAGCAGGTTCTATGTGAGCTTATTAAGTAGGTTTTGTGTGAGCCTATTGATTAGGTTCTTAGTGAGCCTATTGATAGATATTTGGAGGTGACAGAGTATAGAGGATAGAGTCTCAGTAGATAGAGATCCAACAGCAGCATAGTTGAAGACAGATCTGAGTGAGGAGTCTTCAAGTGGAGAGAGGTCCACCAACGAGTGTAGTAGAGAGACAAAGTCTTCTAGAAGATCATATAGCCAAAGCAGAAGGGGAAAGAGTTCTCCTATGGAAGAGATCCATGAAATTGAGATTAGGGGATCAACATCTCCTTTGGACAGAGATCCATAAACATTTTAATTGGGAATGATTCCCAAAGAGATTGATTGAGAAAGTTTTAGTAAAATATTTTCTCCATGGAGTACCTCACATTGGGGGAACCACATTAAATCTTGTGTCTCAATTATGTGTGGTGACTTGTGCTCTTGCTTACTACTGCTATCTGAGTTATTAATGCACACTACTATATTTGGTTATTGCAATTAAGGACATTAATTGATATTGGTTTGGAAAGAAAGTAAAAAGTAGTCTTATACTGTTCACCTCCCATCTCAGTATAAGCTTGTGTTCTTCAGTACTACATCTTAGTAGAGTAATATTTCCAAAATATTACATTATCACAGTCTGCAATTGCTAGTTTCCTTCCTAAAGCACAAGTGCAACCAAAAAAATTATAATAAATAGTTTATATGAAAACACATTAATGTTATAAAATAAATAAAATATTACCAATGGAAAATATTAAAGTAAATCTTAATCATTATTTGAATTAGGTAGTCAACATTTTCTTGTCAACTTCAGCTAAACTTACTACTTCCTCTAACCATGGAGAAGAGAATTTAACTTCACGATCCTCAATTAAAAACCCTCTATTGGCTAGCCTATATGCACATTTGTTTCCTTCCCTTAATGTATGTGTAAACCTGATTTCTTCAAACTCTATAGCAAGGTCTTGAATTTCCATAATTATCTCTTGTATGTTCCATGGAGCCTTTGCTTTCCTCAAAATTGCATTTATTACTATGAGTGAATCACCTTCCATCCATACTCTATTCCATTTCATTTGTTTGCATATTTTTAACCCTTCCAAAGCCGCCCAAGCTTCAACTTCATTATTTGTCTTAAATCCACTATTGAAAGCGTAATGAGATAAAATATCTCCTCTATTATTTCTAATTATTCCTCCTCCTATTGGTCTTAGATTTCCTTTAGATGCTCCATCAAAATTCAATTTGACCAACTCCACATCTGGTGGTTTCCACTTTATATTCTTTGCCTTCTTTTTGTTTCTCCTATACCCAACATCATAATTCCATTTGATGACTTGACTCCATCTATCAAGGCTCTCTGCTTCTAGATTAGGGATTGGGTGAGTTGATAGGGTTGGTTTAGACTCCTCTATGGCTAAACAAAATCTTCCTTTTCATTACCTCTAAATTGCTTTCCTTTCCTTTAAATATTCTTCTATTCCTTTCTAGCCATACAGTCCAAAGTATTGTATCTTTTGATATATCCCATATTGTCTGTAAAGCCTCACTTTTAAAAGTGCTCTACCATTGCTTTAACCATTCTTCAATTCTACCATTCATCACCATGCATTTACCAAACATATTAAGAATCCATTGCCATAGTTTCCAGACTATTGAGTAGTGTCCCAAGAGATGGTCTATACTCTCCTCATTTTTACAAAGAACACATTGTGAGGGGCCATGAAAACCCCTTTTCATAAGGTTATCCTAGGATAAAATTCTTCTATGACCTACTAGCCAAACAAACATTTTGACTTTAGGAATGCTTGGGCTATCCCAAATATCTCTCCATATTCTTGTGATATTCCTATTTTGTTGGTGCTTTACATTATATCCACTTCTTGTTGTGTATTCTCCTAAGCTATTCAACTCCCAAATCAACTTATCCTTGGCTCCCCTTAGAATAATCATTATTGTTATCTTTCTACTCAACTGCCTCCTAGCATCAATGTCTTGTATACTTGTAAAAAAATATTCTTTCCATTTGTATCTTCCTTCCTGATCCTTGTACAAAATGTTTGAAACCCTATCACCATATTTATCTTGAAGTAATCTCATCCATGGTTTCAAAATTGGATCTAGATTGAGTGGTTTTTTATCACACCAAGTATCCATCCAAATAGAAATTTTTTCTCCAGTTCCCACCACCCATATTAAACCTTTAATCACTAGATCAATTGATTTTTTAAACCATTCCATAGTGCAGAACCATTTGGTAGAGAGAATGCAGTAAATATTAAGCTTGGGTCATTGGGCTCAACATACTTAGAAGAATTCTTGCCCATTGTCTTTGACTCTCTTTGTACAATATCCAAATTACTTTTCCCCTAAGAGCTAAGTTTGCATCCATAAGAACTCTTAAACCGAGACCTCCCCTAGTTTTATCATCACACACCTTGCTCCATTTCACCAAAGGAAATTTCCTTTTATCATGTAATCCTGACCACAAAAATGACCGCATAATATAGATTAAACATTTTTCTATCGATTTTGGCATAGTATACAAGGACATATAATATGTTGGAATGGACTGTAAGACTGATTTAATTAGTTGCACTCTTCTTACTAATGATAACCATCTACCTTTCCATGTCGATAGTTTATTCTAAACTTTACTTATAACTAGATTCCATAATTCTATCCTCATTCTCCCCTCAAATAAGGGCATCCCTAGATAAGTTGTTAGTAAATTTGCCTCCTCCATTTGAAGTAACCTACATATCCCTACTTTGATTTTAGTTGGGGTGTTTAGGAAGTAAATTTTAGATTTTGTCCTATTAAATTTTTGCCCTAATGCTCTTTCATATTCCTTTAATAAGTTATTCAAAGCTTTGGCCTCATTTATCCTTGCCCTCCCAAAAAGGGTTGTATCATCTACAAATTATTGATGGGTGATGTTGTTGATGTTATTACTAGCCTTAAGTCCACTTATAAGCCCATATTTGTTAGCCTTCTTCAAGTTCCTACCCAAAACCTCTACCATAATAATGAACAAATATGGTGATAGAGGATCTCCCTATCTAAGACCTCTCTTGGATTTAAATGATTCTGTTACTAACCCATTGACCAACACTGAATATGAAATTGTAGAGACACAAGCTTTAATCCATCTAACCCATTTCTTCCCAAATCCAAACTTTTCTAATACTACAAAAATAAAATCCCATTTAACCCTATCATAGGCTTTACTCATATCAAGTTTTAAGATCATTGCTTTCTCTTTTCTTGAAGTTGTTGAATGCATAACTTCATGAGCTACTATGATCCCATCCAAAATCTATCTCCCTTTCACAAATCCTCCTTGCTATTCTAAAATAATTTTGTCTAATAGTGGTCTTAACCGATTCACCATCACTTTGGAGATAATATTATATGTCATATTACATAGGCTTATGGGTCTAAATGAATCAAACAATTATGCATCCTTATTTTTTGGAATCAAGGTAAGATATGTTGCATTTATTTTATAAGGTATGTATTGTTTTACCCTAGACTATTCCACTACCACCAATAAAGAATCCTTCACTATATCCCAATTATGTTGATAGAATGCTGTAGAGAGCCCATCTGGACCTAGGGATTTATCCTTATTAAAAGAGAAAAGAGCTAAATGAACTTCTTCTAGAGTAATAGGCTCCATTAATTTCCTATTGTCTTCATCTGTTATAACTGAAGGTACTTCTTGTAGAAGTTTATCATTAAGAACTTCAAACTCCTCTGATCCTAGAATATTATGATAAAAATACCTTTCCTCTTTTAATTTCACTTTGGTCTTCAATCCAAACCCCTTCTACTAATTTAATTCTACTAATTCTAGATGTTGATCTCTGTACTATAGCCATCCTATGAAAAAATTTGTATTTTTATCTCCTTTTAACCAAGTATATCTCAATTTTAATCTCCAAAATTTCTCTTCCTTACTCAAAATATTATGATATTCACTAAGCAACTCCCTTTCCTCTGAGCTTGGATTATTATGATCACCTTTTTAGAATTTTGAAAGTTTATCTTTTAGTTCTTTCTTCTCAAAAATATTTCCAAAAGTGTTCTTGTTCCATTCTTTTAATCTAGATGTCATTGATTTAATTTATTTTGGAAGTGTATACAACCCATCGTTTCCTGAAGAATTCCATGTTTGTGCTATCATATCAACAAATTGAGGATGGTCTTCCCACATCTGCTCATATTTAAAATATGATATTTTTTTAATTCACTTACCACTATTTTAACTCTTATTGGCTAGTGATCTGAACCAATCCTTGTCAAGGTATTAATTTTAGCACAAGTCCCTTCATCTAGCCAATGATCTGAGAGTATGCATCTGTCTAATTTTTTTGCTATTAGGTTTTGGCCTCTCCTATTGTTGGTCCATGTATAGTTGTCTTCTTCAAACTCAACCTCCCATAGATTATTGTTTTGAATAAAAGCTGAGAAATCTCTCATACTTTGGGTTAATTTCCTAATTCCCCCAAAATTTTCATCCAACTTGGTTATGGCATTAAAATCTCCTATGATCATGAATTAGGTTTCTTGGTCTTTACTTCTCATAAAGGCTTCAATCCCACTCCAAACTTCTAATCTGCTGACTGAGTTGTAGGTCCATAGACATTGATAAGGATGAAATGAATATCTACAAAGTAGCATGTGACTAAAGAGGCTATCTAATGCCTAGTTTTATGAATGGTTACACAAGAGGTTCTAATAGGATTCCAACAAGTTAGAATTCCCCTTGTCGCTCCTTTAGAATCCATAGCATCCCATTCACATCTTGCCCATACTGCTTTCATAGTTTTGGAAACTTCTTTTGTCATTTTAGTTTCTTGGATACAAAGAATATTAAGCTTATTACTTAAACAAAGGTCCTTGATACACCTCTGCTTTGAGGGGCATTAGCACCCCTTATATTCCATGAGATGGTAATCATGTCTCATTAGGGGCTATTGGCCCCACCTGCAAATTACCAATATCATTTTGTTGTTTGGTAAAGAGAAGTTCAACCAACTTAGTTTGTGTTCCTTTCTCTATGTTTGCTCTTGCTTCCCTGGATCTCGCTTGATAATTTGAGGGTTTTCCTCTTTTTGCCTTGCCTATATCAGGAGTAGGTCTTATTATTCTATTCCTCAATATTCTTTCACAACTTTCTTTTCTATCAGATTTATCTTCTCTTAGCTCTACTATAGAAGCTTTTGACTTGTCTTGCTCATTTTCTGGTATTTCCTTATTAATGGTAGAGGTATTAACATCTAACATTACATTTTCTTTACCATTTTTTTCTCTTGAATGGTGCATGGTACTTCAAGAGAGTCTTCAAAATCTGATGAGACACATTCCTTAGGTTCATTGAGAATGTTCATCCCTAAATCAGGATCATACTAAATAGACGGTTCCTTGTTAATATGTTGAACTTGTTGTACTATGTCCTCTAAGCTTTGATCTACTTTTTCTTCATAGGCTAAAGCCTCAAAAAAATTGGTATTTCTTCCAATATCCTTCCTTATTGGTCTCCACTATTTATTTGCTTTCATTTGTCTAGATCTATTTTTTGGAAGTTGAAAACCATCCTCATCCATATCCATTTGTAAGTTTCTCTTATGGTTTTCTACATATGATTCTATTGGACTCTTCTTAGGGCATGATCTCTCAATATGCCCCACCTCATGACATATTCTACATCTAAAAGATATATTTTCATAATCTATGGTTTGGGTCCACATCTTATCCCCATACTTAAGAATGATTGATTATAGTAAAGGTTTACTTATATCAATCATGACCAATATTTGAGCATAAATAACCAAGAATCCATATTTTGTAGTTTTTGAAATCTCAAGGAATTATCCTAGAGTGTTTCCTATTACCTTGAAGGTATCCATTTCCTAAAATTCAATGGGTAACCCATACATCCTAACCTAGACTGGTACTAGGGATAGATTTATATTTTAGGTGAAAAGCCTTCATACCAGTGGGTAAGGAAGAAATATGTTCTTCCCATAAACCAAGGACCCCCTTTTAGGATTCTATCTCTTTCTTCTCTAGAAAAAAAAATGGCTAGGAAGAAACCTTTTGGAAGAAAGGATAGAATCACTCCTGGAGACTTCCAACTCCTATCAATCCATTTTCTTAAGGCTAAAGCCCCTGGCCAATACCCATTAAATTTACCAAAAACTGCCCTATATTTGAGCAATAAGGATTGATCCTTTGTAGTGTGCTCACTAACCTCTACTACTAGATATTATTCTAAGAATTTAACCCTTCTTGATTTTTTATTCAAATAAATTTGAATAAATTTTTTTGGAATGAAGGCTTCAATGTGTAGAGGTTTCAATTGTGTTAGACACAAGAGGATATCTAGAGTGATTTATGACCTTTTTGGGAATAAACTCTTTTCACCACAAATTTCTGTAGGATTTGGGCTATAAGAATAAGAGAAGTTGATTCCATATTCCTTTAGATTTCATCAAAGTGCCCAAAAAATTGAAGTAGTAGAGAAATAAGTGTTTTTCCATTGTTAAAAAAATGTTTCCATAAGGCAAATTATTGGGAATATTAAAAATAAAATATATTTTTTGTATGTAGAAAAACACAATGGGGCCCTAGTTTGACATGTTTTTCTAGTGCAAGCAACCAATTTTTTTTGAAAAAAAATAAAATATATTTTTAAAATTTAGAGTGAATATACAAAGAACTATCATCTAGTCCTTTCTAAGAATGAGATGCATAAATCATGGTCCTTATGCAACCATATTATGGATGGATATGAGAAGGGTTACCCAAAATTGACCCTACTCTAACCCCTTCATAAGGGAGTAGGTTGCTAGACATGCTTGGCCAAGTTTGCATATGCATTAGGGTTCATGGGTTTTAAACTTTACCTCCTCCTTTTAGCACACTTGCTTCAATTTTTATTGGGCCTACGAGTCTTCTCAAAATAAATTTATGTCCCATGTGTCTTGAAGTTCAGATGTAGGTAATTATAGTGGTATGACTACTACTTTGGAATTATTTATGATTAGGAGGCTTGGACAATGGAGGTGTCAAATAAATGGATCCTCCAGAACACTTCTTCAAGGTCTAGGAATGCAAAAAGTCAATTCAACGTTAAGGTTGAAATATGTTCCTTAACTATAAATTCACTCAATATGCTATTTGTTCCAAAGGTGCAATTAGTTCCCATGAGTGAACCACTTTTCTATGAAGTAGTGAATCACTTCCTTCCCAATAGCAAATTAAAGAAACACATACTTATACTGAGAGGGGGGGTGAACAATATAAGATAAACATTTTCTCTTTTATTCCCAGAGAAATAACTTGAAATAATATCAATGCAGTAATGAAACAATGCACAAATCACCACACACATAAGAGACATATTTTACATGGAAACACCCTATAGGGAGAAAACCACGATAAAATATTGCTTATATTTTCCTTCAATAAATTTCATGGGCAGCAACCCACAGGAGACACCAATCCCCTATACAAGTCCATGGGCACCAACCCATAGGAGACACCAATCGCCTATACAGGTTCATGGGTACCAACCCACAAGAGACACTAATATCCTTCTACAAGTTCATGGGCACCAACCCATAGGAGACACCAATCTCCTTCTA
This sequence comes from Wollemia nobilis, assembly GCA_028583015.1. NCBI lineage: Eukaryota > Viridiplantae > Streptophyta > Pinopsida > Araucariales > Araucariaceae > Wollemia > Wollemia nobilis. The sequence goes on from JAQPPZ010017128.1 coordinate 4,375,615, forward strand.
CAAGTTCGTGGTCCAAATGTTGCTCAAGTCTTCTCAAAAAATTGATCCAAAAATCTTCTCATTAATGGCATCAAGTTCTACTCACAAATCTGGTATACAATTTTCCATTTTTGCTTCTTTATCTAAATTTTAAATCAAACACTTTAATATCCCTTATTACTCCTTTTAAAAATATTTATAAAATAAAATTTTATAAAAAATTACACCTTTTATCTCCCTTAATTATTTAATAAATTTTAATTAAAGAAATTTACCTTCACTAACGTTGACTCACATACCTCTTATCATTACACGCATTCTCTCCAACACATTAATCATTAAAGGTAGTACACAATTATTGAGCAAAAATTTAGTAGGCCATCAAAGGGATTTGAACCTCTGACCTTCAACACCGTAGCGCCCTAACGTTGGCTTGCAATCGATTGGGCTAATCTAGCGGTTGACACTAAAGGTAAAAATAATGTATTTGTACCTTCCTTTGCTATGAAAACCTGTGTATGTAGATCAAATTCTCCTCGTAGAAGCCTTTGTCACTAACTTCCTAGTTGTTCCTTTTAACGGTTTTTGCATATTCTGTTCGCCTTGGATGCTACACCTTCAACCTTAATTTATTGGTGGTGCTCCTTCAGTGTTTCTTCTACATGCAATAGCTTTAGGACGTCTTTACATGCACTATCACTATATTTTGTGCTCCAATAAACCTATGTATCGTTGGAAACTACCTCGAGTGCTCTACTTTCCTTGAGCGCTTCTAACCATCACCAAAGATGAACAACAATTGGTTCACTTATTCCTATTACCAAATTCCACTACTTCTGCTTTAGAATATTACCTCCTCTGTGGCACAAATACAAGAAGAAGACCTTAAAAACACCAACTCCTTCCTCTGAGTTTGAATCCCGTAAATTCATAGAGTCCCTCTTCTGTAGGAGGATCAGATCCCCATAAGTTACAACAATAATTCCTAAGCGCACTCCTATATGAATCTCTTTACACTTGGTATACCTCCAACCAAGGTCTCAAAAGGTTTTGAATCCAAGAACCCAATGGATATGACAAAAAGCTAAGCTTTGAAGAAATACTCATCAACTCTGCTGGGGAAGCAAATTGATGGAGAGCATTATCGCAATTTATTGCTTGGGTTCTCTTTTGCCAACACGAATGTGCAAGGGTGATTCCTATGTCTCTTTCATCAAGGTAGTCCTTCATGAATTATTCACCATTATATGCACGTATTCCCTTAAAATTTTTCCAACACATACAAACTTTCGTCCACCCTCGAACATCTCCCAACATCTCTAAAAAAAATCAAATCGCTCAACGCTTTTTTCTACTACACCGCCGCTTCTTCGCTCATCAAAATTTAGGATCTTAAATAAAAATCTTAATTTGAAATGAACTCCAACCCTTGTATTTATATGCAACAAAAATAATTATCCTGAGGTCGGCCCACTCAACTTTATATTTTAAAAATGCTTCTATAATATAATATTTGAATAATTAAAATTTTTATTCAAACTATATTTAAATATTTTGATTTAAATATATCTAACCTTTGATATTACCCAAACTTATAATATTACCCAAACTCATAAGCATACTTATAATTAAATCACCCTTCCAAGTCTGCCTTTGACATCAATGACAACTCAATAATTCTAACAATCTCCCCCTTTGTCATTGATGGCAACCCTGCAAAGAAACTGTCCTTTACTGCAACAGGATCACAAGATGCTCCCCCTGACAAGCTACTCCCCCTTACTGAAATTCTCCCCCTTTGACATCAATGGCAAAGGCTCCTCGGGGCTGAAGGATAAGACACTTGACAATGCCCCCTTACTACCTGCTCTTCTTGAGATATTCAATGATGAGATGGGAGTGAAACTACTCCCAACTTACTTTGAGATACTCAAATGTCTCCTTTGGAAGTGGCTTGGTAAAGATGTCAATAATTTATTCCTTTGTAGCAATGTATTCCAACTTGACTTGTTGATCAGTCACTTGCTCTCTCAAAAAGTGATACTTGATCAAAATGTGCTTGGTCCTTGAATGCATCACCGGATTCTTTGAAATATTGATGGCACTTGTATTATCACAAAGTATGGAGATAGGATGATCATGCTCTACTTTGAAATTACTTAAGGTTTATTTCATCCATAAAACCTGTGTGCAACAAGCAACTGCTGCAATGTACTCCACCTCTGCAGTAGATAAGGACACTGATGCTTGTTTCTTACTTAGCCAAGAGACCAAACAGTCTCCAAGAAAAAATGCTCCTCCACTTGTGCTTTTCCTATCATCCACACTGCCTGCCCAATCCGCATCTGTATATGCAGTGAGAGTGAAATTATCACATCTAGGATACCACAGTCCAAAATCCATAGTTCCTTTCAAATACTTGAAGATTATTTTTACTGCCTGTACATGTGTTTCCTTTGGTGCAACTTGAAATCTTACCACCAATCCGACTGCCTGCATTATATCCAGCCTTGTAGCTATGACATATAGTAAACTTCCAATCATGGATCTATACAAAGTTTGATTAGCCTCAGGAGACTCATCATATTTACTTAACTTACATCCTGTAATCATGGGGGTACTCATAGGATTGCAATCCTCCATCCTAAATTTTTTCAACATTTCTTTTACATACTTGGTTTGAGAGAGAAATATACCTTTATCTGATTATGAGATTTGCAAACCAAGAAAGAAGGATAGCTCACCAAGCATTGACATCTCAAATTCTCTTTGCATATATTTTGCAAATTCTTGACACATCTTGTTATTACTGCCTCCAAAAATGATGTCATCCACATAGACCACTACAATTAACTGGTCATTTCCTTCATTCTTGATGTACAGGTTGCTATCAGCTATACCTTTTCTGAAACCCTATTCTTGGAGGTATTTATCCAACCTTGAGTACCAAGCCCTAGGGGCTTGCTTTAGTCCATAGAGAGCCTTCTTCAATTTGCATACATAGTCTGGCTTGTCTGTCAGGCTGAAACCATCTGGTTGCTCAATGTAGACCTCTTCCTCTAAGTAACCATTAAGAAATGCTGATTTTACATCCATTTGGTACACTTTGAAGTTTCTGAAACTTGAAAAAGCCAAGAACATTCTTATGGCCTCAAGATGAGCAATAGGAGCAAATGTCTCTTCAAAATCAATTCCCTCAACTTGTGCATAGCCTTTGCACACAAGTCTTGCTTTGTTTCTGACAACCTGACCATATTCATTTAACTTGTTTCTGTAGATCCATTTGGTGCCGATTACATTCTTGTATTTTGGATGTGGGACAAGTTCCCAAGTCTCACTCTTCTCTATTTGATCTAACTCCTCTTCCATTGCCTTAATCCAATATTTATCTTCACTTGCTTCATTGAAATTCTTTGGCTCAACTTTAGATAGTAAAGAGAAGTTGGCATGTTCACCTGTACCTATTATTTTCCTCCTTGTTTGTCTTTCATCTAGATTCCCAATAATCAGATCTTCAGGATGGTTCTTTTGCACATATCTGGATGGTGTTTTAGATGGTATATTGGGGGGTGTTCTTGAGGGTGTCCTCTGATTCTCATCTTCTTCAGTTTCTTCATCTTTGCAACTTTCTCCTTCTTGATACACAATCTCTTGAGCTGGTTCTCTTAGATCTATTTCTTCATCAACTCTTACATTTGCACTTTCCACAATTTTATGTGATATTTTATTGTAGCATCTATAGGCTTTGCTCTTTGAAGAGTATCCAAGGAAGATACCCTCATCACACCTAGAATCAAACTTGCCCAAATATTTTTCTTCTCATCTAATGTAGCATTTGCTTCCAAAATTTTTGAAGTACTTCATAGTAGCTGGTCTTCCCTTCCAAAGCTCATACAGAGTTTTGTGGTGATTTACTCTTACTTGAGCTCTATTGATGATATAAATAGTTGTATGAATCACCTCTCTCCAAAAAGCATCAGAAATCTTAGACTCATTTAGCATGGCCCTGGACATGCCTTGAACAATTTTGTTCTTCCTTTCAACTACTCCATTCTATTGTGGAGTTCTTGCTACTGAGTATTATCTCTTGATTCCATGTTGTTCATAGAATTCTATAAATTCATTTGAAGTGAATTCACCTCCTCTATCTGATCTTAGACACTTGATATTTTTGCCTGTTTCATTTTCTACAAGTGCCTTGAATGCCTTGAACCTTTCAAAAGCTTCTGATTTTTCTCTTAAGAATGTTACCCAAGTCATTCTAGAATAATCATCAATAAACAACATGAAATAATTCTCACCTTGTAAGCTCTTTGTCCTTGTAGGGCCACATAGATCAGTGTGAATTAGCTCCAAAGGCTTGGATGAAGAGAATTCCTTTGATTTGAAACTTGATCTTGTTTGCTTACCATGTTGGCATTATGCACAAATCATGCTTGGGAGTTTTGCTATCTTGGGTAAATATTTGACTACCTATTTGTTGCTTATTTTTACTATGTTGTCAAAGTTCAGGTGGCCCATTCTCCTATGCCATAACCAACTCTCATCTTCTTGTGATAAAAAGTATTTTTCTCCCTTAATTTTTCTCAACATGTAGAGATTGTTTGTAGTTCTACTAGCATCTGCAATAAGCTTTCCTATCTTGGATTTCTTGATCTCACATCCATTTGGGTGAAATGTGAGTGTATGCCCTTGATCACATAGTTGACTCACACTTAGAAGATTGTGCTTCAACCCTTCAACATATAACACATTCTCTATCCTTGATCTTCCATTATCCAGGCTCAAGGTTCCCTTTCCAATAATTTTGGTAGAAGCATTATCACCAAATTTCACTGTGCCTCCATTTATTTCTTTGAGAGAGAGAAATTTGCTTTTATCACCTATCATATGGCTTGAACAACCACTATCAATGTACCACTGATTTCCTTCATTTTGCACATGAAGAGTCATTTGTACCAACATAGACTTCTCCTTTTCTTGTTCCATTTTATTTCTCCAAACTTTGGAGGACATATCCTTTTGAACAGTTTGACCTTCCTCCTTCTTGCTTGATTTTGGAAGTTTAGGGAACACTATTCTACACCATTTAGCTTTATGCCCAAAATTATCACATTTGTAACAAATGATATTGTAATCCATGAGAGGTGCAAATGAATTGAAATTTCTCTTGGTGAAGCCAAAATCATTTTTAGCACGGACAATGCAATGTACAACTTTATGACCAAATTTGTTACATGAAAAACAATAACCATGGAAGAAATATTGAAACCTATTTGATTGCCTTGGAGGATATGGTCGCATGGTTCTCTCATTGTTGTTTCTATGATTGACTTTGGTCCATGATGATTCTTTGTTTTCTTCCTTCTTGATGCTTCCACTTCTCAATACATCAACATAGGTCTTGGGCTCTTCTTTACTTATTTTATTTGATGCCTCTATTTCTTTTGAGCTTGACTCCCCTTTTTGTTTCTTTTGACCTTCTTCAAAACCAAGTCCAGTATTTATAACCAAAGATCTCTGTGCTTTGATAATATCACCCATGATTTTTGTGCTTTTCTCAAACCTATGTAGCTTATCATTAGATTTTTCCACTTCCTTCCTTAGAGAGACAACCTCATGTTCCAGTTTTTCACATTCCAACACTTTTGCCTTTAACTGTTTAGTCATACCTTCCTCAATTCACTTTGCCTCTTCAATTTTAACTTTTAAGTCGATAAGCTCTTGTGAAAGCTTTGCCTTTGTCTCCTCATTCTCTTGTACTTGAATCTTCAATCTTGAGTTTTTCTTTCTAAGCCTTTTCAACTCTTCAAGAGCAACAACAAGTTCCTCTTCTATGTCCACTATGGCTTCCTCTTCATTTTTTGGATTTTTCTCCTTTTCTTGGATTTCAACAATAGGAGCATTTTATTTCACCTCCATGGCCATGTGTGTTCTTGTAAGATCTTCCTTCAAGCTGTTAGGCTTTCACGAAGGAACCCGCTCTGATACCAATTGAAGAACACACACTTATACTGAGAGGGGGGTGAATAGTATAAGATAAAACTTTTCTCTTTTCTTCCCAAAGTAATAACTTGAAATAATATCAATGCAATAATGAAACAATGCACAAATCACCACACACATAAGAGATAAATATTTTACGTGGAAACACCCTCTCGAGAGAAAACCATGACAAAATATTGCTTATATTTTTCTTCAATAAATTTCGTGGGCACCAACCCATAGGAGACACCAATCCCCTATACAAGTTTGTGGGCACCAACCCATAGGAGACACCAATCCCCTATACAAGTTCATGGGCACCAACCCATAGGAGACACCAATCCCCTACTACAAGTTCATGGGCACCAACCCACAAGAGACACCAATCTCCTTCTACAAGTTTTTGGTCCAAAATTTTGCTCAAGTCTTCACAAAAAACTGATCCAAAAATCTTCTCATTAATGGCATCAAGTTCTACTCACAAATTTGATATATAATTTTCCCTTTTTGCTTATTTATTTGAATTTAAAATCAAACACTTTAATATCCCTTATTACTCCTTTTTAAAATATTTACAAAATAAAGTTTTTTAAAAAATTACACCTTATATCTCCCTTAATTCTTTAATAAATTTAAATTATAGAAATTTACCTTCACTAAAATTGACTCACATACCTCTTATAATTGCACGTATTCTCTCCAACACATTAATCATTAAATTTAATACAAAATTATTGAGTAAAACTTTAGAAGGCCACTGAAGGTATTTGAACCTCTGACCTCCAACACCGTAGTGCCCTAACACTGGCTTGCAATCGACTGGGCTAACCCAATGGTTGAGACTAAAGGTCAAAATAATGTATTTGTACCTTCCTTTGCTATGAATACTTGTGTATGCAGATCAAAATCTCCTCGTAGAAGCCTTCATCACTAACTACCTGATCATTCCTTTTAATGACTTTTGCAAATTCTGTTCACCTCATACGCTACACATTTAACCTTCATCTATTGGTGGTACTCCTTTAGTGTTTCTTTTGCATGCAATAGCTTCATGATATCTTTATGTGCACTATCACTATCTTATGTGCTCCAATGAATCTACGTATCGTTGGAAACTACCTCGAGTGCTCTGCTTTCCTTGAGTACTACTAACCATCATTGAAGGTGAACAATAATTGGTTTGCTTGCTCCCATTATACAAGTCCACTAATTTTGATTTAGAATATTACCTCATCTATGGTGCAAATACAATAAGAAAATGTTAGAAACACCAACTCCTTCCTCCAAGTTTGAATCCTGTAAAGTCACATAGCTCCTCAGAAGGATCAGATCCTCGAAAGTTGCAAAAAGAATTCCTAACCACACTCCTGTACAAATATTTTTATTCCTAGTATACCTCCAACCAAGGTATCAAAAGGATTTGAATCCAAGAACCTAACAGATATGACAAAAATCTAAGCTTTGATGAAATCCTCACCGAATCTACTGGGGAAGCAAATTGATAGAGAACATTATCACAATTTATTGCCTAGGTTCTCTTTTATCAACACAAATGCGTAAGGGTGATTCCTATGTCTCTTTCATCAAGGTAGTCCATGAATTATTCACCATTATATGTGCATCTACCCTCGAATGTTTACCAACACATCCAAACTTTTGTCCGCCCTCGAACTTCTGCCAACACCTCCAAAAATAATAAAATCACTCTACACTTTGTTTTACTGCATCGTCGCTTCTTCGCTCATTGAAATCGAGGATATTTAATCAAAATATTAATTTGAAATGAACTACAACCCTTCTAATTATATGCAACCAACATAATTATCCTAAGGTCAGCCCGCTCAACTTTATATTTTAAAAATACTTCTATAATATAATATTTGAATAATTAAACTTTTTATTCAAACTATTATTAAATATTTTGATTTAAATATATCAAACCTTTGATATTGCCTAAAATTATGATATTGCCCAAAATCATAAGCATACTTATAATTAAATAATCCTTCCAATTCTTCCTTTGACATCAATGACAACTCAACATTTTTAACACAAATTACTTATCAAGACAAGGGGTACAAGGAAGCATGGATGTCGAGGCAACAAATTAGAAAGAAAAATTTTTATTTTTTGGGGGACAAAGGTAATTTAGGAGGATTCTAAGTGGTTTAGAAATATTTTTAGAGACACTAAAATTTAGTGGTGCATCATTTTGCTAATGATACCCCTAAATTAGTAGATTTACTAGATATAGAAATTTATCACCCGAGATGATTCCTAGGTGAATTATTTCTTATAAATAAGAGTTATGGGGGTGAAAAGTATAAGACCAACTTTTACTTTTCTTTTCTCAAATAATATTATCCAATATATCAATGGAAATATAAACAGTAGTAATAATCAAAATTCACAAATCACCACACATAATAGATATACCAATTTTACGTGGTTCACCCAATGTGGGCTACTCCACGGAGAAAATATTTCACTAAAATTTTCTAAAAAAATCTCTTGGGAATCCTTCCCTATTACAATGTTTATGGACCTCTGTCCAAAGGAGACACTAATACCCTAATCAAGTTCATGGATATCTATCCATAGGAGAACTCTTTCCCATTTTTTGGTTTGTGGATCTCTCCTATGTGGATCTCTATCCATAGGAGAAATCCTTCTCCTCTTGCTCTGGCTAGTGATCCTCTAGAAGATTACTACCTCCACTACACTAGCTTGTGGATCTCTCTCCATAGAAGAACTTTTTCCTCACTCATAAGACCTCTATTCTCACTACCTTAGCTAATGGATATCTATCCACTAGAGATTACTATCCTCTACTTTGTGACCTCAAAAGCTTACTCTCAACTTTGCTCAATATATATCTCAAATCTACACTAAACACTGTCATTCGGTCTATCATAAATCTACTCACAATTCTGTCTCTGGTCTGACACAAATCTGCACCAAATTTTGTTTTTTCTATGATACAAATCTATCCTCAACCCTACACCACACTCTATCCTCAAATCCATCCTCAAGCCTTAACACAAATCTTAATCCAATCACAAATCAACTCTGCTCAGATCTGCTCCAAGCATGAACTCAAAGCTTGAACAAATCAATTAATCAATTATGTTCTCAAGTCTTCTCAAAGACTTACCTCAAATCTGTCCACAAGTCCTCTCAAGAACTTGCTCAATCTACTCTCAAGTATTCACTAAGACTTGCCTTAAATATATCCACAAGTTCTCTTAAGAACTTGTTCAATCTGCTCTCAAGTATTCACTAAGACTTACCTCAAATTTGTCCAACAAGTCTTCACCAAGACTTACCTCAAATCTACTCAACAATTCCTCCTTAGAACTTGCTCAATCTGCTCTCAAGTCTTCACTAATTCTTACCTCAAATTTGTCCGTACTCCTTAGAACTTGTTCAATCTGCTCAATAAGTCTTCACCATGACTTGCCTCAAATATTTTTACAAGATTTCACAAAAGCTCACACCAATCTATCCTTAAGTCCCCTCTAGGACTTACTAAAATCTGCCCATAAGATTTCACAAAAGCTTGCTCAACTCTATCCTTAAGTCCCCTCTAGGACTTACTCAAATCTATCCACTAGCTTTCACAAAAGCTTATTCAACTCAATTGCAAAACTTGCATTCAAAAACTCAACTTAATCTCTTTCATAAAATCTCTTCAATCACACAAAAAAGTTTCACTCAGAATCTTGTTTAACCAGAGAAACATATAGAGAATGGTAAGAGACTCAATATATTTCACACTCACAAATCACTCTATCAATTTCAAAATCTCTTTCAAATCAATTCAGAAATAAGGAATAATTTGTTTCACAATATTGAACTATCACTCCAATGCATTCAATCAATAGTGTTCATCCAAATTTACTCAAACATCCATTCAATGAAACACACCTTACTTAAAAACCCTAACCAAGTAATTTTGTATAGTTGTAAAAAAAACTCAAATCTAAATTAGCAATGAGCTGAGGTTTAGCGGGTGCGGCGGGAGTGAGGGTTTGAATTTTTTGGGTAAGAATCTCAGCCAAGGCAGCAGAGGTAGAGTAGGTATGGAAGAGGCGGGTGGGAACCTTGAGTATGGATCAAGCGAGGATCTAGAGGAAGGTGGTCAAGATGTGACAAATTTGGAGGTGGGAATCACGCGGGGGCCCGACCCTCCTTAGAAAGACCCCAAAAAAAAAGATACAAAGGACAATGCGGGGCCCAAGAAGTGGCTATCTTTTTCTAAGAATCTTAGAGGAAAAAAAAAGGAGGTTCTCTCTCTTCCACCCCTAGTTCTAGTAAATAATAAAATTTCAGCCCCGACAAGTTCCATGAGCCATTTTCTTTTAATGGAAGAATTCTCCCTAGTAGGCAAGTTTTTGGGAGGTAGGCCAAACATGGAGACTATTAGGGCTTGGGCGATGGGTAAATGGTGATCGGTAGGCAACTTGGAGTTGGTAGCTCTAACTCGAGGGTTCTTCATTATCCTTTTTAATAATATGGAGGATGATAACTACATTTTAGCAGGAGGTCCTTGGTTTCTGGGCAAAAGGAGCCTTTTTATCATATTATGGGGTGAAGATTTCAACCCTGAAAAGCAAAATATTAACATTGCCCCTATTTGGGTTCGTCTCCCGAGTCTACCTGCCTAGTTTTTCAATGAATATTGGTTGCAGGGCATAACCAAAACTATAGCGGACCTTATCTCCATTGACCATGTGACCTTGGCCAGGATAATGATGACTCATGCACAAATATATGTAAATGCTAATTTGAATAATGAATTGCCAAGGTTTGTGGAGCTAGAGTATGGAGAATACTATAGAAAATAGCCGGTAGAATATGAGAATAGACCAACATTCTATGTAGAATGTAAAAATCAAGGACATCTATGAAATCAGTGCCCTAACCTAGCAATGAATAGAGAAAATCAGAAGCAAGGAATGCTAGACATAGGAAATTTTAGGAGTTTCTCTAGTAGAGGCGATTTCAATCAGGAAAACTATGTCTACCAAAAAAATAAAAGAGAGGGTGCAGGGTCCCAACAAGACAAAGGAAAATAATAGGTTGTTGGCAACCAAAATACTCAAGTAAGTTCCAATCCTCTAGTTTCAAATAAATTTTCAATTCTATCCAATATGGGAGTAGGAGGATTATCAAAAGACATGGAAGCCCAACACCTTCGGGCTAACCTTTATGACTCTCTCGAATCCCCATCCAAGTCAGGATCCTCAAACCCTAATGCTAAAATTACTGTAAGCCCCGTGGGCATCACAAAGCCAAACCCTAATGCCCGATCTCTAGAATCCACATTCAAGTCAGGATCCTTAAACCCCAATTATAGAAATACTTCAAGCCCAGTGGGCATCCCAAATCCAAACCCTAATTTTGAAGAACTTAGGAAGAAAGTTGAGGTATTGGAAAATAAAAAATCTCATCTCCCTAACATCATCACTAGGAGCCAAGTGAATCCTACCGAGGGACCGTCCCGCAGACCAGGGGAATATAAGAAAAAAGAAGAAGATTTGGATTTAGGGGTGGAGATATGTGAAACTCTTCAGATCGAGGAATATGGCAATCCGGTTCTACAACAAATTACCTCCCCTCAATTTAGTCCTAAACAAACCAAGAGCACTGTGAAGTCTCCTATAGATTTTGGCAGTGAAAAAATAAGAGGGAGAATATCAAATTTTGAGCATCAAAAAATTAAAATTGATAATGACATTGCCAATGGAAAATAGAGAACCTTGTTTCAACAGGTTATTCCGGGTTTTGAAGACAAAAAATTAGGAAAACCCCCTCAAGGGAGGGGGAGAGGAAGAAATCCCAAACAATCTAAATGAAGTTCCTCTCATGGAACGTGAGAGGCCTCAATTGCCTACCCAAACACAGGGAAGTCAGTGCAATAAGAAATCAAGTGAATCCAACTATTATCATGTTGCAAGAAACAAAAACTGATGAGATTCAGTCAAAAAAATAGCAAAGAAAATATGGAATCAAGGGGAAATGGTTTGCAAATCATCCAGAGGAGCATCTGGAGGCCTTATGACTTTATGGGATCCCTGGATAGTAGAAGGCACCATTATTCAAAAAGATGATAGGGTTATTAGTGTTTTATTTAAGGAAATAAATATCAACAAGTCATGGATCCTTTCAAATATTTATGCCCCGACTTCAATTCAAGGGAGATCTCTACTGTGGGAGTATTACCTTGGATTCTAGCTGGGGATTTTAACACTCCTCTTTACCCTTCAGACAAAATGGGTGGAAATGGACCACCTATCAGGAGCATGGATGCTTTCAATGAATTTGTGAACTCCAACATATTGATGGATGTAAAACTTAGAGGAGCAAATTATACCTGGAGCAATCGGCGGATAGGGTGTCATCTCATTCAAGAAAGGCTTGATAGGTTTTTTCTATCAAAGGAGGCTACAACTTTGTTCGATGATTCTACCCTGCAAGCCCTTCCTAAAATTACCTCTAATCATAATCCCATTTTGTTTGAGATCCCTAACTCTTTGTACTTCAAGAAACCTTTTAGATTTTAATCTATGTGGATTAAACATTCTAGTTTCAGAGATAACTTAAGTCAGTGGTGGCAGCAACCTGTCAGGGATAGTGTAGCTTTTAAACTTGTTGGAAAATTAAAGTTTGTTAAGGAAAAGCTTCAAACTTGGAACAAAGAGGTCTTTGGGAACCTCTTTGAAAATAAAAACTAGGTTGTTGAAAGTTTGAAGATAATTGATTAGAGGATCCAACATGGTGATGTTGATGAAACTACTAGGCAGGGAGGAACAAACAAAACTAGCAGAGTTTCATAACATTTTGGCCTATGAGGAAATCTATTGGAGGCAAAAATCAAGGGTTCTTTGGTTGAAATATGGATATTCAAATTCCAATTTTTTTCACATCACCATGCTTAGAAACAAAAGCAATAACAAGATAATTTTTTTTAAAAAAGTAGATGGTTATATTACTCAAGACTTAATAGAAATCAGAAAGGAGACAATAACTTATTTCAATTCTATCCTTGGTCAGGAATCATAGTGCAATGAGGAGGCCAAAGATATTCTCTTGCAATCCATTCCTAGCATAATAAATGAGGATATAAACCTTAAGCTTCTAGCTCCATTTTCTAATGAGGAAATTAAGGAAGCCTTGTTTAGCATGGAGCCAGAAAAAGCCCCGGGACCCGATGGCTTTCCCCCTCATTTCTATCAATATTTTTGGGACATCATAAGTGAGGATGTAATTTCTATTCTGTTAGAGAATTCCAAGCAAGCAATCATATCCCAAAAGGTATCAACTCTACTTTTATTTCTCTAATTCCTAAGAAGCAAATCCTTAAATCTATGGCCGACTTCAGGCCAATCAGTCTATGCAATTTTTCTTACAAGATCCTAACTAAAGCCATTGCAAATAGAATGAGAGATATTCTACCTTGCATCATAGATCCATGCCAGGGAAGCTCTATCTAGGGTAGGTCAATCTTGGATGGATTTATCATAGTTCATGAAGCTCTGCACTCTGCTCATAAGACTAATAGGTCTATTTTTGCCCTCAAGCTTGATATGAACAAAACATTTGACAGGCTAAATTGGGACTTTCTGATTGTTGTCCTTCTTAAGTTTGGTTTTCACCACCAATTGGTTAATTTTATCAAATAATATATTTTTAAAGCATGTTTCTTTATTCTAGTTAAAGGAACAATTGTTGGTTACTTTCAAAGTCGTAGAGGAATTCGATAGGGGGACCCTATCAGCCCCATGTTATTCATCATTGTGGCAAAAACTTTAGGTAGAACCATAAAAAATGCTTGTAGTTCAAGGCTAATATCAGGAATCAAGGCAACATCTCTCACTAGGGCTGTTTCTCACCAACAATTCGTCGATGATACCCTTATATTGACTAAGGCATCGATGGTTGAGGCCAAAATAATTAAATACATCCTGCAACTCTACGAGGACGTTGCTGGTCAAAAAGTTAATTTCAATAAAAGAAAGTTATATTTCTTGAACACCCCCATTCAGAGGCAAGGAAGGATTGCAAAAATTTTAGGGTGTGATATAGAAAACCTCCCCACCTCATATCTTGGTCTCCCTCTTTTCATTTGTTCTCTGAGAGAGTCAATGTGGGACAAGGTTATTGAAAGAATTCAAAAAAACTTGTTGGATGGAAAGGTCATCTTCTATCTCAAGTAGGAAAGCTGGCCCTCACTAAGGCCTCTCTTTAGAGCATTCCAGTCTATTTCCTCTCCATTTTCAAAGCCCCTGTGAAGGTTTTCCAGAAATTTTAGAAACTCCAAAAATATTTTTTATGGACTGGATTAGAGGAGAAAAAAAGGATACACCTTGTAGGATGGACCAAAGTGTGCAAACCTAGGGAAAATGGGGGCTTAGGTTTGAGGAGAATTGCTCATATAAATTTAGCTTTACTAGCTAAGTAGGCATGGCATCTCATTTTTGGTGAATAAAATGAATGGACAACTATCATCAAATGAAAGTATCTTCAAAATATGGAATTTCTAAGTGACTCAGTTCCAATCAGAGGTTTTGCTTTTTGGAAAGCAATTCTTAATTGTAAGGAAATCATCAAAAAAGGTTTAAGATGGGTTTTAGGCAATGGTGAGAGGATAAATTGCTAGAATGATAGGTGGGCTAAGGATGAACCACTGATGCAATATCCTAACTTAGCCCGAATCAGAGATATCACGGAAGAACTCATTGGTAGAAAAGTCTTTGATTATATGGTTGAGGACAAAGGTAGAATGAAGTGGAAAAAAATAAGAATTCAAGGATTTCAAGCAAAATCAAATGATCTTTGTAACATTCTCGGGCAACATTTTATCCCCATGAGACCCAAGGAAGATCAAGTGACCTAGGCTCCTACAAAAAATGGATAGTTCACTGTTAAATCAGCTTACAAGCTTATGCTTGATGACGAGGATTTTGTCCTCCAAAAGGACTTAGTTTGGATAAAAAATTTAATTCCAAAAATTATAGTCTTTTCATGGCTATTTATCCAAGAATTCTAACCATTGATAATATGATGTGTAAAGGTATTTGTATCACTAATCATTGTTATCTGTGCAGGGCTAATTGGGAGACCATTTATCACATTTTCCTTGAGTGCCCTTTTTCCTTGACTGTCCTAAGTGGGGTTTTTTAGGCCTTCAATATTTCATGGGTTAAACCAGCCATCGTACTTGATTTTTTCATCCAATGGCCTTGCCCATTTTCAAGCAAAAGACTTAGATACATGTGGAAAATTTATCTCAATCACTATCTTTGGTAGATGTGGTTAGAAAGGAACCATAGAGTCTTTAATGAGTCTATCCATGATCATCAAACTATCATTTCCAGGATCCTATCCTTTGCCAATGAGAATGTGAACCTTATCCCTTTTGATAGCTATAAACCTCATCTATAGGAGACCATGATTGCTCAATATTTAAGCTTAACCTTGTTATATGAGTCCATGCCTAGGGTAGTCAACCCCAGAGCCAATGTTAAGTGGTCCCCACCTCCTATGGGTTGGTTTAAGCTTAATTTTGATGGAGTAGCTAAGGAAAATCCTGGTAGAGCAGGCACTGGTGGCATTGTGTGAGATCATAATGGGAATATGATGCTTGCATTTTTTGAATATTTGGGAACAAGGATGAACAATGAAGTTGAAGATAGAGCTATGTGGAGAGGCCTTCAAATGACTCAATACTTAGAAGGCAATTTGATCATAGAAGGAGACTCTATGCATGTTATAAATCTCCTCAATAATTGGAAAACACCTCCTTGGATTATTAAAACAATTTTTGAAGAGGCTAAGATCCTTTTCCATGGAAGACATGACAGAAAATCCCAACATGTCTTTTGGGAAGCTAACAAAATTGTTGATAAGCTGGCCAATTTGGGTGTCGATGGTGATGAACTTTTCAAATGGGAACACGATGTCCCGAGTGAAGTAGAGGAGCTTATTCAACAAGAATTCCAAGAATGATTGTCGAATTTACCAACAGGGAAGTCACTGTAAGTTTGAAGTCTAGGAGTATTCCCGCCTCTTTTTTGAATTGGACTCACAATAAAAATTATCTGAGTTATTAGTCTTCGTGGATGCTACTTGGAAATACCACAAAGACTAATGGGGACAATCACATGTTAGATAACATGGCTCCTAGTCATATTAGTAATTTGAGGTTGGTTGATAATCATAGGGAAGGAAAGAAACAACAATATAATACTTCGAACCAAAGCCACGTGGACCACTAGATAGCCAACGCCATAAATCTAGCCAGCAGGTTCACTTCTCCAAGGCTGATTGGCCAAGATAGTATGTGGTCCCAAAGCATGTCATATACGGAAGAAAGCAATTACCAAAGAAT
Source organism: Wollemia nobilis (assembly GCA_028583015.1). Taxonomy (NCBI): domain Eukaryota; kingdom Viridiplantae; phylum Streptophyta; class Pinopsida; order Araucariales; family Araucariaceae; genus Wollemia; species Wollemia nobilis. The sequence continues at coordinate 4,391,972 of JAQPPZ010017128.1, forward strand.
TATTAAGAGTAACTGTCAATACAGAGCTTGTGGGAGTTTTTTCAAGTACTCGCTATGTGTGTCTGCAGCTTTTTGTTTCTCCATTGTCTCAAGGAAGGGATCCGTGTCTGTTTTTTTTTGTAATTATGATGCATGTGTGTTTTCTCGGGGTACATACAAAATGTTGTATGGGAAGTTTATTTTTGATAACAGGCTATGTACCTTACCAGATGTAATGGCTTTGGCGGCATGTAGATTTTACATATATAGGATCCTTAGGATATGTTCATCAATAGCCCTGGGCTGATTTTTGTAAAAGGTTTTGGGTCAACCTGTAAAACCCGGTATTAATGCTATAGTATATTATCTACCAAAAAAACAAACCCTAACCAAGTGTTTCACTATACTTCCAATAACTCACACTATGGGACTCAAACCTTGACTCAAGATGATTCCAGTTTTCACATAACAATGATACTCATGTTCTTTCACAAACCCTAGTTCAAGATAGTTCTCAACTTCACATAACAATGATACTCATGATCTTTCACAAACCCTAGTTCAAGATAGTTCTCAACTTCACATAACAATGATACTCATGTTCTTTCACAAACCCTAATCATGCACATGAGGGCTCACTCAATTATTTTCAACAATGCTTATCAAACAATCTCACATAACAATGATACTCATGTTCTTTCACAAACCCTAATCATGCACATGAAGGCTCACTCAATTATTTCCAACAATGCTTATCAAACAATCCTTTTCACTCCAACTTTGCATTTCACAACATTCAATCCAACAATATTTCACTCACAAGGAAGATGTGCCCATACCTTTTGTTTTGATGGAGATATATCTTCAAAACCTGTCTCAATCACAATCAACTCTTCTTTGCCAATTTCAAGGTTAGATAGAAACAACCTATCTCAAAATCTCCACAAATATTCTCCTCAAAAATTAATTCACCATTACAAACAATAACAAGACTCAAGTACACCTTATTATCTCCAAACTTATCAAAATATCTCTCAACACATAAAAATCAATTTCCTTTATCAACTCCAAATTAATCAATGTATAGAAGACCAAGTTCCTTTATAATCTCTCAAAAATAATATTCAACCTATAAAAATTAAATCCTTTTTCAACTCTTATTACTCCAACCTTTATTTATTTTTCAAAGCACAAAATAATATTAAATATCAAATACCCTTATAACTCCCTACTTTCACCAAGGTGCTATCTAAAACTCACGTGGCCTTAATGCATATGTGCTTCCCAACCTTGGTGTAAATTAAAACTCAAATAAAAAATATAATGCTTACCTTATACACCTTGGCCCACGTGCAAAATGAATAGCGCATGCCTTGGCTGCGCTTTGAACCCATGACCTCGCTGCCATCGTTGTGCTCTAGCCGAAGCTAGGCAACCATTGGGCCACACGCCCACATAAGTACTAACACGTGAGCACTCCTCCTTGTTATCTCCATAATTTTTGATGAACGAAAACAAAACACTCTACCCTCTCAAAATGATTGCATGGGGATTTGAAACCCCAACCTCTGCCCTACGAACGTCTTAACTCTACCTTGGTCACCAACTACGCTAACCAGCATTATGGATACGCTTGGGTTGCACCACATGCATTTAACCAGTCGCTTGCCCTCCAAAGCTTTTTAAAAGTGTGAAGGTCTCTTCTTCCTCACAACAAAGCAACGCATGATATCTTGCAAAGACTTTGGAATTCGAATAAATGCATGGATGAGTTAATTAAAAAATTAACTCCCCTTTTATATATGTTTTGCCTTATGTGCTCGACGTCGGCTTTAATTTGAATTTAAAAATTTGAATTAATAAATTAATTTATAACCTTTAACTTTGGCGCCCAATATTTATTTAAATTAAAATTTTAACCTTTAGGTTAAAATATTTTAATTTAAATAAATTAAATTAAATATTTTGCAAATTGCTCAATGGGTCTTTCGAGGAATAAATTATTTTTAATAACTCCTTGGACCTGTTCTCTTCATCTCAACCTGTAACCTAGAATATTATAATATTATAATATTATTATTGCCTTTTAAACCTGCTTCACCTTCCTTGGGACTTCCTTTTAAACCTACTTCTCCTTCCTTGGATCTTCAACCTTTTAGGCCACTTTAGGCATATAATATTAAAAATAAATATTATATCCTATTCCTTTAAACCTCTTCCTTGCCTTTTGGAAAAACCACTTGATGACATTAATGATGACGAAACTGAAACAACAACCTCTTGACAACTCTTGACATCAATGACAACAAATCTTGCTCAAATTTCCAATAATCTCCCCCTTTGTCATTGATGGCAACCCATTTTCCTTTAACCATTTCTTTTACCTTTTTCAGTTCTTGCTCCCCCTGACTGAATGCTCTCCCCCTAACTCAAATCTCTCCCCCTTTGACATCAATGGCAAAGGGCCACCTTTGGGGCTTGGGGCTAAGAATAAGACTCTTAGCTTAGCCCCTCCCCCACCTCCTCTCTTTGAGGTGGTTAATTTTGGGGTGGGAGTATCTCTACTCCCAACATACACATTGATCTTTACCTTTGTCCACCTTCTTCCTCAACTGATCCTTCTGATTCCTCTAAATATTCCTGTTCCTGCTTGTCTCTGGAAATTTTGCTCTACACCACTTGGCTATATGCCCAACATTATTGCACTTATAACACTTAATGTTGTGATTCCTTGAAGGTGCAAATATCTTGAAGTTCCTCCTGGTGAAGCCATATCCATTCCTATCATGAACCCTACAATTTACTACCTTATGACCAAACTGATTACAAGAGTAGCAATACCCTTGAAAGAGATGCCCATTTCTAAAATTCCTTTTAGTGAAACCATATCCCTATATTTCATGTGTCCTGCACTATGTAGCCTTGTGACCAAACCTGTGACATGAGAAGCAATGTCCATTGAAGAAACCTTGCCTTGACCCCATTGGTCTCTTAGTCTCTTCTTCCCTATGATGTTTCCTGTTCCATCTGTTCCTTATTTGTGCATTGTTCCTTTCCTTGTTGAACTTTCTATTTTCCAACTTATCCTTAGAAGTCTCACTCTCTCTTACACTCTCTTCTTCTGAAGCTTCTTCTTCTTTGGAGCTTGAGATTGACTCCTCTCCTTGTCCTCTATGTTCTTCTTCAAAACCAAGTCCTATCTTGTTTGATGAAGATCTTTGTACCTTGATAATATTATCCAAGGTCTTTGAGCTTCTCCCAAACTTGTGTAGCTTGTCTTTAGACTCTTTTACTTCCTTCCTTAGTGAAGCTACCTCATGCTCTAATCTTTCACATTCTAAGACCTTTGCCTCTAACCTCTCTTTAAATCTCCTTGTCTTAGATATTGAGTTGGTTAGATCTTCTATAAGCTTTCCTTTCTCTTCATCACATTCTTGAAATTGAAGCTTGAGTTTTGAGTTCTGCTTTCTTACCTTTCTTAATTCCTTAAGAGAAGAAATAAGCTCACCCTCAAGATCAACTTCTCCTTCCTCTTTGATTCTTCCTCTACTCCTTTGTCTTTAAGATCATCTTCATTCCTTTCTGATTTATCTCCAATAGGAGCACTTCCTTCTTCTTCTATTGCCATAAGAAGACTTTCTTCTTCTGGACCTTCAAGAGCATCTTCATATTCATCTTCACTAAAACTGAACCCATTCCTTGTACAACTATCTTCAAGATGACCAAAGTTACCACACCTAAAACACTTGAGAATTATTGGTGCCTCTTTTTCTAACATCTTCTTTTTCTACTATCAGAAATAGAATTTCTTCTTCTTCATTATCTGAGGACCTTCCATCACTATCACTTGAACTCTTACCTGCCTTATCTGCATAAAAACTCTTCTTATGCCTTTGGAAAAACTTCTTTCCTTGCTTGCCTTGTCCATCCCTACTTTTCTTTTGATACCTATATTTTCCTGCTTCCCTATTCTTATGATCCTGTTTCTCATCACCACTGCTATTTCCAACTTCTGGACAATCAGATGCATAGTGACCATATTTACCACATTTGAAACACTTAACTGATTTCGTACCTTTATACTTTCTTGTGTCCTTGTTCCTTCTGCCATAGTTTGCTTCTTCATCACTGGATAACTCATTACTTGAATATGACTTCTTACCCTTTGTCTTCTTTGTAACTTTGAAGGTTGCTTCTTTCTAGGGGATAGACTCCTCTTTTATTCTCATCTCAAAAGTTGTGAGAATTCCATGTAACTCATCCCTTGTCAAAGTTTCAATATCTCTTGACTCTTCTATGGCTGAAATATTTTCACTATACCTCTTAGGGAGTGACCTTAAAACCTTTTGACAAACATCTGATTCTTCAACTTTAAACCCAAGTCCTTGCATGGAGTTAACAACCTCATCCACACGAAGTAGGTATGTAGCAATGTCTTCCTCATCCTTCATCTTTAGGTCTTCAAATGTTTTCTTGTGATTTTGTAATTTTGCCATCTTGACCTTTTTGTCTCCCTCATATATATTTTTTAGCTTATCCCAAATCTCTTTTGCTGATGTGCAATGCATAAATTTTACAAACTCTGTTTCATGTAAACCATTTAAAATTCCATTCATTACCTTTGAATTATTCAGTTGTAGGAGCTTACCATATTTATCTATAGGTGGAGTAGTTGGTGGTATGTACCCATCCTCAATTGCTTGCCATATATCATTTCCTAGTGCCATTAGGTAAATCTTCATTCTCACACTCCAAAATGCATAATTGTTCCCATCAAACAATGGTGCCTTATTCCCTAAAGATCCACTCTGAGAATCCATCTGTGTTCTTGTAATATTTTCCTTCAAGTTATTAAACTCTTTCGAAGGAACCCACTCTGATACCAATTGAAGAACACAAGCTTATACTGAGAGGGGGTGAACAATATAAGACCAACTTTTAATTTTCTTTTCTCAAATAATATTATCCAATATATCAATGGCAATATCAACAACAATAATCAAAGCAATGCACAAATCATCACACACAATAGAGACACCAATTTAACGTGGTTCACCCAATGTGGGCTACTCCACGAAGAAAATATTTCACTAAAATTTTCTCAACAAATCTCTTGGGAATCCTTCCCTATTACAATATTTATGGACCTCTATCCAAAGGAGACACCAATCCCCTAATCAAGTTCATGGATACCTATCCATAGGAGACACTAATTCCCCTCTATTAGTTCATGGATCTCTATCCATAGGAGAACTCCTTCTCCTCTTGCTCTGGCTGGTGATCCTCTAGAAGACTACTACCTCCACTGCACTAGCTTGTGGATCTCTCTCCATAGAAGACCTCTATCCTCACTCAGAAGACCTCTATCCTCACTACCCTAGCTAATGGATCTCTATCCACTAGAGACTACTATCCTCTGCTCTATCACCTCCAAAGCTTACTCTCAACTCTGCTCAATATCTATCTCAAATCTGCACTAAACATTATCCTTCGGTCTAGCACAAATCTGCTCACAAGTCTATCTTTGGTCTAGCATAAATATACCCTCAAATATGCACCAAACTCTATCCTCAAATATATCCTCAAGCCTTAACACAAAGCTTGATCCAATCACAAATCAAATCTGCTAGATCTGCTCCAAGCCTTAACTCAAAGCTTGAACAAATCAATCAATCAACTATGCTCTCAAGTCTTCTCAAAGACTTACCTCAAATCTATCCACAAGTCCTCTCAAGAACTTGCTCAATATGCTCTCAAGTCTTCACTAAGACTTACCTCAAATCTATCCACAAGTCCTCTCAAGAACTTGTTCAATTCTCAACAAGTCTTCACCAAGACTTACCTCAAATCTCTCAACAAGTCCTCCTAGAATTCTAATCTCTCAAATCTTCACCAAGACTTACCTCAAATCTCTCAACAAGTCCTCCCTAGAACTTGTCCAATCTTCTCAACAAGTCTTCACTAAGACTTACCTCAAATCTTCAACAAGTCCTCCTTAGAACTTGTTCAATCTTCTCAACAAGTCTTCACCAAGACTTACCTCAAATCTCTTTAAGCTTCCACAAAATCTCACACAAATCTATCCTTAAGTCCCCTAGTCAAGCTTTCACAAAAGCTTACTCAACTCTGTCCTTAAGTCCCCTCTAGGACTTACTCAAATATGCTCACAAGCTTTCACAAAAGCTTATTCAAATCAATTGCAAAACTTGCATACAAAACTCAACTTAATCTCTTTCATAAAACCTCTTCAATAACACAAACAAGTTTCACTCAGAATCTTGTTTAACCATAGAAACATATAGAGAATGATTAGAGACTCAATATGTTTCACACTCACAAATCACTCAATCACTTTCAAACTCTCTTTCAAATCAATTTAGAATAAAGAATAATTTGTTTCACAAAACTTGAACTATCACTCCAATGCATTCAATCAATAATGCTCATCCAACTTCACTCAACCATTCACTCAATGAAACACAACTTGCTTACAAACCCTAACCAAGTGTTTCACTATACTTCCAACAACTCACACTATGGAACTCAAACCTTGACTCAAGATGATTCTAAATTCACATAACAATGATACTCATGATCTTTCACAAACCCTAGTTCAAGATAGTTCTCAACTTCACATAACAATGATACTCATGATCTTTCACAAACCCTAGTTCAAGATAGTTCTCAACTTCACATAACAATGATACTCATGATCTTTCACAAACCCTAGTTCACATAACAATGATACTCATGATCTTTCACAAACCCTAATCATGCACATGAAGACTCACTCAAACATTTCCAACAATGCTTATCAAACAATCCTTTTCACTCCAACTTTGCATTTCACAACATTCAATCCAACAATATTTCACTCACAAGGAAGATGTGCCCATACCTTTTGTTTTGATGGAGATATGACTTCAAAACCTGTCTTAATCACAATCAACTCCTCTTTGCCAATTTCAAGGTTAGATAGAAACAACCTATCTCAAAATCTCCACAAATATTCTCCTCAAAAATTAATTCACCATTACAAACAATAACAAGACTCAAGTACACCTTATTATCTCCAAACTTATCAAAATATCTCTCAACACATAAAAATCAATTTCCTTTATCAACTCCAAATTAATCAATGTATAGAAGACCAAGTTCCTTTATAATCTCTCAAAAATAATATTCAACCTATAAAAATTAAATCCTTTTTCAACCCTTATTACTCCAACCTTTATTTAATTTTCAAAGCACAAAATAATATTAAATATCAAATACCCTTATAACTCCCTACTTTCACCAAGGCACTATCTAAAACTCACATGGCCTTAATGCATATGCGCTTCCCAACCTTGGCGCAAATTAAAACTTAAATAAAAAATATAATGCTTACCTTATACACCTTGGCCCACATGCAAAATTAATAGCGCACGCCTTGGCTGCGCTTTGAACCCATGACCTCACTACCGCTACTACGCTCTAGCCAAAGCTAGGCAGCCATTGGGCCACACGCCCACACAAGTACTAACACTAAAGCACTCCTCCTTGTTACCTCCACAAGTTTTGATGAATGAAAACAAAACACTCTACCCTCTCAAAATGACTACATGAGGATTTGAAACCCCAACCTCTGCCCTATGAACGTCTTAACTCTACCTTGGTCACCAACTGTACTAACCAGCATTATGGATATGCTTGGGTTGCACCACATGCATTTAACTGATCGCTTGCCCTCCAAAGATTTTAAAAGCATGAAGGTCTCTTCTTCCTCACAACAAAGCAACGCACGATATCTTGCAAAGACTTTGGAATTTGAATAAATGCATGGATGAGTTAATTAAAAAATTAACTCCCCTTTTATATACATTTTGCCTTATGCGCTCGACGTCGACTTTAATTCGAATTTAAAAATTTGAATTAATAAATTAATTTATAACCTTTAACTTTGGTGCCCAATATTTATTTAAATTAAAATTTTAACCTTTAGGTTAAAATATTTTAATTTAAATAAATTAAATTAAATATTTTGCAAATTGCTCAATGGGTCTTTCGAGGAATAAATTATTTTTAATTACTCCTTGGACCTGTTCTCTTCATCTCAACTGTAACCCATAATATTATAATATTATTATTGCCTTTTAAGTCTACTTCGCCCTCCTTGGGACTTCCTTTTAAACCTGCTTCTCCTTCCTTGGGTCTTCAACCTTTTAGGCCACTTTAGGCATATAATATTAAAAATAAATATTATATCCTATTCCTTTAAACCTCTTCCTTGCCTTTTGGAAAAACCACCTGATGACAATAATGATGACGAAACTGAAACAACAACCTCTTGACAACTCTTGACATCAATGACAACAAATCTTGCTCAAATTTCCAACACACAAATTATTTGAAAGAAGAACTATCAATTACATTACAAAGTCGACAATAAATAGCCAAATACAATTATTGGATAAGGTTGAAATAATTAGAAATCTTATCCAGTTGATAACATTATCATATGTGGATAATACAAAAATATAAATATGGCAGAATTATCATATGTGGATAAAAAAAATATAAATATGGTAATATTAATCCATTTCATTCCTCCCCACTATAGAAGCATTGGACTCCAATGCATAAAAAAGGAGAAGGAGATCATGTTGAATCTGGAATCTGGTAAGAACCCATGAGGTCTTGGTGAGTCTCCTTAACAATGAGCACCCATGTAGGTGCAAGGATGGCCTACAAGCTGAATATGATACTGGAGCATGAAAGGTGACTACTGAAGAATGAGAGGATAGATAATTTAATATTGAAATCCCTGCAAGGTGGAGGAGGTAGGATATTGAACGATGTGAACAAAATCTAGAACTAGAACTAAATATGGAGCTAGAGCTAGAGTAGGAGAAGGAGGAGAAGGAGGAAGAGGAGCAAAAAGAGTAACCATAGGAACCGATGCAAGAATAGGTATAGGTGCAATAAGATTAGGAGTAGGTGTAAGAATAGGAGTAGATGCAAGAATAAGAGCATGTGTTCAATGAATGAGGTGCTCAAGTGGTGCAACATGTTGAGTGGTCAAAATTGCTTTTGCTTGTGTGTCCTCATGTTGTGGGGTGCTAAAAATTAAGGCAATATTTCATGCCTAATACAAATGAGTACAAGCCTGATGTGAAGTGGGTTGAATACTATGAATAAGGAAACTTTTCTGCTTTACACCTTTATGAAATCAGATGTATATGGTTGTAATGTATCCTTCTTGGGTGCTTAAGTAATGAAATATTCTTCAACATGCTCCTTGGCTTCAACATAATTCTTTAATGCTTCTCTTGACCTTTTTTACTAAGAGCTCTTACACTTTTTTTGCTGCTTTTGAATGCTCCTGAATGCTATGTTCTCCCTAGTCTAAGGCACCTTTAATAGGTGGTCAATATTTTTATGAGTGATAAGTGTCACAACAATTTCAATCAATGCTTCGAGGATGTTTTGGAGACTTTGTGGAGTCACCAACTCTATTCTAACTCCTGTTACAAGTGTCACCTTTTCCTGGAACATTTTTATTCTCTCTTTGTGCACTATCCAAGTGGTTTCTCTACTTCAACGTATGTGAGGAATCTTATTGTAGTACTTCTGGCTAAAAGTAACTCCTCTTCCACATGGAATATGGGCACCAAAAACAATGTTGTAACATCTTCTTTCACATGTGTGAAATTCAACATTCCTTTGTGGGAATTTTTAGGGTTCTTTTAGAGAATGATAAGTGACACCTTCTTTCCTTTGCATGCCCTAGTCTTATCAACACCTTCTTCCAAGCTCTTCAATGTATTTTTCCACCTTGTTCTTTGTTGTACTTCATTGGTGCTAAGATGTTCCAGCTAAGCAATGCTTATGGTGGTGCTTCGGTGGAGCTTTGGAGGAGATTTGGTGGATATTTGGTGGCTATGGAATTTGACTGGTAGTACTTTGGTGGAGACTTCTTGATGCTCCATTTATGGTATTGAATGCTCCTTGATTGGACGCATGATTCCAATTTGCTTTATTTCATTTCCCTTGCTTATATGCTACTGAATTTGTCTCCTTTAGTGAGCAATGTGACACCTTTCTTGTGCTTTTTAGGTTACATGTTATGGATGTCCAACCCTACACGATGTGAGCCCTTTTGAGAGGTTTTTTTATGTTTAGAGTGTGCTAGTATTTGGTTGTTATTGGTTGGTTTACCCTGTGGATATTATGCCTTTGAGGAACATTCAAATTTTCCCTCTTTCTTGTATAAACCAGATTAAGATAGTGCAATACAATGTAACAATATTTGTAAATAAGATACATTTATTGCACCCTTTATTGCCCTCCTTTTTGCAAGTCTAAATTTTTGGTTTTTATGGCATAATATTTGGAGACAATGTAGGGGTTTTGAGGTTGTCTCTTTGATTAGACACCTTCCTCTTTTTTCCTAGATAATTTGATAACAAATCCAAGCTTAGATAGAAGTAGATAGAAGCTCCTTATTTGATGCAATTTTCTGCACTTTTCTCCTTGTAACTAACCCTGTAATGCTTTGGATTTGAGACTCACAAAGTATCAATATTTGAAGCTTCTATTTATGATTTTGGTTAGTTGTCTTCTTCTCCAATTTTTGGAGGATTCTAACCTATTTTGGTAGCTTCACTTGGCTACTATGTGTTGCATATTTTTGTGCACTAATAGTGTCTTTAGACACTTTGACAAATTTTAATTTTGTGCCTTTCTCAAGAACACAAACACTAAGATTTTTGAGAGTAATATAGTAGTGCAAATGAACCCACTAATATTTCAATTTTAACTCACTAACAATCACATATTATAAGTGCACTTAATCAATTTACTGCAGCTAATCAAGAATAATTTGAAATGAATCTTGAATAGTTATTCTGCAATTTCACTACAATTAATATTGTAGGACTTAGTCTTATTTTTCTTTTTCCAAAGTAGATGATAAGTAGTTGATAGATGTAGTTCTAAAATATAATCAACTCCTAACTAATGTGCAAATGAACCTTAAAAGTAACTTTTCTCTTTTTGCACTTTTGAAGACTGTAATTCAATTTTCCTTCTTACAACTTTAATCCATATTAAGGTGCTTTAACAAATCTGATAAGTAATCCAATTAATAAATCTACTTGCACAAATAGTTGCTTACCTTTTTCTAAAAGCTTTTTTAGAGAATGTAGATCTTGGTTTCTAAGATCACCAAGCTTCTGCCTTGAGTAATATCTTGTAACTCTTTGTAGGTTGTCCTAACAACTCCTTCTTCACCAAAATATGGTCTCAAACTTTCTTTCATGAGCCTAGGATTTTGTGGCTTGTTCTCCTATTGTAATATCATCCTTTTTGTTGTATAATTTTAGAAGTATTTATCTCAGCAAATAATACCTTCTTATTGGTAGGCTTCTCCTGTCTTCAAGTCTTCTTGTCAAATTTTGACTTCAAGCAGGATCTTCTTCTCAAGATTCTAAATGTCTTGAGGTATTCTAAAATTTGGCACTCCTTGCCAAATTCTTCTTCTTTTGGGATTTTTTTTAGATGGTGACAATTATCCCAAATATTTCACTATGTTCTATAGTGAATTTATCCAATGAGTTCTCCTTTGATAATTTCTTCAGTAAGGCTCTCCAAGCCTTTTACTGGATGCTTGTTGAGACCTCCACAAGGTCTTTAATATTACAACTTCTTCTGGTATTCCTTGAGATATTTTCTTCAACCTTTTACTCTTGGAAGTGTTGGTGGTGAGATATTATTTTGGATCTCTGATTCTATTGTTTCTAGATTCGAGTAGGACTCTCCTAGTCCTTCTTCCAAGACTGGAAGTTATTCAATGAGATCTTCTCCTGATCTCTTTACCTTCAATTTTTCTTTAGGTGTTGGATTGATTCTGAAGAAGATACTCTTCCTAAATTTCTTGTAGGAAGTTTTCCAACTCACTGAATCTCCTTTCCCTACAACAAAGTATTAGTATTGAAATATTAATCTACTTTTTAATCAGCTATTCTCTTTTGGAGTCTTCTTCAGGATCAAGGATTCTGTGGCCTTTTTTAGTATCAATGTTGTTGTGGCCTTTTCTTTAGTATCAAGGATTTTGTGGCCTTTTCTCCAGTATGAAGGCTTTTGTGGCCTTTTCTTCAATATCAAGGATTCTATGGCCTTTTCTTCAGTATCAAGGCTTATATGGTATTTTCTTCATTATCAAGGCTTATGTGGCATTTTCTTCTGGGACAAGAATTATGTGGCCTTTTCTTCTGGGACAAGAATTATGTGGCCTTTTCTTTTGGATCAAGGCTTCTATGCCCTTTATTCTTAGATGAAGTTCTTAATCTAGCAATGGAGATCTCTAGTCTCCTAAATTCACCATGACTCTTCTCTAGAAGTCTTCTTATGTAGTATTATTTTTTTGTACAAGGAACTAATATTTGCACTATGAAGGCATGCAAACCTTCAGGCAATGAAGTTGAAGTCTCATTGCTTTTTATTTTAGGAGTTCCAATAATCTGAGAATTATTTTTTTGCAACAAAAGAAACGTTGGGTAATAGTTAACAAATTTTAGATATCCTGAATGATCTTCACTACATGATTTGTCAATCTAGTGGATTGAATGTTGAGTCCTAGTCTTCACGTGTTTTTCTTGCAACTCTATGGAAAGACTCTAGCCAAATGTAATCTCGGTATTTATAGAAATAATATTTCTTTCAATTCTCACTTGTGGCTCTCCCTAATTCTACCACCTAGACTCTTCTAAGATTTTTTAACAGTGGTTGGTCCAGCAATGCGTCAGGTTGACAAAAAACTTAGGCTCAATGATAATGGTGGTTTTCCTATTGATCTACTATGGCTAGATCTATTGTGGCTCTGATACCACTTTTAAATTTTGATGCAGTATGTAATGGGAGATAACAATCACAATATGTAAAATAATATGAAATAAAGTAAATCTATGAGATGACTGAAATATGCTATAAATAGAAATGATAGAAATGAATACAATGAAGCTATGAAATAAATGGGCACTCCATGAACAAAACTACTTGACTACATTGCATCCATCACTAATATATAGTGATTTACACAACACTATGCTACTACCTATGAATATGCTCTAAGCTTCTCTATTCTACTTGTTATAATGAGGTCCTTTTATATAGGAAGACAGGTTCCTTAGCCAACACTCTACCTAGTTGTGCAAGGGACACCTTGCACATATACAAATTGCACATTGACACATGTGCATTTATTATATTGCATGAAGTAACTAGATAACTTTCCTCTAAAGTAATATAATATCCTAAGTATGTACCTAGGAAGGTATATTTACATGACCCAAATGATGTAATATAATATATTTCTAACATTATTAAATATTAATATTAATCATTGCAAATGTGACACTTTTTAGGTGTCTATAGATACCCCTTTTATACCACATTGTGTGAAAACACAATATGGTGTAAACATTTATGATACCGACTATGGGATTGATGATGGATAGAGGAGAATATTGGTTAATGACAAAAATAACCTTACAAGGGTGGGACAGAAGATTAAATTGAATCAAGAATAATGTAAGATGCCCTAGTTATGGAAGTGATGAATGTCCTTGAATATTTACCTTTGACGAATTGACAAAATCAAATTGACTAGAAATTTTGAGCCTTGGAATCAGGGTTTGATTAGAAATTTTGAAAGAGAAAATAAAATATGAGCTCTGCTATTGCCCTAGTAGAGGAAGGGATAATGATATCCTTAGGCAAATATTTTTAGACACACATAACTCCAAAATTGGGTGTTTGTGCATTACTAATTCGAGATAAAAATTTTGGGTACTTATCAACCTCCTCAAGTGACAAGTGAATGACAAGAAATTAGCAATAAACATGAGCCGATTGATGAAAGATCAATGAAAATTGGAGCAAGGAAGAAGTAAAGGTGTAAAACATATGAATTTTGGAATTCAATTGCAAAATTTGGAAAATTTGGATGAAGAAGAAAATATTTAGTGGAAACCACCCATGGTAGTTTTTTGGCACTTTAGGAACTATCCATCGTGGTTTTCCTACCCCTTGGGAATCACCTAAGGTAATTTTATTGTGCATTGGTGATCATCCAATGGTGGTTGGCAACTTATTTGGGTAGTTATCAGTGCCAAGCTATAAATAGACCTTATGGGGCTCATTTTGGCAACTATGAAGGGTGGTTGAGAAGAAGAAGAGAGAAGATAAGAAGGTGACAGAAGAGATGGTGGCAATGAGCATGGTGGTAGAAGTTGGAGGGTGTGCAAAGCCAGTACTGATTTTATTTTATTTTTATTTTTTAATTTTAAATGTTGCAAGAGAGGCGATTATTTTGCTATATGAAAATTGTGAGCTAATGACTGTGATGTGGTGAGTGTAGTTGAGGATACTACAACCATGACATAAATTTGGCACTATATTTTCAAGTGCCTAGGATAAGCTGATGGAGGCATACTGGGAGCGGTTGGAGAAGATTGTCTTGAAGGAGGTGGCATGGATTGAGCCCATCTACGTGGATCGAGGGTACCTTTTCATGTTATAAAAATGATGGGACCTATATATGGGGATCTTCAACCTCCTAATAGGGGATATTATAGTTACCTTGGAGGATGTGTATTCCATATTTCAGTTACCAATGGAAGGGATTTCTATTCGTGCAACCTTAAATAGGGATGAGGTACTTATGGAGGTATACAAGGAGTGGGAGATAGTAGATACTAATAATGATGGGATACAACACTTAAAAAAGTATAGTAAGGGGATACTACGACCACAAAAACTGGTGGTGATGTTCTTTATATCCAACATGATACTACCAAATTATAATGGAGCTCAATTTCCATGGAATTTGTTGAGATTGGTAGATCTTATTGAGACTCTACTAGTATATGCATGAGGACCATGATTACTAATCTAGTTGTACATTGAGCTATACAAGGTATGACAATGGAGGAGGATGGGCTTGGGTTGTAGTGTGTTGTTGTAGGTTTGATGGTGGGATCACTTTAGGATAGGCCAACCAGTAGGGCTACCATGTAGGCTAGAGGGAGAGGAAGTGACTAAGTAGCCCTATGTGTTGTGATGGTGACATGATAGGGAGATATCAAAAGAAAAATAGTAGAATAAGGGTAGGGAGTACTATCGGTATATATGGGTAGATCTGAGGCTAGAGGTAGTGATATGGAGGCCATGGAGGGTAGGGACCACCTGGGCAAAGGATGGGGTACACCTAAGTCAAGTGTGCAGGCAAGATGAGTGACTTATAAACATGGAACAAAGCATAAGTTATTCCAATTTTCTAGGGTGTTGTGATAGTTTGACTTATGGTAGAGGGTTTTGGACCCACCTATCATCTACAAGAGATGGTAGAATGAAGTCACTTTATCGGTACCATAGATAGAGGTAGTTGAAGACAAGTAAAACTAGGATACAAAGGTGGCAAATGTAGGTAACCCTAGGATGACTATAGAGTATGATATATTGTGGGTGATACAACAATGGTATCCCAAGAGAGTGACCCAACATTCTAAGCCTAGAGAGTAACTAGAGAGAATGGGCAATGTGGATGTTGCATGGGGTGATAATGGAATGGATGTGGCAGATGGGTTAGAGGAGGTAGAGGAGTGATGGGTGAATAAGAGAGACCCACTTAGAGGTATGGAGGAGGAGTTGGTAGAGTTGTATGATGAGAAAGACAACTTGTAGGAGGAGCTAGGGTAGATGGGAGCATGGTTTTAAGAGGTGGAGCACCAATGGGCTTTGTTAGTGGTTGAGAGAGAGAAGTAGTAGAGAGAGAGAGGAGGATATGAGCAAGAAGGATAGGTTGGTATGGAGAGTAACCCAAGTGTAGAAGAAAGTATTGGTGATAGTGATTGAGCAATATTAGTTGCATAGTAGGTAGAGGCAAAGGTGGTTAAGAGGGAGTGGATGGAAGTAGATATGGAAGAACTATAGAGGACCACCAAAGCACTATAGGTAGAGCTATCTAAAACACGAATAGAGGTAGTGATGGTCCAGGGTAGATACATGATGACCATAGAAAAATGATGACTGGAAGGTAAGAGAGCCATGGATATGGAGGAGATCCTAATTAGGGAGGGATTTGATGTCCCTTCATGGTCGATGTTGATATAGTCCCAGTAGAGCTTGGCTAGTGTATCCTTAGGTACCATGGAAAGGCCATGGATGAGAGAGCCCTCTATCATGAGCTTTAGGTACCAGATATTCCCAAGGATATGAGCGATGAAGAGAATGAAGTGAGAGTGGATTGAGACAAGAGGGGGAAAATGAGACCAACAACGGTTAGCCTTGAGGTTTGACAAGGCAATGATGTGATCGTAATTGTGAGGTTTCAGGGCCATGATGATGTAGCCTACGAGTCTAATATTTTATGATGATGTATGATTATGCGATATATATACATACATATTGTGTGTAAAATTATTATGTGTTTTTGATGATGTGATGTTATATGGATTTATTGATGATGATGTATGTTGTAAATTTATTGATGATGCATGGATAGATATAGTGATTGAAATGATATGCATGTGATAATATTTATGATAGATAGTGTTATTTATGAAATTATGAATGTGACTAATATGAAATAGAATGGTTATGAAATGATCAATGCAAGATGTTATGATAAATGCATGTTTTATTTTTGTTCAAAAATACTTAACAACACATCGCATACTCATGATGTGACTAAGCAATCAAGGGCATCAACATAATGATACTGACATAACTATATAATGGAATAGATCAAATGTAACATTATGGAAATAAGGGACAAATAAACTATAAGAACAAGGGTGGCATGCCCTATCAATTTTTCTATCCTAGGAAAGGAAGGACCAGCAAGTGCTTTCATGAAGCTCAAACACCCTAGTGACATAAATCAAACTCATCTACTGATAAAATAAGTTCGTGAAGATACTAAGACCAACTAGGGATTCAAGTTGCTCAAAGACCAATGTGTGTGTAGTGATGTTCATTTTTTATTTTGAGAGAGGTAGGATTGACCAATTGTAACTCAAGCCATTATAAGCTAGCTCATCCGTGAGTGAACATAGGTCTATACAAAAGGTCACTAATGTGATAGATATATCACCATGCAAGGGTATAATCCACTGACAGTCGGGCATCTATAGCCCCGATGGAGATACCACGTAATCCTTTAACATTGCTCCACTACCAGCCAGATGTCTATAGTCCTAATGAAGACATCTAAAACTGCCTAGGATCCATGATAATTGAAACTGGTGATGCTTTTTTATTTTTCTTTTTTGATTTTCCTCTTATTTTTTTTGTAATATGGACCTTTAGGGTTGGATTATGGTGAGCAAGGGAAACCATTCACTTTATGGATTAAATCTATGCATGGCTTCATCTTTTCTAGACTAAAAATATGATTAATATGTGAAATGTGCATGGTCCAAGAGGAAACCTGAGGTAACCAAGAAGACCTATAGCACTTAAGGAATAAATGAATTTCAATGTAGGTTGACTGAGACACTAGGTATGGTTGAACAATTGAAAGATCCCAAATATTCTCTAAACCCATGAGAGGAAACAGACAAAACCTAGGGAATTATGAATGGTGGACACAGTGGATGTGGTGAAAAAGTACATATAAAGAGGTTGGACAACAATGACTATAAAGATACCCTTGATTAACACAACCAAAATACTTTGTGATGATAGATATAAAAATTAATTGAACAATGATCAAAATAACATTTAAGACAATTGAAAGTGCAAAATGAAAGTATAATGATCTAGTGATGGTGTAAAAAACAATACAAAAAGAACAAGCAAGAGAAAAAGACGATAAAATGGAGAAAGAGGAAAAAGAAGAAGGGGGAAAGGAATACACTGGTCCATGGTATATAGCCACTCAAATAATGATCGTACAATGAGGAGTGATGTGCAAGGAAGATAAGATAAATAAGGAGGAAATAAAAAATTGAAATAGTAATGATACAAATGATAAAAAGTGCAATAATGATATGAGTGCATTGTGCATTTTTATTTTCTTGATTTTGATTTTGATTTGGAGTTTTCTATGAGAGGCATGCCTTATTTTCATCCAACCATTCCACAACTTTCAATGTCTTTATTGCAAGTGTTGCATCATGTGCTGGTGAAATGATCATTATTTTCTCCAATTAAGACGTTGGAGAATGGTTGGATAAAAATGAAAGATGATAGATGAAAATCCTTGTTTTATTTGATTTTTTATTTTTTATTTTAATTTTATAGTTTTTATAATAAATTATGTTACAGTGTGATAGTAATTAGGGGTTGAACATGCACAAATTAATAATGTTAATGGGTTTAGGTTCCTCAACTCCCTCAAGAGTCATAAGCTTGTAGGCCCTTGAACCAAATGATTGTTTAACAATGAATGGACTAAGCCAGTTAGCAGTAAAATTATCACATAAATGTGGGGAAAGGTTCAAGTTTTGTTGATTCTCTTTAAGTATGAGATCACCAATTTTGAATTTGCATGGATGGATCTTATGATCATAGGCTCATTTGATTCAATCTTGGTAAATGTGAAGGTGCTCAAGAGCATTGATTCGATGTTCATCAAGAAGCATGAGTTGGTCAAGCCTAGCTTGATGAGTGGTGTCCCCATCCATGAATTATTGGAAATATATGCACAGGGTTGGGATCTCAAGCTCAAGAGGCATGATGGCTTCGATGCCATAAACTAAAGAGAATGGCATTATACCTATTGGTGTGCAAACACTAGTT
Organism: Wollemia nobilis; assembly: GCA_028583015.1. Classification (NCBI taxonomy): domain Eukaryota; kingdom Viridiplantae; phylum Streptophyta; class Pinopsida; order Araucariales; family Araucariaceae; genus Wollemia; species Wollemia nobilis. Next base: position 4,410,737 of record JAQPPZ010017128.1, read on the forward strand.
CGATAAGTCCAAAGCACCAAAGGGATTTGAAGGTGCCAATATTTATGATTCTCTTGTATCAGTTCCTTGAGAATGGAAAAAATTGTTTTATTGGTCACATTATCTTGCCCATTGATATGAGGGTAATAAGGTATTGAAAAGCTATGTTGAATATGGTATTTTTTGCATAGTGCTTGAAAATCCTTATTTTTGAACAGGATCCCATTGTCAGAAATGATTTTTTGAGGGAATACCAAAATGATAGATGATGTGCTAGAGTAAAAACACAACAATTCAAGATCTTGTTGTACTTGTAAGAGGAAGAGCCTCAACCCACATGGTGAATTATTTTGTAGTGGTGATTATGAAGGTATGATTGCTTGAAGATTAAGGGGATATTTTCCCAACCAGATCTAGTATCCATTGTGAGAATAGCCACAGGGCTTGGATGGGTTGTAAGGCTTGTGATGGAAGATGGGTCAAATTGACATAATGTTGGTATTTATAACATTTCTTAATGTATGTACAAAAATCATGTTCCATGGTGGGCCAATAGTAACCCATGCATAGAATGCACTTGTGATAGCCATCCCACTAAAATGGCCACCACATGTACCATCATGCTCTTGAGACACTACCCAATTGGTTTCCTATGGTTTACAACAATGAAAGAGAACACCATCGTAGCCACAGTGATAAAGCACATCTTCTACTAAAGTGTATCGAGCTACATTTTGCTTGAATGTGTGTTTAGTAGTGGGTAATAAGTTAGAATGAAGAGTACCAAGTTTTATAAAATCCTTGATCTACACAAAAATAGTGTGGTAGGGCTCACTCTGAATTAGAAAAACATCTCATTCATCATTAGATGACTCTTTAGAGATAGCCGATTTGGACAATGTAGTGACATGAATGAGGGTAATATTATCAGTGGGGTTCTATGAGATAAGGGATACAAGAGAGGATATGGTATCCAAAAAATGGATAAACGATCTTGGTAAATTTTTGATGTCATACCAATCAAAATTGACAAGTAACTTGTCAACAATTTGCTTGTAGGATTTCAAGACTAGGTATTTGCATTGGTAAACCCCCTTGACTTGATTGACAATTATTTGGGAGTCACCTATGATGTGGATATGTTTAATGTGCATTGCCACAATAGTTTTAAGACCTAAAACTAATACCTTGTACTTTGCATTGTTGTTAGTATAGGGGAAGTCAAGCTTGAATGATGAAGGGATGGGAACCCCTTGAGGTGTGTAGAAAACAATTCCTGCACCTCCTCCTTGTTCATACTTAGACCCATAAAAGAAAATGGTGATATCGACATCATCTTAAATTTTGATATGCTCTTCAAACTCAGTAATACTAAAGACAAACTTATCTGGAAGCTCAATGATAAAAGGTTTATCGTCTTGCAGAGGAGCTTTAGCGAGTTAGTTAGTGATGACCTGACCCTTTATGGATTTTTGGCTTATAATTTTGAGATAAAATTTTGTTAATAGAATTATCCATTTTGTAGTTTGGGTGTTTGTGTAAGTGTGACTCATTATGTACCACAAAGAATTATCTTTGGCAATGACATAAGTTATATGTTTAAGCATATAGTGGCAAAGCTTTTTGGTGGTGAAAACAAAAACAAGGCATAGCTTCTCCACATATGCATATCTTGTATCGTAACTCACCAAGGCATGGATAATGTAATAGATAGCCCACTCTAAATTGATTTCATTATTTTGATCCAACATGTTCCCTAAAGTGAAGTCAGTGGTAGATATATACAGATGGAATGGGATGCCTGGTCTAGGCAGGGATAAAATTGGAGGATAAATAAGGTAATGCTTGATAGCATCGAAATCTTCTTGATACTTGGTGGTCCATTGAAATGTGACCCCATTTTATAATATATGATTTAATGGCTTACATTTATATAATAGTTGAGTGATAAAGCGATAGATTTCTTGAATCCTACCTTGCAAGCTACGAAGCTCTTTAAGAGTTGTAAGGGGTTGCATTTTGACAATGGACTTGATCTTGTTAGGATCCACTTCAATGCATCGCTTGGAGATAATGAACCCTAAAATATTCCTTGAATTGACTCCAAAGATGCAATTTTTAGGATTAATCCACACGTTATGCTCGAGAATATGATCAGAAACTTTGCATAAAACATCGATATGCCCATGGCACATTTTGGATTTGGCCAAGAGATCATCAACATAATATTCGATAATTTTATGCATGTAATCATGGAATATGTAATTAATGGCCTATTTGTATGTGTCTCCAATATTCTTAAGACTAAAAAAATATGAATTTTTAGCAAAATGTCCCTCAAGGTGATGTAAAAGCGGTTTTGTGTTGGTCATCAAGATTGACTCAAATTTGGTTATATCCTAAACAACCATCCATTAGGGAGAGAATTTTACGGCCCATGGTAGAATCCAAAAGTGTATAAATGTTAGGAAGAGGAAAATAATCCTTAGGATATGCTTTTTTAAGATCATTAAAATTGATGCAAATGTGCATCCTTCTGTTGGGTTTGCTAATAGGCACCATGTTTGAAATTGATGCAGGAGCCTATATTTCGAAGGGCATCACTTTTGATCCGACTGTTGGATCAGCTTGAAATTTTATATGGAGCTAGATAAAGAGGATTAAAATGGCACAACTAGGACACAATTTGGCCTAAATGATTTTTTAGGATATTATCAGGACCTAATTACTTCATCTAGTGCCCCAAAAATAGAATTTAGTATTTTTTTAGAAAACTAGAAGAAAAGATATTTGGAATTTAATTTCTTAGACCTGGCTAGGTATTGAGATTTTCTAGGAGGCTTTTATGGGTGATACAATAATGTGTATTAATTTAGAAGGCTATCCAAGATTTTTTGGTGATTTCCTAAAAAAATGTTGTTTCTGGCTAAAAAGGATAAATTGCCCCAAAAATATTAATTTCTTATCTTTAGGTTTTTGAGATTTAGGATTTCATTTTAAGGTTTATTTTGGGATATATATTCCCTTGGTATAACATTGTAAAAGAGGTGAAATCTAGGAATGAGAAAATAAATCATGTTTCTATTTATTTCCATTGGAGCCCTTATGTGATTGGGGGATTTACTGCCTTATTTCTATTTGTCACAATTTTTATGTGATTGGAAGTTCTTGTTCTAACCTATTGTAGTTGGATTTACACCAAAAATCCACTCTAGATAGTCAATTGGTTGGATAAAGACCACATCTAAGAGTTTTTGCAACTATTATTTAACCTTGAGGGCTATAGTAGGATGAAGTCTCCTCAACTTCTATTTGACCAACTTAGCACTAGGGATCAACATGAGGTTATGGAGTACAAGGTTTGGTTCAAGACTAGACATATCTTTATAGGACCATGCAAAGACCTGTTGATACTTTTTTAGGAGTATGACAAAAATCTATTGCTCTTCGATTGAGAGACTCTTCCCAAGTTCAATGATTTTGGGGTTATCTAGGTTTGAGATGATGTTGACATTGATGGTTTCCTTGATGAGAATATGGGAACCCTCCTCAAGATAATGAGAGGTGGAAATGAGATGGATTTCATCTACAATATTATTTGTAATGGGTGACATAGTCTCACCGACTTTAGAGTTAGAAACAAAATAGGGTGAAGTAGGAAAGTAGATATTTGAGTCCTTGAGTAATTGATTTAAGGGATACAAATATGAGGTAGTTGGAGGGGATGGAATACACTCAAATTTAGTGAGAATAGTATTTATGGGGATGGGATGCACAAGATCATATATATTATGGATGGGTACACATAAGTCAATAAAAAATGTGTTGACTTGGGAAAATGAGGGGGGTTGCGGGTTGAAGTTTGGATTCTCTTGCACATGCTCTCGAGGAAGGAGTTGACTAAAAATAGGTAGACAAGAATCAGGAGGAGGTGGCCATGGTGGAGGTGGAAGATTGATAGGTGCATCTTTTTTCTCCAATAGGAGTAAGGTAAAAATGGATAGAAAACAAGGGAACACACATAGATAAAAGTCATGCGCTTCTATGAAGGTGATAATAGAAGATGATTCATCTTCAAAGCTATTAGAGGCAATCAAAAGTACCTCAAATGACTCATCTAATTCATCTTCTAAAGTGTTGTATGATATGGTTTGGATGGTGACAACTTGGAAGAGGTCCATTGGTGATGTGGGAGAATGCTTAGGATCAAGGTATTCATCCTCACTTTCTTCCTCAAGACCAAGGGTGATACATTGAAGATCATATTTGAGGGGATCAATTAAAGAATGTTGATTGTATCCTAAGCCATATTTATCCTAAGAAGGCTATGAATGGAGCTTTAGAATAGTTTGCATTCCTTGCTCGTAGCGACCAAGGCCACATCCTTACCAATTGAAATGATGGAAACACTTCATGGTGAATGAAGGATTATCCAAAAATTTAGTGTTACCAAAAAATAATTCTTGAGGCTCTTTTTTAGGATGTTTATCGAATTATGAACTAATTTTCCCATACATGAAATTCGTGTGATTAGAGAAAAAGTCTATTGGGATAACAACATCAATGATTAAAGGGGTATGACTAGGGTGAACAAAATACTTAATTTATTCTAATACTAGAGGTAAAAATGCTATATTATGTACAAGGTACTCTTCAATGCTAGGAGTGGTCATATGTACAACACTGGGAGGCTGGGATGAGATTACTCAAGAGGGGATGGAGGAGGATGACTCTACACTATCCATAAAAGTAGATTAAGGTGTAGAGGGTGGTAGGATGGGAGTGGATGTATCTTGATCTATGCCAAGGATGAATGGATGAGCCTCAGATGGATTTTGTGGTGGGGGAGGATCAGGTTTCATGGAAGAAGAAAGTTTGAGATGCATGTGTAGGCATAGGTATGGGGAATATAGAAGGGATGATGATGGTAGGAGTGAGGGTGATGGTAGCTTGTTTTATGGGAGAAATAGTGGGAGTAGCAGAAGAAGCCATGAGATGGTGGTTGGTATTAGTGGAATAAGTAGAATGATGTGATCTGGATGGAGTTGGTGGATGGTGATTGACAATAGGATCTGAAAGTGGAGGATGATGTGGTATAGATGTGATGTGTAGGGTTTAGTATGGAGGCCTAGCTATAGAAGGTGAAGGAGAAGTATAGGTAGATTATGGTAGATGAATATTTTGAGGATGGGGTTGAATGGTTAAGTGTTGGAAGAAGGATAGAAAGAAGGTGTGTAGTGTTGAGGACGAAGAGATGAAGAGTATGAATAAGATGGCTGATTTTGATTTCGGGTAAGATGAGTGGTGTAGGTTCCCAAAGATGAAGAAGGGTGAATTAGACTGGTTGAGATTGAGTGGGTGGGTTGTGGGTTGATATTGTGAGGGACAAGTGAGAGAATAGAATATGAGGTTGGATGGCATGCTTAGATAAGTAGGGTATGGTTAAGTGACAAGTGTGTTGAAAGTAGGGGGACTTGTGTAGGTGTGTGACCATGTGGCAATACTTGAACGGTTCATAATTTTCTAGAATGTAGTGAACATGGCACTCATGTGTATATTTAAGGAAATGGTGCAAATTTGAGGGTACATGTCACATATCCTGTATCCATGGTCTGCTTAAGAGTACATCGTATTTATCTCTCCATATAAGATATGACATAGAGTGTGGATAGTCTAAACCCCTACTTGGATAGGTAGGATGACTATTCATAGTGTTAAAATAGGGTGTTATTGAATGCCTATAGAGTGAAGGTAGAATCAAAGATATACTTAGGTGGAATATTAAGATGTTTGAGGGTGGATGATGTGACGATGTTGATGGATGAACCCATGTCAATCAGGACATGTTTAAATATTTTATTGTCAATAATGGTCATGATGTTCAAGAGTAGATCTGGTCCTTCCACTAGGATAGTCTTTATCTCATTATCATAAAATGTCATGGTTGACAAGGTGTAGGTTTGAATGTTACCCATAAAATTGGAAAAAGTATTAGGGTCATGGGTTTGTAGCTCTATGGATTTGAGGATTTCCATGAGTGCCTCTCAATGGGGAGGTGATTATTGGATTTTTCATAAATAGACAACTTAGATAAGGCTATTTTGAGGCTATAGGTAAGCCTACTTTTGATATGGATGATGAGTTGGGATTGAGGTGTACTGGTGAATTACACTGGCAGAGGTGGTATTGTTGATGAGAATGACACTTTTGATGGATCAATTGTTTGTGCATGTGGATCTAGGTACCTTCAATTTTTGGTGACCACATGAATCATGCCAACAAAACCTAGATGATTGGGGGTATTGTTGACATGGTTAACTTGATTTGATTGAGGGGTAGCCATAGTGTCTCTAGTGTTTGGTTGTGATGATCCATGTTGTGGTAATGAGGTTTGATAAATATCTATATTTTGATTAGGGGGAGCAAGAGGGTTGTCAACTTTGATAAACCCCCTCTTAATCAAATCTTACACTATGTGCTTAAGTTGGATGCACCTATCAATATCATGACTCTTTTATTGATGGTAGAGATAATATTGTTCTTATCTATACCCTCTTCCCCTAGGTTTTTTAGATCTTTAGGTCTTATCTTGAGTAAGAAGATCAATTGTGCATGCATAAGTTTTTGAAGGATGCTAGACAGGGGCTCTAAGAGAGGTGTAAAATTGCATTGGGGCTATTGAGGGTGTGCAACTTGATGAGTGGTATTTTAATGTTGGGTACGAGGTAGCATGGTATTGTATGTTGACTATTGTGGCATATGAGAATGTTGTTGATGTGGAGGTTGAGGTTATTGTTGGGGAGGTTGAGAGGTCGAGTTGTTGAACACTACTTGGTTGACTTAGGAAGGTTTGTATTGATTATTTATATTATTGCCCTTGGTATTTTTACCTGGTCATTCCTTATTTTGGAGCTTGATTTCTTCTTCTTGGATCTTTATATCTTCAATAATTTTATCTTGAGTGAGGGATTCCTCAAGAGTTTGGTATTGTTGGAATTAAATAAGGAGGGGTATTTATATGGAACAACTCTGAGTAAACATTTGAGTTAGCTTTGTTATGGGGATAGAGAAAGGTAATTCAGTCATATGATGGGGGTCATTGAATGTGGTGTTGGTTATAGGTGGATAGTTGAAGCAAGGCATACGATGATGGGTAAGAATAAATAGGTTGTATGGATGTCATATGATGCATGTGTTTGGTGGAGTGCAATTGGTATGGTTAAGAGGTGAGTTGATATAGATCAAGAGTGAAATGGTATTTATGAGGTGGTGGTTGATGAGGGTGTGGGTTATGTGACTAAGTCACAGGTCACTAATGAAATTCATGGGGATGAGAATAGATTATGGGCACTATGGATGGACAAGATGCCCTTGATGGCGATTAAGGAAAGAATGATCCTTGGGCTGGCATATGTGATGAAGGATGTGGATTTTGAGGTGGTTGATGGAGGATTTTTGTGGTTTGAGAACTAATGTGACAAGATGAGAAATTATTAGGATGTTCTTTATAGTAAGACAACTAATGAGAAGAGACCCCTAGATTGTAGGATGATAGGGGCGAAGCAGAACATATGGTAGAGTGTGTGACTTGTGCACCATTGATATAAATGGTGGGGGATGAGGGGTAAGTGGTGGAAGGAGTTACATGGAGCACCATGGATTGAAGAGATAGGTTAGGGAATTGAAAAGAAGAATATGGAATGGATGTGTAAATGGGAAGTGACACAGGCTTGGAATGAATTATGGGGGTGAGGAGTGTGTGTGTGATGTAAGGGGGTGATGTAGAAATATGCAGACATTATGATGAGTGGACATGATTGGAAGAATATGAATGATTAATATTGATCGATATAGACATTGGGTCTATGATGTGATATAGAGGGGTGACACTAGTTTCCCTTGGTGATGAGGATACTAGCAACATTACAAAATTTTGCACACTTGATGTGTGGTGAAAACTAGAAGATGTGGGAGGTGATGGAGGATGATAAGACTTATAGGCTTGCACCTAGGATATTGTGGAGTTAGTGCGGATAGGAATATGTAGCAAAAATAGAGATGGAGGGAATGAACTAGGTGGTGGAGGATGTGATGAAGAAGGGTCTTGGGGAGCAAGAGGTAATTGGACATGGTATATTGGATTGGTGAAAATGAGGTGAGCGAATTTAAGATAAGTGGAGATGATTTTTAGCTCAGGTAGAGAAAGGGGAGTCTCAAGGCAAGGGGACTCAATAGGGGTGGTGTGCATGGTATGATGGTTTCCACCTTGATTAGACCCAATATGATGAGTCTTGGGTGGGGGAGAGATATAATTATGGGCATCATCGAACATGCTACCTTGATGGATTTGTGATGCATTTACTTAATAATTTGGGGGAGTGACCTGAATGGTCCATGGAAACTTGGGTTTGGGAAAAAGCCTTGGCTTGACTGTGGGTCATTACCATAGGCTATCCAGAATGAAAGAGTGTGCTGGTGGATGCTCTCTTTTATTTTAAGTAAAAACACACTATCTATGCAAACAAAAAAACAAGTAAACAATGAATGTTTTAATGTTTTCATTTTAAAGTTTTGATTTTAGTTGATTTTTTTTGAGGTTTTGTGTGTTTTGATGTTCCCTAGACCTAGGAACTATGAAGGATGATGGAATGAAATCTAACAAGGTATGTTTATGCCCACTTCCCTAATGATAAATGAGACATAAATAGAAAAATTTATCCTAAGGGAGTAAAACAAACCTCTTGAGAGAGGTTGCACTACCTACATATTTCTACTTGCCTAGTCATGTTTTTTCTTCACCCTCAGTTGGAATTAGATATAAATGATAGCTATGAGTCCAAAAATTGTTAAGCCGTGTGAAAAAAATGGCTTCTAACCTCAAAATTACCCCAAGATAGCCCCAAGGGTAACCAACTTCTCGATGATGAAATCCAAGAAACTATGTGATCTAGCTATGGTGTCTAAGAGGCTCAACTAATGCTTGGTGGTGAAATCCAATGTCACTAGGAGGTTTTCCTCACAAAATCCTTATGGAACGTAATGTGCAAATGTGTGTGGTTCAATGTGTCTTTTGATTTTGTTTTTTTTTGTTTTTTAATGCCTATTTACCATGCAAGTCTAAAACTAACCCTAAAAATGCAATGAAAACAATGATCTAATGTGCCCTTTTGAATGAAATTTGATCTAAATGAGCTTATGAAAGCATGCACAAACTGATATACTGAGATTGGAAAGGAAATAATCACCTAAGCTACTAATTTTTGCAAAGAAAATAATGACTAATCTAAGGATTCTAAGTTTTTGGAAAGAAATAACAACTTAATCTAATGCGTCTTGAGTGTTTTGAGAGAACACAAAGAGATAAATAATGTATTGTTCCTTTGAATGTTTGAAAAAAAATAGAAATAAACAACTAAAATAATGTGACTTTGAATTTTTGAGAAAGGAATCATGAAACAACTATGTCAATGCTCTTTTTTTTTTAAAGAGAGAAGGGGAGGAAAAAGATTCAAAAAAATAAATAGAAAGAACTATGTTATGAATTTCTATGTAAGGTTAGAATATGTAAGCCTATACTAAAATAAAAAGTAAAATTAAAACATATCGTGTCCCAAGCTTGTGCAATTATTTTTTGAGCTTGAGAACCACCATCGACGGTTGAGACTATGCTTGAGAACTACCATGGGCAATTGATCCTATGCTTGAGAACTGCCCTAGGTGGTTGATATTAAGCTTGAAAAATACCATGGGCAGTTGATATTGAGTTTGAAAACTACCTTGGGTGATTAATATTATGTTTTAGAACTCCCTTGGGTGGTTGAGATTGAGCCTATGAGGGTATATCTTGCAAGATCCAACCCTAATTTGAGAAGGTATGATTGTGTCTTTCTTGCACTTGGGTGCCTGTAATAGTGATAGCAAGTAAGAATTTAGAAAAGTAAGCTAATAAAGCATGCAAACACAAATAACACTAATAAATACACATAATACATTGTATGTTGAATGCAAGCACCAAAGCTCATGCAAAATAACAAGTGTCAAATGTGTTGTGGGTAAAGGATCCCACCATGATCACCATTTGTGTGAAAGAGGAAATACACCATAACAATTGAAAATAGAAAAAGTGCAATAAAAGAGATATTTACAATTGATTTGATATTTGATAAGCTTTGTCTTTTACAAATAGACCCTTTTGGTTACAATCGACCTCTCAAAATGGAGGGTTTTATTTACAAGTGAAATATATGGTGTCACAAGTTATCTCCTCAAGTGCACAATGAGTTGTGGGAGGGTTTTACATGTTGCTTGACCTCTTGAGTTTCCATGTGTATCCAATACTTGCACACAAACTCACAATGATATCATCAATAACATATGTAGGACCTTTTGAGATGAGGCCCAAAATCATGAAAGAAGGTTACAAAAAGTGACTAAAATGTTACAAAACTTCACAAAATTGAGTGCAAAAGTTACAAAATTGCATGAAATACATACAAAGCCTTGCCAAATACCTAATTTACCTTTATATGTAATTTGGGGTTGATCTAGAGTTATCATTGGCTTTGATGCTCAACCACCCATGGTTATTGTACTTTTGGTCAACTACCCTATATGGTTGTACTTTTGGTCAACTACCATGGGTAGTTGTGCTTTAGTGGAACTGCATTGGGTGGTTGTGCTTCTGGTCAACTACCCTGGGTAGTTGTGCTACCTTAAAAACCCAAGCATATCTCACCTAGTTGTCCATTCTAGTCTTGCTCCCTAGAATCACTAAGGGAAATTTTTTATTCAACATGAGGTTATTGTCATAATTCACCCAACATTTAATTAGTATATAGGCATATATTACTTGCTATGAGATTATTGACCATTGTAAATAGTCTCTCGAGTGTTCGAGATTGTCTAGATCCCATAAAAGGTGTTATTTTGTGAACTCATTCTTCTCCTTTACTAGAGGTCTAAGTTCATGATGTGGGGTTGTCCTTCTAGGGCCCATATCACCTAAATGGTGGATGCATAATTTCCCATCCCATAGCATGGAGGACTTAGGTTCCTTTGGCCTAATTTATGTTATTTACACATTATATATATATATAATAAAAGTCATGCTAGGGTATAGTTTAAATATACTTAGTTCCTGATTGACAGTCTAACGTTCTATTGGAGTCAATCAGGGCCCACAATTACTCTGACTCAAAACCAGGTATCTCAGGTCAAGTTTTGACTGATGAGGAGATGCCTCATTCCATATCATCGTTGAACCTTCTAGAATCAAATTCTAGTGACTTCTAGATCCAATAAACTACTAGCAATTCCCTAGACAAACATTGATCATGAGACCCCTCACGGTAGTACTCGTATAATAGCCTAAAGGTGACATCCCATTTTACCTATTGTTACATGTTTTTAGCAAAAGAACCTCTCATCTTGGGCTGGTTTTCCAAAGATTAGTTGTTTACCGAATCACAGTAATTACCTCTTTCAATTATCGGTGTTGGGTGGATGTTCATTCGACTTGATGATAAATCCATATGCCTAAGTTAGATAGTGATACATCCGACTTGATGTTTCTTTGTTCACCTTGAAAAAGAGGTTCCATTGAAGGGTTAGCAAGAATCATAGTTGCTCATAGATGAAATTAAAGTTCTTCAAAATGTTTTCATTTATGTATTAAAGAAACAATACATGCTAACATTTAAAGGTATCAAAAATATTATTTTTCTACCTTATATTTTTATTAAAAATAAATATATAAAACAAAGATATTTAATATTCAATAATCTCCTTTAATAAAATACACTTTTCAAATTTAAAATTAAACATACTTCTTTTACCTCTAATTGTATAAATTCAAACCACTCTTGTTTTCTAAGATAAGAAATGAAATCATTCAAATAGTTATAAATCTAGCATATATAAAAATTTTCTAAACTATTTAGTCACACTATTATTTATATATTTTACCATTACTCAATAAAACTCTTTTCAAATAACTCAGTCCAATTCTACTTAAACATAATTAACATTATAAGATATATGTATAAATTAATAACTTTCATAAAAAGACCAATTTGAAGAATATGAAACTAATACCAAAACTATTCCAAGCTGAAAACGTACACGAAAATCAACAACATATTTTGTGCATAAAAGAATCTTATGAAAACTATATAATTTAATATTTATTAATAAGAATCCCTAGAATATGAATACTCTTTTGTAAATACCCGAAGGCGGCTCTACCATGTCATAATAGGCTTGGATTTGTGGTCAACCAATGAGTACAATTTCTAATCATGCCCTCCTATAAGCTTACTCAATATTTAATATTAAAATAAAATAATTCATAGACTAATTTTCCTATGCCGATTTTTCAAAGGTACAAACCATATATTAAAATATTGCAAATATCTTTAAAAGGGTAGGTATATATAGAACATTTTAAAAGTAAGAACTATCTATATACGATTTTAATTCAGTTTGCTTTATTAGATAGGAGAATTGGTTACAAAACTAAGTTTGATTTTACAAATTCAACCAATGAAACGATCTACGAAACATGGGAACATCACTCTTAAGGTTGCATCTCGTTAGATTCAAAGGTTTTCTTGAAGTATCATTTTAAATCCAATTTTATAATCGTTAACATCATTTTGATCTTATGGAAAACACATCTATTAACTCTAAAATTTATCATACGTTCAACTTGAGAACACTGGCTACATGTCAAGATGAAAAATCCGAATTTTATGTCCACCAATCATTACGAACGTTTCCAGAAGGTCCCTTATTTATTCAGGTCTGAATGAGTTGAACATCGTATAACTTCAATGTTTGTTTTACGCACACATAGTATCTTTTCCAGACATGATCTAATAATCTTTGAGAAACTATATGTTAATATGTTTTATATATTTACGTATTCTCTGCTTTAGAAGAACTCAATTGATTGGTCATCGGTGAACCCTAGAATCTTCGGTTGTTTATAGAAAATTTATTTGTCTTCTATGGGGTGGTACATTATTTATGTTTTCTATGAGATGTTATAGTTCTCCTGGTTATTCAACATAGCTCCGTTCTTCCTGAATCCAAATATTTGTAGCTCTAATATAGATAATCAAACTGGGTCCTATTCTAAAGTATCCAATGGAAAACAACACAAAAATCATTATAAAATGCTTTAAAGGTATTTTAAACATATTATAAAATAACTATGAACATCATATTTACTTTAACTAAATTTCTCTTTTAAAATTATAGCTCATCAAATCTGAATAAATAATTTTGGATTTGATATACGACAGGGTCTGTGTAATAAAGTAAAGTTGATGTACTTTTATCAACACTTAACAATATAGTTTGATCAACTCTCAATTTTTAATACAATTCTTCTGAGGGTTCTACGGCTTAAACTTCCATTTTCAAACATGATATCAAGAGATTAACAAGCTACCAATAGGTAGTTCGCTATCCCATGTTAATGTACATAGGTTGAACACCATCAAGCATTATTTTTTAGTATAAGCTATACTGATAGGCGATCATGAGTGCAAGTTCACCATCCGAACGCCCACTTCAACTTGACATGACAGAAAGAAAGGATTTGAATGCATTTTTGAATCAGATATGGTCCCTATCATGATTTAGATGCATCTACTCTACATTTTTTTACTTAAATGCAACTCAACAAAACATATGCTAGGTAATAGACATAGGAGCAATAGGAAGGATTGAATAAAGTATTTAATCTCATGTTACTAGTTGTTACTAGTTTTTTTAAAGAGATTCACATACAAGCTTACAAAATTAGATAAAGTCAGTCCTCACTGTAAATTCACAATTCTTCTAACTATATATATTATTCTAAGAAATAATTACAACTATACTTTAAAAGTTTTTTATAACCAGGTAGTCTTTTAAACGAACATACATCAATGCATTATAATATTATTTATTTACCCAATAAAATAGCATTATACTTGAAAAGATTCCAAGACCCCTGACCTGATTTTAAATCTTCTTTCTCTCCTATTTGAATTTTGCTCTATCTTTCTTCACCGCAAAGCAGCATCACAGGCAAACCATAACATCCACACACACATATCCCCCAAATACCATATTATTTTTAATTTATAGAAATCTGTGTTTTATTCCTTAACATGTGGACGGCTCATGCAAGATTCATTTCAAATGAATGATAAATGGTGTTTTATATATATATATATATATATATATATATATATATATATATATATATATATATATATATATATATATATCATTCTTTGTATAAAGATATTATATATTTTTAATAATTTTTAATATTTAATATAATTTAAACAATTAATTTATTATTTCAATTTTTTAATATAATATATTTATTTATTATTTTATTATTATATATATTTTAAATAGATTAACCTATAAACCATATTATATAAACAAGTATTCAATTATTATTATTATTATTATTATTATTTTATAATCTATTGATTTTCAGCAATCAACAAAACATAAAATGCAAAGGATGAATGCAACTACATGAAATTTTTCTATCTATGAGCTTCCATGTACTCATAGGGCCATGGTTATCCATTATCTCTCTCCTTACCTCATGCGGACAATCCCTATCTTTTTTCCTAAAGAAGGGTATCAGGCCTATCTCATCTGTTGTTCAAATATGCACACACAAAACTATCAATAGTATCTCATTCTAAAAGTAAAAGCAAGTAGAGGGATGTTACACTCTCCCCCACTAAGAATAAACACAATCCTCTGTGTTTGCATTATATATTCAATATTGTGCATATCAAAAACATATACTCAATAACTGTTGCATCTTCCAAATTCACATTCAATCATTAAAACAAAAATAAACATATATATATCAGTATTTATTTCAATAAATATGAAAATAGTTCTCATGATTGCCACATCTTCCCACGTGGCATTTCTATCAGAACAATGGTCCCACTAGACCTTGCACTGATCAACGTTTTTTTCCTGAGTTGTTTAGTTTTGTATTAAAAAAATTTTGACAGGACAAACTTCATTGATACATGGATCCAACATCTGTAATTGGAAAATATTCCACACAAGTGAGAGATCTGTCACAAGGGAGGGACACATGGAAGATGTCATGGATTTATACAATGGGGTGGCAAGGCCAACCTATAGGAAACTAGACTAATTTTGATAATGTTCTCAAATGGCCCCACTAACCTAGGGTTGACCTTGGCAGGTTTTATTGAACTTTTGAGGGCTTTACTCTTAGAAATACCCTATCACCTACAGTGAATTCTCTATGCAATCTCTAAATTCTCTAGGCAATCTCTTGAGATATGTATAGCTCTTTTGGTGATCCAAAGGTTCTTTAAGTCATTGGTATTTTTCTTTTAGTTGCTCCTTCATTTGTTTCACAGTATTCGATCTGATCATTACTTGATCTTTTAGATTATCCCAAGATAAAGGTGTTCTACACCTATGCCCATATACGGCTTTAAATAGAGCCTTGCCTAGCGTGGCATGTTGGATATTGTTATAAGCAAATTTTACCAAATGGAGATATTATTCCTACTTGCTTTGGTGATCTATGCAATACATCCATAGAATATTTTCCATTATATATCATTCTTGATAGTAAATTTCTTATATCTATCAACTCCTTGCTCAACCCGAGTTTTGAATCGATCTCTTCTTGACTAAGTAGATTTTACATCCTTCTTAATTTAGATGATTGATAAAATGTTAGTCCTAGCCATCCTTTATTTTAGTGGAGCTTAATGTGCTCAAAGCCAATCCATACCCAAAATGATATCCAAAGTATGTAGGGAAACTATAAATAGACATTGATTGACTATATTGGTTTATCCTGACTCATGCTCGACTTTCCACCCATTTGCCATAAATCTTGGCCTATTTAGTATGTCCCTCATCAAACTGTAGTAGCATATATCTTGTGGGTATATTCTTCATACGCCTTTCTCTTATCATCCCTTTGCGGGTATTGGCTAGCATAATGATAACCTGAGCAAACATAACATCTATTTGGGGGAGATCTAGTTTTCCAGCTATCTTCATTCTTGTTTTGGGAAGTAGCTTCTTTATCTGAATCCTGAGTTACAAGTTTTTGTTTAAAGTTCCTCCTGCCACCGCCTCATTTTTTGCTTTCATTTCTATTTCTATTGTCTCGATCTTTGCTATCATTTTTATTTGTGTTTACATATTTAGGCCTCTTGAATCGATCTTTATCCTATCTATCAGAACTGGTATTCCTTATTTTTTGATGATAATCTCTTCCCTTATCTATGGTTCTCTGATAATAAGCCTTATTATTTTTTTTGTTTAACTCTTCGTTTTGTGCTAAGTCGTAGGCCTCAGATAGGTCCTTCGGCTTTAGTATACCAATGAGAGACCCAGTTCTTGGATGTAATCCTAAAATAATTTTTTGCACCTTAAGTTCCTATATTTGGTCATACTTAGGTACATATTTTAGTAATTGTATGAACCTTTGATAATACTCTATATCAAGCATATTTTCTTGGTGCAGGTTGGTGAATTCAGCAAACTTATCTACATAAAATTATCAAGTTAGGAACCTATCTTTGAACTCTTTCAAGAAGGTATCCCAATGTACATCAGTAGCCTCAAAATGTTTGTTCCTTTTGTATGTCATCCACCAATTTAATGCTAGCCCTACCAAATGAGCAACTACCCATGTAGTTTTGGATTTTGGTGAGAGAGGTTTTATGACACAGTATCCTTTGACCTCACTTAATCAATTTTTAGATGTTTCTTCATCACATTTACCATCGAATTTTGAAATGTCAATATTTCGTAGATCCTTGTTCATCTCAATGCCAACCTTTCTTCTGTTGGATTCTTCGAGCATATCATCTTGTCTATTATCATGTTCTTTACCCTTAATCAAATTCTCAATCAATATTTGTTGTTGATCTAGTATTTCTTGAGGTTGATCTAGTTGAGTCTTTTGCTACTCCATTGCTCACTCATTTGTGCTCGTTGTTGCTCCATATGATCTCTTCGTTGGTTCATTTATTCCTACATTAATTGAATCATTTTGACCATGTTATCTTCTTTTTGAGCATATTTTTTAGACATGGGCTCTTTTTCCTTTCTTATGAGTCAATGAGGTGTTTCTTAAACCCTTTCTCTATATGACTCTCTAGTAATCCGACATAGTCCCTTCCTCGGACCTTCTACAAGCCCTTCTTGCAAATTAATTGTAGTTTTCTTGGAGGATCCCGCCATTTAACCTGTATGCAAAAGAGCTATGTCAATTTTTAACACAAGGTTTGTGACCTAGGGTTTCACAACCTAGGCTCTGATACCAACTATAAAAACCCAGGTATATATCACCTGGTTGTCCATTCCAGTCTTTCTACTTGAAATCACTTAGAGAAAATTTTGATTCACCATGTGGTTATTATCACAATTCACCCAACATTTAATTAGTACATAGGCATAGATTACTCACTCTGAGATTACTGACCACTACATATGGTCTCTCGAGTGGTTGAGATTGACCAAATCCTACAAAAGGTGTCATTTTGTGAACTCGTTCTTCTCCTTTACTAGAGGTCTAATTTCATGGCGTGGGATTGTCCTTCTAGGTCCCATATAACCTAGAAGGGTGGACGCATAATTTCCCATACCATAGCATGGATGATATATGTTTATTTGGCCTAATTTCTATCCTTTGCACATTATATATATAAAAACCATGCTAGGGTATAGCGTAAATTTACCTAGTACCTGATTGAGAGTCCAACGTTCTATTGGATTCAATCAGGGCCCAAAATTACTCTAGCTTGAAACCAGGTATCTTAGGTCAAGTTTCGACTAACAAGGAGATATCCCATTCCATCTCGTCGTTGAACCTTCTAGCATCAAATTCTAGTGACTTCTATATTTGGTAAACTGCTAGCAATTCTCCAGATGAATATTGATCATGAGACCCCTCACAGTACTACTCGTATAACAACCTATAGGTGTCATCCCATTTCACCCCTCGTTACATGTCTTGGCAAAAGGACCTCTCATCCTGGGTTGGTTTGCTAAAAAATAATTGTTTACTAACTCTCAATAATTACCTCTTGCAATTACCAGTGCTATGTGGATTTTCATCTGACTTGATGATACATGAATATGCTTAAGTTAGATGGTGATACATTTGACTTTGAGTTTTCTTTGTTCACCTTGAAAAAGGGGTTCCATTGAAGGGTTAACAAGAATCACAATTGCTCATAGATAAAATTAAATTTCTTCAAAATATTTTCATTTATGTATTAAAAAATTATTACATGCTAACATTTAAAGGGATCAAAGGTATTATTTTTCTACCTTATATTTTTATTAAAAACAAATATATTTAATATTAAGTAATCTCCTTTAATACAATACACTTCTCAAATTTAAATTTAAACTTAAACATACTTATTTTACCTCTAATTGTATAAAGTCAAGCCACTAAAATAAGATAAGAAACCATTCAAATTATTATAAATCTAACATATATAAAAAAAATTTCTAAACTACTTAATCACACTTTATTATTTATATATTTTACCATTACTCAATAAAACTCTTTTCAAATAACTTAGTCCAATTCTACTTAAACATAATTAACTATATATATATATATATATATATATATATATATATATATATATATATATTAGAAGGACCAATTTGAAGAATATGAAACTAATACCAAAACTATTCCAAGATGAAAACGTATACGAAAGTCAACATCTTTTGTGCATTAAAGAATCTTATGAAAACTATTAAATTTAAGCTTTATTAATAAGAATCCCTAGAACATGAATACCCTTTTGTAAATACCTGAATGTGGTTGCTATAGCTCTACCATGTCGTAATAGGCTTGGATCTGTGGTCAACCAATGAGTACAATTTCTAATTATGCCTTCCTATAAGCTTACTCAATATTTAATATTAAACTAAAATAAATCATAAACTAATTTGCCTAGACTGATTTTTCAAAGGTAAAAACCATATATTAAAATATTGCCTAGACTGATTTTTCAAAGGTACAAACCATATATTAAAATATTGCAAATACCTTTAAAAGGGTAGGTATACATGGAATATTTTAAAAGTAAGAACTCTCTATGTACTATTTTAATAATCTTTTAGGTAAAAATAAGTTTACTTTTAAAAATTCAACCAATGAAATGATCTATGAAACATGGGAACAACGCTCTTAAGGTTGCATCTCGTTAGATTCAAAGGTTTTCTTGAAGTGTCATTTTAAATCCAATTTTATAATCGTTAACTAATTTTTTATCTTATGGAAAACACATCTATTAACTCTAAAATTTATTATACATTCAACTTGAGAACACTAGCCAAATGTTAAGAGGAGAAATCCAAATGTTATGTCCACCAATCATTACGGACTTTTCCAGAAGGTCCCTTATTTATTCAGGTCTGAATGAGTTGAACATCATATAACTTCAATGTTTATTTTATGCATACATTGTTTCTTTCCCAGGTAGGAATTAAATAATAATTAAATAATTTTTGAGAAACCATATGTTTTTTTGGTTTTGATTATACTAAAGAAATCAGTAACTTGTTACAATTTTCTATGGGTTCAAATATCGCTCTTTATTGCCAACTATATCAATATTTTTTTATCTATGTATTCTCTGCTTTAGAAGAACTTAATTGATTGGTCATCAGTCAACCCTAGAATCTTTGGTAGTTGATAGAAAATTTATTTATGTCCTCTATGGGGTGCTACATTATTTATGTTTTCTATGAGATGTTATAGCTTCTCCTGGTTATTCAACATAGTTGCGTTCATCTTGGAGCCAAATTTTTGTAGCTCTAATATAGATAAGCAAACTAGCTCCTATTCTAAAGTATCCAGCCGCGAACAACACAGAAAACATTATAAAAAATTTTAAAGGTATTTCAAACATATTATAAAATAACTATGAGCATCATATTTACTTTAAATAAATTTCTCTTTTAAAACAATATCTTCTCATCAAATCTGAATAAATAATTTCATCTTCAATATACGACACATATTAATAAAGAATAAAGGGTTTGCGTAATAAAGTAAAGTTGTACTTTTATCAACACTTAACAATACAGTTTAATCAACTCTTAATTTTTAATATAATTCTTCTTTTTGAAGACAGAGGGCTCTACGGCTTAAACTTTCATTTTCAAGCACAATATCAAGAGATTAACAAGCTACCAATATTTAGTCGCTATCCCATGTTAATGTACACCGATTGAATGCTAGCAAACACTGTTTTTCAGTATAAGCTATATCGACACACGATCATGGGTGCAAGTACACCATCCGAATGCCCACTTCAACTTGATACGATGGAAATAAAGGAATTGAATGCATTTTTGGGTCAAGCATGGTCCCTATCATGATTTAAATGCAACTAGTCTATATGCTTTTACTTAAATGTAATTCAACAGAATATATGCTAGGTAATACACATAGGAGCAATCAGAAAGATTGAATAAAGTATTTAATCTCATGTTACCAGTTTTCTTAAAGAGATTCACATACAAGCTTACAAACTTAGATAAACGCAGTCCTCATTGTAAATTCACAGTTCTTCTATATATATATATATATATATATATATATATATATATAAACAATTACAATGCATTATAATATTATTTATTTACCCAATAAAATAGCATTATACTTGAAAGGAATCCAAGACCCTTGACCTGATTTTTAAAGCTTCTTTCTCTCCTACTTGAACTCTGCTCTATCTCTTCACCACAAAGTAGCATCACAGGCAAACCATAATGTCCACACACATATCCCCAAAATACCATCTTATTTGCAATTTATACAAATCTAGAGTGTTTTATTCCTTAACATGTGTGTGGCTCATGCAAGGATTCGTTTCAAATGAATGACAAATTGTGTTTTATTTTATTTTATATTATATTATATTATATATATATATATATATATATATATATATATATATATATATATATCATTCTTTGTATAAATATATTATATATTTTTAATAATTTTTAATATTTAATATAATTTAAACAATTAATTTATTATTTCCATTTTTTTAATATAATATATTTATTTATTATTTTTATTATTATATATTTTTTAAAATAAATTAATCTATAAACCATATTATATAAACAAGTATTCAATTATTATTATTTTTATTTTATAATCTATTGATTTTCAGCAACCAACAAAACACAAAATGCAAAAGATGAATGCAATTACATGAATATTTTTCTATCTGTGAACTTTCGTGTACTCATGGGGCCATGGTTATCCATCATCTCCCTCCTTACCTCATGTGGACAATCCCTATATTTTTGCTTGAAGGAGGGTACCAGGTCTATCTCATCCTTTGTCTGAAGAAGAATACCTAATCTTGCATACACAAAACTATCAACAATATCTCATTCTAAAAGTAAAAGCAAGCAAATTAATAGCAATATTTTGAGGGATGTTATAGCTTCAAGGGAACTACCTTGGGTGGTTGTGCTTTTGGTCAACTGCCTTGGGCAGTTGAGACTATTACTTGGCAGAGGGTTTTGATCTTGAATCTGATCCTTTAGAGATTTATTTTGGGATCCTTGCTATAGATCCAGTGCACTATTGAATGTTTTTTGTTGATGTGGCTATAAAAAAAGGTTAGTGAATGAACCCAAAAGCCTCCATGGTTGATGCCTTCAAGCTCCTCCAATGGTAAAACCTACAAGAACAATGTCAAGCAAAATACAACAATATCGAATGAATTTGACCAGATTTTTGTTATAATTTTGTGCACACACATGAACATGAAAATGGAGATCTATTTGTAAAGTCTTCCATGGGTGGAGGAGAGTTGTGAGGATGGAAGAGAGTGAGTGACAAGTGGCATGGGTGCTTAAGAGGGGTATCTTAGAGATTCCCCACTTGGGGTGGACAAATGTGTAACCTTCCTAGATTGGGCTATGATGTCGTATGACATGCCATAACACCTTATGGCATGCCATGATTGTGGTTTGTGAGAGAAAAATTAGGAGCGAATATAAAATAATATATATTGAACCTTAGAAAATTGAGATTACAATGGTATTTATAATGGTAACTCCAAACGACTTTAGGGAATATAGGGAAGTTAGGAAAATAGGAGAAATAGGGAGGAAAAGAGAAAGGGAAATAGAATTGGTTCGCCTTGCCGCCCTTGCCATCCAATCCGCCCAGTCAGCTATCATCCAAGTCAACCTACCTGCCCAGTCAGCTATCGTCCAAGGAGGTAAAAGGGGTAAGATCCAAAGCTTACAGTTGAAACAAATTTTTACACCTTTTTACTCCTTTTACTAGCTTTATTTCCAACATTCTCCCCCTTAAAGTTGAGAGGACTGACTATACAGTCTCTCAGCTTTATATATTGAGCTTTAGCTATACCTTTGGTGAAGATGTCTGCAATATTATCCAAAGTGTTACAATATTGAAGCTCAACTATCTTTGTTCCACCATATCTCGAATGAAGTGATACTTCATATCGAAATGCTTTGATCTGCTATGGTGGACTGGATTGTATGCCAACTGAATGGCACTTATGTTATCACAATACAGTCGAGTTGGACCACTCGAATTTCTCCAATCTCTTCAAGAACTTTTCTTAACCATAGGGCCTGAGTACTAGCATGAGTGATGGCTATATACTCAGCCTCAGTTGATGACAATGCTACAACAATTTGTTTCTTGGAACTCCATGTAATTAGTCCTGATCCTAGACTAAAACAATTCCCTGATGTAGATTTCCTGTCATCTATGTTGCTGCCCCAATCACTGTCACTGAAGCCAACTAATTTCATAGAATTACATTTTTGGTAATGGATTCCAAAATCCAATGTACCTTTTACATATCTTAAAATTCTTTTAGTTGCTTGTAAATGCAGCTCAGATGGACTAGTCATAAACCTTGAAACTAGAGAAACTGCATATTGAATATCGGGCCTGGTGTTGGTGAGAAACATCAGACTCCCAACCATGCTTCTGTAAGTGGTCATGTCAACCTTTGATGCTCCATCGTCCTTGCTCAATTGGATCCCATGTCCAGTTGGAGTTGCAACTGATTTGCACTGCTCCATGGCAAATTTCTTGATCATGTCTCGAGCATACTTGTGTTGACATATGAAGATCCCTTTATTTGATTGATGCACTTCCATGCCTAGGAAGTATCACATTAAACCAAGATCTTTCATCTCGAACTATTTCATCATGGAGTTTTTGAACTCCATATTCATTTTATTGTTACTACCCATAAATATTAGATCATCCACATACAAACAAACTATGAGAATGTCTACTCCTTGCTTTAGGTAGTACAGAGTTGGTTCACTTTTGCTTCTAGTGAATCCATACTTGCTGAAATAGCCATCAATGCGTGAGTACCAGGCTCTTGGTGCTTGCTTGAGGCCATAAAGTGCTTTCTTCAATTTGTAAACAAGGTTCTCTTTTCCTTGTTCTTGAAAACCTTGAGGTTGTTGAACATAAACCTCTTCTATCAAGTATCCATTCAGAAAAGCACTCTTCACATCCATGTGTTGTACATTCCATCCTTTATGGGCTGCTAAGGAAAGAACTGATCTGATTGTCTCTTGTCGTGCAATAGGAGCAAAGGTTTCCTCATAGTCAATGCCAAATTTTTGAGTAAAACCCTTTGCTACTAGTCTCACCTTATGCCTTTCAATGCTTCCATCAACATTGTACTTGGTCTTGTAGACCCATTTACACCCAACACATTTTTTTCCTTTGGGTAGCTTTACTAGCTCCCATGTATCATTATTGTTTATAGAGGTTATTTCCTCTTTCATGGCTTCTTGCCATACATTTTGAGTACATGCCTTCTCATAGCTAGCTGGTTCTAGCTGTGTACTAGCCAATAAAGCATAATTGACTACATCTCCCATAGGATCATGGGAGTCATCATCTCCATACAATTGCAAATTTTCAAGTTGTTGCAAAATTGTATTCATCTCACTAGCTTGACTTCTAGTGAATCTTCTCTAGAAATTCTGATCCAACATTTGAAAGGATGGATGATTTTGTAATATTCTTCTACCTCTTGATGGAGAGTCTCTGTCGATGTCCATCGGTGAAGAACTTACTGATCTCTATGGAGAAGGACTTGGAGTGTTTGTTGAAGTACTTGATGTAGTACTCCTGTATGGGCTTGGAGGGGGTAGTGTGCCTTTGCTTTTCTTTGGAGACACCTGTTGTACCTGTGAAGAACTTACATCTTGGGACTCATCATCAACAAAAATTCTTTGATGACCCCATTCTCCCCCTTCATCAAAAATTACATCCCTAGAGATTACAACTTTATGAGTCTTGGGATTGTAGAGTCTATATCCTTTTGTAGACTCACAATACCCTACAAATATACAAGCTTGACTTTTTGGATCAAGCTTCTTCCTTTTCTCGTCAGGAATGTGTACATATGCTAAAGAACCAAACACTTTGAAATGCTTTACATTAGGTTTCTTTTCGTACCACGCCTCATAAGGAGTGACACCATCTAAACTAGAAGTTGGACTTCTGTTTAGAATATATACACTGGTTCTTACAGCCTCTGCCCAATACATATGAGTTAGATGCTTAGACTGTAGCATCGATCTCGCCATCTCAACTATGGTGCGGTTTTTCCTTTCTGCCACACCGTTCTGTTGTGGGGTATAGGCAATGGTAAATTGCCTTTTGATCCCACTTGCTTTACAATATTTCAAAAAATATTTTGAGGAGTATTCACCTCCTCGATCTGTCCTAAGACATTTTACATAATTCCCACTTTGATTCTCTACATTGTTTCTAAAATCTATGAAGCAATCAAAAGCTTCATCTTTGTGTTTCAGAAAGTAAATCCAACACATTCTAGAGAAGTCATCTATGAAAGTGAGAAAATAAGAACTATTTTCGAGACTCTGTGTTTGCATTGGACCACAGATGTCCGAATGTACTAACTATAGTGGATAGTTGGCTCTCCACGCTTGTCCTATCAAAAACTTTGACCTTGAGTGCTTTCCCAAAGCACATCCTTCACAGACCTCCTTTTGTTCATTGATTTTGGGAAGTCCTGTCACCATAGCTTGAGAAGTTAGAAGTTTCAAGCTAGCGGAATTAAGGTGACCATATCGCAAGTGCCAAAGGACACTTGGATTTGTTATAGCTACATTTGCAATTTGAGCTCCCCTGGCTCATCAAACTTGAGAGGGAATAACCTGTTCTTGGTCATGGGGACCTGTGTGATGACATGATTACAATTATTCTTATAAAAAATAATACATTGTCCTTCATCAAATACAAGCTTGTAATTGTTCTCCATCATTTATCCAATGCTTAGCAGATTGTGTTGGAGCTTTAGAGTGTAATAGATGTCATGCACTTTCTTTAGTCCTTCTTTGGTTGGAACCTCCATGGCTCCAATACCCTCTACTTGCAATGTCTTATCATCCCCTAATTTGATTTGGGATTTATAAGTGGAATCGAGAGTAGCAAATAAATGTTCTTTACCACTCATATGGTTGGAACAACCAGTATCCAGAATCCATGTGTCATTTAGATTCTATTCTGATTGGCCATATGATAGAAAAATATTAGAAATATCATCTTCTTCTCCATAATTACCATATTGACTATTGCTGCCTTGTGAAGATTTTGACCAGCAGTCACGAGCGAAGTGACCCGGCTTGCCATAGTTGAAACATGTTGATTTGGACTTGTCACTTCCTCACCCTTGATTGCCACTTTGTCCTTGATTTCCACCTCGATTCTGATTTCCACCTCTTTGTTGGTTGCCTCCTCTGTATGAGTTGCCTCCTCTATTGGAATTGCCTCCTCTATTCTGGTTGCCTCCTCTATTGGAATTGCCTCCTCTGTAGTTGCCTCTGCCTCTACCTCTTTGCTTGCCTCTACCTTGACCTCTTCCCCATCCTCTTCCATTATTTTCATTGGAAGTGAAGGCCTTATCATCACCTCCGTAGCTTGTTGAAGGAGTTTCAGGAAACCTCTCTTCATGTGACATTAACGATCCGATCAATGCATCGAATGTTAAAAGGGAAAGATCTTTGGATTCTTCTATTATTATGGCAATATGGTTCCATTTCTATGTAAGTGTTCTCAACACTTTTGTTACAATTATCTCAGGCTTGATTTCTTCGCCTAGTGTAACCATTTTATCTACAATTGCTTTTACTCTAACACAATAATCATCGACTTTTTCATCATCTTTCATTCGGAGATTTTCAAAATCTCACTTCAATGTTTGAAGCCTTACCTGCTTCACTTGATTACTACCCTGGAATCCATCACTCAATGCTTTCCATGCAGCTTGTGCAGTCGTACAAGCAATGATTCTAGGAAATATGCTTTTCTCCAATGCAGCTTGGAGATGAGAAAGAGCAGATGAGTTGCTCTTTTTCTCTTCTTTTCATGTTTTCTTGTCTGTGGCACTAAGTGTTGTCCAGTCTGAGGGTTCTGTGTAGCCCTCTTCTATGATGTCCCACAAACCTCTACCTATGAGCAAGGTCTTCATATTTATAGACCAATACTCATAGTCATAACCGTTAAATTCTGGTATAGGTAAGCTATTGTGTGAGGCCATAGTTACCAAAAAACTCTCTTTATTTCATGGTTACAATAAAGTACTTTTGCTGTTTGAAAGAAGGAAAGAAGAAGAAGAAAGAAGGAAGAGCTTACAAATTTAAGTCAAATCTGACTTGTTCTACTCTATCATTGACTGCTTGTTCCTCTTGATGTGGGGATGCTATCTCTTGATTTACAAAGTTATCTGCCACTTCTTCTTCGTCGTCACTTATCTGTATGATTTCTGGTGATTCTGGTTCTAGGATTTCTACTGAAATACTGTAGTGTGTGTACTCTGATTCTTGTGGTGCAGCTTGTATGGATTCTGATTGTTCAAATTGACTCCTGAATGAGTTATCTTCAAAATCCGCTTCGTACCCTGAGTCAGGATGCCTTTGATGTGCGATTACTATGTTTTGGAGTTGACTAAACACAATGTTGAGTCCATAACCTCTTACCTTTTCATCAAACCTTTCTGCACCTTCTCTTGCTAGAATTGCACATAAGGCATGATAACAACCATTCGGTCTTATCATCAATGCCCTTTACAAAAAAAACTAAGCCTCTTAGGCTTATTACACACTCTTTCCTCTTAGGAAAGTTTTAACCTCTTTTACAATCTCTGAAATTTTCACAAAATGTGAAATTTACAAGGCTCCAATAATTGACAATATCAAGCCTCTAGGGCTTTTACAATAAAATTTTTAAAATTTAAACTTAATAAAAAAATTAAATATTCATATTTAATAAAAAAATAACTTTATAATTATTAAAAACCTAAGTTTTAAAATAATTATAAATTAGTTTTAATTTTATTAAATTAATATTTAATAATTTTAAATATTCTAAAGTTTAAATGATAATTTTTTTTTTAATAAAATTTATCCTCTAGCCCATTCGAACCCGTGACCTCTTGACTGTCACAAAAATTTTGACCAATGCGCCACGGTGTCTATTTGAAACATAAAGGATCCGTGATCCTTTTCTAGCTTGTGCTTCCCGGAGATTAAAAAAAACAAACTAAAAATGTGCCTGGTGGGATTCGAACCCGAGACACCCTACTCACAAGCGCTCCTCCTTAGCCGCTCGAGCTACGCCCATGGTTGGGTATGAAGGAGGAATATTTTCTATTTGAAATGCAGTGGATGATGATTTTAATAAAAAAAATTGAAATTCTTTTGTCCCACATTGAGCAGGATGGGGGCAAAAATAGGGTTTATAACCCTGGGTGGGCGAGTAATGAAGTGATTGCCTTCGAGCAATCAATGATCACCCCTTTTGCCTCCTTTCGACCAATCGCTCCTCGCCATATTGCTCCCTTTGCTGCCACGTTGCTCCTCCTCCTCGTGCCACGTGTCTATCCGTGTCAGCTCCTGAGTCATCCTCCTCTCGCCATGTGTCGCTCTATGATAGGTCCTCCTGCATCGCTCCTATCTCCATGTGCTTGTTGTGTTGGCCTGCTCCAGACTTCACCTCGATCCATGTGCTTTGGGCTTCTCTCACCTCGAGCTACGTGTTGTGGGCCCCACCTCGACCTCGCTTTGGGTTGTGTGTTGCGGGCTTCTCTCACCTCGGTCCTCGGGCCTCCCTCGCCTCGATCCTCGTGCCCTCTCGGCTTCGACTTTGATACCAGATGTGGTTTGTGAGAGAAAAATTAGGAGCGAATAGAAAATAATATATATTGAACCTTAGAAAATTGAGATTACAATGGTATTTATAATGGTAACTCCAAACGACTTTAGGGAATATAGGGAAGTTAGGAAAATAGGAGAAATAGGGAGGAAAAGAGAAAGGGAAATAGAATTGGTTCGCCTTGCCGCCCTTGCCGTCCAATCCGCCTAGTCGCTTGTCGTCCAAGTCAACCTACTCGCCCGATCGACTGTCGTCCAAGGAGGTAAAAGGGGTAAGATCCAAAGCTTACAGTTGAAACAAATTTTTACACCTTTTTACTCCTTTTACTAGCTTTATTTCCAACAATGATGCATTATGATATGCCATATTAATGCACCTTTTATGAAGAGATTCTTCACCCACTAAATTAACATTTATAATCAAAGTTCCCAGGTGGAGGGAATCCTCACCCAAATGCATTGAATGTGTTTGGAAAATGGAGGAAAGAGAAGGAATAAATGCCATATGGAGTTAAGGTGCATTGGAGTTAAAAATAGTAGAGTGGTCTCATGATGATCGTGGTTAGGTGTAGGAAGGGGCCAAAGTGGGTCAAAGGGGCTAGAATAGCAAATATTAATAATTTCTAAGGTTTGCAATACATTTATTAAAATAATTAAACATATTTTTAAATATTTTTTTTGATTACATAGGAGAGTTGGTCACAACCACATTATTTTTAGTAACTGACAAGCATAGGGTTCAAACCACAGGGACTGCTTCCAAGAAATATATTATGCTTTATTATTTTTGACCCAGCGTGAAGGGGACCATCGGTCACTCGGGATTTGTACCATCATCGTCAGTCTGGCACACTTTTAGAGGATCAGATCAAACTACTACCTTTGCAAATAGGTTGCCCTCGAGGTTTGAACCTGGGTGTCTTCTTGGTAAGTGCCTAGCCAGACAAGAATTTACCAATCCACCTAGCCCTCGGGGATCACACATTTTTAAATATTACTATTAACCATTGCAAATATGAAAAAAATTAGGTGTCTACACAAAGTGTATGAGAATATATGGCATGCATCTTGAAATTTTGTTTGAATAGGATTTGTTTGAGTTATTTTAATTGAAATACTTGGAATATTGAATGTTGTGATTTTTGAGTTTATTGTATGTAGGATAAATATTTATGTTTTAGCTAAGGTAAATTATATTAGGCTAGAAGCTATTTGAATTATTTTAGTTTGAATTATTTAAATACTACGTGCTAGAGATTCTGAGCTCATCATACTTACTATATAAGCTTTGATTGAGAGAATGTTTGTTAATATTTACTTGTAATGACTAGTCTATGTTCATCTAGCTAAAGGTCCTTGCTATCTAAGCCCTGGCCATCATCAATATTATTTTATTTCCATTTTTTAATTTGTTCTATCTTTTATTTTTAAACATCAAGGAGCCAACCTTCTCCAAAGGTTGATCTGGTAGTACTTCTAGGTCATCTAATTTTGACTTCGATCTAGGGCACATATTTCATACCTAGGCAAATCGAAGGATCAAGAGAGGGGAACTTGATGTCTTGATGATTTGAATTCCTATCACAATCACAATTCATGGTATGGTATAATTCCAAGGTCTGAATCTCTTATCCTATATTCCAAAATACCTTGAGGGTGTTCTACTTATGACAAATTATAGTTTACATGTTGGGCTCTTTTCATACTATGAACCCTTTTTTTACACTATGAATCTATTTGATACCATGAATTCCTTTCATATTATAGACATGTGTTTGCACTATGGATCATATTTGCATAATAGTATTTTGGATGCACTATGGATTGAATCCACACTATAGATCTTTATCCATCTTATGGACTATGCTAACATTTTTGTACGTTATCACATGCATTGATACCAATGTTAGATTTATTTGTTGTAAGTGCTTATTTATTTTTGTGTAAGTCTTACATATGTCTAGTTAAATGAAGTTACTTACACTTTCCTTTATGCATGTGTGATGTTATCACCTTATGTTCTTTTGCTTGATTTTGTACCTATGTTGTAGGTGTTTTCATGGGGTAATGACATGATGTGAAATTTTTAAATGCAATAGTCATTTAGCATTCCTTATTCACTTTGCAATGAAATTATGCAAAATTCATCTCAAACATCTTCCTTGCTCATTGAAATCATTTGCAAAAATAGACTACATACTTCTCCTTGATATATCTTGATCATCCCTACTTTCTTGATGATTTTAGGGTGTACCAGTTTGTTGACATGTCACAATAAATTACATTTAGGCTATAAACTAATGGGGCCACTCCCTAAACTCATTAGTTATAACATGGACCTATAATAACCTCATTGGAGTAAACTATTATTACATTTAGGTAACTTTAACAACCTCTCTAAAACACTCATTTGGGTGAGCTTTTTTGAAACATCCATTTGGGTGAGCATATCTGAAACACTTGTTTGGGTGAGAATATCTGAAACACTTGTTTGGGTGAGCATATCTAAAACACCCTTTTGGATGAGCTTTTCTAAAATACCCTTTTGGGTAAGCATGTCTAAAACACCTATTTGGGTGACCTTTTCTAAAACACCCACCTAGGTGAACCTCTTTGAAACATCCATTTGGGTGAGCATATCTGACACATTTATTTGGGTGAGCATATATGAAATACCGTTTGGTTGAGATTTTTTGAAACATCCATTTGGGTGATCATATCTTACATACCCAATTGGATGAGCATATTTAAAATACCCATTTGGGTGAGTTTTCTAAAGCACCCACTTAGGTGAGCATATCTGACACACACATTTGGATGAAAATATCTGAAACACCTGTTTGGGTGAGATTTTTTGGAACACCAGTTTGTGTGAGCATATTTGACATACCCATTTAGATGAGCATATCTAACATACCCATTTAGGTGAGAATATATGAAATACCCATTTGGGTAGGCATATCTGAAGCATCCATTTGGATGAGATTTTCTAAAACATCCATTTGGATGAGCATATCTAAAACACCCATTTGGATGAACATTCATGATATATATTCTACATTTAGTTGATTTCTTAAAGCATCTCGCTTGGAGATTGACCTTTTTCACTTGAGAATTATCCATTTAACATATTTTCAAAATCATTATTTAAGGATGAAACATCATTTGCATTTTTATAAGAACTTTTCTATTGCTCATAGAAAGATAAAATAATTGAATACATGTAAAACTATTAAAATAAATATGGACAATATGCATTCAACACCTTTTCTAAAAATTGTATTACACAAAAATTACATAATCACATTTCAATAAACATTTTTGTTTTATTTATAAAAAATATTTAGTTCATCTATACATAAATTTCTTCTTATTATTGGTTGACCATTGGGAGGCCACTCAGTCACTAAAATTATATACTCCTCCTCTTGGCTCTTTTATCCCATGCAATATCTAAAAAATATGGTATTGTTATGGTAATCATCCTAGACATATACTTCCTCAAAAACCTTCTAATAGTCCAATACTGGATACCACAATAGGAGAAATATGAATTTCTATCCTATTTAGGCCATTTTCTATTCTCATCGGTCTACTGTTAGTCATTGGCTCTCTTCTCCACAGTGATAAAAAGTATTCTCCAAATCTTCTCATAATCCCCCTTAACATGTCCTCTGCTAGTTTAATAGTTACCTCCTGATATTGTCATAAGCATTATTGGATCGATTATGATATCCTTGTGGTACACTTGAAATTATCTAATATGGCATCATATCTCTAGATCAATTGTGTTAGATTTAGATGCTCTGCCACACCATTAACCCTTCCATATTTTCTTGCTCCTAATATGCCTTTGCTTGCCAATATTTGGTTATATCTATCCTTAGGATAGATATAAATACCCTCAAATACACCTTACCCATGATAGGATTGGGCATCCATCCTATTACATGTTGTATTGCATGCTTATGAACGTATAATTCACATAACAAGTCATGTTGGTGTGTCACGATGGAATAGTATGCATCGTGAAATTGGTTGGGTAGGTTAAGCTTGTAGGGAATCCTAGAAATGAATTGTTTCCAAAACATTAAGTAATATACCTAAGCCAATGGTCTACAATCAAGAAACTTAGACACCAAACAACCTATTGTTATCATCTGCCAACATGCTTTCTCTACTTCTATTTGTAGCTTTTTCCCTTTTTAATCTGTTGGAAATTTGAGAATGATGAGTTGTCATTGATGTCAAAGGATTGATGTCATAAGTTGATGGTATTTTTCTAAGGGTCTAAGGCAATATGGCAGCAAGAAAATATGAGGCATTTACCATGGTGGTACTTGCAAAAGAAAAATATTTTATGGTGGCAAAGACAAAATATTTTTCCATGGTTAAGAAAGCAAGCAAAGAGAATTCTTCAAAAGGATTGTAATATTTAAATTTTAATATTTAAATATTATTAAGGAAGCTTGATAGTGACAAAGGTTTTATTTGGTAAATAAAAACCCAAGGGGGTTTCCAATTTGCAAAGGAAAGTCTAAGTTTACTTATTGGTGAAAAAGACCCAAGGCAAATAAAAGGGTTTATTATAATATTTTTTAAAATATTATAAACCCTAAGTCTAATGTTTCAAGGCACCAAAGAAAAATTAAATTATTCTTTTTAAAATTCAAAGAAGGGCCGACGTCTAATTTTTGAGCATGATTCAAAGGAGGGTCGACGTCGTTTAAAGCATGCATGAAACGTATTAATACCCCCTCAATGCTTTGGAAAGACCTTCGATCGATTTGCGTACCCCGTGCATAGAGAGACAACGAATAAAAGGAGAGGACAGTGATTGGTTTCGGTTAGCACATAGAAGAACGAACAAATTGCATTTGTTCGTGCATTGACGTCATCCTCCAGGGTGGCCCAACGGTAGCTCATCTCGTGCTAAGGCATAGTGGGGAAGAGGTTCGCGGTTCGATTCTCCCTAGCATCAGTTTTGAAGTGTTTTATCCTTTTTGATGGATGTGGTAGGAGATAAAGGGTGGAGGCCGCGTGTTAGGTCTCAACCGCTTGGCTAGCACAAGTGGTCGAGCGTTGCACTTAGGAGTTTGAGGTCGGAGGGTCGATTCCCATCCATGCCAGCAAGGAGATTAATTTTTATAAGGTATGCTCTAAGTTGATTAATGTTGGCTATGCTTGGTGTTTGGTGGATGTGATTTGGTGTATAGTCTTGGCATATAGGAGGTATAAGGGGAAACTAATTTTTGCATAATATTTTAAGGGTATTGTTGTCATTTATTTTATATATGCAAAGGTTGGAGTGATAAGGTGTAAATGGTTTATTTAAAATTGTAAATCTTTGTTCTTGGACATTAAAGTGGATTGGAAATTATTTTATGAAAGTGGGAGATAAAAGGTGTAAAAGATGATTTTATTGTTTGTAATTCTTGCTTTATGAAAAGGAAATTTTTGAGAGGGTTTTGTTGAGCTTTAATGCATTATCCTTGAGAACAAAAGAAGAGTCCTAGAACATTATTTTCAGATTTCATTGAGCACCTTTTTGAGGGAAAATTCATGTGGATATTTTGAAATAGAATCTTGCTATCTAACCCTTGAAGTGGCACAAGAAGGATTGGTTGTTTGTGAAACAGGGTTTAAGGTCATATTATCTTCAAAGCAAATAAGAGGTATGGGCACATTTCTCCTTCTTTAAAGTGTTTGTTGAAGTGAATGTTTTGGATCATAAGGTGGAGTGAAAAGGATTGTTTGATAAGCATTGTTGGAAATATTTGAGTTAGGATTTGTGCTTCATTGTTGAATGGTTTTGGAAATATTTGAGATAAAATTTGAGAACAAGTATGCTTCTATTGTTGAAAGAGATTGAGACATTTGTGCTAGATATTGTGAACTACTTGTGCTAAGTTTGAAGACAAGTTAGTGCATCTTTGTGAAATATTTTAAACATTGGTTTGAGAGATATTGAAAGCAATTGTGAAAGTATTTGAGATCAATTTTGTGAGGGAAATTTGTGCATTATTGAGATTGATGTTTGAGAGAAAATTTGTAAGAAAGATAGACCAGTTTTGTGAAGCAAGATATATACTATGTTGATTTGTTTTGAAAAGGATTTTGCAAGAGATAAATATTGGATTAGTTGAATGCAAGATTTGTGAATGTGAAGAACATATTGGGATTTTGATAGTGTACATCATTCTCTATATGTTCCAGAGGTTAAACAAATTCTGAGTAGAATATATCTATTTGTAGAAAGTATTTCTGGAAAAGATATAAGCTTTGTTTGTGTGCAAAGTTTAGAAATATTTAAGCAAGTTAAGTGAGCAACATTAAGGTAGATTTGAGCAAGTCTTTTGAGAAGGCTTGAAGGCAGATTTGAGCAAGTATTTTGAGAAGGCTTAAGAGCAGGTTTGGTTGCTAATTTGATCAAGATTTGTGTTAAGGCTTGAGGTAGATTTGAGATAGAGTTTGGTAGATTTGAGATAGATTTTGGTGCAGATTTGTGAGAAGAGTTAGAGCAGATTTGTTCTAGACTTATGATAGATTTTAGTGCAGATTTCTAAGCAGATTTATGCTAGACTTAAGATAGATTTTGGTGCATATTTGTGAGCAGAGTTAGAGAAGATTTGTGCTAGACTTGGGATAGAGTTTGGTGTAGATTTGAGATAGAGTTGAGAGCAGGATTTGGAGGTGATAGAGCAAAGAGGATAGAAGTCTCTAGTGGATAGAGATCCATCAGCTAGTGTAGTGGGGATAGAGGTCTCCTATGGAGAGAGATCCACAAGCCAGAGTAATGGGGGTAGAAGTCTTATAGAAGATCACCAACCAGAGTAGAGGGGATAGAGTTCTCCTATGGAGAGAGATCCACAAACTAGAGCAAGGGGAAAGAGTTCTCCTATGGAGTGAGATCCATGAACCAGTTGGGGAGATAGATTT
Source organism: Wollemia nobilis (assembly GCA_028583015.1). Taxonomy (NCBI): domain Eukaryota; kingdom Viridiplantae; phylum Streptophyta; class Pinopsida; order Araucariales; family Araucariaceae; genus Wollemia; species Wollemia nobilis. Next base: position 4,445,930 of record JAQPPZ010017128.1, read on the forward strand.
CTTCTATGGAGAGAGATCCACAAACCAGTTGAGGAGATAGAGTTCTCCTAGATCAAGTTCCACGAACCAGAGAAAAGGGGAAAGAGTTATCTTATGGAGAGAGATCCACAAACTAGAGCAAAGGGGATAGAGTTCTCCTATGGAGAGAGATCCACAAATCAGAGCATAGGGGATTGGTGTCTCCTTTGGATAGAGGTCCATAAACATTGTAATAGGGAATTGATTCCCAAGAGATTTGTTGAGAAAATTTAGAAGAAATATTTTCTTCATGGACGTAACCCACATTGGGTGAACCACATTAAATTTATGTCTCTCATGTGTGTGATGATTTGTGCATTACTTTGATTACTACTATTGATATTGCCATTGATAATATTGGATAATATTGTTTGGGAAAGAAAAGTAAAAGTTGATCTTATACTATTCACCCCCCCTCTCAGTATAAGCTTGTGTTCTTCAATTGGTATCAGAGTGGGTTCCTTCAAAAAAGTCTAACAACTTGAAGGAAGATATTACAGGAACACAGATGGCATCTCAGAATGGATCTTCATCAAATAAGGCACCATTGTTTGATGGGAACAATTATGCTTTCTAGAGCATAAGAATGAAGACTTACTTGATGGCACAAGGATATGAGACATGGCAATCCATTGAGGATGGGTTCACACCTACAACTACTCCTCCCATAGATAAATATGGTAAGATGTTACATGTGAATAATGCCAAGGCTATGAATGGAATCTTAAGTGGATTATGTGAAGCAGAATTTGTGAAAGTTATGCATTGCAAATCAGCAAAAGAGATATGGGAAAAATTGAAGCAAACATATGAGGGAGATAAAAAGGTCAAGATGGCAAAACTACAAAACCACAAGAAAAGGTTTGAAGATTTGAAGATGGAATATGAGGAAGATATTGCTACATACTTGCTTCATGTGGATGAAGTTGTAAATACCATGCGTGGACTTGGTTTCAAAATTGAAGACTCCAGTGTTGCTCAGAAAGTATTAAGGTCACTTCCTATGAGGTATGATGGAAAAGTTTCAGCTATAGAAGAGATGAGAGATATTGAAAAATTGACTATGGATGAGTTACATGGAATTCTCATAGCTTATGAGATGAGAATAGTAAAGGATCCCAACTCCAAGAAAGAGGTAGCTTTCAAAGCATCAAAGAAGACAAAATATAAGAAACCAGAATCAAGTGGTGAGTCAAGTAGTGATGAAGAAGCTAACTATGGTAGAAGAAACAAGGACTCAAGAAAGCACAAAGGTATGAAAATAGTGAAATGTTTTAACTATGGTAATTTTGGTCACTATGCATCTAATTGTCCAGAAGCTAGAAGTAGTAGCAGTGAAGAGAAACAAGATCATAAGAAAAAGGAAGGAGGAAAATCTAGGTATGAAAAGAAAAATAGGTATGGTCAAGGCAAGCATGAAAAGAAATTCTTTCAAAGGCACAAGAAGAGTTTCTATGTTAACAAGATAGGCAAGGCTTCAAGTGATAGTGATGAAAGACCCTCAGATAGTGAAGAAGAAGAGATTCTATTTTTGGCAATAGAAGAGGAAGAAAATGCTCTTATTGAAGATAAAGTTGAAAAGTATGAAGATGCTCTTGAAGACCAAGAAGTAGAACAAGATTCAGAAAATGAAGAGGAAGGCACAATAGATCTAGAAGTAGAACTTATTGTTGCTCTTAGAGAATTGAAAAAGGTTAGAAAGCAGAATTCAAGACTAAAGACTCAAGTTCAAGAATGTGAGGAAGAAAAAGGAAAGCTTATACAAGACCTGACAAACTCAATAGCTAAGGCAAGGAGACTTAAAGAGGTCATGAGTGAAAAGTTAGAAGCAAAAGAGTCAGAATGTGAAAGATTAGAACATGAGATAATTTCACTAAGGATGGAAGTAAAATATTCTAAGGACAAGCTACACAAGTTTGGGAAAAGCTCAAAAACTTTGGATAAGATTATCAATGCACAAAGATCTTCATCTATCAAAACAGGACTTGGTTTTGAAGAAGGACAAGGGAAACAAGAAGAAGGATCAAGCTCAAGCTCAAAAGAAGAGGAAATTTTAGAGGAAGAGAGTGAAGAAGAAATTGAGACTTATGTGGATAAGTTGAAGAATAGAAGCTTCACTAAGAAAGGAAACAATGCACAAACAAGAAACAGGGATCATCACAGAGAAGGCAAAGAAAGGACTAAGAGACCAGAGGGTTCAAGAAAAGATTTCTTCAAAGGACGTTGTTTTTCATGTAATCAGTTTGGTCACAAGGCTATGCATTGCAAGACTCATGGAAAGGAGTATGGCCTCACTAAAAGGAATGTCAACTCTTTCAAATATGGATATTTCTTTCAAGGGTATTGCTACTCTTGTAATCGATTTGGTCATAAAGCAATCCACTACAGGGTTCATGATAGAAATGATTATGGCTTCACCAGGAGGAACTTCAAGATATTTGCACCTTCCAAGAACTACAACATTAAGTGTTATAAGTGTAATAATCTAGGGCATAAGGCCAAGTGGTGTAGAACAGAGTTTCCAGAGCTTCCAGAGACAAGCAAGAACAGGGACACTCAAAAGGATCAAAAGGGTATGTTGAGAAAGAAGGTTGACAAAGAAAAAGAGCATTGTATGTTGGGAGTAGAAATACTCCCACCCCAAAATTAATCACCTCAAGGAGAGGAGGTGGGGAGGGGGCTGAGCTAAGAGTCTTATATTTAGCCCCAAAGGAGTCCCTTTGCCATTGATGTCAAAGGGGGAGATATTTGAGTAAGGGGGAGAGCATTCAGTCAGGGGGAGCAGCTTCTTAGAGAGAGCAGAATCAGGGGGAGCAGTTTTGGGATCCAGTGGCAAGAAAAGTTTTTTTAGAAAGGGTTGCCATCAATGACAAAGGGGGAGATTGTTGGAAATTTGAGAATGATGAGTTGTCATTGATGTCAAAGGATTGATGTCATAAGTTGATGGTATTTTTCTAAGGGTCTAAGGCAATATGGCAGCAAGAAAAGATGAGGCATTTACCATGGTGGTACTTGCAAAAGAAAAATATTTTATGGTGGCAAAGACAAAATATTTTTCCATGGTTAAGAAAGCAAGCAAAGAGAATTCTTCAAAAGGATTGTAATATTTAAATTTTAATATTTAAATATTATTAAGGAATCTTGATAGTGACAAAGGTTTTATTTGGTAAATAAAAACCCAAGGGGGTTTCCAATTTGCAAAGGAAAGTCTAAGTTTACTTATTGGTGAAAAAGACCCAAGGCAAATAAAAGGGTTTATTATAATATTTTTTAAAATATTATAAACCCTAAGTCTAATGTTTCAAGGCACCAAAGAAAAATTAAATTATTCTTTTTAAAATTCAAAGAAGGGTCGACGTCTAATTTTTGAGCATGATTCAAAGGAGGGCCGACGTCGTTTAAAGCGTGCATGAAACATATTAATACCCCCTCAATGCTTTGGAAAGACCTTCGATCGATTAGTGTACCCCGTGCATAGAGAGACAATGAATAAAAAGAGAGGATAATGATTGGTTTCAGTTAGCATGTAGCAAAATGAACAAATTGTATTTGTTCATGCATTGATGTCATCCGCCAGGGTGGCCCAATGGTAGCTCGTCTCATGCTAAGGCATAGTGGGGAAGAGGTTCATGGTTCGATTCTCCCTAGCATTGGTTTTGAAGTGTTTTATCCTTTTTGATGGACGTGGCAGGAGATAAAGGGTGGAGGCCACGTGTTAGGTCTCAACCGCTTGGCTAGCGCAAGTGGTCGAGCACTACGCTTAGGAGTTTGAGGTCGGAGGGTCGATTCCCATCCATGCCAGCAAGGAGATTAATTTTTATAAGGTATGCTCTAAGTTGATTAATGTTGGCTATGCTTGGTGTTTGGTGGATGTGATTTGGTGTATAGTCTTGGCATATAGGAGGTATAAGGGGAAACTAATTTTTGCATAATATTTTAAGGGTATTGTTGTCATTTATTTTATATATGCAAAGGTTGGAGTGATAAGGTGTAAATGGTTTATTTAAAATTGTAAATATTTGTTCTTGGACATTAAAGTGGATTGGAAATTATTTTATGAAAGTGGGAGATAAAAGGTGTAAAAGATGATTTTATTGTTTGTAATTCTTGCTTTATGAAAAGGAAATTTTTGAGAGGGTTTTGTTGAGCTTTAATGCATTATCCTTGAGAACAAAAGAAGAGTCCTAGAACATTATTTTCAGATTTCATTGAGCACCTTTTTGAGGGAAAATTCATGTGGATATTTTGAAATAGAATCTTGCTATCTAACCCTTGAAGTGGCACAAGAAGGATTGGTTGATTGTGAAACAGGGTTTAAGGTCATATTATCTTCAAAGCAATTAAGAGGTATGGGCACATCACTCCTTGTTTAAAGTGTTTGTTGAAGTGAATGTTTCTGGATCATAAGGTGGAGTGAAAAGGATTGTTTGATAAGCATTGTTGGAAATATTTGAGTTAGGATTTGTGCTTCATTGTTGAATGGTATTGGAAATATTTGAGATAGAATTTGAGAACAATATGTGCTTCTATTATTGAAAGAGGTTGAGACATTTGTGCTAGAGATTGTGAACTACTTGTGCTAGGTTTGAAGACAAGTTAGTGCATCTTTGTGAAATATTTTAAACATTGGTTTGAGAGATATTGAAAGCAATTGTGAAAGTATTTGAGATCAATTTTGTGAAGGGAAATTGTGCATGAGTGTGATTGATATTTGAGAGAAAATTTGTAAGAAATATAGATCAGTTTTGTGAAGCAAGATATATACTGTGTTGATTTATTTTGAAAAGGATTTTGCAAGAGATAAATATTGGATTAGTTGAATGCAAGATTTGTGAATGTGAAGAACATATTGGGATTTTGATAGTGTACATCATTCTCTATATGTTCCAGAGGTTAAACGAATTTTGAGTAGAATATATCTATTTGTAGAAAGCATTTTTAAAAAAGATATAAGCTTTGTTTGTGTGCAAAGTTTGGAAATATTTGAGCAGGTTAAGTGAGCAACATTAAGGTAGATTTGAGCAAGTCTTTTGAGAAGGCTTGAGAGCAGGTTTGATTGTTTATTTGATCAAGATTTGTGATAAGGCTTGGGGTAAATTTGGTATAGAGTTTGATGCAGATTTGAGATAGATTTTGGTGCAAATTTTTAAGCAGAGTTAGAGCATATTTGTGCTAGATTTGAGATAGAGTTTGGTGTAGATTTATGATCAGAGTTAGATCAAATTTATGATAGACTTAGGATAGAGTTTGGTGTAGATTTATGAGCAGAGTTAGAGCAGATTTGTGCTAGACTTGGGATAGAGTTTGGTGTAGATTTGAGATAGAGTTGAGAGCAGGATTTGGAGGTGATAGAGCAAAGAGGACAACAGTCTCCAGTGGATAGAGATCCATCAGCTAGTGTAGTGGGGACAGAGGTCTCCTATGGAGAGAGATCCACAAGCCAGAGTAGTGGGGGCAGAAGTCTTCTAGAAGATCACCAGCCAGAGCAGAGGGGATAGAGTTCTCCTATGGAGAGAGATCCATGAACCAGAGCAAGGGGAAAGAGTTCTCCTATGGAGAGAGATCCATGAACCAGCTGGGGAGATAGAGTTCTTCTATGGAGAGAGATCCACAAACTAGTTGAGGAGATAGAGTTCTCCTAGATCAAGTTCCATGAACCAGAGAAAAGGGGAAAGAGTTCTCCTGTGGAGAGAGATCCACAAACTAGAGCAAAGGGGATAGAGTTCTCCTATGGAGAGAGATCCACAAATCAGAGCATAGGGGATTGGTGTCTCCTTTGGATAGAGGTCCATAAATATTGTAATAGGGAATTGATTCCCAAGATATTTGTTGAGAAAATTTAGAAGAAATATTTTCTCCGTGGATGTAACCCACATTGGGTGAACCACGTTAAATTTGTGTCTCTCATGTGTGTGATGATTTGTGCATTGCTTTGATTACTGCTATTGATATTTCCATTGATAATATTGGATAATATTGTTTGGGAAAGAAAAGTAAAAGTTGATCTTATACTGTTCACCCCCCTCTCAGTATAAGCCTATGTTCTTCATAATCCTTTTTTGTTATTGTCCCTTTTAGATCTGTTTGCTCTTTTCAAATAAATTCTAGTTGAATTTTCTTTCCCTCCTATCAACCTAGCCATTTTTCTTCCTATTGCTTCAATATTCTCTTGTTTTATTCCTAGGACATGCCTTGGATATTTGTCACTTTTGGTGGGCTAGTTTTAGTCTTCTCTCCTTTTGATCTTACCCTAGACTCTTCCATTTGTATTTTAGGGTTGGGTACCTTGTCCTCCTCTTTCATGCCCTCATTTTCTTCACTTTTTTTGGTTTTGACTTATCGCTAAGCACTTTGGTATCCCATTTTTCCCTTCTTGTGACCTTGAGTTGCTCACAATAGCAAGGGTGTTGTATTTTCTTAGCAATACTATGTCCCCGCTCTTGTCGAATGATGCACTAGATGAGTATGTGATAAAATAATAACCCTTGCTTACCCATACATCTCCTTCAATCACCTTTGCACTCTAGAAAATTGACCTTACATCCTCTATACTATCTCCTTTTTTGCTTTCAACTTATACACTATGGAAGGCTATATTCATGCCTCTCATTCTATCTTAATTTTTGCTTTAGGCTTCTAGGGCTTTCATACTATAGATATTTGTATTCACATATTATGTGTTACCCCCTTTTCCACTTCAATATTTTACACTAAGTATGCCCACTCTCACATTTTCCATGCTAACCTCTCTCCCACTTTGAACCTTCACACTACTTATCTTTGTTTCTCCCTCTTTTTCTTATTGCTATCGCATTATCTTATCTTTTAACAATGTTCCTTTTGCAACATCAACATCTATAACTATTTTTCTCCTTATGGTTATGTTGACGATTCTCCCTCCCCATGTCTGTAACACCTCAATAGAGTTGTTTGTTGATTCTTATCATCTTATTTCTATCTCTTTGTCCTTGGCTCCTATATAGGGGCTAGTTGCACCTACCCCTCACAATGAGCTACATGTGCTTGCCTAACTGCATTTTCCCATACCACTTAGTTGATCCACTTCTTTCCCTTGTATATTTTTTGCTCCTCTCTATACCTCAAATAGTTTATGGCATAGTTATGTAAGTTGTCTTTTCAAATCCTCCATCCAGAGCTAGGTCACCTTCAACTTTACCCATGTTTCCTCTAGGGCTTCCTTTCTCTTTATTTTTTGGTCTTTTATTGAATCTTTATGGCCTCGCATTATCTCATTACTCTTCCTATAATGAGGCTTCGACCTCTTCACTAGTGATTTTTGTCCTCCTATTCTTCTTCATGGGGGATTCTCACTTTGTCATCTCTTCTATGGTGGACTATCTTCTCTTGATAGTCACACACCTCTGAGTAGCCCCCTTTTCCCTACAATAACTTTGAATAGTAAATTCATTAACTCGTGATGTGCCAATACTTTCCTATCTTTGCTTTGAAAAAATGGTCACTAACATGCTCCATCAAGTGAGTTAGATAATATGGCACATTTAGTCTAAAATCTTGTTCCTCCATCCCCCTTTTGAGATGTATCACAAATTAGAGATGATGTATTAATAGCACTGAATATTGCCCAATATTTGTTAGGTATTTAAGACAAAAATATGCTATGATATCATATAAAGTAGGCAATTATTCCCTAGGCACTTCAACCCTTACAAACTTGCACTCATGCCTCTCCTATTTGAACATGATATCCAATTCTTGTGTTATATTGAGTGCCTCTCTAAAATGTTCTTCCTCTAACTTTGACATCTTGGTGACCTTGGAAATTGCCTCTTTGGTCATTGCTATTTGCATGATGACCTCTTATCATAACCCTCTAGCCTCCAAAAGAGCTCCATTCACCCTTCCCTCTCAAATATTTCCACATCTTCCTAATACTTCTCCAACTCTATGATTTTGGTCAGTTCTTTATGATGTTATTTCTCCATGGTTGTGTCTGACATTGTGCAAACTCCTTGTGTATCTTTTCTTCCACTGCCCACCCCTAAAAACCATATGTTGCACATTATCTTTACCTTCATATTTGATTTCTCTCTACTCATATTATGCTTTCTTCTTCTTTTTGCACCCCCTTTAAGATCAATAACCTCCAACCCTTAATTTCTATTTCTTGGACTTCATGTCACTTGTCTTCATCTTCCATTTTCATTTCAATTCAATCTTTGTCACTTGTTTTTTGTTGATCTTATTATGTCAAGATCTTGATATCACATCTTTCTTTGGATTGTTACCCACTCTATTGTGTGCATCTATATTTGTTATCACATTATTTTTTAATTTGGATTCCCAAGTGCATTAATTATTTTTACATGTGCTCATGCTTCTCTTCATTTTACATTAACTTGTATTTTATGTTCACTTTATTATATTTTATATCCATCTTAACTCCTCTTTTTCATCCACTTTTACTTAATTTTGTGTCCTTTTTCTTTCTGTTCCACTCCTTCCCTTAACTATTTTATCTTTTGATTATGTAGTACAATCAATGTACTATGGATCTCATTCTATATTTGCAATACCACAAATATCCACTTGTTTTATCATGTATTTTAAGTATACTATAATTTTACATCTTATACTTAATGTTCTCTTAACATCATTTTCATACACATGTTATCATTACTTACAATTTCTATAATTTTTTTACGCATTTCCAATATTCTTAGTATTTTTAGTTCCTTATAAGTTATCATCATATTATTTTATCTCTCATACACATATTAGTCACTTCATTTACACTTATCTATGATTTTGATACAACAAAATAAATGCATCATTGCATTTTATTTCTTTGCAAATATTTTATTACATCACAAATTCCATTGTCTTTTACATCATCATAGAGACCAGTTATCCATAGCCCATTGTTTAAAATCATATGCATCCACATATCTAGTACCCATATACTTTGACATGTTTCTCAAATTCCTCTTATATCTCACCTGGGCTTCTGATAAATTATATTCAATAGTCTAGTACAAGATACCACAATAGAAAAAAATAGAACCATAGTCCAATCCAAGTTGACCTAGTCTCTCCTAACTGTCACACTCACACCATTTCCTATATTACTATTGTAGCCCAATTTGCTACAAAAATTGGCTCCTCTCTAAGTAGTCCTTTTGATAACCCTACACAACATCATTGACTCTCACTTAGTATGTCTCATAAACATTCAACTAACACTTCCTCAAACCTCTATAAACAAATCATCCATACCAGTTATATCTTCTCTTAGCATAGCATATGTGATAGCATGGCTTGATACTCTATTATTATCAAATTTAGGAGCTCGTGCTTCCCCCACACCATTAGCCTCATTTTTTGTTTCTTTCCCTAATACTTTTCCCTTTGATTAATTTCTCACTCTTTTGCCACCATCACTAACAAGAAGTTTTGCAACTAGATGTCCCCCATGAATGGGTTTAGATTCCATTCTATATTCCCAAGTACAACAAAGTTTTACAAATATAGCTTGCATAAGATATCTTGGTGCTTTGAGATTCTATTGAAGAATAATATGCAAAATTTCTCCAATATCTCCATCTCATATGTCGAATTTAACAACACCTTCAAAATTTTGAATAAAATCCATCGTTCTTGCAACATCATCACATACATCCATGGTGGACTTCTACACTCCAACAAGTCTCACACTATTCACCCTACCATGATCCTATATGCCTATAGTCATTCAAATTTAGACCTTATTTTTTCTTTATCATATTTTAATTCTTCAATTTTCTCATCCTTTTCCTGTATTGTTCTCTTCAACCTTTGATTTTTGGTCATTAACTTCCCAATTTTTTCCTCTAATCATTCCTCCATTATCTCCCATTGCCATTCCTTGTCCACTACTATCACTATTGCATCCAATATCATCAATTATTCTAGTTGTGTTAGCATTCCTATTGCACTGGTAATTTTACCCCACTAAAGTGCTCCTACCCCGGAGTTGCTCTTACTTCTAGTCCCTATGAAGGACTCGCCCTTATTTTTTCTATTCTCCTTTGTCCCTCAATCATCGCTTGTAGTGATTTTAATAGCTCTATCATTGTCCCTTTTGGTTGGGACTCTACCTCCCCTTTCCATTATGCTACCTCAATCTCCAACTATGTGATCCATTCTTAGGCTTCCTATAGTTGTTTCTTCAATTTTACCACATATTTTGACATTACATCTTTTTCTTTTTTTGTGGTTTTCTATCTTGTTGTCTCCCCTGGCTCCAATCATACCTTCTTTGTTTCTTCCCTTGGAATATTCTAATCTATAACTAATATTCCTCCTCTTGATTCCCTTATTTTCATAAGCACACTCTAGGCTCTTTTTCCATCTACCCATTTTTCCTTGCATCCTTGTTTGCTCACTCGTCATTTCTTCCTATCATATTTATCTCCTCTAGACTACCCTTGCACCATATCATCCTACTGACCATGCTTCACATCCTAGCTTGGTTTTCCTCTATCAGTATACTATCAATAATTTTACCAATCCATAATGTGACATGCTCCAGACACTACCATGATGTCTATAGTGAGTGCTCATACTTTCTACTATCCATCAAAAGTAGTATGACATATTCAATCCATATTATTTTACCTATTCCCCTACTTTATATGCAATAAGAACCTAAAGTAGTACCCCATCACCACCAAAAATTAGCCATCATCTATGAACTATTTTAGGTAATACAATGTGATGACATCATTGGGTGTTGTTAGAGAAGTTTGCATTGTCATGCCATCATCAAATATCTCACACATATTGTGTTTATATGATAGAAATAATACCTCATGCATGTGTTGTATCGGTAGAAACTCTCAAAACTTTCTCTAACCTTCTATTGGTAGCCTTTTCAACCTCGCTATTATTACCTTTAGGGTATCAATGTCTGTCTTGCCTCAACTTTAGCCATCACATAAGTTATTTGTAAACTTTGTAGTTACTTTTTTGCTATATCCATACAAGCAACAACAAAAAAACCATCCATCCTACCCACTTTAATGTCTCCTCTACCTCCACATATTCTAACATATTTTATAGATCTAGTGGCTCTCATCAAATTACCTTTGCTACCATTATATATGAACTTCACTTTAGGCTTAACATTACATTTCATCATTTTCTCCTTTTTCAATAACTTTGGTATCCTCTCCAATGCACAATTATTTTCCTCATGCCATCGAACTCCTCGTATAGATTGTGATGTCTTACCAATTTTATGCCCTTACAAAATGTTCCCTTCTGCATGTTGCTAAATCTTTCCTTGATCTTCAAGCTTTTCATCTTAAACATCATGCCTTAATAATCTTGTCATGTGCCTTTTTGGTGAATTTGCTTGCTTGCATTGATTTAACTTCATGTTTCATGCCTTTTTCTCATGCCCACCTCATTATTTCTCTCTTTTCTTTCCTCCTATGTGATTCCTCAAAAAAATAAAAATAAACCTCGTCCCTCTTATTTTGAAACCTCACCCCATTTTGCTTGACTAATACCTTAACAATCGGGGAAGCATGTCTTTCGGCATATTATTAATTTTTTAAACCTTAGTTCCCATGACCCCATAAATGCTCACTTCTTCTACCCACTCTAGCCTATTATTTTTGCATCATGGATTGGCTTCTACACTGCAAATTGGTTTCTCTATTGCAAAACTATTCTTGTGGTGCAGATTGACCTTCTTTAGTGCAAATTTTATTTTGTACTATGGAATGGTGCCTAGAATATGAATCCCACATTGATTTGTGTATTCTTAGTTAAAATACCCTTTTGATGCATAGGAATATTAGCTAACAACTATTCTATGACACACTTATTTTTCCTCTCTATTGCATATCCCTAGGATCTCTAATGTAAAAAGAATGAAAGATAATGGCATACACAATAATACTAAAGTCCAAGTGCATTTATAAAATAAGTATACCATAGCTAATAAAAAATGTGCCCAACTACTTTGTTAAAAGTGGCTTAAACAAGAGTACAATTGAAATCTTTGCACTTTAACTAAAATAGGTAAAATCTTAAAACCTTTCTCTAAGCCTCTTTAATATCTAACTTGTTTTAGCAATTGACCACAACCACTTAAGCAGACTTTTCTCAATTACCCATACCTAATCATAATAAGGTACTTAGAACAACTATCACAACCAACCATCTTGAATCAACAACCATGATCCAATGTAGATAATGGGTCATATTGAATGCATGTCTCCTACAATGATTTAGAAAAGAATTTCAAAATTGTATCTATAAATACCCCTCTTTAGGAAAGAATAGGTAATGAATCACTTGATGTCAAACTAAATAATACTCACTTTAATGAAACACTGTTAAATTCTTGTTAGAAACATCTACTAACAACTAATAAATTTTGTGAATAATCTTTTTAGAAACCCAAAATTAGACTATCCAATCAGTCCAATTTATCAAAATTATCCATCAAACATGCAAAAAGCATAATTCAACCATCATAGCCATATTTTTTAAGGATTTTTCTTGCTCATGCATAACTGTGGTTCATAAACTGAAGGCATAATTTTATGCCCAAGATATTTCCATGCAAATTTCAAGGTATCGTTCCTCCCTTGCCCAATTGACCTTTAATGATCACATCCACATAATCATGGTGGCAAAAATTAACCAAAGTTTTCATTATCCAAGGCTAAGGACTAAAAATCTTGGATCCTCCACCCCCTATAGCTTTGAGCCATTTATGGAACCATATTCCGTAGACTTACACCACCTACATTTGTCCCCAAGGATACCATTTTTGGATTTGTCTTATCATTTCAAAGATTCAACTTGAAAATATTTTCTACCTTTCCCATCACTCATGAATTCTCTAAAATCCCTTCACCAAGGCCAAAAAATTTATACATTGAGACCTTGGGGTCCCATTTCAACAAGCACATTCAAGCTAAAGAAAATCTAGCTCTTTGCTCTCTCATTTTACTCTTTCATATTTCAATATTTCAAGGTGGTGATAGTGCTCTCATTCAAACAATTAGAGAATTGCAGGAAGGCTAGAGGATATATTTTACTCTCTCCTTGGTTGTTGTCTCTTCCTCTCTATTCCTTTTGGTATTTATTTTTATTATTTTGCATGCTAACACCTTGCTTATTTTTTATCATTTCTTATTTTTATTATAATCAGTCTTTATATACTAAAGTCTTGGTATTTTAGTGTGACTAGATTTATATTTGTAGTAGTAGTTGATTCCTAGATTCAAGTTCTTAACCCCTTTTCATCCTCCATGTTTCTCATTCAAAGTTGAAACCATTTCTCAAGCTAGAATCTCCCTATGTAGGTACATAGATATGCCTTGACCTGTTCAAGGTACCATTCCATGACTCAAGGCTTAGGGGTAAGTTCTTACTCCATATCCTTTCTAGTTTAGGTCCCTTGCTCCTATTTTTTTACCCTATCCTATAATATTCCCCTCCTTATTTCAATTTATCCCTTCCTATTTTATACCATTTTAGAGGAAACACATCTTGTTTATGCAAGGTGTGATTCTACCGGTTGCATTCACTTGACTTGTTCTCTACACCCAACTCTTTCTCTTGGTAATTTTATAACTCAAAGCTTACTCTTGTCTATTTTTCCTTATCTCAAGATTCAAAAATTATAATCTACAATTTGTATAGTCTTTGCTTCTTGATCACAAGAAAAATTGCACCATCACTAGACAAGGCATGATTTTGCTTCTACCCGATCACTATCCTACATCTACAAAGATACAATTCACTCCTTGTCTTCTTATAATATGCTCATAATGTTGAATCACATCCTTACCTACACAAAGTGCAACTTTTTTGTCCATGGTTGCACATTTTATTTCTTTTATTTTTTTGGTCAACTAAATGAACTCAAGGATTTGACTTTCAAACAAGGAAATTTTCTAACTCCTTCACCTAGTAGACCCCCAAAAGGCTTATTTTCTAGCCAAGTTTATGTTGGTCATCAAATCCGCCTAGGTAAGGATTTTGTGTAAGTGTATGCGCCCTAGACCTGGACCAACATTGAAAGGCCGAAGGGAAGAGATGCCCCTCGTGCCAATCTCCGGAGAAAGGCCGGCTCCTATGCTAAACTACTTGGGTGTTTTGAAGACAAGAGTGCAGGAAAGAGATAAAAGGGATAAGGGTTAGAGAAATAAATAAAAAGGGGTAAGGGAAGAGAGATTGTTGATTTAAGGTGGGAGAGAACAGGAAGCACGATCGCTAACAGACAACTTGAATAGAAGCAAGGAACACCAAGAGTAAAATGAAAGAAACGTAGTATCAACCTTCCTATGTATCCTCCCGAACGAGTTTCAGGACACTGTCCCCGATCGCACACCGGACGCAGAGTTCAGCATCTCAGTCTACAAACGAGGAGAGATAGAAGAATCAAGCAAGGCAAGCAACATAAAAGAAAGTCAATACAACACTTTTCTACTCCTATGTATCCTTCCGAACGAGTTTCAGGACACTGTCCCCGATCGCACACCGGACGCAGAGTTCAGCATCCAACATACAAACGAGGAGAGATAGAAGAATCAAGCACAGAAGGCAGCATAAAAGAGAAGAATTGAGCTCAAAGTCTCTTAGTATTAATCGTAGGACATCAAGTTACAGCAGCTTTCTAGCAGATAGTTCCCCCCCTTTTTACATTACAATACTTGGGTTTTTATAGAGGACCCGACCCTCTGAGTCATTATCACAAAATCGGCGAAGTGCATCCTCGAGCTTCGAGAAGTCGGCTCCTCGCGGTTGCTGTGACTGATCTCTCAAATCGGCTACTAAAAATAGCAACTGCAACCGGGTCCATCGGGGAAATAGGCATTCAATGGGCCGCCTGAACTGTCCTTAGTTTTTGGGTGCAATACTCGAGTAGCCACCGTGCTTGACGGGTTCTCCTTCTTGGATTGGTACTTCAGGTCCAATTGCCCAAAATGATCGACGAACTTGCCGGGCAAGGAAAAATGCATTTATGAAGCAACTGACCACCTCGAGAAAGTACCCGGCTTGAAGTGCGTGCCTTGGAAGCGCTTCGCTGGATCTCTTCTTGCAATTCTGCTTCGCGGTGGGTTTGGGCCGAAGCAGATCCTTCCTCTGGGTTTGGTACTTCGGATAGTTGAGCTTCATGGCACAACTTCGGGAGGTTTGAGTGCCGAAGTAGATCTCTTTTGGTGGGGCCCTTCATGCTCTACTACTTCGCTGGTTGAATTACTTCGCCTATGCCTCAAGGAAATGCTTCGTCGTGATCTTTCTTTGAAACTATGGTTCGGGAGGCTTGCGGCCGAAGCAGAAATGGTTCGCAGGCGGAGGGGCCCGAGGTGGGTATTTCGGTGACTTTCTGGCGAAGCATTTTCAATGTTTGCTTCGAGATCTGCTTCGCAAGTTTTTGGGCCGAAGTAGCCTTTGGAAATGCTTCGGGTCCGAAGTAGTTCTTCTGCCTTAGCGACTTTGGAATTTGATTTTTGGGCCTTCCTTCTTCGGGCGGAGTTGTCATTTGAATATCTCTTCGCTAGGTTCCCACCCGAAGTAGTTTTGGAAATGCTTCGGGTGCGAAGATTTTCTTGGCGCTTTCCTCGTGTTTTTCTTTGGCAAAACTGCTTCGCTGATTTTCCACCCGAAGTAACCTTTTGAAATGCCTCGGGCCCGAAGTTCTTTTCATTTTATTCTTCCTCCCCTCAGTGAAGCTATCCTAGCTGCGAAGCTCTTTCTATCTTCTTTGGTGTACAAGGGGAATGGCTAGGAAAACCAAAATTGCTATAACTTACATACATTTTAAAAGGTAATAATTAATATCATACAAAATTTTTGCTATTCTTCTACCCCTTGTATAATGTGACAAAAAGTGTCAACATTCTTGGCGGCTCGCGGGGTGACGAGCTCGCCTCGACAAAAGAACCCTTTAGCCCTGATCCATTGGGCTGCTGAGTCACTGATCCCCCTCAGACCCTTCTCCTTTTTCTGTCTCCTGGGGTGCTTCTACGGTTTGCCCTTCCTCTGCCTCTGCTCTTCCTTCTGATTCCTCTTCCTCTTCTTCCTACGTGGCTTCCTCTGGCATGGCCTCTTGCTGCGGCGATGGTTCAAGGCGATCCCGGATACGTTTCATCGTTCGTCGGACATGAGCCCAGGCACCCTTCTGAAAAGGCTCCTGATCTTGCAATGCCTTTACTAGAACGCGAAACCGATCAATTTGCCCGATGTCAGCATGTTTGGCCTTGATGAATAGATCGTTTAGGCATGCTACCATCTTGCAGTGTCTCAAGATGAAGTCGGTTATCTGCCCCTCTGAGATCGGCTCCGCCCACCCGTCTATTTTTGAGACATCGCTCTCGAACTGAAGCCAGACTGGTTTGAGCTCGTCTTTAGTCAGAAGATTTTCGTCATCGTCTGTGAAACTCGGGAAACCCAAGGAAGAAAGGTCCTAAAAATAATTCATTGAGGCGCGCTGCTCATTGTCAAAAATGTCCTGGAGGCTTCTAGCTTTCTGAGCTTTTCGCACCTTGGAGAAGAAGGCGCGAACCGTGGCCTGGGCCGTGGACCAGTCCCTAGCTGTCCGGGTCATTGCAGTGACCTGTAGGTCCTGATATCTAGCATTCTGGATGTCAAAGGCCAACTTGAGCCGGCTCCTGGCTTTCTGCGTGACTTCATCAATAATCGGCCCTCCCTCGACAATAGCACGCTGGGCTTTGGTGACGTAGGTCAATATGGAAAGGGCGCTGGAACACCGAGACCTAAAATTCTTAAGCAGATGCGCGTGAATCTCCTTAATCCTGCTCCTGTCGAACATCGATAGGTCTTCCTTCTCGTACAACTGAGCTTGCATTTGCATGACTTTGCCTTCAAGCTCTTTGGCCTTTAAATCATTTTTGGCCCGTCTCTGCGCTTGATTCTCCTCTGTACACTGGAGCTGTAGAATTTGCTGCTTTAGAGCACGTGCTTCCTTTTTCATTGTTTTGCACTGCTCCTCGGCTTCTGCCAACTTGGAGCGAACCCTTGCCAGATCTTCCTCTAGTTTGACATTGGCGGTTTCTGCCTCCAACCTGCGCTGGTTAGCAATGGTAGCATGCGCTCTAAAGGTCTCGATTCGGACATGCATGGATGCCGATTCGTTATCCACATTCAGATGCACCAGGTCCTTAGGTGTTTCCTGGTAATCATAGTCTACTGGAGTCATTTCATCCAGAGGCTTTTGTACCTTAGGGACCTTCTTGATTTTGTGCATCTTCCCGGCTTTCAGATCAAACACGACGCATTTTTCAACCTGAGCCATCGCGCACCCTCTTCTTTTCCTCGCCTCCTTCAGTATTTTGTCGGTATTTTTTCGGGCTCGGAGCAGCTTCTCGGCAAGGGGGCGTTCCTTGATCAAGGACATCTCTGACTCGAATAAGGCTGGATCTCCAGCCGAAGGAGTGAACAAATATAGGGAATGGATGGGGGATGCCTCGCCAGAAGGTTCGGCGGTGGGTGTGGCGGGCATTTTGGCGATGGGGGCCACATCATGTGAGAGGGGGAAGTGGGACTCGACGTCGAAGTAGCATCCCCGCCTCTACTAACGACCAAGGGAATGGCAGCATGAGTAGGTGAAGTAGGATCGATGGACTTGTCCCTGTCGGGATTGTGGGATGGACTTGGACTAGCCACGGGTGACGCGTGAGGGGATGAGTGGCCCTGCAGGGGAGACTGATGGGAACCTTCGGCCGTGGCCATAGTGGACATGGGTGAGTCCTGAGCAAAGGGTGGAGAATGCGTACCTGAGTGCCCTCCTGGCAAAGCGGCTGTAGTGACTTCAAGTGCAGCCGTCTCCTGTTCTTTCTCTGCCTCGACATTTTCAACCTCCATGGTTTCTGCCTCAGCGTCCCCTTCGGATTGGAGGAGTTCCTCCACATTGATGACATTGATATCCGGGATGGTTTCGACGCTTGGTGGCGCTACGCCTTCAACGTTTGTTTCGGACGGACCTGGTGTAGGTCGTCCAGTGGAGGCACTTTGAAAACCTGTACGGGGTCGCTTCGGATAGTTCGGGGGCACTGGGCCTTGTTCTGGCCTCTTTCTTTTTGTTCTCACCAGCGGTTGTTCTGACTCTTCGAAACTCGTGTCTTGGCCTCCCACGGGTACCTGAGGTGATTTACGTGGTGTGGCTTTGGCCTTCTTCTCCTTCTTCGGCCCCGAAGTCTTATTTTCTCTTCTTGGGCTTTCGCCCGAACCTGGGATAGCTGGAGGAATGAGGTCGACGAAGGACAGGGGCTTCCATGTCCCAGCATTGGCCTCATAGGCCATCGCGAAGTCCTTGTCAGATGACAAAAAACCATAAGAATTCATCTTTCGATGATGGACCCTCATTATCCACCACTCTCTTAGCTGGGCCACGTCCCAATCTTTCACTGCCTCCCTCAAATCATCTTTTGCCTTCTTCCAGAAGGTGGAGTTGGGGCTCGGGAGAGGGTGCCGAACTGGGTCATATGCGACCTCCATCGGGTAGAACTCATGCCAGGGAGGTAGCGTTTCCATTTTCTCCAAGTGCCACTCCAGATCCTTCCCATTAGGATTGTTCCTTTGCTCCACAATTTCTGGATAGGGGCAAGCGTGGAAGTTCTTGAATCGAAGATGGTCCCTCATTACCCCCAAGGGGTCATAGAGCCATTGCTGAGGAAGTTGGACTAGGCCAAAATTGGCGAGTTTCTCCTCCAAGAAAACATTTTGGTTGAGGGCAAACACCTCGATAACTCCCATTTTGAAAGGGAAATCATAGGTGTGAGCCCATTTCCGTCCATGGCCATAAATGGCGTTTGTTGCATCGCTCTGTCGAGCGACCTCCAATGCGAACTGGTATTCGGAGGGATAGACTGGCAGTAGGAAAGGCTTCCCTATGAAGCCGAATATGTGAATTACGAGCCCCTGTGTCAGCTAAAAAATGTCTCCCCTCTTCTCTTGTACCACCTTGTCCCTTAGGAGGAGGGGAACCCGAGGGGAAGACCCTGTTAGCATGTGCATTGCGGGTCCCAAAAATTGTTGGTTAAAAGAATAATAGGACTCCGTCTTCAATAGGAGAAGGGTCCACTGGTATACAAGCAGAGGGTTTCCATCCTCGCCGCTTGTCGTAATAGCAACATAAGGGAAACTTTTATGTACATGAAAGAAAAATAACCAAACAAGAAGAGAACAGGGCGAGAAGTACTTATTTGTCCCAGCATTCTTCATGCTGGTGAGCCGCGTATGTAGGGTCCTGGCCACCCATTCTGCCCAGTCAAAAAATACTGGGTTGGTGCTCGGCCTCGAAGCATCAGGGGCATAAAATTCCCCTCTGGAAATACACTCAGCCAAAGACACCTGCCACGGGTGCACCGAAGCGTCGGTAGATAGGCCCGCCACCCATGCAATGATGGAGAAGATGTCGACATTTTTGAAGGCCTCCAAGGGTAGGGGCATTTGGGGCAATTTGCCCGAAGGGAGCCCGCTTTTGAGGCTCTGCTGCAAGAAATTGATCATGTAGTTGGAGGACGTGAACCTCTCCATTTGTTCGCTAAGAATAACGTTGCGAACTGTGTACCCCTTAGGAGGGCCCTGCTGTGGCGCAAAGGCTGCCTGGACATCTTCCTTCAGAATGGAGAACAGCTTGTGGCCGGAGGCGTCTACCACTTGCCTGGAGGCGGGCTGATAGTTCCGTGCGATGGCATCAATCAGCTCAGGGCAGTGATGTGTGGGGGGCGTCAGATACCAGTATATCTGGGAGTAGTAAGCGGCAGCTCTTTTGTTGTCTGTCGAGAGCCTGCTTTTCATGAACTCGATGGTGCTCCTGAGTTCAGCTATGCTCCTCGACAGCTTGGTGTCTCTGATCCTATCCCACGCATCAATTGGCGGTTCTTCAGGTTGCTCATCCCCAGAATCCTCTTTTTCTCCCATGACTTGTTTCTCAGGGCGACGACTAAAATCAACTTTCTTTGGCCCTTTGTCATGGCCCTTTGCCTTTGGCTGTTTGGGGGCCACCACTTCTAGTTCCTTTCCCTTTTCCTTGGAGTTCTTCTTTCCCATGGTTGATGCTTAGGGCGGCGAAGTCTGCAATGTGCTGGGGTTCGGAGGCTTGAAAGCGTAGGATGGAAGAGCTTGTAGGTTGACAGTGAAGTCTGCATGAATCGTTGAGCAAGTAGCTTCTCCACTGTTGGAGTCTACGTTATATAGCCTTAGAAGGCAACCACCAGTATTTATGGCACTTGCCATAATTAACTTCGCGTCGCTTCGTCTAATTCATCGCATGGTGGAGTGGTACATAGGGCTGTGTGTTATGATGATTGCGGCTTGCTTTGGAAGCGTGACCCTCTGCCACTTTGTACCCGAGCATGAACTTTTCCCCTAACTGAATCCCTAGAGGACGTACCCACCACCTTTTCATTTAACTCGCCCACTTTGGACGCTTTTGAAGGTGGTTGTCGACACGTTCCCCTAGGCACATTTTAAATGCCCCTACCTTTTCCGTCATTGGGTTGGTGAAGTCGAGGTCAGGGTTGAAATGCTTCGTAGCGAACCTTTGGTGCGAGCCGGTTTTCTACGCTTCGGGCCCGAAGTAGTTCTCTTCGCAGAAGGTGGTTCGTCGGTCCTCCTTCAAAAACTGTTTCGCTTGGACTCCTCTTGGCGAAGCACCCTTCGTACCTCGGTCTGAGTCTTGCTCGGCCAACAAAATTTGCTATGAGCTGTTTTCTATCAGCTACTTCGTACGCCCAGTCCCCGAGCTTCTCTTCTTTCTTATTATTTTTTTTTTTTTTTATATTAGCTGTCGAAGTAAAACTCGACCTGAGTCTTTGAGCAACACCTTATTTACCAGCCGAACTATTTACAGTATTTACACAATTTTTTTTTGGCATAATCGGCATGCCGCCACCATAAATTCAACTTCGGGTGATTATCCGACAAACCTGCAATGTCCAGACCAGATCCGATTGAACTTTAGTTGATTTTTGAGGTTCGGATCACTTCTTCCCAAAGTTGTCCATGCTGCGAATAGGGAGCAACGTAGCAGGGTGTCACTCTTGCCAGTACCCATATTGCTGATGAAAGATGTGGCAAAGAAGTTCGCAGCATGAGGGGCCTCTTGGGGTACTAGTTGTGGTGATGGCTGGAACCAATACCAGCATACTAAAGAATTTACTAACTACGGGCTGGGTACAGGTTCTTCCATCCTCTTGATGTGGTAATAGGGCTCCTCCGACAAAGAGTAATCTTCTAGGGTCTCCTCAGGTTCAGCTTCTTGATGAGGCATGCTTAATGGACTCTGGCTGAATGCTTGCGTGTCATCCACTGGGATACAAAAAGGGTGCAAAAATGTGCCCTCTTTGTTCTCAGGTTCCGCCACTTGAGTCTGCTCTTCTCCTTGGCCCATCTCTTGATGGAGCGCAAGCAACCATGTTGCTCATTACCAGAGCAAAGTTTGCATATTGCCATTGTTGGACTAAGATGGAACTCCCTCTTGAGCTACAAATCACCGCAACTCGCATCGCCGATGAAGGCCCATGATGAATACCACGATAACAGAGCAACAATTATTGAGAAAGTGATGGAGTTTCTCCCCACCCACTTTCCGATAGGAGCAACTCTCCTCTATCCTTCCTCAAACATTTGAGGAAATCTTCGTTCCCGATTGCAGTAAGAGGAGGCCCATGTCCAGGTGAAAGGCCAAACATAGAAGAGATGAGCTTGGGCATCTTGGATCCCCTCCGAATTCACTTCCAACTTCTACAAAATCACATTGAAGTCCTATGCTCTCCAAAGGTGCTCTCCTGATGGTGTAGAGGTACGTCAAAAGTTGGAAGGGGTCTTGGGAGCCATCAAATGCTTCGAGTAGTGCTCCCGCTAAGTCATCCCATGAGCAGATGCTTCCACGCCTGAGCAGTCTATACCACTGTAGTGCCCTTCCTTCCAGAGACAGGACCAGGAGCCTGACCATGACATCTTCGTGGATTATGTCAAAGATGGACCTTAAATCAATAAGATATTCAAGGTGCTCTAAGGCCATTCCCTTAGTGCCATCGTATTTTGTCACTATCTTCAAGGCACTTTCAAGAATTTCATGGTAACTTGAGAGATTCAGAGGGCCACGATCATCCCAACTGGGATAGCATACCCTCTCCATTATAGCAGTGGCCTGTAGAGATCACGGTCTTCGCCACTAAGTCGGAGTCTCCAGGTGAACATACTTTTCTCTGCTTGTGAGGTCAAGGCTGCTCACCGAACCTTGATTCCTTCGGGATGTCTTCTTTCAGATTTAAAAAGGTGCCTACGATCAAGAAATCTGGATCTTCAGCTCAGTCAGAGTCGCCAGGTGATTTTGCCAGATGGAGGCAAGCCAGAGATTCACCAACTCGAGCTTCCTTAAAACATGGGGACTTTTGCCATGAAGGCATAGATTTAGGTACTGGTCTTTACGACTTAGAGATTTTTGGGTAAACAGAGTCGCCAGATGCTAAGAGTCTTTCAGTAATGAGAGCATCGATTCTCACTACCACTAGTCGAGTGAGATTGACCGGGTCACACCGAGAACTGGTTAGAACTATTGGCCCCGATGAAGATGGGTTTGAGATTTAAAATATGGGACCTTGACTGTTATAGATCTTCTAAGACAGACACAGTCGGTCCCACCGGGCGTGCCAAAAACTGTTGGTCATCAAATCCGCCTAGGTAAGGATTTTGGGTAAATGTATGCGCCCTAGACCTGGACCAACATTGAAAGGCCGAAGGGAAGAGATGCCCCTCATGCCAATCTCCGGAGAAAGGCCGGCTCCTATGCTAAACTACTTGGGTGTTTTGAAGACAAGAGTGCAGGAAAGAGATAAAAGGGATAAGGGTTAGAGAAATAAATAAAAAGGGGTAAGGGAAGAGAGATTGTTGATTTAAGGTGGGAGAGAACAGGAAGCACGATCGCTAACAGACAACTTGAATAGCAGCAAGGAACACCAAGAGTAAAATGAAAGAAACGTAGTATCAACCTTCCTATGTATCCTCCCGAACGAGTTTCAGGACACTGTCCCCGATCGCACACCGGACGCAGAGTTCAGCATCTCGGTCTACAAACAGGGAGAGATAGAAGAATCAAGCAAGGCAGGCAGCATAAAAGAAAGTCAATACAACACTTTTCTACTCCTATGTATCCTTTCGAACGAGTTTCAGGACACTGTCCCCGATCGCACACCGGACGCAGAGTTCAGCATCCAACATACAAACGAGGAGAGATAGAAGAATCAAGCACAGAAGGCAGCATAAAAGAGAAGAATTGAGCTCAAAGTCTCTTAGTATTAATCGTAGGACATCAAGTTACAGCAGCTTTCTAGCAGATAGTTCCCCCCTT
The DNA here is from genome assembly GCA_028583015.1 of Wollemia nobilis. NCBI lineage: Eukaryota > Viridiplantae > Streptophyta > Pinopsida > Araucariales > Araucariaceae > Wollemia > Wollemia nobilis. The sequence goes on from JAQPPZ010017128.1 coordinate 4,469,313, forward strand.
TTTCCATTACAATACTTGGGTTTTTATAGAGGACCCGACCCTCTGAGTCATTATCACAAAATCGGTGAAGTGCATCCTCGAGCTTCGAGAAGTCGGCTCCTCGTGGTTGCTGCGACTGATCTCTCAAATCGGCTACTAAAAATAGCAACTGCAACCGGGTCCATCGGGGAAATAGGCATTCAATGGGCTGCCTGAACTATCCTTAGTTTTTGGGTGCAATACTCGAGTAGCCACCGTGCTTGACGGGTTCTCCTTCTTGGACTGGTACTTCAGGTCCAATTGCCCAAAATGATCGGCGAACTTGTCGGGCAAGGAAAAATGCATTTATGAAGCAACTGACCACCTCGAGAAAGTACCCGGCTTGAAGTGCGTGCCTTGGAAGCGCTTCGCTGGATCTCTTCTTGCAATTCTGCTTCGCGGTGGGTTTGGGCCGAAGCAGATCCTTCCTCTGGGTTTGGTACTTCGGATAGTTGAGCTTCGCGGCACAACTTCGGGAGGTTTGAGTGCCGAAGTAGATCTCTTTTGGTGGGGCCCTTCATGCTCTACTACTTCGCTGGTTGAATTACTTCGCCTATGCCTCAAGGAAATGCTTCGCCGTGATCTTTCTTTGAAACTATGGTTCGGGAGGCTTGCGGCCGAAGCAAAAATGGTTCGCAGGCGGAGGGGCCCGAGGTGGGTATTTCGGTGACTTTCTGGCGAAGCATTTTCAATGTTTGCTTCGAGATCTGCTTCGCAAGTTTTTGGGCCGAAGTAGCCTTTGGAAATGCTTCGGGTCCGAAGTAGTTCTTCTGCCTTAGCGACTTTGGAATTTGATTTTTGGGCCTTCCTTCTTCGGGCGGAGTTGTCATTTGAATATCTCTTCGCTAGGTTCCCACCCGAAGTAGTTTTGGAAATGCTTCGGGTGCGAAGATTTTCTTGGCGCTTTCCTCGTGTTTTTCTTTGGCAAAACTGCTTCGCTGATTTTCCACCCGAAGTAACCTTTTGAAATGCCTCGGGCCCGAAGTTCTTTTCATTTTATTCTTCCTCCCCTCAGTGAAGCTATCCTAGCTGCGAAGCTCTTTCTATCTTCTTTGGTGTACAAGGGGAATGGCTAGGAAAACCAAAATTGCTATAACTTACATACATTTTAAAAGGTAATAATTAATATCATACAAAATTTTTGCTATTCTTCTACCCCTTGTATAATGTGACAAAAAGTGTCAACAGTTTCTATTTCACTTACAGGGACCTAAAAATTACAATTCAACTATAGAAGTGTGATAGAGAATAATCATGGGTCTACACATTCAAGGTGTGTTTGTGCATAAAACTTTGATTAAGGTAATTTCTTAAACAATTTCTAGTGTTTTTATTTCAAGTAGTTATATTTTTATCTATTGTTTTCTATATTATTGCTTTCTATTCTATTTTAGATAACATTAAAAGACAAGAAATTTAAGTAAACTCTAGGTTAGTCTAGTTTGATTTTATTTTAACACAAAAGAAAAGGAGGAAGTCAAAGAATTTTCTAGTTTTATTTGTTTAACTCCTCGGTTAACATAGGCATTGAAATTAAACATGTAGATTCTAGGCTAGCTTATATGTTACATCCTTCTTGCACCCTTTCCTTAAATAAAAGGTTTATTTTCTTGTCAATTTAGGAATAGTTTTAATTAAAACACAAATTATACATAGGATAGCTATTTTTTTCTTGCATTTTAAGTCCGAGTTCATTTTATATCTTTAGCACTTAGTTATCAAAACAAACTTAGGTGATTTCCAAACAAGTCATCAAGCTTAGTCTTTTTACATTCTTAAACTAAAATCAACATTGAGAGTAGGCTCCTTGTGAGGTTATCCCATGGATTCCTAATTTCATGCACCTACATATTTGAGGAACCTGATGTGAACACCTCCTTTATCTTAAAACGTTGACTTAATTAAAAAATAATATTTAAATTTAAATAATACCATTTAATCTTGTTTGTATATTAGCTCATTTAATCAATATTATTAATGAGTACTTTTTATCTATCATATTATCCTTAGCTACATATTTGTGTGTGGTTGATCCTAATACCATTCCTTATCCAAGTACCTCAAGGTTTTCCCTCATGTATAACCACATATATCAAGGGGACTGATCTCCTTCCATGTACCAATGGGTATACTGGGAGAGTAGGTATATCAAATAGTTTTAGGTATATCAAGAAATTATCCTAAGGTATATCAACAAGATATATTGGGAGTCCTTTTATCTTAATTATAACTTTAACCAATTAATCTCAATATTTAAACCATTTGTCCCATAGGGAATATAATATACATAGTGGAAAACAAATTATAGATCCTAATCAACCTCTCATTTGAGATGACAATAAAAATCAAATTTCTATAGAAAAATCCTAATTTTGAAGAAGAAGAATATGATGCTTCAAATATAGGATCCATCAATCCTAAGGAATAAGCTTATGGTATATTGACCTTCTATGAACCATATTGTATCTTTCCTAAGACACAATAAATAAATCATGGTAGAAGACTTAGAAAGAAATATTATTTTTTATGGAGGACCTTCAAATGCATCTCAAGAACCTAATTCTAGTTATATATCACTTCATCAATCAAATATAAATATCAATCCTTTATATAAAAACCCCTTACAAATCTAAATTCTAAACAATATGCCATTAATCCTAATATAACAAGTGCAAATTATGTTAAAACTACAATTGTTACTACAATAATAGTTGGTGAGATACTTCAACCTCCACCTATTATAGGTAACCCCATCTCTTTATCATTTTTTGAAGAACCAACAAGAATCAATAATAGTTATTCCATACCTCAAAAAACAAATATACATTATCATCCTCATTCTAAACCATCCTATAATCCTTATAATAATTTCCTTCTAACACTTTAAATCCAAACCCAAATTTCTCACAAGTCCTCACATCAAATATATATAATCAACCTCCAAATAATTCTGGAACAAACCAGCCCATATCACAACTTTACCTTAATCAAACATCTTTGGCCTTACAACTTGCTAATCATGACCCTAAGGTTCAGAATTTATCCACTATTATAAAGTAAATTGTTCAATGTAAATATAACATTAGATCTCCTAGCTATACATATTCTTACAAATATATATGTAGTCAACCTTTAGATCCTACAATAGCAAGTTGTCCATATCTTCCTAGTTTTCAAGTAATATAACTTCCTATTGGAAGATCCTATTGAAAATGTTAGGGTGTTTCTTATTGCTTGCCATGATATTGTCTATGATGATATACTACTATTAAAAATATTCTCCAAAAGCCTTAGTGGTTCTACCCTAGAGTGGTATTATCAATTACATTACCATTCCCTTAAGAGTTTTGAAGAAACAACAAAAATGTTTATTCAATATTTTACCACCTATGTCAAGGAAAAGGTTTAGCCTTGGAGATATATATCAACTTAAACAAGCCAAGCATGAAATTTTCTCTAATTTCCTAGCCAAATGGTGGAAAATAGTAGGGAAACTCCAATTTACTCTCCCTCCTAAAGACCTTTTAGGTATCTTAATTATAAACCTACAAGATCAAATATCATATGAATTAGAGTATCCCAATAGTGTCCTTTGAACAAGTTGTAGACCTAGCTAGGTGTGTAGAAGCCACCCTTATAAAAAGAGGATAATTAAAATTAAGGATGAGGAGAAGCCCTTCAAATCTCAATATGAGAATAAACATGTAGTAGGTGATGGTGTCACAGATAATTGTTAAAAAAAATGTGAACACCACAACCCCTTCTCAAAATATAGTTCTAAATAAATAACAAAAACCTAAGAGGAATTTTACTAAGTTAGATCAAACCCTTTTCGTATGTCCTTAAGAAACTAATATATGCCAAGATGATAGATCTTCTACCCATCAGGCCTTCAAATACTATTGTTGATTGGTATAATGAAGGTAAATATTATTTTCCATCGTGTGGATGGCCATACCACAAATAAATGTAAGCACCTTAAACATCTTATTCAAGACTTAGTAGATAGTGGTCACATTGTCCTTGGTGGTCCTAAGCCTCAAACCTCATCTTGTCAAGATATGGGTATTTTTCAAAATCCATTACAAAATCATGATCAAAAGGCAACTAATAATATTTCTTATCATAATGTTCCACTTCTTCATCAAAACATGATAGGAATTATTAATTCCTCTATTTGTGTAACCACTCGACAATGACAAAAACAACCTTATAATAAACCTTCTCAACCACCTATGGTCCTTCATGCAAAAAAAATATCTTCCTCTAAAAGACCACCTCTTGTTCTAAAACCTTAATGTCAATATGAAGGCACAATAATAATTTGCTAGTACTCCCACCCGTATCTCTCTCTTGTAACATCTCCAAACTTCTTCTACTCATAGAGAAGCTTTGATTAAACTATTAAGTGAAAAAATTAAACCCCAAGTTATTTGACCAAATAATCTTGCCAATATTGTTGGATCTCTTGGGATAAATCATGCCACTATACCCTTTTTATGAATATGATATTTTTCCACCATCCATGTGTGGGGAACTTCCCCTTTACATTGTAGGTTATATAGGTGACCTATTAATTAAAATAATTCTTGTTGACAATGGATCTTCCTTGAATGTTTATGGCCTTCATTTCATCCAAATATTTGGTATGGGAGAACAAAACCTTGAAAATTTTGACCTCATCATAAGAGTCTTTTATAATGGAACCCAAGAATCTAGTAGAACTATAACCTTACCTCTCAAAGTTGGACCTCACATCTTCAATACTCTTTTCTATATCATACCTTGTAAACTTAATTATAACCTTCTCTTATGATGCCTTTGGATCCATGCAATGAGAGTCACCCTTCAACTATTCATCAATATCTAAAATATGAATATAAGGGTAAACTCATTCATATCCTAGATGATTCTCAACCCTTTGTTTGTTGTACAATAATTGAGTCAAATTTCCAAAACTAACCTTTATCTATATCTTACTTCTATCCCTTTAAATTATATTTCTTCTTATTATACCTCTTCATCTTCTCCTTCTTAAATTACTAAGGCATTTGAATCTTTTACTATTAGTGATCAATCTAAAGCTTAAGTAGATAACCAAACAAATATAAGCAACAAAAAAATAACTTAGTTCATACGGAATCCTTTGTAGACCTTGTTAAGTTATCACCTTAACCTACTCTAGGTTTACCTCATAAAAAGGGTAGAACAATTCACATAGGATTATGTATATTCACCTATGTTGGTACTTCCGATGAAGAACAAATTTGTGTTAATAACCCTTATCCTATTGAAAATAATTTGCAACATATTACTTGTCTAATTCATATCCTCTACCCAAAAAAATGCTCAACAATATGGGATATCAATGGAAAGTTCTAGGATCACATGAACAAGGAATTAAAGAACCTCTAGGAGTAAAGATATGACTTGATCATTAAGGAATGGGTTATATCCTTAACAAAAATCAATCATTTCCATTAGACATTGATGATGATAATGTTATTACCTATGAATAATTCACCTTTGGTAATGTATTAGAATGGGATTAGAATGATTTTGAACCTTCTCTCCTCTTGTCAACACTTTTTTTCCATAAATATTATAACCTTTGTCCATCTCAAATTAATTGCTACTCATGATGACTATATAAAGGGAAATATTTTATGCAATATTCCCGATGGATATATCTTTCAATATGACTTCTTCTTTGATGGATCCTTTCCTCATGTAGCCCATATCAAATCCACTAAGCCTAGAGAAGGTCATCAACCATCCCTTACTCTTGAAGACCTTGAAAAATTAGAACTTTTTTCCAACTCCCCCTCAATTTGAGGATGAATCCCACATCCTCATAGAAGAAACCATCAATGTCAACATTTGAACTTCTAATTTGCCTAATATTCTTAAGCTAGACAAAGCTTTGACCTTCAATGAATGCAAAGAATTTGCTAAAATTTTGATTGAATTTCAATACATATTTACTTGATCTTATGTTGATATGCTAGAATTAGATCCTTATTTATTTATTCATCACCTTGTAGTTTGACCTGATACAAAATCTGTAAAATAAAAGCTTAAAAAATGCACTCTAAAGTTGCTCTATTGGTCAAAGAAGAGCTTAAAAATATCCTTTATGTTGGATTCATAAGAGCTATTGATTATTCAGATTGGATTTCTAACATTGTACCTATTGCTAAGAAAGAGAGTACCATCAAAACATGTACCAATTTTTAGGACATTAACATGTCTTACCCTAAATATGACTTTTCTCTACCCAATATCAACATGATTATCTATTTCACTGCTAGTTATAACATATTGTCCTTAATGGATGGTTTTTTGGGGTACAATCAAATTACGACTGCTCTTGACTATCAAAGCAAAACTACTTTTATAGCCTCATGGGTCACTTTTTATTATCATGTCATTTGGCTTGAAGAATGTAGGTGCTACCTATCAAAGGTAAATGACCTATATATTTTACAATATAATGTATGATGTAGTGGAATACTATGTTGATGATATTATTGGATGATAAATCCACCATGAAGATCATATGTGAGACCTAAGGCGTATCTTTGGAAGAGTAAAAGAATATTAAGTTTACCTTAATCCATCTAAATGTGTTTTTGGAGTGATATATGGCAAGTTATTAGGATTCATTATGTCTAAACCAATTGAAGTAGATACTAATAAGATATCAACTATTATTGATATGCCTCCCCAAAACAATTTAATTGAATTGCATAGTCTTCAAGGAAATCTTCAAGCCATCAAAAGATTCATATCTTAACTTGCAAACAAATGTTAACCCTTTTCCAAGAGTTTGCATAAAGATGTTGAGTTTTGATAGGATGATGAATGCCAAGTAACTTTTGATACCTTAAAGGTATATCTCACATCCTCCTAATTATTTCAAGCCTTTGCTATTATACTTTTTTGCAATCGTCCATGCTCTTGGAGCTATGCTATCCCAATATGATGATCAACACAAATAAAGAGTGATGTATTATATCAGTAGAACCGTTATTAGCTATGAAACTCGTTAAACTAGAAATTTCTTTTTGTGATGTGGTTTTTGCATCCCAAAAATTATGATATTACATGCTCAGTCATAAAACCTTTATTATTGCAAAGGTTGATCCCTTACACTATCTAATGTCAAAGCCCCATATTTTAGTATGAACTACCAAGTGGGTTATCATCCTTAGTGAATTTGATCTAGAATTCATTAGTCAAAAGGTAATCAAATACCAAGTTATTACAAATAAATTAGCCATAGCACATCTTGAGGTAACCTTACCTATTATTGTAAATTTTCCAAATGAGTGTGTCTCCACCATTGGAGTCAGATCCCAATATTCTTGGGTCCTATATTTTGATGGCACCCAATATGTAAAAGGCATTGTTGCAAGAATTATTTTAGTAACCTCTCAAAAATAATTAATCCCTCTTTCTTTCAAATTACACTTTTCTTACACAAATAACACTACAAAAGATAAAGCCCTTATTTAGGAACTTTATGTGGCCTTGGCTTTAAATGTAAAAACCCTTTCTATCTTTGGGAATTTTCAACTTATGGTAAACCAAGTAAACAATGTTTATCACACTAAGGATGAAAAAATTAAACCCTCTAAAGACATTATTGCAAATCTTATGTCAACTTTTGACAAAATAGTTATAGAATATGTTCCATGATCTAATAATTGTCATGCTAATGACATGGCTACAGTCTCATCCCTTATTCCTTTGGAGTAAGAATATGATCAAGCCATGATCACCATTCATAAATTAAGAGAACCAACAACCTTATATTCAAGTTAATAACCCCTAGAAGTGCTTGCTATAGAAACATCATCTATCCCCATTGATCCATGGTATAAAGTCATTTTTTCCTTCCTCATGGATGACATTTTGCCAGAAGGCTTGGATCGTAATGAGTGAAAGTATTTATGAAGAAGAGTCTATAAATTTGTAATCATTGAGAATATCCTATACCAACTTTCCTTTGATGGTATGCTTTTGTGATGCTTGGCCATTAATGAAACCAAAGCAATCATTCAAGAAGTTCATTAAGGATCATGTGACTAACTTTTTAGTCGTAATTTCATTGCAAAAAATCTCCTTCATTTAGGATACTATTGGCCATCTAAGGAGAAATACTCTTGTGATTATGTTTAGCATTATGAAAAATTTCAATGTCATGATAAGCTCATCCATGTCTTCAACCAATTGCTTCTCCTTGTACCTTCTCCATATGGGGTTTGGAAATTATTGGCAAGATTAATCCTACATTATTTGATGACCATAAAGTTATTATCATTGCTACATAATATTTTATCAAGTGGTTAAAATCCATGCCTTTATCCACTATCACTAGTCCTCAAGTATATAAGTTTATCCTAAACCAAATTCTTTGTTGTTATGGGATTCCTTCTATTATCATTTTCAATAATGGAACACCTTTTAAAATAAATATATCCATAAATTTCATGCCAAGTATAAAATTTAGCATAAATGGTCAACCCCTTATTACCCTTAAGGTAATGGTTACGCTAAATAATCCAATAAAACTTTGATCAAAATTTTAAAGAAGTTGGTTAACAATTGGTCATGATTGGCACATTTTTCTCTATCCTTATTTATGGGCATATTTCCCTAGTGTTTGTACTCCAAACAATGCTACCCCTTATGCCCTAGTTTATAGCACTAAGGAATTTTTCTCTTTTGAACTTGAAATCCATTCCTTACAAATTATGTTTCAAGATTATTTTGTTGGTAATGAATATCGCCTAGATCACCTTAGTCAATTGGAGTTGATTGATGAAAAGTGTACCAATGCCTTAGATCACCTTCATGCTTTTCAAAATAAGCTTAAATGTGCTTATGCCCTTAACTTATGGTTTTTTAATAAGTCTTTTATTGAAAGCGTGGAAGAAGCTCCTACTAAAAATTTGAAGAAGGCAACTGTTAAATCTGAGGACATCCCTACCAAGGACAACACTGCATATATGGACACCCTAAATGTTGGAATCCAAGATGTTGAGGTCAATCTTGATCTTGAAGGCTAAGGGTATCCACTCTAGTCTGGAGGGTTTTTGTTCAAAGTTTGATGCTTTTTGTTCTATATATTAGTTTTTCTTGAAAATTTTATTTTTGGTGTTGGTTGAGGACAGTCTTAGTGCTTTTTCCTCTTTGGATAGTTCCTTTTGCTCTTCTCTGCTCTTCTGGTCGTGGATGGCTTTTTGTATACAGGTTTTGGGGCCCTGTTAAAACCCGTCTGATATTTTAATTTTAATCTATTTAACCGATAAAAAAAAAGCTTAAATGTGCTTATACAAAGAAGGTGTGCAACCATTCCTTTGAAATAGAGGATCTTTTCCTTAAATAAAATCAAAATAACACCAATGCTCAAGTTGAACTCAAACACAAATTCGAGTCTAACTAGTTAGGTCCATTTATAGTAACCATCAAATTTGGATATGGATCCTATCACCTTACTACCATTAATGAAAAATAACTTAAATATCCTATGAACATTATGCATCTTAAAATATATTATGTGTGACTTTGCATTACATGGTTGACCATATTGCATGATTCCTTTCCATATATGTATGATTTTTTGTCATCCCTCACATGATTGTTTAATAATTTATTTGCATAGTTTCTTATCATCACTGCATGATTATTTTTAATAAATATATGCATGATTGCTTTCTCTTGCATGACTTACCTATTTCATGTAGAATCGAGGGACTTTACAAGGATGAGATGATGACACTAGTCAGGATTACATATTTAGTTGTACACTTCCATTGCACTTGCACTAGGTCACTAATGCTAGTAGATTCCCACCCTTAGGATATTATTTTAGATTATGTTAGGATATTTTATTACATTATTATTAGGTCATGCATGAAATAATATCCTCCTTGGAAGTATCGATATTATAGTTTGTAATCCTAAAATATGTATTAAATAGGTACTTAGCTTAATGAATGAATAAGTTTTTTGTCATCATTGGTACTAGATCAGGCATATCCTATCCATGTGGAGGAATTTCCCTGTAGGAAATTCTCCCTCCCATTGAAATAGGAATCATAATTGTTAGATCTGATAGATCCTAGAACAAGCCAAGCATGGAAGTCACAATATTTTTAGATTCAAAATCTTTTTAGATAATATTGTCAGTGGTAGCCACATCTATGGAGATATATAGTAGATTCATCATATGAAGTCCTCCTTACTTCCTAGGAGCACTAGCAATGGAAAGAAATCCTAATATATGGGCATCAACTTCATTCCATATATGGTAATGAAGGTAGAGGAGGAATCCATTAGGCCACCCACCATGGCAAGGGGTAGCTTGATGCTCAGGCCCACTTGTACCATCAATAAATTTTACCCCTAGGCAAAACTACTATCACTCGTCATTCCAATATAAAATCCATAACAATTTGAGACTATAGAGCTCGAGGGGATCATAGAGCTCATGATATTGGACATGTCATAGGAAATTATCAAGCAAATCAAGAGCTCAAAATAGAAGCATGATCTACTACTATAAAAGAAATTTAAATCGATGCTTAGGTCGATTAGACATGTGGCCATGAAAGGGACCACTTGAGAAATGAACCCAACATGCATGAGACCAAAAACATCAACATGAGCAAAGGATTGATCATGTTTTTAGGCATCACAAAGTGTATGAGCAAAGAGATCTCCCTCGAGTATTCATCAAATCAATTATAGGATCCTATCTATCCCAATCTAAGTATGTAAGTCAACAATGCATGCAAACTATGCAAGATATTATCACAAGGATGGATGAGATCAAGTGAAGCATGAACAAAAAATCTAGTAAAAAAACATTAAGGCAATGAAAAAAAGCAATGCTAAAGTTTTCCAACTCATTCTCATTCACCTAACCTATGACCTATAGTAGACCATGTGGAAGATGACATACCCTTTGAAGGACACAATATGTGCATGTTGATCTCTAGCTAATATAGTCTATGGACATCCACCCCCCTCATAAAAATGTTCAAGTGGTCAATCATGTATACCTAGCATGTGGAGAGTATGTTTGTCAGGCATGACATCACAACACTAAGTTTGGTTAAGACTAGAGTATTATTCATATAGGGAGACACATTAGCCTAAGAAAAGAGGGTCTGATCTAGATCCCATGTAGCCCATGCAAACAAAGTAGATATGAAGGCCAAATCTTGACAATGAAGTATTGATCCCCATTCATAGGTATAAAACCTAATATCTAAGTAGCACATAATAGACATTTTGTTTGATATTTAAGAGCATGATTTTGCTAAGATTTTTAAATTAAGGTTTATCAAAAGGTAGAATTTTTCATCCTATGCATTGTAAAATAGGGCAATAGGCCCTTTGGAGCACCTTGTTTACATAAAGCAACACATTGTAGTAGTTTTTATCATTGTTGAGAACTCACGATCAATGATGTTATAGCACACAAACATGACCCAAGGGATGGGTTCTCATAGTCATTAAAGTTGGGCTAAATTTTCCTATCATGTAGGAGATAAATATAGATTTATCCATTGGCCCCATGTAGAAGGTCTTCACTTCAACCACATAGATAAGCATTCACTAGATGTTGACGTGACAATCACACATAAATCATGGGATAATGAAGATAGTGTGGGACCACCAGGTATGAATGATGCAGGAGCATCCAATGGTGTAAGAGTGATATTGCATCACCCAAAATTGTATTTGTTTTATTGTGTTCTAAAGTTTAATTATTTTTTTATAGTATGGATAAATAGACCCAACACTGAAAGAATCATCCCAATATCCTGAGCGATTTGGGAGATATGTAAATTTTAAGGTCTTCTACCCTGTCAAAACTAGTAAAAAAATCCTGCTAGTAAAACTTGGAGGTCAATTTTGAAGGCCTTAGAGGCCTTTTTAAGGGCTGAAATATGGTGGTATTATGTCTAAACACAATATTAGGCCGCAAACCCCTTCAAGAGCTTTTTGAAAACATGCGCCAATAGTCATTTCGAGCAACGAGCAATGAGTTATGACCTCGGGAAGTTTACCCCTGAAATTCAAATTTCAAATAGATTGTTCTAGGTAGGAAAAGGGGAAATAGGGTATTTGGGGGGGAATTTTGAATTTGTAAGGTATTGTTCTCTGTAAGCTCCATTCTCCTCAGCAAGAAATACATGAAAATTACTGCATTTCATTGTTATCTGTGGTTTTTGTGTGTATTGTTGATCTCAGTGCTGCTTCAATGAAATATAGTTGTAGGTTAGTATAATCCTTCCTATAAATGATAAAGATTGCATTAATATACTGGTTCATTATGCGTGACTCATGAATGAAATTTAAACCTATGTATTTTGCTAAAAGTGTGCAATCAAAACAATCCATGACAATGTTAAATATCTTGTATTTAGATGTGCCAACTGGTGAGCCAACCAATCCAAGCATTGCAGTGGATTGTCAATAGGATATTGAGGCTATTTTTTTCATTCTTGAATAATCACTCATCAAATAAATATATCCCCAATGTTAAAAGGATCACTAGAACCCTAGTGCTCATGAAAACAATGCCATGTGGTATCCAACTAGAGAAACAAGCGAGGAAAAAAAACTTGTTGGTGGTTGCAGCACCAAACATGTGGTAGGTGTTTGATAGCTTAGATATGAGCAGAGCCATCAATACATGCATAAGTAGGAATATCTAGCCTTTAATATATTTGTATTCCTTCTTTTAAACCCAAGCAAGGAAGGCACTTGAGTTGTTAGCACATATGGGTTGTCTTTTGTGCGACTAAATTGCCTAGGTTTGAATCCCTTAGGACCCCATGTTTTTTTTAAACAAAGCACGCATTTATTTTTGGTATAAATGTAAATAAGTAGATCCCATACAAAATTTTAAAACAAAGAAATATTCTAGAGAATATTCCCTATAGAAACTTGGTTAGAGGAATAATCATTCCAACATTTCCTTTTGCTCGACAAGACATTGCTTTCTCGCAAATTGAAGCAAGAATCAATTCCTAAGTATAGGCTTATATATACTCGTTGGAAAGCATTTTTTGATACCAATCGAGTGGAATCAAAATTTTACACTTTTTTAAAATTCTACTATACCTAGTGGTGATCCAAGAGGACACTTGTAGTTGATCCATGCAGGCTCTAAAATTATTGTACAAAGGTGCATTATTAACAAATTCCAACACCTTCATATTACAATGCAAGTAATGAGTTCATCTTGAGTGGGGAGAAAATTCAAAGTACACATAAGACAATAGAGTAAACCTTGCAAGCAGTAATCTACTATACTACACTTGGCAATTGCAATGACTGGTTATCCATGCAATCCTATAGGATGAGAAGGTTACCATAAGGACACTCATAGTTGAAGAAGAAAAGTTAGGTCAATCCCACTATTACAAAGTATACTTGATATACTTGGTTGAAGTAGAGGTAGTAGACCCAAAGGATGATCCAAAGGTAGAAAATGTAGAGGTGACAAACCCAAAGGTGCACCTAGAGGTGATAGACCCAAATGCAACAAATGCAGAGGTAAAAATAGAGGTAATAGACTCAAAGGTACATCTAAAGGAGGCATACCCAGAGATAAAGTAGCTAGAGCTAAATCCAAGATCCAAGAGTCAAGAGCTAAGAGTTAGAGCTAGATCCAGATCCAAGAACAAGAGCCTAAACTCCTCTAAATTAAGGAGGGGTTATAACATTTTCTATTCCAAATAATGTAATAAGGGGGGATGTTAGGATATATTATTACATTATTATTAGTTCATGCATATTCAGTTGGGGGATTATTTTAATATTTCTTGCATGAAATGATCTCCTTCTCAAGAGTATCAATCTTCCAATTTGTAACTCTAAGACAAGTATTAATAGGATCTTGCCTCAATGGATAAATAAAATTTTTTCCATCATATTATGTATGATTTTTCTATCTTTTGAGATGCAATATATACCCCATGTCACATATATACATGGGTAATATGATGTTAGCAAAAATTATATCTTTTGCATAGATTTTCTTGTTGCATTGATTTATTGTATTATCATTCCCTTATATGGCCTTGCAAATAATAGTAAACACTCTTTAGCCTATCCATATTTGAGGAGGGATTTGGTAGAATATTTTTTGATTTACAACTTTGATAGTAATACATAAAGTAAATAAATATATACAAAAACTCATTAACAATGGATAACTCTATCAAACATCCTTTCTCTAAGGAACCATAGGTGCAACCACATTCTACCTAGACATATCCTTTATCCATTCTCACATATGGAGGATCATTCAATACCATTTTGTCTACCCCTTTATGGTCAAATATCTCTACCTTCCTAACAATATCCACCATAACCTAATCATCTTGAAACGTTGGCATTTACCCTATACGTCCTTATGAAATCTAGGGGAGAATTGATTCTTTTACTCTTCTATATTTAATAATTCTTGGAGATATTACATTATTTGGTAGTATTGTAAATATTAGATTAGGGAGTGTGATTTATATTTTATCTAATGTATGTGTCAATGTATGAGAAGTGTCCAAGTGTTATGTAATAAAGTGTGCAAGTGTGCAAAGTGTGAGAGAGTGCAAAGTGTCAAGTAAGTCAAGAGTCATAGATGTTAGGTGTCAAGTGAGAGAGTGAAGAGTCACATGATATGTGGCAAGATGTAAAGTGAAGAGTCATGAGTTTTGTCATATGTAAGGAACATGAAAGGATGCATCTCCTAGATGTTTGAGGAGAGAGATAGTAGAGTATTGAAGGTTCATCTTGTAAGTTTATATTATAGAAACAAAGCTCCATGCATTGTATTAAAAATCAAATACAAACAAATTTGTATGTATATTTGATGATTTATGAATAATATTGTATTATTATTGAGAATTATTATTGTTATTCTATGAATGATATTCATTGATATTGGCTATAGAGTTGAATAATTGAATATTGTGATTAATATTAGATCCTAATAAAGGGACTAATGAGATAATTTGGGATGATTCCTAATAGTGGTATTAGATCCATACTCTAGCTACGTAAGAAGCTTTGTGGATTGTTTATTGTAGTGAATGTTACCACTTGATAAGATTGAGAAGAAGATGGATGGATTTGAGGAGACAAATATACTATGATTTTTCTAGCTATAAGGAGGAGGATTTGTTGATTGAAGAAGGTAGGGTTGATAAATAGTGCACCCTAAATTTTTTAGAATTTGGATGTGAGAAGATAATGAATATAAAGCCGCCTGAGAGTAAATATTAGAAGCAGATCCAGCTTGAAGAGGACAAACATCAGAGGCGATGAATGTTATTTCAAGGTCAATTTGAAGTATTATGAAATAATCAACTTACATTAAATACTAAGTAGAGCTACCAAAGAGTGAAGAGGCAAGTTGGTAGAAGTCATGAGAATGAGGAGCTAGTTTGGAAAAAATTATGAGAACCTTTGAGAATGAGGAGTCGAGTTGGTAGATGCCATGACAATGAGGAGTTGAGTTGGTAGAAGCCATGAGAGTGAGTATTAGAGTTGAAAGCATTGGATAAAAAGGAGTGCTAAACAAGCCAATTTGAAACCTGAGACATAGTTGAATAAGAGAGGCAGCTTATGAAAGATATGGTTTGATGCATAGATAACCCAATGAGCAAGGAAAATTGGATCACCAAAGAACGTAGTTAAGCCTGTAAGGAGGACACATAATGAGCAAGGAAAATGCATAATGATCCAAGAGGATGATTTTTTTACTAAATCAAAGGTGATTTGTGACCATAAAATCTAAAGAAGGAGCAAAGAAATAGAGATATCAAAAAGATAACATCTATCGAAAATATAACTATCAAAATTTGAAATGCAATCGAGACATGGCGCAA
Organism: Wollemia nobilis; assembly: GCA_028583015.1. Classification (NCBI taxonomy): domain Eukaryota; kingdom Viridiplantae; phylum Streptophyta; class Pinopsida; order Araucariales; family Araucariaceae; genus Wollemia; species Wollemia nobilis. Next base: position 4,485,248 of record JAQPPZ010017128.1, read on the forward strand.
AAGATACATGGCATGGTATAAAGGAGACATGACACAAATAAAGGTAAAAATATATTTGATTGCACGTTAATTTTTAAGCACCTAATTTATTTTTTGAGTTATAAGGTTGGAAGAATTTGATTTTATAAAGTTTGATTTTGATGAGAAAAATGAAATGATAGGAGTTATAAGGGAACAAATTACTTTAAATTTGAATTGAAATTCGAATTGGTTGGAGTAAGGGTGAAATTAATATTTAAAGGAGAATTTGGAAAACTATGAAAAATTTTGGGAGATCTAAGAAGACAAATTTGCATTTGATAAATTGAATCAGTGAATGAATGATTGAAGAAATTTGAATTTATGAAATTTAAAATTTGGGATATATAAGTGAAGATTAAAAATTGAATTTGAGAATTGATTTAATGATTTGAAGATTGATAAACTTTAAAAATTATTTGTTAAAATTAAATTTGGGAGTTATAAGAAGATGATTTCTTGATTGATAATTGAAGATTTGAAATTATTTGTAGAAATTTTTAATTAAGTCTTGGAGAAATAAGGAATTCAAGATCAAAGGAATTGATTTGAGAAAATTGTTTTGCAAAAACCATCATGGAAGAAATTATTAGAAATGCATTTTTAGAATATTGGGAAGAAATTTTGGAAAAACTAAAAAGTTATACATAAAAACCTAATGGATAATTTAATATATAACATCCAACTTGAAGAATAGATTGTCTTTAATTCTCAAAAATACAAAAGATAACAAGTTTACGACATTTGTCAATTATCTTCATGAAAAACTCTTTGAAGCATGGTGGAATTCTCAAGATATTATTAAATTATATACTAAAGCAGGTATAATAATATACATGGCAATACTTACTTTTGAGATCTATCAAGACAAGAGACAAGAGAAACCTAAAATAAAAAATGTCAATTGTGATACAAATGATTTGGATGCAAATGAAGAATGTACAAAGAATGAATAGAATAATATGTTGATGCATTCAACATATGTTGACTTCAATATGGAATCATTGAATTCCAATATTCATAGAATATATTATTGTGATGACTTAGTGATTCAATATCCATAATTTACATCAAACAACAAGTTTGATAGCAATAAAATCAATATTTTTTTTATTATTTGGAGGAAGGGGTTTTGAAATGGATCCCAAACCTTTTTCAAAGGTGGAAACAAAAAGGGAATAGTCTTTATAAGACCAAGATCAAAATAACAACTTGAAGAAACCAGAGGGAATCTCAATAGGATAAAAACAAGATGCACTGACCTAAAAGAGGGCATCTATGAGAGATGACACAAGCAAAAATAGAGAGAAAAACCACCCACACAAGAATCCATGGACCCCTTGAAGATAAATAAAAAGAAATCGTAAGGGCAAATATAGCTAGAATTAAACCTCATCTGCTTCCTTATCATCATTGGCCACAAGCATACAACCCTTATTTTGGTTCTTGAGATCATCCACCATAGTTGTTGCTTGATAAAGGAGAGAATGGACCATCTTGGTAGCTCTGGTCATGGATTTTAGTAGCTCCTCCATACCTTTGATGGGGTCTTTGTTCAATCTCTATTGAATGTGGATCGATGGCCCACTCAAGGTTTTAGCATATTTCTAGGAATATGATCGAGTGGAGACACCCTCGATCTTTGATTTCTTCTTCATTGCAGGTGAGTCATCTAAATTTTTTTGGTCATGTTGTATGACAATAGGAGACTTCCTCTTTCCAATTTGGGTTTTTCTTCTAGAAGAGCGATGCTAGCTCTCTATTTTAATCGAAGGCGGAGTATTTATGGAAGCAGAGTCAAAGTCTAAATTCTTCCCTATTTTGGTGGTCTTTCTAGACACTCAAAACATCATCATCAATCAAAGTGTTAGTATGAAGGCTCCCTTGGGTTGAATTTATAATAGAATGGTATACAATGGGGCTACCAACATAGGATATGATGGATGTTTGAGACTCGTTTTGAAAAGCATGTTTGTACAGGAAAAGGTGAAGACCTCAGTGCATCGGGTGAGTAAAATTTCCCTTTTTGATATTGAGGATAGTGCACTCCATGGACCTAACTAGGTAGTCCAACATATTTATGACTTTGATGTCTCTAAGATGGTTTAGAAAAGCCATATGAAACCTTTTTAGGGGGGAATTAATCTCATCCACCATGAAGTACTGAAGGATAATTAGCATCACCCTGTTCAAGGGCTTGGGAAGGGTTCTAATAATTTCTTCTTTTTTCCTTCCTAAATATTTCCATATTTAAAGAAGCTTACATCCTCAACCAATGAATGCTTTTCATGCAAAACTATTTCCCCATTGCCTAGGAGGCCTATCACCTTAGTGAGCATTCAAACATTAATGTTGAAACTAAGGCCCTGAACCATGACTTTGTCATCATCCTAGGACTGAATCAACTTGAGTGATATATCAGGATCATTGCCACTAAATTTTCTAAGGAACAGGGTGAACCCATGGTCATTGAGGATTTCTTCAACAATGGGATCAATCTACAGGACTTTTAGCTTCAAAAGTGCCATCACAAGATAGTGCAAATCTAACACAAACTACAAAGAGATACTATCAATAAACACACACCTTAGAGAGTGACTAGGAAATTTACTCTACAATGGTAAGGTATGTTATAGTGGTCGCATATAAATCACACAGGACTAGAATAAAATGATCAGGCCAAAGCTTTTGGAAATTGTCTTGCTCTACAGTTGTTGATGATTGCCATTGTATCTAGAAATCTTGTTGTACATAGACTCATGTGCCAAATCATATTTGGAGGTTTTGCAACCAATGATTGGAGTACCTTCGAATAGTTTCTAAAATTTTGAGCACAAACACATGGGATAGAGGTGGAGTTTACCCAAGGGGCTTCTTGAAAATGATTGGATATAAAGGTGGACCATATGTGGCCATGGTTGCTCAAGAGGACATAGTTAGTCTTAAGGGCCACTTTACCAAGCTAATTATAAGGCTGACACATGAGCAATTTGGAAACCAATGAAATGGAAGGGGTCACCTCCATGGGTTAATGTTGAAAAATAAACTTCATTGGAACCACATAAGTTACTTTGGATGCACATATGGGCCAAGGATGTAGGCTCTACTAAACATTCCATGAAGCCTATAATTGGATCTAAACCATGAACCAACATTAGAGCAAAGAGACACCTTATTGCCAAATAATATCATAGAGGGATTGAGGGAATTTTTCATTTCATACGTGGAGAGATTCTTGAGATAAACCCAGGTTGGCCAAAATTTTAGTTTCTCTATTGCCTTCCCTGTACATATGTTGGATAATAAGATTGTTATGATTATGAAGGTACCTCTTGAACTCTTCAATGAGATTGTAGATATTCCATGCTGGCATCTAATTCCCTTTTAGGTAGTTTATGATATTCATAGAATATCCTTCGATGATGATATTGGTGGGTCAAAGATCATCCAAGAAAGATAATCCCTAAAATAGAGACCTAGCTTCAACCACATGATTAGTTTGGGTGCCAATATTTTGTAAATAAGCAAGGATAATTCTCCCTTGATCATCTCTAAAGATACCACCTACTCTTTTATTTTTGTGGTTACCTTTAGAAGCTCCATCAAAGTTTAGTTTAATCCAACCAATAGGGGTGGATACCACTTAACATTAGCCCTATCAACAAAAGGAGCATAAGGATGGAAAAGAGTAGGAGAGAGGTTGAGGGAGGAAGTAAGTCTAGACTCTAAGCTTGCTCTAAGGGACTCAAAAGAGGGAATCAAATTTTAATTTTCAATGTTTTTAGAAAGCACACAGTTTCCAAATAAGAGAGGATACCTAGAAAAGTTGAACAAGGATCTAGAAACACTTTCTTTCTAGACTTTCCAAAGAAAGTGCAGAAGGTAGAATGTCCACAAAGACTTGATGGGTGGAAGAGCAATGAAATTAAAATTGATGAAGGATATGAGTCATATTATTGTAATGATCTATTGAGAAATGTAAAAGTAATAGGAAAGAACTTAAGAAACAGAAGGAAGGAACCAAGATAAAGAAAAATAAGCACAAAGTAAATAAGAACAAAATACACCGATGAAGACAAGAAGACTTAAATTTAAGACTAAAATTCTTCACACCAAATAATGTTATACAGGTGGTGTTGGAGATATTATATTATTTCATAATATTGTAAATATTAGATTAGGTAGTGTGAATTATATTTTTTCTAATGTATGTGTCAGTGTATGAGAAGTTTCCAATTGTTATGTAATAAAGTGTGCAAAGTGTGAGAGAGTGCAAAGTGTCACATAAGTAAGTCACAAGTCATAGATGGTAGGTGTCAAGTGAGAGAGTGAAGAGTCACATGATATGTGGCAAGATGTAAAGTGAAGAGTCATGAGAGTTTTTCCATATGTGAGGAACGTGAAAGGATGCATCTGCTAGATGTTTGAGGAGAGAAATAGTAGTATTGAAGGTTCATCTTGTAAGGTTATATTATGGAAACAAAGCTACATGCATTGTATTAAAAATTGAACACAAACAAATTTGGATGTATATTTGATGATTTTTGATAATATTGTGAGTCTTATTATTGTTATTTTATGAATTATATTAATTGATATTGGCTATAGAGTTGAATGCTTAAATATTGTGATTAATATTAGATCCTTATAAAGGGACATATGAGATAATCTGGGAGGACTTCCAACAATCATTAGAGCTCTATGTATTAGCTAAATATTGAAGGTATAAATCCCCATCTATCCTACCAAATTTCATCTAGGCTATTGGGGCATTGTTGCACTTATCCATTTTTCCATATTTTGGGTATTGGCATTGTGGTCATAAATAATATATTGAAGAGGTATATTATGTCCTTTCCTTTTGTGCACAACCACACTCTCTCTTTAAAATTTTAATGACATCCTCCACCTTCAAGTGTTCTTTATTACCACAGCATCATCTCCCTGTTTAGCCTCTTTGCATAGGAATCAACCCATAACTCTTGGCACCCTTATGATGTGACATGAAATAACTTAGCCTTCACTATGTCTTCAACAAAATTTAACATCTAGATAGTCATTTTATTTTGAACTTTTAAAGGTGACAATAGGTGTTGATTAACCACCTCTTTCCTGATATCATATTTTTATCCTATAAATTATGTCAAGCAATATATGAACCACCAATCAACATTACCTTTCCTAATCATGATCCCAAGAGAGCATGGGGTATAAATGAACAACACTTTGCATGTTCATGAGATTTGGTGATCACACCAAGTAGTCACTCATTTTTACAATTTCTCCTCATTGAATTATGAATCAACCAAAATATATCTTTTGCAAATTACCCAATCTACTTCCCTTCCATAGCTCCCCCATATTTTATCTTAGCCTTCAATCCTTAGATACATGGGTTAATGAGCAAGTTTCAAATTTGTCTTGGGGAATTCTTACACCCTCTAGTATAGGTGGGAAGTTTACCTTCATTAGCCTCCATCTTTGATGACCTTAGGTTTACCTTTTCCTCATTGCCTTATCCCTTTCCACCTTAAATCACATGGTTCATGATGATGTTAAATAATGATCCTAGTTAGGATATGCATTTGTCATCCCACTTAGTTCTAGGTAATTAATGTCTATAAAATATATGATTTTTACTTAGTATAAGTGCCTCGTAACAGTAAGCCTCAAATGCTTATCAAGCCTACCTACATGTAGTTGATGATTCTTTCTTTTGACTTACGAATATATGCAATCCACTTGTATACATTCATCACATATATAAAATAATTTTCATACATGTTTCCATGACCATAAGCAATGATATCCACCGGCATTCTCCTTTTTATTTTTTTAATCTTGTATCTAGCCAAATCCTCATGATGCTTAAATTACAAGTGTTGTTGTCACACATGTTAGTTATTCCCCAAGGAATATTTTCTTAACTAAGAGCATTTTTTGGATTATAGTTACCATGTGTGGTGGTGTCACCTTAATTCTACAAGTTGGTTGTAGGATTATCTTCCTCTCATAGTCCTTTATGATATTTCCTTGTGTTTCTTTGCACAACTAATAAACCTATCTTACACCTACAACATTACTATTATCATCATTCTCCTTCTAGATCCTAATGAAGACCAATGATTATCTCTTTCATCTTGTGAATGCATATATTTTGTATTTATTTATTTACTAAATAGGGGAATTGTTGACCTCCCTTCATGACCATGTTCATAATGCATGTTCCTTGTACAACTTGTTCCCATGTTGGCTCAATGTGACATTGGCCCCATTTTTTCATATGTATATACAAACCTTTTATATACATGCATTGTGTACCCTAAATCACATAGTACCAAAAACAATAGATGATTTTCTTACTCCAACTAATAGGTATCTCATTTTTTAAATGTGATTTGGAAAAGTGCCATTGCCCTTGTTCTAGATGACTAACTTGATAGCATCATATCTCCCTTAATACTATTTAGATTCCTTTATATGACCACTTATTCTAAATATTTTCAAATTCCACACAAAATGATTAATGAATCATCTAAATAAGACAATATTTCATAGAGATATGGCTCCTGAAAGATGAGATATTTTTATGGAAAATTTTCCCTAACGTTACCCTTATTTCATAAGGTTGTCTTCACATGGTCATATCTCCCTCAATACTATTTGTATTCTTTCGTATGACCACTCATTTAAAAGCTCTTCAAATTTCAAACATATTGGCATAAAAATCATCAAAATTGAATAACTTTAGACAAAGATATGGCTTCTATAAAATGAGATATTTTTTCGAAAAAAAATACCCTAATTCTACAATCCAAAAAACACAACCTCTAGTTTGCTAGAATCATAGCTCTGATAACACTTTTTATGAAATTTTATTCTCATTAACAAAAATATTTCACGAATATGCAAAAATATCAAATCACTCATCCATAAATAATAATCCACAATAATAATCCATGCAATGAGACAAATATAGAGAATACCCTTAGTGTAGGGAAACATCAGTGAAACTCCTTAAGGAAGAAAAACTCCAAATAAACTCCTAAGATGAGAGCACCACTTAAAGAGGTAAAAATCTCATAAGCCACTTCATGGATAAACACAATTACAAGTAATGGTTAATATAAATGATGATATCCTTGATGATTACTATTGGGGGCCAAAAATGACCCTTGCACCCCAATCATCATGACCCGCCATGGTTGTTTTAAATTTATCCTTTTGAGTGGGTGCATTCAATGCCCTACACCACATTTTGGAAACCATTCCTAAGAAGTCCAAGGAGTTTTGGATGCAGCTCCTTCAAACAAGCTCCAAATGTTTTTACCAAGGCCAATTCCTTATCTTGATGTGACATTCTATCACTCATATTCCTTCCTACTCTATCTTACTGTATTAGGTGTTCTTTCCACAGAAAAGTTATAAGAGAGAAAAGTAATAAATGACATGAAGTATGAGAAATAAAACCTATCTTATCTAGCCTATTTATGGGTGGTGATGCACCAAATATTTAAGAGACTTTATGTCATGGTGGGTTGAAGTAAACACATGCATAGCAACTGATAGTGCATAAGGAACATGGTCCCTCTCAAACATGCATAAGATAAAACACCCACATCAAGACCAAGACAAGGATTTCATAAATAGTCATAGCTTCTTATTAATGTGAAATTTGGATTACATACATGCCAAGGAAAGAGGTTCAAAAACTATTCGATCGACAACACAATGCTTGATCCAGGATAGGACACAATAGAGAATGAAGGAAAACCCCCTTAGAAGAAATGGATGCTTTTGATCCTTTATAATGAAGAGAATATACATATTTATAGATAATATTAGGGGTTCTTCCCTCTTTAAATTCAAAAGTTTGCTTCAAAATTCCACCTAGGGGACCTTCGCATTAATGGTGTGTAATACCAAGGTTTTTGAATCTAAATATTTTTGAGGTTATATCCTATTGCCTATGATGGAAGTCTATTGTAAATATTTCTTGTCATTAACGTTGGTTAGATCTATGGCCACCCTTTAGAAATCCTCATGATAATGGATTTTAATGTTTATACTTTCTTGTAGAGGGAGGATCATATATCCAAAATGTTGAACATTTGGGCACAATGTGTGGGGTTTGGTACTATTACCTTGGTTGGGGAAATGGAGGGCCAACAACCCTCCATGTGGGAGTTTTGTGGTGGGAGCCCCTATAGAAAAATTGGCCTCCTAAAATATCGACACATGGTTGGAGATAGTTTTATTGAAGTCCAATAAACACCCCTTTGTACCTTCCTTGGTTTGGTTGGAGTTCCTCATGACAATCTCTTCCTACCCATTGTTATAGTTGTTGTCATTGGCTAGAGGTTATTGGGATCTTGATTTGGTCAAGCATCTCCAGGTCAAAATTTCTTTTTGGTTTTAGTTGCTTGACATGTTGGTGCCTTAGTATCTTACCAAAATAACAGTCTTATCTCTTCATTGTCAGCTTGATCCTGAGGGTTTGATAATTGAGTATTTTGCACTTTCCTTTGCCTACACTTCTTCTTTGGGGATCTATTTTATCTAGTTCTACCTGAGCCTCACTCAAACCCTAGATAGCTTGATCTTCCATTGGATTTAGCTTTCAAAAATGTCCAAATGGTCTTACTTTTCCCAAGTTTAGTGAGAATTCACTATAGTTTTGTGACTCATATGGGATCCTCAACTCGATGAGGATAAGGAATCTAGAGAGGTTGTTTCCTTATCTATTGGGCATAGAGTCAAAATTTATGAAAATCATCACTCTTGAAATCATTGATATTTCACAAAATTAGGAACCCCTCTGTGGTGGCCAAGGCTTTCTTTTTTACTGCTTCCTAAAGGGTGCAAGGAGCTTTGGCTACATTTCTTTAGTTGATCCTTCCTTCTAGCCTAATTTTAACACTATTGTTGTTTAATCCTTTACATAATTTTTTATGTCATGTTGTTGCTCTTTATGTTGGATCTTTGGTCCTTTAGCTTGGATAATTACACTTAAAATGTAAATACCTAGATATTGTCTTTCTTTTGGAACTATAATCAAGGTGACACATTTTTAGACTAAGAATGCTACATAATCTACAAAAATTTAGTCATTATTATTGTAGACCATCAACTTCTCTGGATGATGCTAATTGGTTTCTTAGTCACCTTAGGACCCTTCTTCCTCCTCCATTGTTCCTAAGTTTTACCCTTCGGATATGGATCATGAAATAGTGGTTGTGAACTTAGTAGATGAAGGAGAATAATTTGATTTCTGGACCCACTAACCAAATTTATGGATGAGTCCTAAATCATCCTTGAAGGAGTTTTGGTAAAGATAGAATCCTTAAATCCTTTTTTATGTTAGCTAAGAGGACTCTCCCTTTAATGATATTAGGCTTAACTAACATCAAAAATGCTATGAGCCTCCTCTTTTTTGGTTTGGTGCATTAGCTTTAGGATTTTTCATGGCACGAAGAGCTTCAATATTTGTCTTTGGAAGCCTTCCCTTGTTGGCACCTTGAGCATCTTCATGGCATCCACTATAAGGAATACTAAAGGGGATTTTGATCCTCAAATTTTGTTTTACTCGTAACTCCCTTCCTTTAGTTGTATAGAGGGGTGACAAATAGGAAGGCATAATTTTGCTAGAAATATCACTTTATTAGGAACTGTTGGGATGCCAAGAGAAGGTCATCCTTATATATACTTCCCCAATTAGGTAAGTCGTTATCATTTTCTACTACAATACCATTTGGTAAATCTATGTGATAATCTTGTATTGTGAGCAAATCAGTGATGGTATGATTTTTTAAACGTTCTTAGTTGTCTTGATGCCCCAACTCTTGTAATTTATGCAGATTTCCCTCATGTGAACTTCTTGGCACACCCTCCAAACTTTTCCCATGTGTTGGCCTTAACCACTTTCCCCCTTTACATATTGTCGCTTCGCTTAGCCAATGCTTGAATGTCCTTTTGTATTGCTAGCTTTATTTATAATTATCGACTATTTACACTATGGTACACAAAAATTGGCACCTTTTCTTACATTGAATTTGTCACATGTCATTTCTTCAACAAAATATGTAGTGTCTAGACCAAAGTGATCCAAACTTCTACTTCTCCCTCATTTTCATCCTCCTGAATACGTGACTTGCTACTTCTAAAGGCCTCTGGCTAGTTAGCCATGTCAAAGAATGAGTCCTTAGGCTTATGTTAGAAATTGCATTGGGACTCAGTATGGGTAGATCTTTATTTGGGTAACTTAGGTTCATTGGACCATCATTGGGTATATGTAGGCTTTGTTCCTCAGTTTCATAGCTTTTGGTGTCTCTCGCTCCTTTTGGGTTGGTTTCTTGGTCCATTATTATTTATCGAGCGATAAAGATATTTGACTAGAATAGGAATTATTTCCTAGAGTGAATATGATCGATGGGATATTTTTAGGATAGGTCGTACTAGGGATCTAGTTTTTCCTAGTTAATATTTTGCACCAAAGTGATCTCTTTGTCAGGAATCACAAGCTCTTCTTGGGGATACATTGATGTTGGAATTTTTAGTTGGAATTGGTTCTCTTTTGTAGTTTTCTTCATATTAAATCCATCCATGAGGATAGTAGCTAGTTGATCCCAATTGATTATGTAATGGGATGGAAAGGAATCAAAGTCTTGACAGGCCTTTCCTCATAGTGAAGATATTAGAAACCTAAGAGCCACATCCTACTTTATGATATTGTGAATCTAGGACATGAATACTATCTCCCATAGGTGTTCCAATAGGGTTTTTGAGCCTTTATTAACATATTTTAGGAGGGTTTCCAGTGTTGATGTTGGTAGCTTTTCCCATTTATCCAGTGGCTTAGTAGGCTTCAGTGGGCTTCTATAATATTGGACTAGGGATATTATAAGCGATAGAGTAACCATGTTGGGTCCTCATACCCTTCCTTATTTTACAAGATATTTTGACTGTAGTGGAGTTTCTAGGTGAATGCAGCTTAGTGCTCTAGAAGAAAATAAACTAAGATTTTCACTAGAACCACAATTTGGTGTTCATTCTTGGTGACTTATTTGGGTTTCTTCTTCCTTGTGTAGAGTTACTAGGTCGAGAGTGTTGGTCAAGATAAAGGTTCCCATAGTAACCTCAACCTATTATAGCAATTTTTTTAAGATCTTCTTCTCATAGAGGAGTCACCAAGTGAATATTTTGAGTGCTTCAAAAATCTAAAAACCAAGGCCTTCACCAGAACCTCAGTCTAACTTCTAATTAGAGGATGGATTTTTTAGTTCAAGTCCTATCAAGCATGACAGTTTGAACTATTAGTGGTCTAAAATGACCCTTGTGCCCTAGGATCCATGACCCCCCATGGTTGAAATAGCTCTCTCCTTTCGAATGGGTGCATTTAATGCCCTACACAACATTTGGAGCTCTATCCTTAGGAATTATGAGGAGCATGTGATGTGGCTCCTTTAGACGACCTTCAAGATTTTTTACCAAGGCTAGTTCCTTGTCTTGATGCGATTTTTTAGTGTTTGTATTCCTTCCTACTCTATTGAGTGTGCTTGCTAGGGAAAAGGAATAAGAGATAAAAATAGTAAATGACATGAAATTAAAGTGCGAGAAAGAAAACCTAACTAGCCCATCGAACCTATCTACGGGTGGTGATGCACCAAATATCTAAGAGACTCTTTATGTCATGGTGAGTTGAAGTGAAAATATGTATAACAACCAATAATGTACAAGGAACATGGTCCCTCAAACATGCATAAGATAGAACACCCATATCAAAACTAAGATAAGGATTTCATAAATATTCATAGCTTCTTATTAATATGAACTTTTAGTTACATATATGTTGATAAAAGAGGTTTGAAAACTAATTGGTTGACAACACAAGGCTCAAGCCAAGCTATGACACAAGAGATAATGAAAAAAATACCCCTTAGAAGAAATGGTTGGATTTTGATCCTATACAATGAAGATAATACACATTTATAGATAATATTAGTTATTCCTTCCTAAAATTCATAAAATTCCCGCTTCAAAATCCCACCTAGGGGAGCTATGCATTAATTGTGTGCAATCCCAAGGCTAATGAATCTGAAGTCATTCGAGGTGAGATATTTTTTTCCAAGTTGGATTTCTATTGTAGATATTTCTTGTCATTAATTTTGGTTAGATCCATGGCCACCCTTTGACAATTCTCATGATGATGTGTTTTAATGTTCATACTTTCTTACAGGGGGAGGATCGTACATCTAGAAGGTTGATAATCCAAGCACAATGTGCAAGGTTTGGGGCTACAACCTTGTATGGGGGAATGGGGGACCAAGGGCACTCCATGTGGGCGTTCAGGGGTGGGAGCACCAAGAGCAAAATTAACCTTCTAAAATACTGGCACATGGCTAGAGGTAGTATGACTAAAATTTGGTAAATACCCCTTTGTACCTTCCTTGGTTTGATTAGAGTTCCTCAAGGAAATATCTTCCTATATGTTTCTCTAATTATTGTTGTTGGCTAGAGGTTATTAGGCTCTTGATTTGGTTAGGCATATCTAGCACAAAATTTCTTTCTAGGTTTAGCTACTTGACAAACCAGTGCTTTAGGATCTTATCAAATTTCAATATTGTCTCTTCGTTATTGACTTGACCGGAGGGTTCGATAACCTAGTATTTTACACTTGTATTTGCCTATGCTCCTTATATAGGGGTTCAATTCATCTGGTTCTTCTTGGTATTTCACTCAGACCTTGGATGGATTGATATTCCATCAAATTCAACCTTCAAAAATGGCCAAATGGCCTTAGTCTACCCAAGTGTAGTGATAATTCACTATAATTACAATGATAATATACCTTCTTTAATATCCATATTATAAACCCTCATCCCACTCATTATTATAATATAATGTAATAATATAATCAACCTTGGGTTATGTGTGGCACTGCCAGCTATCCATAATACCCATATACAATATAATAACATATCTCCATATACCTATTCCTGGGTACCATAGCAGAAGAGTTGTTTATTTTTGGTAATAGGATGGAGAACATTAAATGGCTAATGATAGGGAACTTTAATATTTCTCTCAAGAAAAAAGGGAAGAGAGGAGGAATAACCAAAACTTTAGATTCTACGAATGAGCTTAGGGAATTACTAATGCATATTTAGTATACCTATATCTGAAAGGATCTAATTTTACATTAAAAAATAGGAGAGTGAGAAATTAAAATATTCAGGTGAATTTAGATAGAGCTTTGTGCTCTATCCATTGGTTCTTATATTGATTTAATCTAGTATTAATATCTTTGTCTTGGATAGGATCTGATCATTACCCTATAATAGTTAAGTTGGATATGGGAAAAAAGGGACTTGATCCATTTAGATTTGATCTAATGTGTTTACAACATTCAAATTTCAAATATCTTTTGAAATATTGATGGAACAACTGAGTTTAGGGAACTAGTATGTTCAATCTAGCTCAAAAGCTCAAACTAGTGAAGAAGCATTTAGTAATGTGAAATAAGTAGCATTTTGATGATATTTTTTAATAGAAGAAATTGTTGGAAAATAAAATAGATCTTCAAGGGCAGATGGAGGTGGAAGATTAGATTCAAGATCTACTAGTAAAAGAGAAGTAGGTCCTTAGTGAGTACCATAATGTCTTGGCAAAAGAGGAAGCTTATTGGATTCAGAATTCTAGGGTTACGTGGTTGAAGAAAGGGGATCGTAATACTAACTTTTTTTTCACATTATAGCCTCAATCTATAGAAACAAGAATACTATCAAACAAATTTTAAATAAACAAGGCCAAAAGCTCTAGGAAGAGGAAAATATCAATGGAGATATTATGGATTACTTTAAACACCTTTTATACAAAGAAGGTGCATGGAAAGATGAGTGATTTGAGGGATTTTAGAGTTTATACCCAAGTTGGTCACTAAATAGATGAATAAAATCTTAAATGCCCCTATATTTTATAAGGAAATTAAGAAAGTAATTTTTTCCTTCATAATGGATAAGGCTCCAACGCTTGTTGGATTTCTTATAGGTTCTTGTTGTTATCTCCAATTATCCCTAGCGAGGCAATTATACCTTATGAGAAGTGACACAATATACCACAATTGAAAGCATAGAGTTTAGCTTAGGGGGGCTCTGAGATTTTTTAAAATGCTAGATCCTTGTTAAGATGTGATGTTTTAGGAACACTTGGACTCAAAAAATGAAAAAATGGGGTGCAAGAGATAAAAAGAGAAATAACTCAACAAAATAAAAGTATGGTAATGTGCCAAAAGATCCAGTAAGATCTTCCTATAAATATAGACCTGAATGCTATGTGCCAGTGGTGAACACTTCCTCTCCTCAACATAGTGAAGCACAAATGAGACTCATCAATCATAGACATCCATAAATAGGTAAGTCATGTAGGAGAGCCACCATGTATGGCTGGTCCAAAAATAGATGCAGACTCCTCACACACACATACACTAATAAATCCCAAAATAGGTAAAGATATTAAAAACACATACATACACATATAAATGGATCCACATGTATTCATATATGGCTTAACCAATAAATTGATGTGGACTTTCGTAAATATATATATATACAAGCAAATGTTTACAAAGATTGTGTCAGAAGTAGGGGTTAAAAAATACCCATAAGCCACTCAGGAGATGACTAATTTTACAAAAATAAATGAAATGAAATCCCATTATATAATACAATTACAAACTTGTTGATCCATTATAAAGCTAATGTCACTCCCATTTATAGATTACAATTGGAGGGTTTTCCCTCCAAAACTCATGCAAATATTTCAAGGTGGTTTTCACTTTTGATGTTGAATCATGTCTCATCTAAACTATCGGTCCTCTAAGGTTCTATGCATTCAAAGTCATGAATATCAAATGGATCTGAGCCCTTGGATGCTCAGATATCATCTTTATTATCATCTACAAATTTATGAAAATTCCCATCATTTGGGTGTAGAATATTTTTTCATTTAATGTTCTAGATATTTGAGTTGTTTTTGTTGTGCCTCCCATGTTGTTGTTATCCTTTCATGGGGATATGATATACTTTTTATAGGAAGTACGATACTCGTTGAAGACTAGGTACCTCATTACTTTTGACTTTCGAGGCATTTGTGATTTTGTATTTGAAATATTTTCTCATCACTTGAGATCGGGGCCACTTAATATCAGAGCTTCAAGAATTTTTGCATCGGGTACCTTTATGTCAAAACTTTTGCTTCTTGCCTTTTGATCAAGACTAAAAAAAAATTGAATTTTTGGACAACCTTTACTTCTCAAGACATTTCCTTCAATAGTAGGGTCTTTTTTATTGGGGTTTTTATAGTGCTTATCTGTAACTCAAACTTTTGCTTTTCTTGCCAAAAAATAAGGGTGTAGTGAGTTATCACTATGGTTTGGGTGGCTCTTAGGGGATATTTAGCCTGCTAAAGATAAGTAACCCAAAAAACCAGTGCCTTAGTCCATTGTGCATGTAGTCAGGAAAAATATCCCTTGAAAGCAAAATTTTTCAGTAGTCAAGCCATATCTTTGAAATTTTGCAAATGATCAAGACTTTCGTTATCTCATGAAACTAAGATCAAATATAGTACATATGCATAAATTTTGAAGTGAGTGGTCTTTATCCATTGGGCATGGATTCAAAAGGTCCACCTACTAGATACTCAAGTCCCTTCTTCCTTTTTCTCTAGTTTCTTGGGTGAAAGATTGTCACCCTAATAAAATTGAGAATTTTTAGCAACTTTCTCACCTTGAATAGGTAGTTGCAAGAGATGATGCTATTATTGGCACCACTAGGGTTAATTCCTCTTTTTTTTGTTGAGCCTCTTGATGTCCTCTTATTATTATAAGTGAATAGGTTCTTTACATGTGTCTACTCAGCCTCTTCATAGGGGGGTTGCCCAATATGAAATATTCCCATTGTTCTACTTGGCCATTAGAATGGTGGAAGAGGTGTGAGCCAACTTTTTCCTCCCCCTCATGAGCCTTTTTAGCTTTTGGTTTATTTTAAGACTCAAGTACTTTGTAATGTATGTAGAGTGCCATCTTTAAGATATGCTTTTATTATTCAAGGAGTTCACAGATCTCATTTTTAAACTTCATAAGAGTGCTTTGCATATCCACTTTTGATGTGTCCTTGGAAGGAGCGGTTGGCTTAGGTTCCTTTGAAATAATTCAAGATATGCTCCTTTGAAATAATTCAAGTCCGATGCAACAAGTTGATCCCAATCAAATATTTAATAAGAATATAGAGTGTTATATTTTTGGCAAGCCTTGCCTTTTAGTGAAGCCACCAATAGTTTGAGGTCGACATATTTCTCCATGATGTTGTACACCTATTCAATGAAGACCATATCTTATAGGTACTCTAATGGGGATTTCAAGTCTTTGCCAATATATTTAGGTAAAATTTCTAGTTCACAACAAGTTATTTTCTCCCTAAGTAGGAGAAAACTCTTAATATGGGACAACCATCTTGGACCTATAGGTTCTTTGTATTGTAGTGGATTCACTAGGTGAATGCAACTTCTTACTTCTAAAAAGTAGGTATACTAAGGTCTTCACCCAAACCTTGATCTAGTATCTTCAATAGTGGCTTCATCTAGAGTTCATTCTGGAGCAAAGCCTCCAGATGAGTAAAGAGGTGCTTCAACAAGCAAGAATAGAAAAAAAACTCACCAAGTATAAGCCTAGTTTGTAATTTTGAGATCAATGAATGTCACTAGGGTCCCATCAGGTATACCATTAAACTATTGTCATATTTTATTGTCCTTAATAGGGCAATCACACCTTGCAGGGAGTGACATAGCAAGGTCATGATCAAGAGCATGGTATTTGGCTTAATCGAGGATCTCTAAGTGTTTTTACAAGGTTGGTTCCTTGTTAAGATGTGATCTTTTAGGTATAGTTGGACTCAACAAAGGTAAAATGGGGTGCAAGAGATAAAAATAGAAGTAAATCAACAAAAGAAAAGGGTGGTGATGCACCAAAATATTCACTAAGATATTCCTACAAAAACAAGCTTGAATATCATGTGCTAGCAGGGAACACTTCCTCTCCTCGATATAGTGAAGCACAAATGAGATTCATCAATCATAGGCATGCATAAAGAGGTAGGTCCTACAATATAGCCACCATATATGGTTGGTCCAAAAATAGAAACATGTCCCTCACACACACATACACTAATAAAACCCAAAACTAGTAAAGATATTACAAACACATACATACACACAAAAATGGGTACATAAGGAGCCACAAATGGCTAAATAAAAATTTTACGTAGGCTTCCATATATATATGCAACCAAATTTTTATAAATATTGTACCAAAAGTGGGGTTCAAATTGCCCACAAGCCACTTAAGATCCGAATATTTTTATAAAAATAAATTAAAGGAAAATCCATTAGATAATACAATTGCAAACTTGTTGATCCTTTATAAAGCTAATGCCACTCCTATTTATAGATTACAAGGGGGGGTTTTCCCTTCAAAACTCATGCAAATATTTCAAGGTGGTTGTCACTTCTGATGTCGAATCATGTCTTGTCTAAACTATCAGTCCCTTTGAGGTTCTATGGATTCAAAGTCATGAATGTAAAATGGTCCTATGACCTTAGATGAGTAGCTATCATATTTATTGGCATCTACCCATTTCTAGAAATTTCCATAATTCAAGCATAGAAGATCTTTTCATTTAATGTTTTAGATATTTAAGCTACTTATGTCATGGCTCCCATCATGTTGATATCCTTTCACAAGGATATGAGATATTTTTTGCAATAAAGATGGTACTCCTTGAAGACCAAGCACCTCATTAATTTTAAATTTTGGGGCATAAATGCTTTTGTCTTCCAAATATTTTCTCATCACTTGAGATTGGGGCTACTTGGTATCAGAGCTTTGATACTTTTGTCTTGGGTATCTTTATGTCAAAAATTTTCTCCTTGCCTTTTGATTAGGACTAACAAACTTTTGAATTTTTGGATAGATTCACTTCTCAAGATCTTTCCTCCAATCATTTAATTTTTTTATCATGGTTTCTTATGTGCTTGTCCATAGCTCAAACTTTCACTTTTTCTTACCAAAAAACAAGGGTGTAGTGAGTCATCACTATAGTTTTGACTTCTCTTAAAGGATCTTAATCCTACAAAAGATAAGAAACCTATAAAACTAGTGCCTTAGTTCATTGGGCACATAGTCAAAAAAATATCCCTTAAAAGTATAATTTTTCAGTAATCAAGCCACATCTTTGAAATTTTGGAAATGGTCGATACTTTTGCTATCTCATGAAACTGAGATTACATATAGTACATATGTACAATGTTTTAAGAGAGTGGCCTTTATCCATTGGTAATGGAGTCAAAAGGCCCGCCCACTATCTACTCAAGTCCCTTCTTTTTTCTCTAGTTTCTTGGGTGAAATATTGTTACCCTAATGAAACTAGGAATTTTCAACAGCTTTCTCATCTTGAACAAGTAGGTACAAGAGATGATGCTATTGTTGGTACCACTATGGTGAGGTCCCCATTTTTTGGTCAAGCCTCTTGATGTCCTCTTATTCTTATGTATGAAGAGGTTCTTTGCATGTGTTGGCTTAGCCTCTTCATAGGGGATTTCCCAAGATGGAAGTTGCTCGTTGTCTTGCTTGGCCATCAAAAGGGTGGAGGAAGTGTGACCCAACATTCTACTCCTCTTGATCCTTTTTAGATTTTGGCTAATTTGTAGACTTAGGCCCTTTATAATGTATGTGGAGGGCCCTCTTTGAGATCTACTCCTTTTTTTCAAGGAGTTTTTGGAGCTCCTTTCTAACCTCCAAAAGAGTGCTTTGCATCTCCCCTTCTAATGTGTCCTTGGAGGGAGTCGTAGGATCAAGTTCCACTCTATATGCTTCTTCTTTAAAATAATTTAAGATTGAGATAGCAAGTTGATCCCAATCAGATATTGAATCTAAACATAAAGTATTATATTTATAGCAAGCCTTACCTAATAGTGAAGCCATTAATAGTCTGAGGGCCACATCTTGCTTTGTGATGTTGTGCACCTAGTAAATGAAGACCATTTCTTATTGATAGTCTAATGCAGATGTTAAGCCTTCACCAATATATTCAAGCAATATTTCTAGTAGTGATACTAGAAATTTTTCCCAAACATCCAATGGTTTTGGATTTCACAAGTTCTTTTCTCCCTAGGTAGGGGATAACTTTTAAGATAGGGCAACCATCTTGGACCTATGGGTCCTTTGGATTTTAGTGTTGTCACAGGTGAATGTAGCTTCTTACTTTTGGAAAGTAGGTAGATTGAGTTCTTCACCCAAACCTTGATCTAGTATCTTTAGTAGTGGCTTCTTTTGGTTTTCATTTTTAAGTAGTCTCCATGTGAGTAAATAGGTGCTTCAACAAGTAGGAATACACAAAGACCATCATCAAGTATAAGCCTAACTTGTTACAATTTTGGTACCAATGTTATATCACTAGGGTCTCACCAAGCATATCATTAAATTGTTGGTATTTCTAATTATCCTTGGTACGCAATCGCACCTTTAGGGAGTGACATAGCAGGGCCATTATTGAGAGCATGGGGTTCAACTCAATTGGGGGCCTCCAAGAGTTTTCACGACGTTGGATCCTTGTTAAAATATGACAATTTAGGCACACTTAGACTCAAAAAAATGGAAAGGGGAGTGCAAGAGATAAAAATGAAAATAACTCAACAAAATAAAAGGGTGGTGATGCAACAAAATATCTACTAAGATCTTCCTACAAAAATAGTCTTGAATGCTATGTGCCAATGATGAACACTCCCTCTCCTCAATGCAGTGAAGCATAAATTAGAGATATCAATCATAGGTATGCATAAATAGATCATTCCTATAGGAGAGCCACCATGTATGGTTGGTCCAAAAATAGACATAAGTCCCTCACACACACCACACACACATACACTGATAAAACCAAAAATACATAAAGATATTACATACACACAGAAACGGGTCCGCAAGGAACCATAGATGGCTAAACCAAAAATTGATGCAAGCTTTCATATATATATATATATATATATATATATATATATATATATATATATATATATATATATATATATATATATGTAAAAAAATATTGTGCCAAAAGTGAGGGTTCAAAATTACCCACAAGTTGCTCAAGAGCCGATTGTTTTTACAAAAATAAATGAAAGGAAAACCTATAAGAGAATACAATTGCAAACTTGTCGATCCTTTACAAAGTTAATGCTACTCCTATTTATAGATTACAAGGGAAGGATTTTCCCTCCAAAACTCATGTAGAAATTTCAAGGTGGCTATCACTTCTAATGTCAAATCATGTCTCTCTTGAACTATCAGTCCCTCTAAGGTTCTATGGATTTGAAGTCATGAATGTCAAATGGTCCTAAACCCTTGGATGAGTAGCTACCATATTTATTGCCATCTACCCATTTTTGGAAATTCCCATCATATAGGTATAGAATATCTCTTCATTTAATGTTCTAGATCTTTGAGGTGCTTATGTCGTGGCTCCCATTCTACTACTATCCTTTCACGGGGATATGAGATAATTTTTTAGGAAGGATGATACTCTTATAAGACTAGGCATCTCATTTCTTTTGACTTTTAGGGTGTCAATGCTTTTGTCTTTGAAATTTTTTCTCATCACTTGAGATCGGGGTGACTTGATATCGAAGCTTCAGTACTTTTTGTCTCGGGTATCTTTATGTTGAAACTTTTGCTCCTTTCCTTTTGATTAGGACTAACAAACTTTTGACTTTTTGGACAACCCTAACTTCTAAATACCATTCCTCCAATTGTCAGATCTTTTTGATCGAGGTTTCTTCTATGCTTGTTTGTGGCTCAATCTTTCACTTTATCTTACAAAAAATCAAGGGCATAGTGAGTCATCGCTATAGTTTTGGATGCTCTTTGGGGATATTTAGCCTAGTAAAGATAAGGAACCACAATAATTGGTGCCTTAGTCCATTGGGCACTTAGTTAGGAAAAGTCTCCCTTGATAGCAAAATTTTTTAGTGGTCAAGCCACATCTTTGAAATTTTTTAAAAGGTCGAGACTTTCACTATCTCATGAAATTGAGATCACATTTAGTACATATGTACAAATTTTTAAGCGAGTGGCCTTTATCCATTGGGCATGGAGTCAAAATACCCACCCACTAGTTGCTCAAGTCCCTTCTTCCTTTTTCTCTAGTTTCTTAGGTGAAAGATTATCACCCTAACGAAACTAGGACTTTTTTAGCAGTTTTCTCACCCTAAATAGGTACGTTCTAGAGATGATGCTATTATTGGCACCACTAGATTAAGGTCCCCATTTTTTGGTTGAGTCTCCTTATGTCTGCTTATCCTTACAGATGAAGAGGTTATTTGCATGTGCTAACTCAGACTCTTCATGGGGGGTTGCCCAAGATGGAAATTGCCCATTGTACCACTTGGCCATTATAAGGATGAAGGAGGTGTGATGCAACCTTTTCCTACCACTCATGAGCCTTTTTAACTTTTGGCTAATTAATAGACTCAGGTACTTCATGATGTATGTGGAGGACCCCTTTTGAGATATGCTTCTATTGTTTAGGGAGTTCATATATATCCTTTTTAACCTCCACAAGAGTGCTTTGAAACTCCCTTCTAATGCATCCTAGAAATTTATGGTAGGCTTAGGTTCCACTCTATTTGCTTTTTCTCTAAATTCATTCATGACTAGGACAACAAGTTGATCCAGTCAAAGATTGAATGTGAATATAAAATGTTATATTTATGGTAAGCCTTTCCTTTTAGTGAAGCTATCATTAGTTTGAGGGCCACATCATGCTTCATGATGTTGTACACCTAGTAAATGAAGATTATTTCTTATAGGTTCTCTAATGGAGATGTTGGACCTTCACCAGTATATTCAATCAAGATTTCTAGCAATGATACTAGAAATTTTCCCCAAATAGTCGATGGTTCTAGAGGTCACAATGAGTTCTTTTCTCCCTAGGAAGGGGACTACTCTTAATATGGGGCAACCATATTGGACCTATGGATCCTTTGGATTGTAATGGTGTCACCAGGTGAATGCAAATTCTTGCTTTTGGAAAGCAAGTAGACTACGATCTTCACCTAAACCTTGGTATGGTATCTTCAATAGTGGCTTCTTTTGGTGTTTATTTTGGAGTGGAGTCACTAGGTGAGTAAAGAGGCGCTTCAACAAGAGAGAATATAAAATACCCTCTCCAAGTCTAATCCTAACTTGTAATTTTATGATCAATGATATGTCATTGGGGTCCCATCAAGCATGCCATTAAACTATTGTCATCTCTTATTGTCCCTAGTAGGGTAATCGCATCTTGCAGGAGTGACATAGCAAGGTCATGGCCAAGAGCATGGTATTTTGCTCAATCGGGGCCTCTGAGAGATTTTGCAAGGATGACTCCTTGTTAAGATGTGATATTTTAGTTGCACTTGGACTCAAAAAATAGAAAAGAGGGTTGCATGAGATAAAAAGGAAAATAACTCAACTAAATAAGGGTGGTAATGCACCAAAATATCTACTAAGATCTTCCTATAAAAACAAGCATAAATGTTGAGCCAACGGTGAACACTTACTCTACTTGACACAGTGAAGCACAAATAAGATTCATCAATCATAGGTATGCATAAATATGTGGCTCCCACAAGAGAGCCACCATGTATGGCTAGTCCAAAAATGGAAGCATGCCCCTCACACACATAAACTGATAAAATCCAAAACATGTAAAGATATTACAAACACATACTTATACACAAAAATGGGTTTGTAGGGAGCCATAGATGGCTAAACTAAAAATTTATGCAAGATTTTATGTATATATATATGCAAGAAATTTTTTATAAATATTGTGCTAGAAGCGAGGGTTCGAAATTACCCACAAGTCACTCAAGAGCCGACTATTTTTACAAAAAAAATAAAAGGAAAGCCTACAAGAGAATACAATTGTAAACTTGTTGATCCTTTACAAAGCTAATGCTACTCCTATTTATAGATTACAAGGGGAGGGTTTTCCCTCCAAAATGCATGTAAAGATAATAAGGTGGTTGTCACTTTTGATGTTGAATCATTTCTCGTCTTAACTTTCGATCCTTCTAAGTTTCTATGGATTCGAATTCATGAATGTCAAATGACCCTAAGCCATTGGATAAGCAGCTACCATCTTTACTACCATCTACCAATTTCTAAAAAATCCCATCATTTGGGTGCAGAGGATCTCTTCATTTAATTTTATGGATCTTTAAGCTACTTTTGTCATGGCTTCCATGTTGTTGTTGTCCTTTCACAGGGATATGAGATACTTTTTGTAGGAAGGATGATACTCCTTGAATACTAGGCATCTCATTACTTTTGAATTTTGGGATGTCGATGCTTTTTTCTTTGAAAGTTTTTCTCATCACTTGAGATCGAGGTCATTTGATATCAAAGCTTCAAGACTTTTTGTCTCTAGCACCTTTATGTCGAAACTTTTGCTCCTTGCCTTTTGATTGGGCTAACAAAATTTTGACTTTTTGGACAGCCTTCACTTCTTGAGACCTTTCCTTCCATCATTAGATCTTTTGTATTAGGGTTGCTTTTGTGCCTTTTTAGGGCTCAAACTTTTGCTTTTTCTTACCAAAAAACAAGGGTGTAGTGAGTCATCACTACGGTTCCTTCCAAGAATATTGGGACATTATGGGGAAGGATGTGGTCTAAGCAATCAAGGAAACCCAAAGGAGTAGTATGTTGAGAATATTAAATAACAACTTAATAGCCTTGATTCCTAAGAATCAAAATTCTCACATGTGTTCTAACTTTAGACCTATAGGTTTTTGTAAATCAATGTATAAATTCACTACTAAAATTATGGCCAAAAATTTTAAAAAAAAATTGTCCCACATCATTTAAGATGAATAGGGAGGTTGTGTTAAAGGAAAATAGATTGTGGATGGGAGAATTACAGTACATGAATCAATCCATTCTATTTCTAGGAGCAACCAGGTAGGTATGGTGGCTAAACTAGACATGTTAAAAGTCTATGATAAAGTCAATTGGGACTTTCTCAATAGGTACTTGGAGAGGTTAGGTTTTGATAAAAAGTAGATAAATTAGGTTGAGTGTGTTGCTTTGTCAAGATTCCTAGTCCTAGTGAATGGATTCCCCTCAAGGTTTTCTCAACAACTTTATAAGTCTTCGTTAGCCCACTACCTATATATAATCTTAGTGGAATCTTTGGAGATAAGTATAGCAAATAATAAATATAATGGGGATCTAGAAGGTCGAATAGTCACTCATGACTTAAGGCTAGTTACCCACTAGGAATTTATGGATAGCATGATCTTGTTGGGAGAAGCCTTAGTTAAGGAGACTAGGATCCTAAAGTAGGTTATTGTCTTATATGAAAGACTATTAAGGTAAAAATTCAATAAGGATAAGGGCAATAACTTTTTTCTCAACACCCCTTATAGGAGGCAGAGGAGGATATTGGATATTCTACAATTGCAAGTGGATAAATTACCTTCTACCGATTGTTAGAGTCTACTACATTATTTGGCACTTGAAAATAGTTTGTAACTAGTTTGTAAATATATGGTGTGAAAAGAGTCTTGTAAATATGAGCTATTTAGAATTTATCATTTAGTAATCAATAGAGATTTTTCATTATTAGGAGTCAATAAAATATATTTCTCTTGTGAGAAATATGAAAAGTCATCTCCCGTGAATTTAAGGAGATAATTTAGTGAAAGTAGAAAAGTCAAGAGTCTTGTGAATGTGAAGAGTCTCATGTTCAGATTGTATATATTCAAGACAAAGCATTGTAATGAGGCATCGAATAAGCTTTGCAATACTTGTATTTGCATTGCTTAAGTAGATACATTTCTCAATAATATTTTTGATGAGTAATTCTAATTATTATTATCATGTATTGAATGTATGTCATTGTGTAAATATTTAAACTTGATAAATTGTGAGAAAATTGTTTATAGGCTAACACTTATTTGGGAGTTCCCCTCTTTGACAGAAGTATGAAATCCTTTAATAGAAAGGTTTCAAAGGAAGTAGGCCAATTGAAAAGCAAAGCTTCTTTCATAGGCAGGAAATCTATAATTGTTGAAATCCACACTTCAAGCATTATTTATCAACTTGATGGAAGATCTAATAATGCTAGCTAAAGTGCAACATGATTTAGAAAGGAGGCAATGCTCTTTCTTATGGGTAGGGATAGAGGACAAATAGATTCCCTCTTGTTCATTAGGATTAAGTATGCAAACTAAAGAAAGAAGGGGCATTAGGGATAAGGATTTTGAGAGAAATGAATGAGGCCTTGGGGGTTAAATTATGGAGGGTTGGGTAGGAGAATGCTTTTTGGCTCAACATTTGAAGAAAGAAATACTAGAGGCAGTATGAAGAAAGAGCACAATATATTAATGTAGGATCAAAGATATGGAACCACACAATTAAGATATAAGAGATACTAGAGAAAGGTGTCATTCGAGATATTGGAGGAGAAACCAAGGTCAAGTTCTGAGACAATAGATGGTTGGGCTCCAAATCTCTAAATCAAGAGGAGAGTTTCTTTGAATTACATTTTATTCTCAAAAGAGCATATGGAGAAAAGGTGACTAGCTGCATCTAGGATAAAGGTAGCTTCTGCCTTTGGAGACCTCCAGTAGTGGAGAATCAATTTAGAGACAATGGGTGCTCTAGAGAAAATACTAAGAGCTTATTATATTTCTCAATTACCAACAAGTGATCGGTTGTGGTGGTTGTGATGGTTGTGGTTCAAATATGGACAATACCAAGTAAATTTTGGTTATTAGGTGGAAAATTTTGAAGTTCCCCTTGGCTAAATATTTGGATTAGGATAGAGGTCCCAAAAATAATCTTCTTTCATTGGATAGTTTTACAAGGGAAATAATAAACTATGGATAACCTTTGTAAAAAGGGCTTTGCAAACCTTCTAGATGTGAGCTCCACCCGGCTAAATAAGAGAGTCATAATCATCTCTTTATCCACTACCAATGCACGATAGAAATCTAGGATAAATTTTTGATCAAAAATAAAAATTACAAGTAATTTGAAGGACAAGGTGATGCAGTGGGAATGTCATTTTCAAAGTAGAAGATTTTAGTTGCTTTAGCATTTAATCCATCCTACACAATCTGGAATATATAGTTGGAAATAAATACAAGTATTTATAAAGGGGAAAGATAGAATGTCAATAGGATTATGGAGTGGATCAATTTGAACACCAAAGAAACAATGGAAAGCCAAGACTAGAAGGGTAGAGCAGAAAAAATGATACAAAAAATTATAGCTGAAAATTGGAACCTAGAATCGATCCCCATTAATTGGGTCATGAATAAAGCAAACAATAGGGATACAATAAAACAAAACCCACCAAAGAAAGGTTGGGTCAAATTAAATTTTGATAGGGCCTCAAAAAGCAACCTGGGGCCAAGAGGAGAAGGGGTTTTTCATGACCATAAGAGGATTCTTCTTGGTGCTTATGTTGATTTTTATGGGACCACAACTAATACAGTGGTGGAGACAAGGGTAGTTCTAGCTGTAATTAAGAAAACTCAATCACTTGGTTTTAATCAAATCCAGTGGAAGGTTTCTTGTGGTTGTTATCAATAGCCTCAAAGGGAAAAACTCTTTAGGGGGTTTTATTCTTGA
The DNA here is from genome assembly GCA_028583015.1 of Wollemia nobilis. Classification (NCBI taxonomy): domain Eukaryota; kingdom Viridiplantae; phylum Streptophyta; class Pinopsida; order Araucariales; family Araucariaceae; genus Wollemia; species Wollemia nobilis. Next base: position 4,511,991 of record JAQPPZ010017128.1, read on the forward strand.
TATTATTTGTAACACCAAGAGTCTCCCAAGTCATTTTGAGAAGGTGGAATTATCCCATATTAATAAGGAATGTAATAATTTGGTTAATTGGACAACATTCCAAAGAATAATTAGTAAAGGGGATATGGCTTGGGACCAAAAACAAATTCCCCTAAATCTTTCTAGATTTAATAGCCATCCCACATCCTAACGATGAGAACATTTAAAATAAAGGGAGAGCAAAAGCAGTAATGAGAGGCTTTCATGCTGGTGGATATTGACACCAACATATCTAAAGGAGTGTTTGTATAGTAGATAAGTTGATTGAGGATATGTTCCATGTGACTTTAAATTTAACTCTGATGATGATAATTAGTGTGATAATCTATATATGTTTATAATTTCTTGTGTGTTGCTCTATATTTGAAATTTTAGTTTCAGTTTTAACAATGTAAAAAAAAACTTCTATTACAACTTTTAGTGATATAGTTATAATTTTAAAATATCTAAATTTTAGTTATCAGACATGAACATTTTTATAGATAAAGTTAAGACACACTCAAAACCCTGTCAAAATGATAAAGTTATTAAAAAACCCATATTGTAATTTTCATGAAAAGTACCATATTATAATTTTCACTATCAAATAAAAACTGTAATTTAAAAAAAAAAAAATTGTTAAAACAAACACCTGCCAAAAGCCTACACAAAACATACCATGTACTACGAGAATAGACTACTATTATGGACCTAACACTGCCAAACCACACAGACTACTGTTATGGACCTAACACTGCCAACCCACACACCGTGACAGACTCTGTAAAACAGAAAATATGCCAACGAAAACACTTGTTAAGGAGATAAACGTTTGAAAAACAATGGAAGCGTCACCTGCTGCGTCTACCATGAAGAAAGTGGCTACCGCCCAAATGGTTCTTGGCATCAGCTTTCACCGCGGATAACAACATTATTTTTTATTTTTTATTTTTTTATTTTTTCATTTTTTAAAAAGATATTCACCTATTGAACCCCAAAAGAATTTGGAACTTAGATTCTCTTGTCACTCTACCAAAACCTTGCAGTCTAGATAACAAGAATTAGATTCTCTTATCAGTCTACCAGTTTACATAACAACATTTATAGCTTCGAGCTTGAACAAAAGAGAACTACATCTCTCTTCACAAAATTCTCAAAAAATAGATACAGATAGTAGGTTATTGATGCAAATGATCAGCAGCAGGTCCCCGGGTTCAACCTTCCCCATAGGCTCAATCTACAGAAATGTAGGGAGGCGTCGTGAAAGATTCCACTGGAAGGAAAGGCATCTCAAGAGGTTGTCGTTAGAAAGGTGTGTATCGGGCTCAATATCTTTGAATTTTGTTACATTTGAAAGCTATACATATTGGTGGTATTAGGTGTTCACATATAGTGGGATAGATTGCAATGTAGCCATCAATAGATTAGAGCCTACTAGTCAAACTTATCTTTCCAATTAGTCAAAGAAGATTATATCCTTTTAAAAATAAGTCCTAAAGTTATATGGGTATGTTGATGGTATTTTTCCCACTCTTAATTCCAAATTCTTTACTATTATTTGTTATAAACCAAGGACAATATAAATAAAAATACTATATTTTTCTTATACCTACTAATCGTTCAAATGTGTTCTCATAATAGGAAAGGATTGATATGGCCTCACTAACCAAGGGATAATCCAAAAGAAGTTTTAATAGAAAATTGGAGTTGAGATTCAAGGGGATAATTCGTAAGGACCTAGATAGATCTAGTTTTACTTATGTTTTTGCCTTTGAGAGAGCTCTTTACAATACCTTAATAAGAATAATAAAAATATAAGAAGATAGTGGGTCACCCTAGCAAAGTACATGATGGCCCGAAGTATCTATTGGAGAATTTATTAATTATAACAAAAAATTTTGAAGTACCATAGTTGTTGGAATATGTGGTGGTTAAGCTTCTCTTATGGCCACAGTGGACTTTTGCATTGTATTGTTCATGTTAGCCCTTTGCACCCTTGTAAATATTGAAAAAAGGTATTTCTATAATACTTTATTATGTTATTTCTAAAGGACGGTCTCATAACCTTGACCTAAAGGTAACTTGTATTTGGGTATAAATACCTGTAGATTAAAAATACACGCCAAACAAAAATAAATAAAATCACAATGACAGAGTACATAATAGTTGCACAAAACAAACGATTTCTATTAATCGATGGAGTTTAAAAACTCCTTTTTGAATACAACTGGGCCTGTAACCCTTTATTTGTGATACAAGATTATAATTCGTGCTAGGGTTCTCCGAAACCCTACCTGGCACAAATGGTGGCATCTCCGAAGAATGTATCTTCAATCCCAACAGAGTGAGTGGGCTTTGTTGTATCCCTTGCTTGGACCACTCCAGCTTAATCAGCTGCCATCAATAAACCGGATCTGCCATCAAAAACCTCGCACACATTAGCACTATCAAGAAGTTAGAAATTAATAAGAGGGCTCCACTGTGTGAGCCCTCGAAAACAATCTAAAACCCTAGAAAAATGAAATGCAGGAATTCAATAACGGATCAATAAAAGAAAAGAAGTTACTTGCTTTAAACTAATTTATACCTGTTCTCTCGTTAACGCAGCTAGACCAAAGCGACACCGGAAGTAATGTGGTCATCAAATCGGTCACGAAAGGCGCCCCGGTGCACTCACTGAACGCCCGTGTGCTTCTGGATTAAGGTTTCAGATGTCGGTCTGATTTTGTGGCTGTGGGTAAACGCCCGCGGGCACTTGGTAAACGCCCGTGGGCACTTGGTAAATTCCCGTGGGCACTTGGTAAAGGGGTAAACGCCCGCGGGCACTTGCGACAAGAATGGAGGATTCTGTAGAATGCTGCAGAAGAGATGGCGGCGAAAGCGACAACAGAAGCGGTGATGGATGCGGCGAAAGGGTAGCAGAAGAGAGATAGAGGAGATAGCAGTAGAAGAATTAGAATCAGAGATAGCGCATAGGATATAGGTGTAGCAAAAGACATAGGGTTTGAGCCATCAAGGTGACTCAATTTATAATCCACTCTTAGGGCACACTTTAGGGTTTTAACGACACTTTGAACGTGTGGCTAAGATTAAATTGGATCTAAGGGTAGAGAATAAATCTAGGTTGTGAAATGGATTAAGATGGATGGACGGATGAGATTAAATGAAGGATGGACGGCTCAGATTAAATCACTTAAACTATTATTTAAATATATATATTAAAATATTAAAATATTAAAATATATATATAAATATTAATTTAAATAAATTTGGGGATGAAAAATGGCGGGAAAGGTGAAATTGGGCCAAATAATGGCGGGAAAGTGCAAATTTGGGCCAAATATTGGCGAGAAGGTGGATGACCGACACATGGCTGACAGGAAGGTATAGATGACTTGTACGTGCCTGGATTTTGGTGTCTACAGATGCCCCTTTTTGAGCTGCTTTGTGTGAAGACACAATGCAGCACAAAAACTTAGGACACCCGAAAAGTCGGATCGGACGCAACTCTCTCTCGAGACTAAAGCACAACTTTGAAGACCAAAGAATAAAATAATATTTAAAATTTATCAGCTTACCCCCTCAATTGGCGAGCGAGAATGGTTCTCACGAGCCAATTGGAAAAAATTCGAAAGAAAATGAACCGTTTTTGCCCCAACGGTGGAAAAGGGGTTTGTGTATGAACCATCTGTTTATGTCCCAACAGAAAAGGGGTTGGTGTACAAACCAGAAAATAATATGATTGAAGATGATATGAGTGATGTGAAAGATGAACCATTTTTTGCCCCAACGGTTAGAAAGGGATTTTTGCCAAATTTTAAATTCCATGATCATGTAAGATGAATTCTACTATTAGGAAAGTTAAAAATTGATAACGGATGCCCCAACTCCTGTGGGTGAATCCATACTGTTGATGAAATTGCCTTGTTGGTGCCATTGATATGCAGAGATGCAATATGAAAGAGTCCAGAACTTCAGAGATGCTCCTAGTGACTGTATGGATAATTCCTTGGGTCAAAACCAATCAACCTAGGTAGCCTTAATCTCTAGCAAGACTCAAAATAATGATGATATTGAAGATTGTCCACGTTTAAGGCCCCATGAACTAGGCCATCAATGACAACTCGTTGAGCAAATTAATCTTGGTATGAGGTCACTTGAAAAGTAGAATATCCAAAATTGATTTCCAATTTTCAAACAGTGAAATAATTGATGATGATAAATGGTAAGTGTCCTTATGGTGGTTTAATCCTCTTACCGAATTGCATGGATGTAAATCGCTGCAATCGCCAAGGTGATAGAATATACCACTAGATACGAGGTTTACTTTAATTTGGCAAAAAATATGCATGATAAAAGAAGAATGAATGAAATTGATGATAGATCAGAATAATTGATGAATGTTGTTAATTTTGTGAAGGTTTTGAATGTTTTTAACCCAATTTGTAAATCAATGATGAATGATGCGCTTTTTGAGCAAAATGACAAAATTTGTTTCCAAAACTGTTGTAACCTTCACAAAATGTTTTATTATGATAAGAAGAATGGATTGATGCAATTTGATGAAATTTGGAGGAGGTAAGCTTCAATTTTGTAAGTTTTGTTCTTTTATTCAATACTAACACCAAATGTCGGTCTGCGTTTGTGGTTGGCAGAGACGCCCATCGGTGTTTAGGTGCTCTGCAAACGTAGGACTGCATCTAAATGCGCCATGAAACGCCCCACTACGTTTTAGGGCACCAAAACGAGCTATTTAAACAGTTTTAGCGAGAATTTTGCTCATTTGTGCGTTCGAGCTTGAGAGAAGTGCATCTGAGGGAGTGGAGTGAAAGGTTTGTGTGGGAGAGTGAAGCATGCGGGAGCTATGGTGGAGATGGGAGCGGATGCGCCAGTGCAGCCAGCTGAGGTATTTGTTCATTTAAGCAAGTACTTATTATGTGTTTTTTTTTTTTTTTCGGAAAAATTTGTAACAAATTTTTGTTTTGTTGTTTTGCAGCTTAGGGTGTTAGAGGCACGACACCGATTCTCCCCTATCATTCCGAGGATGAGGAGGTCGTTGTCCCAGGCAGACTGGGAGATATTGGAGGCACTAGGTCTAGGGCTCCTACTAGGTCTCAGGGGTCCTCTTTTGATGGTTAGCTTAGTGCTTAGATGCACTCTTTATGAGCCTTGGTGCTCTATTGTATATTGTAGCCTTTTGGCATTCCTCGTACAGTTTGTCCTTTATACATATATATATATATATATATATATACATGGCTTTTATTTATTTGGTGTTTTACTCTCTTTTGTGTGAATGCCTATGTTTTTGTGATGCATGTTTTTATATGTTTTAATGTTTTATGTGATGGAATGGAATGCAAAGTTATAGATGATTAATGCGAGACTAAGTAAATGAAATATGCACTAAGAAGCACTCATACTTTTAGATAGTTAGATTTAGCCAAATGTTATCATAATTGTTTAATCAGGGGCACCGAACTTGGTAGCTTGTGAATGAATGACGTATGGAATGACATGAATATGAAAGAAGATATGGAGGTTGATATGGAAGAAAATATGGAGGAAGACTGTTTTACAAAGACTCAAACATGCTAGTGATATCAAACAAACTTATTAACACTGCCTAATTCAACTAGGACCAAATGTGTGTGCATGTGAGTTCATTAACCAAATCAGAAGCATGGTAGTGACTCTAGGCAATCAAAAACTCGTGTGTGTGCAAGTGTGTTCATTAACCTCATCTTGCATAAATTAGGTAACCTCGTTATGGAGAAGACCCCAAAGCTAGTTTGTCCGTATGAGCATTCAGAGGTCTCTCTTTGAGGAGAGACATGTCGCCACGCAATGAGTATACTCCACTTCCAGTCAAGCGTCTATAGCCCCGATGAAGGTTAACTCCATAGTCCATGTTGTTTTTGACCTTTGTAAGATTTGGGGATGACTACCTATCCGTCTGACTGGACAAGTAGTACGATCCTTACAACTTATTTGGGATCAGTGGTGTGTGAAAAATGTTCATTTCCTTAGAGCTTTGGGGAATCGAATTCTCAACCGAAGTATGATGAGAATTTTACCCTATCCTTACTACTCTGTTTATATTTATATTTTGTGATTGCTTGTGATAGTGGTAAGAACCACTGTTTTATGGACTATGTTTGCATGATAGGACAAACGAGGATTACCCTTTTCACTTCAAGGCACAACCCAAGGATGGTGTTATCTCTCTTTGACACAAGATGTTTTTAAGATGTGAAAATGTGATAGGTTCAAGACCGCTTTTGAAATCATTTCCCAACACTCAAGATTTTATTTAGTGTAATTTGTGATATGGCCCTAGAGAACTTTGACATGCATTTCGAATTTTGCTTAAAACACTAGGAGTGGCTGAGTGACTGAAAACATTTTAGCAATGTAAATATGTGCAAATGGAAAATGGGTGTACGAATGAAAATTCGGTTTGATAAATTTTATGAAGGTGCCCCTGATTAAGGCAACATGACTTTTGCTTGACCAAATTTTATATCCAAAAGATAGAATGGTCTCTAACATGATATGCAACTATGGCTGAAAATGAAATGTTATGGTTTTCAATGAGATGTATATACATGAAATGCAATGTTTTTGAATGAGATGTATGCAACTAACAATGAAATGCAAATTCTTTTTATTTTATTTTTTTATTTTTTTTTTTTACAAGCCATGTATATATGTACATATAAAATTCAAACTATGCGTAAAATGCCCTCAAGTGTATAATATTAAGTGGTTCGGGTTCTTCCTCTCCCTCTAAACTGGAAAGTCTATAAGTTCCATTACCCACTCTTTCAGTGACCATATATGGACCTAACCAATTAGCCACGAATTTATCTCGAAGATGCGGCAATGCATTGGTGTTTTGTTGATTCTCTTTAAGGACAAGATCCCCTACTTGAAATTCTCTTAGATGAACTTTGGCATTGTAAGCACATTTCAATCGGTCTTGATAAACTCGCAAATGCTCTAAAGCATTGATTCATTTTTTATCTATGAGTGTGAGTTGATCAAGACGTGCTTGTCTAGCAGTATCATCATCAATAAATTCCTGCAAAGAAATTCGCAAGGAAGGGATCTCGATGAGGCGGAGCTAAGACTGGCGGAGACGCTAAGTACTGCTTGATGTCATCAAAGGCTTTCCGACACTCATCTCGTCCATGAAAATTGTACCCCCTTTTGTAGTAGGTGGCAAAATGGCCTACATTTATCAGAAAGTTGTGCAATAAAGCGACGGATTGAATTAATCTTTCCTTGCAAACTATGCAACTCCTTCAAATTAGTTGGGGGACACATTTCCATAATGGCTTTGACCTTGTTTGGGTCCACCTCAATACCTCGTTTAGAGATAATAAAACCTAGGAGTTTGCCTGAGGTAACACCAAAGACACACTTCTTAGGGTTCAACCTTACTTTATGCTCTAGAAGTCTATCAAAAACTTTTTCCAATACATCAAAATGCTCTTGTCGAGTTTTAGATTTTGCCAATAAATCATCCACATAATCTTCGATAATCTTATGCATATAATCATGGAAAATATAAGTCATGGCTCGTTGATAGGTTGCACCTGCGTTCTTAAGGCCAAAGGGCATCACCCTATAACAAAAAGTTCCCCAAGGTGTGGTAAATGTTGTTTTGTGTTGATCTTTAGGGTTTATTCGAATCTGGTTGTATCTTGAAAATCCATCCATGAACGAAAGCATTTCATGACCAGCGCAGGTGTCGAAAAGAGTATCAATGTTTGGAAGAGGAAAGTCATCCTTAGGACACGCTTTATTTAGATCTCAAAAATTGGTGCAAACACGTATCCCCCCGTTAGGCTTGTGAACGGGTACCATGTTAGAAAGCCATTCAGGATAATCAATCGAGACGACAAATTTAACATCCAGAAGTTTTTGAATCTCCAATTTAACTAGGAGGGCCACAGTAGGATGCATTTTCCTAAGTTTCTATTTGACAGGTTTAGCATCTTTTTGTAAGGTGAGGTTATGGACAACCAAATTAGGGTCTAGGCCTGGCATGTCTTTGTAAGACCATGCAAATATCTCCTTCTTCCGCTTGAGTAGAGCAATCATTTGCTCTTGTTCCTCTGATGATAGACTTTTAGCCGCTTTCACAATTTGGGTGCCATCTTGGTCTGGACTAAGGTCTACATCGATAGTTTCTTCAATAGACATGTGGGAACCTTCCTCAAGCTAATGGGGAGTAGGGATCATATTTATGTCATCTAAAATGTCATCAAGCTCCTGTGCCTTGCTCTCATCTATGTCTGCTTGGAAGACCTCTGGCTTAGAAGATGAAGGTGAATGTGGAGGTGAAGGAGGAATGTAGTTGGCGGAAGCCCTTAACAATTCCTCGAAAAGGATGAACTCTAAAATAGATGGAGGGGATGAAATCCGATCCATGTCAATCAGGCTTGGATTGATCGGGATTGGCTTATCCGGATCATATGGATTATGGAGCGAGGTGAATAAGTCTTCAAAATTCATTGTCAACTTATGAAAGAAAGAATGGCGGAATGGAAGGGAAAACCGATGAAGACCTGAAGTGCAAAACAACATAGTTTTTCAGTTTTTTTTTTTTTTGTATTTTGAGTTTTTTTTTTTTTTTTTTTTTTTTTTGTAGTGGTGAAAACCACTATTACACACATAAATAAAGTATTTTTATATATTTTGATTTTTTTTTTTTTTTTTTTGGGAATTTTCTGATTTGATTTTTTTTTTTTTTTTTTTGGTAGTGGTGAAAACCACTATTTTAGTATATACATATAATACAGGTTTGGATTATGGCTTATGGATGTGGCGGAGGGGGTGGTTCACCTCGTTCTTGTGGAATAAGCAAGCGAAATATGGCCTCTTGGAGAGGGAACAATTGGAGATAAAACTCGTCTTGTTAAGTGAGGGGAACAATGGGTGCCGACTCTTCTTCAGATTCATCACCATTTGACATGACGTCAAATTCTTCATAGACTTCATCTTTAGATTCATCGAGGTGGAGGATTTCTTCTTTTAAATTAAGATTAATGCTTTGAAAAGATCGTTCAAAAGAAGAAAGGGATGGAAGTGGTTGGTAGCCCAGACCAAAACGCTCAGTGGGTCTCTGATATGGCATATCGATGCGTTCAGTTACCCCTTGCTCGTATCGACCTAGGCCAAATTGCTGCTAATTATGTCTGTGGAAATAGCGAGAGGGAAAACCCTTCATCCTTTCAATATTGGCAGGGACTAGATGCTTGGGTTCTGGTATGATGGTAGGACTAGAAGATGACTCTATTCCCCCATATACAAAATTAATGGAATTTGGCATAGAACCCATGTTATAAACCGATCCAATGGATAAATGTTGGTCATGTGGACGACCAAAATCTTTAACTATTTGCACATTGAACGGTGTGATGCGGACGTCTTGGATGGCATACTCACCAATACCTGCATCAGTGAGATGGACCTTGACTTGGGAGGGAGATGGTCTAGATGACGGAATAGAAGAATGTGGGATAGAAGAATTGGAAGGATTTGGTTGGGTTGATGCTTCACTAACTTGTGAAACATCAACTGTTGATGGTTGGGAAGATGGAGGAATAATAGGTGATGTTGAAGAAGGTGTAGAAGAAGGGGGTAATGACGTGGAAAGAGATGATTGGTCATGGCCATATGTGCATGTGGTCACTGATGAAGAAGAAGGAAGATTGGTAGATGAAGAAAGTGGTGAATGAGATGGAATAGCGGAAGAGGAAGTGGTTGCGATATGATGGGTAGCTCCTCAAGAATGGTAGCTTTAGAAGAAGATGGTATAGAAGAAATAGATGGGGTCAAGAAAAGATGAGTGGATGGCAACACAATCTCATAAGGATTTGAGACATAGTTGCAATGTTTGAAGGGTTTCGTGTCAGCAGGTACACAATGAACTCGTCCCTCATATACATACTTCGGACATTGATGCAGTATAGAAGGGACACATCTCATCTCCCTAAGCCAAGGCCGTCCAAGCAATACATTGTATGCCATGGTCCCTTCCAAGATGTGAAACAAGGTATGCAAAGTTTGGGCCCCTACCTCAATGGGCAAGATAATCGTGCCAACTGTGGAAGATAAAGCATCATTGAATGCTTTAAGAGTAAAAGTCGACTTTGTGATAAGGGATGGCGACAGCTTTAGATGACTCAACGCCGATGTTGTAATGATATTGATTGAGGAACCGGTGTCAATTAAGACTCTCTTGAATGGCTTGTTATCAATCTTGGCCATGATATGTAGTGGAGGATCTATACTTTCTGTTGACATAGGTTTGATTTCAAAATCATAGAAAGTGATGGAGGGTTCCATGCATGTTTGAATACTCCCCACAAAGTTGTTGAAGGCATTAGTATCTTGAGTTTGAAGCTCGATTGACTTTAATATTTCCATTAATGCCTCTCTATGCGGGGGAGATTGTTGAATGAGGTCATAGATCGATAACTTGGCAGAAGCCATTTTTAAACTCGTAGTTAATCGGCTACTCAATGACATGATTGGTCGTTGGAGTTGAGTAGAATGATTTAGCGGTTGTTGAGAAGTACTAGCACGTTGTTGGGTCACTGTTACCTGAGGTGGACTGGGGATTTGTATAGGTGGCTGTGGTTCAGCCCGATTTGGTTGGTTCGCCCTTTGACCCCGGGTTACTATGTTAATAGTACCCACGAAACCTTGGTATTGTTGTACATGGTTGACTTGATTAGGAGGAGTTACCTGAGTTACTCCCCTTGAAGTTGTTGGAGCTTCCTCCCGATGTGGAAGGGGTGTTTGAAATATACCAAGATTTTGATTTTTTTGGGCTAAGGGGCTATCCAATTTAATGGCTCCAATCTCAATAAGATCTTGGATCACATGTTTGAAATCTGTACAATTATTGATATCGTGCCCATTTTGCCTATGATAAGGACAAAATAGGTACTCCTTGTAATACTTCCCCCTTCTAGATGGGTCTAAAGGTTTAAACTCAGGTAAAGTTAACTGATTTGTGCTATATAACTTGTTGAATATGACCGCATATGGTTCATCTAAAGGTGTGAATTGTCACTTGGGACGATTTTTTTTCCAAGGTCGAGTTTCCATGGTTGGCCCAGTATTGGGAGCTGGTTGAGTAGGGGCGGGTACCGCATGATAAGCAATTGGTTGCGGTTGAATTTGCATTACTTGTTGTTGTTGAGCCATTACGGGCTGGCTCGCCACCACTTGATTAACTTGGTTAACATTTGAGGCCTGTATTAGCCTGTGCTTGTTTGTTTTGGCCATAATTATTATTTCATTGTTGGCCCTTTTGTTGCCATTCTTTTCTACGGGGTTTTAAAACACCCTCTTGGACTTTAATGTCTTCTATGATACTTGCTTGGGCCAAAGCCTCTTCAAAAGTCCTGTATTGTTGTAATTGGAGTAACCAAGAGATAGGTTTTAAACAACTCTGGGTGAACATTTTGGTTAACTCCTCCATTGGTAGGGAGAATGGCAATTTATTAATGATAGCCCTCCAACGGTTTCCAAAGTCATAAACAGTCTCATCGTCATGTTGCTTGAGCTTGTATAAGTCGGACAATGAAACTCTCTTTTGAACATTTAGGGAGAATCGTTCTAAAAATAGATTAATCAATTGCTCGTAAGCATAAATGCTATGGTGAGCTAAATGATTGTACCACTGTATAGCATCTCCTCCTAATGTCTGAGGAAAAGTTCTGAGCATAAGAGCGTCATTATTTTGGATTCTAAAGCAGGCATGCATGAATGAGCTCACATGTTCATGAGGATCCTCAGTTCCTCAAAATTTGTCAAACTTCGATAATGTGAAATCAGTCGGATATGGTGGTGAAGGTACCGAAGGATGAATTGGTTGATTGATCAATGACCTTAGCGTAGGTTTCTGACTAAATGAGCCAGGCACGTTAAACATAAGGTTGTCAATCCGTTGTTGCATAGCATGGAGTCGTGGATCTTCATTAAAATTTTGACTTGTTTGATGATTATGATGATGTAATGGAAGAGTGGAAAATTGATGAGATGGGATGAAATTGCCTGAATTAGGCGGTGTGGAATGGACAGGTTGTTGGTATGGATGATACCGAAAAGAAGGTGATTGGGGTAGATGATGAACTAGACTAGGTTGGGAGAAAGGTGGGGTAGGAATGGACACCACCGAAGATTGGGGTACCAAGGTGGGGCCTGAGCTAATAAAAGTCGGGTCGGGTAGAAATTGGTTGAGGTGTAGGATTTACTACGACAGGTGGTTGAGCATTTTGTTGCTGTTGTTGCAGAAGCAACTTTTCGAGGTACTCCTTAACCTTATTAATATCTAACCCAAGGGAGGTGGGATGATTGGATGAAGGTGGAGGGTAGGCTGCCATGGTAGTCACAGAAGACTGCATAGCAGGGGCGATGAAGTTGGGAGGGCATGCTACCATGGTAGTCACGGGGGATCGCACATAGCAGGAGCAATGAAGGTGGCTCGAGTAGGCGATACCGGGAAGGAACAGAGATCGTGTCCAGGTAGGGTGAAACCATAAATGGTTTGGGAAGAAGAGGGTTGAAATTGGTTATGGCTAGAAGAGTTTCCACCAACTTCATAAAGAGAATTGGTGTACACTCGGGTACATGGAGGAGAAGGTGGTCGGGAAGACACTACATTTGTCTCCAAAGGAGGACAATTGAGCATCTGGGAAGATGTTGGAGATGAAGCTGACTGAGCAGATACAACATTAGCCTCAAAAAAAGGGTTAATGTAGACCTGAGTGAAACCAGTGGGTATGGTTGATGCAATATCCTATTGAAAAATAGAATCTTGCATAGGGGAATCTTGGATTGGCTCAATGACATAGCCAGTGCCATTTCTTAAGTGAGTTTGCACTTGGGCCATATCAATGTGGGTAATATGACAGGAATTGTCTTCCTCCATGGGCATGGCCATGTGATAGACGATAGAAGGACGTGAAAGACCCGCGAGCGAACCTCGCCTGAAATTCACTAGGATAAGTGGCTATGTTGGTGGTGGGGATGTTCTGTGAATTACCCGTTTGATTATTTAGATTTAACATTTTAGATTGATTCCTTGTTAAGACCATAGAGCAATAAATCTAAACAAATTCAGAAAAGAAGAATGCAAAACTAGAATGATAAATTTACGCTAAAGAAATTATCGAAACAATCACAACCTAGGTTTCAACCAATATGTCTTACCTTGCGGTTAATTAATTATTTTCTGATCTTAATTTGTAGTAAATTTTAAGTGTCCGGTTTATGAGTTTTGCATGTGATCTAATCTTGAATTATTCACAAAAAAGGTAAAAACTATGGCTAGGAAAGGACAACGAGATTCTTATCGGTGATGAAATCCAACAAGTTTGCTCGGGGGTGACCTATGGTGTCTAAGGCAGAAGTTTAATGGATGGAGATGAATTCCACCGTCACTAAACTTCAAGCAATACCTGGTGATGAAATCCAGATATCACTGTTTTAAATGCAATATGAAAATGCAATGAATTTTTTTTTTTTTTTTAATGTTTTAGTTATCTAATGTGTACATACAAGGCTATAAATCAAAAGTTCTAATGATCTAAGCAAGAGGCTACTGAAAACATGTCATTTCCTCTGAAGAAGTGGAGTACACCGTTTAAAACCCCCTGCCTACCAATGATATCGGATATCAAAGGAGCAACCGAAAGGTTCGTCCACTTCTCTGCCTGGAATCACCCAATGGCAGGAGTACTATTGATATCCAATCAATAGTCCTACTTAGATAATTAAAACAAATAATTCGTAGCTATTCTAATATGTAGTAGGTATGCAAAAAAAAATTTTTTTTTTTTTTAATGCAAGCAACAATCAATAATGCAATGCAAAGAAAAATGTAATTAAAAATAACTATTCTTTTCCAGATTACTTAGTTTTTGTTCATTTTAAAGTAATGATCTGAAAAAGAAACAAAATATGGCAAAAAAACCAAAAACATAAAAAGTATAGCACTTACTTGGAAGCCTATGCTTTTCTGTAAAACTGACTTCAAATGCCCACGGGAGTTCGCAGACGAGCCGAAACGCACCTCTGCGTTTCGTATTGGACTTCCGTGACGCCCCTCTCGCGTCTCGCTGCGTTTTCGCAAACTCGAAACCCTAGTTCGTTGGAACAGCGAATTTCACGATTTTTGGAACCTGCAAAATAAAACAGAAAACAGGAACAGATTAATAAAGCAAGTATTAAAAATATGAAACCCTAGGGTGTCCCATCGTGATCGCCATTTGTAGATTAAAAATACATGCCAAACAAAAATAAATAAAATCACAATGACAGAGTACAAAATAGTTGCACAAAACAAACGATTTCTATTAATCGATGGAGTTTAAAAACTCCTTTTTGAATACAACTGGGCTTGTAACCCTTTATTTGTGATACACAGTTACAAGTTATGCTAGGGTTCTCCGAAACCCTAGCGGCACAAATGGTGGCGCTTCCGAAGAATGTATCTTCAATCCCAACAGAGTAAGTGGGCTTTGTTGTATCCCTTGCTTGGACCACTCCAGCTTAATCAGCTGCCATCAATAAACCGGATCTGCCGTCAAAAACTTGCACACATTAGAACTATCAAGAAGTTAGAAATTAATAAGAGGGCTCCACTGTGTGAGCCCTCGAAAACAATCTAAAACCCTAGAAAAATGAAATGCAGGAATTCAATAACAGATCAATAAAAGAAAAGAAGTTACTTGCTTTAAACTAATTTATACCGTTCTCGTTAACGCAACTAGACCAGCGACACCCGGAAGTAATGTGGTCGTCAAATCGGTCGCGAAAGGCACCCTGGTGCACTCGCCGAACGCCCACGTGCTTCGGATTAAGGTTTCGTACGTCGGTCCGAGTCTCGTGGTCGGGTAAACGCCCGCGGGCACTTGCAAACGCCCATGGGCACTTGGTAAACGCCCGTGGGCACTTGGTAAAGGGGTAAACGCCCGCGGGCACTTGCGACAAGAATGGGGGATTCTGCAGAATGCTGCAGAAGAGATGGCGACGGAAGCGGCGATGGATGCGGTGAAAGGGTAGCAAAAGAGAGATAGAGGAGATAGTAGTAGAAGAATTAGAATCAGAGATAGCGCATAGGAGATAGGTGTAGCAAAAGACATAAGGTTTGAGCCATCAAGGTGACTCAATTTATAATCCACTCTTAGGGCACACTTTAGGGTTTTAACGACACTTTGAATGTGTGGCTAAGATTAAAGTGGATCTAAGGGTAGAGAATAAATCTAGGTTGTGAAATGGATTAAGATGGATGGACGGATGAAATTAAATAAAGGATGGACGGCTCAGATTAAATCACTTAAACTATTATTTAAATATATATATTAAAATATTAAAATATATATATATATATATATATATATATTAATTTAAATAAATTTGGGGATGAAAAATGGCGGGAAATGTGAAATTGTGCCAAATAATGGCGGGAAAATGCGGATTTGGGCCAAATATTGGCGGGAAGGTGGATGACCGAAACGTGGCTGACAGGAAGGTATAGATGACTTGCAAGTGGCTGGATTTTGGTGTCTACAATACCACATCATACTAATCATTTTGTTATTAGTTGAAGTGTGATTCTATTCATCGATAGTGAGATTATTTGGTGTCCATGAACACCCATATGTTTTGTGTGTATTTCATTATAGTACTACTGGGTAATGTGTTGATTACATTCATTTCTATACATTATTATGAAATCTAACATGATATCGAAGCAAGTAGGAGTCTCCATTACTTGATTGCTTTTACCAATAATTTGGCTTCGACAACTTCTTCCAAGTGCAACTATGTTTAGAGTAGCCAAAAATATTCTTTTGAAATATTACGATGAAATTGAAAAAGGATTTTTTGATAAAAACCTTAGGTGGACTTTGATCACGAGGATCTCACTAGGATTAGTATATTTACTCTAGGATAAATATTCACCTATAGATTACTTCATTCCTCTCATTGACACTTAATCCTTTTTTTCTTTTAACTTCTGACCAAATGAGTGTTCTAGTTTTAGGATTCAATTTTTTGAGGTTTTTTTAAAACCTCATTTATCTTTTATATATTCTTTTAAAAATTATATTTTTTCTCCTTCAACTTCTTGTGTCAATAGCAACACAAATGAGAGGATAGACTACTTGACCACCAAAAAAGAAGAAAATAAGAGGTTGAATATCTTCAAATATACCTCTACTATCATATAATCCATGGGCAGGCTTCTATGCTTGGCAAAAGACCTCCAAGCCGCTTGACAATGTTGTTAAAATAGTTTGGAAACTTTTTTATTGCATAGGTGTGAGAGGGTGTGTTAATTGATAGTGTTCGAAAAAAGGGTTATGTAGAGAAATTTGTGATAGATGTAGATGAATAATTAGCATTTCTAGATTCTTTGCAAATTATTAGGAGAAGTCCCACTTCAAAAATTTTGTGGATTTTTCCTCCAAGTACCTCATTTTCATGTTTGAAAAATTTTTACTTTTCCCTCCAAAAAGGTAAAATTTGAAATAAAATAAAAGAATATATCAGGAAATATTACTTGGCATGGTGGGTTTTCAAACTTGTAAAGGCGTGTGCTTGCATCACAATGAAATAGGTCTACATTAGCAAAGTGAAAATGGGGAAGAGAGGTATTTTTGATTGCTTGTTTAAATATTTGGCCTCTCCTATATCTCCTAAGAGACACACATGGGATGATATTAAGTCAACCCCTTGTTAAATATTTGAAGGTAGATAACACAAGCATGATGCATGATGATGTAAGAATGATGCCATGTGATGATGAGGAAAAATATGATGATGTGGCACTTGATGACATCATTCATTTTAAAAGTGTATAAACTAACATGGCACCTGATGATGTAACATTCCATACAATCTATATAGCCAACATGGCATGACATGTAAGGTGTATATAGTTAACATGATAGTTTGTATAGTAGACATGGCAAATTAAGTATAACCACACATGGTAGATAAAATGGTCATTCATATAGATGACATAGTAGTTTGTACAATTGATATGGTAGATGAGATGGCATGACCCATGGTTGCTGACACAAATATTAACACAGTAAATGGATATGTGATCAATATGGTAGGTCATATGGTGGTCAACATGGTAGGCCATATGACACTTGGTGCATATAAATACAACATCTACCAATCATATAGTCAACAATAAACTTGGCAAAGCATGAATCTCAAAGTGAATTAGAATATTTGTAGATTAAGAATTTAAAGTGTAATAGTTGATACATTTTGGTTCATTGATACCATGTCTAATGGCCTACATAGTCAGTGCACAGATGGTAGCTCTTGATCATGACAAGTGGTGTCACATAATTCATTGGTACATTGTCTAGTTAGCACACCCTCAACTACTTATGTAGTGATATGTGGTATCCTCTAAATTGCTATAGGTACTAAAAAAAATTTAATTTTTAAAAGGTTTTATATATAGAAACATTCAAGGGACATAATTTTCAAGGGACATAACTTTTGTATATAGAAATATTTTGAGCCTTTTTTTAAATCGCATGATTTTTTTATATCTCTACATTCTTGGTATTATTTTGGTCACAACTACACATAAGAGTTTGTATTTTGGTAGGACAATCATGGAATCATGGATTACAATGTACTTTTGTCAAGTGGTCTAAACTATGCTGCCTAGAAACTCAAGATTGAAGCTTTGCTCTAGAGTAAGGGGTTACTCGACTATGTGAATAAGTAGTCTTATGATACTGATACTAAAGAAGTAAAGTAGTTCTACAAGAATAAGAAAGATAAGATGCATTGTGTCATATCCCTTCATGTTAAGAATTTCTATGACACACATGTTAGCAACATCATGGATCCTAAAGTGTTGCTTGAAAAATTTTAGGGATTATATGATCATATTGATTCCATACAAATCATAAGGTTGGAGGATGAGCTTACAAATTTATTCATGGACTCATTTGACATTGATGAGAAGCACATTAGTCACTTCAAGAAACTAAAAAATATCTAGATTGCAAGAGGACTACTTAAGGGAAAGGAGAAGGACAAGAAGATTTGGAGAAGGAAAAGAATATTGTAGTGTTGATTATTGTCTTTAATATTTTTGAAAACTTATGATATATTTGTTATTTCTGATATGTTTTGCATGTACTTCACAAATTTTCCTATACCATCAATTGATGAGGTATTCAACTACTTTTTGCATCATCAGGCTAGAATATAAAGGCGTAAGGGATATTTTATGTTCAATCAAGCTCATCCAAAGGAATCTATTACCAAAGCTCAAAACAATAAGAAGCCAAAATATAATGAGAAGAATTCCAAGAAACCCTTCAAAAATCCTATATGAGTTTCACAAAAATGAAGGTCACAAAACATAGCTTTGCTAGATTTGCATCAAGAAACTAAAGGAAGCAACAAAAGAGATGATGTTGATGTTGCTCTCTTCTATGCACAAGATGACAACTTTGGATAAACCTCACAAGCACATATAGCTATTCATTCAATATATTGGATATTTGCCTCTTCGGATGAGTGGATTTCAAACTCAAAGATAAATAGGCACATGATGAAGCATAAACTTCTCCTATAGGGCTACAACATATAACCTTTAAGGGAGCATGTTGTTATTGGAGATAATTCCTCATTAAAATTTATACGACATGGAGAAATCAACATTGGGTATTCTTCTTTTGATGAGGTATTTCATGTTCCTAATATTATCCCTAATATCTTATCTATTTATCTCATTACTCATACAAATAAAAATATAAAATTTTGGCCTTATCGATGGGGTATAGACAATGGATTTAAAAAAAATTATTTTGGCTATTGTGATGAGTCTAACCAAATGTATAAGTTTAAAAATTTCAACCTCTTCTATTTACTTTTCTAGAAAGAGAAATATAGTTTCTATAGTTTCACATATAGATATTGAAATTTAGAAGTAGCAACATAAGCTTAGGAATCTTAGTTATGGGTCATTGAGATACATGAGTCACTATTAGATGGCCATTAGACTTCTGCACATATCCCCTCTAAGTGTCTCATATGAGGATGTATTTTTGGAAAGCATCATAGGGAGACTTTTCCAAAAGGGATTGTGATATGGGCCTCTCTCCCCTTGGAGATCATACACAGTGACATTTGCAGACCTATGAGTACACCATCTCTTTCAAGAAATAATTATTTCCTCCTTTTGATTGATTATTTTTCTCAATATGTGTGGTTGTATACTATTCACACCAAGGATGAGGTCCTTGAGAAATTCAAGACCTTCAAAGATCTTGTTGAGAATTAGTTGATAGAAAAATTAAATGTGGTAGGACAAACAAATGAGGTGAGGACATTAGTCATGTATTTCATGATTTTCTAGCTTATCATAGGATTACATATTATAATATTGTTCACTATACTCCTAAACAAAATGGTATGATCAAAATAAAGAATAGGGTGATCATGGAGATGGCAATATGTATGATTCATGCCAAGGGGATGGAACATAAATTCTAGGGTGAGGCCATCATTTGTGCAGCATATATCATCAATAAGATTCCCACTAAGGCAGTTCAAGGCATGAAACCTCTTGAAAGGCTAACATGAGATAATATTGATATGTCTTAATTCCTTATCTTTGGATCTTAAACATGGTCTCACATACCCAAGTATATTTAGAAGGCACCAAAGAGTCACAAGTGTATCTTTGTGGGGTATTCAAATACATCAAAGGCATATCGTAATTATAAACCTTAGATGCATGAGGTTTTGATTTGGAGAGATGTCATTTTATGATGTTCTTCGAGGAGCTTCTTCTAGTCCACCACATGAGCTTTTTTATTTTTTGGTATTGATAAAAAAGGGGGTTGAAGAGCCATGATCCTTTACAAATATCTCGAAATATGTACAGGAATAAAACAAAAGAAATTTAAACAAATGCAAGATAGTCCTATCTTAGTAAAACAAACAAACCTGGGCTAAACTTGTTTATGGAGAAGATAAAATAATATACCTCCTTCTATCCTTCTATTTGACAAGGCTTATGCAGTGCTCAATGCTTTACATAACTGATAAAAAAATCATTGACAACAATGTAATTTAGTGTGCTCAAATCCTTCATCGCATGATCCCAATGATCCCAATAAGTATTATGCTTTGCTCTGCCCTCTTTATTTGCTAGCTTCATTATCAATTTTTATAATCTCTTTCAATTTCATGGGGGTGTATGACCAGACCTTGAAATTATCAGATCTAATTACCATATTTTTCATTTTATCGACAACTTTGTTTCCCTCTCTATAAATATGTTTAATTTGAATTTCTTCTAGGTTTCCCAAAATAGTCCTCGCATCTGTAATTATTTGGATAGTTCCAAAATTATTTAGTTCTCCTTTTTGAATGGAAGTTATAATATTCTTGGAATCCCCCTCGAGAACAATTCTCCTAAAATCCAAATTCACCACAATTCGGAGGCCCGTAAGCATCGCCCTTGCTTCAGCTTGGTGATTTGTGGTAATTCCTATATCCTCAACATATGTAGCCACTACCTGACCTCTATTATTCTTGATAAGGCCCTCACCACCAACATGATTCGGGTTGCCTTTCGCAACACCATCAAAGTTAATGCTAGTCTTGTAAGCTCATAATGCAAGGGGCAGCTAGATGTGCCAATCTTTGTGGTGCTCATACCGTCTTTTTCAAGATGGAGACCATTGTCTTATTTGAAGCTTCATCCTGCCCGTTTTCTTATGAATAATAAGGAGTCACAAAATTGTGTTTGATTCTATATTTAGACGTCAAAGCTCTCATAGTTTTGTTCTTAAATGGCGTTCCATTATTTGAAACTATCTTGGATGGTATCCCAAAATGACTAATGATATTGATGAGTATGAACTCAGCAATACGCACTCCAGTTGTCATTGTTAAGGGAATATCTTCCATCCATTTAGTGAAATACTTAGTAGCCATAATAATAAAAGTATGTCGACCCAATGACGAAGGAGAGATCTTACCTATAAGATCAAGTCCCCATTGAGCAAATGGCCAAGCCGCTTGAATGGGCTATAAGGCCTGTGATGGTAGGTGTGTAAGATTAGCATGATGTTGGCATTTAATGCATTTCTTGACATACACATTGCAATCCTTCTCCATAGTGGGCCAATAATAACCCATTCGAAAGATGCGCTTGACAATAGCCATACCGCTGAAATGGCCACTGCACATACCGTCGTGATCTTCTAAAATTACCCAAGATGACTCTTGGGTCTTAAGACAATGAAGGAGAACTCCATCGTAGCTTCTACGATACAAGATGTCTGCTAATAAGATATACTTTGTCACTTTCTGTTTGAATGTGCATTTTGTGGCACGTAATAATCCCTAAGGGATTATACCAAGTTTAAGAAAGTCATATATTTATGACATCCAGTTATGATAAGCTTTAGCCTCGATTAACAAGACAGCATGCTCCCGCTACGGTTCTACGTTTGCAAATGCATACTAGGAAACAACCCTATGGTGAATGGTAGTACCACTCCCTGTCGGATCCTACGAGATCAAATACCCCCAAGACACTCTCTTGAGAAAGTCTCTGGCTCTGTAGAACCACTCATGGTTTGGTTCTACATAAATCATGTTGATTGACTCTTTTTTATCCAATGCTTTGTGTTGCACAACAGAATGTGACAACATTTTTACATGGATGGTAGTGAAATCGGCAGATATATTCTGAGGGATTAGAGATCCTAAATATGCCATTGTGTCTGCAAATCTATCGGATGAACGAGGTATTGCCTCGATGTCATACCATTCCAGTCGAGCTAGATATGTTTCAACAAGATCTTTGTAAGCTTTAAATACCGAACATAGGCATTGATATATTCCCTTAACATGGTTCACAATGAGAAGGGAATCGCCAAAGATATTTAGCCTTTTTATCTTCATGGTGATAACTGTTTGGAGGCCCAAAATTAGGGCTTCATATTCAACATTTTTGTTAGTGCAAGGAAATTCCAACTTGAATGACAAGGGCATTGGAGCTCAATTGTGGTGTGAACAACACTATTCCTGCACTACCCCCTTGCTCACACTGCGAACCGTCGAAGAACAAGGTCATATTGACTTTTTTTTCCAGTTCTTCAAGTTTGGGCGCTTGTGATAAGGCAAATACTGCATCATCAAGAAGCTCTATGGTGAAGGGCCTACTATTTTCTAGAGGCACCTCAACCAGTTGATCTGCTATGACTTGTCTCTTAATGGACTTTTGGCTTATGAATTCCAAATTGAATTATGTTAGTAGCATGATCAACTTTGTAGTACGTGTATTATGATATGTCTTGCTCATCATATACTGCAAAGGATTTTGTTTGGATATGGCATATGTCATATGACTCAACATATAGTGTCGTAATTTCTTTGTAGAGAACGCTACTGCTAAACACAGCTTTTCCACATATGCATATCTGAGCTCATAGCTCACCAAGGTTCGGCTAATATAATATATGGTATGTTCTTTGTCTTGCACATTCTTTTGGGCTAACATGGTTCCCATTTCAAATTTGGTTGCTAATATATATATCAAAAATGGCACATATGACCTTGGTGGAGCTAGCACTAGTGGTGTCACCAGGTATTGCTTTATTTTAGCAAATGCTACTTGGCAGTCCTTGTCCCAATTGAATGGGACCCCCTTATATAGCAGTCGATTCATGGGTTGACATTTATCCGATAATTGAGTGATAAATCACTTTATGGATGCTACTTTGCCCTGAAGGCTTCTTAGTTCCTTAATGTTCGTGGGGGATGCATTTCTAGAATAGCCTTGACCTTTTTTGGGTCAACTTCGATGCCTCATTTTGAAATGATGAATCCTAAGAGCTTTCTTGAAGTTACACCAAATACGCACTTCTTAGGATTCAACCTGACATTGTGCTCTATCAGGCGATCGAAGACCTTCCTTAAGACCTTCCTTAAGACCTTTGCATTCTTAAAACGCAATAATGACTTTGCCAACAAGTCATCAATATAATATTCTAATATTGTATGCATATAGTCATGAAAGATATATGTCATAGCCCGTTAATATGTAGCACGAGCACTTATAAGGCTGAATGCCATAACTTTATAGCAAAATGTTCCCCATGGAGTTATAAACATGGTTTTATGTTGGTCTTTGAGTTTAATCTAAATTTTATCGTAACCAAAAAAGTTGTCCATTAAGGAGAGCATCTCATGACCTGCAGTTGCATCTATAAGAGCATCGATATTCGACAATGGAAATGAATCCTTTGGTGTTGCCTTATTCAGATCTCTAAAATCCATATAAATACGGATCCTTCCATCAGGTTTTCCTATAGGTACCATATTGGATACCCATTTTGGATAGTCAATGGAGATTACAAACTCTACATCCAACAGCTTTTGCAAGTCATCCTTAACCATTAAAGCTACTGTTGGATGCATCTTCCTGAGTTTTTGCTTGACTAGATTCTTTGACAAATCTAGAAAAAGGTTATGAGTAACCAATTTCGGATCTAGACCCAGCATATCCTTGTAAGTCCAAGAAAAGAGAGCAGGTCTCCCTCTCAGTAGAGGGATGAGGTTGGCATGCTCATCAGGAGTCAAAATTTCTCCAAATTTAACCTTCCTTGGATTGGTGGAATCATTACTGATATCCACTTCGAAGGTTTCTCTACTGACATATGGGATCCCTCCTCAAGATTATGAGGCATAGGGATCAAGCAGATGTCATATGTTGGGTTTATAGGTTTCACATTGGAAGCATCCTCAGCATGATAGACATCATGTGCATAGCCTGCATAAAATGGAAAGGTTACAGCACTTCTCCGTTAGGGAAGAAATCTTCAAGCTCTAGTGGTGAATCAGCACTATCCTAATCAATAGCATCCATATTTAGATGCAATGGTTTGGACAGATTAGCTGGATTATGGAGTGGAGTGGTCAAATCAATGGAGATCATGTTAATGAAATTGATCATGTCTCCAAGACCACGTGCAAGTGACTCATCATTAGTAAAACTACCATCCTTGAGATGTGATTCTGGGGGTATGGGGATCTTCAGATCTGGTCTATGAATAGACTATCGGATGGGATCATTGGGCTCAAGGAGCTCCATGTACATCAATGGATTGAGAAACACCATATGATAAATCACATTAATATTCAGTGGTCTCCCCCTAAGGCTAGGATGGAGATTGATCTCTCTATAAATCCTCCATCGTATATGGTTCATTGCGATGGCGTAAGTAGGGAGGTCCTAAGTAGGCTTTCTCTATCTCATATTCTTCATCACTATCATAATATAGGCCTTCATTCATTCCCACAGGAATGGAACGCTCTAGAAAATATGGCCCCATATAGGTGATTTCCTGATCGCGATCATCACTATTTGGTAGAATCGGGTACAAATACCGTAAATAAGGTGCTGAGTAGACTGGCTCAGCTTCATCCTCAAATTGATCGTTAGGTGAGGATAACTCAGCATCATCTGTTCCAAAATTGTAGTCTAGTACATCACTTTCAATTATGGATACTGCATGAACATTCTCAGAAGTAACTTTTGATTCGGTATTCATAGTTGTGTCTATATTTTGGAAGTGCATACCAATATCATCAGTAGATCCACGTCTTTGATTATCCAAGTTAGATCTTGGAATGAGTTCTGGATCGGTCTCCACCAAGATGTTCGTGTGATATCTCTCGAGTGGCTCTATAGTGACATAATTCACTAACCGGTTATCCCTCTAAGATGCAGAAGGATTAGGGTGGTATGGATTGAAGTCAACTTCACCCCTCATACTAAGGTGCAGGCGGTCTAGAGATACCATGAGGAGTTTAGCTTGTCCTCTGCTATAGAATCCCAACTCGAACCTATCAGTAGGTAATTGATACTATGGTTCTATAGGCCTCTTACGCCCCTGCTCAAATAGTCTAAGACCATAACCATGCCAATGGTAACGCTCGAAGTATCGCATGGCGTAATTTGGGTTAGATAGATAATGAACATTTATATCGAACGGTTCATTATCATCCTCATCCATGGGTGCGGGAGATGCAATCTGGTCTAGCCCTCCATAGATGAAGTTGGTTTGGTTAGGTGGTACCACCAATGGTTCCACCATCCCTATGAGAAGGCGATGGGCTCGCGATCGGCCCATGTCCTATGCATTATCAATAATCGGTGTGAATGTCATGTTTTGCACAATGTATTCCCCTAACCTGGGATTAACCAAATGGACGCTCTCCTGCAGTGTAGATGATCCCATTGAAGACACAAGCAAAGTAGGCTGACGTGTCTCTTCGACTCCTTGAACTTCCTCTACTTCCATGGGAGTAGGGGCTTCAACGATGACTGCCTTGGGATTTTTCTTTATCTTCTTTTTTCCCACCTTTTCTTTCAACTTCCTATCATCTCGTTCTATTATGGACGCAGTTGGTCTAATAGAAGTAGTTATCGTGTGTTACGATCGTTGAGATACGGATGCTGTGGGTCTAGCACACACTTCTTTGATTATGCCTCCTAGATCTTTGATTGGCGACGTTGGTCACACATCCAGGTGCATTGAGGGGAGCACAAATTCCCTCGAAAAATCTGCTAGATTCACATATTTAAAGGGTTCTTCATCCGACGGCACCACATGAACTTGTCCCTCATGAATGTATTTGATATACTAGTGTAAAATAGAAGGGATGAAACACATTTCTCTGATCCAAGGCCTACCCAAAAGTATATTATACTGCATAGCACCTTCGATTAGATGACACATAACCATAATGGTCTTCAGACCCACCTAGATAGGCAAAACTATAGTACCGATCGTCGATCATAATGCATCATTGAACGCTCTCAACGTGAAGGTGGAAGTTATGATATGCGTCTTAGGTAACTTCAAGTGAGTTAACGCCTTGTTACTTATGATATTTATCGATTAACCCATGTCGATAAAAACCTGCTTGAAAGGTTTGTGATTCACACAAGCAATGATATGCAGAGGCGGGTCTATTATAATAGTGGAAACCATCTTGATTTTGTGGTCATGAAATTGAATGACCAGTTCTTGGCACTTTTGCACATGCCCCACGAAGTGTGTAAACGCTTCAGGATCCTGAGGCTGCACTTCTATGGACCTTAAGATGTCCATAAGCGTCTCCCTATGCTTAGTAGATTGCTGAATAAGCTCATAGATCGACAACTTTGCTGGAGTTATCTGTAGGTTTTGGATCAACCTACTTCTGATGTTTACCATCGGTCTAGTTTGTGGGCTGAGCACATACTGGGCTGGCCTTAGATAAGGCATAGCTTGGACCCTAATGGGCGTTGGAGGCTAATTCGGTCGTTCATACCTTGTGTTCCTCGTGACAAAATTGACCATGACAATGAACCCATGGGTTGGTGGTTTGATGCACACTTGGTTGACCTGGCCAACATTATTCCTCGGTACCTTATGATTAGGTAAAGGATTCTTGTAAATCCCCATATTTTGATTATCAAGTGCTTATGGGTTTTTGACAAGAACCATACCTCTCTCAATCATATTTTGCACAAGATGTTTGAAGGACCAACATGCCTCAATGTCGTGGCCCTTCGATCGATGAAAGATGCAATAATGATCATCTTTATAGCCTTTAGTCTTAGGTTGATTTGGGTCCATCATCTTGACTTCGGGTAAGTGAATAGCCTTCACCTCACATAGTTGATGAAAAATCAAAGTCAACGACTTCAATAACTGAGTGAATATGTGAGGTGGGCATTGCTTCTTATTTTTACCCTTGTAATTATTGTTGCGCTATTCCTACTGCGCAGGTGGAGGTTGGGCCTGATAATTTTGCTTTTGTTACCCTTTTTCTCCCTTCTAAAGGTTCAACACTACCTGATTAACATGGGCCAGCTTGGCCTGATTTCTCTCAGTACTCTTCTTGTGCCCCTCCTTATTCCTAAGCTTCAAGTTACCCTCCTATAACTTGATGTTCTTAATCACCTTGGCTTGCACCAAAGCCTCTTCGAATGTTTGGTATTGCTGCAACTATAGCAATAATGAAATGTGCTTGGCACAATTCTTTGTGAACATTCACGTTAATTTAGAGGATGGGATGGAGAATGGAAGCTTTTCCATCATTTTCCATAATCCATCACTGGCTCATCATCATGTTGCTTTAGAGCGGCCAGGTCGGATAAGTTTACCTTCTTCTTGATGCTGAAGGAGAAGCGTTCAAGAAATGTATCAACTAGTTGTTTGAAACTAGTAATACTGTGCCTCTTTAATTGGTTTAACCACTCTCGATCCAGGCATGAGAGGATCCTGATAAATTTATCCCTCTTAGGGATACCCATTTGATACATCAATTACAATAGCGTCTAATCCCTCTCAAGGGTAGATGCAATAAAATGCCTTCTAGTGTGACACGAACTACTCTAGGGTTTCGATGACCCTCTTCTCCATGCTTAGAGGCATTTATTGTCTTGCATCCCAAAACCCTGTTAGTCCTGCATGCAATAAACAACAAGAAACAATTAGCAACAAAGGAGGCCTCTCTTGATGAGGCTTTTAGGAGATACTTGCACAAAAATATGTAATGATTAGCAATAATAAAGAAAGTGCAAGAAACATATTAAACCTATATTAATCATGAAATAATATCCTACAATATGTAAAGGAAAATAAATTGCATCTACCTAATGGCCTGATTATGATTTTGAGAGCATGGAAGCATGAAATGAACCATTAGTAGCATAATTGTAGAAATGAAAGAGAATGACTAAAAAGCCTAATTATACTGGTCAGAGTCTCTAAAATGCTAATTAATCCAATAATGAGACTAATCTAACCTAGCTAAACAATCTACAAAAGGAAAAACAAGGGAATATATCTTGATTTGCTCACCACAGGTCAGATGCGCAGGTGGCATTGTTCACCACGGTTGAGAGCCACGACAGAGCTCTGAATAAGTTTACCCTCTAAATCAGGGCTTTCTCTTTGATCCACATTATCAAATTGATGTCCAAGGGTTGCATTTGTGTCCTCTAACAGGTTTGGCAGTTGAATTGATCTGATGGTTCATGGATTGCATGAATTGATGTTTCTTGGCTCTCCTAGATTCCTAGGGCTTCCATGGCAATTTGATCTCCAATTGGGTAGCAAAAGTATCCCTCTCAATGCATGTAGTTGGCTATGCAATTCAACAGGGCTTCGTTGCTCAATTGACTAAGCTTCTCTCTATATTTATCCCCAATTCAAATGGGGTACTTATAGCAATTGCCAAGGGGATAGGGGTAGCTTCCTCATGAAGCTAAGATCAAGATTGGGCAGTTGAGCTTGTTGGATGGAAGGATCCAGAACCTTCCTCGCTCAAACCGCTCCAATATGCAACTAATTTTGGGTCGGATGAAGGCCAACTAATTATGAGTGCTAACCATGGATGACATACGCAGTGAGCACTGCTAACCACGGGTGTCAACAGCGGCTAGAATTGACTAGGAAAAGATACCCAAATGAGTGGTAAAAACCACTGCTATACCTTGGATTTGTCCAAAGGTCTTCCATATGGTCTTCTAGCATGTCTCATATGAGTAGTCACCTCGACATGACGTATTTTAGGTGTCTACACTACTTGACCTCTGTCATTCCTGATAAGGCCCCCACCACCAACATGACTCAGGTTGCTACCATCAAAGTTAATTTTTACACAGTCTTTATGAGGACATTCCCATCTAGTATCTAGTCTCACCTTATTGATTTTTTGCATATTTAAGATATCTTTTTCTCTATAGAGGATCATTGCAAGATTTTCTTGGTCGACAATGCTTTTAATACAATCCTCCAAGAGGGTTGTTTTATCCTGGCATAAACCCCAATTATTCCTCTGGTTTTATTTTTGAACACTCGTTTGTTTCTTTCCAACCAAATCCCCCAACAAATATATGGATGCATTTTTACCAAAAATTATTGCTTCCTTAGTGCCATTGTTCTCAAATCCTGATTAGAGAATCTATAATAACCCAAGAAACATTAACATCTCTCAATAACATATTTATTTTATCACAAAAAAATCACAAGTTCCAAACAGGTGGTTCACGCACTCATCCTCTTTGTTACACAACACACAAATAGTTGGAACCACAATCCCTCTTTTGAACATATTGTCTTTTGTGAGGATATTATTGAGAATGGTAGTCCAAAAAAACATAGTAACCTTAGGGATGATGTTTAGCTTCCAAATTATTTTAAGCTCGGGTTTCTCTAAGGTTACTTTGCCCAAGACTCTATATCCATCCTTCACCAAGTACTAGTCTTGCTGGTTTCTTCCCCAAATTATATGATCCTCCTTTGAACCTCTACCTAAATAATAACTCCTTAAAATATTTTGTAGATCTTTACCCCCCGAGCCTTGCATATCTTCTTGTAGGATTTTCCACTCCTAAAAATCACCCACCCTATGAATGTAACCATTAATTTTCTTACCATAGGTTCTGGTTAAATTTTCTTTAATATCTTTGAACTTTCTGTAGTTCACTAAAGGCTCCTCTTGAATCCAAGGGTCTTTCCAAAAGTCTATTTTGTTCTTCTTGCCTACTCTCCATTTTAGACCTTGCCATAGAACTTTCCTATTGTTGATAATATTTTACCAAAAAATAGACCCACGTGGAGGATTAGAACAACTGATAAAGTGGTTTATGCCCTCCAAGTATTTATTTTGGATAATGCTAACCCATTTCTCTTGATGCTCCAGTTCAAAGCCTCCAACCAATGTTTAGCTAGAAGGGCTATATTTAGATCTCTCAACTTCCTCAATCCAAGACCCCCATTCTATAAAGGTTGGCAGCAAGTATCCTAGGCTACCAAATGTATACACTTTTTGCATTTAGTGCCATCCCATAAGAAAAATTTTTGTAGTCTTTCTAAAGTCTCTTCCACTTTCCTTGACATCCTTAGGAAAGACATGAAGTAAATAGGGAGGATTTGAAGCATATGTTTAATAAGTTGTACTTTCCCTACAGAGGATAACAAAGATCCCTTCCAACCTTGAAGTTTTCTATTAAATTTATCAATATCAGATTCTATAGTTCATCTTTCATTTTACCTATAAAAAAAGGTAAACCAAGATAGGTGATAGGGAATTTTTCCTCCTTACAACCCAACACTTTAATTATTTGATTTCTTATACTTTCCTCCGTGTTTAAAAATATAATCCTACATTTTCATAATTTATTTTTTGGCCCGTAGCTTTTTCATAAGAGTCGAGGACTTTTTTAAACTCCAAAGCTTCTTCCTCTGTAGCTTCCCCAAGCAAGAAAATATCATCCACAAACTGTTTATGGGACAAAGCTTCACCAATGGATGAATTTTTTAGACATTTGATATTACTATCCTTTCATTTAATTTCTAAAGTTCTTCCCAGGGCATCTATTATAATGATAAAGAGACGGATATAATGTATCTCCCTACCTAATTCCTCTAGTAGAAGGAAAGAACCCAATATATTTTCCATTGATAAAGATCAAAAAGTGGGGGTTAGAAATACACATACCAACCCATGACCTCCATTTTCACTGAAACCCATTTGCTCCATTATTTTATCTAAGAAAGACCAGGAAACCCTATCATAGGCTTTGTTCATGTCTAGCTTAAGGAACATGCATGATCCTTTCCTCCTTTGAAAAGAGTGTGTTGTTTCATAAATGGCAATGATGTTTTCATTAACTTGCCTGCCTACCTCATAACCTCCTTGATCTTCATTAATTATTGAGGGGATGATTTTTTTCAACCAATTGGCCAACACTTTAGTAAAAAATTTATAAATTGTATTACATAGGCTAATTGGTCTAAAGTCCTACATTATATCCGCTCTATATTTCTTGGGAATCAGAGCAAGGAATGTTTTATTCCATTCTTTCAACAACTTACTAGATTCTTGGGCTTCTTGGATTGCATTGACTACATCTTCTCCAACAATATCCCAATGATGTTGAAAAAACCCAATGGGAAACCATCCGGTCTCGGAGCCTTGGATGCTCCCATAGATAACACAACTCTTTTAATTTCCTCCTTAGAGATTACCTTGCATAGATGTTCATTCATGCTATCATTAACTCCTTTGGGAACATTGTTAATGATGCTTTCTATTTCCATGTTGTACAATGTTTTTCTTTGCTAAGATGGTTCTAAAATAAAGTAATGGCTAGATTTTTAATATCATTTAAATCCTCATACTTTCTTCCATATTCCCCCATAAGGTAGAGAATTTTATTGTTGTTCCTATATTTCATAGTTGAAACATGGAAGAATTTAGTGTTTTTGTCACCTTCCTTGAGCCACAATATTTTGGATTTATGTTTCCAATGAATTTCCTCTTGGGCAATGGTATTATGATACTCCGTGAGGAGTTGTTTTTCCCCTTTCATGCCACTCTAGTTTTCTACCTTCCCTCTCCATTTTTTCCCCTATCTTAAATATCCTTTTTAAGTTGTTTTCTTATATTGATATTACCAAAAACCTCTTTATTCCAAATTTTGATTTGATACTTGATGTTTATTTAATTTATGGGTAACTTTGTACATAGTTTATCCTTGAACCTCCTCCTTCCACCAGGTTTTAATTTTAATTGTAATTTTTGGGTGCATATTCCACATGAGCTCATACCTAAAGGGTGCTCCTCCCTACTTCTCCTCCTTTTCCATGTCCAGTAGAAGGGGATTGTGATCTGATCCTATTTTGGGCATACACGTAAGTCTATGAATATTGATTATACTTATCCAACTTCCAAAAATAAGAACTCTATCTAGGCACATTTGAATGTGATTATCCTCTATCCTTCTGTTTGTCCACATAAACTTACCTTTATATATACATATCTAGGTCAATCAGCTTATTATTCTGAATAAAATCATTAAAATCTTGCATACCTTGAGTGATTTTAATCCTTCCTCCACTTTTGTCCTCTATTCTTAATATTGTATTGAAGTCACCTAAAACCATCCAATGCAAATTAATGAAAAGACTCCTCTGAAAATATAGCTTATTCCATAGTTGGAATCTCTCACGATCATCATTTTGAGCATAAACCCCTGTCATTACCCAAAAAAAGTTAGTTTTTTTGTTCTTCAATTTGACTATGCAAAATCTCTCTTCTTGATCAATTAAAGTGCCTTAAAAATTCATTTTATCCCAAAAGATGCAAATACCTCCAGCAGTACCTTGTGTTGGGCTTATGATCCATTCAGTATTGGGCTAGACCTTTTTTTGAATAATGTCAAGTTTTTTGGTATCAATTTTAGATTCTTGAAGATAAAAAATATCATGTTTTACTTCCATGAGTAGATTTCTAACAATTCTTATTTTCTTAGGGGAATTTAGCCCCCGCACATTCCAAGAAAGGATTTTTATTTTTTGGTTTTGTTTGATGGGCTTTTACCCTTAACCATCCATTCTTCATTTAGATCTAATTCTTGTCCCCTGTTCCTTGGTACTTTTTGTTCTTCTTGTTTGGGAGGCCTTCCTTGCTTTCTTTTCCCATAATTTCTTGTATTCTTTGCATTTTTTGTATGTCTTCCAGGAGGATTATTCTCTCCCATTTGGTTACATCCTATCGGAGATTCTTTTATTGTTGATTGAGTTGTTTTACCCAACTCTAGTCTTTTGTTGAATCTTATTTGCATACCCTCCTTAATCTGCTTTGAGTTTTCTATTATGCTTAGATCCTTTTGTTCCTCAAATTGTTTAGTTTCATTCTCTAAATTTAAAACTTGATCTAATCCCTACCATACCTCTATTTATTTTATTTTAAACCCCCAAACTCCTTCATTCGATCCTTCTCCTGTTATGAGTCCATTTGAGTGGATGGGGTATCCTCTACAATTTTAGCATCATCTATTAATATTTCTTCTTCAACTTTCAAATTACTATTTACATTCTCTATGCTAATTGCAGTCATAATTTGTTGTTGTGTATTGGTATGTTTTTCATCTGCTTATTGGTTTAGCTCTTCACATTTACTTGCATACTCTATTCTAGTACTTTTCCTGGAGTTTAGAACATCCATTAGTATTTTTACTTTTTGCCTCTTCATTTACCTCTTGGTAAATTTCCTAATATTTTTCCTTTTCTTGTGCCCTTTCTTGTGGGCTAGAGGTTTCTTTTTTTGTGCTTGTAGTCCTCTGGTTTATTTTATTCTCCTTTTTTTGCCACTTCTTAGTAAATTTGGGTTTTCTTTGTGGATGAAATTTCCCCTCCACATGTCCAAAAACTTTGTATTGCTTATCAAAATCATATTCGACTTTTTGTTCCCATTCCCCAAGCATCAATTTGATACCCACTTTTTCCACTTTGTCTTGTTCTAGCTCCATGTTAACACAGACTCTTGCACATAACATTCTTGTTTTGCTACGCGTGGGTGGATCCATGGTTATAAATTGTCCAATTTGTGTTTCCAGGCCCTTAATAATTTGATCATCCCAATATTCTATAGGCAGATTTGGGAACCTAATCCATATGGGAACTAAAAAAAATTCTTTCTTTTGAGGGTTGAAGCCATAATGCCAATATTTCAAGAGAATCGATATTTCCCAAAGAAAAATGGACCTCGTGATAAGGCTACCACCAGATCCTCCTCAATATTGAATCGGATTAAGAAGTTCCCTTTAATAGACCAATATCATTCATCAAACCCTTTGTTTGAAGTTTAGAATGAAGTCATCTCCAAAGAACATCTAAATCTGGTCTAGGCCCTAGTAATTTTCTTACCATGCTAAACTCATTATCCCTCAATATTTTTTTGATTAGGGAGTCAAAAATACACACTTTTCCATTTTCATGAATTATATCTATGCCAACTTCTTTAATCACTTTCTTTCTTCCTTTGAGAATCAATGCCCAAGAATCCTTTCCTGATCCTTCTTGTAGAAAATTTTTTGCACCTATTATTCCCTTTTATGCACATCAACCGGTGTTCCTTAGATCCCTAGCTCTCCCATCCAGATCCCTAATTTCACCATTTTGTCCTAATGGAGATAAGTTTTTATCATTCAAAGCATCCATCCAAAACTCTCAGCGTTCACAGCTCAGCATTAACAGCTTAGACATCCATTCAAAATCCTCGATGCTCATAGCTTGGCATCCATCCAAAATCTTCAATGTTCACAACTCGGCATCGACCCAAAACCCTCGGTATTCAACATCCATGCAAGTAGTTCACCACTTGAGCTTTTGAATATTTTAGATATAACTATTTTTTAGAATATTTAGTTGGTTGTATTTCCATTAGCACGTCTTCTTAATATTCATATTTGAGTGGAGGTCCATTGCCTATTGATTTGACCTTATCAAGGGTAATACCAGAAGTAACACCTTTTCTAGATTCAAGGCATGTTGAGCAAGATGAATCGTATCAGAGTACTTCAACTTTGCATAATGAGGTGAATGGTGATTTTAAGTTGTATTATTCATATTTAGTTCTTGATGTTTCCTTTTCATGAAGTGCACATGACTCTTTAGTTCATCCAACACACAAATGGGTTAACACACTTGTGAAAAATGCTCAACCAATTATGTCTCAAGAGTGACATCACAAATCTCTTCTCAATATTTGCTCTTAAAATATGGTCATTCTTAAAAGAACAAGGCATGTGTTGTTGCTAAAGAATTCTTTTAATAGGAAGGAGTGGACTATTTGAAAATATTTGCACCTATGGTTAATATGGACTCTGTTAGGATTATTCTCTCTATTGTTATCTACTATAGATGGAAGATTCACCATATGGATCTGAAGAGTATCTTACTACATAAAGATATTTAGGAGGAGATCTACATGAAACATCCCCCTAGCTTTGAGCTTGAGGTCCCTACTCTATTGGTTTGTCATCTAACTAGGTCTTTGTATCAACTAAAGCAAGGACTCTGTGCATAATATGAGAAATTTATTTATTTTTCTCAGTTGTGATTTTTGATGATGAGGTTGAGCATAAAGTTTACATCAAACATCAAGATGAGGAAACATTGGTAATCATTTCGTACATTAATGATCTTATCATCACTGTCATTTATCCTACTCTAATCTAGGATATTTTTTTGTTTGTTTACTCTAATCTATGATATGAAGTCATGGTTTAGTTCTAAATTTGAGATGACATAATTGAGACTTACATTAATGTTTTGGGATTCATATTGATCAAATAGATACTAGCATCACTGTTTCTCATCCCAAATATGCTTTGGATCTTCTTCAGCAATTCAGGGTGGAGGATTACAAATCTACTCGAACTCCTTTTGCTTCATGCTTGAAGCTAAGGGTTGATTTACCACTCCTTTGGTGGATTCTATGTTGTATTGGTCTTTTATGGGAGGTCTTCTCTATGTTACTCATATTAGACCCAATATAGCTTTTGTTGTTAGTTATTGTTCTAGGTACATGTAGGCATCCCAAGAGAGACATTAGACAATGACTAAGAGGATTCTATAATACATCTAAGAGACTTATCATATGGGTATTCACTACTCTATTGGCTCTCCTTTCATTTTAATAGGATTTTTAGATGCTAATTTGGTTGGTGATTTGGATAAATGACAGCCCACCACATGCTTTGTGTTCTATTTGGAATATGATCTTGTCTCTCGGTGTTCCAGATGTTAATCCATTATATCTTATTCTTCTATATAAGCTTAATCTTTTTTTGCCAATGAGACATCCAAGCATCTTAGATAAATGCTCATGATTTTGAAGGAGATTGGCATTCCTTAGAGTCTTCCAGTCACTCTTAGGTGTGATAGTCAAAGCACCACCCAACTTGTCTATAATCCAATGTTTAATCAATGGACGAAGCACAACAAGATTTAGATGCACTTTATGAGATGACTTCATGCATGAGGGATGCTTGAAACAATTTTTGTGCCTTCATCAAATCAAGCAATGAACATCCTAACCGATATCATGCACGAGATCACTTTGTGTGCATGTAGGAGCTATTTATGGTACGAGAGTGTCCCTTAAGGGAGGATGATAAGTAAGGGTCTCTATGTCCCCCATTCAACTTAAGGGGGATGTTGGAATATATGGTGGTTAAGCTTCTCTTCAAGCCACAACTGACTTTTGTATTATATTATTCATATTAGCCCTTTGGGCCCTTATAAACCTTGAAAAATATATTTCCATAATATTTTATTATTTTATTCCTAAAGCTCGGTCTCACAACCTTTAGCTAAAGATAACTTGTATTTGGGTATAAATACCTCATCATACCAACCATTTTGTTGTTGGTTGGAGTTTAATTCTATTCATTTATATTGAGATTATTTGGTGTTCAAGAACATCCAAATATATTTTGTGGTCTTTGCTTTGCGTGTATTTTTGTTTAGCAATACTAGGTAATGTGTATTTTCGTTCATTTTTTTAAATTATTGTTAAATCTAAAAATAGCAACAAATCCAATATATTGTTCTTAATCAAAACCAAACCTTATAATGTTATATAGAAAACTTGATTAAATTATATCATGTACCTTGTTCATGTTCAATTTTATAATGAAGAAAATGCATGGCCTCCTAAGTAATGATAATAGAACCAAGGATCTAGTTACCATTAATAAAACCATATTCTTCCTCCATGTATGTCTTTCAATCTAATGACCATAATTTTTAAGATTATGAACTATGTTACAAAGACTTACCAAGTAGAAAACATTAAAATAATTCTTACATTTTAGGAATTGGCACAATAAAGGTGGAATTAATCACATTAAGTATAGCCTTAATTTTCACAACCAATTCTACTACAATCAACATATAGCTCTTCAAAATATTCCAAATAATTTGAAAGAAAATTATAATTGATCCATCAAGATCAGATGCCTTGTCCAATTGAAGAGATAAAATTGGTTCCCAAAGCTCTTCCATTGAAA
The DNA here is from genome assembly GCA_028583015.1 of Wollemia nobilis. Classification (NCBI taxonomy): domain Eukaryota; kingdom Viridiplantae; phylum Streptophyta; class Pinopsida; order Araucariales; family Araucariaceae; genus Wollemia; species Wollemia nobilis. The sequence continues at coordinate 4,548,970 of JAQPPZ010017128.1, forward strand.
TTTTTTTCATCGAGATTTCAATTTGTCTCTACATGATAATTGATGCAATGTTTTGGAAAATCTCAATCTAATATTCCTTATGCTAACCATATTTTGATACAATGTCTTTAAAATAATTAATTGATTTTTACCTAATCTCTTCTTCTTCTTCAATTTACCTTCCACTTTGGATAGACATATCTTTACCCCAAGAAAAAAAAGAATTTACTTTAACAATAGCAAAGAAAATTTTGGTGTTTTTATTATCCTTTTTAAACCATCTTTGCTAAGATTTTGGTCTTAATGTGTCTTCCTTTTGTAATAAGCCGCTATGATCATCAATTACTAGTTTTATGTACATATATGTGTTGGCCCAATCTCTTGATTTTTTTTCTCTTATAAATCCTTGAAATCAAATTTAATTTACCCCTTACTTTTTTTTTTTTTGGTATAAGGTAGAGGTGGTTATAAGGTCCACAAACCTTTTACAAAGTCAAAATGGGCTGGTTCTAGCATCAAGCCCGTATAATCAAAATACAAAATGGATCTTTCTAAGACTCACATTAAGCCATACTTAGAGTCCACAGTCCTATACTTGTCGCTTGACTATTCAGGATAAAACAAAAACCAAACAACACCTAGCACTTACTAACACTAGGTTGTCTGTCATCGTACACTTGTCACCTCCCGAGCCCCGACAAATGGGATGCCTTTTCTGCCTAATTCCATCCGTCGGATTACTCATCATCAGCCCCTCCGATCTCCCGATGCTCTAACGGGTTTGATCTTAGCTCTTCTCTAGCGGCCAACACCAATAGTTCTTGAGGGAAGTTATCCTTCCAAATTTGCATCTCCCCAACGAAAACTGCAATATTTGCCATTAGATCCGCCGCCTGGTTCCCTTCTCTGAAGGTGTGTTGGATTCGGGCATTAACCAAATGAGATTTATGAATCTTTGCTTCTAGGATAAGCTCCAATATGGTCCAGCTGGGGTCTTTATCCTCCTTAATTGCCTTGATTATATTAAGCGAATCCCCTTCAAAGATAACTTCCTTATAACCCTCAAGTCTGGCAATTCTCATTGCCTGCATGCAGGCTCGGGCTTCTGCAAAATGATTTGTTTGAGTTCCCAAAGGCTCTGCAAAGGCAAGGACCACTTTTCCTTCCTCATTTCTCAAAACTCCTCCTGCTCCTGCAGCCCCCGGATTTCCTTTAGCTGCCCCGTCAAAATTAAACTTAACCCACTTTTGTGTGGGGGGTATCCACTTGACACCATCCCGTGGGTTGGTTGTAATGTCTAGGTCTGGAAGTTCCTCTCCCCAGTTCCATAAAATCCTCCTTTCCCTTAGAGACATGGTCTCATTTTTGAAGAAGAAAGTTTTCCAGTTTTCTTTCAAAGCTCTGATTATTTTATTACCACATAACTTGGGATCTTTCTTACGTCCTTTAAATACTCTCTTATTTCTCTCATTCCATATCCCCCATAAAAAATGGGGTAAGCTGAGCTTCCAGAGCCAAGTCAAAAGCTTTGCCCGGAAGGGGGAAGCCCACTGTATGCGAAGTCGGACATGCTATTTGGACGAGACCCAATCTATATGAAATTTGGACTGGATCATTTGGAAGACTGTACAAGAAAAATCACAAGTTAGAAATATATGACTTACAGATTCTATTGCTTTCTCACACAAGATACATCGATTGATGAATTGGAAACCTCTCCTTTGCAGATTATCTGTTGTCAGGATCTTATTTTGAACTGCCAACCAAAAGAAGAAAGCTATTTTTGGGGTTAAATTATTTAACCAAATAACAGAAGTCGGAGTCCAACCATTTAATCTTGAGTGGATTAACTTATAAGCGGTTTTACTTGAATAGATCCCACTTGTAGTTTTGCCCCAAATTGCCTTGTCTCTTCCTCCCCAGGGAATGATCGGGAACACCCTTAAAGCATCATTGAGTTTGGTTAGGGCCACCTTCTCTTGCTCGAACAGATTATGAACTGTGATTTTCTTCCAAGAAGAAGTTTCTGTGCTACGACAATAAAATCCCCTACTTTTCCTCCCATTTCCTTCGAAAGTTTATGTTGGAGGACCTGAAGGTCTAAGTTATCTTTCTGAGGGGCCTCTTCCAACCAGGGGTCTTTCCAAAAGTCCACTTGTCTTCCATTACCAATTCTCCATCTGATGCCTTTCCTGACTACCTCCCGACATTCGAGCAAACAATTCCAAAAATAGGATCCTCTAGGAAGATTATCGACTTTCGGAAGTCCCGATTATTTCCGATATATTTTGCCTTGAGAAGTTTTACCCATCCCAATTGATCATTATTGATAAATCTCCATACTGTTTGCCAATCGGAGCTTGATTCAATTCTTTCATTCTCTTTAACCCTGAGCCCCCCGATCCTTGCTTGCACACACTGATTCCATGCTACCAACGAAATTCTCTTTCTCTCCTCCGAACTTGACCACAAGAAGTTGCGTTGAATTAGCTCCAATGTAGCTCGGACCTTTGCGAGCATTCTAAATAGAGACATGCGATAAATTGGAATGCTCTGTAAAGTAGTTTGAACTAATAAGGCTTTTCTGCGGAGCTGAGAAGGCTGCCCTTCCACCATGCTAACTTTTTGGAGATCCTGTCAATGGTCGAGTTCCACAAAGTAGCCTTCATTCTTCCTTCGAACATAGGCATACCTAGATAAGTTCTTTGGTAGAAGCTCCTTTCCACAACCGAAGAGGTTAGCTATTCTTTCCTCCCTCCCACCAGGCGTGTTAAAGAAATAGATGCTACTCTTCTTATAGTTTATGTCTTGTCATGCTTCTGTCTCATACTTGGTTAGAATTCTCTTCAACTTCCTAGCTTGAGGCACCGAGGCTTTGGACACAATGATTGTATCATCCACAAACTGTTGGTGAGACACAGGCTCTGCTATTGAGGCTGGTTTAAAACCTTCCAATTGACCATCCGCCACATTCGCTGAAATGTTCCTACCCAATGCTTCCGCTAAAATAATAAACAAGTATGGAGACAAAGGATCTCCTTGTCGCAACCCCCTTTCACTCTTAAAGTAACCGGAGGGTGACCCATTCACCATGACAGAAAATCTTGTAGTAGAGATACAACTAAAAATCAACTTAATCCACTGGGGACAGAAACCAAACTTACCCAAAATCTTGGTGAGGAACCGCCATGAGACCAGGTCGTAGGCTTTATTCATATCAAGCTTTAGTAACATACCTGCTTCCTTACTAGTCACCATTGAATGAATAACCTCATGAATTGTGATGATACCATCCAATATTTGTCGCCCTTTCACAAAGCCACCTTGGTTCATATCAATGATGAAAGGAAGGATAACCTTCAGCCTATTGGCGATTGTTTTTGTGAGAATCTTCATCAGAGTGTTACATAAACTGATAGGGCGAAAACTGGAAAATTCCATTGCTCCCACTAGTTTAGGGATGAGAACTAAAAAAGTAGCATTAACTCCTTCTAGGATTTCCATGTCCTTTTGAGCCTCAATTATAGCTTCCACTACATCATTGCCTAGGATATCCCAAAACTTCTGGAAGAAAGCTGCAGGGAAGCCATCCGGTCCTGGGGAGCTGTTACCATCCATGTCAAAAACGACCTTCTTGATTTCCTCCTTTGTGAAAGGACTAAGTAAGAATCCATTAAGATTATCAGTTACGAGGGGTGGAATGGCTGCCAACAGAGAGTCCTCTTCTTCAATAGTCGGATTTACATCTTCTAGCAACGATTTAAAGTACTCAACCGCTTCCCTCCTTATGTCTTCCATATCTTTGGTGTTAGACCCATCGGCCATCTTGATCTCCTTAATTTTGTTAGTACTCCTGTGGCGAAGAGTAGAGACATGGAAGAACTTTGTATTTCTGTCACCCTCCTTTAACCAACGCGGTCTGGATTTCTGCCTCCAAAAGGTTTCTTCAAATCCTAGCATCGTGTGGTATTCGGCTAACAACTCCCTCTCCTGGTTTCTCAGATCCTCTGTAAGCTGCTCTGACTTCAACTTCTCCTGTAGTTCATTGATCTTGTCTTTTAGTTCTACCTTTTTAACAAAAATATTGCCAAAGGAAGTTTTGTTCCACTCTCTAATGTTAGCCTTCACATTCCTTAGTTTACATGCCACTTGGGCCAGTTTCGAACCATTATACTTTTTGTCCCACCATTGGGCAACCAGATCCTTGAGATCCTGATGTTGGAACCACATAAGTTCGAATCGAAAGGGTCTGATGTATCTTTTCTTAGAGTCCTCCCCTGTTTCCCACAAATTGGGTTGTGATCGGACCCGATTCTTGGGAGTGCCGTTAATGAAGAGTCCCCAAACCTCTCCAGGCATTCTTGAGAAAGAAGAAACCTATCTAATCTTATCCGAATTTGGTTTTCCTTCAATCTTTTGTTAGACCATGTATAGGAGAATCTACGCGAGTCCACATCCATCGACTCATGTTGCTCAACAAAATCTCTAAACTCGTAGATATCAGTAGTTATTCTTTGAGAGCCCCCCAATTTATCTACAGGATTAAGGTAGCAATTGAAATCCCCCGCCACAATCCAAGGGTAGTTGGGGACCGTCTCCCTCAATTCAGCTAGCTGACTCCAAAGAACCCTTCTCAGTCCTTGTCTAACTGGAGCATATACATTCGTTAAGATCCACTCTTCTCGTGTGGTTTTATCCACACATAAGAGACAAATAAACCAACTAGACATCAGAATCACTCTACTATCAATCACATTTTTGTTCCACATAACCGATAACCCTCCTGCTATTCCAGTGGCCTCTTGGCCTACTACTTCAGCTTCTTGCCAAGTCCTATTCTTAAAAGGAATAACTCTACTCTCCTCCATTTTAGTTTCTTGCAGTAAAATCATATCCGGTTTGTGTTCTTGTCTAAGAGCATACAAAGCTCTTATTTTTGTAGGATTACTCCCACGAATATTCCATGAAAGGATCTTCATTTATGGGCTTTGGATCCTCGAGCCTTCGCCCCAAAGAGCAATACTGCTTGAGTGCCATCAACCACTCCTCGCTCTGCTTCTTTACGCCTTAAGGCGACATTGCTAGGTTTCCCTCTTCCTACCGAACCATATCCCCATACATCCGCTCTAGGTTGAAGTTCCTTGGGATTCACTTGGCTTCTAGTAACCATCTTGGGTAGGTCAGTCTTGGTATTTGGGGTAACAATCGGCTTTCCAGAGTTAACTGGTCTTTTTGACAGTGGAGATGATTCCGTGCTCTTAGCTTCTTGATTAGTAGATTCTTTTTTCCCTGCTTTGGGGTTACACTGATCTTGGTGGTTCACCTCTTCCTCCTGAGTATCCTTGCTTGTATTATTAGTTTCCTGCTCCTTCCTCTGATTTTTCTCCTCTAAATCCTTCTCTTGAGTCTCCTCTACCTCAGATTCCACTTCTTGGCTGTCCATCTGATCTCCCTTCAAATGATTTAATGCATCAAAACTGTTCTCCACTGGGATGTTGATCTCCTTGGAATTTCTTCCCATAAATTCCTCTGCAGTACATGGGACCACTTCCACCGAGCCTCCATAGGCCTCCCGTATCACCCAATCAAACTTACTTGCCCCGGGGCGTTGATCTATGGGGTTCTTTCCTTTGTGATTTGGCTCCGAGGCTTGTTGTAACATCTTAGGAGCGGAGTTGAGCTTGAGGGTTCCCATCAAAGGGACCGGCTCCCCTGTGAGAGGGTTTTGGGGCATAGGAATTTTTGGGAGGAGGGTTAAAACGTTGCCTCTTGCTTACAATAGGGCGAACAGGGTCTCTGATATTCGGATTTCGAGCTCCACGTCCTTGAGGCCCAGGTTGGGTAGGAATGGAGATCTGCAGGGGAGGGATATTATTCTGGGTTTGAGGATCAGTATTTTGGAGTGGGGGCTGGTTCTTGGAAATGCAGTGGATACCCTGGTGCCCTACCTTCCCACAAACACTACACTTAAAAGACATATTTTCATATTCAAATACCTGAGTATGAAGGCCAAACATAGACGACAAAATAATGGATTTAGGGAGCTCTTTACTCAGGTCCGCCAACACACACATGCGAGCAGACAGGAGTCTTGTTTTGCTCAAGGTTGCAGGATCAATAGCTATTAGTTCTCCAATCTCTGTAGCTATCCCAGCCAATATTTGTTCGTTCCAGAAAAGCAGAGGTAATCCTGGCATCTTAACCCAAATAGGAGCCAAATCCAGCACCTGAGTCTGGGGGTTGAAATCGGGGGACCAACGCTTCAGATACAAGCCCCTTTTCCCAAAAAACCAAGGACCTCCTTGGAGAGTCCTTTCCATGTCCTGTTCACATTGAAATGTCACCAAAAGAAAACTCTTGGGTAAAGCCTTAATCATCATACCGGCCCTTGGCTGCCATTTTTGGATGGCCCATCTCCTTATGACTTCCATGTCTGGCCTCACCCCCATAAATTTAGCCACCAAAGATGTTATGCCCTCCATAGCCACATGTTGAGCTAAGGAATCCGGGACGTGCAACCTACCATTGATAGATTTTAGATTAAAACAAGAGTCGGATAATTTTTGCTTATCGCGAAGAGCATTAAGATATGAAGGTCTCCAGTTGCCGGGTTTCTCTTTGTCTCCTTCTTGGGTCTTCCTTTGATCCTGATGCATAGAGTCCTGGTCCCCCTCAGAGAAATCTTCAACCGCATCCGCCCAACGCCCTTGGACCGGTTCCAATAGAACTTCCTTGTCCACATCCTCCGCTTGGGGGGCCTGCTATCTCGCCAGAGCCCCCACCTGCCGCGTCTGCTGATCTGCCCTTTGAAGTCCCACACCTAGGGTTTGATGCCCCTAGACCTCTCGCTCCTCCTCCTTGCTGCTCCATCCGTCACAACTTGTTGATTTACCCCTTACTTTTAGAAATAACCAAGGATTTCAAATTTCATATATTCATCTCACTTACATATTTTTGCATTTGGACAAACTTCTACACACAAGATCCTCCAAATTTTACTTCATCTCACACAATATGACCATTTGGAAGAGGTTTGAATTTAGAATCCACACAAATTGAAATCAAAATGGATTTATATATCCATTATTGAGGAGGTAACATCTCAAAATAATTGGTTTATGATTTAAGTTGCTCATGAAAGAATATCCACTAAGATTTGATTCTTTATTCGTAAATAATGGTTTAACAACAAAACCTATTTAATCTTTCCAGCATGCAAGATCTTATAGTACACTTGAAGGGATAGAAACCTAAAGGTCATTTAGATTAATAAAGAAAATTACAATTGAACCATTTTGACTAATGAGAAAATAACATAGATCGTGATCCTAAAGCACAATCCTAAATGAATTTGTGAGAACCTGACTATTTAACTATCCTCACTAAAGGAAGTAGTATTTACTTTCGTATTCTTGGGCATATTGTAGATAACCCAACATCATAGTAATGGCAGGCATCATATGTCCCATGAGAAAATCAGTACCAACTTTGTGTAGGATGACAAAAACATAGGAATGCTTAATTTGATTTGGCATTATACAGTAGTAGATAGATGTAATAGATTTAACCTCAACAACTAACATTCATGATCACCAAGCAACCTCCCTTCCAATGACACTATTCTCTTTTGTAAAAAAATCTAAACCGGCATCGATATAGATTGACTTGACTAGAATTAAATCTATCTAATCCATTTGAGCACCTTAGGCTATTGGGAACCTAAAGGTCCTTTATTGTTGGAATTATTTATGAATGGATGTTTTAATTAGATCTTTAGACCTAAGGGCTTATGCCATTAGTTGGTTACACACATATGAGACGCATAAGAAAACCATCAAACATATATAATGCAAGTGCATGCAACCCTTAACCAATAAATAGGCATTACCAATAATATCATATCCTAATAGAGTGTTCTCCTCTCCTCACCCATCATAAATAAAGGTTGAATATGAATTATATGTGTAATATCATAGATGTATGGATGCATGCATAACTAGTAACTGGATGGAATGTACATCCTACTATCCAATGTAGTGCCTCCCTTAACTCATTAATCATGATTATTTGAAAACTCTCTCCCTTGACTTACAATGTCTCAATCAATCAATAAAAAAGTAATCTTTTGGTTGGTTGAGCATAAAACTATGAGAATTTGTAGTCACCAAAACTCCTAGCAAGATGGGTGATCTTGATCTGAGCAATTATTCCATTCATAGACATGTGGGAGGGTTGTTCTTCAATGGAGAATTCTCATTCTTCCTTAGTCATTTCTTCAAATGCTTTCAAAATCTTATTTATCTCTTGTTACCACCAGAGATGTCTCATTTCATTCCATGTTTGCCTTAAAAGGACACTTGATATTACATATGCAACCTATTAATCCATACTAGATATGATCGTCATTGTATCATGGGGAATGAAAAGAGAATGAGGGAAATATTGAACAACAAATGGACTAGTTGATGGGATTATCATGCCCAATTTTCCATCCTTTTAGCATATGGAATGTCTTGTAAATTGATAAAGACCAAAACAATGAGAAAAAGAGATAGATTCCACCATATATCACCTGGTAGATATATACACTATTGTAAAGATGGATAAACTTTAGCATATATGTCAAATATTAGATCCGACTTGATCAACTAGTCCTCATATCCCATTATGATCGATTAAGCACTCAATGGGTCAAATTGGCCCTAAGCCAAGAAAGATTTGTTATGGTGAAATAACTTCATTCTAGCACCCCTACTACACTTTATAAATTGGTAAATAGATCTTTCTTGTTCTATTTTATTTTGTTCAAAGTGTTTTTCCTCTCCTACTTAGCTAAGTGTTTTGAACATGTTTCAAGACAAGGCTACCCTTGGGATAAAATTGAAGAAAATATGTTAATCAATGTATCACACACCAAGATGGAAGATTTATTAGATTCATAGATAGTAGATTCCACCAGTCAAACCAACTCACCTTATAAAAGCGATGTAAGATTCCCCACCTATGATACTAGATGAATGACATGGAGCTAAAAGGTCAAAACAAGGACAAGAGGCTACGAATGGGCCACTAACTCTACTTCCTCTCCAAGATCTCTAAAGCTATTAGGTTGCACCATGCTAAATAGGTTGTCTTCTCCTTAAGCAATTTGCTTATGCCCCTCTCAATCGTAAGAATGTATTATTAAATGTTGGTAGTCAAGCCCTACTATCTAGTTGAGCACAAGTCTCATGTAGTCCACTCGTAGATCAAGCCCCCATTATTTATATGTTGAGTTCTCTCCGTATTTAAGATTGCTTAAAAGCACATCTCTCCCTCCCCCTTATCAAGTTATCTTCGATTTATGAATGCCTTTGTTAAATAGTCTGACAATGCTTATAAGAGACCTACCAATCCTAAAACCTTGAGTGATCATTACTACAATAGTGATGTTTGAAGCCACATCTTAGGTTAAAAACAAGTTAGTTTTCAAAAGCTTAACATTCCGATGTAAATTATCTTAAGCTTTTCAATTTGACAAACTCTTTTTAAGCACTCTTACAACTATAGATAATGAAAACTTTTAAGGATTTAAAATTGTAGGCAAGTGTTTATCTACTCAAGCCTGGTTTTGAAAATAAAAGAAAGCTAAAAGCTATATCAACAGGAGAGTTGGTCTTCAAAAATATTAAGCTCCTAGAGCTTTATATAACATAGAAAGCAAACCCCCACTTGCTTTGATTCTAAATCAAGGAGATCAAGAGATTGAAGAAGGAATGTAATGCTCTACCTTTCCTTAGAATATAAGCAATGATCGTAGAATAAATTGCATTTAAAACTAGTTATATATTCAATGCACCCTCTTATTTTCTTTCTCTAGACCTTAGATCCCTATAGTAAGAGCAAAAGGAAAGAGCTAGAGTCGTGGAAGAAGGAAAAAGGCAAAACCATAGCCATTGAACCACTTCAACCTTCTTTTGATTTAGGTGTTGGCTCTATTAATTTTAACGAAGATCACCATTCATCTCTAACAAAGACAATATTGTGTTAAAATACACCCAAGAATTCAAAACTTGTAATTGTAAATCATCATTTAACTTTGACATGATAAACTAAGGTCCGTCCAACATCTATGTCCAAAAGTAACCCTATCTGAAGCATATATATTTATTACCCCATTTTTTAAAATCCCTTCTTATGAAAAGGCCAACAACCTGATGACTACTTGCACAATCTATGTTATGTTGCCCTTGAGATCCTAAAGTATTAGGAAGAACCTTCAATATTTTTTTCTCATCATAAAAAGATTGTTTTCTACAATTTCAAGAGAATAGAGATGATTTGCTTGCCTTGGACTCAACCTCTTTCACCTTTTCCCCTTTGGGTATTGACTTTAAATCCTCTCTCAGCTTTGGACCCTTCAAATTCTGATCTCTCACATTTTTGTTACTCATTGAGCTCTAAATATTCTTTCATAGCTTTGAGACGCTTTTAGATCTTTCTCCTTTGTTTCCATTTTGCAAATTCTTATCTTGTGTCCAATCTCATAGCATTGAACCATAAAAAAGTAACGTTTTATAATCCACTTGTTAAACCCACTTTTTTGGATGAGTTTTGGTAACAATAGATTTAACAATGGTTATAAAATATCCATGGTAACACGTGCATACACAACCAAACTTTGCTCTTTAAAAGTATATATCAATGAGATAAAAAATTTAAGGTATTATTGTTGTTTCTAAAAACCCCACTAGAACCCTTTCCAAAGTTTTCATCCTAGAGAAAAACTTTACTTTCCATTCTCAAATACAAGCCAACGCTCCCAATAAACCATGGGCTACTACTCATTACTTTTTCCATCTTCCTCTCAATCCACTACCCCTAGCAAATATCAATTGTATTTTTAGATAACCCTCTACTTCTAATAACCATAATGACATATTCTTCCTCTCAATCCACTACTCCTAACAAATATCAATTGTATTTTTAGATAACCCTCTACTTCTAATAACCATAACTGACACATTCGATCTCATCATTAATATGTATATTTAGTATATCACCCACTACCATGATAAGGTTTATCATATATTTACAAGTTACAAATTACTTATCCCAATTAGAAAATACTTATCTGCAACAAAAGCTTCTTCCCTCTTGAGAGGGCTCTACTTTTCAAAAAAATTTAAAAATCTGGGGCAAATCTCCAAACTCATGTTTACTATGTACAACCCTTACATTTTATTTAAGTTCAACCCACATCTCTAATTGTATTTGTTTAACATGCATTTAACATTCATTTCAAACATTTTTTACTTGTTATCATTATCTTGGAACAATAGCGATCATCATACCTCTTTGATGTCATCATTGTTATTTTATATTGCTAATATATAAATTGATATATTAAAGTTGTCTCATCAGCATGGGTGCTTCCCAATTATCAAATGCTTTGTCACAATCTTCTCCAATGCTTGTCTCTATAAATATTTGCAACATATTAGCATTGCTTACAAAAACTTGCACATTTTTTTAAGTGAAAAACCCTTGCGGGGCCGCCTTGGTCTAGGAGACCAGGAACAAGGGGTTCTACACCATCAAAGTCACCCGGGAGTCGCGCCTGGCCCTATCCACACTAACATTATCAATTGGATTTTAGGTACCCAATTCAACTTTTTGGTAGGGTGGAGATTCGAACCTAAGACCTCCCTTGAAGGATTGTCCTCTCATCTCCAACTCACCTACAACACCTCGGTTCTTACACATATTTACATAAGGATATGAATGCTTTAATTTTAAAAAGATATATAATTACACAGAACTGACAATAATAAAACCACCCTTCCCAATTAATTAACACAAAACTTCTTAAAATGAAAGACTATTTTTAATAAACACTATAAAAGTCACATCATAGATAACGAATAATTTGTCTCCATCTTTTTTTGCTGTTTTAAGTTTCAACTATAATTTACTAGAAGAAAGCTAAATTATCATAGGCAGATTGCATATAGTCGACAATATAACTCGTTTTATGATCCTTTTTTTAAAAGATTACTACTATTAAAATCTAAGTGATCATGTCATTCATTTTTAAGTCATTCCCTTTCTGGTGCTTCACCAGGAAGATATGGGAATAACAATCACTATAAACAAGTAGACAGAGCTCCATCAGGATACTAATTCCCCACTGGATGGTGTTTTAATTTAAAATGAATATGGAAATTGAATATAAGGTGCCACTGATGATCCACAGCTTTAAAACACACTCATCAGTTTAAGCAGGCAACCATTTAAGACACCGCCACTATTATCTCTTCGCTAGGAGTGATAAATGGACGCAGTAACTCCATTTCATATTTACTTAAATATCATGGTTGCAAGTATGCATGTTAATAATAATGTGCCTAATATTAATACCTAATAGTAGTGTCAATTCATCAAATATCATGGTTGCAAGTATGCATGCTAATTATAATGTGCCTAATATTAATACCTCATAGTAGTGTCAATTCATCACTCGATTGATGCCAGATACCCACAAAAAGCTTGCTTTTGTAGGATGGTTGCATGTTCAAATTAAATAGGTACAATTTAGTCCAAGATTGATTTATCATGGACCAATGAATTGGCCCACTCCTTTTAGGAGCAATGAATTAATTCTTGGATAATAAGAAGATGCGTTTGTACAAAACCTGTTACAATGAACTTTTTTCCCCTTGAATTAAATTTTAAAAAAAAATATCCACCGTTCAAATACGTTGACCATGAAGTAGTATGCATTCCAACCAAAATAACTGTTGTACAAATGAAACAAGGGCGAGGATATAGCAGCTCCCTACAGAAACGCTCATTTCATCTTTAAAGGATAGAACCACCTGCTATTTTATACAGCAAGTTCCCCTTAAATAGTTCCACATGTACACTCTTTCAATCATCATCATCATCAGCTTGCTTTCCTGTGTGGTTTATTTTTTGTGCCAAATACATGTCTGCAACCTGAAACAAAGCCAAACCCATAAAAGAATAAATAAAAAATAATAACTGTCAAAGCTCTTCAAGCATATTAAACAATGACAGGCACCAGTCAAAATTAAATATTATCAATTTAAACTCACCTGCTGTGCTGTTGTTGCTTGTTCTGGATTCTTGTCCTCACGAACACGTAATAAGCGTGGAAAACGTAGAGAAATTCCCTTCACAAAATGGAAAACACAGAAAATGACCTTTAGAGACCCTTGCAGAAATAATTCTAGTTGTATTAAAACATCAGAAGTCTATAGTTTGTATGCACCTTATTAGAATCAACCACACCATTGGCTGCACGATGTACAGGACTAATGCTTAAATCTGCAGCTTTGACTTCCCACACCTGTATTTGATGCAACATTTGAAGACTGAAATACTCAAATGTGAAAAGGTAAGCACACAAGAATACATCTGTAACATACAACGGTATATACCTTAACTGAAGCTAGCCAAGGAATGAGTGACGATGATAGAGCCAGATAAATAAGCATAATCATGTTTGTATTTGTACCCTACTAGGTAGGTATTCTTCATGCTAGCTTATATCTTCATTCTCACGAAATATACCATGCTAATATTCTAGCTAACTTGAATAAACATTTGAGTTTCACACCCAATGGTATAATAGTCATTACAGGCTTGACAGACCATGGGTTGTGGCCAGAAATTTTCTTCCTTCAGGGTAAGATCTTAACAAGCAATCTTTATCCACATAAACAGGCAGCAGCAGTGGTTTATCTTGCATCCAAATTGTCTGAAGCAAAGAAGCTTAACCACAGACAATAGAAGAACGAATTCTCTTGTCAGTTACATGGGGGATGTCACAAGTCACTTTCACAGAAAAACTATTTAGTAATTTACCAGTACGACGCACTAATGAAATCGCTTGATAAAAACCATCAAGTGATGATAAGATCAAACTAAGTATTCAGTCATATTTGCTAAAAAGAGGCCAGAGAGTTGCAAATCCATTCTTTCAGAGGAGACTGATTGGTAGCATCAAAGTCCACGTTACATTGTATTGTGAAATGCAGCCAGCACAGCAAACGAAAATAGCATCTTCCTGTGCCAAAATGGAATATAGTGCATTACATCTATTTAGCAAGAAAAACTGGAAAACTTAAAGTGGGCATCAATGTTTCGTTGAGACAATCGACACTTCTTGAGGGGATGGTAGAGAAACAAAGATAAACATTCCAGCTTTTTTGGATCCTTGCACCACAACTGGAGACTTTTGGGCCTTGTCCTCCATCTTAGCCTTCCAAACAAAAGAGAGCAACAGTCCGTCCAGTATTTTAACAATTTTATTGCTCTACATAGTCAATTATAAAATTTTGCCACTGCTGCCAACAAAATGTCTTTAATTTAGACCTTTCATGTTTCGTATTCTTGCATGCCACTTAGTTGCATGTGTGTGTTGTTATTTGCCATACTCAAGCCAATTTAAATCTCCATAGGCACCCTTAACACCTTTTCAGACACTCTGGACTCTTCCTTTCCAATTGTTGGAACATACAAAAAAATTCAGACACCATTCTATACTAACCGGCTTCTATTTTAAACTCTCACAACCAAAACAGACCAACCACTTGTTACATGAAAATTAAAACAGAATTCCAAACTTCTATGCAAATAAAGAGAACAGCATATAAAGTCTCAATTATTTTTCACCCAAAAAGAAGAAAACCTACTAATGACAAAAAAATAGAAGTTCTTTCATTGTACTAGACAGAGAGATGTAGATGATTTTCATTTTTTTATTAAATAAGGAAAAGTCTTATAGTGCCATTTCACAATTTTATAAATGAAGGTACATGTACCTCTGCAGGTTCAAACCAAACCTCTACTCCCAATGTCTCCCCAAAGCGATAATAAGGCTGAAAATAAAATAAAAAGGAAAAAATCAGACTGATGCCAAAAAACATTTCAAAATTTGGGAAGTATCACCTATAAATATACAGTAGCATTTCAACCTTTGGATTTGGGATGACTTTATTGCGCAAACTAGCAGACCGCTCTTCAAGCACAGCCTCAGTGAAACCCGTGCCTGTAATCAAAATGAGGAAACAATAAATGAGACAACACATTTGATACTAAACCATAAACAAAACCAACTGAAATGTTTAAAAATAAATTCCAAATACAATCAAAATTCCTCTTCTTAACAGAACCTATAGACTTGTATCCATTACCTATTTTACATATACTTTGGAATTCCTCATTCTCTTCATCATAGCATGCAAGAAGAAAGGCCCCATATACTCCTGTAATTACATAGTCATCAGATCATAAACAAACGTGCAAATCATTAAGCAATTGAAGAATTGCCATACCACAGCTAATATCAAAAAATAAGTTATTCAAGCAAGGAGAAGAAACCACAAGCACAAAACACAGTCATCAGATCATAAACAAACCTGCAAATCATTATGCAATTGAAGAATTGTCATACCAAACCACATGCACAAAACATTCTAAATACAGTATCCTAATTGATGCTTACCAGTACGTTTTCCTCGGCCATGAAATGCCCCTATTGGCACAAGATCCAAAGAATCTCCAATACTGCATGATGAGCCAATAGAACTCTCTCATAATGAGCTTATTGCAATAAATGTGAAACAAAACTAAACAGGATTCAAGATAATTCCAGTTTAAATTTCAAAAGATAAGCTTACTTCAAAGGAAACACAATTCCCCAGAATGTAGAATGAAAACTTTCATGATACATGGCTAGAATATTCTCAAACAGAAACATTTTCTCCTAATCCAGGAGCATGCTATAGAAAGCGAGGAAAACCACGTGATATTTTCATTTTACTTGAACAAACTGTATGATTTAGAGATACATCAAAAGAAAGTAAAAAAATAAAGACAAAAAGGCTAGAAACATACATAAAAAAGACAAAAACCAACTGAACATACAAAATTCAAAGTAGACAGAAATGTTATATAGACTGTATCCTTCAAAACACATACATGAGGATCATGCTCACAATAATGGCTACCCACTAAATTAAAATAGAGAGACCACATATTCATCATAAAAGAGTATTTAGTGGCCATCGTTGATTGTGGAAAGGTGCCCAACAACAGTTATTATCAACCACATATATGAGTTCCTCCACTTAAATAAAAATAAACATGTTAACCATCATTATTTGTACTCCTAAAACATAGAAATGTTATATAGACTGTATTCTTCAAAACACGTACATGAGGATCATGCTCACAATAATGGCTACCCACTAAATTAAAATAGAGAGACCACATATATTCATCATAAAAGAATATATAGTGGCCATCGTTGATTGTGGAAAGGTGCCCAACAACAGTTATTATCAACCACATATATGAGTTCCTCCACTTAAATAAAAATAAACATGTTAACCATCATTATTTGTACTCCTAAAACATAGAAAAGCTAGCATTAGAAGCTAAAATTCTTAAAATGCACGAACCCTCCAAATTTCAAAATCAAATTTCCCACACTAAATTTACATTACTTATAACACGAAAAGTGTTAACCAGTTGTAATTTTGTGGTTTACTCCCTAAAGTTTATACATATCATTTTCATTTAATGGGGTTGCAGATCAAGGGTCCAAGAAGGATATTAGATTTGTCCAAGTAGAAAACATCTTAGATACTGTTTATAACATACCAAAAGGCACTCTCTCTTTATGATGAATTTAAAGCAAGTTTCGTCAAGGCAAGCTCCCTGACTTCTTGTGAGTGAGACAATATCAGACCACAAGGCAACTAAATAAGCTCACTATAAATTACCAAAGAGGCATGGTAAATGCAACCAATGCTTCCAACACTTTTTCAAACCTGGATTGAATCCCAGAAAAAAAAGAAAAATTATTAAACAGTTTATGTCTTATGGTTCATCAAGCAGAACAAGGCAATCATTCAAAATTGCATGGCATTGTAATTATGGACAAAAGCCATACAAATGCAAGAGCAATTTCCAAGCAATGAACTTTTTAAATTAATATTTCCAACATAAAATATATAATAATGTTCAAGACAGGTGCAAGCTTCTCAGAAAGGGCAGACTCAAAGTGGTTAGAAAACAGAAAGACAAAATCTTCCATATTTCCAGATCATACCTGTCCATGTAGTCTTTCTTCAACTTCAACCAGTTATTGGAACGCTTAGCAGGTTCATATGTGGCATCTTGCTCCAGCGTTTTGATAATTAGACCTTCACAGCTGTATATACAACCTCATTAAGAAAACCTGGAGCTCTTTCAGAGTATTCTGAGAAATTGACACAGATTAAAAATTGTACCTACTGGACTTGATTGATTTCATCTGAAATGGCATCCATAATTCATTCCCATTTAACCCCAAGATAATACTTGACAATTTCTCATCAAATTGAGATTAAAAGAAGAGACCATAATGTCACCGAACACATTCTTTCCATTCAAATTATAGAAAGCTCAGACGCAATCATGCACTAACTTCCCACCCCTAAAATATTTAAGAAATGGAAAACCAATGCCAAAGTAACAATAATGATATAATCACAACATGCTACACGTGATAAGCTGTCAAATTGAAAATTTAAGCTAATCCTTGCATGGTATTATCCAATTGCATCCAAGTCTCTTCTGTCGATTTTGGTTTTTCTTTCAAAACAAGATATACATTATCAGAAATAATGATGCTTTTTCTACAACAGAACATGAAGACTTGTGCAAGGAAATAAATTCTTAAACAGAAGTTGATAGAATATAATTCCAGGGAAAAAAGAGAGACTGAAAAAAAAAGAACATAAATTTATCAAGGAGGAAGCCAACATGCTTGCACACCAGAAACATCTAAAGTTGTTGTTGCCTAATGACAAGCACATCATAAATTGCAACAGTTATTCGCACCTTGTGCATGCCAAGAGAGCTTGTCCTGTGTTATTTTGTGGGTGGAATTTTATAGTATCATAATTAAATATAAGGATTAAATTTAAAAAAAAAAAAAAGAGGAATATGACACATTACCTATTATTCACAGCTTCTTCAAGAAATGTCTGAATCTCTTCTAAATCATTTGATTCCTTCGCAGTTGCAAATTGGAATTTCCCTACTTCTTCCCGAAAAGAATCATACAAGTGCTACACAAAAAAAGAATACATGTCAATCCACAAGTGAATAGGTGCAGATCCCTTTTCACTAGCAATGCATATGTTCCTCTGCATAACATTTTAAAACCCCCAGTTTTAGTTCGGATTAAGAAGGCAGCAATAGTTCGATATCAGATAACATTTTACTTTATATGAGAATGTATTAAAAATAAGTGCAAACATATAGAGAACTATTCAAAAATCACAAGGAATATTCACATGATCTTAAAGTTTACTCATGTGTGCATCCACTATGACAGTATTAAATTATGATCAAGAGTCAACTACCACTGGTCTATTCTTCTAAACAAATGGATCTTAAGAAGTTCAAATAATAAAAGTACAATGTACACCTTGAGAACTCATTTTCTTTAGCCACTATTCAAACATAAAACTTCACTTCTAGAGAGAACAATAAAACACAAGCCATACCTCTCTTCGCACTTTCAGTTGTTCTTGTAACAACTGCTGCCCATTCAGACATAAAAAATCAAAAGCATAAACACAAACTTGCACTTTGATATCACTGATTATAACACCTTTCCGAGCACGTGTGCTAAGAACCTGCAACCACGCATAAGCAGGACATTTAAGGCTAGTCTACAAATTTTGTGACGATAACAAAACTAATCACTATTCAATGTATTAAAAAGTGTGTGGTACTAATATCAAATCAAAATGTGGAAGCAACAATAAAACATAATTAGAGACAAGAAAGAAAAACCAAAAAAGCCACCAAATACAAGACATTAGATGATATACAAAGTGCCAATTCAGACATCATTACAAAGAAAAATAGTAACATGTAAGCTCATCAACCCAAGTTTAAACCTTGCAAAACAGCTGAACAATATTAAAATAAGAAACCATTTGATGAATGACACGAAGAAGAAACAAATGTAGAAAATGGAGCATTTGCTAAACTAGGGAATTGACTATCTTTCACTATGGATAATAGGCGACACACTACTAGCATTTGTACATTGTGAAATGTTAACACAGTACGAGTAAACAAAATCATGACCTTAATACAAAAATTTAAACAAATGTAAACCACTAGCATCAAAATCAACTACAAAAATGCTGGTGAACCCTCTCTAAAGGCAACAATTTTCATTTTTAACATTAGGTGATTAAGTAACCAAGCATCCACCTTTCCCAAAACCAACCTGAAAAGGAAGAATTTTCTGTTTCTCCCGATCAAATGCAACAATTTCACTGTCCAACACAAATGATGTCACAGACGGCATCTTGCATCTGCATCCTGACAAGGCAAAAATTAGCAATTAAACACCACAAAGGCACCTACAATCAAAACAGACAAGTATTGTTCCATCAGACATTTGAATCCAATGCACAACCAAAACCACAATTAAGATTCAATCATGAGCTCTGAAATGCCTATTAATAATAAACATCAATTGCCAAAACACTTTATGTATGTATCATAAGAGCACTGCAAACAAAATCCAATTACACCAAGATTGTTTTAGCTGGATCAGTTCCTTCAAAAAATTGCTTAGGATCAAGATACTACAAGAAACAAGAAACAACTAATTAGGATCAAGATACTACAAGAAACAAGAAACAACTAATTATCAAATTTATTAATTTCAGAATTCCTACAACGGCAAATACACTCAATTTTAACCATAAAAGTTAATGAAGCTGGTCATGTATGCCTTCTAGATTCAACAAGGCTTTCTCTCTGTGTGTTTGAATATCTCTTTTGCATTCCTTTAAAACAATATACAGCTTTTGCATTGATTTATTCTCATCCTAAATCTTATAATAGCCTTAAGATTTGTTCTTATCCTATCTTTCAAGAACAACAATTTTTCTAGAATTGTCTCCTTTTCATGTGCAAAATATTGGACTTGTTACATGTCTGCCCGTCCTAAATTGATTTGCTGCCAAAGCAATTCAAGTGATCTCCATACCTCAATTTCATGGAAGCTTAAGAGGCAATTTTCTGACCACATATGAAATTTTATTAAGAACTACACTTCCTTGTCCTTTTGGTAGTTATGCTTTACAAAATTACATCAGATATAGAACCCAACTCTCCTTTGCTGGATTGCTTGTTCTTCTTATGTGTTGAAAGCAACTTGCTTGCACTTAAGGGCAAATCCTTAATAGTTAGCATTTTCTAGTCTTTCTCAAAATTCACATACAAATTGCTATCATGCATTTAAAGTTCACCCAGGATCCAAAATCACTGAACCTCCATGATTGTACCTGGCCCTAGTGTGTCATCATGAATAATATTTGGAACTTCTCCAGTAGCACTGAAATTCCTTAATAACTACCAAGTGCTTCCAATTATTGAACAGCAAAATGCACAAAAACTAGATCCTCCTCCTTTCTTGAGCCTAAACCTGTTTCTCATCACCAAGCAAGTGAACCTATACAAGTTTTAATTACTCTTTCTTGGCAAAAAGCTTGCCACTTCATCTAGATTGTCCAGCTTCGATGATCCATCACATGACTATTTTCAAGTTATTATTTAGCTTATTCCATTTTCCTCATTTTGGAAAATATAATTGTAATTTAAATTTTATTTAGGTGGAACATGTGTGTCCCAAATTCTTGGGATCTAGATGAAGAAACCAGATTTTTCTAGCACTTTGCCAAATTTTAGGATGGTTGCTAGACTTAGACATCATGGATAATTTGAAAGAGATACGAGACCTCTTGCTGACTAGGACATCTAAGCCTAGTATGAATCTATGATTAAAGCTATTCTATGGCAACTTAATGTCATATTATGGATGCGATTATGGACCTAAGGGGATTCTAGGGCTTATCCAAGGCCTAATACATTTATCATACAAACTTAAATGTATAATGAAATGCCTCCTAATAATACTACAGCACTGTTTGTTTATCCAGTAAGGTTCATTTTGTTTCTAGAGCACTGCCTAAAGATGCTAAAGTGCTGCCCATTTGACTAAAGCACCACACATGCAGTGCTTTTGTTGAAATATGGGCAACAGTCGGTTCTTCATTTCTGGCCCATTTGAACCATTTGTTTCTCATTTCACCTTTCATACTAAATTCCCCTCTATCCAACTAAAGTACCACCTGTCAGCCAGTGCTCTTTTCAAGACGGTTTAAAAGGAAAACTCGTATAAATAGAGTGACCCCATCCCTCACACCAAACATCTTCCAACAATGAAACACACAGATAACTCGCAGTAGTATCAAAATCCTCTCAAAGTCATCTTGCTCAAGTTTGATTCTCTCTCATCTTCACATCACCCAAGGAGATTACTAAAGATAAAGTAGACTCTCTTGCACTAGTCTTTCTTGGCCTACCTAGGCATTGTTGCAAGATTGATACTGGCAGATAACCGAGTCCTCCTTTGTCACACTTTGCCTTTCCTTAGCCTGAGTTAGTATTTTCAAAAGGTTCCCATCAAGCACATCAACAAAGGATCAGGCTCAAGCTTGTTAGCTTTTGATGAGTATATGATATAGAAAATGCAACCACAAGATGCAAGATAAGCAAGCTATGATATCTATATGATAATGGCACTATAATATGCCATTAATGAAAGTTCACGAAAATAGTACAATGCAGTATAATGGAGGACATGAACACTCCACATTCTGTTTTTAAAGGAACTACATTGTACTCCTCTACCAATCTATACTATGCACTCTTTATATTCTCACATCTTTAATTCACTCACTCTAAGGCCTTTATATAGGAAGATAAGTTCCTTGGCCCTCACTCTACCTTTGACTCTATCCTATGACTCGTGTACATGTGGACTACATGCACATTTACATCATTGCACATTCTAACACTTGTGCATTTATTACAAGCTGAAGTAACTACTTAACTATACTCTAAAGTAAACTCCTACTCTAGTAATGTACCCAAGGTGGTACATTAATATGTACCCAATAATGTAATATATTCTCTAACAAAGCTTAAGTCGAGCTCAAACATGTCAATCTGTAACTAGAAAGGATGTCCTCTCGAGTATCTCTTATCTTTTACTTTATTGCATTTAACTTTACTTCTTGAGTCATTACTTTGTCAATTTTGTGTCATCACTTCACTTCCCAACCCAGTTTGATTAAACCTTAGGATATACCCCTTTAGTTCCAACCTAACCTACCCCATTTTCACCTATTTAAGTTGTATTAAATTACTTTGGATTGTGCTAATGGGGCTTACGCCCAAAAGTATATCATTCTCCTAGGCCTGTCCAGTTTCTACTGCTACAGATAAGTGTTACTCCCCATGAAGTAACAAGCCTAAAAACTTCCATTTTTGTGGAAGGAATAGATTCCTCTGTTTTCCCACATAGAATCTTACTTCCCAATAGGTTTTATCAACCATAGTTGAGAAAATCAAAATCGGCAAAAAAAAACGAAGAAAACGAAAATTTTCATTAAAAAAAAGTTTTTTCATGCATATTACAATAATTAACATAATGTATCAAGTGGCATTAGCTCAACTGATTAAATTCCTCAACATTTAAGGAGGATACCAAGGTTCAAATATTGGCAAGCGATACATGGATAATATCCAAGCTTTGTTGTACAACCACTATGTGATGATGATGTAATACGTATGGGGCCCGTTTCAATCCCATATAACCAATTAAAAAATAATAATTAACGTTATGCAAATCAAATATTGCAATAAAAGCAATAATTCATGTCAAGACATCATACAAGGCTCAAGCTTCAAATACACATGAAAGTGAGAAAACACATCTTGTATTGCTTATAATATGAAAAGGTACAAAGTTACAAGTAACAAAAAGAAAAAAAAGGTTTCATTTTTTATATGTTTGCACATTGAAACAAGTAACAACAAAGTTACAATCACTTGAAAAAAAAAAAAAAAAAAAAAAAAACTTAACTAAAAGGCTAGGGTTTAGGGTCTAAAAATTGAAACATTGACAGCTGAAAAATGGGCTTGCATACATAGTTATCAGGCAGCAATATTAACTTAAAAAGAGGAGGAAAGAAAACCTTAAACCCAAAACCCTAGGGCCTAGACTAGGGTTTAGGGTTTAAACTTCAAGTTCAAAGTTCAAAGTTTCAAATTCAAACACTAACCGCTGAAAATTGGGCTTGAATACATAGTTACCAGGCAGCAATATTTACTTATTTGCTTAAAAAGAGGAAAAAAAACAAACCCTAGGGCCTAGCCTAGGGTTTAAACTTCAAAGTTTCAAACATTAACAGCTGAACTTGGGCTTGCATACATAGTTATCAGGAAACAATATTTACTTAAAAAGAGGAGGAAAAAAACACCCGACACCCTAAACTAGGATTTCCGATGTAGGGTTTAAACTTTAAACTTTAAACTTCAAACATTAACAGCTGAAAAACGGGCTTGCATAAAAAACCCTAAATCAGCCACAGCCTTTAAAAAAAAATTTGCAGATTTTTTGCCCATTTTTTGAAAAAATCGGCAAAGAATCGGAGCATCATCGATTCTTTGCCGATTGCATTGCCGTTTCAAAAAATCGGGAGTCCGCTGATTTTTTGCGGATCTTCTCAACTATGGTCTATCAACATAAATTTGTGTATTTGGTCATTTTTTCTCTATAATAGTTCCGATCTAAAGTTGGTAAAATATTAAATTATGCTATTTGAACATTCTCAAAGAGGCATTGTATAGTAACTCCGCTCTTGACACAGTTTTATGGGATTCAGTATCAAAAATTATCATACTGATAAAGAGTATCAATTGATGATTTCTTGACACAATATTATGGGATTTAGTGTCATATTTCGGTATCGAAGCAAACAATTCTAGTTTGTGAGATATTCTGGTCTGTGAGTTATATATGCTCCTCACCCAAAAGGGAGGAAAAACTAGTAATACTGCTTTGAAAGAGTTTGACTGGAAAGCTGGCAGTTGCAGATGGAAACCAATATGAAAGAAATTGCACTGCCTACTTTCTCTTTTAAGTTAGTAATGAAAGAAATGCTTTCCAAGCTGAAGTCCGCACAAAGGGAAATTATGATAAATATAATTGGTCTCAACAGAAATACAGGTAACATGAAATCCACTTAAAGAAAAATCATATCAACTCTTGGTAAGATAGCAGGAGCTCTTGAGAAGAAGCAAATCCCACCTTCAAAATGGAGGTAATGTTGGAGAAGGTTTTTGAAAGCAATGTGCAATAGCTAGGTTTGGAGGCCACACATCATCAAAAGCCACATACTTTAGGTTGGCTTCATAATCAATATCAATTGCATCTTTCTAAACAATATTAGGCTAAGGTTTGTTATTTCCACTTAATGATATTAATGAGGTGACTTATAATGTAGTTCCACTTCAAATGTGTCAAGTTCTAACCGGTAAACCATATTAACGGCACAAAGATGAGAAGACTTACCTCATCAATACATATAGTGGAAACCAAAATCCCTCCTTATTTCAGCCCATCAAGAAAAAAATCTCATTAAAGTCAAAGCTACAGCCTATTACTTACTCATTAAAGGAATCAACTATGAAATCCAGGATTTATATTCTTGTCAAACATAGCAAACATCAAAACAAGGTTAAGGAAAAGGGATTCCTTTGGCAGTTCAAAGAGCAAAGAGCAAGAAAACAAGCAAAAGCACTCACCGCAGATGTAGCAAACAAGTGAACATGGATCCATGGTGGTTTCAACTCAATGGAGCTATATCCACATTTGTTTTACTCATTTGTAAATTTATAATTTTGTGAAAAGAATGGAATCCTTATTATCCACAGAAATTTACCCCCAAAGGATTTTGCACATATAAAAGAATGCAAGAGTTTTGATTTCTAATTTTATTCATTGTAAGAATTTTTTATTTTTCAGTGGAACGGGTGTTTAACTCTTGCTATTTAAGCATTTTTAGAGGCATAACATACCTATTTTATTTTATTTTATTTTTACAAGTAAAAGACTCGCCCTTAATTGCAATAAAACTAAAGGGTCTCAAGGGTCTCAATTGATGAATTCTTCAAACACTTGTATGGGAAATCAATTCTTCCATTTTTACTTGTTTTACTATCCAAGTTGTCATTTAAAATCTATCTAATATTCCATTGCTTTATTCTCTTGGAAATCCCCAAAATAGCCTTAAGAATTATTCTTATCACATCCTCCAAGAATATCTACCTTCCTAGAATAGTTCTCATAGCATCAAAATATAAATAAGAGGAAAACCTCCTTTTGACCCAAATTTGCCCTCAAAAAAAACTTGGGAATGATATGGTTAATAAGAGGAAAAACATATAATATAGTAAATTTCCAAAAGAAAACTCATCAATGATCAAAATAACTCGCCCAATGTCACATAGATTGCAAGCTTTTGTATAAATGCAAATTCAAGGAGAGCCTCAACATAGACCTTGACCCTGACTAGAAGATGTTATAATTATTGACTACAACAATGATAACCTTATTTATGGAGACATCATCAACCCGTATGCCTAACTATGATCAAAATAACCAGCAAGCATCATTTTTCTTAAATTTGGAATCTAACTTGCTTTTTTTCTCTTATCAAGCCAAATTACAAATAGTAGAAACAAAGATTCAAAAATGGCACGACTTGAACGTCTTGTTTGTCCACCCTTACATAGGTGGAATGCTTGTGTAATG
Source organism: Wollemia nobilis (assembly GCA_028583015.1). Classification (NCBI taxonomy): domain Eukaryota; kingdom Viridiplantae; phylum Streptophyta; class Pinopsida; order Araucariales; family Araucariaceae; genus Wollemia; species Wollemia nobilis. The sequence goes on from JAQPPZ010017128.1 coordinate 4,574,699, forward strand.
CCTTGACTAAAGTATGGCTGGCTAAAGTCTCTATCATCTGGCATTAAGGGATTCAGTACTTGAATCAATTGTCCCTCCTAGAAAGCAATGAACATCATTACCTTCTACCTCTTGAGTTATGTAGATTCTTATGAAGATAGGGGGAACCCCCCTATAGTCGTTGCAAAGGGAACTATATCAATTAACACCACTGGTTGGAATGAATTGAAGCTAGTGGAAAGCTTTGTCATATGTTTGTGGGCAAGAGGCAATCGCTCAAGCTAGCTCAATATATTTCATAGACCAAAGACTCAACCAAGGAATAGTGATTGATCACCTTTGGACATTGTTTGGCATTGACCAAGGAAACTTTGGTATTAGGCACCACCACTAGCATCCTATAGTGTTGTCCTCCCAAAGTGATGATGATAGTTCAATGCCTGCACTATAGACCCCATGGTGCTCCCACAAGTAGGCTTAACCAAGAAACACACCACACACATCTAATGGAACCACATCATAGATTACCTCATCTCAAATAGGATTGACAACAACGTGAAAGCGACATTGTTTTCTGACACAAATGGTTATAATTTGGTGGAACCACTAACATTATGCAATTATGGATGAGGTGTCATCATCATCTTCATTCTTCTCAAGTCTTCAAATATTATATTCTTTTGGCTATCTTTATCCACAACAAAATGCAGAGCTTTTCCTTGTACCCACATCCATGAATGGAAAAGACATTCCTTTTGGTTTGGGTCCTCTAGCAACACGTCTTGTGGAGATGATGGCGTTCGAATTTGCGTCCATGATCTGATCTTCCTTATCCAATGTCATTTCTAAGGTCAATATTGAATCTATTGTTGATACATGCACTTGTATTTTAGTCAACATTGACTAAATGGCACAACACTCGAGTAAAGTTTGAAATCATTTTTTGTGGAATGGGCACCACTTGCATGATCAATTCTTTTATGTACTATTGTCAAAAAACTTGCGACTGCTACTATTGTTACTAAGTTTTGGCTTTTGGTTGCTAAACACATTCTCGTTTTCATCCCCTTTAGTCTTACACATTTCTTCAATCTTGGTTGAATATTTGTATGCTTCACCAAGATTGGTGATGTTCAATAAGTCTATCTCAATTTGGATGTAATGTTGTAAATCACTGCAATACAAGACTCTAGTGCCTTTCTACATCTTATATCCCAGTTTCATTAATAGCTTGAAAAAGCCGTTAGTGTAGCCCTTGACTAATGTGTCTTGTCCTTGGCACAATTGTTTCCATTTCAAAATATATCACAGTTTCGTACCAGATAATATTTGTCTTTGATACATGCACTTGTATTTTAGTCAACATTGACTTAATGGCACAACACTCGAGTTGAGTTTAAAATCAATTTTTGTGGAATGGGCACCACTTGCATGATCGATTATTTTATGTACTATTGTCAACAAACTTGCAACTGCTACTATTCTTACTGATCAATTCTTTTATGTACTACTGTCAACAAACTTGCAACTACTACCAAGAAGTCTATCTCAATTTGGATGTAATGTTGTAAATCATTGCAATACAAGAATTTTGTGCCTTTCTACGTCTTGTATCCCAGTTTCATTGATAGCTTGCAAAATGCGTTAGTGTAGCCCTTGACTAATGTGTCTTGTCCTTGGCACAATTGTTTCCACTTCAAAACATATCACAGTTTTGTACCAGATAATATTTGTCTTTGATGGCACTCACAAAGTTCCCCAAATAAATGTTAAGTTGACCATGTACACACCTACATTCTCTTTTTTGGCTCGAATGAAGTATGCTCCCCATAAATTCCTAACAAGTGAAGAAGCTCTCAAGAGTGCAAAGGTGATGTTCTCGTTGTCAAAGAATTTATGAAACCAAAATTATTGTTGCAATTAATCTAACCAATTTTCAACTACTTCTAAATCAATATTGCCTTTGAAAGTATAAATGTCAAAATTCACTTGTACCTTTAAGGGTGTGGAACTTGTAAAAGGTTTCCATGTTGAATATTGTTGAGTTGAAGTAGACACAGCAAAAAACTACTAAAGGATTTGTGAAAATTAGATGAGTATCAATGTCCACCATTTCTCAAGTGCTTTGTCCAACATTATAACATTAACCTAATAGGATCAAATATTGCCATCTAGGGTTGTATTGCCTCTAAAAAGTATAAATGTCAAAATTCACTTGGACCTTGAAGGATGTGGAACTTGTGAAAGGTTTCCATGTTGAAGGTTGTTAAGTTGCCATGTGAAAGGTTTCCATGTTGAAGGTTGTTAAGTTGCGGTAGACATAGCAAGAAACTACTAAAGGATCTATGACAACTTGTTAAGTATCAATGTCCACCATTTCTCAAGTGCTTCGTCCAACATTAAGTTGATAGGATCGAATGTTAATGCCTCTTGTCATCCGAGGTTGTCTTATGCAACAAAGAAGGCATACTAACAAGCCACCTAGTGTGAGACTGCTCTTCTCATAGCCTAACCTCATGTAGAATTGCATACGATGCCAATGCCTACTCTGATAACACTGATCCAAAATGGGTTAGGTGGCTCCATATTATTAGTGCTAGTAGAAACAAGAGGGACATGAACATGTTACATATAAAGAACAAAAACACCTATAGCCAATGGGATGAGGATCTTTAGGAAGAAGTGGAATGAATAACATGGATGGACAAGAATGGATATAAAGGCAAGGAAGATGTAGAAGTAAAGGTTCATAATGAAGATGTTTAAAAGTATGCAATGGAGGACCCGTAAGGGATACCGTAGTGGTAAGTCCTTGGGTTTTCATCTAAGAGACACAAGTTCAAACCCCGGTACGAGGGGGCCAGGACCCCTCATAAAAACCTGTGTAAACTTAAATTTTTATCAAGTGGCATTAGCTCAACAGGTTAAATTCCTCAACATGGAGATCCAGGTTTGAATCTTGTCAAACAATATATGGATAATATCCAAAGCTTTGTTGTAATACCACTATGTGATGATGTAATACGGGTGGAACCCATTTCAATCCCATATAAGCCATTGAAAAAAAAAAGTATGCAATGGAGGTCATACCCCATATGACAAATACTTCTATAATAATTTTAATAGAAAAATTATTAAATATGGGAGACGTATGTTTTGTTATTACTTCATTCCATAAACTAAAAGATAAACTAAAGACTAGACAATAGATGAAATCCATGTCTCAGTTTCAAATGCGCTCGTCTCAAATTGGCAAACAATTGTCTATCTCAATAACAAAAATTCCTACATATAAAAATTTTCTAATCCAGCCCTAAACAATAAACAAGGTTGTGATGCCTACTACTGCAAAACAATTAGTAACAATGAATTAATATGATAAATAACAAGCATGTAAGAGGTTTTGGATCAAATTAATCGCCATTCATGTGTTTAGAACTTGCCGATGAGACCTTGGTTTAATGGTTGGGACAAATAAATGATGTAGCCCACACCAAGGTTCAAATCTTGGTGGCACCAAATAGGCTATATAGCTCAATGTGACTAAGTTGATGTAAAAGGGAAAGGGCAACCCTTTCAAAACCCTTTTTTCTTTTTAAAAAAATAGAACTCAACAAAAGAGCATTTTGAAAACAAAGGCATGTGCTTTCTTGAGAATGGATACACGTTGCAATCAATTTAAAACAAGGAATAACATGAAACCCACATAAGCATTCCCTAACAACACAAGATACCTTCAACATAGGATAAGAAGAACCAAAAAAATCTATATAAAGGCATTAAACAAGTGTACTATGGACACAGCACCTTTTACAAATCATCAAAATCTTACCCTGCAATAAACTTGACAACATCAGGAAACTTCCCAGTATTACGCTCCGCATTTCGGCTGTATATCTCTACAGACCCATCCTCCAAGTAGTGAATCTGCCTCCACATGTTCAAAGAGAATATTAACTCTTGCAAATTACAAGGTTGCTATGAGATCAAAGCAATTGGGTATCAAATCAAGCTCACCTGTGCACGTTCCCCATCATATTTATACTCGCAAGTAAATTTAATGTCTTGAAATTTGTCTAAAATTTCTGAAACTCCTTTTGTTGGTTTGGCTAACATAGGACCAACAGGCACTCCCAAAGTAAATTTGCAAACTTCTGGCAACTTGCACACACCCACCTCAAGCAAAGCAGGAACAATTTTATCATAAATTGGCAGAACTGAGTATATCCTCTTTAATATTTTGCCAGCCTGCACATTGTCACGTATACATATTAGAAAACATTACTTAAGGCAAATAAATTAACTGCATTACATATATGTGATCATACAAGACTACATGCGAGAACTCGCTGAAGAATTTATCAATCAATTTTATTCATCTCTCTTAAACGTATTTTTTTTTAATCTCTGAAATTTCGCCCACAAAAAGATAGACAATTGTTGCTACCACATTCCCAAAGTTCAAATACTATAAATACGGAGTAATCTTTTTGTCTGCTACGATTGTAGGGACACAATATCAGGCTCCACAAATCAAGAGAACCAAGCACTGACACATGAGTAAATGATATCATCTTTCACACAATAGCAGAAAAACATATTATATAGTATATTTTAACATATGGAAAATCTCAATAAAATAAACGCAATTTACAAGCAAAACCAACATGTTTTCCAGGAAGATTATCTTGGTTTCTAATAGAATGCAACAAAAAAATGAATGATTCAAACTCACATTGAACTTGTTAAACAGTAACCTTAACGTCCCAGATAAATAACAAAATGTGATATACGAAAGTCTTAAAAAATGGATATGGCCTATTGCATACAATAGACAAATTTTGCAAGGTCAACTAGCATTCAGCTACAAATAAGATAGGGGCATCAACATGACGTAAATTAACTAACATAAAGAACCCGTGCTTTAAAAGAATGGATATAGCTTCAATACATTTGGAGCAATTTTATACAACCGTTAAGGAAGGTTTTATTGAATCAGGATTTAAGATTGGGATCTTCCGTGCGGATCCTGGACATGGGAGCAACCATGTCATGACTTCTTGTTCTCTTTTACTTTTTCTCCTATTATTTGTTTTATTTTTAACTCTAGAAATCTCATATAAGAGTAGGTACAAATACTTGTGTACTTGCAAAATGTCTCATGTTTGCACAATATTTTCCCTTCAAATTAGTTGTGTCAATATGGGAAAATTGATACATCTGAAAGAAACTTTACTAAGAATGTTGACAAAAACTCTAATCAAAATATAGCCACCAACACTCATTAAAGAATAGGTAGTTAGAGGGTCTTGATCACTATTTTGCACAACCCCCCCACAAAAAAATTAATTAATTAATTAATTAATTATAATTATTATTTTAAGACAATGATATTTGTGCATACATGGCAAAAGAACAAAAAGTTGGACCAGATGAAGGAAGCGAGCAATGATCCAACTTAGGAAATACCTAAAAATATCCTTGCAAATTAAAGAGCAAAATCATGAACTTTTGTACTCAAAGTATTGTTTTATGTCAGTTAAGACCTTAGTAAAAGACAAGCACCTGCTTTTACATAGCATGACAAAATTTGAACCTACCTCTTCTAGTTGTGATTGTGTCACCGTTGTCTGCTCCGAATACACAGCTGCATGTCCCAACGCAACCAAAACTGTTTGTTCTGCCAGACCTATCCGCATTTTTGCCTACATGAAGAGTACATTAAAAGCTGATAAAAACAAGCAACACCTATTGTCATACTTAAACGGAGAAAATACTACCTGGAGAAGACGAACTACGTATTGTGGTTCACAGTCTGTAGCCGCTACAAGAAGAGACTTAATGCGTGCCCGTTTCTTATCTTGACTTTCCTTCCCAGATTCCTGCATATAAATGAAAGTAAAGATAAACAGCAAGCCTATAGGAGAGCTGTTAACATCTTACATTCCCTGGAATATGAATGTTGATTCCTATAATGGTCTTATGATTAAAAAGCACTTTATAGACCTGGAGTAAGAAAATAACATGAAGGAATGTTGTACCACCAATTCGGGTAATCATTTCAGTCAACCAGGCACATAAACTAAGAAGAACAAAAAAAGAGTACAAAGGTAACAGTAATTTCATAAGATTTCAACTGCAAAGCATGGAAATTCTAAGACAGGCTTATTATTAACAAACAGAACATACCCTTTCATAGTGCTGTAAGGGGGATACGCTACAAGAGAGTGAACGGTACATATCCTTTACTAAAGGCTTGATTTAATGATCAACTAAAAATTGTGAGAACAAAAGGTATTCTTCATACATTGTTGAACCTTTCAAAAGGTATTTGATAATCAAACCGTTGGACAGAAGAGTTATGAATTAATGTGTTTAGTTCAAGATTAACTTGATACCCCTTTCGAGCTTAGAGACACTATGATTAGACTATACAAGAAGGTAAGTTCAAAATACAAGTAATATTGGGGTAAAGCAAGGCTGCCCCTGTTCTTCTACATTGTGTGGTGATTACATCCAAAAAAATCATAAATTGTTAACAAAGGCAAGCTAGAACTAATTAAGTTAATTACTCTCCTCCTTTACCATCATGTTATCACTCTATTCTGGGAAAGATACCATTGACCTCCACAGGCAGATTAAAGTCAAAAAGCTATTATGTGCAAAGCTCTCAGCTTGTTATTAGCATTGAGATTGTTAAATAACCAATTGTTAAGTATTAAGAAAAACCATATCCTCAACCTATACTGATTCTGTCAAAACTCTCAGCTTGTTATTAGCATTGAGATTGTTAAATAACCAATTGTTAAGTATTAAGAAAAACCATATCCTCAACCTATACTGATTCTGTCAAACTATAAGCTTTCCATTAATGTGGGATCTTCTCGCTTATTAAGAAAATTAGTGACTTCACTTTCAATACATGCTAATGTATGGGGGTAATCCTTTAAAATATTAAGGATTGATTGCTTTTATAAGTTTCTTCTCCCAAGGGAATAACAACATAATCTGAGTTAATTCATCCCCTCTTCAATCAAAGTTCTCAAATACTGTGCATCTAGTGGTAAGTCTAGCATTGCTAGGGGTGGGAAAACACCTGAAGAACATTAGAAAAAAGAATTTACATAATTACTTCTCTGTAATAGGCTATCAAATAATGTTGTCAAGATACAAGCATTGACTAGAGGACTTAAGCTGCTCTTGACTTGACAAACTAAAAGGTTTTTTGAGATAGAAATGTGAGGAGACTACATCATCATCAACGCCATCAAAAAAGGATCCCAGACTAACTGACAACTATCTGCTTTGTTTGATGATGCAAAGGATCTTAAATCCTAAATTGACCCTGCATCTTTGTTGCATTGCTTCCAGGAAGCCAACATATATATCAACTGGCTAGCAAACATTACAGTGGCGTGGGTAATTAATCAGCTTATATCTCTGCCTTGTTAGATAACAACCATGTGGACCAATTCCAGCTGCTAAATAGCCTCCTTAGACAGAGATTCCATGAGGGCATAACATTAATTCTCTTGTTCTTATTTAAGTTTGTTAAGGGTGTTTTAATTATCTTAAGGATCCTATTCCCATATGTAGAATTTGAGACAATTTTCTTCAATTGTCTAAGCTATTTTCAATTTCTATCTCTCCATTTTGTCCATCCTTCTCCATGCCCTCCTCTTATCATCCCTTCACTGATAAGGGTCTTCATAAGTATATGAAAGATAAAATTTCCTTCAAAACAGAGGGCATCTCTAAAAGAATTTCAGGCTAAATTCCTCAAAGATGGTGCTGAAACCCATTGTAGAATTATCCAATGAGGTTATTTTTTCTGACTTTCCTTCCTCCTGGTAATAGCATGTTATCCACCACATGCACAAATATAGGAACAATTCAAATCAAATAATTACAAACTACCATGATAGGGCACACATTTGCTAAGCTTTTTGAACATGAACTCTCACTACTATAGACCAAGGCAAGCTTAGAGTGAGAGGGCAGGCTGCTTTACGAAGTGACCATCAGACTAAAGATCATTTTTCACTCTCAAGGCTATTATTGAGAAGGCTCATCAACAGTTTTCTAAAGTTTTTTTTTGTTGTTTTGTGGACTTAAGAAAGGCCTTTAACACAGTTCCCAAGCATCTTTTGTTTCAAACTTTAATACATGATAACGGCTTCTCAGAAAACTTTATCACGGCCATCAGGAGACTATACGAGGTAGTTGTTGATCATTTTCAAACAAAATTTGGTTTTTCATAGGATGTCCAAAGCACCATTGGTGTCAAACAAGGATATCCTCTTTCTCCTTCACTCTTTAGGATCTACAATGACGAGCTTGAAGAATTTATTCTTCAAAACACATGTTGACAAGAGTTGCCTTCCACACCATGTCTTGATAGCTATATTGCTTTTTGTGGATGACATAGTTCCTCTTTCCTATACTCATGAAGCCTTGCAAAGATAGTTAGATGCTCTTGCACACTTCCATGACTTAAAACATATAGCAATTGACCTTTGCAAGACTAAGGTGATGATCTTCAAGTTCAACACACCAAAAAGCAACCTTTCTAGGTTTCAATTCTCCTATAAGGGTGAATTGATTAAGATAGCAATTGCTTACAAGCCATTCCCTCAATCTTCAAAAATCTTCACAATCACAGCTTTGCAAAAGATTCACATCTCTCTCAGTTTTGGAACGCCAATGTTTCCACCAACACCTCTAATACCTACAAAGGTGTGCCTTTTTTATTGCATTATCAAACCATTGCTTTTTATGGATATGAGATTGCAGCCCCCATCTAGGATGTGCTAATTGGACTTGCATTGAGAGAGTCCAAACTATTTTGCTTGAACAATTTACCAAACATAAAAGAACAGTTCCACAATATATTATTTAGGTCAAGTTTCACAGTATCCCTTTTTTCTTTTCTTTTTAAATTTTTTTAATGGATTATATAGTATTGCAACGAACCCCACCCATATTACATCATGACTACATCGAGGTATTACAACAACTTTGTAATTATGCACATTTCACTTGGCAAGATTTGAACCTTCCTCCTTGAAAGTCAGGAATTGAACCGGTTGGGCTAATGCCATTTGATTGGCAATCATCCTCTTTACCTTGAGAGCATCTTTAGAATTATTTTTCAGCTTCATTGCCTTAGAACCATGGGCAACTGCACCTCAAGCCAAAAGAGATGCCCCATATGTGGCACTATGTTCCTCAAAATGGATTTCCTTTAGCAGCACTTCCAGTCGTCGTTGTGGTTGGTACTTCAAAGTCGTTTCTTCAATTAGTTAGCATCTCTATAGGTCTGTTACCTCCATTCAAATACCCTTAAAAGCTTCTCTAAAGGAGATTAAGCCAATAGTCAAAGACAATGTTTATCAACAATATATTCAAATCCCTTGGGTTGCTCCATCTCAACCTCTTAGTCCTAAGTTGCCCTTTTACATTGAACATTTCATGAGGAACAAGGAAGGCATTAGAACTTGCCCTTATTATTATATCCGACAACATTGGACACACTGCCTTAGAATTCCTCTTGGTCAACTCAAGTTTGCTCACATCAATTGCCAATGGAGAATAACCACCATACTCCTCAAGAGGTTAAGATATGTCATCCTTGCTCTCTTTGAGAGGTGGAGACTAAAGAACATTTCATCTTTAGTTATCATGTTTATTTCAAGATTCAATGGAGATGTTATTACTTGTATAGCAACTCAAGTGGATCACATAGCACTTTTTTCATCTATACTAACTAGAGATGATTTGGCTCTATACTTTATGAAGCTATCACTCTTCAATGTCAAGCATTACAAGGAGAGATCGAGTACCACTTGACTCAACTAATCACCTCAACCTGAGTAGGCCTACTGATGAAGATTGTGGAACTCCAAATAGGAGGTCCAAGGTTCAAATCCTACATGGGGTAGAGTTGTACACCATGCTCTGGTGTGCTCCGACAAAAATCCAAAACCAACAATGATGGGTTCAACACCAAAGGCATTGTCCCATATGGCCTATGGCCTTGTGGATGTTAAAAAACACTTTCTCTTCCTTTCCTCATTCTTTCACCCCCTCTCTTACATAGAGTAACAAGAATTCATTTGAAATGTTAATATAAATTTGTGTACCTTTGTCCGCATACAAGAGTATACTACTAAGGCTTCAAACTCTTTCTTCTTCTTGCATGCAGCAAAATGAGACTGCAATTCTCCAACGTCAGACTTCAACCATCCCTCATATACCTAGGAGGCAAACAAATACAACTTACCAATTTCCTATCTTCTTCTATAAGTTCCTCGACCATAGATGTTAGGAGGGTCTTGAGGGGTCAAACTTTATGTCCTCCTAGGATTTTCCAACCAAGCCTCCCTAGTTCTAGTCATTATGCTAAAAGCATCATTAGATCTTATGTTGGCCCATTTGGATGGTTGGCGATGAAGATAACTCTGTTTCTACCATACATTCCACTATAAAATGGAGTTGGTGCTTATATCCACTTGAGCTCTGTTCTATTTCACTTTTAACTTGGTGGTCTTCTCTCTTCTTTTGATCATTACTTTTGGCATATTAGGGTTTAGAATTTACCTATTTTTGGGTCCAACCCTTAAGGCTGTGATTTAATGTTGTTAGATGTTCCTTTTTGTGTAGTTTACCCTAGTTTCTTTACTCTAGCTTAGCTCATTTTCATAGTACTTTTTAGTTAATACAATGCATTGTAACAACTCTTTTCAGCAGGTTGCATTGGCCTCCTTTGGTCATCTATGGACATTAATAAAATCATCTTATGCTATCTCAGAATCATACAACTATTCGTTGTCAATGAATCCTCAAATCCCCTATGCAGTTTTTAAGAGGCATTATTTCTGCTTAGAAAAGACTATACAACTCTAATTCTAAATCCAATGTGGAATTTGAAAGGAAAATATGGAAGCAAATGGTAAAAGTGAACGGAAAAGTCTTTGTGAGTAAAGTTCTTATCATGAAAGGTAAGCCCATATGTGTCAAGACTATGCTGAGTTAGGGAATTGTTGGCCGCTCAGCTTTTGAAGCACTTTGATTGAAAGAGATTGTCTTCTGAAAGGAATTTGGGAGCTAAGCAGATGACTTGACAACAAAGCAAAGGAGGCAATGGAAGCTGCAGATGATATTTGACTAAAAAGTTGTGTACAACAAGAAGAACAGTCTGAGGTATGGGGAATATTACTAGAAATTTTCACCTCTGGCAAGCAATTGGCCTCAATTGAGCAATATTGTTTGTGAAAATGTCCATCTATAAAAGCAGCTAGCTCAAATTAGTGACCTTTGTTTGGCATTTCTAATTTTCTTTAAAAAATAAAAATCAAAAGTCTCTGGCTTTCGACATGGTGCCTCGACATTTACTTCTTGAGAGGCTTCGATCAATTGGCATCTCTGGGCAACTTTTGACAGCAGTTACACGGTTATATGAGACTGTGAAAGGTCAGTTTCGCTCCCCTCAAGGGCTTTCAGCCAATATTCTTAGCACCATAGGAGAGAAACAAGGATGCCCCCTTTCGCCGAAACTTTTTGGGATCTTTATCGACAAGCATGAGACTTTTATCAAGGAGAACGCTCACCCAGAGGATGGTTGCCTTCTTCACCATGTGTTGATTTCTATTCTCCTCTTTGCTGATGATGTTGTTCTTTTGGCCTCATCCCTTGAGGGGCTTCAACGTCATCTAGACACACTTGCCGCTTTTTGTGACTCGAGACAGTTGACAGTGAATCTTTCTAAGACCAAGGTTATGGTATTCAATACTACCAAAGAGGCTCTATCCCATCTCCACTTCCTTTTCCAGGGCCAGGAGGTCGAAATCACCACCTCTTATGTGTATTTGGGGGTTCTTTTCACTGGTCCCACTTTTGGTATGAAACCCGCCGCCTAGGTCCGGGTGTGTAAGGGGTATGCAGCTCTATCTTTGCTAGAGAGGAATTGCTTCAAAGCACATTTTCAGGATATACCTGTGAAGATGAGGATCTTTGACGCTTTGGTCAAGCCAACTATTACTTATGGGTCAATGGTTTGGGGCCCTAGTCTTGGCCCGACTGAGTGGTCACGGGTTGAACGAGTGCAGACACTCTTTCTTTGACGATTCATTCGTTGCAAGGGAACAATACCTCGTTCTATTATTCTGGCAAAGTTTGGGGCTTCTCCTCTCCAGCTTGAGATTATCTTCCTGATTATCGGTTATCTTCACAAGATCCGTACTTTCGGAGATACCCCTGAGGGTTGCAGGCGGTACCCTTACCTTGCCCTTCGCTCCTCGATGGAACTCTCTCCGAGTTCTTGAGGAGGCCGAAGGAGCTGGTATTTTCAGGTTTCTACTCTCCTGGCCAGCATTCAGATACAGATAGACAAGCTGCCCCCTTATTCTTTGGGGGTTCTCCCCCCCTCTCGGCTTACTAAGGAGAAGATGCTCCACAAGATTCGGAAGGATGTTAGTCTCCAGTACACCAGATGCACATGGATCTCTCATGTTGCCCCTCTTTCCCCCAAGTTGTCTTTCTACCATGAGCACTTCTTACAGATACAAGAGGGCAGAATAGTTCCTCCACAATACCTTCAGCAGCACACAATGCATAGTCTTCGGATCACTATTGGGCAACTCAAGGTGTGTTCTAACCAACTCCGGATTGAGTCAGATCACCATCTTCCGATGGAGGAGCAAATTTGTTTGTTTTGCTCCTTGGATGAAGTTGAGGCCCTGCATCACTTCATTTTTTGTTGTCCCATTTATTATGAGATCCGGGGTAGATTCCATTGCCTTTTCAGGGACAACTCTCGATGTGTTTCTACCTTCTTCAGATACTCGGACCAACGTTGTCTCGCACTCTTTCTTAGGGAGATAACTCAGCTTCGACGACATAAAAGTTCTCCAAATGGATCTCACCCTCCTCAACATCGGCTCATCACAACATACTTCACCAACTCCGACGGACCAGGTGACTTCGATCGAAAACGCCCCACACCATCCAGTTTGAACAGAAGCAAGGTCACTAGACAGCGCACCAACAATTTGTCAGGGTTCCAAACTAGCAATGGGCAGAGACATATCATGGACTTCTTTAGTTCCGGTACTTCGGCCTCGACTATTAGGAGAGATTAGTTTTTGGGGGATTCTCGGAGCTTGCCCCTCCTAGTCTGCTCCCTCCCCCCTCCTTCTCTCTCTCCGTTCTTCTTGGCATGCACTTCTCTCTGTTGGACTGCAGCCCTCCCCCCCTCTGCTCTCCCTTTTCTTTTCTTTTCCCTTTCTCTTTGGCCCGTTTGTCGGGTTTGATCTTGTATTTTTCTTAGTTCTTTTCTTTGTTGGGCTTTTTAGCCTGCTAGCTGGCAGTCATTATTGTACTTCTTATAGTCCCTTGGGTCTTATTTTGGCCCACCGCGGACATTAATAATATTTCATTTCATTTCTGGATTTTGACAATGTAAGTAGAACAATTGGAAAAAGGCTATAAATTAGGAAAAAGGCTAATTTTCTGCATTTGTTTCTCTCCTTATCCTTACTGCAAGTTTGAAGAGGGTAATGAAACATTCCCTAACACATTGGGACAAGAATTCGTTAGATTTATCACCTGTTTTTTAAGATTTCACATTCACATCTCTCTCTGGCCCTTGAATTAAATATTCCAGGTATGCACCTTTATAGGCCATTACAGGCATGCACCTTTCAGGGCCATTAAATCAAGCCAAACCTTTCGAGGCATAGACTGACGAGACAAATTTTATTTATTGTTTCAAGGCATCAATGCCAATGACAAGTCTCTGGCCCTTGAATTAAATATTACAGGCCTGCACCTTTATTTATAGGCCATTAAATCAATAAAAACCTTGGCTCTTGAATTTATTATTGCAGGCATGCACCTTTTAAGGCCATTAAATCAAGCCAAGCCTTTCAAGGCATAGACTGATGAGACAAGGGAGAAGGATTATCGACAAATTCAATCATGCCAGTCATATCAACAAAAGCATTGGAGCTCAAAGTAAGCCTCTTCTTGATTTGACTAACCATGTAAAAATGATTTTCACATTGCTGTCTTTTATTATCAATAATTAATTTCAGAAAGTAGATAATATCAACATAACCATAGGAAAACTCTTAGAACTGTATAAAGAATGCAGAAAAATATATTATTGATTTGAATATATCAATTCAGAAAAATCAGTGTCAGCACATGCATGGTCATAACAACATTATTTATTCAAAAACTTCTGCAAGAATGATTGGCAATTACCAAAGCTAATTATCAAATGGCATTACTTCAATAGGTTAAATTCCTCAACTCAAAGAGTAGGTTAAATTCCTCAACTCAAAGAGTAGACCAAGGTTTGAATCTTGCTAAAAGATACATGCATAATTGCCAAGTCATTGTAATACCACTATATGGTCATAATGTAATATGGGTGGAACCTGTTTCAATCCCATATGACTCATTAAAAACTTAGCAAAGCTAATTATAAATTCCGTTTATCTTGTAAAGATCATATGCTTTACAAGTAAAAATGATAAATGATGGCACTAAAATATGTCAAAGCAAACAATTTATTCAAAGGTGATGTATGCACTTAACTATGAATATTATAGAAAAAAAGCATAATTCCAAAGCGTAATACCTTAGCTATGATACGAAAAGATTCAAGAACTTTAGCACAAGTTAGAGGCATTGGCTTGACCATCAACCTTTGAGTTGAACGACTTGCTTTTGCAACAAGACCCAAGTCTCCTAAGGCCTGCACAGGAATAAAAGATGAAGTAAAACAAAATGAATTCTTATAACTATAAAATAAGTAAATGCTTTCAAGAATAAACATTGGACACTTCCAACAATATTGGGTTTTGTTTGAATTCCATAACTAACCATTGATTGGTAGCTAAAAAATAATAATCTGTTAAGCAATTCAATGAATACAAGGAAAAAAATTGATAATGCAAACTGAATTTTGCTTGCTATTTATCATAAATGAACATTACTCAACTCATTCATAACATATCAACAAGTAAGAAATTCACGACCTGAAATCCCAATTCATGCGACTTCTGAATGCAAAACGAAGTTTGACATAACCAACACTACTTGTCACTAGAGGCCTACTGAATCATAAAATCCTTTTCAAGATCTTTAGGATACTCAAAGTTGGTTATGAGCTACATTCAAAAAACAATCTTCACAATAACTTTAGGGTTCTTAAATTAGCTTACAAGGTGCATGCAAGGCAATAATTTTCCCAATACACATAAAAATACCACAGGAAATATTAATATTAAAAAAAATCCTATGTTCCGTGAAGTTCCAAGACCAGGACGGCGAGATGTGTTTTTGAGATGGCAAAATGCATTTTGGGGACATCAAGAAACATCTCCAAGATGACCTCAAAAACCTTGAACAAGTTCCCATGGAACATAGAAAAAATCTACATAATGAATACTTTTATTGTTAAAGAATTAGAATAGAATACAAAATTGGACTAAAACTCAGGATGCCACTACCTTATGCAATCCCTAAATATCTTAGTTATTTTATACTATTAATTATGATTAGCTAATGCATGCCACAGCTCATAAAATTCATTATGATCAGCAAGAAGAAAGAAAATGGCTTGGCAAAATGAAGGGAAAAAAATCACAATAATTTAAAAATGCTGAATGAAAACATTGCAAGAATAAAGGATAGGTAAAAGAATGTAGAGGGGGCAAAGCATTTGAAAACATTAGCATTGACAGTATAATTTTTTGTGAATTGATCAACAAAATTTATTATCTAGAGATGATTCTCAATGTGAGCAATGTCATACTTTTAATCAAACACTCTTGCCTTGGGTCAACTGAATACCATGGGAAAATTATGTAGTAAAATTGTATCCTACAGTGGCTTGTGTAAAGCTTATGAGTGTAGCGTTAAATTACAGCAAAAGTAGAATCATAGTTGAGAAAATTGTGACTCAGCAAAAGCTTGACAAGCCAAACTTTCGAGAGTTCTCGATGACTCAGCAAAAACTCATGTAAAAACATACAAAAAAAAATCACAAAATATATATTTAAAACAGAAATTTGAGAGCCAAGAAGTTGAGTTGCTATTAGATTTTCAGTAAAAAGAATGCAAAACCTGAGCTTGTTCTGGGAAACAAAAAAAAAACAAACAGCTCAGCACAAAAAACAGTCATAAAACCACATAACCATCAAGACCATATCCCTAAAGACTAAGTCTTTCCAGCAGAAAGCAATTCCATCCTATGCATTACATAGTAAAGCAGTTTTAAACTGCTCTTTGCTCTCGCTTCTTTGCCCTCTTCTCCTCTTCCACGACCAGCCAAGCCTTGACCTTGTTTTTGACTGTATCGCTCACTGCTAGGCACAACATTACATCACGGGTTGGAACCCAAACAAGATGGTATTTACGATGATTGAAGACTCCCCTCATGTTTGCCACAATATTTGCAAAAGACCTGAGTCGACAAATTCCCGTTTCTGTCATCTTTCCAAATCAGGGGACTTGGCACATTGTTGTCAGTTCCTTGGCCATTACCCAAAGAAGAGCCATCTATTTTCTAATAATAAAGGTAAGTGTTAAAAGTCATAGTCATGGCCTTAGAGGCAATAAGGCCATGAGGCAATGTCCTGGACTCTTAAAGAAGAGAGCAAACAAAGCCAAAAAAAAGAGGCTAAAGAACCCTTAAAAATGCTTTATATAGAAACCCTGACTCTCAAATTTTGTCCCATCATGGAAATATTCAAAAACAGGTGATAAATCTATCAAATTCTTGTCCAAATGTGTTGAAAAATGTTTAGATATCCTCTTCAAACTTGTAGGAAAAAGGAGATAACAAAATGCAGAAAATGAAACATTTCCCTAATTTATAGTCAATTTTCTACATTCTGCCTCCAACTGGCTGAATTTCTACAAGAAAATCATAAGAAATCGCCAAATGTTTTTGCAATTTCTCACCAGAAATAGCTCATTTCTCAGCACCAAGAAAATGGGTGATTTAATCACCAGGCCAAAATAGCACGAGGAAAGCCAATATATCCCCAATTTTTCCAACTATGGGTAGAACTGAATAAAACAAAGAGGTTCACACAAATGTGCTCTACTCTATTTGAATTTGGAAATAGAAAATATGAAAAAGTCAAGCCCTGAAATAAAACATATGACAACTCTGCCCCTTTTGGGTTCGAACCTTGGACTTCCTATTTGAAGTTCCAAATGTCTATACCATTAGGCCCATGCTGCTTTGAGCTTTGACTTTAAAGGTAAAGATTTTCTTCCTTCACATAGCTATAGTTTACTATTTCTGTGAGACCACCTAAGCACTAAAGATAGGAGCAGCAGAACCATCCATGGGACACCCCTCAGCAAGAGTTTCCATATGAGTGTGCAATAAAATATCTCACAAGGCAGCTCTAGGCCATGGGTTGTGACAACGATGGTTGAAGCTAATTAAAGTATTTACATTCTATTTTATAGGCTATAGATTTGAATTATTGCAATGTCAGAGTAACAGCCTACTGCTCATCCATTTTAATATTCAACTATAATATCTATGATTCACATTCTCGACAAATGTACCAGGAATCTATATGTAATCCAGAAATAAAATGACTTGCTCAATATCATGCATAAGAGCTCTGCGCAACAGGCTGAGATAGCTATAAGAGCTCTGGGCAAGAGATAGCTACAGTGGAAGCTAATTAAGCATTTAATTTCTAATTCCTAGGCGATGAATATGTCACGGCTAGGATTTGAATTTCCATGTAAATGTGGATTACAATGACTTACAACTCTCTAGGGAGATCCCATGCTGGGGGCTACAATATCTGAAAACACGGAGCAAACAGTCTTCATGCGGTCGAAAATATTACAATCTTTTCCTGAAAGGAGGCTGAATTTTTAGAACGCCCACAAAGCCATTTTAGAACCACATCTCTCTCTCTCTCTCAGAGATATATCTTTAGTTGAAGAAAGTTTTCTTCAACATTTAATTTATATAATAATAATAATAAGCAATAGTGACTCCCATGCAGGAGCTCCCATATCTGAAAACACGAAGCAAACGGTCCTCATGGAATAACAAAATCAAATTGCGGTAGAAAATATTACAATTTTTTCCTGAAATGCAGCAATCTTTTCCGGAAAGGAAGCTGAATGTTTAGAACGCCCACAAAGCCATTTGAGGGCCACGTCTCTTTCTCTCTCTCTGATATATCTTTACTTGAAGAAAGTTTTCTTCAACATTTAATTTATATAATAATAATAAGTAATAGTGGCTTAGCCAGAGAATGTAGCCATATGCCGGTCTCTTCAGTTTTTGCCAATATCTCTGAGAATGCTAATGCTCTAGGTTTTCGGATATGGGTGATAGTAAAACCCATTAGAATCTTAATACCTAGCCAAGACATGAAAAATAATAAGACCAGCAATCAACAGTAAAGAAGAGATGGAAAGAAAATACCTTCAATTGGCTCTTGATCTTGTCTTCTTTCCTGCCATAGGCCTCGGCAAGCGCCTTAATAATAGAGGCATCTCCAATTCCAAGCTCGACTCCCTCGTGTGCAGGGGCCACCTTGTTCGCAGAAAGATAAACGACTGGCAGCAAATCTCCCGGCGTGGTGTCGATCACGGTACGAAACACGTTACACAATATTTCGGTGATGGCGATTCTGCCGGACTCGTTGGAAATCAGGTCAAGCGCCCGGGCGAGAAACAAAAAAGGCACGTGCTCGCCGTCTTTCCAGAACGCTGCCGAACGGGGATCGAACTCTGTCGCCTTCTTCGACAGCAGGGCAATCTTGTCATCAACGGAAAGGTTAGAGGCGACGGCGGCGGCGGCGGCGGCGGCGGCGTCGTCGGCCTTCTTGGCGGACTCTTGTTTTTCGTTTTCCTTGGCCTGGTGCTTCTGCGGCTGCCGCCCCGCTTTCTTCTCGGCGGCCGCCCGCGCGGCTCCCATCAGGACGTCGGCGACGGTTTTTCCAGCCATGGGTCTTGCGCTCAGAGCAATGCAGGTTCTGCTGCTTCTGCTGAAAGAAAGGGCCGATATGACCGTGGGGATGAATGACGAGCGAAAGCTTCCTGTGGAATGCAGAAGAGGCAGAGGCGCCCTCAGCATTGAGTGCCGATAGAATGAAGTCTTGGAAGTTGGAACCCCGGGAAGTTGATTTTAAAGGAGGGTTATATATTTGGAACACGTAGGCATTCGAACCGCGGGAAATAGCCAGATGTTTTTAAATTCGTCATCCTCCATCCGGCATAAGTAAATAATTGTCCCCGAGTTTATGAAAAACAATATCTAGCAGTACTATAGAAATAAATACAACATCATATATTATAAACTTTTAAATTCGATTTAGTTATAATTTTTTTAAAGTGATTAAAATTGAAATTGGTTTAGTTGTTATGTATATATTTTTTTTAATTGTTTATATAGAATTAATAGGTTCTTTATATATAATATTTTGGTTATGATTTTATGGAAGAATTTAATTGGTTAAATTCAAGACATTTGATAATAGATTTTAATAAAATTTGGATTATTAGTTTCCTTCACTACATTCATTTATATTTGGATCCCTAAAACGTTTTGCAATTCCTTAAAACATTGTTTTGAATTTGCTTTGCTTCTTTTAAATTTTTTTTTTGTTAGTTTCAACTAAATTGTCTACTTCCTCTAACCATGGAAAATAAAATTTAACTTTATGATCCTCTATTGAAACCTCTCTATTGGTTAGCCTATCTCCACATTTATTCCCTTCCCTTAACATATATGTAAACTTGATTTCTTCAAACTCTATAGCAAGATCTTATATTTTCATAATGATCTCTTGTATGTTCCATGAAGCCTTTGCTTTCCTCAAAATTGCATTTATTACAATTAGTGAATCGTCTTCCATTCATACTATGTTCTATTTCATTTGTATGTCGATTTTTAATCCTTCCAAAGCCACCAAGATTAGGCTTTATTATTTGTCTTAAATCCACTATTGAAAGCATAATATGACAAAAACTCACCCCTATAGTGGCAGAAAGGAGTAGGATTCAAACCCATGAAGAGGCGATAAAAAATGTAACGAGTTACCAATTTCTCTAGTATACGCAACAAAAAAACATATGCTTTATTAATATCAAGTTTTAAGATCATTGCTCTCTCTTTTCTAGAAGTTGTTGAATGCATTGCTTCATGAGCTACTATGATCTCATCTAGAATTTGTCTCTCTTTCAAAAATCCTCCTTGCTCTTCCAAAATAATTTTGTTTAATAGTGATTTTAACCGATTTGCCATCAGTTTGTGATTACCTTATATGTCATATTACATAGGCTTATTGGCCTAAATGAATCAAACAATTTTGTATCCTTCTTTTAGGAATCTAGGTAAGGTATGTTGCATTTATTTCATAAGGTATGTATTGCTTTACCATTGATTGTTCCATTGCCACCAATAAAGAATTTTTTACTATTTCCCTATTATTTTAATAGAATGTTGTAGAGAGTTTATTTGAATTTGAGGATTTATCCTTATCAAAAGAGAAGAGAACTTAATAACTTCTTCTAGACTAACAGGCTCCATCGATTTGCTATTGTCTTCATATGTTATAGTTGAAAGTACTTCTTGTAATAGCATATCATTAAGAATTTAAATCTTCTCTAATCCTAAAATATTTTGGTAAAAAAAACATTGCCTCCTTTCTGATTTTGCTTTGGTCTTCAATCCAAATCCCTTCTATTGATTTAATTCTACTAATTCTAAATGTTGATTTTTGTACTATTATCATACTATGAAAAATTTGTGTATTTTTATCTCCTTCTAAACAAGTCTTTCACAATTTTAATCTCCAAAATTTCTCTTCCTTACTCAAAACATCATGATATTCACCAAGCAACTCCCTTTTCTCTGAGCTTGGATTATTGTGCTCATATTTTTAGAATTTTGAAATTTTCTCTTTTAGTTCTTCTTTCTTTCCAAAAGCATTTTCAAAAGTTTTCTTGTTCCATTGTTTTAATCTATATTCATTGATTTAATTTGTTTTGAAAGTGTATACAACCCATTGTTTCCTAAATAATTTCATGTTTGTGTTATCATATCAACAAATTGAGGATGGTCTTCCCATATCTGCTCATATTTAAAATATTATATTTGTTTGAATTCACTTACCATCATTTTAACACTTGGCTAGTGATGTGCACCAATCCTTGACAGGCTAGTGATATGCACCAATCCTTGACATGGTATTAATTTTAGCACAAGTCCCTTCATTTAGCCAATGATCTAAAAGTATACATTTGTCCAATTTTTTGATTGTCAAGTTCAGGCCTATATAGTTGTTGGTTCAAGTATAGTTCTCCTCTTCAAACTCAACCTCCCGTAGATTATTATTTTGAATTAAAGTTGAGAAATATCTCATACTTTGGGCTATTGTCTTAATTCCTTTGTCATTTTAGTTTCTTCGATGCAAAGAATACTAGGTTTATTACTTAAATAGAGGTCATTGCTACACCTTTATTTTGAGGAAACATAAGCACCCCTTATATTCCATGAGATGGAAATCATGTCTTATTAACAACTGCTAGCTCCTTATGTGAAGTACCAATATCATTTTGTTGTTTGGTAATGATAAGTTCAACCAACTTAAATTGTGTTTCTTTCTCTATGTTTTCTCTTGCTTCCCTAGCTCTCACTTGATAATTTGAAGGTTTTCCTCTTTTTGCCTTGCCAGTATTGGAGGTAGGTCTTATTATTTTATTCCTCAATATTCTTTCATAACTTTCATTTTCATTAGATATATCCTCTCCTAGCTCTGCTAAGGAAGCTTTTGACTTATCCTTCTCATTTTTTGGTATTTTCTTTTGGTAGATATATTAACATCTAACACTACATTTTCTCTAGCACTTTCCTTCTCGGGAATGGTGGATGGTACTTTAAGAGAGTATTCAAAATCTGATGAGGTACATTCCTTAGGTTCAACAAGAATGTTTATCTCTAAATTGGGTTCAAATCAAGTAGACAATTTCTTGTTAGTATTTTGATCCTATTATACAATATCCTTTAAGCTCTGATTAGCTTTTTCTTCATAGGATAAAGCCTCAAAAGAATTGGTGTTTCTTCTAATATCCTTATTGGTCTCCACTGTTTATTTACTTTATTTTGTCTAGACCTTTTTTTTTTGGAATTTGAAAACCATTCTCATCCATATCCCTTTGTAAGTTTCTCTCATGGTTTTCTACATATGTTTTTGTTGGACTCTTCTTAGGGTATGATCTCTCTATATGCCCCAAACGGTCCCAGTTGTATTACATCATCACCACATAGTGGTATTACAACAAAGCTTAGATATTATCCATGTATCACTTGGAAATATTTGAAACTTGGTCTCCTCTTTTAAATATCAAGGAATCTAATCAGTTGAGCTAATGCTACTTGATCTATACATCCCATCTTATGACATCTACATTTAAAAGATATATTTTCATAATCTATGGTTTAGGTCCACTACATATCCCCATACTTAAGAATAATTGATTTTGGTAAAGGTTTACTGATATCAATCATGACCAATATTTGGGCATAAATAGCCAAGACTTCATCTTTTGTAGTTTCTAAAATCCCAAGGAATTCTCCCAAAGCGTTGTCTATAGCCTCGAAGGTCTCCATTTACCATAATTCAATGGGTAACCTATACATCCTAAACCAAACTAATACTAGAGATAGATTTATGTTTATAGGTATAAAGCCTTCAAACCAGCGGGTAAGGAAGAGTCTTACTCTTCTCATAAACAAAGGACCCCCTTTTAGGATTTTATATCTTTCCTTATTTGAACAAAAAATGGCTAGAAAGAAACCTTTGGGGAGAAAGCATAAACTAACTCTTGGAGACTTCCATCTCCTGTCAATCCATTTTCATATAATCGAAGCCCATTTTCTTAGAGTCAAAGCCCATTTTCTTGGATATAGTTATACTATCTCACTTATTCAAAATTCATCATAACTTAAACCATAACTTATAAACCCTCTCATATCCTCCATAGCCATATTTACCTATATATCATCATCCATACATATAATTGTACATCCTAGTGTGATGTGTGTCAGCTTCATTCTCATGACCTTTAGGCCTATAAAATAGTGTGATATGTATCCACAAATAAATCAATGAGGTTGTTCACTCCCACTCCTCTACACTTGTCTCTCACCTCCTCTCGGGTTCCTTCCCTCTTCTCCTTCATCGACATTTCTCTCTACCTCGTTGTCTCCATAAACTCCTCATAATCAAACACATCATCACCTGACGGGCCACCTAGAAGATCATCCACTTTTTGTCAATCAGCTCGGCATTGTCATCCATTCATTATTCCACCCACTCATCACTTGAGGGGATGGAAAATATCCATAAAAATTTATCCCAAAAAAGTCTAATACCTAAACACCCAATCTCGGAGTTGCATAGATCTATGAATAATTACCAAAGACTATCATCAAACCCCTTTTGCTGGGGCAAAAAACATAACTTCTCTCCTTCAATCAAAATTCCAATTCAATCCAATTTGGTATGCCCTATGCCTATGATTGTGTGATTACTCACCTATCACACTTTGACAAATCGACCAAAGCATCATGAGGATACCTACCAATGGTTGGTCAACTTACCACATCAAATGATCTTGTCAATCCATTGAAGGTAAAGATTCAAAGGTGTTTGTCCATTCCATAATTGGGTCAGCTTACATTGCTTTTGATTTGAGGCAATCTTGTGTCACCCTTCCCAAGCCAAAAGCCATTTTCATCAGTCTCTAATCATCGTCATCCATCATTATCCATCATCGATCCAACACCTGGTGTCATTTTTTTTGCATCGCATTGTATTCACATGCAATGCAACACAAAAAGGGGCAAATGTAGACACCAAAAATATGTCATTTTTGTAATGCCTTAAAAACAATTGTAGACACAAAAAACTAGGCATCCACAACATCACATTTGCCACCCCACATCGAATCATGCATAATAAAATTATATACCTAAGTTTAGACTTAGGTGTACGAAATCCTGCACATTATCCTATTTTTCATATTTATTAAATTGGTAAAATAAGCCTAGGATACCCTGCCTACCCACTAGGCATTAGTCCTAGCCACCTCACCAAAATCCCTTGCCACATATTATACACCATTGTCCCGCTTGTCCCTTCACATGGGGTAACCCTCCACATAGCACTTCACTTACAACCACATCACCCTAGTTAAGTGAGACACCCTGGGTGACTCACTCTAACTACCCCCTCCACTTGGTAGCCTAGGATTGCCACTTGGTAGCCCATGATTGCCACTTGGTAATCCTGGCTTGCCACCTCTCATTTCCCTCCAAAATCCTAAGGAGCCTATAAAGGCACCTTCACCCCACCAAATCAAAAAAGGTTGAACATTTATACCGTCAGGCTATCGAAATAGCACTAGAGCTCTATATGCATCTCGAGGAGAATCAAGATCCGGAGCACGAAGGCCCATTTTTGAAGTAATCTTGCATTCAGTCTTCATCGTCTACGATTTCACAATCAAAACCATATCCACGCAGTTTCCCCACCGCCTGTGCATGGTTTATCAGCCTGCCATCACACACCTGCAGTTTCTTAGAGCCGAGAACACGATTCAAAAAGATTAGTAAGAAGTTTATGTTTGCAACAAGACATCATTAATTTATTTTCTTTGTTCCTACATTATATGTTTTATCCAGTTAGGGTTTTATAGCAATTATTTTTATTTGGATTTGTAGGTGCTACTAACCCTCATATGGTTTGCATGTGTGTAGGAAATAGGTAGTTGGGAGAAGCTGACAAAGCTGGAGTGATCCCTGCATTGGATACTTGAAGCCCACTCACCCTTCTAGAGTTGTAGCTGAAGAATGAATAACACACGTTCCTGTGGAAGACTTGGAAGACCCCCATTCCATCATTAGAGCATTTTACCATGCATAGAGAAAGAGCATTGTAACATTGCCCCAAACACATTTGGGGCAATTCAAAATTTCATTCGTAACACTGTATCAAAATATTAATACAAAGAGCAATTTTGGTAAATTTCTTTCTCTGTGTTTATTTCTATTTACGTGTTCAGTTCTTTTGGTTACAGAGGGCAAAGCATTGAGTCAAATCCTAAGCAATATTTTTAGAACAAAAAGCTACATACAATGATCCACTTTAACATTTTTTCTACAATACGGTTTAAGAAGAAAACTTCAAATATTTTATTGCTCATTAAAATTCACGAGACAAAAAATGCATTTGCTATAAACTTCCTACAAATAGATTATAATGTCCTAATTTTTACCATGAATTTGGAACATGAATTATGAGATAAGAATGAAAGCACTTTTGACATCATTCCTTAAATCCATACGAACATACATATTCATAGTTATTCATGAGTTGTCACAAACATATTACCAAATTCATTCAAACTTGAACCAAGAGTCTTCGTTCGGTTCAGTTTGATTTAGTCTTACATTTTTACTTTTTACTTTTTAATTTTTTACATTTATTCAAACATAAAATATGTCTCATAAAATATAAAAATGTTCTTGCTTGAGAACATAAGGTTGTTCTTGGGTCCCCTACTCTTGACAAATCACAATTGTCTCCTTTAGAGCTTAAGAGTTTACAAACATATTCAATTCTCATCTCAATTGAGTTACTATAGCTAGATACCTTATTTCACAAAAAGTCTAAATTTTTTATTTTTATTTTTTGGATCTTCTTCAATTTTATTTATAAATACAAATATTATAGAATTCAACATCCTTCTTCTTGACATTTCCTTGGAGTAGCCTTCACAATACCAAACTCCACCTTTATTGTCTAGCACAACATCTTAGTAGAGTAATATTTCTAAAGCTTCATGTTATCATAGTCTGCTTTACCATGTCTAGACTATTATATTCCTTCTTGAAGCATAAGTACAACCACACGAACTATTATAAATAGTCAAACAATCTCAAAAAGTTAAAATTTCATGATTGAACCTTATCAAGGAATATATGCATAATAACTAAAATAAAGGTCATTGTATAATACAAGTGGAATTCATTTTAATCTCAAATAACCAATTAAAAAATAATTTACTATTTTAATGAGTTATAAAATGAATCTCATTCATATTATAATGATATTTAACAAATCATAATGGCATTATTTTAATAAATAGATTCGTAGTCTCAGCAATTTAAAGTTCCAATTCATACTCAGTCCCATAATCCAACCAACAACTCAAATAATCTATTCAATCATGAAGTTCGTTTGATATCATCTTCTGCTTCAGCATAAAAAACTTCTACTCGCTTCATGAAATCAGAGTCTGCTTTACCAAATTTGGAATGTTAGTTTCATCTAATGCATTGATCTATAAAATGGATCCCCTAAAACATTTTGTAATCCCCTAGAACATTATTTTGAATTTGCTCCTTTCAAATTTTTCTTGTCAACTTCAACTAAACTTACTACTTCCTCTTGATGGGACTGAAACTGATGGGATTGATATTATTGATATAAATGGTTACAATATATAGGCATAAGCCTATATTCAACACATGACACTTGTCAAGAGAAACTGACAAGTGTCAAGGTGAAGGCATAGTGCACTTTAACTCTAACATTCCCCCTTAAAGTGCACTATCCTAACTAAAGAAGAAACAAAACAAGTCAACATTAGGTAACATTCCCCCTTAATGTTGACTTCTCTAAAACAACCTATCATCCTCTCTTATTGTTGATTTGGTCTAGGCTCGTGCTCTTTGCGCTTGGCTCTCCAATCGTGAATAATGCTAGATTCACTGTGTATACATCTCGGTCTGTTGCCTTAGGGTCAGCCACTTCCACGGGTCCGTTGCCACCGGGTCGACCATCTAAGTGCCTCGGGGTCATCATGGGTGCCTCGGGGTCGGCCACTTCGGGTCTCGTTGCCTCTGCAGGTCATCCTCAGAGGATGTTGCCTCTCGTAGGTCACTGACTAGATTCACCATAAATATCAAATCTCTCTTTATGGTGAACTCAATCTAGAAGGTGTCGGTCTCTGTCGAAAATGCACCTAATACAAAGGAAAAACGAGCCATAAAAGAGTGTTGGTCTCTTCCACTATTAAAATATTCCCATCAAAATTACTGCCTGCATTATGGTGTAATCAGGTCCCAAATAACATGCATCACATTGATTGGCATAGTACAAGTACTGATATTAAGTTCCCGTTCACGGCATTCGTGGAGGAAACTGAAGGAGAGACGGGTTTGAGTTTCTCCAACTGCATGGCTTCTGTTGGAATTCCTTTATTTTAGAGGAAATTCGCCTACACCATCTCCAACAGCACCTGTTGTGTGAGGAAGATACGGATTTAGTATTTAATGTGATGGTAGAACTGCCACATATGATGTGCCAGCGGAGCAAAGCAAAAAAAATTTGGAGTTTCTGTCTGTGGCACGTGGGCTGCGACCCGCAATTGTGACGTTGGCATCTGCCGGCGTGGAAAGCGAGATAGGGGATTGTGCGAGCCACCTCAACAAGACGGTGGAGTACTACAGTGCGTTGTTGGAATCACTGGAGGCAGGACTGCCAGACATGGCGTTGGCAAGAACGGTGATGGAGCACATATTCATAGCTCCAAAAATTCAAAGAACTGTTTCGTTCTTGTTATTAGTGGGGGGCATTTATTTATTAAATTGTATGGACAATTTTTTTATTTTTCATCTCTTTTCCACATGGAGAGTGGAAAATGAGAAATGATATTGCCTTTATTAAGTGGAAGGACATCACTTCCTTGAATGAAGATTTTTTTATAAAACTATTTATGGCCGACAGTAAAACTTTATTGGCCTGTTTCTTTCCACACATTGGAAGTAGAAGTGAAAGGACTGTTGGCTCATGTAATTCCCCTGCGAGGGAAAATTTAAGACTATTTTTTTTTCGCTTGAGATTGATGCCGCTTTTGGGCTACGACTGGAAATTCATATCGAACATGGCCTCCAAACTGTATCACTCTCTGGCCATGGGACTTGGAGTTTCGTCCTTCAAACTAATTCGCGTCAATTAATAGAAACGAAGCCCAGGCCGGCCATGGAATCACGAAGAAATCCGTTATGGCGAGCGTCCCAGCAGAGTTCCCTGGCAATCTCCTCTTCCCAATCGGTCACCCAAATCCACGACGAGAATCCGCCTTCTTCCGTCCAGTTGCAGTCTGGTAACGCTAATGTCAATGCTAGCGTGGATTTGGAGGCGACAACGGCTCCCAAAGATTTGACAACTTTACCCAGGCCTCTATCCGTAACAGATCTAGCTATATTCCCTACGCATGGATCTCAAGTCTGCGTGGCCTATCAGGGCGTTCCTGGAGCATACAGTGAGGCGGCTGTAATGAAAGCATATCCACATTGTGAGGCGGTACCTTGCGAACAGTTCGAAGCTGCATTTTAGGCAGTTGAACTTTGGCTTGTAGACAGGGCAGTTTTGCCCATTGAAAATTCTCTTGGTGGTAGCATTCACCGGAATTATGATCAGATTACAATCCTCCGCAAAAGCGGCTAGATGACCGCAAATGTTTCCCCAGCCTGCTCGGTCGAAGCGATTCTGCGCCCTACGATCGTGCCACACGGTCTCCCTCGAAAAACTTCATCAAAACTCAAATTCCACCAAATCGAGCCGTGAAAAAAAAAAATAGCAACCTCTCTCCATAAGTCTGTCGACCAGGTTACTCCCGACGAAACCAGCACCAGGGTCTGTCAATCCGAGATGCTGCGAAGGCTAAAAGAACAGAAATTAAATCATATAAATGCTTATAGAAATCGGATTCCAGGAAAAATGGCCAGGGCAACCTCCCGAAATGTAAGCCATATCTCTTTCTTTGCGATCAATGGTGGAAACGTAATGCTAGCTGGAAAATACGTGACTTTTCGGACTGATGTCGCCCCACCAAAGTAAAACAATCATTTTGCAAACACATTTCAATCTGGGACAAAACCAGATCTGCTAAAAAAAAAAAACATATTTTACCACCATTAATATTTCCTCAAGCTTCTGGTTTCTGATCCATCAAAGATGGAGAGCATACTCCCTCGCATGAAGAAACAAATGGGAAAGAAAAAAAAAAAATGAGGGGGGAGGGAGGATTTCCATGAGGGAAATCCCCCCTCAAGAGGTTTCACAGGGCAGCAAAAGCCCGCTCTGATACCAAATGATGGGACTGAAACTGATGGGATTGATATTATTGATATAAATGGTTACAATATATAGACATAAGCCTATATTCAACACATGACACTTGTCAAGAGAAACTGACAAGTGTCAAGGTGAAGTCATAGTGCACTTTAACTCTAACACCTCTAACCATGGAAAAGAGCATTTAACTTCATAATTCCTTATTTAAACCCCTCTATTGGATAGCCTATTTGCACAATTGTTCCCTTTCCTTAACATATATATATATATATAAACCTAGTTTTTTCAAACTTTGTAGCAAGATATTGTATTTCCACAATGATCCCTTGTATGTTCCATGGAGCCTTTGTTTTTCTCAAAATTACATTTATTACAATTAGTGAAGCACCTTCCATCCATATACTCTTCTATTTCATTTGTCTACATAGTTTTAATCCTTCCAAAGTTTCCCAAGCTTTAGCTTTAGTGTAATGTGGCAAAATCTCACCCCTATTATTTATAATTATTCCTCCTCCTCCTATTGGTCTTAGATTTCCTTTAGAAGCTCCATCAAAATTCAATTTGACCAACTCTACTTTTGATGGTTTCCATTTTATATTTTTTCCTTCCTTTTGTTTCTCCTATACCTACCATCATAATTCCAATTAATGACTTGACTTCATCTATCAAGGCTATTGGCTTCAAGATTAGGGATTGTGTGAATTGATGGGGTTTATTTAGACTCCTCTATGGCTAAACAAATCTTTCTTTTCATTACTTCTAAATTGCTTTTCTTTACTTTAAAATATTCTTCTATTCCTATCTAGTGATATAGTCCAATGGAAGGATTTAAATATCCTTCTGCACAAATGAATTTACAGAGAGAGATTCCGAAAACAGAATGACGAAATTATTATGCCGAAAAAGAATTAATAGCGAAAGGATAAAATAATTCAAATGCCACTTGAGGTGGGCACACCCTCGCCGTATAGGCTAATGCGAAAATGCAGATGAAGATTTAAAAAATATAAGAGATGATTTCAATTAAACTATTGTGAATCCATATATACTAAATTTTACACGCTTGGAAATCATAGCCGACGTAGACTATGTTTGGAGTGTAACATGACTCCCCTCCTCGGAAAGCTTTGTCCTCAAAGCTGGAAATGTCTGGAAGATACTTTCAGGTTCCCATGTGGCATCCTCCTCTGGTAAATCTTGCCATTTAATGAGAAATTCTTGAATCTGACATGATCTCAATCTTCAGCTTCTATGTTGTAGTATATCTTCCAGTTGGAGATGTATGCGTCCTTCCTCATCGAGCACTGGTAAGTCTGATTGACTTTGTACTTTTTGACCAATTACTTTTTTGAGACATGAAACATGAAATACCGGGTGTATTCGTGATGATGTAGGTAGCTCTAATTGATAGGCTACTTCTCCAATGCGACGCACAATTTTGTAGGGACCATAGAATCGTGGAGCCAACTTTTGGTTGGACTTTATCCTTAACGAGGATTGTTTGTAAGGTTGCAACTTTAGGAACACCCAATCACCTATATTAAAAGTTCTCTCTGATCGGTGCAAGTCTTGTTGTTGTTTCATACGATTCTGTGCTTGGACTAAATTCTCTTTGAGGATGGTGAGTGTAGACTGCCTTTGTTGGAACCAATCATCCACTTTGGCTACTTTGGATGATCCATGTACGTAATCTGTGACTGCTGGAGGTTTGGTGCCATACAATGCTTCAAATGGAGACATCTTAATTGAATAATGGTAAGAAGTGTTGTACCACCATTCTGCCAATGCTAACCAATGGCTCCATTGGTATTGTTTATCTTGAGCAAAACATCTTAAGTACGTACCCAAACATTTGTTAACTACTTTTGTTTGACCATCTGTCTGTGGATGGTAGGCTGAAGACATGTTCAATTTGGTACCACTAAGTCGAAATAACTCCCGCCAAAAGTTACTAGTGAAGATGGGATCTCTATCACTTACAATATTTTTTGGCATACCATGTAATTTGAAAATTGAATCCATAAATACCTTTGCCACCTTGCTTGCGGAAAATGGATGTTGTAAAGCCTGAAAGTGAGCGTATTTGGATAACCGGTCTACGACGACGAAGATTATTGTCCTGCCTTCTGACTTTGGAAGACCTTCAATAAAATCCATGGATATATGTTCCCACTGTCGTTCAGGGATGGGTAATGGTTGTAACAATCCTGGTGATTTGACTGTTTCTCCTTTATTGCGCTGGCAAACTTCACATTCTGCTACCCATTGTTTGACTTCTGCTTTTAATCCTTTCCAACAAAATGATTGTTTGACCCTTAAATATGTCTTCAAAAATCCTGAATGTCCTGCTGATGGAGAAGCGTGTGATTCATCGAGGATCTTTGATTTGAGTTCTGAATTGTGTGGAATGTAAATGCGGTTCTTTTTTCGGAGGACTTTATCTTCATAAGAGAACAAAGGGTGTTTAGAGGACCCTATAGATAATTCTTGAATTATCTGAGTAGTTTCGCTATTGGACAACCATTCATCTTGTAATTGATTCACCCATTGGGAGCAAGGACCTGAAATAGCGTTAATGACTACTTCATCTTCATATTTCCTGGACAGCGCATCGACGACTATATTTTCCTTCCCTTTCTTGTATTCGATAACGAAATCATAACCCAACAGTTTGGTTAACCACTTATTTTGTTTCGGATAAGAAAACCTTTGCTCCAGAAAATGCTTGAGGCTACTATGATCTATTTTTATAATGAAGCGGCTACTGATTAGGTAGTGTCTCCATTTTTCTACTGCGTGAAGAATAGCCAACATTTCTTTTTTGTATGTTGATCTTCCCAAATTTTTCTCGGAAAGCTGTTTACTTTCAAATGCCAATGGATGACCTTCTTGCATTAGTATAGCCCCAATTCCTGTTCCTGATGCATCACATTCGATAATAAATGGTTTGTGAAAATTGGGAGTTGCTAATACTGGAGTTGTACACATGGCCTTCTTAAGAGCTTCGAAGGCTTGAGAGGCCTCTGTCGACCAACGAAAAGCATCCTTCTTTGTGAGTGCGGTGAGAGGTGCTGCAATCTTACCATAGTTGTGCACAAACTTGCGATAGTAGCCCGTGAGACCCAAAAAACCACGAAGTTTCTTGATGGTTTTAGGTAAAGGCCACTCTTGAATTGCCTTAATCTTATTGGGATCCACTTTGACGCCTTCGTGTGAAACTATATGACCAAGATACTCGACTTCTTGAACACCAAATGAACATTTGGAACGTTTAACAAATAATTTTTCTTTGTGTAAAATGTGAAGGACCTTATCCACATGATGTAAATGATCCGTCCATGTTTTGCTGTATATGAGAATATCATCAAAAAAGACTAACACAAACTTACGGAGGAGTGGGCGAAACACTTGGTTCATGAGACTTTGGAATGTGGATGGGGCATTGGTGAGACCAAAAGGCATGACCAAAAATTCGTAATGACCTTCATGAGTACGAAAAGCAGTTTTAGGAATATCTTCTTCTCTGACACGGATTTGGTGAAATCCGGAGCGAAGGTCTAATTTTGTAAAGAATTTTGCACCATGCAACTCATCGAGTAGATCATCTATGACAGGTATGGGAAATTTGTCCTTGATAGTGAGTTTATTGAGAGAACGAAAGTCAGGACACATACGCCAAGAGTTATCTTTTCGTCTAGCCAGAACGACAGGTGAGGAATAAGGACTAGTGCTGTGACGAATGACTCCGTGATCCAACAAATCCTGAACGATCTGTTCGATTTCTGTCTTTTGTGGTTGAGGATAGCGGTAAGGACGATTGTTAGGTGGGACACTCCCTGGAATCAAATGGATGGCATGGTCATGAGATCGTTTAGGTGGTAATCCTTTAGGTTCTTGGAAAACCTCTTCGTAATGTGTTATGATGTCTTGTAACTCTGGAGCAGTAATATCCAAAGTTGCTTGAGATTGTTTTTCCAAACAATTAATTTGAGCTATAAACCCGTATCCACCCTTTTTTAACATCTTCTCCATACTATGAGAGCTCACCATTTGTGAGGGAGGAGTAGTAATGCCTTGTAAGCGAATGACTCGTCCGTTTTCCTTCCATTCCACAAATAATTTTTTGAAGTTGAAGCTAACCGTGTCTAATGTTTCCAACCATTCAACTCCCAAAATGACATCCGAGTTCCCCAAATTCATGACGAAAAGGGATCCAAACCAGGTATAAGTTCCCATCTTTATGGAAACTTGAGATGTGCGCCCAACACATTGTGCGTTCACCCCGTTGGCCACTAGAACCTGGAATTTGTCTTTGTTGGAAGAGTTAATGAATAAATTCAAAGCTTTTGTTGTTTTGATGTCGATAAAATTGTGGGTACTACCGGAATCAATTAGCACATTCACCTTTTTCTGGCAGAGAAATCCTGGTACCTTGATGGTATGGTGGGCGGTTAAACCCATGAGGGCATGCACGGAGATCGCCATTGTATCCTCTTCTTTTTCTTCTAGAGTACTTGGTAGTTCTTCTGGCATAGGTTCTTCTGGTTGGTAAGGTTCTTCCTCTTCTCCTTCATAGTGATCGCCTTCAATATGAAAGTTTTGTTTTTGGGCACAAGCTTGTTCCCTGGGGTGATGAGTGCGACATTTATAACAAAAGTATCTTGATGGTTGATCATTTCTACGAAAGGAATTGTTGCGATACGGAGGACGACTATAAGTGTCACGCCGTGCAGATAACTGATGTCTCTTTTTGGCCAGCTTAGCTATTCTTATACAATCGTTCAACAAGGTTGGATTGTGCATGTCTACCTCCACTCGAATATTTTCTTTCAATCCATTGCGAAAAGCTCCTACCACTGTGTCGAAATTGAGGTCTAAAGTGTATGGTAGTAAACTGGTAAACTTCGAAACGAATTCACTAACCGATCCTTCTTGTTTAAGAGATAACAGTCTTACTATATATGATGATGTGGCTCCTTCGTCAAATCTTTCTAAAAAAGAGGTAGTGAATTTTCTCCAGTTAATAGTAGCTCCTTTCTCTCGTTTAAGCCATACAAACCATTGGTAGGCCTCAGTGCCTAATTTTGATGCCGCGAAAGGCACTTTATCAATTTCCTTAATTTGATATAAGTCGAGAATGCCTTCCATTTTGGCTATCCAACCACGAGGATCATGACCCTCAAAGGTGGGCATATCAATGCGTGGAAAATTATTAGGGCCTCTTGGTTGGTGATAACCCGTATCCCTTTCTTGATCTTGGTTATACCGTTGTCTATGATAGCGATCCCTGGAATTATCCGAAGTGCCTATTTGTTGTTCCCAATCGTCATTTTGATCGACATTGTCTGCATTCCTTTGGGCATGGGAGTGATATTGGGGATTAGTATTGGGATTAGGCTGGTTTTGTGCTTTCACTAGGGATTTTAGGGTGAGACTAATTTCGTTCATACCCTCTAGTAGGAGTCGAAGAGAATCATCGTTGGAAACGGCTGAGTTACTTGAGTTTCCTTGTGTGATGTTTTCGTGAGTTGGGGGAGGATTAGTAGCCATAGGATCTACCAGTGGATGATGTGGATTATAACTACCAATTTTGAAAGGAGAAAGAGAATTTTTTGTACCTGGGCTTCGATTAGGTCTTCTTGTGTTGGTAGTGGGCGTTTCTAAGCTTGATAATCGACCGTCATAACCTTTGGTCCACTGTTTGCTCATGCACTTGTTAACATAACCTGCTTGGGATTCCGCTTCAACTACCACAAAATTTGGTTGAATTTAGCAAAAAAAATGTGGATTCCGCTTCAACTGTCGCTCCAACTGCGACGCGGATTTGAATTTTGTTGGCTCACCTCCTTAACAACAACTTTTGATGACTTTCAGCGACTTTGACGGCTTTCAACGACTTTTGATGACTTTCAAAGACTTTTGATGACTTTTAGCAATACA
Source organism: Wollemia nobilis (assembly GCA_028583015.1). NCBI lineage: Eukaryota > Viridiplantae > Streptophyta > Pinopsida > Araucariales > Araucariaceae > Wollemia > Wollemia nobilis. The sequence goes on from JAQPPZ010017128.1 coordinate 4,609,825, forward strand.
CGACGCGACACGACGGGACAGCTTTGACGACACGCAAGACACTAGACACACGCGATGACACGACACCCAAAACTGACACGCGAGATCGAGACAGAACGAAAGACACGATACCCGAGACCGCGACCGAGACAAACGCGAGATCGAGACAGAACGAAATGGAAGACTGACAGAAGACGCGACGCAAACTAATGACAAAGCGACGCACGACCCCCGAGACCGTGACCAAGACAGACGCTAGACCGACAGAAGACGCGACGCAACCCAATGACAGAAGACCGAGAGAAACGGAAGACCAACACGGAGGACGATAAGACCAAGGACGCGGACAGAGTAGCAAGGCAAGCGCAAGGAGGCGAGCGTGTGGCCAAAGCCATGACTCACTATGTGCGCTAAGCGCCTTATAAACACCTAATCGCCCACAACACCGTGTATGTGGGATAAATGCCCACGCGAATATAAAAAAATAATAATAAAAATGCGAGTACCTTATAATATAACGCGATATATGATTATTTCGCGCTCGCTGATTGGCCGATGGCGCGCTCTGCGTTTTGTTTGGTTTGTACTGCAATTTCTCGGCTTTTCTGCTGGTTTAGCGATTCAAGGGTGTTTATCAAGCGAATAAACCAGATTCTTCTCCCCGCTTCAGTGATGCACAGTAAAAATCGTTTAGGCTGCTGGTCTGTTTTGACAACGGTATAGTACTGCATGCATTCTGGAGTGCGTTCGAAAGTGCGTGAGGTGGCGAATTAGGAATACGATGGCACCCGTATTACCCAGGTGGACGCTAATTTTCTCAGAGATGCGTTGGCCACGTCTTCAAGATCTGTGGGTGTTGGTCTTCTGTCCGACGAATTTAACTTCGTGAAATGATGCTACTGCGGAATGCATTGGGCTGAAGGAATTATGTGGATATAACCAGGACCGATGTCTCGTGATACCACTTGGAAGGATTTAACTATCCTTCTGCACAAATGAATTTACAGAGAGAGATTTCGAAAACAGAATGACGAAATTATTATGCCAAAAAAGAATTAATAGCGAAAGGATAAAATAATTCAAATGCCACTTGAGGTGGGCACACCCTCGCCGTATAGGCTAATGCGAAAACGCAGATGAAGATTTAAAAAATATAAGAGATGATTTCAATTAAACTATTGTGAATCCATATATACTAAATTTTACATGCTTGGAAATCATAGCCGACGTAGACTATGTTTGGAGTGTAACATCCAAAGTAATGTATCTTTCGATGTATTCTAGATTGTTTGTAATGCCTCACTTTTAAAAGTGCTTTGTTACTGCTTTAACCTGTATCGCTCCAAAATTTTTGCATCCCTACCTTCAGGCTATAGGATCCGTGCCCGGAAGGAGAATGGGAAAAGAATGGCACGGTACCTCAGACTGAGAGGCCTTGCGAAGGTCCCGCCTCTCGGGGGAGGTGTATTATGGTGATTTTTTGATAGATGGTGGGTTCACCAGGAAACGTTTGAATGGCAGTTTCCATGCCTAGGTTGGGAATGTGTTTGATGGGTTCAGTTTTAGATTTAATCATCCAAGTCCTAGGTTTGGCCAAAATGCGTCTAAGCTATTCTATATGAAATGCAGATTTAAATGAAGACAGAAACAGATTTGGACAAAAAAATAGAAAGGACAAGATGGATTAAAGACCTATACCTAATCCAGATGTCTGATGAAGGTTCTAATTTTTGAAGTAGTCAGGATCATCTGGAATTCGACAGGATCGTCTCCTATATGACAGGATCGCCTGAGATCTGACGAATTTGTCAGACAAATTTGTCAAAGACCTGCAAACATAAAAACAGATGCAAAATACAAATAATGCAACTATGATAACAGAGGGTAATGATATAAAATGACAGTAAGAACATTAAAATGATGATAATAAGCAAAAACACGAATGCATTATACCGATCTAATGACAATTTATGCTTTTATTATGCATTAAAGCTACATGGGTGAACTCCAAGATGTAGAATAATAAAGAATAACCATAGAATTAACTAAATGTAGAATAATACAGTAGAAAAAGGATGAAGAAATGCAAACTCTAGGCATTGATTGCCCCCAATGTGGACTGCAGTCAAAATCGTCTCGAATTGGGTTGAGATCGTCCGAGATTGTACGAGATCGTCTGAGACGAATTGAGCTTGCTCCGGCTGAAAAACAATGAAGTTCCTGCAAACAAACTTGAAAAAATGCGAATGCAAACAGTGTTTTAAGATGGTCTAGTGCGTGTAGAATTTGAGTTACAGGGAATTTTAGCCAGGGGAATGCCAAGGGGGAGGGCCTAGGATTAAATAGGCTTAGGATAGAGGTTGGGAGGTTGGAGATCATCCCAATTTGGGAGATCTCCAATGGGGGAGGTCTCTAACGGTGCAGACACGCTTCTGCCCGGATTAGAGATGTCGTTGGAATAGAAGCTAATTGTGAAAAATTAGTTTTGGGACAAGATCGTCTGGACGTCCTAGTCCAGACGAAATCGTCCGATTTGAGGCGATATCGTCTGATAGGCGACGATATCGTCAAACGGTCAAAACAAACTCTAAAAATGGTGCAAGAAACGAGGAAACGAATTAAGTGGCGGTTTGGGAGCGGTTTTGGAGGTTAAAATTTGAATTTGAATTATTTACTAGAGTAAGTGTAATTATTAAGGTTTTATTGTGCCAATTTTAGGGTGCTACATTTTGCCCCCTCTTTAGCGAATTTTTCAAAGAAAATGCGTTAAAGATGAGTTCTTCTCGATCTACGAGAAAGCAAAAATTATTCCCATTTTTAGGCGACGATTCTTGGTCGAATCGTACGACAGCTTACTATGGTGCCCCCTCCGTGTTTTTCCCCAAATCAAACGTTTGAGGTAAAAACACGAAAAAGCAAATTTTTTTAAAAAAAGTTAAGTGTTTTTGAATAAAATTAAGAAAAATAGGGTAAAACCCTAATTCATTTTTACTATTCATTTTCTCTTATGATATTTTTGATGATATAACTTGTTCATATGTTTTTATGATGCTTTTAATGTTTTGAGTTTTTTGATTAATGATTCATGTAATTATGTCATTTGGAAATATTATGACTTTGATATCATGCTGTAAGTTTTTAAATGAAATAATCTGATGTAAACAATTGGTGGTTGTGGTGTGATTTGATAAAAAATAAAAGGGACTTCTAACAATAATTTCAAAGGACATTGTCGCTATTATAGACCATTTCATGGAGTCGCCGCTCACTCGGTCGTCAAGCTAATCCCAGTATAGAAATATTGCTAAAAGTAAAAGGGTGCTTAAGAGACTGTCTTAAGACTTTGGTGCAATGGTGCAAATGATGATGATGATGGTTTGTTTTCAGAGTTTCATAAAAATAGTATGCATGAAATAATGTTAAAATGATTTTTTGCTAGGCATAAATTCCTAAGTGTGATAAATTTTTTGGATAATTCCCTAGGAATTATACCATCATTGCAAAATTGAAGGTTGACATAATGACATGAAATAGTGATAATGTGCATGCTTTTGAAAGCATAATTGTGTAACATAATGATTTAAGTCATATGGTTTTCATGATTTTCAAATAAATGGGGAATAAAAATTGGTATAATGGTTTGCGCTAGGCATAGAATATGTAGGTATAGACTTATACCATCATCGTGAAAATCAAAGAAGAAAATAGATTGTTTTATTGCATGGTTGATTTTTAATAAATAGAAAATATGAAGATGAGGACTTGCGCTAGGCATAAAATTTCAATTTTGGTTTTGGAACTATACCGTCGTCGCGAAAGTCGACAATATAAATATATATATATATATATATATATATATATATATATATATATATATATATATATATATATATATGTGTGTGTGTGTGTGTGTGTGTATGTTTTGATTGTATGGTTTTGAAAGAAATTTTGATTTTTCTATTATGCATGTAGTTGTCTTTATACTAAACAACTGTACTTTAAAGAAGAAAATGAATTATTCCAAACAATTACAAAAAATATTTCAAAGTATCTTAAAGACAAAAGTTAGATTTATAAGGAATCCCATGTGCATATGTGAGTTCATTTCCAATCTTGATTTATCATAATGATACACAAAATCTCTCAAATACAAATGTGTGTGCAATTGCTATGTTCATTTACCAGTTTTGAGCAAGATAATATGATACAAGTGATTTGAATGAACCAAATAAGTGTTCATTAACCATGATGTAGATGCATATAACCATACTAGACTACTATGTAAGTCGGATTATCAAGAGCTAGCTAATCCATAAGCGGACATAGGTCCGTACAAAAGAAGGTCGCTAATGTGACAGACATATCGCCACGCTAGGAGTTACCCAAGGCCAAGCAAGTTGGGCACAAACCACCTGTTATGGGGCTTACCGCACAATTTTCGAATAATTGAGAATTCCAGGGATTCAAGCTCATCAACCCTTCTTTTCTTTTCAAAGGGTAGGGAAAGGGATTTTATTGATTTTTGCTTTTGCTTTCTTTTGTATTTTTGCTTGATAATGCTGTAATGATAAAAATAACATTTTTCTTTTTCTCTTTTTCTTGAACTTTGCTTTTTCTTTTTTTTTTCTTTTTTTATGCTAGGGATACTTGCTCGGATTAGCTGTAGAGCAAGGGATTTTTATTCTGGGTAGGGGTGAGCTTGTCCTTTTGCCAATTCTCAAAAGATTCTAGACCATGTGCATGATAGGATAGCAGGGGAAACTTTTTGCTCAAGAAACCACTTCTACTATGTAACATAACAAGGATATTACAAATATAATCATTTTATTGTGAAAGGATGTGCTTGGTTTAAGTAAATAATAAGATCAATTCTCTGTGCTCAAACTTTATTTAATTGAATTTTGTGAACTTTGATATAAGAGAGATTAGTAATCATGCCAGATAAAATCAAGATATTTATTTTTGTGAGTGTGAAAGTGAGAGATTCCAAATAAATGCTAATTTATCCAAAATAATTTGAAATATATAACTGCAACATTTGTAAGAAGAAATATATATAAATACTTTTTGAGAAGTTTTGAGAATGTTGACTCTCTCTTTCTTCTTTATTTCGTTTTGGTTTCAAAAGAGTCAAGAATATTGCTGTTTTTTTATTTTTATTATTATTTTTTGGTTTTTGAAAGAATTAACAAGTGCCATAAATAAATACAACGAGTAGTTTTGAAAATTTTGATGATTATGAATGTTTTTGGTATTTTTGAATTTGAAAGAAATACAAAATAGTGATTGTGAAATATTTTAAACAAATATATACAAGGATGAAATGACCAAATTTATACATAGTAACGTTTAAGATGCAAAATGTTCATGGGTTCTTTAAGTTCTTTACCATCTAAGGTAGATAATTTGTATGCTCCCGATTCAAATTTAGCAGTGATAATGTATGGTCCGAGCCAGTTGGGCTCAAATTTACCTTTAAGGTTTGTAGTTGCATTAGTATTTTTTTGATTTTGAGGATTTTGATTTTTTTGTATTTTGATTTTAATTTATGAATTGAAATTGGTGGTATATACAAGATGATCTATATACACTATACAAGGTTATTTGAGTATAGCATGTCTAAGGTTGCTTCAAAATCAAAGGAGGTTTTGAAGGATAATTTGGTTGAGGTGAAGGTAAGAACAAAAGGTGATGAATAAAAGGTAGCGATAACAAAAGCTTTGTTATAATGTAGAATAATGTAGCAAAAGATTTGACTTTTATATGTGTAAAATTGATCATGTTACAAAATAGAATGTCAGAAGGATAAGAAAGTTCTTCATTCTTATCACTATCTTCCAAATATTGATAATATGGAGGGAGCATATGTGAAAGATATGCATGGATGTTATTTGGTAAACAAGGATGATCATATATGGATGAAGAAAAGTGATGGATAGAAGATAATTGTGATAATAAATAATGTATAGAACTTGATGTTTCAACCGTTAAATATTCTTCAAATGGTGTTGGGTCACCATGTATGGTGACAATTTTATTTGTAATTTCAAACTTCAAACATTGGTGAAGAGTGGAAGGGACAACCCTCATCGTATGAATCCAAGGGCTTCTGAGAAGTAGGTTGTAAGGTGAAGGGCAATATGTTACATAAAACAAAGTATCCAGAATATTGGGTCCAATATTAAGGGGAAAAATTATAGTACCTTGAGCTTCTTGAATTTCATTTTTAAAAGATTTTATAATAACATTTGATTCATTAATATCTTCTTCCTTTGACTTGAGTTTTTGGAATAATTGATAAGTGCATAAATTAAGAGAGGAGACATTATCTACCATGATAGTTTTAACATATGTTTCTTTACTAAATCCTGTAATGTAAAGATAATAGTCTTCTTATGGAGTAGAGGAAAGAATCTCCTCATCATAGAATGAAATATGGTTAACCTCAAGAGGGTTTACACCATTAATTATGTTCTTAGAGAAAATATGATGAGGAACAAATTGTTGGCTAGGTATCTTGAACAAAGTTTCCTTATGAGAACTTTGTAATACCTCTAAAAGGGATATATTTGCTTGAGGATTAATCACTTGTTGTTTGTTATCAAAGTGGATTTCAGATTGAGATTTTGATTCTAAAGATGAGCTTTCTATGCTTACATTCCATTTTGGATCATTCTCTAGAGCCAAAGATAGTTTTTAAGGTTGGTCAAATGAGGAATCCATATCTTGAATATCAGATTGAGTTGATTGAACTTGAGGTTGCTCATTTGTAGTTTCTGTTACAATATTAGTAATATCATCATGATGGGACACATTAACATGTAATATTTGATTGGTTTCTTGTTGTTGATAATTGCATAGGGGTTCTTGGGAGATCCCCATGTCTTGATTGATTATTGGTATTTGTTGTGTAGGAGTTTGATTGTTTACTGGAGATTTATAATCAGTTGTAGATTGTAATTCCTTTATATTTGAAAGACCCTCATCGATCAAATCTTGAATTGAACATCTTAAATATTTACATTTTTGTGTCATATGTCCATCCACTCTATGATATTCACAATGTAGCTCAGGTTTAAACCAATCTACTGTGGTATCAGGTTGTCTTATGGAAGGGAGTTCAATCTTATTTGTGTCAAGTAAATACTTGAGAATCATATCCATTGGTTGATTGAGCTTAATAAATTTACGTGATGAAGGTTTTCGAGAGGTTTTTGATATGTGCCTTAGGAATTCAGTCATAAAAGGACCTAATGGTTTCTCGCCTCTACTTTCTTTATTATGGTAGAATGATGATAGGAAGATTGCAAAGTATGAGGTGAGTGCATGGTAGAATTGGAAGAATAAGTATTTTCTTGTTGAAATGAATGTGTTGTATTGAAAGAAGAATATTGAGATGGTGAAGGAGGATTGTATGTTGATCGATAGACATAATATGGATATATGGGAGAATAGATAATATCGTTATGAAGAGGATTGGAAAAGGGATTGTTTTGATGGGTTATGGATGAAAAATAAGAAGAGTGTGATGAAGGTGATGTTGAATAGGGATAAGTTTGGTCATAATCAACAAATGTATTTGGTTGAATTCTTCCAACATTACTGATGGGCTCATATGGATTTGAGTAAAAACTCATGGTTTCTTTAGTACTTCTAAAAGTAATATTTAATATTTACTATTTAGAATTGAATCTAAAACATATAAACTTGAAATGATGATTTTGTTATATTTTTTTTTCTTGTATACATATACATTTATATATATATTTTTTGTTTTCAAAAGGTTTTTGATGCATTCACGTCGGGTTCACCAAAATGTATCGCTCCAAATTTTTCGCATCCCTACCTTCAGGCTATAGGATCCATGCCCGGAAGGAGGATGGGAAAAGGATGGCGCGGTACCTCGGACTGAGAGGCCTTGCGAAGGTCCCGCCTCTCGGGGGAGGTGTATTATGGTGATTTTTCGATAGATGGTGGGTTCACCAGGAAACGTTTGAATGGCAGTTTCCATGCCTAGGTTGGGAATGTGTTTGATGGGTTCAGTTTTAGCTTTAATCATCCAAGTCCTAGGTTTGGCCAAAATGCGTCTAAGCTATTCTATATGAAATGCAGATTTAAATGAAGATAGAAACATATTTGGATAGAAAAATAGAAAGGACAAGATGGATTAAAGACCTATACCTGATCCGGATGTCTGATGAAGGTTCTAATTTTTGAAGTAGTCAGGATCGTCTGAAATTCGACAGGATTGTCTCCTATCTAACAGGATCGTCTGAGATCTGACGAATTCGTCAGAGACCTGCAAACAGAAAAACAAATGCAAAATACAGAGAATGCAACTATGATAATAGAGGGTAATGATATAAAATGACAGTAAGAACATTAAAATTATGATAATAAGCAAAAACACGAATGCATTATACCGATCTAATGACAATTTATGCTTTTATTATGCATTAAAGCTACATGGGTGAACTCTAAGATGCAGAATAATAAAGAATAACCATAGAATTAACTAAATACAGAATAATACAGCAGAAAAAGGATGAAGAAATGCAAACTTTGGGCATTGATTGCCCCCAATGTGGACTGCAGTCGAAATCGTCTCGAATTGGGTCGAGATCGTCCGAGATTGTATGAGATCGTCTAAGACGAATTGAGCTTGCTCCGATTGAAAAACAATGAAGTTCCTGCAAACAAACTTGAAAAAATGCGAATGCAAACAGTGTTTTAAGATGGTCTAGTGCATGTAGAATTCGAGTTACAGGGAATTTCAGCCAGGGGAATGCCAAGGGGGAGGGCCTAGGATTAAATAGGCTTAGGATAGAGGTTGGGAGGTTGGAGATCATCCCAATTTGGGAGATCTCCAACGGGGGAGGTCTCTAATGGCACAGACACACTTTTGCCTGGATTAGAGATGCCGTTGGAACAGAAGCTAATTGTGAAAAATTAGTTTTGGGACAAGATCGTCTAGACATCCTAGTCCAGACGAAATCGTCCGATTTGAGGCGATATCGTCTAATAGGCGACGATATCGTCAAACGGTCAAAACAAACTCTAAAAATGGCACGAGAAACGAGGAAACAGATTAAGCGACGGTTTGGGAGCGGTTTTGGAGGTTAAAATTTGAATTTGAATTATTTACTAAAGTGTAATTATTAAGGTTTTACTGCACCAATTTTAGGGTGCTACATAACCATTAGTCATTTCTACCATTCATCACGATGCATTTACCAAACATATTAAAAATTCATTGCCATAGTTCCTAGACTATTGATCAATGTCCCAAGAGATGGCCTATACTTTCCACCTCCTTTTTACATAGAACACATTATGAGGGCCCATGCAAACCCCTTTTTCATTGGGTTATCCTAAGATAATTTTTTTCCTATGACCTACTAACCATACAAACATTTTGACTTTTGTAATGCTCGAGCTATCCCAAATATCTCTTCTTTGGGATACTTGTAGTATTCTTGTAGTATTCTTATTTTATTGGTGCTTTTCTATCCGCTTCTTTCTATGTATTCTCCTAAACTATTTAACTCCCAAATCAACTTATCCTCAACTCCACTCGAAATTATCACTTTTGTTATCTTTTTTCTCAACTACCTCCTAACAAAAATGATCGGTATACTTGTAAAAAAAATCTTCTTTGTAAGCAATTGAACCATATTTTATTCATCTGCAAATGAATATATACAATGGATAAGCTGAAATTAGACTGTAACTAATGCAACTAATATGAGCAAACAAAATATTCACTCCCAATAATAACACTCCTAAGTTTAGCCTTAACTAAACATTACAGATATGCACGTTAATCTAGAACGCCAATATAATGGTTAATACACATTTATCAAATAATGAAATAAATATTAACTATAGTCTAACATCCCCCTCTTATTACATTATTTGATGTACATAGAGAATTACAAAACAACTCAAATTTGACACGTGCAAGTGTCTTAGTGAAAATGTTTGCAACCTATTAATTATTGGGAATGTACTGGAGTTGAATCTTATGCTTTGGAACTTCATCTCAAATAAAATGACATTGAGTGTTAATGTTTTGTTCGTTCATGGAACACTGGATTCTTGACAAGTTTCAAAACACCTTGGTTATCGCAATTCAAGTGGATTGGAAGATTCTTTGGAAGGCTCATACTTGAAATAATGCGATGTGACCATATCACCTCACACACTGCTCCTCGTGTTGCATGATACTCTGTCTCTATAGATGAAAGTGCAATAACTTGTTGCTTCTTGCTATGCCAAGAGACAACACCAAATCCAAGATGAAATACGTATCTTGAGGTTGATTTTCCATCATCTATAGATCTAGCATAATCTAAGTCCGTGTATCCTTACAAGAAGAACTTATAATTCTTCTTATAATCCAAGTCATATTCTGGTGTGCCACGAACATAGTGAAGAACTCGATTTACTACTTTCTAATGATTGACCTTAGGTTCCTGCATGAACCTCGAAATATAGCTTATAGAAAAGTTGATATACAACCTAGTATTCATTAGATATATGATACTCCCAATCAACTATCAATAGAGAGTTCCATCTACTTGAGGAGAGTTGTCGTATCGAGATAGTTGTAGCCCTGTTTCCATGGGAGTTGCTTTTGGATTACAATCTATCATTCAATATTTTTCAATTAATGCCTTGGCATACTTCAGTTGTGTAACCTTGATGTGGTTCTTTTTTGCACAACTTCCAAACCAAGACAATAATGGAGAAGTCCTAGATCTATCATTTCAAATGAATTTTTAAAGTCATCTTTCACTACTGTAATCATCTCTTCTGAATTTCCAGTGATGATTAGATCATCTACATAGAGCACAAGGATCACTATTTCATAACCAACTTTCTTGAAATAGAGATTGGCATCTGATGGACTTCTCTTGAATCAATGTTGTAGAAGGTGATTATATATCTTTATGTACCAAGCTATTGGACCTTGTTTCAACCCATACAAGGACTTTATCAGTTTGCAAACTTTTTGTTCTTATCCTTGTACAACAAAGCCTTTAATTTGATTCATGCACACTTCTTTTAAATAAAAATTTAAGAAGGCACTCTTCACATCCATCTGATGAAGCTTCCATCTAAACTGTGCTGCCATTGCATAGAATACACGAATAGTAGTCATTTTAGCAGTTGAGGTGAATGTCTCTTCATAGTCTATATCTTCTTTTTGAGCATAGGCCTTTGCAACAAGGTGTACTTTATGCTTATCAATAGTTCCATCTGCCTTATATTTGACTTTGTATACCCATTTGCAGCCAATGGGTTTCTTACCAGTAGGCAGATCAACTAACTCCCATGTTTTATTCTTCATAAGAGATATATTTTTAGCATCCATAGCTGCCTTCCATTGAGGCACACTAAGAGCTTCTTGCATTGAAGTGGGTTCATGATCCACAACTGTAGTCATGAAACTGTAGTCTTCTGATTCACTCTTATCTTCTTCCTCATCATTTGCATCTTCGGCCTCTTCTCTTTCTTGACGAGACATACTTCGAGTACGTGGCATATCTGAAGTGAGATCAAGGTGTGCATCCAATTTTACGTCTCTCATAGTGCTAGTATACCATTTTGGATTTTTCTTCTATTTTGGGGGAGTCTTTGCCTTAGGCTCCTAAAAATCTAGGTATATAGCAGGATACGTGTCTTCGCTTGTTTCTAGTCTAATCGAAATGTTGTAATACTTTGCCTTATTATCGATAATTGTTATTGGTTTGCCTCCTTTTGCCTCAAATGTGTCAAACCATCTTTTGTCACCAATCATGTGTTTACTAACACCAAAGTCAATATACCAAACATTATTTTTTGTTTGGGATTCGTTTGAGTCATGAGCACTTTGTGTGCCTGCTCAGAATCTAAATTTGATCCTTCTATAACAACATTCCCCTTCTATTATCTGTTTCTTCGTGGTTTGTTTTGGCCCTTTTTTGTTGTGGTTGCTTGTTCTTGAACCAATATTGGTTGGTGTCATGATTGTCCATCTCACAAATATTGCAATACCTCTTATATTTTTGAGGTGTCTTTTTTGAGGAATTGGGGTTGGAACCCTTCGAGGAAGACCCCTTCTGAAAGTAGCCTTTTTGCTTATTTCCAGATTTCTTAGAAAACATTGCATTGTTGGACACTTATCTCTGTGGTTGTTATTTGCTTTGTGTTGTTGAAGCAGATTAACTAACTCTTCAAAAGTGACTTGTCTATTAGACACTTGAAGGGAAGTGACCATCATTCTGAAGGAATCTGGTAAAGCTCTCAAAATAATTGAGATTAAGAGTTTATCTTCTACTTTCTCACCCATTGCATTCATCTTAGCTCTTAGGTCAACAACTCTACAAAGAAACACTTCTACACTTTCTCCATTTTTCATGTTAAGAGTGTGAAGTTGGGATTGAAGGTTAAGGATCATGGCTTGATTCTTTCCTTCATATATTGTGCACAATGTATCCCATGCATCTTTTGTGTGCTCTTTGTCACAAATGTGCGGTTGAACTTCATCAATAGTGGTAAGAATTATGATCATCAGTGCTCTTGCATTAGCATCATCATATGCTTCTTGTTTATCATCTATTGTAGTGGGGCGTTTGACTTTTCCAATCACAACATCCCACATATTTTCAACCTATAGTATTACTCTCATCTTTGTTTTCCATGGAGCAAAATTTAGACCTTTGAGAAGTTGTGAATTTGTCAAGTATGCTTTAGCAATGGCCATTGTGAAGGTTCCTTATATCATCAAATTGGTTCCCCTTTCTTTATACTACGAAAGCAATACTGAAAGGGATTAACTACTATCTTTGACACTTGCTTAAAAAACCTTTCGCATACATAGGGGGGCAAGTCCCTTAAATACTTGGAAGAAGATTTTTTTGGAGGATTTATGCCAAGCAATAGTAGTGAATGAGTTAATAATGAAGTAAATATCAATAAAATTAGCTTTCCTTATTTTTTCTCGATGATTTATAGAGAAAAATAACTCAGTCATCGTTGTTGCAGCTATATTAGGCGTTAGATACAGTAGCCCAAAGCACAACAACATCACCTGTAAGTGTGGGCCAAAGGTACCGTAAATACCGAACGTTACTTTGTGTAATAAATTGCACAAAAAAATGGGTATAAATTTGGGGTCTTATCGCTGCCATAACACAAATATGTTAATGCATAAAACAAAATATTAAATGCATTTTACAACCATTTTTGTTATTGCCCACAAATTTTTATTTTTGGAAGGTGTCATATTCAACCGAAAATGCACCTTTTACAATGCCAATTAGGTGTCGGATTCAACCGAAAATGCACCTTTTTACAAAAATTTTGCAATAGTTTTGATTTGCAAAAAAAATGATATTCACTTCTTTTTAATTTTCCCTTGTTTTGAATTTTATTTGCAAAAAACAACAAAATTTTGAGGTGTCCCCCCTTTGTGTTTTTGTTTTTCAAAATAATAAGGTTTGTGTGCAAAGTTTTTGTACTCCTTGTTTTGTTTATAGCATGAAACCAAAAAAATTGTGTTCCCCCTTTGTTTTGGTTTTGCAAAAATAACAAAATGTTTTGCAAAAAAATCAATGTTTTATATTGATGAAAAACAAAATATAATCCCCTTTTTACTTTATAGAAAATGCACCTTAAATTTTCATTTAAAGAAAGTAATTAAATTAAATAATTATTTGATAAATCTAATTAATTAAATAAGAGAAGATTCAATTAATCTAGATGGGCTTTTTGAAAGTGGAATACAATCATGTGGTCAGAGAACAGAACATGAGTGTTGATGCTTTAGCTAATTGGGCATTGGACAAAGGTGATCTTACTTGCTACGACCACCCTCCCAAATGGTAGGCTTCACAAATAAGGGAAGCTCTGCTTTTTATCCTTTCTTTGGATGGCTCGAGTACTAGAGGTACCTAGTTTCCTTTTGTTTTGTTTTTTCTTCTCTTTGGTTCGGTTAGGGTATTTTAGTTCCCTAGCTTAGACATATCTTTCCTATCTTTCCTCTGTTGAATATTACCTTAATAGTCTTTTGGCCTAGAAAGGTTGTAGTTGTGTCTTGTTTTTTTGTTTTTAGATTTTCGAGGGGTGTGTGTTCTTTTGTACTTTTTTGTTAAGTGTTTGTGTGTGTTGTTTTGTTGTTTTTATGGTTTTCTTATTTGTTTTGTTGTTATTTTTTATTTTATTTTATTTTTATTTATTTATTTATTTGTTTTTTTTTTTTGAGTTTTTTGTTGTTTTTATGCTTTTATGTTGTTTTTGTTTGTTTTGTGGTTTTTATTCTTTTGTTTGTTTGTTTGTTTAACTGATTGTCTTTATTTTTTGATGTTGTGTTTTTTGTGTTCGTTTGTGTTTTGTGTTTGTTTGTTATAATTTTTGTTGTTTTAGGCATGCTCGTTGAGTGTGTCAAAGGGGGCAGGCCAGGTGCAAGCCCTAGGCATTTTTGATGGAATAGATACCTTTGCATCCTTGGGACTTACCCAAAAGTGGCATCCCATTTGGGGTGTTTTCCACAAACAAAAAAATAATAATTAATTAATTAATAAATAACTAATTAATTTAATTAATTTAGAAAAAAATAATCAAAAAATTATTATATTTATTAATTTCAATAAATAAATAAAAATGCATAAAAAAATTGGGTTTTTTTTAATTTCAAGTACCTTTTATTTAGCACCTGTGTCTTCAATACCAGTGATGGCCGGTAGAGAAAGTAGAAGATAAACTCTTAACCTCAATTATTTAGAGAGCTTTACCAGATTCCTTCAAAATGATGGTCACTTCCCTTCAAGTGTCTAATAGACAAGTCACTTTTAAAGAGTTAGTTAATTTGCTTCAACAACACAAAGTAGATAACAACCGCAGAGATGAAGTGTCCAACAATGCAATGTTTTCTAAGAAATTTGGAAATAAGCAAAAAGGCTACTTTAGAAGGGGTCTTCCTCGAAGAGTTCCAACCCCAATTTCTCACAAAAGACACCTCAAAAATAGAAGAGGTATTACAATTTTTGTGAGATGGACAATCATGACACCAACTAGTGTTGGTTCAATAACAATCAACCATAATAGAAAAAATGCCAAAACAAACCAAGAAGAAGAAATAGACAACATAAGGAAAATGTTACTATAGAAAGATCATATTCTAATTCTAATTATGAGCGGGCACACAAGGTGTTCATGACTCAAACGAATCCCAAACAAAAAATGTTTGGTATATTGATTCTAGTGCTAGTAAACACATGATTGGTGACAAAAGATGGTTTGACACATTCGAGGCAAAAGAAGACAAATCGGTAATAATTATCAATGTAGGAGAATGATCAACCAAATAGTCACTTCAATGGTGCAGCACACAAATTCTAGCAATACAACACATATTCCAATGCAATAGACAACCGATAGTGGGTATGCACAATGCATTAGTTTATTATATGCGCTTTGGCACATATAAAGGGCTTCAAAGCCCTTTCCACAAGAAATGTGGGATAAAAATGCCCACATAAGAAACCAAACACCACGTAGTCTTCCCCGCTCACATGTGATCTAACATGAAGCCGCCACATATCTTGCAGAGGTTGGATAACGTCCAAACACTGTAATTGGTTGATTCTCTATTCGT
Organism: Wollemia nobilis; assembly: GCA_028583015.1. Taxonomy (NCBI): domain Eukaryota; kingdom Viridiplantae; phylum Streptophyta; class Pinopsida; order Araucariales; family Araucariaceae; genus Wollemia; species Wollemia nobilis. The sequence continues at coordinate 4,625,444 of JAQPPZ010017128.1, forward strand.
CCAAATTGGGGAATAAACCTTTGGTAGACGTTTAATTTTTTTAATTTTTCACCATACATTTTTGTTCTGCTATGCATACTTGCAAGGGAGCAGCACTATGATGAAGATGTGCTTTGTGTCGAGGCCATCGAGCAACAGTATCACAATAGCATGGAGGATGCCTACCGTCGTCGAAGGTTGATGGCTTTGATCGTGGACATTCCTTTGATCAGTGGACAAGGATCGAACGTGGGATCTCGTTGCTCCAACAAGATTCACCAGTGATCTATTTGTGAAGGCAGAGCTATCTCCTATGCGACACGGTTGGTTTCACTTCTGCATGCATCGGATCAGGGCTGCATGCATCAGATTGGCGAGATCTTATATACAGTCAAAGTGAAAAATCAAACATCAACAATGATAATCAAGCTATTGTTGTAAATCTTGGCTCAAATTTATGAGAATAATCGGGCTTGATTTGGACATGGTTGGCATCCTGAGAGGGTTGAAATTATTTTTTCTCCTACTCTTAGCATGCAACGATCCAGGGATCGATGTCTACTGACTATGAGCCACGAATAAGACCATGATACGGTAGTGATCGAAATTTGAACTACAGCCTTGATTTACATTCACTCCTCGAGATAGAGGTTTCTGACCCTGCTCTTTTTTATATATATATAGGGTTCAACACAGGATCAATAACAGGGTAGAGAACAAGGCAATTATGCCCTTTTTTTAATTCTCTATCAAAGGAAAGTATTGCAACATTTCGATTAGACCATTAAATACAAATTTTCCAATTTTACTATCTAGCTGTAGGCTCACCAATATGAGCACACATCAGCTGGCAAGAACTTGAAACAACACAGGCACCATTAATCAAAAGAGCTTTGATACTAATGTAAGTAATTGAACCATATTTTATTCATCTACGAATGAATATATACAATTGATAATCTGAAATTAGACTATAACTAATGCAGCTAATAAGAGCAAACAAAATATTCACTCCCAATAATAACACTCCTAAGTTTAGCCTTAGCTAAACATTACAGATATGCACGTTAATCTAGAACAACAATATCACGGTTAATACATATTTATCAAATAATGAAATAAATATTAACTATAACCTAACATTATTTCCATTTGTATCTTCCTTCCTAATCCTTGTACATAATGTTTGAAACCCTATCACCATATTTAGACTAAAGTAATCTCATAAATGGTTTCAAAATTGGATCTAGATCGAGTGGTCTTCTATCACACCAAGTATCTATCCAAATAGAAATATTTTATTCGGTTCCTACCACCCATCTTAGACCTTTAATCACTGGATCAATTGATTTTTTTTAATTATTCTATAGTGTAGAACCATTTGGTAGTGAGAATGTAGTAAATATTAAGGTCGGGTCATTGGGCTCAATGTACTTAGAAGAATTCTTGCCCATTGTCTTTGGCTCTCTTTGTACTATATCTAAAATACTTTCCCCCTAAGATTCAAGTTTGTATCTATAAGAACTTTTAAACTAAGACCTCCCCTAGTTTTATCACCACACACCTTGCTCTATTTCACCAAAGGAAATTTCCTTTTAACATATAATCCTCACCACAAAAATGATCATATAATATAGATTAAACTTATTTCTACCGATTTTGGCAAAATATATGAGGATATATAATATGTTTTTTTATATATTAAGATTGCAAAGGGGTTTTTGAAAGGGCTTCAACCCTTTTACAAATTGAAAGAAAGATCTAACATTAAGTTCCCAAGACCAGTTCTACTGAATTAAAATTAAGGCTACAAAATTAGATACAAAACATGTAGCCTCACACAAACACCGTTACTTAGTAAACACACTGAATGAGTAACCTTCTAAAGACAAAAAATCCAATTTCAAAAGGTCCCCACTTTATTTTGCCACTAAGATTGAGAAACGCTAACCAGTTTGGGATTTGCTTATCGTTCCTCATTGAGAGTTGGTTCTTTATGCACAAGCCCAGTGAGGCGATGAGTATTAGAGAGAGAAGTGGACATGAATTGCATGTGAGACATGCTATAATTTACCTTGAGGTTGATGTTGAGTTTTGCATGTATCGCATCCATTGAAAGTTATCAGCTAGACACTCATGAGTGTAACCGAGCATAAATGATCTCCTTGGAACTAGTAGACATGTGATTAGTCAACATACTCCTTGAAATCCACTAGATGACAATATTAAATCTAACAAAAAGAGAGTTGGGATTAAAAAAATTATAAGGGAAAGACTATTCTAAGAAAGGAAGTTTCTGACTACTCCTTAAGGTATATTTGAATGGAATGAACTGATGCATGATTGGCCCAAATTGTCATTGCTGGTGATGCTTCCAACATGGGCCCTAGCAAATTTGATCTCTTCCAACCATAGTCTTACGTATTGGTATCCACCGCAATTGTATCTTATTTCTCCTCATTTGCAATGCTCAACAAATCATGGGGAAATCCCTATTCAAAATTCTTGATTCTTCCTAGTTGATGCTCATATTAGCCTTTAGGTCTGCCACCTAGTTCTCCTCCCTATAGACATGATGCACCTATGAATTATTGAAGAGTTGAATTTTTTGCTTCACCAATCCAATCGGGTTTTCAATATTCCAACTCACCTCAAGGATGCCTTTAGTGCAATTGATGATATTTAGTGAGTCCTTATATGATTACATTTTTATGTTCAACTTGTCAAAAAGAAGGGCACCTTGATATAGGGCCTTTGTGTCATGACCCGCCTTGGCAAGACCCTTTATGAAATAACAATATATTGAATTTACTGTTTCAATGCCTAGTATAGTTTGTATTATGGATATGCAAAAATGTCTGTAACATTAGTTATGTTGTATAAACATGGTACTGCTGAAAATATGTGATTTTTCCAAGATTAATTATGCTTGTAGGTGGAAGAAAATATCGACCACCAAGAACGGATCCACCTAGGAGGGTATTAGTAAAAATAGAGGTTTTACTAATACCTAGGTGGACAATATCAAGCTAATAATTTAGTATTAGTTTTTGATATTTGCATTTGAATTAATTAATTATGGAGATGATTAATATTGTTCCATGCATGCATTTGTTTTAATGCTTTGATTTTATAAAGATCTCTTTTTGACTTTTAAGTAAAGCAAACATTAGAATATATTAAAGTTGGATATTCAAAATGTGGAATTAAAGTCTTCATGTTAGGGAGGTATGAGGAAGGAGGCTTGTCTCACTGAAAATACACTCCCCTTGCCAACTTTGAAAAAAGAACAGATGGGCATTTATTTTTGGGAGATGGCTTTTATTTTTCTGGGAAGTTGGGCTTTTAGGTTTTCCTTTTTTGTAGTTATTTTCCCTTGGATGGAAAAAAATGAGGGAGGAGGGGAGGAAGGGAAGGAGGGGCGAGGGGGAGGAATATTAAGAAAAAATCTTGGAGGTTTGAAGGAGGCACTTCTATCTGTTCTTGGAGTAACAGGTTGGAGATTCCTATGCTTGCTTCAAATATTGATTTATGTTGAATCATGCTTGTATGGTTTTTTTAACTCTTTCAAGAATGTTTTATTTCGCTGTAATTGCTGGAGCATTAGATTTTTGGCCCTTAACTAGACTTGCAATCAGGTTGTTTGTTTCCTTAAGATCATTAGAGTTCTTTAGACCTCCTTATTGAATGTTTTGTTAAGCAAGTAATATAGGGGATGTGTTAAGAATTGAGCGATAATTTTAATATCTTCGCTGCCATGTTTTTTAGCTAGATCGTAGTCCTTTCGTCCCTTTTACATTTGTTTGAAAGATAGTGGATTAAACCTTGTGATAGAACTATCTCTCCAAGGGTTTTTTCCATTGCATTTGGCATGCATTTATTAGAGCCTTGGTTGTAAGAATCCCCCCCATTGTTACTGTTGTGCTAGTCTTTAATTGGATTGACATCTGTAACTAGTTTTTATAGTTGCTATGGACGTCAAGTTACATCTATAATCATTTTTGTGTGTTGTATAATATTTTATTTACCTCTTAAAGGTTTTACTAGCTCTCCTAGTGCGATTGACGAGTTGTTATCACTTCCAGAATGGAGTTTTCTATACAGGCATGGTCACCTATTTTACGAGCGGTGCAGTTCATTGTTCAAAAAAGGATGTTGTGTGTTTGTCTTCAACTGCCATCACCTCAAGAGGGTTTCTCCTTTTTTTTTGTGGAAATCATCCCAAAAGGGATGCCACTTTTAGGTAAGACCCAAGGAGGCAGGGGTATCCATTCCGCCAAAAACGTCCAGGACTCGGACCTGGCCTACCACCTTTGACATACTCAAGGAGCAAACAAACACACAAAACCAATTTAAAAATAAGTAAATAACAACAAAAATAATAAAATAAAATAAAAAACATGCTCCTTGAGTGTGTCAAAAATAAAAGCACAACCAAACACGCACAATAAGATAAAAAAAACCACAACACAAACCACAAAGAAAAACACAAGAACCACATAACAAAACACAAACAAGACAAAAACAACAAAACACTACAAAGACAACCCAAAAAAAACATGAAAAATAAACACAACCAAAACCTAAAAAAAAATAAAAAACAACCAACAAACAATAAACAAAAAAAAAAAACATAGAAAACACTCACACATAAAAACATGAAATAACACAAACAAAGAGAAACCCAAGAACAAGAATGAAAAAAACACGAACAATAACAAAAAACATAAAAAAAAAACAACAAAAACACATGAACAACAAAAAACAACACAAAAACAAAACAAAACAAAAGAACCCACCCACCTTAAAAAACTAAACAAAAAAGAAAAAAGAAAAAAAAATTGAACATAACAATGACCTATCTAGACCAGAAGACTATTAAGGCAAGAATCAACAGAGGAAACAAAATAAAGAATAGAATGAGCTAGGGAACTAAAAAAAATGAATGAACCAAAGAGAAGCAAAAAAAAAAAAAGCAAGAAGAAACTAGGTACCTTCAGAACTGGAGCCATCCAAAGAAATGATAGAAAGAAGATCTTCCCTAATTTGAGAAGCCCACCATATAGGAGGGTGGCCATAACAAGTAAGATCACCTTTGTCCAAAACCCAATTAGCTAAAGCATCAACACTCTTGTTTTGATATTTGACCACATGATTGTAATCAACTTTCAAAAATACCATCTGGATTAATTGAATCTTCTCAATAATTCTTTTTATTCTCCAATCCACCTTATGATTCTTAGAAGGAGTCTTCAAGATATTAATCATAAGTTGAGAGTTAGACTCAACTAACACATTTTCCCATCCAACCTTAGTAGCCTCCTGAAGGCCTTTGAGGATACCATACCCCTCAACAAGGTTATTGGAAAGAATACCCAAATTCTCAGCAAAAGTAAAAACCAGGGAGCCATCTGAAAGTCTACCAATTCCTCCCACACTGGCTTTTCCAGGGTTCCCTCTAGAGGCTCCATCAGTATTGACTTTTCCAAAATTCTTAGGAGGAGGTTGCAAATTTCTAGTCCTATCCATCTTACTAATACTCACATTCCCTTTAAGTTGGTTGCCCTTAGAAGATTTAATATTCAATCTTTGCATCACTTTATCCCATCTTTGGTGGGAGTTTTGGGGGTGATTAAGGAGTTGATGGACTGATTCAACTAAGTTGGCTATGGTATTTTGCCAAATATAGTGAATATCCTTCCTATCTTGATTAAAAATTTGGCTATTCCTTTCATTCCAAATATTCCAAAGAAGAATGGTAGAACCCATCTAAACTAACTACCTAATAAAATGATCAACACCCTCTTGATTAGGCCAATCCCTCCAAAGTTGTTCAAAAGTAAAAAAATTGGACCACTGTAAGCCAAGTAAAGTGGCCATTCTCCTCCATAGCTCAGAGGCTAAAGTACACTCAATAAAAATATGGTTGAGATTTTCTACATTCTCTTCACACATTTCACATCTAAAAGGGCCATGAAAACCACGCTTCATAAGTTGCTCACCAGTAAGCACCCTACGATGCAATAAAAGCCAATTAAAGAACCTCACCTTAGGCCGGATCTTTTGACCCCACAATCAAGAAAATATGTCAGAAGAATGGTTGGGATTATTATGGCATAAGGTCAAATAACCTTGAGCAACTGAATACTCACCCTTAGTAGTGTTGTTCCATCCAAAACAATCTTTTTCATGGGACCAAGAGAGGGATCTCATATGAAGTATGCCTTGGATATCTTGTCTTTGCATTTCTAGGATTTGAATAGGCCAGTCCTCAATAAGGATCCAATATCTACCAACCTTTGAATTACTAGTATGGTACCGACAGTAATTAGCCACCTTTATCCAATTAGCTCGGTGAAGCTCCTCCATCCAAGGCCTCCAATCGGGAAACTGAGTTATCAAAGGCTTGTGACCATCCCAAGAATCTATTCAAAAATTTGCCTGATGACCATTATGAATGATCCAAAATAATTTTTTCTTTATCAAATCCTCACCAGTATTAAGAACCGCTAAAATGGGAGAACCTCTGGTAGGAATTTGATAGCGAACAAGGTCTTCAGGACTTTTGTTCTTAGTATATTTAGCACGAAGATTATTGGCCCACAAAGCATTAGGATTACTCAACATCCTCCAATATAATTTTGCAGCTAAATCTTTGTTGTTATTAATAGAAGACCGAAATCCTAACCCCCATTCACTCTTAGGAAGACATAAAGTATCCCATTTCACCAAGGCCCATTTTCTTTTCTCCTTAGTACCACTCCAAAGGAAACGATGACTGATTTGATCCAATTCTCGAAGACCAACCTTTGGGGTATTCAAAATGGAAGAAACATAAATAAGAATAGCTTGAAGTACTGATTTTACCAAGGTGATTCTACCCCTAGAAGAAAGCCACTTGTTGGTCCACTTTCCAATTTTCTTCTTGACTTTTTCCAACAACCAATTCTAATATTTATTTTTCTGCCTTTGAATATTTATGGGAATACCTAAATAAGTGATTGGAAGAGAGGTCTTCTTATATCTTAATTTATCCAAGACCATGGATTCCTGTCTAACAGAGCAGTGAAAGAAAATAACTTTAGATTTGTCTTCATTTATCAACTGCCCAGTAGCCTTAGAAAAATAGCTAATGATTTTCTTAATATTAGAAGCTTCCTTAATTATAGCTTTACCTAAAAGAGTAGAGTCATCCAAAAATTGAAGATGAGAGATAGGTCTAGCTCCATGAGCAATGGTAACTCCCTTAAGGGTTTTGTTTTCCCTCTTTTTGGTTAAAGTACTACCCAAGCATTCAACAAGAATGATGAATAAATAAGGGGATAGTGGGTCACCTTGCCTAATACCACTGGAAGCTGGGAATGACTGAGAAGGCCTGCCATTGATAAGAACTAAGTAGGAAACTGAAGAGATACATCCCATAATCCAATCCATCCAATCCTTAGAGAAACCAAATTGCCTCAAAACTTTGATAAGGAAGTGCCAATCCACTATGTCATAAGCTTTGGATAAGTCTAACCGAATGAACATGGAAGGAGATTTTTGCATATCCATGGAATGGATGGCTTCCTGAGCAATAACTATCTCATCTACTATTTGACGTCCTTCCACATAACCCCCTTGCTCTAGGGAAATAATCTTATGCAAAAGAGGCTTCAACATTTCTGCCATGATTTTAGTAATGATTTTGAGAAGAACATTACATAAAGCAATAGGTCTAAAAGCTGAGATATGATCAACCTCTTGAGCTTTTGGAACAAGATTAATATAAGTTTTATTGATAACCTTCAAAATTTCTTTGGCTTTCCTGGCTTCTTCCACCACCTCTAATAAATCAACATGAAGGATATCCCAGAACTCTTGGTAGAACTCAATGGGAAAACCATCAGGACCTGGGGTTTTCCCTTTTTGCATTTTAAAAACTACTTGTTGAAGCTCATTGATAGTAATAGGAGCAGTCAAAATAGAGTTCTCCTCATAAGTGATAAGAGAAGGGATTGATTGAAGAACATTTTGTTGTGAAGATGAGTCAAGAGGAGTAGCAGCAAAAAGATTGGAAAAGTAATCAACAACAATAGAGTTCATGCCATCCCAAGTATAAACAACATCTCCAGAATCTGATTTTAAGGAAGAAATAAAGTTGTGAGATCTTCGAGCTAGAAGAGGTTTGTGGAAGAAATTTGTGTTTCGATCTCCTTCTTTGAGCCATTGAATTCTAGATTTTTGCCTCCATAAGATTTCTTCTCTTTTTTCCCATTCCTCTAACTTAGTTGTGAGTTTAATTTCATTTGCACTTCTCTTATCTGTGAGGCCATCTAAATAGATTTTCTTATTCAAATTTTCAAGATGAGCTATAACTTTATGTTTTTTTATGAACATCTCCAAACTCTTTCCAGTTCCAAGTTGATTTTGGATTTAATGTATTGCAGTATTTTAGCAAAACAAAACATCTTAGTCCCATGCCTAGGTTTACCTTCCTTCCACCATTGTTGCACACGAGGTCTGAAGGAAATATCTCTAAGCCACATTAATTGAAAATGAAAAGGAAAGAAACTCACATTGGTTTTCCACATTTCCATCATGAATGACCAATGATACGAACTAGCATTATTAAGAGTCTTCACTTTAGGAATGTGACCATGGATTAATAAATTTTTAGAGAGCAAAAACCTATCCAATCTCTCCATTATACAAGCTAAGCCTTGCCTTATGTTAGACCAAGTCATAAGGCCATTATCTGGTTGGATATCCACAAGATGGAGGTTTGCAATATATTCGCTCATGAGGTCAGTGCTTTTGTCCAAATTTCTATTTCCCCCTCTTTTCTCATCCAGAGAGAGGATGGTATTGAAATCTCCTTCGATCAAGATCCAAGCTTTAGGAAAATGAGAGATAATATGAGTAATATCCTTCCACTGTCTTCTTTTTTCCTCCAAAGAAGTCGGAGCATAAACAATGAATGCAGAGCATAATCTGGTTGGAATGTCTACTTTGAATAGCTATAGCCAACAAACCCCAAATGCCAACCATATGGTGAATAACTACCTCTTTTGGGTCCCAAAGACAAGCAATGCCACCCGAAGTCCCTTGGGAACTAAGGGAAACCACTTTTCCAGCTGGCCAAATTTTACTAGCAATTGAGTCCATATCCTCCATTGACATCTTTGTTTCTTGAAGGAAAACAAGATGTGGATGATTTATCTGAATCATTCTTCGAATTTCATTTTGTTTTGAAAGACTCCCTTTGAGTCCTCTAATATTCCAAGCGATGATCTTCGATAATACCGGGGCTAAAAAAGTTGGGAAGGGCATTAATCTTACCTTCCTCTACAAGATTTTCACCTTCTTTTACCATATGATATTGATTGGTCTTGCGACCTGCTTTTTAATTAGAATCCATCTTCAATTTTTTTTCCTTGTTTCTTGACTTATTCCAATTGAATCTGAGATGGTTTCTAAAGAGGGCTTCTCCTAAGTTAAACCTTAGAAAATTAATTTTTATTTGTGCCCCACCATTGTCGCATCGCCATCGCATGACGTCTCCACGCTCGAGGAGGCATGGGCAAGGGGAAGGTTGCTCAGGCCATCCTACATGGGATATGTAGGGGCCCAAGTGAGCCTTAAAAGGTAAAGCACCCCTATTTTTAAATTGATGATATTTTGTGGTTAGGGCCGCTCCATGTAAGGCTACCCATAGTACCAATTGGAGGCAGTAGAAAACTCTTGCATGCGATTGTGACACTAATTGGGAGGTAAAAACCTTGGTAACATGGCTTTGTGTGGTTGGTTTGTTGTACACTCATTTTGGATGGGTTAATGTTTTAAAAACCATGTGTTAGCTTTAATCCCACACAGGCTGTGTGGGGGTGTTGAGATGACTAATATGGGGGAGAGCACCCCTTATTAGTCAACTTCTGCATATGTTGGTCAACTTTTGTTGTGGCACTACTAACATTAGATCAGGGTATGCTTAAATAAACCTTTTTGGATTATTAGTATTAACCTCTTTGACTAATTAATTAAATAGAATTAAGACTTTTGTTTGATTAAATGAAAGGCTTTTCAATTGAAAGAATGATTTATGTTATTTTTATTAAATGAAGGGATTTTTGATTGAAATAATGATTTATGTATTTAAAGAAAAGGATTTCTAATTGAAAGAATGGTTTATGTTATTTTGATTAAATGAAAGAAAGGATTTTTGAATGCATAGAGTTTATATTTAAGTTTTGAATTTATGGCTAAGATTAGATAGGTTATCTATTCTTAGGAGAAGTATGGGCTTCTCTGGTATGATGCTATGAAAAACTGAATATAAGTTTTCTTTGAAGTTGATTGTGAAGCGATCGACTGTTTTGGAAAGAGAGAATTTTCCTTACATTTCAACTAGCAAGAAAATCTATTAAAAGAAGTTGTTAGCGTAACTAACATTTGTCTCTATTACCTTGTTAGCGTATTGTTACGCTTACTGTTACACTGTTGTAACAGTACTGTTGCGCCTGTGTTGCTATCTATTTCCGGCGGATGTAAACTCTATTTAATCCGCTGTTGATTAATGAAAACAAGTTCCTGATTTTCACATGGCATCAGAGCCAAGATGGAGGGAGCTGTGAGGACTGCGTTTTTCAGGTGGAAGAAGACTGCCGCGTTTTCTTTGTGCGAGTGAAAATTATTTTTCTAAATCACGCAATCGTGATTTTTTAAAAGAAAAAAAAAAAAAAATTTCACAGCATCCCCCGGACTGCCAGCAGCAACACAGCGCGGAGACTGCCGCGACAGAGCGCGGACGTCGCACGTCCGTGCGACAGCAGGCCTGTCGTAGGCCCTTACGACAGAGCGCGCGCAGGCTGCCACGCGAGCAGGCCCGTCGTGCCACCCGTGCGTCCGTGCGACAGCAGGCCTGTCGCGCCACGCGACAGAAACTGCCGCGCAAGAGAGCGCACGCGACAAAAACTGTCACGCAGGAAAGCACGTGCAGGCCTGTCACGACCCGCGCGTGGCCTGCTACGCGAGGGGCCCCCGCCCGTCGCAGAGCGAGAATTTAAATTCTCGCTCGCACGGGAAGTTGGAGGGGGTATAAACCCCCCCACTGCGTCGATTAGACGCAGCTCCCCCGCCCCCGATAGTGTCGATTAGGCGCAACCCCCCGCCCCCCTCCCCCGCCCCCCACTGCGTCGATAAGACGCAAACCCGGCCCGTTTAAAAAAAAAAAAAAAAAAAAACTAGTGCGAAACTAGTGCGCAGCACCCCCCCGGACGACGTTTTTTTTTAGAGGAGCGCCGGGAAGCAGAGTGGCGGGAGCTGCTGAGCAGGAGTTCGTGAGGCCGAAGAGGAGGACCATTCGGGTTGAAAAAGGAGGAGGTTGCCTGATCCTTTCGGATCAGCCCGCTGGCTCACGTGGTCGTGAGCCGTGCGGTAAGGCTCAGGGAGCCTGCAGGTCGGGGGTTCAAATCCCGCCGACCCCCCCAAGGTATAATTTTTTTTTAGCAAAGTTGTTTTTTAATTATTATTTTTTTAATTAAAATTTTAAATTTTAAATTTTTTTTAATATAGTTTAAAACTTTATAAATTAAAATTAAAATTTTAATTTATTTTTTCTAAGTTTTAAAACTATATAAATTAAAATTATTTATTTTAATTTTAAATATATAATAATTATTAAAATGCTTTGTTAAAGAGATTTTAAAGGGGGTATTTTTTTTCAAAAAATCAAAGGGGGATAGTGAGTAATTTTTCGAAAAATAGCAATTTGGCATTGTAAAAGGTGCATTTTCGGCTGTGACCGACACCTTGTGGGTTATTCTTGTGGGCAATTTTTTTTGTTGTATGTTGCATATTTCATTTTTGCACTATAACATTAAAAATTAAAATCAAAACACTCCCTAAGTCCCCGGAATATAAAACCCATCTGTGCAATTTTATTGCACTGCAGCGTTCGGTATTTGTGATACCTCTGGCCAGCACTTACAGGTAAAGCTGTCGTGATTTGGCTACTGTATCCGCCGCCTAATATAGCTGCTATAACGACGTCTGAGCTTGTTCTCTATAAATCATCGGGGAGGAATAAGTACGCCATTTTTGCATTTTTTTACTCCATCCACTACCCTTTATCGCACTTGTGTTTAGGCGTAAATCCTGACGAAGTATTCTTCATAGTGTTTAGGGGAAGTTACGCCCCACGCATGAGAAGAATCTTCTATGGTAGGTGCCATCAACAAGACGATTCCCTTTCAGTACCGCTTATGTTCCACGTATCGTATGATCTCTAAAATTCACCTATAGTCTCCCTCACGTAAGGGCGGGTGCTTTTTTGTTGATCTTTCTAAATACCTATAGTTTCCCTCACGTAAGGGCGGGTATTTTGTACGGTATATTGGCCTAGCAAAAGGTATATCGAAAGGGGGACCAATTTGGTGATATAAGGAACCTTCACTATGGCCGCTGTTGCAAAGTTGATGACTGATCCGCATCAGTTATTGAAAGGTCCAAATTATACACCATGGAAACATAAGATGAAGGCAATTCTCCAAATGGAAGATTTGTGGGATATTGTTACTGGAGTAGCAACCAGGCCTTCACCAACAGCAGGATCCACGAGGTCCTTTAGCAGATCGGATAGCTTTTTACAAGAAAGACGATCGAGCAAAGGTGCTCATTTTGTTTGTTGTTTCGGATGAAGTGCAACCTCATATAGTCGACAAAGCAAGTGGTAAAGAGGCATGGGATGCCCTTAGAACCATCTATGAGGGGAAGAATGAATCCACCATTCTTCATCTTCAACAAAAACTTCATAACCTGAGTTTGAGGCAGGGTGAAACAGTTGAACTCTTTCTGTGCGGAGTGTCTGAGTTGAAAGAGAAATTGAGTTCTCTCGAAGATATTGTGGACGAAAAGCTTCTCATTTCACTTGTGATGAGAGCTTTACCTTCTTCATTTGATATGTTGATAACCTCCATCCAGGTGTCTCAACGACAAATTACCTACATCGAGTTGGTCAATCTGCTTCAACAACGGGAGGCACACCAACTTCACAAGGATGATTCTTCCAATACGGCCCTATACACCAACAGGCAGGGTTCTAGGAAGAAAGGTAATGGGCAAAAAGGAGGCAACTTTCAGAAAGGAGGAAATTCTCAACAGGATACGAAAGGAAAAGGCAAACAACCTCAACAAAAGAAGAGGTGGTGCAAGATCTATGAGAAAGACAACCATGACACCAACGAGTGTTGGCATAAGAACAAGCAGAAAGGCCAAAACAAACCACAAAATAAAAACAAGCAACCCCAGGTGAATTTTGCTGTTGAAGAATCTAACTCAGATTCTGAATGGGCACACAAGGTTCTCATGACTACCACAGATTCCACAAAGAGGGATCCCATTTGGTATGTCGATTCTGGAGCTAGCAAACATATGACTGGCGACAGATCGTGGTTTGAATCATTTGTGGCCAAGGAGGGCAAACCTGTCACCATTGTCGATGATAAAACCTACAGGGTTCAGGGAGAGGGTACAGTTTCAGTCACTCTTCCTGATGGCAAGTGTCAGATTGACAAAGTCCTCTATGTTCCGAGATTGGCCAACAATTTGTTGTCAATGACACAAATCTTGGACAAAAATATGGTTGTCAACTTTCATGTTGAGAATGGAAAGAAGTGTTGTACTATTACCAAGAAGGGTAAGCAGATTGCAACAGCTTCATATAAGCATGGCTTGTTTGCACTAGATGCTATCTCTACTCCACATGTTGCCATGACTGTCTCTACCAAGGAGGCAACTTCCCTATGGCACAAGAGATATGGGCATCTTAGTTTTGGCTACTTACTTGAGCTCAACAAGTATGATATGGTAAAGGGTCTTCCTTCCCTTTTTGCCACATTGCTAGTGTGCTCTGACTGCTTGGCAGGAAAGCAACATAGAGTACCATTTGAGAAGAGCTCTACAAGAGCAAGAAAACCTCTGGAGTTAATTCACACCGATCTGTGCGGTCCTTTCACACCCAACAGTTGTGGAGGGAAGAGGTATTTTCAGTTATTCGTAGATGACTACTCACGAAAGATGTGGGTTTTCTTTCTCCAACTGAAATCTGAAGCTTTCACATTCTTCCAACAGTTCAAGAAATCCGTTGAGAAGGAGTCAGGGGCTTCTATCAAAACCCTCCGCTCAGATCGAGGGGGAGAGTTTACCTCTAATGAATTTTCTGCATTCCTAGATAAGCATGGAATCAAGAGACAGTTAAAAACTGCCTATACTCCTCAGCAAAATGGAGTTGCTGAGAGAAGGACCCATTCTATCATGGAAATGGTTCGTTGTATGCTCACAGGAGCTACTCTTGGGCAACAATATTGGGCAGAAGCTGTCACCACTGTAGTGTATCTATTGAATAGGGCACCCAAAAAGGCCCTAAAAGGAATGACTCCACAGGAAGCATGGAGTGGTCGAAAACCCTCCATATCTCATCTACATATTTTCGGGTGTCACGCTTTCATGCACATACTGAAAGAGAAAAGGAAGAAGCTAGATGAGAAAACACTGAGATGTATTTTTCTTGGTTATTCTGAGCACTCAAAAGGATATCGGTTGATAGATCCTTTGACCAAGAAAATTCATATCAGCAGAGATGTTGTCTTTGATGAAGCTTTCACATCACATAGCACATCTAAAGTACACCAAGATATTGTGGAAACTAAGGAAGAGAAGATTCCTTCGTCAGCACAAACAGGAGGTCCTTCTACATCTTCTTCACCACCATCAAAGAAGAATCCTAAATGGTGTACAAATACAATCAGAGACGCAAATTTATCCACTCCTCCCAATTTGAATTTGGATAGACCTCGTACACGCAGTATGGCTCAAAAGGAAAGAGAAGCCAGAGAAACCGGTGAGGTTGATGATCTTTGTCAATCTTTTGAGGAACTTTCTGTGACTCCAAGTACAGAAGTTGAGGATATGGATATTGATGATGACAGGGCATTCATGTCTACCATAGATAGTCTTGAACCTGCATCAGTGCAAGATGCTCTCAGTGAGCCTCAGTGGAAGGCCGCTATGGATACATAGTATGAGTCTCTGATGAAAAATAAAACTTGGAAGCTTGTTGATCTGCCGCATGGAAAGAAGCCCATTGGCTGCAAATGGGTATATAAAGTCAAGTACAAGGCAGATGGAACAATTGATAAGCATAAGGCTTGTCTTGTTGCAAAGGGCTATGCTCAGAAGGAAGGCATTGACTATGAAGAAACTTTTGCACCTACTGCTCGGATGACCACAATTCAGGTTATGTGTGCTATGGCAGCACAATATGGGTGGAAAGTTCACCAGATGGATGTCAAAAGTGCCTTTCTAAATGGTGATCTCCAAGAAGAAGTCTATATGACTCAGCTCGAAGGATTTGAAGTGGAAGGCCAACAGCAGAAAGTTTGCAAATTGGTCAAATCCTTGTATGGTACCGAAACAAGCTCCTCGAGCTTGGTATATAAAAATGGACAATCACCTTATGCAAGCATGGATTTAAGAGATGTCCGTCGGATGCAAATCTCTATTTCAAGAAACAGGGTTACGAGATAGTGTTGCTTGTACTCTATGTGGATGATCTGCTCATTACAGGGAGTTCGAAACTATGATCTCTCATCGTCAAAAGAAACTTGTGCAAATATTTTGAGATGACGGATCTCGGACTTCTCCATTACTATCTTGGTCCGGAATTCAGCCGGAAGGAGCACTCCATCAAAGTGTCTCGAGAAAAAGTATGCCAAGACATTCTTTGGATAAATATCGCATGACTGACTGCAAGCCAATGGCAACTCCAATGGAGAATGGACTTTAGTTATCGTGATATGATGGCTCACCTCAGGTAGATGGTACTCTCTATCGACAGTTGATTGGGAGTCTCATATATCTGACCAATACTAGGCCAGATCTCGTATTTGTTGTCAACTATCTTTCGAGGTTCATGCGGGAGCCTAAGACCACTCATTGGAAAGCGACAAAACGTGTTCTTCACTATGTCCGTGGTACTATGGAATATGGCCTAGAATACAAGAGGAACAACAAATTCTTCTTGCAAGGATACACGGACTCCGACTATGCCGGATCATTTGATGATCGCAAGTCAACTTTTGGATACATTTTTCATCTGGGATCCGGTCCTGTCTCTTGGCACAGCAAGAAGCAACATGTGGTTGCTATTTCATCAATAGAGGCAGAATATCGCATCGCACGTAAAGCTGTGTGCGAAGTGATATTGTTACATCGCATTCTGACAAGTATGGGCCATCCATCAAAATCTCCAATACACTTGTTTTGCGACAATCAGGGTGTTATGAACCTCGTCAAGAATCCAGTCCATCATGAAAGAACAAAGCACATTGACACACAATGTCATTTCATTCGAGATGAAGTTCCAAAGCACCAAATTCAGCTTCAACACATTCCCACCGATGCTCAAGTTGCAGACATTTTCACTAAGGCACTTGGACGTGTCAAATTTGAATTGTTTCACAGCTCACTTTGTATTGCAAAATGATGTAAGGGGATGTTAGTATAGCTATTAGTTATTACATTACCCAAATAATGTAATAAAGGGGGATGTTAGCGTAACTAACATTTGTCTCTATTACCTTGTTAGCGTACTGTTATGCTTACTGCGTTACACTGTTGTAACGTACTGTTGCGCCTGTGTTGCTATCTATTTCCGACGGATGTAAACTCTATTTAATCCGCTGTTGATTAATGAAAAGAAGTTCCTGATTTTCATAGAAGTATGAGATTCTTTATGATATAGATTGCATTTGTTGCACTTTAAAAAGGAGTCCCCTCTATTATTTGTGCTATGTGCTATTTTATAGTAGATGTATACATTAGACCCTTAGAAAGAAGTTATTCCTTTAAATATTGTTAGAAGGAAGAAATCATATTTAAAAGAATGAATGTGGAATTTATTCGAGGAAATTATGAGTTCCCTCATTGATTTTGTAATATGAATTCAAGGAACAATTCACGTTTTTGGGGACATAAGAATCATGTTGTTCTTATGTATTTATATTGATATTGATATTTTGGAAAAAAGGAATTATAGGATTCCTTTATATTGTTGTATTGAAGACAACTAAACTCATGCAATAAAAATATGTTTCAAATATGGGTTTTTCCCGTAAGGGTTTCCTTGGATATTTGATGTGTTGTGTGTATATCGAACATCTTCATCTTTTGATCTTGCATTTATTGCTTTCTAGATTTAGTTATTAAGGTTATGTTGCTCTTCAATAAAATGGGAGGTTTGTTGTAATTCATAGATCATGGATAAGATTTTAGTAAGAGTTCCTTTGAATTAAAAATGTGCCACTCATGATAATTATAATTGTTAATTCAAGAGAAAGAAGAAGTTATCTAGATGAGAATGAAACCATTACTTACTATGATGAATCTTAGATGTTCATAAAATGACATTTATTAATTCTAATGCTTATGGGTTAGAAGTTTAAAGAGAGATATAAAGAGAGAGAGTGATCTAACGGATTGTGAGATCCCTTTTGAAGGAAACTTTGAGTAACCTTGTACCAAATCATTCTTCTAACGTAGGTGCATGAAGGCATCAATTAGGTTATGAGCCAATGAATTGTCTATCACCAAGAATGAATGATGGATAAGTTAGCTCATCATGGAGATGAGACAAATAGCTTATTTGCATTACAATGATTGATGGAAAAGTTAGCTCATCATGGAGATGAGATGGATAACTTATTTGTATTACAATGATTGATGGAAAAGTTAGCTCATCATGAAGATGAGATGAATATCTTATTTGCATTACAATGATTGATGGAAAATTTAGCTCAACATGGAGATGAGACAGATAGCTTATTCGTTTACAATGATTGATGAAAAAAGTTAGTTCATCATGGAGATGAGATGGATAGCTTATTTGCATTACAATGATTGATGGATAAGTTATCTCATCATGGATATGAGACAAATAGCCTATTTTCATTATAAATATTTATGGAAAATTTAGCTCATCATGGAGATGATATGAATAGCTTATTTGCATTACGCTTAGTACGCCTACATAAATAGACTTATGTATGGTGTAGGTATGGGTGTACCCTTTTGACGGATTAAAAGGGATAGGTTGGCTCATCACAGAGATGAGATGAACAACTTAATCATAAGGCATTAAGTCAATAGGAAACTTCATAGAATGGCTTATGTAGGGTGGGGATATGTAGATCCCTAACGAGTGTATCAAAAAAAATTCTCTCTTGAGTTTGTTAGTTTTTTGGGTCGTTACACTTCGTCTCCACAAAGTGGTTGATTTGAACTCCCAAATTTTTAGCATAAGAAAGTAAAATGTCACCTTTATCATCCCTGATCACCCTCTAGGTCTAGCCTTCCCTGGGTTACCTTTCACAACCCCATCAAAATTTAATTTTAGCCCAATGAAAGAGCCTTCCATTTAGTTTGAGATCGAGTGAGTTGTGCGGGAGATCCTAAGGAGTTTGTCACCCTTGCTAATCCCCATTAGGAAGCAACCATTCTTTCACTATCATTGTCTCAAGTCTTTGAAATTTATCACTTGTACATTTCTTGCAATTGCATTACTAACTCTAACCTCAATCGATTGAGGATCTCTTTTATTATCTTTGAAGGCTCGATTATTTCTTTCCTTCCATATCCCCCAAATGAAGCAATGGAGGCTAATATTCCATAGTGTTTTGAGCCTTTTACTTTGAAAGTGCAATTCCCATTGGATGCATAAGTCAGTGAGACTATTCAGAGGAACCCATGAAACACCAAATTTTCTTAGGATCATATTGAAGATCTCCTAAGAAAAAGGGCATTCAATAAACAAGTGGTCGATATTATCCCAATTATCTTCACATAAGTAGTATCTATTTGGTTTTATCATTCCTCTTTTGATAATATTATCTATGGTAAGGACCTTATTCAATATTGCAAACCAATAAAAGAAATTGATTTTGGGAGTTAGATTCTTGAGCCATACTTTGGAGATAGGTAACCAACCCAACCATCTCCTTCAAGAAGATAGTAGGCTGATTTAATAGTGTAAAGCCACCATTTATGCACCTTATAAATCATTGTATTATCCACATTTTCAGGTTTAATGACTTGGGATCTCAGCATCTTATTTAGCTCCCTCAGTGCTTGTTCTCTACTGGAATCTAGTCCTTTTAGATGGATAGTATTCCATTTTTTCCTTCCTCCTCTTCAACAATGAAGTCTACAACCCAAATGCCAAAGTGCTGAGATGTTATAGGTTCTAAAATGGCCATGTGTGGATCTTCAATCAACAAAGTGTTCTTGATCTAGCTGTCATTCCAAAATTTTATCTTCCTTCTATCACCTACTCTCCATATTATTTTTTTTGCAGTGGGGTTTTGGTTTTGTGAAGATGATTCTAGAAGAAAGAGCTCTTCGGAGGGTTTTGTTACTCAATGAGGTTTATACTCTATCTAAGGTACTTTACCTTAAGGATATGGATCCATCCAATATTATTCTTAGTCAGTAGCTTCCATCCCAGTTTAGCTATGAGAGCATGGTTCATTCTGTTTATTTTCCTGAAACCAAGTCCTCCTACGTCTTTTCTAGAGCAAACTTGGTTCTAGGCCACCAAAGCCATCCTTCTCCTCTCTTTTGCTCTTGATCAAAGGAAATTATTTTGAATTTGTTCTATTTTATCATATATTCTAATAGGTATTTTGAATAGAGACATAAATTAAATAGGTATGCTCTTAAGGGTAGACTTCACCAATTGGGCTTTGCCAGCCTGATTGAGGAGGGAGCCCTTCCACCCTACAAGTTTTTTTCCAATTCGTTCCACTATCGGGTTCCAAAGGTTTTCTTTCATTCTCCCTTTAAAGAGGGGCATGCCTAGGTAGGTGGAGGGAAGATCCCCTATTTCACAACCAAAAATTCTTGTAATTCATGCTTACCTCCTTGGGGGTGTTGAGAAACTTTGCTTTTAGAGAAATTGACCTTTTTCCCAACAACCTTCTCATATATGCTCAACAATTTTTTAATCTCTTTTGCCTGGGGATTTGATGAGCTCGAAGATAGATTAAAATTATATTTAGGGGCCTTTTGTTTGCCTTTCACCACATGCAACCAAGATCTCACCCTAGGGTCAAAATATTGGTTTTGAACCCTTGCTCATCTCCTACCCTATTAGCATTTAAAATTCCTACCCTAGAATTTCTTGCCTAACCGCCCATAGAATCAAACCAAGTTTATCTTTTCTTTACGCGAAATTAAGTGACAGGGTTTTAGACCAGGACATAATATGTTGGAATGGCCTAAAAGACCGATTTCATTAGATGCACTCTTCTTGCTAAAGATAATCATTCCATGTTGGCAGTTTATTTTGCACTTTACTTATAACCAGATTCCAAAATTCTATCTTCATTCTCCCCTCAAATAAGGGCATCCCTATATATGTTGTGAGTAATTTTACCTTCTCCATTTGAAGTAATCTGCATATCCCTACTTTGATTCTAGCTAGAGTGTTTAGGAAGTAAATTTAAAAAAAATTCCTAATAACTACCTACCCATTCTTTCATATTCTTTAATAAGTTATTCAAATCTTTGACCTCGTTCTTCCCTACCCTCCCAAATCTACAAATTGTTTATGGGTGATGTTGTCAATGTTATTACTAGCCTTAAGTACACTTATTAGCCCATATTTGTATGCCTTCTTTAGGTTCCTTCCCAATACCTATGCCATAATAATGAATAGATATGGTGACAAAGGATCTCCCTATCTAAGACCCCTCTTGGATTTAAATGATTTTGTTACTAGCCCATTAACCAACACTAAATATGATATAAAGACACAAGCTTTAATCCATCTAAACCATTCCTTCCCAAATCTAAATTTTTCTAATAATGCAAAAATAATATTCTATTTAACCCTATCATAGGCTTTATTCATATCAAGTTTTAATATCTTTGCTCTCTCTTTTATAGAAGTTGTTGAATGTATTACTTCATGAGGTACTATGATTTTGTTAAGAAATTTGTCTTCCTTTTATAAATCCTCCTTGTTATTCTAAAATATTTTTGTCTAACATTGGTCCAAATAAATTTCCAGCACTTTGAGATTATCTTATATGCCATATTACATAGGCTTATGGGTTTGAGTGAATAAAAAATTATGCATCCTTATTTTTTAAAATCAAGGTAATTTTGTTGCATAATTTTATAAGGTATGTATTGTTTTACCCTAGATTGTTCCATTGCCACCAATAAAGAATCCTTTACTATTTCCTAGTTATGTTGATAAAATGTTGCAAAGAGTCCAATTCGGACTTGGGGAGTTAGCCTTATCAAAAGAGAAAAGAGTTGAATGAACTTTTTCCACAATAATAGGCTTCATTAATTTGTTATTGTATTCATCTATTATAAATAAAGGTACTTATTACATTAGGAACTTCAACCTACTTGGATCCTAGAATATTTTGGTAAAAACAACCTTACCTCTTTTTTATTTTGCTCTGGTCTTCAATCCAAATCCCTTTTGTTGATTTAATTCTACTAGTCTAAGATGTTGATCTCTATACTATTGCCATCCTATGAAAAAAAATGTGTTTTTATAGTCTTAATTTTAACCAAGTATATCTCAAATTTAATCTCCAAAATTTCTCTTCCTTACTCAAAATATTATGATATCCACTAAGCAACTCCCTTTCCTCTAAACTTGGATTATTGTGCTCATCTTTTTGGAATTTTGAAAGTTTCTCTTTTACTTCTTTCTTCTTCTAAAAAATATTTCCAAAAGTGTTTTTGTTCCATTCTTGTAATCTAGATGTCATTAATTTAATTTTTTTTGGAAGTGTATACAACCCACTGTTTCCTAAAGAGTTTCATGTTTGCACTATCATATCAACAAATTGAGGATGGTCTTCTCACATCTGCTTATATTTAAAATATGATATTTTTTGAATTCACTTACAACCATTTTAACTCCTATTGGTTAGTTATTTGAACCTATCTTTGTCAAGGTATTGAATTTAGAACAAACCCCTTCATTTAGCTAATGATATGAAAGTATGCATCCATCCAATTTTTTTCTATCAAGTTCATGCCTATCTTGTTGTTGGTCTATGTATAGCTATCCTATTCAAACTCAATCTCCCATAGATTATTGTTTTGAATGAAAGTCAAGAAATCTCTCATACTTTGGGTTATTTTCTTAATTCCCCTAAATTTTTCATCTAACTTGGTTATGGCATAAAAGACTGCACCTCCATATCTTCACTTAGGAAATCTTGGAAAAATACTTTGAAGTTAGGAGAACAGAGCTCTACTAGGATTTACACATAGTGCCACCATCATTGTATGTAGAAGCCCTAGTAAGGTGGAATGGATATGGATTTTGGGGCTTAGGTTTGGCTTTATTTATATCCACACTATTTGAAAAACTACAGGTAATTTTTAGTTTTGGCATCTTATCACATTATTATTATATATTAAAGTTGTTTTCTCCCTATCCATGGTTGCTGGTGAGGGTCCTTCCTCTAACCCTTCTCCCAAGTGGTCCTTTACAAACACAATGAGGGAGAGACAAGAATATGAGGATGAATTTTTTAGTGACGCCTTCAAATTCATCTTCTTTGCTACAACCAAGAAGTCAGTGGATAAAGGTTTCTAGTCTAGAGTTAATGGTTGTCTTCCCTACACTACCCACCATCCCAAACTTGTTACTATAGAAATTTTGGTGGCTAAAAATATTTTGTACAAGAGTAACCATGATCTAATATGTAAGTTTATTGGCATGAGACCATCTCTAGGGTTTATGACCTCATGGATTCGAAAGAACTAGGAACCTTTAGGGGATATTTCAATATTCCTCATTAGTAATGGATATTATATAGTGAGTTTCTCTTCATGAATATATAAGGATAATTTTTTTTAATTAGGGAAGAAAAACTATGAAGCAACAAGTCTTTTTGTGTAGCCCTAGAAGCTAGAATTTGATCCAAGAATGGACCCCACTATAGTGGTCGTTTGGGTTCGATTATATGCTCTAGCAATGGAATATTGGTGTGAACCAATTTTTGAACTAATGGGTAATTTATTGGGATGCTATCTTGGAGTAGCCAGAGATATGATAATGGGATCTTCAGTCATATATGCTAGAATCTATGTTGAGATGGATCTTAATGACCCATTGCCAACTAAAATAGAACTAGATATGGGGGATTTAACCTAAATCCAACAAATGGACTATGAAGTGATCCCATTTCAATATAGAATTTGTCATAAGCATGGACTATCCAAAAGGAGCCCATCCCAACGGAGGCTAATGTCAATAATGACAAGATGCCTGAGAAGAACACAAAATATCAACCCATAACCTCAAGACTAAATACATTAGAATCTAGTTTTGAAGCACCTAAGAGAAATAAAAAACAAAAGAATAAGGTGGCACAATCAAACTAGACAAAAGAGAGAAACCTAAATAGGTATGAAATTCTTAATACCCTAATGGACATGGAGAATGAGATATTTGTAATGGGGGAACCACAAGGGGAAATATACCCTCTAAAAATATAGAAGTAGTCTAGCAAAGGATAACTCAACCAATGTTGGAAACCAATATCCAACCCATCCCAAACCATATTTACATAACAACTTTAGAGAACCTCAACCTTGTTATGGTCTTGGTTGATAGGGATGTCTCAATGAAAGATAGAGATAAAGACATAGGGAATCCTACTCTTGGAATTCAGCAAGCAGAGAAACGATTAAAAAACTCCCAAGCCAAGAGTGTGAGACAAAAATCAAACCAAGAGCAATTGGCAATGGAGGGTGACCAACTAGTAAACTAGGGAAGAGTAAAGCAAATTGATACTTACTAGGTTCCAAATTCCCAATGATTATACAATCATGAAATATTAGAGGCTTAAACAACAAGTCTCATCAAATTATTGTTCATAGTTTAATTGAAAGTTTTCATTCAGATTTTATTCTCTTTCAAGAGACAATCTTCAATATAGATGATGGATAGAATAGCCAATAAAATATGGATACAGGTAAAGCTTATGGTTGTAGCATCCCAAGGTGCTTCAGGGGGTATGGTGACTTTGTGGAATGCTCTCAATTGGACAACAAGTGATCATGTTGTAGGAAGAAGGGTTCTCACATCTCTCTTCAAGAGTAAGAGTTCATAACTTTTATTGACTTTAAATTTATATGGGTCAAAATGTTATGGGGAGCAATGCCTCTAATGGGTAGTTTTACAAGTAGGATAGGAAAGGAAGAAGTGAATTGGATAGTGATTGGTGACTTCAATGATAAGATTTTAGGTAGGGATCAGGAAGGGCATATCCTATCTTTGGATTAGGGGGACAAATTTATGATCTCTAGAACAAATCAATCAATTTGATTGATGTCCAGTGTGCAGGGTCTTCTCATACTTGGACAAACAAACAAATGGGGTTGGAAAATAGGAAGGTAAAGCTAGATAGATTCTTGGTGTTTTAAGAGGATTTTCTATGATGGTCACTTAGGCTAGAAATCCTCAATTGTACAAAATTAGACCACTTTGCAATTCACTTGGAATGGGATATGGGTCATAAATATTTCTCTAAATCATTTTGGTTTGAGATTTTTTGGTTAGAAAATGGGGAAATTAGTGATAAAATCCTAGATCTATGGGAGAAGGGATGCCCTACCCATGGGATAACATTGTTTGGAGTCTTTAAAAAACTCTAGCATGTCAAAGCTCAACTCAAAATCTAGAAAAGAAATAATAAATCAAACTTTTAGATTCAAAGAGTTCCATTGGTTGCAAGGATTGAGGAGCTAGCCACACTCTTCTAGATTGAAACAAACATAAAATATTTTAAACATGAAGATGTGCTGGTCAAAAATAGTTAGAGAGTATAAAAAATAAGAGGAGATATATAAAAAACAAAGAGCTATAACATCTTGGTTGTTGGAGGGGGATAGAAATATTAAGTTCTTCCATTGCTCAATCTCAACAAGAAGACACTTCAACACACTATCCAACCTTAAAGACCATGGTAATGTGATGGACACTATCCCAAGTATGCAACAAGCTATAAATTTCTACTTTGAAAATATTTTCTTTGCTTCTGCCCATCCTGATATCTTTTTTTTTATATACTAAAGGAATCGATAACGCATTACATTTTTCTATGCCTCTTCGTGGGTTTGAATATCACTCCTTGTCGCCACTATAACCTCTAGTTGCATTGGGTAAACTTTTTACGTAGCCGGCTACGCTGACGCGACACACCCACCAGTACTATGGGGCTCGAGGGATTGGAACCCTGGTCTTCGCGCTCTTATAATATTTTGATTGTTGAACCAAGCCCTTGGACCCGAGCCCATCTTGATATTATAATGCAAAAAGAGATAATTGTATCCCAAATATTATAACAACTAAAAAAAACCAAGCCTTCTTCAAATCCATGGATTTGGAGGAGGTGAGGCACATAGTTTTCAACATGAGAATTGATAAGTCCCCAGGCCCTGTTGGGTTCCCAAATTATTTTTCTAGGATTTTTAGGATGACATAGGGGAGGATGTAACCAGGGTAGTGGAATAATCTCATCCAAATAAAATCATGTTATGGGATATGAACAAAAAAATTCTTACTTTGATTCCTAAAGTAAGAGAGGCTTCCAACCTTGGATATTTTCACCTGATTGCACTTTGCAATGTAGTCTATAATATCATTACCAAATTGATGACTAAAATGCTCAATAAGGTATTGGATAATATTATCTCTCCAAAACAAGGAGTATTTGTGGAGGTCCAACCAATTATGGATGGAGTAATATTGGCACAAGAAGTAGTTTACATATTGCATTAAAAAGGTTGAAGACACATGTTTATCAAATTAGACATGTTTAAGGCCTATGAGAGAGTCCCTTATTGGATTGAATGTTAGAGAACTTTGGTTTCTCTTGAGGTTGGAGAGAGTGGATCATGAGTTATTTCTTCGGCCTCCTTAGTCGTCATCATTACCAAATTGATGACTATAAGGCTCAAGAAGGTACTATGTAATATCATCTCTCCAAAACAAGGAGGATTTGTGGAGGGTCAACCAATTATGGATGGAGTAATATTGGCACAAGAAGTAGTTTACACATTGCATTAAAAAGGTTGAAGACACATGTTTATCAAATTAGACATGTTTAAGGCCTATGATAGAGTCCCTTAGTAGTTTTTGGATCGAATGTTAGAGAACTTTGGTTTCTCTTGAGGTTGGAGAGAGTGGATAATGAGTTATCTCTTTGGCCTCCTTAGCTATCATCAATGGTATTCCCTTTATTCCCTTTTATACCTCTAGGGCAAATCGATAAGGAGATGTTATATACCCATACCTATTTATTATTCTTGCTAAAGTATTGGGCAGATTTCTTCGAAGGAATAGGCAATAAGGAGTTATCTCAGGAGTGCAAGTGGAAGCAATGAAACTGACCCATTTACAATGTTGATGACACAAGGTTGCTTGGTATGGCCAATGTCATGGAGGCAAGAGTGCTCAAAGCTACCTTAATTATCTATCTAGAAGCCACAAACCATGAAGTGAATGCAATAAAGTCAAAGGTAGTGTTTTCTAATACTAAAAATGGTATCGTCAGATTCTAATTAAATATCTTAGGTTTCTATCAAGGCTCCCTCCCATTGGAATACTTAGGGATTCCACTATATTATAAGAATTTGAAGGTGGAAAAATGGAAAACACTAGTGGAAAAAATTAGTAGGAAGGTAAATCATTTGATGCATCACTAACTTTATTTTGGAGGAAGAGTGACTCTTCTTCAATAAGTGATTCAAGCAATGGTAGTTTATGATTTCTCTATCCTTGTGGCTCCAATTGAAATCCTGAGGGAGCTAGAATCGCTCATGTGAAAATTCCTTTGGGATGGCCCAAGGATGGGTAAGTGATTGGCTCTAGTAAGTTGGGACAACATTTTACAGCCTAAAGCAAGCAAAGGATTAGGAGTTCAAAAAGAAACATTGAATAACCAAGCTCTAGTAGGCAAGCTTTATTGGAGATGATCTCTAATGAGGAAATGTTGTTTAGAAAAGTTATTACTAGTAAATATTTGGGTAACATTCCCCATGAGGAATAAGGTCATATTCCTATGAGTGGCCAATGTTATATTGTTTGGAAAGTGTTACAATTAGAAGAGAAAGTGGTAAAACCAAGACCATTTTGGAAAGTGGGTAGAGGGGATAAATCCTTTTTTTGGACTAATTCTTGGGACCAATACCCCCCCTTAATTTTAAAATTTCTAGATCTAAAACCCCTTCAACAGAGCTTAGAAACTAAAGGTTGGATTAATATAGGATGTTACCTACAGATAAGACATTGGAACCTTCTCTCTTATGAAACTAAAATAGTGGGAAGAGTGGTCAGTCCCAATCTCTCATAATGTGTTATCGCTTTTAGAGAGGATATTAAAGAAATGCCACCTTACAGGGAAGGAGGAAGAGGATAAGATAGCTTGGGGTCATGGTAATTTAGTTATCTATACATTTTGGGATAATTAATTATGCATTGGTCCCACCCCCCTTGATGCAGTTGGATGTTCCATGGGATAGAGTATGGTTGGCAAAGGGCTGGTCAAAAATAAATTTCTTTGTCTGCCACGTTATTCATCGAAGCTTCCTTAACTATGATAACTTACTAAAGAGGGATTTTCATGGCCCCTCTAAATGTATCATGTGCAATACCCAAGAGGAGATAATATATCATCTGCTCTTCTAGTGTGACTTTGCGTTGAAGTTGTAGAACCGATGGGTTGATCTCTTCAAGGTATGTGTCAATCAACAATTAACACATACTAATATATGGGAGGTTTGGAAACTAAGAAGGTTAAATATAAACCAGTTCAATTGGGTTGATCTCTGGGTTTAATATTTATTTTGTGGTATATATGGCTGGAAAGAAATACTAGAATTTTTAGAGAGGGACACACTTTGATAGAGCTAGTTTGGCAAAAATATTAAACCAGGTTACAAAAATAGTAAAAGCTCATGTGGAGGAGTAAGAAAATTTGCAAGGAGAGAACGTTGCAATGATATAGACTCCTGGGGATTGGAAACCCCCACCCCAGGCTAGAAAAAATCAACACAGATGGAGCAACCAAGAATAACCTAGGGGCAACGGGCATTAGTTTCCTCAAAAGAGACTACAAGGGGAAGGTTCTTCATTGGAAAATTGGAAGACCTAAGAGTAGCAACAAATAATGAAGTATAGGCTTTAGCAAATAGACAAGGCTCTCTCAATGCTTGGGAGAATGAAGTTTAAAAGATCATAGTGGAGTCCGACTCTTAAAATTTGGTGGGTTTGCTAGATGAGATTAGGAATTTTAGATTGAGTGTGTGGTAGATCAAGAACATGGTGAGTCATATTAAAGCCATTTGGCAGTAGTTTGAGGATGCCATCCTAGTTTATGTAGGTAGAGGAAATAATGCAACTACTAAATTTTTGGCTAAAAAGATAAGTGAACATCTTGTTGGATGGTTGAAATTTGATCAAAACAAGGATACTATTGATTGGATGGAGGTGAACAAACAAGTTTTATTACTAGCCAATAGTGGTTTAGGCAATGAAGTGTGTGGGATCAGGATAGATGTTTATTATGGTTAGCCTTTGGTATGGCATCATGTTGTTTCTTGTAGTGTTCTTAGTCCAATTTGGGATAGCCCCCAAAGTCATGGCAAGAGACAGAAGCAAATTTGGGTCCTTTAGAATAGTATTAATGAAAGTTATAATCAGGACAAGAGTTTATACTCTTAGGATCACACTACAAAATTGGTGGTCCAAGGAGATGTTAGAGGTAGTTTTATTACAATATTTGGATTGGCTAAAAGTGGCAGGCCAATTATTGTAACTTTGAATCTATATTTTTAATACAATTTTAACCTTTTTGAAAAAAAAACTTTATTATGGAATTAAATTCTACTATGATTATGAATTAGGTTTTTTGGTATTTACTTCTCATGAAAGCTTCAAACCCACTCCATAATTTTGATCTGCATGACTAAGTTGTAGGTCCATAGACATTGATAAGGATGAAACAAATATTTGTAAAGTAACATGTGACTAATGAGGTTATCTAATGCCTAGTTTTATGAATGGTTTCACAGGAGGTTCTAATTGGATTTTAACATGTTAGAATTCCTCCTATTGCTCCTAAATCCATAACATCCCATTCACATCTTACCCATACCAATTTCATGGTTTTAGAAACTTCTTTTGTCATTTTAATTTCCTAGATACAAAGAATACTAAGGATATTACTTACACATTAGTCCCTGAAACACATTAGTTCCTAGATATAACCTCTCTTGGCTATGCTAAGGAATATTTTGACTTATCTTGCTCATTTTTTGGTATTTCCTTATTAATGGTAGAGGTATTAACATCTAAAATTATGTTTTCTCTACCACTTTCCTTCTTATGGATGGTGCATGGTACTTCAATAGAGTCTTCAAAATTTTATGAGACACATTTCTTAGATTTAGTAGAAATGTTCATCTCTAAATCGGGTTTAAACTGAATCAATAATTCCTTGTTAATATTTTGATCCTGTTGTAGCATGTCCTCTAAGATTTGATCTACTTTTTCATCATAGGATAGCCTCGAAATAATTGGTGTTTCTTGTAATATCTTTAATTATTGGTCTTTGTTGTTTATTTGCTTTTGATGTAGCAGTAATGGGAGATAGCAAAACATAAAATGCAGAATAATATAAAATAAAGTAAATCTGCGAGATGATTGAAAATATACTATAAATATAAATGATGGAGATGTTTATAAAAGTACCTGTGGAGGAAATGAACACTCCATGAATATAGCTACAACTCAAGAATGGGCATTGAGCATATTACACCCCATCACTACATCACACTGCTACATCATGCCACTCTGGTCTATACCACACAATGACTATGACTTATGACTATATCATGTGATATTTGACATCTATACCTATGGCCCTTTATATAGGAAATAAGTTCCTTGGCCAACACTCTACCTAGATGTGCAAGGGATAACTTGCACATGTACAACTTACACTTTGACACTTATTACATTGCATGTAGTAACAAGATAAATTTCCCCTAAAGTAATATAATGTCCTAAGTATGTACCAATAAAGGTACATTTACATTATCCAAATGATGTAATAGCCTATTTCTAACACCCCATGTATTACATTATTTGGATATTGAAGACTTTAGTCTTCAATGTGGATCTTCTTCCATCGGATAATGGAATTTGTATTCTCCTTCATTGCTTACTATGATCAGGTTCAGTAGATAATTTGTGTCTTCATATGATGCAAAGTAAGTTGTAGTTGGAGGTTCTTCTGGTTGTTGTATGTGTTCAGCTGGTTCAGTCTTCATGATGCCAGGTTTCTTTCTAGCATGTTTTTCTTCCTTTTTCTTCTTCTTCTCTTGATATTCTACATTGGTGTTGGTAGAATTTATGCTTCATTACAAGATAGTTTATCATCATAATAATATTATTCTTTATCTTTCTTCTTGTGTTGAGCAAGTACAAACACAATTAGTGATAGATACACCATCATATATTATTCTGGAAAAAATATAACCAATCTTTGTGAATTCCACCATGATGTGAAGAGAATATCGTGAAGATAACCAATCAATGTTGTAAAGTTACCTTCTTTAGCTTATTTAAGAAACAAGGAAAATTTCTTTGTCACTAATGGATAGATACTCATATCCTTCTAGAGTATCTATTAAGGTTTGAGAGTAGTACTCTCCTTCATGCAGTAATTATTCATTATTGAAGGTATTTATCAAGATACCATCCATGAGAGATACTCCTAGATTTTGAAAGAATATTTGAAGTTTATCTTGTGACTCCCTATATGATGCATGACGAAGAAATATAAGTTAGATTTGATAAAACCTATAGTAATAATCATTTTTTTGTAGACTACCTTATGTCTCCCAAATAAAGTGAGTATATATACTCCTAAGGATTTTTAGGTTATGAGGAAAGCTTATATTTTGTAACTTGATCATCTATTATGCATGCCTGATATTACCAAGTTTGTAGAATGCCTTATGACTCCCTAGTATGTTATGGATAATATATAGTACTTTTGTAGAATTATAGTTCAATATTAATTGATTTTGTAAGGTTTTACAGAATACCAAAATCAATTCCTATTATCCCTTATTACTCCTATTGAACTAAGCATTGTTCCCAAATTTTAAAGAGGTTATAATGTTGGATATTTTGTCTCCTTTTGAAAGGAATGAGACAATAATATTATGAATATCCAACTTATGAGAAAACTCTCTTTATGAATAACCCTTTGGGAATTAGGTTATGTGTATCTAATTTTCCAATTAAAATGATTTGATGTAGTAGCCCTTATGACTCCCTAATCTTTGGATAAATTAGATCACAATTAATATTTGCAAATATACAATATTTATCCAGTAGAAAACCTTATTACTCCTAGGTTTTATATTGCAAATATTTGATTTGATTTGATAAAATATTTCCCTTGATATATATGGCTTCCAATGTAAATAAATTCCTTTGATTTAACCCTTATAACTCCAAGGAAATAAAGCACATATTAATGGAAATGATTTTACCTTTCTTCATGCATTGTTCAATGCTGATTTCAGAGAAGTTTGGACTGTTGAAATACATAGACATCGTGGATGCTTTGGATGTATCCTCTAATGAAATTTCTTATGTGTTTAATGCACTCTAAAACTAGCATCTTCAAGTATCTTCCCTTGACTTCGGTTGCCTTGGCATTAAAGGCTTGAACACCTTCTTGACTGTTGCAACTCGACCCTTTGTCGCTCGGACAACGTAAGAGTAAATTCGAAATTGAAGAATGCTACTTGAATTTGGTCGTTGAATTTAGTCTCTTATGTGCCAAGTGGCACGACCGTTACCTTTGAGCACTTAAGGAGAGTTTGGTGCCAATTAATGTTTCATATCCTTCTTGTAACATAATACAATTACATTCTTTAGTGAAACACTTGATCTTCCTTCTCGCCAAGTGTATCCAATGCACCAAATGCACCAGGATGTATACGTAACTCCCCCTTGAAGATGAGCACTCTCTTGAATCGAGCGTTAGGGTTTCCCTTGAGTGACAAGTGTCACTTTCTTCTCTGCATGGACATAGACCCTATTGCTGGTTCAAACAGATCCTTTGAGACCTTTTTAGTATTGCAATCCTCCTCCTTTGCCTTCGTTCATCTGCACAGTCTTCCATCGGGATATGGAGCAAGAGTATGGAGGCCTTTGAGCATTGCTTTCAATTAATGTACGTGGAGTAAGTAGTACTCCAAATGGTGCTTCAACTTTCTTGCTTTGTACTTGATTTTTGCCCTCCTTACGTAGACTCTCTTGCTCTTTAATAACATTGTGCTTCCATGCTTTTGTACATATGTTTTGCAGGTTCGATGCTCTTGAATGTGAGGAGTATGAGCCCTTCGAATGGCTCTCGAGCTAGGCTTGAATGACTATTTATGTACAACTGCTTTTGAATGATTTTTATAGCAAGAGTAGTGCCTTTTAGGCACCTTTGAATCTGCCTATTTTCCCTATATAACCAAATTATATCAAGTGCACTATCATGTACAATAGTTTTAATACAATATGACCTTGTTGCACTTTCTTTTACTGTAGCACCCTAAAATTGGCACGGTTAAAACCTTAGTAAAAAGATAAAATATTAAAATTTGAATTTCAACCCCAAACTGCCCGTTAAACCGCCTTTTACCCGCTTTCCCCATTTTCCATGCCATTTTTAGGATTTGTTTTGACCGTTGGACGATATCGTCGTAGATTAGACGAAATCGTCCCCGATCTGACGAATTCGTCTGGAATAGAACGTCCATACGATTTCGTCCCAAAACCAAATTTTCATAATTAGCTTCTGTTTCAACAGCCTCTCCAACTCGGGCAAAAGCGTGTCTGCACAGTTGGAGATTTCCCTGTTGGAGATCTCCCGGATTGGGATGATCCCCAACCTCCCAAACCTCTTTTTAATCCTATATAAACTAGGATTTTTCTAGTTTATCCCCCTGCCTCCTTGCCTAATTCTTGCTGATTCTCCCTGAACCCCCAACCCCTTTGTTGACAGGATTTCATTGCAGAGTTAGCTCCTTATTCCCTCGCATTATTGCTTGCATTTTGTTTTTATTGTAGGAATTCTACTATTTTTCAGTCGAGGCTAGCTTGGATCGTCGCAGACGATCTCGGACGATTGCGGACGATTTCGTACGATTGGAGGCGATCCTGACTGTAGTCCAGATTGGGGGCAGTCCGAGTTTAGAGTTCGCATTTTCTTAAGCTTTTTTGCATTTTCCATAACATATTTCTGCACTGTTTTAAGTTACTATGTTTTATGCATCTTGGAGTTCACCTCATTTAGCATAATTGCATGATAAAGGTAAAATCAATCATTAAATTTACTGCATTTCCTCATTTGTTATTAGACACTATTATTTAGGCATGTTTGCTATTATTTCTATCATTATCCCTTGCTTTGCATTTGCATATTTGGTATTTTGTGTCTGTTTCGTGATTGCAGGTTTCTGACGGATTCGTCCGATGAATTCATCGATTTCAGATGATCCTGTCCTATTTCGTATGACCTCCTATGATTTGGGATGATCCCTACGTACAAACCGAGATGATCTCGAATCGCTACAAGACTCGTAATCTCCATCGGACATTCGAAATCAGGTATGATTTCTTCTGGTTAGCATATTCTCTGTAATTTGCATCTATTTCTATTTTTTGTATTCATTGAAATCCGCATTGGCATATAGAATAGTTTAGATTCATATCGGCCAAACCTAGGACTTGAATGATCAAGCATAAAAATGAACACATCAAACACACTATCAACCTAGGCGTGGAAACTGCCATTCAAAAGTTTCCCGGTGAACCCACCATCCATCAAAAATTCACCCTTATACACCTCCCCCGAGAGGCGGGACCTTCAAAGGGCCTCTCAATCCGAGGTATTGTCCCATCCTTTTCACATCCCCCTTTCGGGCACGGATCCTATAGCCTGAAGGTAAGGGTGCAAAAAATTTGGAGCGATACATTTTGGTGAACCCGACGTGAAAACTAAAAACCTTTTGAAAACAATTCAATTCAAAAAAAAAAAAACAATACATAAATGCATTTAGAATCAAAGATTGCATGTCATATTTAGATGGTAGATTATAATAAAAGACGAGTTGTCACCATTAATGTTGAAAATCAATTAGCAGCTATAGAGATTAATTCAGTACTTAGAGTACCTCAAACAAATAGGGTTCAACCTTTGTGGGACGAACTTAATAGGAGATTAGATCTCATTTCATCTAGAGCAACTGAACTTAGGCAAATCAAGAGGTTTGTCCTAGATAGAATCCCGGATCCCGATCAAGTGATTTTGTACCATGAACTTCAGAGAGCTTGCCATAGGTGGTTAGCAGATAAAAGAGCCCTTGTGTCTTCTGAGTTGTATACCTTTGAGGAATACCTCGATAATGCAGCTGTAGTACATAAATTTTTGTCTCGTATAGAAGATCAAGAGGTCGTTCTTACGGATAGACAAAGATGGTATAGAGTTCCCAGAGCTGTGTTATATCGAGAATATTGCCATGAGATTTATTTTTACAAAACAGAATCTGAAATAGATAATATCACTATAGCACACTTCATTAAGTTCCTGAAAAACCATTTCCAATTTGAAGAGGAGCATTTTATGACTCCTGATGAACTTGATCCTATCAATGACATCTATAAACTATTTATAGAAAACTAAGTTATTATTTTATTATTGCTATTTCTTGTATTTAGTGTGTTGTTTATTGTCTTTATAAAAATAAAAACAAAAACAAAAACAAAATAAAATTATCATAAAAAAAAAAAATCAAAACATTTTCTTTTAAGTATTATAGTAGGTATATAATTAAAATATATACCTCCCAAGATCTGTTGCAAATATATTAATATATATTTGCTAAAACCTAAATTTAGACACAATGACTAGACTCAGGAATGGAAAACAAATTGAAGTAGAAGAAGATTGGTTAGGAAAAACCAATAAACCAGATTCCCTTCTTGAAGAACCAATTCAAGAAGAAGTAACCTTAAACCAACAAGAAGAAGAATTTGTGGACGCAAATGAACAAAAAGAAAATGATAGAGAGGAAGGATCCTCATCTCCTAAAATAACTCCTGCACTGGAGTTGTTACTTTTGAGAACATGGACCATTTTTGGAAATTTCTCAATAATAATATTGGCACTCTTAATAGAGCAGTCCATATGGATAAAGATCAAATTAGTGATACTCAAGCAACCCTAGAAGATATATATCACACACGCACTAATCCTTTGTCCTTTGTTGATCAAGAAAGTGATCAAGCTGGACCGTCCAATTTGGACATGGCTGCTATAATCCAGAACATGCAACAACAACAAGTTACCCAACCACCTAGAGTGCCTGTTACCAAACCAAGGGTTATTCCTACACAAAAGAAACCTTCATTCACTACTTTATTTCGCCAAACTATTGATCAATATACCTCAAATCAACTAAAGCCTAAAACAAAACCAAATGTTAATTTCCAACAATCTGGGATACAACATAATGCTACCACAAATCTTCTTCATAATACTCTTCCTACCAATCATTTGCATAATAGTAACATAGCATCGAATCCTTATGTTCCGCCTTCTTACGCTCACAAATCCCATACTCATGTACCACCAAACCAATATGGTGGACAAACTGGCAATCTGGAAGCCATGGTGAAATAGTTAACCTCCCGTATGGACCAAATAGATCCCTACCGTCCCTCGTACAATTACCGAGAGATGTGTAGTCAACCTCTAGATCCTATAGTTGTAGCACAACCATATCCCAAACGCTTTCCCATGCCTGTCCTACCTATATATAAAGGAACCGAAGATCCCATAGAGCATCTTCGTATGTTTAGGATAGCATGTCATGATATATCACATGATGATTTGCTATTACTAAAAATGTTCCCGAAAAGCTTAGGGGGGATGGCATTGGAGTGGTATTATCAACTGCCTACTCATTCTTTGAGAAATTTTGAAGAGACCGCTCAGTCTTTTGTGCATCAATTTAGTGCCTATATCGAAAGGCATGTAACCATTAAAGATTTGTACAACCTAAAACAAGACAAAGATGAGTGTTTTGCTGACTTCTTAGCTCGATGGAGACAGTTGATAGGAAAACTACACTTTGTGTTACCTTATCGGGAGATGTTGGATATTTTTATCAATAATTTACAAGAACAACTATCCTATGAATTATCAATCGCTACCTTGACCACCTTCGATCAAGCTATAGACTTAGCTCGAAGGGTGGAAGATGCTCTCATTAGAAGAGGTCAGCTCAAAAAGAAAGATGATGAGAAAACATCCAAAAATCAGTATAAAAATAAACAAGTTGTGGGTGACGGAGTCACTGATAGTAGAAACATTGCTAATATTAATACTACGAAAACAATAGAGAAGTTCATATTGAAACCTCCCCGATAAACCACCTCGAGAATTTACTAGGTTAAATCAACCTTTATCAACCATTCTCCCGCAATTACTAGCACGAGGCTTGATCCAATTACCAGCTATCCGGGAACCTGATCCAACTATACCCGGATACAGAGCTGATTTACATTGTGATTTTCATAGAGGACCTGGACATGCTACCAACTCTTGCAAAATATTAAAACATAAAATACAAGATTTGATTGATAATAATGAGATGGAGGTGCAAGCCTTCCAACCTAAACAAAATGCTTCTAATAACGCCCAAAAGAGCACCCCTCAAAGTCGAATCGAATGCCAATCAATCATTGGACATATTTCAACATCCTTTACCAACGCATGGTAAAGAGGTGGCTAATCAAATCGAACATCATAATGTTCCCCCTCCTACCCGATATGTAGGGACTATTAGTGGACAATTACCTGTTCCTGATCCTCAAATATTTGACACAACTTTATCCATAGTTACGTCCAGACCCCTATATAATACGCAAACACTTGATTTTAGTGATGTAGAATCTGATACTGAAAGTGAAATAGACATCACCTCCAATCAATCGAATAGTTCTAAAAATGAATCAGATCCTATTCAACCTATCACAGATTCTATGGTTCCGGAAGAACCATTTCCAAGAAGAGTTACTACTCGACCCTCCTCTCATCAGTTCCTTCCTAATGAACAAGCCATAAACGCTAGACCGAGACCAATTCATCATCCTCAACATAACATTGTAGGTACCATTGGAGTCGTTACTAGACAATAGGCTCAAAATTCTCAACAAGATCAAACTCATAATGATGGATCAGCTCCATTTATTTTGAAAAATCCCAATAAAGGGAATCATATGTCTAATGTTCAACCTAAGCCTCCGTATAATATTAATGAACAATTATCCAACACTACAGCTAGAATTTCCCTTTTGGATCTTTTAAGATCTTCTCCTACCCATAGGGATGAATTAATGCTCACATTAAGCCAAATGATGGTACCACAAAATATTCAGCCTGAAGCCATGACCAATACTATCATCACTCGAGAAGTCGATTGTATTGACTTTCGAGATAGAGATATACCACAACATAGTTTACATAAGGATAATCCCTTATATATTACTGCCCTAATTGGAGATGTAGTTGTTAAACGAGTCTTGATTGATAATGGTTCATCTTTAAACATCTGCACTTTTGACTTCTACCAACGATTTGGGTTTAGAAGTGACGAAATGAAAAGAACGGATATGATTATCAAAGCCTTCAATGACGAGACACAAGAAACGTGTGGAGTCATTACTATACCCTTGCAAGTTGGTCCTAGAACCCTAGATACGACCGTGTTTATTGTACATTGCCCTGCATCATACAATATACTTTTGGGTCGCCCTTGGATCAATGCGATGCGAGCGGTTCCCTCCACTTTACATCAGTGTGTTAAATTCGAATTTAAAAACTAGTTGGTTACCATTCATGGTGATCCTAGACCCTTTGATATGTGCGCTTTGGCAGAACCTGTTGGAGTGCAATTTTGCCCCGCCCGTCATCCACACATCCTAATTCTTATCATCCGCCCAAACGTGTGAAACACACACCCATAACATCATCTACTCTTTCAACTACACCTATACATTTAGCTCAACCATCTTCTAAACAAACCACATTAGGACCTCGAAAAGAGCCTAAACCTACACCCAATGCTTCCTGCTTTACTCCTATATCTTCCATACCTCTAGATTCACCCGTCAATATCCCTATGACATCTACATCCACTACAGGCATTCTTTCCACATCCGAAGATCAAGGAAATGTTCCTTCTACCTCTTATGCTCTCACTGATGAGCTCTTACCCGATTTATCTAAAATTCTTATATCAGAAGAGATCAACACTGCCATGCAGATTTCCCTCCTTTTAAATAAACTCCCACCCTCTCCTCGTACCTTGGGCCTCCCACAACCTATGGGAAGTATCTACCAAGTCGGGAGTTGTGCTTTTATTTATAAAGGATATGATTGGGGAAGAATACCCAGAAACATTAAGACACATTGTGATGGGTATGCTAGATGCTATTTTGCTAATGATTATCTTAAAGCTAAGCCCATAATGCTTAAATTGGGCTATAAAGGGAAAGGTTTGGGACCTTTCCAAAATGGTATGAAAGAACCTTTCGAGGTAGAACCGTGGCCTGCCCACTGTGGTGTGGGCCTATTTTCTAGTAAAGGTCAGCCCTTTCCATTTGAGGATGATGACCATCTCGTATGTTATCAAGATTATCTAGATAAACAAGATTCTTTGTGTCCAAAGAATAATTCTTCTACTTGCAATATGCTATCCATAGCCTATCCCGAAATGATTGTCGAATTCGACGACGAGTTGGAGGGAGATATCTTTCATGATATTTCCATTGAGGAATTGTTATATAATGAATTTTATTTTGATGGCTCTATACCTAGTATAGCCCAACCTTGAGGCCTCGACTCCTCAAGACGAATTATCCAAGCTAACCTTGGAAGAATTACAAGAATTGGGTGTTTCACCCGCCCCACCTAATTTTGAGAGAGATTTACATATGGAAGTTGAAAACGTTATAAAAATTAACATTGGAACCGAACATAACCCTCACATCATTAATATTGGATCAGAATTGAGTCAAGAAAAACAAGATAAATACATTTCATTTCTTAAAGACTATGAAGATGTCTTTGCTTGGACATATGAAGACATGCCAGGTTTGGACCCTTCCATAGTTATGCATCATCTAGTAGTCCATCCAGATGCTAAACCTGTTAAACAGAAACTCAGAAAAATGCATCCCAAAGTGGCCTTACTAGTCAAAGGAGAACTAGAAAAACTGTTGAAAGTCATTTTTATACAAGCCATTGACTATGCTGAATGGATCTCAAATGTAGTTCCAATAACTAAGAAAGAAGCCACTAAAGTTAGGGTTTGCACCGATTTCAGAGACATTAATGTTGCATGCCCTAAAGATGATTTTCCTCTTCCCAACATGGATCAGATCATTGACTTTACTGCTGGAAGTGGAATGATATCCTTAATGGATGGATTTTCTGGTTATAATCAGATCAAGATAGCTCCTGAAGATCAGGCCAAAACAACCTTTATTACCCCTTGGGGAACTTTTTGTTGGAAAGTGATGCCATTTGGCTTAAAGAATGCAGTGCAACCTATCAACGAGCTATGACTTATATTTTTCATGACATGATGCATGATATCCTACATGATTATGTAGATGATATCATAGCTCGTTCCATCAAAGAAGATGATCATTTAAATGACTTAAGGAAAGTATTTGATCGGTTAAGGGAATATCTTATCCGACTAAATCCTCGCTAAATGCATATTCGGAGTTAAGTCCGATAAATTATTAGGGGTTATAGTTTCTTTACGTGGCATTGAAATTGACCCTCTCAAGATCGTGGCTATCACAGATATGCCCGCACCCACAAATATATCAGAATTACGAAGTTTACAAGGTAAGCTTCAAGCTATTCGCCGCTTCATCGACAAGTTGGCAGACAAAACTGGACCCTTTCTTAAGCTTCTTAAGAAAGATGTCTCTTTTCATTGGGATGAAGAATGCCAAGAAGCATTTGAACTCCTTAAGCAATATCTCCTCAAACCTCCAAGTGCTTTCCCCACCTAGATCTGATCGTCCTTTTATCTTGTACATTTTTGCTTCTGATTTTGCCTTAGGGGCTATGTTAGCTCAGCTTGACGATGAGAAGAAAGAACGTGCTAATTATTACATTAGCAGAACCTTAATCAGTTATGAAACTCGCTATACCATATTAGAGAAGTTATGTCTTGCAGTCGTATTTTCTACACAGAAACTACGACATTATATGCTCAGTCAGAAAACGTATGTTATTGCCAAATTCGACCCTTTGCGATATCTCATGAGTCGACCGTATTTATCTGGTCGCACAGCCAAGTGGGTTCTTGCGCTAAGCAAATTTGAACTCACCTTCATAGGACAAAAGTCTCGTTAAAGGTCAAATCATAGCAGATCAATTAGCTGCTGCACCTTTAAAATCTACCCATCCCCTCATCATTGAGTTTCCCGATGAATGCCTTAAACTAGAGGCAGACCATTCATAGCAATGGTCCCTATACTTTGACGGAGCCCGATGCATGAGTGGGGCTGGTGTGGGTATTATTTTAATATCTCCACAAAAACATCTTATTCCTCTCGTCCTTCAAATTAACATTTGCTTGCACCAATAACACTGCTGAATATGAAGCTCTTATCCTTGGATTACGAGCTGCCTTGGCATTGAAAATCAAAAGTTTATTGGTTTTCGATGACTCCCAACTTGTCATAAACCAAATCAATGATGTTTATCAAACCAGAGATGATAAATTATGCCCATATAAAGCATATGTTTTGCAGTTATTATCCTTGTTTGATAAAGTTACTTTGGAAGCTATTCCTCGAACTAGCAATCGTGCGGCTGACGCTATGGCTGCAGCCGCATCTCTTTTACCCTTGGAGTTAGACGATGAATATGCTACCATCATTATTCGTCGACTCCAGGAACCCGCTTCAAGAAAATCATGTTTAGAACCTTTGGATGTGTTTCTCATCAACGAAACAACTCCTGAACCATGGTATACTGATATATTTAATTTTTTGCAGAAAGGAACCTTCCCTGATGGTTGCACTAGCAACCAACATAGGTTATTACGTAGACAAGCAAGTCGCTTTGTGATTATTGGTAATACCTTGTACAAAAGATCTTTTGAAGGCATCTTATTGAGATGTTTGAATCTAGAAGAATCCAGAGCAGCTTTGAATGAAGCCCACAATGGATCTTGTGGGGGACATTTTAGTGGTAGCGCCATTGCTAAGAAACTCCTTCGGATAGGATATTTTTGGCCTACCATGGAAACTGATGCACATAATTATGTGTGACATTGCGACAAGTGCCATAAACACGCTGACCTCATCCATGCGCCCGCACAAGAGCTACAGAGCTATTTCATCTCCTTGGCCCTTTTCAAAATGGGGCCTAGACATCATTGGAAAAATCAACCCCGTGTCATCCGATGGACACAAATTCATCATAACCGCCACTCAGTATTTCACGAAGTGGGTTGAAGCTATGCCATTAGCTTCTTGCACTCGGAACACAAGTTTCCAAGTTTGTTTTTAATCAAATTATTTGTAGGTTTGGAATTCTTGCTAATCTCATTTCTGATAATGGAACTTGTTTCAAAAATAAAGATGTCAAGAAATTATGTCAAAAATATAAAATTCAACATCGCTGGTCCACTCCCTATTATCCTCAGGGTAATGGTCAAGCGTAAGCATCTAATAAAACCTTAATCAAAATTCTCAAAAAATTGGTCAATAAAACCGGTCGAGACCGGCACATTCGAGCTATATCCTCGCTTTGTGGGCCTATCGAACTAGTGTTCGAACCCCCACCGGAACTTCACCTTTTGTCTTGGTTTATGGTGCTGAAGCCATTTTTCCCTTTGAATTAGAAGTTCCTTCTTTAGCTCTACTACTTCAAGATACTGAAGTAGGGGATGAATATCGTGTTGGCAGATTTAGTCAACTAGAACTTCTAGATGAAAAGCGCATCAATGCTTTGGAGCATCTTCGCGCCTACCAAAACAAGCTTAAGAGAGCATATCTTAAGAAAGTTCATCCTCGATCCTTTGAGATCGGTGACCTTGTCTTAAAAGAAAATCAAAAAAATACTAATGCAACTACAAACCTTAAAGGTAAATTTGAGCCCAACCGGCTTGGACCATATGTCATCAATGCTAAATTTGGATCAGGAGCATACAAATTATCTACCTTAGATGGTAAAGAACTTAAAGAACCTATGAACATTATGCATCTTAAACGTTACTATGCATAAAAATTGGTCATTTCATCATTGTATATATTTGTTTAAAACATTTCAAAAAAAAAAAACCACTATCTTGTATTTCTTTCAATTCATAAACTTAAAATATAAAAACACCAAAAACATCCAAATCATCAAAATCTTCAAAACCGTCTTTTATCTTTGTACCTCTCAATTTGTGAAGTATTGCAGTTATATTTTCAGTTATTTTGGATAAATTAGTATTTATTTGGAATCCCGCACTTTCACATTCACATGAATAAATCTCTTGATTTTATTTGTTATGATTATTCATCTCTCTTATATCAAAGCCCACAGCTTGAATTAAATAAAGTTTTGAGCATAGAGAACTGATCTTGTTATTTACTTGAACCAAGTATATCTCTTCACATTAAAATGATTTCATTGCACATTCGATATGATGCTACATAGTAGAAATGGT
This sequence comes from Wollemia nobilis, assembly GCA_028583015.1. Taxonomy (NCBI): domain Eukaryota; kingdom Viridiplantae; phylum Streptophyta; class Pinopsida; order Araucariales; family Araucariaceae; genus Wollemia; species Wollemia nobilis. The sequence goes on from JAQPPZ010017128.1 coordinate 4,668,323, forward strand.
TTCTTGAGCGAAAAGTTTCCCCGCTATCCTATCATGCACATGGTCTAGAATCTTTGAGAATTGACAAAAGGACAAGCTCACCCCTACCCGGAATAAAAATCCCTTGCTCTACAGACTAATCCGAGCAAGTATCCCTAGCATAGGAAGAAAAGAAAAGTTCAAGAAACAAAGAAAAAGAAAAAGGTTATTTGAATCATCACAACAATATTTCAGCATTATCTCAAATATCAAGCAAAAATACAAAAGTACAAAAAAAAAAAAGAGAAGCAAAAGTGAAAAGCCAAAGCAAAATACAATAAACTCCTTTCCCTACCCCTTGAAAAGAAAAGAAGGGTGAATGAGCTTGAATCCCTGGAATTCTCAATTATTCGAAAACTGTGAGGTAAGCCCCATAACAGGTGGTTTGTGCCCAACCCGCTTGGCCTTGGGTAATCCCTAGCATGGTGATATGTCCGTCACATTAGCGACCTTCTTTTGTACTGGACCTCGTTAGCTTATGGATTAGCTAGCTCTTGATAACCTAACTTACATAGTAGTCTGGTACGGTTACATGCATATAAATCATGGTCAACGAACATTCATTTGGTTAATTCAAATTACTTGTATCAAATTATCTTGCTCAAAATTGGTGAATGAACAATACAATCGCACACACATTTGTATTTGAGAGATTTTGTATCATTATGATAAATCAAGATTGGTAATGAACTCACATTTGCACATGAGGATTCCTTATAAATCTACATTTCTCTTTGAGATAATTTAAAATATCTCTCGTAACTCTTTTCATAATAATTTTATCCTTTTATTTTAGAATTTTTGTTTTGTATAAAAGCAATTACATACATCTTCTCATAAAATCTCAAAAATAATTTCAAACAAAATTTTCATATTATTATTTTTCTCGTTTATCAAAAGTCAAAAATGCATCTTGCAATAAAACCAACAATCTATTTTCTTCTTTGGATTTCGCGATGATGGTATAAGTTTATACCTATAATTCTATGCCTAGCGCAAACCATCGTTCTAATTTTCTTTTCCATTTATTTTAAAACAAAATTCATCAAAACATGTGACTTGCATCATTATGTTACACAATTATGCTTTACAAACAAACAAACACCTATTCTATTTCATGACATTATGTTCAAAATTCAATATTGCACCCATGGTATAAATTCTAAAGGAATTGTTCACAATTTTATCACACTTAGGAATTTATGCCTAGCAACATCATATTTTCATGCATACTATTTTTATGAAAATCTGAAAACAAATCATCAAACCATCATTATCTCCATCATTACAACACAAAGTCTTAAGACAGTCTCTTAAGCACTCTTTTACTTTTAACAATATTTCTATACTGGGATTAGCTTGACGACCGAGTGAGCGGCGACTCCATGAAATGGTCTATAATAGCGACAATGTCCTTTGAAATTATTGTTAGAAGTCCCTTTTATTTTTTATCAAATCACACCACAACCACCAAATTGTTTACATCAGATTATTTCATTTAAAATCTTACAGCATGACATCAAAATTATAATATTTCAAAACGACATAATTATATGAATCCTCAATCCAATAAGCAAACAATTCAAACATTAAAGCATCATAAAAACATATGAACAAGTCATATCATCAAAAACAAGATCATATATATATATATATATATATATATATCCAAAAATTATTTACATCATATCAAAACTGGATTGGTATGCCACAATCTATACCCTGGCATACTCAATCCTCTCAACAATCTCTACAAAATCTATAGTCCATAGACACCTAGCCTCGAGAAGCCCTCGAGCTCTCAGCCTCATCTCCTCCCCCACCCTGACGTGGAGGAGGTGGTCCCATAGAGGTCCGGGCTGTATCTCGGGTCCTCGTCGTCGATCGTGAGGATGTCCTCGTCGATCCCATCCTGATTGGTTCCGCAATGTTGGCTGGCAGTTGTACCCTCTGGCCCTCTAGAACCAGCTGGAAGTATACCCCCTGGTAGAATGTGGTCTGCATCATAGACCGCACTAGCTCATCCTTGCTCGCCCCTCCGCTCCGTGCCCTGAGCCGTGTAGTCTCATCCTGCAGTGTCCGTACCTACATCCTCAGCTGAGTGGCCTCGTCCTCGCTGGACTGCACCTGAGCTCGGAGGTGGGCAGCCTCAGCCCGGAGAGCCACCGTCTCGCTGCTCTCCCCTACATCCACACCCTTGCCCTTATCGGGCGATGGTGGTCTCTCCCCCTGCTACGAAGGGAGTCTCTCCTCCCTCTCGCCTTGTCTCCCATGGCCTCTGTGGAGCCCATGCCATCCTCTGGCATCTCTCCTATGGGATCCGTCGCTGCTCTCTCCCTTCGTGACCCCGCGCTGCCTCAATAGCAGCCTACCGTCGCCTCCCCATCTGGCGCACCATAGCATGCACTGGACCCTATGCCCTCGTCATCCGAGGAGGGCGGATGCCTGCGTACTAGGCATCATACCCATCCGCAACCCCGATGTCGTCACCATCCACTGGCTGGATGGGGGCATCGTCCACGTCCTGACTCTAGAATCGCCGCATATCTAGAGCCCCACTCAGTGTAGTACTATCTCGAATAGTCCAGGAGTACTCATAATCCCTGAGAGATGGGATCCCCTGTTGTAGACCGAACTACCACAGTACCCGATCGTAGCGGTGGAGCTCTACCTCTCCTCGCTCCATCCTCAGCTAGCAGACTCGCTCGATGCGAGCCGCCTCCTGCCCATCCTCTGCCCACCCGGGGTGCTCTCGCCATGGCCTCCAGGTGATCTGGTCCGGGATGAGGTCGTCCAGCAACCTCTGTGACATCGACAGATCTATCCGCCGCCGTGACCCTCTCTGTAGCCACCAATAGAAAACCCAAGGTCTCTCCCGATCAACACCTGTCAATGGGAGCCCTATCGGCCTCTGCACCGCAATGTGCTCCCAAGCACCAAACCTGTAGTAGCGATGTCAAAACCAGACATCGACCTCCCTTGTATACGACCCCATGCAGGATCCTATACAAGCGGCAGAGTACAAAGCTCCCCCATGAAAATCTATACCCGTGGTCTCTCATATCGTAGACTATGTCTAAGAGCACCCACGGTAGTCTGCATCCGCTTTGGTGGCATAACAGTAAGCCACCGACAACTCCTACCAAAACCCGTGTCAGCCTAGATGCCCCAGGCATCTACCGTAGAGACTCGATGTTCACTCCGCCCTTCTCCAAGGTGAAGCTAGGGTCTCCAGTGAGCCTCATCATCGCCTGGCCCTAATTGGCCATAGGCATCATCAATCGTCCTTGTATGGGGATCCTCATGATCCTCCATACGTCCTCTAGAGTGGGAGCCATCTCCCCTGTCGGTAATCAAAAGCAAGATGACCTTGGATACCACCTCTTTGCTAGGGCTGTCAGTAGCCCCATGTCAGTTGACACTTGTGGCATCTCTGCCACATGTCGTAGGCCGACCAATCCAAGTCGGTCATGCTCTGCCTGGTCAAGCATGGCTATGTCATCTCTTAGCCCGTCGTATTTCCATTCTCGGCTCTTTAGTAACCCCTTCTACAAAACAAACAATAAAACAACAAAATCATTAATAAACCAATCATTAACATCAAATTAAACAACTTAAAATCAAGTTTAAAATGATATCGTCCACCATTGGATGATATCGTCCCCAATTGGGCAAAATCGTCTTTTGTGAGGATGAAATCGTCTCCTATTTCGCAACTTGGGAATCGCCCCTTGTTGGACGAAATCGCCCCTACTTCGCCGATTTCGTCGTCAAACGAAATCGACGATCTAGGGACGATTTTGACGAAATCGAGACGATTTTGTCCCGACGACGTCGACGGCCTAAAAACGGCCGCGATGCCCCAAACAATCAAATTTAAATCAAAACAACTTGCATAAAGTTCCATTAAACCTAATCTACTAGGATTAGATCCTTACCCGTAGCCCGCGCCGGACCTCTGTCGCTCTGTGCGCTGTCTCCACCATCTTTTTCTGCAGAACTCTGGAACAGTCAAAGTGAATAGTAAAAATGAATTAGGGTTTTACCCTATTTTCTTAATTTTATTTAAAAAACTCAGCATTTTAAATTTTGCTTTTTCGCGTTTTTACCTCAAACGTTCGATTTGGGTAAAAACACGGAGGGGGCACCATAGTCAGTATTCGTACGATTCGACCAAGAATCGTCGTCTAAAAAATTGAGTATATTTTTGCTTTCTCGTAAAACGGGAAAAACTCGTCTTTAACGCATTTTCTTCGAAAAATTCGCTAAAGAGGGGGCAAAATGTAGCACCCTAAAATTGGCATGGTTAAAACCTTAGTAAAAAGATAAAATATTAAAATTTGAATTTCAACCCCAAACTGCCCGTTAAACCGCCTTTTACCCGCTTTCCTCGTTTTTCATGCCATTTTTAGGATTTGTTTTGACCGTTGGACGATATCGTCGCAGATTAGACGAAATCATCCCCGATCTGACGAATTCGTCTGGAATAGAACGTCCAGACGATTTCGTCCCAAAATCGAATTTTCATAATTAGCTTCTGTTTCAACAGACCTCTCCAACTCGGGCAGAAGCGTGTCTACGCAGCTTGGAGATTTCCCTGTTGGAGATCTCCCGTATTGGGATGATCCCCAACCTCCCAAACCTCTTTTTAATCCTATATAAACTAGGATTTTTCTAGTTTATCCCCCTGCCTCCCTGCCTAATTCTTGCTGATTCTCCTTAAACCCCCAACCCCTTTGTTGATAGGATTTCATTGCAGAGTTAGCTCCTTATTCCCTCGCATTATTTCTTGCACATTGTTTTTATTGCATATTTGGTATGTTGTGTTTGTTTCTGTGATTGCAGGTTTTTGACGGATTCGTCTGACGAATTCATCAGATTTCAGACGATCCTGTCTGATTTCAAACGACCTCCTATGCTTTGGGATGATTACGTACAAACTAAGATGATCTAAACTGCTACAAGACTCAGAATCTCCATCAAACATCCGAAATCAAGTATGATACCTTCTAGTTAGAATATTCTTTGTTATTTGCATCCATTTCTGTGTTCTGTATTCATTTAAATCAACATTGGCATATAGAATAGTTTAGATTCATATCGGCCAAACCTAGGACTTGAATGATCAAGCATAAAAATGAACACATCAAACACACTATCAACCTAGGTGTGGAAACTGCCATTCAAAATTTTCCTGGTGAACCCACCATCCGTCGAAAATTCACCCTTATACACCTCCCTCGAGAGGCGGGACCTTCAAAGGGCCTCTCAGTCCGAGGTATTGTCCCATCCTTTTCACATCCCCCTTCCGGGCACGAATCCTATAGCCTGAAGGTAAGGGTGCGAAAAATTTGGAGCGATACATTTACACTCTTTTTTGTTCATAAATTATGATTTTTTTTAAGCAAAATATTGAGTGCAATATAGGGGTTTTGAGGTTGTTTTTGTATTATACACCTTCCCCTATTAGCTTGGATATTTTATAAGAGAATCCAAGCTTGTAACCATATGATATAAGCTTATTTTTCTGCACTATTTTCTTGTTCTTTGAACTTGAGACTTATGAAGTCTCGCTCGAGGCTTCTTTTGATGCTCTTATGGTGGTTACATTATTCTCCAATGCTTGGAGGATTGAGCAGATTTTATGGCTTCCTTAGGCCACTTCAAAGTTGTAGATCACAATACATTAACAATGTTTGTAGACACTTTGAAAAATCTTATTTTTGTGCCCTTCTAATGAAACACGAACAATAATATTTGAGAGCAATATAGTAGTGCAAAATGAATCTAATAATACTGCACTAACAATTTCACCTTATCACTCCAATCAACTCTCAAAAGTAATGCACTTAAATAATTTACTACAACTAATCAAGAATAATCTGAAATGAATCTTCAAGAATTATTCTAAAATTTATTTATAAGCAAGGTAATAGGAGTTAGTCTTCATTTTATTTTCAAAGTAGATGATAGGTAGTTGATAAATAGTTTAAGATTCTGAAATCTAATCAACTCCTAAAGTGAAAATGAATCTTGAAGAATCCTTTATTTTTGCACAATTGAAGACTCTTAATTCAACTCTCCTTTTTGCAACTTTACTCCAATCAGGATGCTTAAACAAATTCAAAAATTAATCCAATTAATGAATTTACTTGCACCAATAGTTTCTTACCTTTTTCCTGAAAGCCCTTTTCGCCACTTTTGTAGAGGATGTAGATCTTGGTGTTTAAGATCACCAAGTTATTGTCTTAATTAAGATCATGTAGCTCTCTATAGGCTACCTTGAATAACTTCGTCTTCACCAAAATATGGTCTCAAACTCCCTTTCACGAGCCTAGGTTTTGGTGGCTTGTTATCCTCTTGTAGTCTCCTACTTTTTGTTGTAGATTAGATAATACCTTTGATTCTAAAGTGGTGCCTTCTTGCAGTGAGAGGCAGTATCCAAATCTCTTGGATTTAGTAGGCTTCTTCTATCTGAATCTTCCTTCAAGCTTCTTGTCGAATTTGACTTCAAATAGGATCTTCTTATCAATATTATGAATATCTTGAGGTCTTCTGAGATTTAGCACTCCTTGCCAAATTCTTCTTCTTGGGCTTGTTATCGGATGATAATAATTGTCCCAAATATTTCACTATCTCCAATAGTGAATTTCTCCAATGATTTCTCCTTGGAACTCCTTTGATGATTTCTTCAGTAAGGCTCTCCAAGAATTTTATTGGATGCTTGTAGAGGCCTCTCCAAGGCCTTTCAAATCCTTATGGTCTTCTTTGAGACCTTATCTTCAACCTTATTCTCCTATAAGTGTTGGTGGTGAGATCTTCTCCTGGATATTTGATTCTATTACGTTTGTACTCTAGCAGGTTTCTCCTAGTCCTTCTTCATCAATGAGATCTTCTGCTGATCTCTTTTGCTTCAGTTTCTGGATTTATTCTGAAAAAGATACTCTTACTAACCTTATTGTAGGAAGCTTTCCCAACTCACTAAATCTACATATTCCTAGAACAAAGTATTAGTACTGAAATATCCTTTTGAATTAGATACTCCCTCCTAGATTTTTCTTCAAGATCAAGGCTTATGTGGCCTTTTCTTCAAGTCTTTTATGGCCTTCCCTTAGTTACAAAGGATTTTATGGCCTTTTATTCAAGGCTTCTATGGTCTTTTATTCAAGGCTTCTATGGCATTCTCTTCAAAGCTTATGTTGCATTTTATTTTGGAGCATGGCTTATGTGGCATTTTCTTCTGGATCAAGGCTTCTATGACCTTTACTTCTTGTGAATTTTCCAATCTATCAATGGAGATCTCTTGTCTCCAAACTTCACTACAATTTTACTCCAGAAGTCTCTTCTGTAGTGATATTCTCTTGTAACAATTAATCTCTACACTATAAAGGCACTTCGACCTTCGAGAAATGAAGTTGAAATCTCCTAGCTTTCTATTTTAGGAGGTGTCCCAATAATCTGAGTTTTAATTCCATGTAATAAAAGAACCTTCAGGTTAGTTTCTCCAAGTCTCTTAGATGGGCTTCATTGTTTGATTCATCAAACTAGTGGATCAAGCGCTGAGTCCTAGTCTTCACAAGTTTTCCCTTGAAACTCTGTGGAAAGACTCTAGCCATATGCAATCTCAGTATTCTAGAATATGAGATTTCATTCAGTCCTTACTTATGGCTCTCCTTAATTCTACCACCAATACTGTATTGAGTATTTTTTTTACAGTGATTGGTCCAATGGCACATTAGGTTCTTAAAAATATTAGAGTTAATAATAATGGTGGTTTCCCTATTGATCTACCATGGCTCTGATGCCATTTTTAGCTTTTGATGCAGCAGTAATGGGAGATAGAAAAATACAAGATGTAGAATAATATGAAATAAAGTAAATCTATGAGATGATTGAAAATATACTAAAATAGAAATGATGGATATCTTTACAAAAGTAGCTGTAGAGGAAATGAACACTCCATGAATATAGTTACAACTCAAGAATGGGCATTGAGCATATTACACCCCATCACTACATCACACTGCTACATCATGCCACTCTGGTCTATACCACACAATGACTATGACTTATGACTATATCATGTGATATCTGACATCTATACCTATGGCCCTTTATATAGGAAATAAGTTCCTTGGCCAACACTCTACCTAGATGTGTAAGGGACAACTTGCACATGTACAACTTGCACTTTGACACTTGTGCATTTATTACATTGCATGTAGTAACAAGATAACTTCTCCCTAAAGTAATCTAATGTCCTAAGTATGTACCAATAAAGGTACATTTACATTATCCAAATGATGTAATAGGCTATTTCTAACATTCATCTATTTGGGATTTTTTTAGAAATTGAAAACCATTCTCATCCATATCCATTTGTAATTTTCTCTTATTGTTTTTTATATATGTTTATTTTGGACTCTTCTTAGGGCATGATATCTCAACATGTCCCACCTCATGACATATTCTACATATAAAATTTATATTTTCATAATCCATGATTTAGGTCCACAACTTACCCCTGTACTTAAGAATGATTGATTCTGGTAATAATATCAATTATGACTAATATCTGGGCATAAATAACCAAGATAATTTTTTTTTAGTTTTTGAAATCTCAAGGAATTACTCCAAAGTGTTGCCTATTTTATTTAAGGTATCCATTTCCCAGAATTAAATGGGTAACTCATACATCTTGACCCAAACTAGTACAAGGGATAAATTTATGTTTTCAAGTGTAAAGCCTTCAAACTAGTAGGTAAGGAATAGTCTCACTCTTCCCATAAACCAAGGATCTCCTTTCAAGATTCTATCTCTTTCCTCACTAGAATTAAAAATGGCTAGGAAGAAACTTTTGGAAAGAAATGATAGACTTACTCTTGAAGACTTCCGTCTCATATCAATCCATTTTATTAAAGTTGAAGCCCCTAGCTAAGACTTGTTAAATTTATCAATGACTACCTTATCTTTGAGCAATGAGCATTATTGCTTTGTGAGGTCCTCCATAACCTCTACTACTAAGAATTATTCTAAGGATTCAACTAAAAATCAATCCATGGGAAGGGCACTATAACTCAATATCTACTAAAATTTACCAATGTATCATATAGTGATTATATTATTTGAAAATAAATCTACAATAATTTACATGCAAAACTTCGAAGAAAATGAAAGGATAAATGAAACTTAGATTAAAAAAATCTATGCCTAGATGGAATTCCCTACCTCATTTATGCCCTAGCCCTGTATTGCTCCTCCCATCATCTAAACCTTGGCTAACATATATCTACAATTTCATTTTCTTGTGACTTGAAAAATCATCATTGCCCATGTTCCATATGGCTAACTTCATAAGGTAATATATCCCTCAATATTGTTTGGATTCCTTCATATGACCACTCATATTTAAGCTCTTCAAATTCCAAACAAATTGGATCTAAGAGACATCTAAATTAGACAACCCTTTGCAAAGATATGGCTCTTGAAAGATGAGACACCTTTATTGGAAAAATTGCCCTAACGTTGCCCTTGTTTTGAACGGTTGCCTTCACATGGATTTATATCCCTCAATACTAATTGGATTCTTTTGTATGATCACTCATTTTAAAGCTCTTCAAATTTTACACAAAATGGTTCAAGAATTATCTAAATCAAACAACTCTATGCAAAGATATGGCTCCTAAAAGTTGAGATTATTTAAAAAAAATCCACAAAATTGCAACCAAGGGAGCTGTAATTATTAGAAGAGTGTATAAAATATGTATTTTTTATAAAATATAACTTATATACATATAAAGTATAAAATATACTTGAATGTAGAAAATATGCAAGAATCTAACTTATTCTAATTATTCATTTTTTTTACCTTTTGAACATTTGAACCAAATTATTCTTGGTAATATGGTCATAAATATACCAGGTTTAAAACTTCTTAGTCAGTCATGTAATACATATTCATCATGTTATAGAAAGTATCTAAAAAATTCATCCATTTGGATAGCTAAGAATATATCCTTATGAGAAAACACGTATATGACCTTGAGGACTTATGGACTATGTATACCAAACATACAATGCACAAAGCATTATCTTATATGCACAAAACATAAATGAGAATTTTATGTGGCAATTTCTCCAAAACCCCAAACCCTTTTCCTATTATTCATACATGTCCTCCTACAATCAACAAATGACATAAAAAATATTGCAATCACTTAAACCTTGGATGAAATTCCCTTCAATATATAACAAAATAAATATAATCTAAAAATAATATTTTCATGACAACCCTAATTGATATTCTAAAAAATATTTGATACATGTATTGTTTTTTTATTTATAGAATCTTCATTATATGAGATATTTATTGTCTCTTATATTTGAGATATTGATTAGGATTTTAACATTAAAACATCACAACTTTTAAGACTATAGATTTTATTTTCATAGAAGGTCATTATTCCATTCAAAACCAAAACCCTACTTGTATAAATAAAAGAGACAATCAAGAGTGAAACAATTTTAAGATTTTTTATAGAAAAAATCAACAAGGGTTTTTTCTTTATAAAAGATAATTATAATTATTAATGAATGCATTACATAACAGGATTTGGCAAATGGCATTTAAGAAGGATAAATGTAAACAATTCTAAGATACCATTTTATTCTCAAATATTCAAAACAACAAAGAAACTAGATAATGCAAAGCACAACCTATGAAACTCACTAAAGAGTAAAAATGAGACTTGACAAGTCTTTCCCTTCCCTTCCTAAAATATTTCTTCTTCATCCAAGCATGCCTCTATACAATTATTTCCCATTTTAAAACCCATGGAACCATACCAAAAGTCCATTTCTTTTCCCAATAGGTTCAAGATAAAAGATATTTTTGTAAAATGTGAGGGTTACTACAAGAGTTTCATGCATGGATGCCACAAAATACCCCAAGCTTGGGAGGAATATGGAATAATCCCCTCTCCACACTCATCTCTTCTTCTACCCTACAAGAATCCCAATGGTTAGTAATAGGAAATAGATGGACTAAAAGATACTTGGTTTTTATATGAAATAAGTAGTGTTTGGCCCTTAAACCATAATTAGGGTACCTTCCACCAATCTTAATTCACCAAAATAAAAATATTTATAACGTCGTGCCTTCCCTACTTAAATATCAACACCAAGAACCCAAGTGTTGTAGGTGAGTTTGAGAGGAGAGGGCAATTCTCCAAGGGAGGTCCCAGGTTCAAATCTCCACCCTACCAAAAAGCTGAATTGGGTATCCAAAATCCAATTGATAATGTTGGTGCGGGCAGGGTCGGGTGTGACCCTCGAATGACTTTGACGGTGTAGAACCCCTTGTTCGTGGTCTCTCAGACCAAGGTGGCCCCGCAAGGGGTTTTTCGCTTAAAAAAATATATATCAACACCAAGAAGTCCCTAAGTCATACCATGATAAATCAACATTGCATAATACCATGGTAAGGTGTGTTTCCCTATGGCCACATTCCTTCCAAAGACTTACAAGGTGGATATTAGACATAAGCAAGGTCACCTTTATTCAAACCACCCAAAATATTACAAAGAAATTTAAGGACTATGACAAGGATAACGTTAATGAATGGAGGGGTATTTTACCCATTTACCAAGCAATACAAGAGAACATTCAACCATGCCAAATCATCCCAAATTACTCATGTCATGTCATTAAGCAACTTTGCAAATATAATGTTTTATTAAACTATTAATCCAATCAATCCAACATTTATATATACATAATATATATATATATATATATATATATATATATATATATATATATATATATATATATATATATATATATATATATATATATATATATATATATATATATTATGTATATATAAATATATATATATTTGATTGGTAAAAGGGGTTTTGAAAGGATCCCATAACCTTTTACAAAGAGAAGAAGGTTGGGAGAAGAGTTCCCAACCAAAAAATAGCTGAAGAAATAGACCCTTTGTGGGTTATTGGAGAAAAATAACTAAACCGATAAAATTTGAATCAGGGCCATCCCACCCAAAACCATATAGAGGATGGAAAATTTGAATCAAGGCCATTCCACCCAAAACCATACAAAGGATGGAAAATTTGAAATAGGGCCATCCCGCCCAAAACCATACAAAGGATGGAAAATTTGAAACAGGGCCATCCCGCCCAAAATTTAAAATTGAAGCAGGGAAAACAAAAAAAAATGAAATGTGAAAATTGTTCTCGTCCATGGACAGCCAGGGATGCAGTTGTAGGACACAAACCAGGAAACATCTGCAAGACATAAACTAGGATGTCGCCTAGGATGCAATCCATGAAGCAATAACTGGATAGGATGCCGATCAGGATGCAAACCAGGAAGCAGTGATAGGAAAGCGAACAAGATGCAGCAGTAGGACACGGTCCAAGAAGTAGTAGGAACCCAAGGACGCCACAACACAAGCCTAAAAAGTGGAACAACAATCTTGAGGATCTCCTCAGGCTAGGAGATCCTCTTGCACATAGAGGTGAACTTCAAGGAATCCAAAATACCTAAGGAAATGAAGGCCCACAAAACCTAGGTGAAGAGCAGAGATGGGCAGGAAGATTCCAAGGATCCAGATATGGAGGAGTCAGGATAAACCAAAGTTGTCGACAAAGCACAGGTCCACTCCCCAAATATCGAAGGATGTAGTATGGTACCTTGAGCAACCAAAAAGGATCTGGAACCCTCCATCCCTACAGACGAATAGCTTCAAGGACTGAACCTGGGAAGCCAATGGATCCACTCAATAGCATTCAAAACACAAGGCCACCCTCGAAGCCAAGAAGAAATATCTGAGTGTACACCAAAAGGATTAGGTCCAGTAGCAAGAAGCCCATGAACATGAGCTCAAAAATGAAGCCCACCCATGAGAAGGGACCACCAACGAGCACCCACCCATGACCTCACCACTCTGCATAAACTAAAGGGACTTTGGCCTTTGGCACCAAGAAGAACACCAGATCGAGATCCAACCAGGGGATCAACAACCAAAAATTTCCAGAGTCAAAGGCAACCAAGGGAACACCCTCAAATAGCTGTAAAAAACACCATACCACTGTATGTGTTCTTATAAATTCACCCTAGTGGGTTTGGATCAGTAGATGGCCCTTTCTCCTCCTTGGAAATCCAAAAAAAATGAAACTACTAAACCCAAAAGAAGTGTTGCACCATCCAACCAAGTCCCCAAAAGCGACAACAACCCATGAAACACAATAAACAAGACCCCCAACAAGCAAAACACCCTAGACATGGGCCACAACAGAGAACTAAGCATGACTAGCAACCAGATCTAGAGTGGGAGAATAGGAGGCCTCCCGCTCACTCATAATATAATATATTAAAATGTTCATAAATGTGGTGTGTGCAAATTTTTCTTTCTTTCTTTGTATATGTTACTAATAAACATCTATAACCCCCTCCTTTATGATACCCTCCCTCGCTTGACTTGGTAGAAAGTAATGATGTCAAACACTCCAATCAGATAAATAATAGTCATTTTTTATAAATTAATCAACGTGTGATCAGAATAAATAATAATATTCAAACCATGTATTTTCTAGATAAGCATATTATGTTGAGTCACCAGTTCCCCATTATTTATTATTCCATTTAAAATAGAAAAAAATAAAAATAATTCCAAAAAGTAGTATATGACATGTAGACTTATTATTTAGTATTAGGGGTAACACCTAGCTGAAAATTACCCAATAGTCAAAGAAAGGATTAGAAAATTTGTTATTTCAAAAATACATAGTTCTCTTGATGTAATAATATTGTTCAAGAATGGGAGGAAGTGTGATCCAAGATTCAATCATGGCGTAAGAGCAACATGTTCATCCAAAGTGCATCAATGCTTCAAATACTTACCACGAATGCATGGAATATTGTTTTCAAAAAATTGTTGAAGCAAAGGAATGTCAGAAAAAAGAAGAAATAAAGGTAATTGTAATCCAAGAGGGAGTGCAATCTAGGAGTGACTACAATGTAGGAAAGAGTGAAATCTGTGAGTGGCTGTAAGCCAAGAACAAGCCCCATTAGCTAGTATGTAAGAATACTCATATTTGAAATCCCTAACGGGAAGTTAGGATTCCCTACCTAGCAATAAATATGCCCTAGTTGGAAGTATGAAGGCCTAATTTGGAGATGAGTAGAAGAGTGAATACATGGTAAGTTTGATCCAAGTAGTAGATGCTACACCAGAAGTGAGTATCAAGGATGAGATGATTGAGCATGATATAATGGTTCTTAAATGTAGAGGGTTAATATGTAAGTTCCATAGATCATGGTTAGGGTTTTTAGAGATTCAAAATTGGATCAAGTGGAAGTAGGGATTGAATTCAAATTGCATTGTGACTTTTCTTCCTAAAGGTTTTTTCCTCATCATCTTTTCCAGTTTAGAAATTAGGGATAAAATAATGGTTGGCGAACCATCATTTAGGGAAAGAGATGCACTTTATTTGAGACCATGGAATGGATTTTTTTGTTGTTGAGACAAAAAATATTAGGAAGCTTTCAGTGTGGGTTAGGATTTTTGGACTTGTATATCAACTTATAAATAAGGATGCTTTGAAGAATATTGGAAATACCCTAGGGAAATTCATCAAGGAAGGACTCACTAATAAGGATCGAAAGTGTGTTATATGTACTTGAATATGTGTTGCTATGGATATTTTCAAACCTTTTCCACAATCCATTAAGATTAAATCTAAATCAAGAGAATGAGATCAACAAGTAGATTATGAAAATATTGTATTTTATTGCCACAATTGTTATGATATTGAACACATGGCAAGAGTTTACAAAGTGAAAACTATGAAGAAAGATAAAAAAAATGCTAACCATGAGATAAAATTCAAGATAAATCAAGGAAATCATACAATAATAGAATCTATATTAGATCAAGGATATTCCACTATGAAAGAAGAGGTAAATAAAGTCTGCCTACAATATCATTTGACAAGCTTAGAAGGAATTAAAGGTGCAAAATAATATGTGGAGAGAAATCCTAAAACAAAGATGACAAAAGAGGTCAAGTTTATTCCAGGTAAATCATCTTCATTTTCCTCAAGTAGTATAGAATCCTCTCTAGGTAATAAAAGTGAAAGTGGTGAAGATGTTATCCCTTGCACTTTAAGGTTTCAAGAGTAGCATAATAAAGAAATAAGGATGGAGAAAACCCATAACAATTTAGGGTTTTTAGGGTATAATAAAAAGGTAATTTCTACACAAGATCATCCTTGCACTTTAGGGTTTCCATAGCAACATAAAGAAGATTGTGCTTAATATCCTTCACAACAAGGCAAACCCAAAGATGATAAGTCTTACTATGAGTAGTGTGAGAATATTCAAGAGATTGATGAAAATAACAATATTAATGGGAATGAAAAAAAGAGAGGGAGATCCAAGAAGCAAAAACAAAGAGAAAAATAAAGCAAAAGAGATATTGATGTGGGAAAACAAAAGAAAAATACCACAAGTATTAACAAGAAGTGGGACTAAACCCACAAATAAAAACAAAAATTAACAATGAAAATAATATCTTGGAATATTAGGGGAATGAATAAGAACCCCCCAAAAAATGAGAGGGTGTAGGAGACTGAGAAGGAGCAAAAGGTTGAGGAGTAGAAGGATAAGAAAGAGAGATGGATCTTCTTCTTTGATGGGAGAGAATTCTCCTTGCAACAATATTTTGGGTATGTTTTTATCTTTGATATTCCAATGGGTTTAGAACCCACAGGGATTGGGGTGGTTCTTTCCCCTATTCTTGTGGACCCTAGGAATGTTTTTATGGTTATATTGTCTTTAGAGTTTGGCCAAGGTAAGATTTTACTTGGAGATGGTTGGTTTATGATCTTGGATCCTGGATTTATGGATCTAGATAAGGACCTACATGATTTCCCTTTTTTATCCGGGATAACTCTTTAAATTAATCGATTTGATGTGAGAGGGAGTCCATCTATTAGAGGTTTTATTGTTGGCCTTGGATCTCATCTGGTTGAGAATATGGATGTCGTTATTGATGTAGAAAGGTTTGTTCAGATATACGATTTGTAGTCATTGGGCTTCACATGGCATCTGGTCCCCCTTGGGAAAATGGATTTTATCATGGATGTAAATTAGATTCCAGCAATAAGTGTTCTCTCAGTTGTACCTAGAGGTATCATGTCTATAAACATGAACCCCGTGGTTGGGGGTTCTGTTAGGTTTGTGCAAAGGGTGCTTATTAAGACTGGTTTGTTAAGCGGGAGCAATATCCAAATGTTAAATGAAAAGGCCAAAGATTTAGAGTTTGTAGGCTTCAAAATGGATCCGACCCTCTGAGAGAAAATGGATTCTATTATTGACATAAAATAGAATCTGGTGATGAGTATTCTCTTTGCTGGTTCTAAATGTCCTGTTAGGTTCTCATAGGTGGTGCTTCTAAAGGATGTTTAATTGAACAAGAATAAGATCCAAATGTTAAAGGTGATCTTTAGATTGGGGGTTTTGAGAAAGACCTGTAAGTTTTTACCGATACTTGGTAATCTAGGATGCATGAGTTCGAGTGACTTTCCTATAGGTTTGTAAGTTTTTCCTTTCAAAATTCTTGGTGCAAACCCATTGAGTGTCTTTGTCAAGTTCAGATCCAATTTGGGAGATGTCTTCGTGGTTTTTTTATCAGGGCCTCTTCTCTTAGATATTGGTGATTTTCTTTTGGATCCTTCTGGTTGTCCTAATTCAGTCCCAAGAATGCAGTTCCCTAGGTCCTACTATTTTCCTATTTTATTTCTAGTTAGGCTCATGTTTTATGTTTAGATCTAGTCTGGAGGAAGTCTTAGTGGATCCCTATTTTGGGGCTTCATTTTTTGGGTTCTTGTTTTCATTTGGTTCCTCTTCGGCCCTATTTGAAATTTAAATTTTGAATTTGCCCTATGAGTGTAAAATGTTGGTTTGATCCATTTTAGTTTTGACGAGAACTATTTCTTAGATTTTGGTTTCCCCTATTCCAGCCCCAAATTTGAATTTTTTACCATACTTTTATCAGCGGTTTGGGTGGGAACCACATTTCCTAGTTCTCCAGGTTCTCTAAGATCTCTTGGATCTCTAGCTTCTCTTGGTTCCTGATGTGGTTTGGTGTTGGGTTTCTTGGTCCCTTAGGAGGGCCTTCTCTTTTTATGTTTTAGTTTGGTCTCTCTTTAGAAGTTGGGGCTTCTAGTTTGTAAAAGGTTTAGGGACCCTTTCAAAACCCCTTATTTACCTAATAAAAAAAATAGCCCTAAAAAAAGATATTAAGAAATTGTGAGGTTGTTATAGACAAGATATTTATAGATATAAAAGTTGGAAAACAATTTGCAAGCAAAATAACTAAGGACAATAAATAAGATAAACACGGAGAGAGAAATTTACCAAAAAGAATGTTCCTTTGTATTAGTGCTTGATACAATGTTATAAATGGATATCTTGAATTGCCCCAAATGTTTTGGGGGTAATGCTACAATGATTTTCTCCTTCTGATAGATGTTACAATGCTCCCATAGGAGAGGTAAATTCTTCCAAATCCTCAGCAAGATAGGGTGCTCTTCATTCCTCTACTACAACTCCAAGAGGTGAGTGGGCTTTGGTATCCAATGTAGGGACCACTCCTAGCTTCAATAGCTCTTCAACTACCTATCTCATGCACACATGGAAACCAAACAAGTGTTAATAGCACCTGTATAAATGACTGCAAACAATGCAAATAAAAGAAACCCTTGAAAGGAATGCTTGCAAGAAACATGGAAATACTAATTAAAAATGCCTTGCTAACAAATCGATAAGTTACTGATCTCTGTTGATAAAACCTGTTCGGGACTATGGAACCGCGAGAATGCAGTTGTGGGCTAGAAACTACGGACCTGCGATTGTGAAACTGTGGATGCACATTTTCTATTGTAGAACCACAAGAGGGTGGTTTCGATTGAGATGACAGGTCACCTCGAGATGCGTGCCAATAATCAGATTTGAGCTCATGCTCTCAGTTTCTCGTCGGGTCTAGATGTATTTTGGCAACCTATCGGTACACAAATTCAACTCCTTCTATTTGGTGGATTGATGGTGCCTTTATAGGCTGTATGGGGCTTTGGAGGGGAGTGTGAGGTGGCAAGCCTGACTTGCCAAGTGGTAAATCTGGACTGCCAGGTGGAAGGGGCAGTTATAGTGAGTCATTCAGTGTGGTTCACTTAACTGGGGTGATGTGGCTCCAAGTGGAGTGGGATGTGGGATGCTGTTTTATGTGAAGAGACAAGGGGACAACAACAAAGGAGTTGTGGCATGGGTGTTGGGAATCTGTCTCATGTACAAGGAAAAAGGGGACAAGAGTGGGTAAGATGTGGCATGGATGTTGGATGAAGTGTCTAGGACACATGTCCCATGGTTATACAGGGTATCCTAGGGTGATTTTCCTAATTAAATAAATTAGGAAAATATAATGATGTGCAAGATTTTATATCCCTAAGTTAGAACTTAGGCATATATCTTTATTATGCAGGATTTGATGGTGAGGTGGTGAATGTGAACTAAAGGGTGCTATATTTTAGTGTCTACAGTTGCCCCTTTTTGTATTGCGTTGTGTACAACACAATGCGGTGCAAAAACTCAATGACATCTAACTTTATTGGACGAATGGGTACATTTCTCTTTGACACATAGAATGAATGAATTTAAAATTTTGATTTGTTTGCTTACCCCCTCAATTGACGATTGGGTAAAGGTTGACACCCATAAGCCAATTGAAAAAATATGAATGCTGAAAGTGTGTTGTTTATTGAATGTTGTTGATTTTGTTAATGAATTTTGTCTTGATTTTCAATGTCCCACAAGTTGGGATTATTTGTGTTCTTGCAATTTTGCTTTTGGTTTTATTAATGTTTAGAATACATGGTAAAATTTCTGACCACTCTTTTGAGTTTTCATCCACTATGACTTTAGCAATTCCTTCCAAATGATGGGTTTAAGGAACCAGTCGTCGAGGATTTGATGCTCAAGCGGTTTTTTTGATTATTACCAAATTGTTGTTTGTTGTTTCGCTTTTGACCCAACGGAAGGTTTTTGTAGGATTACCTTGGCAAATCTGTTTTAGAACACATTTAAGCTCATATATTTTAGGGACTTATCGACTTGATTCATTGTTGTTTTTTTTTGTGATTTCTGAATGAGTTTCCTTATGGTGATTTATCCATCCAACCGGTTTGCATGGATTGCTAGTCGTTGCAACCGCTAGGTGTATAGGATAATCCACTAGATACGAGTTTCACTCCAGATGATTAGGTGGATTGGAATTTTCATTTTTTTATTTTTATTTTTTTGAAACCGCTGACTTGTGGTTATTTTGGCAAAAAACGCGGATTTACGTTTTGCTTTATGAAACTGCGTTTTCGTGTTTTGCGCCTCCAAACGCGTGTTTGCGTTTTTGCATGCCACGAAAATGCGGGCGCACGTTTTTCGTCGCCAAAAGCGGCTATTTATAGGTTGTTGTCATTTTGAAAATATTTTTGCCAGTTGTCATTGGTTGGTCGGTTGAAGTGATGAGTGAGATGGAGGTTGGCGAGGGGAGCGGTGGTGGTGGCTCGGTTGGAGTGGAAGTTGGCGGCCGATTTGCCGAGGTAGGCGTGTTGCCCTTTTTTTTTTTTCTTGTTTGTTTTGCTTGTTTGATAATTAAGTGGGGCTGGTAAATGATTATTGTTTGCTCATTAAGCGTTTGTTTTTGCTTTTATTACCTAGGGTAGGTAATTTTTTTTTTCGTTATTGCTTTATTACCTAGGGTAGGTAAATTTTTTTTTTTGTTTTTGCTTTTTATTACCTAGGGTAGGTAAAATTTTTATTTTGTTTTTGCTTTTTATTACCTAGTGTAGGTAAATTTTTTTTTTTTTGTTTTTGTTACCATGATTAGGTAATTTTTTTTGTTTTTGCTTTTATTACCTAGGGTAGGTAAAAAAATTTCGTTTTTGTTTTTTTATTTTTTTTATTTTTTGCATTTTATTACCTAGTGTAGGTAAAAAAAAATTGTTTTTGTTTTTGTTACCATGATTAGGTAATTTTTTTGTTTTTGCTTTTATTACCTAGGGTAGGTAAAATTTTTCATTTTTGTTTTATTACCATGTATAGGTGTTAGTCTCACAATGACACTGAGAGGGGGGGTGAATCAGTGTAGCTCTTTTAAAACTTAAATCTTCAACTCGTAAAGCCGAAACAATGAAAACTTGAAACCAAATAAAGCAAGTATAACAAGAGAACATCACACAACACAAGATGTACCGAGGTTCACCGATTTGGCTACATCCTCAAAATGACTGTTTGGACTCCCATCCAAATCCAACCTTTGCAAAGCACCAACTTTACAATCAATTTACTAGCACCCACTGGAAGGAGCACCAACCCCTAATTTATCTGCACCAACAGAAAGGAGCACCAACCCCTAATTTATCTGCACCAACAAAAAGGAGCACCAACATCTTATGGCCTCTTTGAATGGCGTATTTAAAACCTCTAATTTTTTTTTGTTTCTCCTTCCATGACTGTTCGTTTTCTCCTTCCATGACTATTCGTTTTCTCCTTCCCTTGTGCATGCATGTGTTTTGGTTTCCAAAAAGGCTTTTCGTTTCTATTTTGTGGCCCTTCATTTCCTTTTCTCCACATGGGCATGCGTCCGCTTCTTTCCATGTGTAACGACCATCTTAGATGATTTCAAATCATTAAAGATTCCTTATGTAACATTTTGTCTTATTCATTGAATTTTGTCCTTATGTGACAAATTACCTTATTCAATCTTCGATTTATTCCTTATAGGTCCACGTCACTATGCAGTCTTCAGTTTCACTATCCTGGTGTTCATCACTAATATCAGACGCACTGTCAACTACTCTGTTCCTTTGGCAAAAATGCAACATGTCGCGATATCGCGACACTTTTGTTTCTCTGCCTACCTGCCCTTTTTGAGTCGTGAAAATGCAACATGTCGCGATATCGTGACACTTTTGTTTCTCTGCCTACCTGCCCTTTTTGAGTCACAAAAATGCTACATGTCACGATATCGCGACACTTTTTCCTTCTTGCTCTTTCTCTTTGCTTTGGACCGCGAAAATGCAACATGTCGCGATATCGCGACACTTTTTTCTCCTTGCTCTTTCTCTTTGCTTTGGACCGCGAAAATGCAACATGTCGCGATATCGTGACACTTTTTCTTTCTTGTTCTTTCTCTTCTCTTTTGGCCACAAAAATGCAACATGTTGCGATATCGTGACACTTTTTATTTCTTGTTCTTTCTCTTCTCTTTTGGCCGCAAAAATGCAACATGTCATGATATCGCGACACTTTTTTCTCCTTACTTTTTCTCTTTGCTTTGGACCGCGAAAATGCAACATGTCGCGATATCGCGATACTTTTTTTTTTTTTGGTGTTTTGCTTTTTCTTTGATCTTTAGCATATGGGCCACTTCGGTCTTCTTGGAAAATATGCAAAAAGGTGGGTCCCCAATTTTGGGGTACGTTGTGGAGCAGCCACAACATGACGATTTTTCCAACTTTGCACAAACAACCTGTAACTTCACCCAAACATCAAAAACATCCTCATAAGCATTTAACATCACTGTACATACTCTGAATAACCTCTGAACTCCTGTCCACTGCATCAACCGATCTATCTGACTGTGTTGACAACAATGACAATACTGTCGCTACACCTTGCTCAACAATAGGTAAAAATTTTCTTTTTATTTTTTATTTTTTGCGTTTTATTACATAGTGTAGGTAAAAAAAAATTTGTTTTTGTTTTTGTTACCATGATTAGGTAATTTTTTTGTTTTTTTGCTTTTATTACCTAGGGTAGGTAAAAAAA
This sequence comes from Wollemia nobilis, assembly GCA_028583015.1. Lineage (NCBI taxonomy): Eukaryota > Viridiplantae > Streptophyta > Pinopsida > Araucariales > Araucariaceae > Wollemia > Wollemia nobilis. The sequence goes on from JAQPPZ010017128.1 coordinate 4,690,250, forward strand.
AATTATTTTTGTTTTTATTACCTAGGTTAGGTAAAAATTTTCTCATTTTTTTTTGGCTTTTATTTCTAGCATGTTGTGCTAATTTTTGTTGTTTTTTTGTATGTTTTCTTTTCAGGTTAAGCTTCTTGATGCTCGACATAGGTGGTCGAGGACCATTTGGAAAGTGCAAAAAGCGCTTTTTGAGGATGATTGGACCTTACTTTAGGCCATTGGTTTAGACGGTTACGGGCGGTTAGGAATCGTCTAAGCTGATGAGGATCTCCTTTTGGCACTTGTTGAGCACTGGGATCTAGACAGGGGCACATTTCAAATCCTAATAGGGGAGCTAACTATCACTCTCGAGGATATCTATCATATCTTCCACATCCCTATCGAGGGTCCTACCATTCGTGTTGGCCTTGATAAGAAGGAGGTCCTTTTCCCTTTGTTTGGTGAGATGTGGGACATTGATTGCAACAGGGGTGACATTGCGTAGTTGGATCTCTTTACAACTAGTAGCTTGGGTGCATTACTTGTCTTTATGATGTACATATTGAGCAACATGTTGTTGCCCAATTCCATGGGATCAAAGATCCCGTGGAACCAGGTGCCTATTGTTCTTGACTTGATAGCTGATCCTTGTCGGTTAGCTTGGGCTCCCACTCTTCTCTGCAAGGTTTATAGCGACCTATATGAGGTGAAGAGGCATGGGCGTAAGGGCATAGGCTATAGTTTGTTGCTCTAGATTTGGTGTTGGGAGCATGTTATCATTGGTCGCCCTATTGGTTTACCTTGTGGCATGGATGCCACCTCTCTTTAGGCATACAGATGGTTACTCAGTGAGGAGGTCAGTCGATCTGTTGCGAGTGCTTCGGAGTTCAGAGATATCTTGAGTTCTATGACTAGGGACTTGATGTGTTGGAGGCCTTGGAGGGGTTTGGATTGGGCGACAAATGTAGTGGAGCTTCATCGCATTAGGCAAGGATGATGGGTTATTGGTGCCCATTTGAGGGATATGGAGTTTATCCAGTTATCTCGTGTACTGTGATAGTTTGGTCTTGTTCAGGATGTTCCAGATGTGCCTGTTATGTACAGGTGACGGGGTGATGAGTTGGGATTGCCTGTTGCTCCTAATTTTTGGTGAGTCGACGATCCTTCTATTGACTCAAACTTGGAGGTGCTTGACTTGGATGATGTTGGCATGACTGCTGAGTATGATGCTTAGTTTGTGAGTCAGCCTCTATGGACTCCTAGCATCATTGTAGATGATGATGGGAGTGGTGATGATGTTGATGTGGGTGGATGGGTTCCTTATTCGATGAAGCATCGATGTGGTAGCTCTTAGAGAGCTGACACGGGCATGAACATTCAACATCTTAAGGAGGGTGGTGGCGATGATGATGAGGGTTTAACTCCTCGACGGTCAGAGGAGGAGTGGGGGATTCTTTAGGCTGAGCGAGATAGCCTAGATTTGGAGCTAGATCGAGTGAAGGCCAAGTTAGCATGGTATTAGGTTGAGGTGACTCATCTTCAGGATTAGGTGGACGAGTTACGAGTTGAACCTAGAAGCACTATTCTGGCTGCTAAGGATGTAGAGATCACCAGACTTGGTGGTGAGATTACTCATTTATAGGGCGAGCTTTCTTGGTTGCAGTTAGGTACTGGAGGTGATGATTATGCTTTGACTATTGCTTCTCTATGGGTAGAGATTTCTTAGAGGGTCACTCACTAGGGTGTTGATTTGAGGAGCTTGCGTAAGCAGGCTGTCTACATCGAGATGTTGGAGAACATTCTTCATGAGCGTCAGATTCCTTTACCTGTTCCTCCTTCATAATCTATTGCCATTGCTACCCGAGGGACTAAGACGAGTCGTAGGACTCATCGTACTTCTAGCTCTCACGGGGCTTCTACAGTGCAGGGTCCACGGAGGGATCCTGCTGGCACTAGCTAGATGTTGTATTGTATTATTTTTATTTTTTGTATATTTTATCTTAGTATGAGCTTCAGTGCTCCGATGTATACTACCTTCGGGCATTTTGTACTTTGTAGACTTTCATTTATATATATATATATACATGGCATATTATTTTGGTATTCACATGTGTTATTTGTATATGCATTCTTCTTGTTTATGCTTTGCAATTTTTATATAATGCAATCTAATATTTCTATGGTATTGCTATGAAAATGAATGAAACTAAACTTGTAAAATGCATCTGAATTTTTATTCATGTAACTAAATGACGGTATTCAAGTTGCTCATGCAATCTTTTCTAGCTCAGAGTATTTGACCTTTACTCGTTCATATTTGCAATTGGGGGTATCCCACTTGATTATTCTTTGTGGTGTTGTATGTGGTATGTATAAATGGTATGTGGATTGTGATATTGATTATGATTTGGTTTTTGATATGTAATTGAAAGTATTCTCAAATACTCAAAGAAGCTAGTAATGTTAACCATTTTTCTTGATGTTATATTACTTTCTTTAGGACCATATTGTGTGCAAGTGATGTTCTTTTACTAAATCTTGCTTGTCGATGAACCTAAGCAATCTAGAACTAGTGCATGTGATTGTGATGTTTATTGCCCCATCTTGAGTAATTTTTGGATGGTACCTTTTTGGGTTTTCCTTTTGGCTAGCTTACCCGTATGTGCGTTCAGAGGTCTCCCTCTTGAGAGAGAGACATGTCGCCCTGCATGAGTTTACTCCACTGCAAGTCAAGTGTCTATAGCCCTGGTGGAGGCTCACTCCATAGTCCAATGGTTTGATATTTAAGCCTTTGTGATGACTACATAACTTTTTGAGGGGAACATAGTACAATCTTTTTAGCTTTAGATATTTGTGGTGTGTGTTGTTAATTGTTTTTTTTTTATGTAGAGTTTTGGGGAATCAGATTCTCAACCGAAGTATGATGAGAATGTCACCCTATTCTTACTACTCTACATTTATTTATATTTATTGTTTCACTATGGTAGTGGTGATAACTGTTGGTCATCAAATCCGCCTAGGTAAGGATTTTGTGTAAGTGTACGCGCCCTAGACCTGGACCAACATTGAAAGGCCGAAGGGAAGAGATGCCCCTCGTGCCAATCTTCGGAGAAAGGCCGGCTCCTATGCTAAACTACTTGGGTGTTTTGAAGACAAGAGTGCAGGAAAGAGATAAAAGGGATAAGGGTTAGAGAAATAAATAAAAAGGGTTAAGGGAAGAGAGATTGGTGATTTAAGGTGGGAGAGAACAGGAAGCACGATCGCTAACAAACAACTTGAATAGTAGCAAGGAACACCAAGAGTAAAATGAAAGAAATGTAGTATCAACCTTCCTATGTATCCTCCCGAACGAGTTTCAGGACACTGTCCCCGATCGCACACCGGACGTAGAGTTCAGCATCTCAGTCTACAAACGAGGAGAGATAGAAGAATCAAGCAAGGCAGGCAGCATAAAAGAAAGCCAATACAACACTTTTCTACTCCTATGTATCCTTTCGAATGAGTTTCAGGACACTGTCCCCAATCGCACATCGGACGCAGAGTTCAACATCCAGCATACAAACGAGGAGAGATAGAAGAATCAAGCACAGAAGGCAGCATAAAAGAGAAGAATTGAGCTCAAAGTCTCTTAGTATTAATCGCAGGACATCAAGTTACAGCAACTTTCTAGCAGATAGTTCCCCCCCATTTTCCATTACAATGCCTGGGTTTTTATAGAGGACCCGGGCCTCTGAATCATAATTACATAGCAAAGAAGAGTACGCCCTCGAGCTCTAAAAATTTGGCCTTCCTCGGCTCTCGCGATCGAGCTTTCAAATCTGTTACCAAAATTGGCAACTGTGACCGGGTCAACCATGGAAAGGTGCATTGATGAGCCGTCTGGACGTCCTTGGTCTCCGGGTGCGGTGCTCGAGTGGCCGCCATGCTCGTCGGGTTCTCCATCATGGCTTGATACTTCGCTTTTGATTGCCAAAAATGAGCAGCGGGCTTGTTGGGCACGAAAAATTGCATTTATGAGGCACTTGATCGCCTCGGGAAGATACCCGGCTTGGAACGTGTGCCCGTGAAGCGCTTCGCTAGGTCTTCATCCACCACTTCGCTTCGCAATGGTTCTGGGCCGAAGCAAAAACTCCTCTTTGATATGTACTTCGCAGGATTGAGCTTCGCAAAACTGCTTCGGGGGTGGGGAGCGCCGAAGCATATCTACTTCGCAAAATGGATCTCTTCTTCCTTACCGCTTCGTCGATTGAATTACTTCGCTGATGTCTTCGAGGAGTGCTTCGCTGCAATCCTTTTTCAAAACTGTGGTTCGAGAAGATTTCGGCCGAAACACATTCCTGCCTTCAAACTGCTTCGTTTCTCTTGGCTGCCAGAACTTCGATCGAAAATGCTTCGGGTGAAAACTCGTCGAAGAGAATGCTTCGCTTGATTTTTCGCCGAAGTAGAAATGGTTCGGGCGTGAAGAGGCCCGAAGTAGATGTTTCGACAATTTTTTGGCGAAGGATTCTTCAATGCTTCTTCGGGTTCTGCTTCGTTGGTCCTCTAGCCGAAGTAGTTGTTGGAAATGCTTCGGGCCCGAAGTCCTTTTACCTTGGTCAAACTTGAATCGTGGCCTAGACTTTTCTCCTTCGACGAAGTTGCTCTCCTGAATGCCGCTTCGGATGATTTCCACACGAGTGTTTTGAAATGCTTCGGGCCCGAAGCCCTTTTCATCGGTCCTCTTGCATTTTTCTTTGGCAAAACTACTTCGCAACAAATCCTACCCGAAGCAATGCTGGAAGCGCTTCGGGTGCGAAGCTCTTTCTTTGGCAAAACTACTTCGCAAAATTTTCACCCGAGGCAATGCTGGAAGTATTTCGGGTGCGAAGCAGTTTCGTTTTCCTTTTGGGTGAAGCTCTTTTCTCTAGCTTGTTCGGTAGCGAAGCTTTTCTCTTTCTACTTCTTATACAAAGGGGTGGCTTTGAAAGCCAAAATTGCTGCAACTTTTCAAAATAAAAATAACAAAGCAAAAAAACTTTACACAACACTATACAAAACTTGTTTCTTTTCTACCCCTTGAGAAATGTGACAAAATTGTCAACATTCTTGGCGGCTCATGGGGCAACGAGCTCGTCTCGGTGGGAGGACCCTTAGTCTTGATCCATTGGGCCGGAGTCCTTTCCCAATCCTTCTCCTCCTTCTGGGAGCGCCTCGGCAGCTGGTTCTCCTTCTTCTTCTGCTCCCTCTTCTTCTTCCCCTAACCCTTCCTTTTCATTCACTATTTTGCATCTGCAAGATTTTCCTTTCAAGCTCCTTGGCTCTCAGATCACTCTCGATCTGCCTTTGCTCTCTATTCTCAGCTGTACATTCCAACTTTTGTATTCGCTACTTCACATCAGAAGTCTCCGAAGAAGACTTGGAAGTGGTACTTGGCTTTGTGATCTTGGAAGAGGATGTATATGCAAATTATATACAGAAGTATATATACACATTTTTTTTTTTAAGAGAAATTGTCTTTAGCGATGAAAAGTCTTCAGGTGAAGACCATTGACAGAGATCGGTAGAACTTGTCCATCTGCATCTTTGAGGATGAATGAATTGGCCGAGTTTACCTTTACAATTTCAAATGGCCCATCCCAAAAGGCGTCCATCTTGTCGTGGTTCCCAGGCTTGGCTTTCCAAGAATCCCACTTCAATACCAGGTCTCCCACATTGAATGTGCGATCGGATGACTTTTTCTTGAACCAATCTCGGATAACCTGAGTATGCTTAGCAAAGTCCTGGTATGCTTCTTCGTGATCCTCCTCCGGTCACAGCAGGTCGAGCTAACCTGTTCTCCATCGGACTAACTTCATCTTCTGCTTCTAACGGCTGCGGTGCGAGGGATCTCAACATGGATGGGTAAGATGGCCTCCTTGCCATAGACCAGAGCATAAGGCAAAGTTTTGATTGACCTTTTGATAGAAATCCGATCGGCCCACAAAGCCCGATCTAGAAGGAGATGCCAAGTCCTTTTGTTCGTCTCTATGAGCTTCCTTAGCATTCTCAACAGAGTCTTGTTGGTGGATTCTACCAAGCCGTTGCCCTGAGGATAATAATTGGAGGATACTTTATGATATATCCCATACCTGTAGAGGAAATCATTGATTTTAGCGCCTGTGAAGCCAGGGCCATTGTCTGTGATGATTGCTTTGGGGATGCCGAACCTGGTGATCAATCCTTCCAAGAAGGTGACTACAGTCTCTTGATCTGCATGTTTGGTAGGAATCGCTTCGGCCCACCTGGTGAAGTAGTCTGTTGCCGTCAGGATGAACCTATGTCCCACGGAGGAATTTGGTGATACGACTCCTATAAAATCCAACCCCCATTGTTGAAAGGGTGTCTCTACTTGTATCGGACGAAGGGGCAATGCAGCATTTTTGTTTCGGTCGGTGAACCTCTGACACTGCTCGCATTTACGACAAACTACGAAGGCATCGACAAAGAGTGTAGGCCAATAGTATCCTGCTTTGATAATCTTTAATGTCGTCGTCCTTCCTATGAAGTGGCCTCCAGATAGCCCCAAATGGAACTCTCCTAGGACTTTTCTTTTATCATCATCCTTTATGCACTTAAGAAGGACACCATCAATGTTCTTGAAAAATAGGCCTTCGGGGCGCAGAGTGTATCTGGAGGACCGCATCCTGAAATGTCTTCGTTGTGATGCATTTAGATGCGAAGGACACTCATCGGTGTTGAAATAGCAGATTATCTCACTGACCCAATCCTTCTCATCTTCTTCGTGGTTAGCGAAGCATCCTTCGGCTGGTAAGTCATCCCTCTGAGATTCTATCATTTCGGCCGCCGCGGTTTTTGCCAACTCTTGACACAATGCACGACCATGAACCAATTTTGTGGGCTTGATCTCAATGTCAAACTCCTATATTTTGTTCACCCAACCAGCTCTTTTACTTCCCAATTCTCCTTGGATAATGAAATTACGCACATCGGGGTGAATGACATAAACTGTAACTCGGCTCTGAGAGATGAACTGCTTGAACTTCCTTAGTGATTTCATTACTGCATGCACCTGACGCTCAATGAAATTATACCTTTCTTCATGGGAATTGATCACCTGACTCAAGAACGCGATGGGACGCTCCTCGCCATCTTCTCCCTTTTGCGTCAGGACAACAGCGTAGCTCTCGGGCTCTCCTATGACATACATGATGAAATCCCGATTGTAGTCTGGATTAATCAAGACCGGCGCCTGAGCAATTCGAGTCTTAATCTCTTCAAAAGCTTCTTTTCTTTCTTCGGTCCAGTTAAATTCGGTGCCCTTCTTTAGGAGTTGGGACATCGGCTTGATGACTTGGGCGAAGTCGGGGACAAACTTCCTCACGAAGTTAATCTGGCCGAAGAAATATTGAAGTCCTTTCTTGTCTATGGGAAGTGGGAGCTTCATTAGAGCCTCGGCTCTGTCAGGATCTACAGTGAGGCCTTTTTTTGATATCGCGTGTCCCAACAACTTTCCTTCGTTGACTGCAAATATGGACTTCTTTGGATTAATTGAGATGCCGAACTCTCGACATTTTTTGAAAACTTGTTGCATATGTAGTGGATGATCTTCCCTTCTTCGAGAAAATACGGTCATGTCATCTAGATAGATGATGATAACCTTATTTAGAAGCTCACCGAAAGCTAGGTCCATCGCCCTTTGGAAAGTGGCACCAACGTTCGAAAGGCCAAATGGCATTCGTTGGTAAGCAAATGTCCCCCACTTGGTAGTGAACGTTGTTTTATGTTGGTCTTCATCCCTGACCCAGATCTGATTGTATCCAGAGAAACCATCAAGCAGGGAGAAGCGTTGAGCTCCGGCCATCGAGTGCAAAATTTGATCGATTTGCGGAAGAGGGTAGTGGTCTTTGAGAGAAGCCTGGTTCAGGTTGCGAAAGTCCACGCATAGCCGTATATCTCCATTTTTCTTTCTGACTGGGACCAGGTTCGCTACCCATGAAGAGTGCTTGATGGGGTATATGATCTTTGCCTCGAGCATCTTCAGGAGTTCGGCTTTCATCAGGACCTCGATCTTAGGATTGATCGGCCTCTGCTTTTGTCGAAAAGGTTTGACCCCCTCCTGCAATTCAATTGTGTGTTGAACCAACTATCGATTGTATCCCCTGAGATCTTGATAAGACCAAGCAATTATGTCAAAAAACTTTCTGCACAGATCCTGTATCTGTTCTATCTCCTTCGCAGTGCAGTCGGTTCCCACCTTTATTGTTTTCCCAGGTTCGAGCTCCAAATCTTGATACTGTTTCTCATGGACTTTGATCATGTGAGAGAAAGCTCGATCGTTCCGATCAAAGAGACTTTCAAGGGTGATTAGTCCCTTGGGAACATGATTATTCTTCAATTGGATCAACCCTTCATACTCTCCTTCATCAGAGCTTCGGTCTTCGACTGTGGCGGCTTCTTGGATCATGAAATTTACAATCTGCTCGTCGTTATCAAACACTTGCCAATGCAGTTCTTTGTCTAGGACAGAGGGCCTGTAGATCATCCTCATAGCTCTAGGCTTGTGCACCATGTCTTCTGCTGGAGAGTATCTGGCTACGATGGATGCCAGAACATCGGCATGTCGGTTCATTTCTCGTGGGATTGACTGTAGATTGAGAGATTCGAACTGATCGAACAAGTCCCATACCCTGTTGCGGTATGATCTTAGATAATGTTTCTTTGAGGTACACCTATTTGTGACCTGGTTGCAAACCAGTTCAGAATCTCCGAAGATTTGGAGATGCTTTATGCCTAACTTATCAGCTTTCTTAAGTCCTAGGCATAATGCTTCGTATTTCGTTGCATTGTTAGTGCAGCTCCATGTCAACCGGTAGCAATACTCTTTTTGCTCGTCGGATGGTGAAACTAGAAGAATCCCTGCCCCAACGCCATTTTTACATCGGGCACCATCGAAGAACAACTTCCATAGTTCTTCCTGGGCACTTGTTCTATTCCCTGGTTGGGAGTGCTTATTAGGCTTGACGATCGCATAACACCCTATTTCGGTCTCCACCATGGCGTTGAAGTCTGCCAATGAGAACTCATCTTCATAGCTCAATTGCGCAAGAGACTCTTCGATCAGGTCCACCTGCTCTATCCCCTCCACTAGTGCATTCACTGGTTCGCTACTTTCTTCTTCGGACATCTTCTGCACAAGAAAGGAAGAAGGCTTTTCATTGTAAATCTTCACCTTCTTTCCTTTGAATGGAACCTCTAGGTGAGAGTAATCCATAGATAGATACCCACCCAGTTTAGCCATGAATTCCCTTGACAAGCACATACTGAAATATGGCTCCAAGTCGACTACAACTACCTCTTGTATGACTGTAATCTGAGGCATCTTATGTAGCCGGATAGGAATGTCCTTGATCACTCCCACGGTCTTCACTGGAGTACCATCCAATTGGAGTACACCCTGGCTGCTTCGCGTATACTCCATTCCTATTTCTTCGCAGACTGCCCTTGGCATGACTGTTGTAGCGGCCCTAGAGTCGGTCATGCAGTTATGTACAATATACCCTTCCATTTGTAGGGTTAGGTAGAACGGAGGTGGTCTGTTCTTCCCCATGATAGATGTGGATAGGGTTTGCACAAAAGCAAGCGGTGCTGCCTTTTTTGATTTAATTGTCTTCAATGATTCTTGCAGCAAGTCCACCTGTCCAGGTAGTTGCAGTGCATCGTACAAGCTGATCTTGGCTGGGATCTTCTTCAATTCCTCTACGATGTTGTATGCCGAAGATTTGAGCACTTCGGGTTCCTTTCTGGGTTCGTACCGGGTACGATATTGCTCTGTAGCTTCAACCCTTTGTCGCTTGGTGAGGGAAGGAAACTTGAGCTTTTCCTTAGCCTGCTCCTTAGTTTCTTCCTGAGGTGGTTCGATAGAGGCCTTTTGAGCCTTTTCTTTGACTGGTGCCGACGAAAGAGCTTCGCTCGGGGCCGAAGTAGATGATTGTCCTTTCTCGGGTTGAGTCTGCTCTTTTGCAGGAGCCAGCTGAGTAGCGTCCGTCTCTATCGTCTTCCTTCCTCCTCGGGTAAGTACTGCAATGGGCTCCTCCTCGCCAATTGCCAGGTTTCGATTCATCTGCCTAATGACGTTCACTTGACCGCTGTGACTACTATTTGCCAGCGTTTGTACATAGTGTTGGTGCAGGGTGCAGGTAGTCTCTTCATGCGGATCATTGCACGTAGAGCACCAATATACATAATCGAAAGTGCTCGGGGCTTCATCAATTGCAGCATTTCTCGTCGAAGCCTTCCCTTGCTGGACTGCTTGGTCCTTGGTAAGTGCAGGCATAGGATAAGGTCTTCTTGGTAGGAATTCCTACTGCGCTTGCTTCTTCTTTACAATGGTCATGTCATTTGACAACATCTGAACCGTAGAGTTCAAGGACTGCATCTCCTGCAGAATTTTGGTCTGTATATCATCGGCTTTCGGAACGATTGGCAAGGAAGCCATCGTCGGTATTGGAGGCAGGGCGGGGAGTTGAGGTGGTGCTGGCAGCACAGGAAAAGCCGAAGTGACCGTGGGCTGTGGAGTTGAAAATGTAGGGAAATGGATCTGTGGAGCAGTGATTTGAGACACGATAGGATTCGGATTCCAAGATGAAATCGGGAGTGCGGGGGTGGTGGAGATTTGCGAAGCGGCTGCGCTTGCATACTGGAGTTGTAAGAATTCGGGAAGTATGGGCATCGACATCCTTTGGGGGAGCTTGCCCACAGCTATTAAATCCATCTCCGCTCTCTTAGCTAACTCATACAACTCGAGAAAAGTATTAACGTTAGAATATCTTACCATGAGACCGATATCGGGGTTGAAAGCCCGAAGGAAATAGAGCGCTGCAGCTTCGTCGGTTGGCCGAAGTCCAACTGGCACTCTCTGCCAGGTTCGAGCGAACCTCACATTGAAATCCATGATCTCCTCTTGTGGATGTCTCTTGATTGAAGTGAACTGGTGCAGCAGAGAGGTAGGATCACAGGATTCATTGAAGTTTCCCATCAGCTGATCAGCTAACTGATCCCATCTCGTAATACTACCGGGTGGTAGAGATCTATACCAATAGAGGAGTTTCCCTCTAAGGGAAAGGACCAGAAGCTTTACCATAATTGGCTCTTCGGTAATGTCGTGGATCGCCGCCAGAGATATTATATCCTGGATGTGCTCCAGAGCGGTTTTCCCAGTTCCATCGAACGTTGGGATCTTCTTTATGGCAGCAGGCGGCACTTGTCCTTGCCCTGCTAGATTCAGTGGTGACAAGGAATCCCATGCTGGGCACAACCTGGGCGGCTGTGGCTACTGCATTTTGTTGTTGTTGTTGTTGTTGTGCCATACTTGCTCCTAGATTTTGAGAAATAGGAATTCTCGAAGCTCCCCCTTGACTGCTAATAGGACAACTAATAGGAATGGAGGGACTAGGATGCTTCGGAGAGTTGGGAGGATTGGGAGGAAAACTGGATGTTGTACTATCAAAAGTTGAACCTTGTCTGCCAACAGAGGATGTTCCTTGTAACAGTGACTCGGGGGTGACCAACCTTGATTGTTCCCCGAAGGCGTCAATATCTAGCTCAAAGAACTCGGTTTCCTCTCCTCTATTCTTAACTCTCCATCTCGTTTGCATGAAGGCACAAACTTTTGGTACTGGTCTTTATGACTTAAAGATTCTTGGGTAAACAGAGTCGCCAGATGCTAAGAGTCTTTCGGTAATGAGAGCATCGGTTCTCACTACCACTAGTCAGGTGAGACTGACCGGGTCACACCGAGAACTGGTTAGAATAGAACTATTGGCCCCGATGAAGATGGGTTTGAGATTTAAAATATGGGGCCTTGACTGGTTATAGATCTTACTGAGACATACACAGTCGGTCCCACCGGGCGTGCCAGAAACTGTTGGTCATCAAATCCGCCTAGGTAAGGGTTTTGTGTAAGTGTATGCGCCCTAGACCTGGACCAACATTGAAAGGCCGAAGGGAAGAGATGCCCCTCGTGCCAATCTCCGGAGAAAGGCCGGCTCCTATGCTAAACTACTTGGGTGTTTTGAAGACAAGAGTGCAGGAAAGAGATAAAAGGGATAAGGGTTAGAGAAATAAATAAAAAGGGGTTAAGGGAAGAGAGATTGGTGATTTAAGGTGGGAGAGAACAGGAAGCACGATCGCTAATAGACAACTTGAATAGCAACAAGGAACACCAAGAGTAAAATGAAAGAAATGTAGTATCAACCTTCCTATGTATCCTCCCGAACGAGTTTCAGGACACTGTCCCCGATCGCACACCGGACGCAGAGTTCAGCATCTCAAGCTACAAACGAGGAGAGATAGAAGAATCAAGCAAGGCAGGCAGCATAAAAGAAAGCCAATACAACACTTTTCTACTCCTATGTATCCTTTCGAACGAGTTTCGGGACACTGTCCCCAATCGCACACCGGACACAGAGTTCAACATCCAACATACAAACGAGGAGAGATAGAAGAATCAAGCACAGAAGGCAGCATAAAAGAGAAGAATTGAGCTCAAAGTCTCTTAGTATTAATCGCAGGACATCAAGTTACAACAACTTTCTAGCAGATAGTTCCCCCCTTTTTCCATTACAATGCCTGGGTTTTTATAGAGGACCCGGGCCTCTGAATCATAATTACATAGCAAAGAAGAGTACGCCCTCGAGCTCTAAAAATTCGGCTTCCTCCTCGGCTCTCCGACTGAGCTTTCAAATCTGTTACCAAAATTGGCAACTGTGACCGGGTCAACCATGGAAAGGTGCATTGATGAGCCGTCCGGACGTCCTTGGTCTCCGGGTGCAGTGCTCGAGTGGCCGCCATGCTCGTCGGGTTCTCCATCATGGCTTGATACTTCGCTTTTGATTGCCAAAAATGAGCAACGGGCTTGCTGGGCACGAAAAATTGCATTTATGAGGCACTTGATCGCCTCGGGAAGATACCCGGCTTGGAACGTGTGCCCGTGAAGCGCTTCGCCAGGTCTTCATCCACCACTTCGCTTCGCAATGGTTCTGGGCCAAAGCAAAAACTCCTCTTTGATATGTACTTCGCAGGATTGAGCTTCGCAAAACTGCTTTGGGGGTGGGGAGCGCCGAAGCATATCTACTTCGCAAAATGGATCTCTTCTTCCTTACCGCTTCGCCGATTGAATTACTTCGTTGATGTCTTCGAGAAGTGCTTCGCTGCGATCCTTTTTCAAAATTGTGGTTCGGGAAGATTTCGGCCGAAACACATTCCTGCCTTCAAACTGCTTCGTTTCTCTTGGTTGCCAGAACTTCGGTCGAAAATGCTTCGGGTGAAAACTCGTCGAAGAGAATGCTTCGCTTGATTTTCCGTCGAAGTAGAAATGGTTCGGGCGTGAAGAGGCCCGAAGTAGATGTTTCGACAATTTTTTGGTGAAGGATTCTTCAATGCTTCTTCGGGTTCTGCTTCGTTGGTCCTCTAGCCGAAGTAGTTGTTGGAAATGCTTCGGGCCCGAAGTCCTTTTACCTTGGTCAAACTTGAATCGTGGCCTAGAATTTTCTCCTTCGGTGAAGTTGCTCTCCTGAATGCCGCTTCGGATGATTTTCGCCCGAAGTAGTGTTTTGAAATGCTTCGGGCCCGAAGCCCTTTTCATCGGTCCTCTTGCATTTTTCTTTGGCAAAACTACTTCGCAACAAATCCTACCCGAAGCAATGCTGGAAGCGCTTCGGGTGCGAAGCTCTTTCTTTGGCAAAACTACTTCGCAAAATTTTCACCCGAGGCAATGCTGGAAGTACTTCGGGTGCGAAGCAGTTTCGTTTTCCTTTTGGGCGAAGCTCTTTTCTCTAGCTTGTTCGGTAGCGAAGCTTTTTCTCTTTCTACTTCTTATACAAAGGGGTGGCTTTGAAAGCCAAAATTGCTGCAACTTTTCAAAATAAAAATAACAAAGCAAAAAAAACTTTACACAACACTATACAAAACTTGTTTCTTTTCTACCCCTTGAGAAATGTGACAAAATTGTCAACAATAACCACTATTCTTTTTTGTTTTTGGACTATGTTGCGTGATAGGGTAAGCGAAGAATTTGACTTTTTTTGCTTTGAGGTTTACCCAAATTGGTGTTATCTTTCTATTATTCAAGATGTTTTAAGATTTGTAAAAGTGTATTTGGTTCCAGATTGCTTTTGGGTCAATCTACCATATTCAAGATTTTCTTAATGTGATGAAAGTGCTTTGGTCCTAAAGAAAATTGGACACTTCATGAAGTTTGGTTTTTCACTAGACATGTTTGAGTGACTGAAAATTGTATGATATATCATATATGATGTGTATGATTTGTGAGTTGTAAAGAATCTTAGCTGAATACCCCCAATTCTTGAAATTTATTTTCTTGGTCGTATCACCAACACTATTAAATATTACCGATCAAGGGATGGGATGGATGCAACTATATATATATATATATTTGTATGAACATATAATTGAAATGCAAATGCAATATGAAAAATGCAATTTAAAATATGTCTATTTACAATGTGAAATGCATGCAATGTTGTAAAATGGAATCTTTTATTTATTTTATTTTATTTTATTTTTGTTTTAGCCATGTACATATATATACACATATTGCAAGTCGTTTTATGCATAAAATTCCTTTAGGTGCATAATGTTAAGTGGGTCTGGATCCAATTTCCCTTCTAAATTGGAGAGTTTGTACGTTCCTTGTCCCAATTTTTGCTTTACTATACATGGGCCCAACCAATTTGCTGCAATTTATCCCTTAAGTACGATAAAGCACTGGTATTTTGTTGATTTTCTTTGAGCACTAGGTCCCCCACTTGAAATTTGTGAGGATGGACTTTTGCATTGTAAGCTCGCTTGACTCTATCTTGATATACTCGTAAATGTTCTAGAGCATTGATACGTTTCTCATCAATAATTGTCAATTGGTCAAGACTTGCCTGTCCGTTAGTCTTACAATGACACTGAGAGAGGGGGGGTGAATCAGTGTAGATCTTTAAACTTAAATTTATAGGTCTTAATACCGCAGTAATTAAAACTTATTACTAGATACAACAAGTATAACAAAAGAGCATCACACAACACAAGATTTAACGAGGTTCAACAATGTGGCTACTCCTCAAAAATTGACTGCTTGGACTACCATCCAAATCCAACCTTTGCAAAGCACCAACTTTATAATCAATTTACCAGCACCCACTGTAAGGAGCACCAACCCCTTATTTATCTGCACCAACTTTACAATCAATTTACCAGCACCCATTGTAAGGAGCACCAACCCCTTATTTATCTGCACCAACAGAAAGGAGCACCAACCCCTTATTTATCTACACCAACAGAAAGGAGAACCAACCCCTTATTTATCTGCACCAACAAAAAGGAGCACCAACCCCTTATTTATTTGCACCAACAAAAAGGAGCACCAACCCCTTATTTATTTGTACCAATAGAAAGGAGCACCAACCCCTGATGCCAAGCTACAACCTGGACTTCAATTTGAATCTATAAGTTTGACAGTAGGATACCTTTGCTTTTGTAAGACCCTGACTAGTCTTCTTCAACTTTGTGTTCTCTACGCACTCTACTCTCTCTGCGTAATCACTTCACACACTCTGCTTTGTTATAGTCAAACTTCACGATCGTCTTCTCCCTTTTGCACACTCTGCTCTCTTTGCAAATTTTGCACTTAGCACAATTTGACACGACTTGCTCTCTACGCACAACAACCGTATTTCACACACATTCGTTGTCACCTCAATTCTCCAAACAACCCTCCTTTTATAACAATATTTTTATGATGAAAACCCTAATCTTAGTCGACTGTAAATCCTAATCTTAGTCGGCTTTCATAACAACTGTAAACCTTAATTTTAGTTGGCTGTCATCGGTCTTCGTCGGATTCAACTCAAGAAGATGTTCGGTTTATCCATTGCTTGATGATTTTATTCTAGACAGACCCTATAATCGCCATACTGACTTTTGATCACTCTTCGTATTTCAGCAGTATGAAATCACTCTGTAACTGCCCCTGTAAATGTCATAGTGATGTTGGTCCACTGTCATACTTCTCATTTCAGTCGGGTTCTCCTTCTTGACTTGCGCATTTACGACCTTTCACGAAATCGTGATATTTTTGCCTCTGTAGTTTCTTTTGTTGCTGTTGTCACGAAAATACAACATGTCGCGATATCGCGACACTTTTGCCTCCATATGATTTCTCTATTCTTTTGTCGTGATATCGTGACATTTTTGCCTTCGCAAACTTTGTCTTTTCTTTTGTCGTGATATCGCAACATTTTTGCCTCCGTATACTTTGTCTTTGCTTTTGTCATGATATCGCAACACTTCTGCTTCCATAGACTTCGATTTTGTTTTTGTCGCGATATCGTGACACTTCTGCCTTCATAGTCTTCAACTTAGCTTTTGTCACGAAATCGTGACACTTCTGCTTTCGTACTTAACTTCTTTGCTTTTTTCACGAAATCATGACACTTCAGCCTTCAAAGTCTTCTTCTCTGCTTTTGTCATGAAATCGTGACACTTCTGCTTCCGTACTTTACTTCTTTGCTTTTGCCGCAAAATCATGACACTTCTGCTTTCGAAGTCTTGCTTTCTACTTTTGTCACAAAATCATGACGTTCTGCTTCCGTACACTTCCTCTCTTTCTTTTGTCACGAAAATGTGACATGTCGCGATATCGCGACACTTTTCAAACTTTCTCTCTCCTATTTTAGTCACGAAAATGTGACATGTCGCGAAATCGTGACACTTTTCCAACTTACTTTCTCTCTCCTGTTTTAGTCACGAAAATGCGACATGTCGCGAAATTGCGACACTTTTCTTACTTGTTCTCTTTCTTCAAACTTGTCGCGAAATCGTGACACTTTTTCTTGCTTTCTCTTTCTCTTCCAACATGTCACGAAATAGCGAAAGTTTTTCCACTTGCCTTTTTCTCTTCCAACATGTCGCGAAATCGTGGCAGTTTTTCCTGCTTTTTCTCTCTCTTCCAACATGTCGCGAAATCACGACAGTTTTTCCTACTTTTTCTCTCTTCCAACATGTCGCGAAATCGTGACAGTTTTTCCTATTTTTTCTCTCTTCCAACATGTCACAAAATTGTGATAGTTTTTCCTGCTTTTTCTCTCTCTTCCAACATGTCGCGAAATCATGACAGTTTTTCTTGCCTACTGTATCTGTCGCGATATTGCGACACTTTTCTTACTTGTCTTTTTTCTTTGATCTTTTGCATATGGGCCACTTCGGTCTTCTTGGAAAATCACCGTACATACTCTGAATAACCTTTGAACTCCTGTATTCTACATCTGAATAACTTTTGAACTTCCCGTCCATTGCATCAACGAGATCTATCCGATCTGTGTTGACAACAATGACAATATTGTTGCTGCACCTTGCTCAACAATCTCCCCCTTTGGAATTTTTGGCAACACATGTGCGATTTCCTGTAACTCTTCTCCCCCTTTGACAATAATACCAAAGAGCTATCGTAGACTCCCCCGAGTCCATGCATAACATTCTCGAGGCAAAATTTATTACACTTAGCAAAAATCATGAACATGAGCAAAAAGATAATCAAATACTTAAATGCTCCCCCTGAGAATGTGATCCCTGTAGCTAGTCAATTCTTGGGAAGTGTGACCACTCCCAATTTATTGTGAAGGTACTCAAAAAATTCCTTGGACAATGGTTTTATGAAGATATCTGCTACTTGCTCTGTAGTTCGAACAAAATCCAACTTAACCTCACCTTCTGCAACTTTCTCCTTCAAAAAGTGATACCTGATAGCAATGTGTTTTGTGCGTGAATGCATAACCAAATTCTTGGAGATGTTAATGGCACTGGTGTTATCACACTTAACTGATTGGCTCATTGAAGCTAATACCAAGATATTTCAGGGTTTGTTTCATCCACAATACCTGCGTACAACATGTTGTCACTGCAATATATTCTGCCTCTATTGTCGATAAAGAAACTGACTCTTGTTTCTTAGTGTGCCACACGACCAATCTGTCTCCAAGATAGAATGCACCTCCACTGGTACTCTTTCTGTCATCGACACCTCCTGCCCAATCTGCATCTGAATACGAAATAAGGGTGAAGTTTTTTCCTTTCAGATACCATAACCCATAATCCATAGTACCCTTGAGGTACCAAGGAATCCTATTCACTACTGTCACATGAGTCTCCTTGGGATTAGCCTGAAATCGTGCTACCATGCATACTGCATATAAAATATCTAGTCTGGTAGTCGTCGAGTCATGATAATCTCCCAATCATAGATCTATACATGGTTTGATCAACGAGTGGAGATTTGTCATCTTTGCTCAACTTGCAACCTGTCGTCATGGGAGTGGTAACTGGCTTACAATCCTCCATTGTGAACTTTTTTAACATCTCTTTCACATATTTAACTTGAGAAATAAATATGCCCTTCTTAGTTTTCTAACAAAGTTTGCTTCCATTTCATCTGATGTCTCTTCTTCCTCGGACTCTTGTTTTGCATTTTTATTTTCAAGGGCTTTAAAAGCCGCTTCTCTGTCTGTGGGCTTAGATCTTCCTATCCTCATCTCATATGCAGTCAAAGAACCATACATCTCATCTATACTAAAATAATTTAGATTTTTAGCTTCTTCTATCGCTGAGACTTTAGAATCAAACCTTTGAGAAAAAGATCTTAATACCTTTTTCATGACGATAGAGTCTTTGATATCCTCACCGAGTCCTCTGATCGCATTAATGATTCCATTAACTCTCAACATATATGCCTCAATTTTTTCATCGTCATTCATCTTTAATGCTTCGAACTGAGCTCGATGTGTCTGTAACTTGGCCTCCTTGATCTTATCGTCTCCTTCATGAATACTCCTAAGTTTGTCCCATATTTCTTTTGCCATTTTATAGCTCATGATCTTTACTAGTTCACTGTTTTCTAATCTGCACATGATAGCATTCTTTGCTTTTGAGTTATTTTCAAACAGTTTCTTTTTGTCAGCCTCTTTTGGAGGAGTGATGGGTATTATGTATCCACTAACTACTGAATCCCAGATGTCGTATACCAAAGCACAGAGATATGTCTGCATCCTGATTCTCTAGAATGCGTAATTAGATCCGTCAAACAATGGTGCTTTGTTTGATGAGAAGCCTTCACCACCTGCCATTGTGTTACTTCCAAGATCACCCTATCCGGTTAAAATTGTACAAGAACTTAGCTCTGATACTAATTGTTAGTATTACAATGACACTGAGAGAGGGGGGGTGAATCAGTGTAGCTCTTTAAACTTAAATTTACAGCTCTTAATACCACGACAATTAAAACTTATTACTTAATACAGTAAGTATAACAAAAGAGCATTACACAACACAAGATTTAATGAGGTTCACCTATGTGGCTACTTCTTAAAAATTAACTGCTTGGACTACCATCCAAATCCAGCCTTTGCAAAGCACCAACTTTACAATCAATTTACCAGCACCCACTGTAAGAAGCACCAACCCCTTATTTATCTGCACCAACAGAAAGGAGCACCAAACCCTTATTTATCTGCACCAATAGAAAGGAGCACCAAACCCTGATGCCAAGCTGCAACCTGGACTTCAATTTGAATCTATAAGTTTGATAGTAAGATACCTTTGCTTTTGCAAGACCTTGACTGGTCTTCTTCACCTTTGCGTTCTCTACGCACTCTGCTCTCTCTACATAATCACTTTGCACACTCTGCTTCGTTACAGTCGAACTTCATGATCATCTTCTCCCTTTTGCACACTCTTCTCTCTTTGTGAATTTTACACTTAGTAAGATTCGACACGACTTGCTCTCTGCGCACAACAACCGTATTTCACACACATTCAATGTCACCTCAATTCTCCAAACAACCCTCCTTTTATAACAATATTTTTATGATGAAAACCCTAATCTTAGTTGGTTGTAAATCCTAATCTTAGTCGACTTTCATAACAACTGTAAACCCTAATTTTAGTCGGTTGTCATCGGTCTTCGTCGGCTTCAACTCAAAAAGATGTTTGGTTTATCCATCGCTTGATGATTTCATTCTGGATAGACCCTGTAACCGCCATACTGACTTTTGATCACTCTTCGTATTTCAACAGTATGAAATCACTCTGTAACTGCCCTTGTAAATGCCGTAGTGATGTTGGTCCACTGTCATACTTCTCATTTCAATCGGGTTCTCCTTCTTGACTTGCGCATTTATGACCTGTCATGAAATCACGACATTTCTGGCTCTGTAGCTTCTTTTGTTGTCGTTGCCATGAAAATACATGTCGCGATATCACAACACTTTCGCCTTCGTACGCTTTCTCTATTCTTTTGTCGTGATATCACGATATTTTTGCCTCCATAGACTTCGTATTTTCTTTTGTCATGATATCACGACATTTTTGCCTTCGTAGACTTCGTCTTTGCTTTTGTCACGATATCGCGACACTTCTGCTTCCATAGACTTCGATTTTGCTTTTGTCACGATATTGCGACACTTCTACGTCCGTAGTCTTCAACTTAGCTTTTGTCGCAAAATCGTGACACTTCTGCTTCCGTACTTAGCTTCTTTGCTTTTGTCGTAAAATCGTGACACTTCTGCCTTCGAAGTCTTCTTCTCTACTTTTGTCGTGAAATCATGACACTTCTGCTTTCGTACTTTACTTCTTTGCTTTTGTCATGAAATCACGACACTTCTGCTTTTGAAGTCTTGCTTTCTGCTTTTGTCGTGAAATCACGATAGTTCTGCTTTCGTACGCTTCCTCTCTTTCTTTTGTCGTGAAAATGCGACATGTCGTGATATCGTGACACTTTTCAAACTTACTTTCTCTCTCCTATTTTAGTCGCGAAAATGCGACATGTCACAAAATCGTGACACTTTTCCAACTTACTTTCTCTCTCCTGTTTTAGTCACGAAAATGCGACATGTCACGAAATCGTGACACTTTTTCCTGCTTTCTCTTTCTCTTCCAACATGTCGCAAAATCGTGACAATTTTTCCACTTGCCTTTTTCTCTTCCAACATGTCGCAAAATCGCAACAGTTTTTCCTGCTTTTTCTCTCTCTTCCAACATGTCGCAAAATCGCGACAGTTTTTCCTGCTTTTTCTCTCTCTTCCAACATGTCGCAAAATCGCGACAATTTTTCCTGTTTTTTCTCTCTTCCAACATGTTGTGAAATCGTGATAGTTTTTCCTATTTTTTCTCTTTCTTCCAACATGTCGTGAAATCACGACAGTTTTTCTTGCCTGTTGTATATGTCACGATATCGCGACACTTTTCTTACTTATATTTTTTCTTTGATCTTTTGCATATGGGCCGCTTCGGTCTTCTTGGAAAATCATTGTACATACTCTGAATAACCTTTGAACTCTTGTCTTCTGCATCTAAATAGCTTTTGAACTTCCTATCCACTGCATCAACAGATCTATCTGATTGTGTTGACAACAATGACAATACTATTGCTGCACCTTGCTCAACACTATCTAGTTGTATCATCGTTCATGAATTCCTGTATCTCGATTTGCAAGGATGGTATCTCGAGCTCTAATGGTAATATTGCTTCTACACCATAAAATAGTGAAAATGGTGTTGCTCCCGTTGGCATTATTATGCTTGTTCTGTAAGCCCATAGTGCTAAAGGGAGGTGAGTATGCCAATCTCGATGATTATATTTTACCACTTTCTTGAGAATGGATATGACTATTTTATTTGTTGCTTCAACTTGCCCGTTTACTTATGGATAATAAGGTGTTGAGAAGCTGTGTAGGATTTTGAATTTGTTGCATAATGCTCTAACATCCTTATTCTTAAATGACTTTCCATTATTAGAAATTATTTTTGAGGGTATTCCAAAACGATAGATAATATGCTGAAGTATAAACTCCGCTATTCGAGGTCTAGTCGTAGTTGTCATTGGAATTGCTTTCGCCCATTTTGTGAAGTATTCTGTAGCAGTTATGATGAATTTATGTTGTCCTGATGAAGCAGGTGTTATTTTACTAATCAAGTCAAGGCCCCATTGTGAAAAGGACCACAAAATTTGAATGGGTTGCAAATTTTGTGATGGCACATGGGTCAAACTTGCATGATGTCAAAAATTTTGGCATCTTTTGACATATTTGCAACAGTCATTTTCCATTGTCGACCAATAGTATCCCATGCACAATATTCTTTTTGCAATTGCCATTCCACTGAAGTGACCACCACAAGTACCATCGTGGGCTTCTGATATTGCTCTTTCTACTTCAATTGGATTTAAACATCGTAGTAATATTCCATCATAACTATGTTTATACAACACATATCCAAGTAAAGTGAAACGAATGGCTCTTTGTTTGAATGTTCTTTTTGAAGTTCATGTCATTTCTATTGGTAGTGTGCCTGACTTGAGAAAATATTTTATCTCATCAAGGTAAGAATTATAAGGTTCGACATGTATCAAACAAACATTCTTCTCACCTATAGATTTTGCTTTTTGAATTGATGGTTTAGACACTGTTGTTATGATTAGCGGTTGCATTTCTCCATGTTCATTTTTAGGGATGAGAGATCCCAAGGAAGCCATTGTGTTCGCAAATCTATTTTTGTCGATCGTGGCAAGTTACTAATTTCATACCAGTCAAATTTTCCTAGCAATTGTAATGCTACTTCATGATATTTCTTTAAGACTGGTTCTTTACATTGGTATTCTCCTTTTATTTGGTAGACAACCAATTGAGAATCACAAAAAATGCTTATTCTTTTTATTCCCATTGCTATAGCTGATTTAAGACCTAGTATTAAGGCTTCATATTTTGCATTATTGTTAGTGCATGTGAAGTCAAGTTTGAATGATAAAGGAATGGGTATTCCTTCAGGTGTGTAAAACACAACTCCCGCACCTTACCCTTTTTCGCACTTTGATCCATCAAAGAACATTGTCATATCTGCTTCATCCTCGGGTGAAACTACTTCTTGTTCTGTGACAAAAAATACTGAATCATCGGGAAGCTCAATTATTAATGGTGTATCATTGTGCAGTGGAGCTTTCGCTAATTGATCAGCTATCACTTGCCCTTTTATGGATTTTTGACTTGTGAATTCGAGGTCAAATTCTATTAAAAGCATTATCCATTTAGCAGTGTGGGTGTTGTTGTAAGTGCGAGTCATCATGTATCGCAGAGGGTTTTCTCTAGCTATAACATAGGTGGTATTGCTTAGCATGTAATGTCTAAGTTTCTTGGTGGCGAAAACCACTGCTAAGCATAAATTTTTGACATAAGCATATCTTGTTTCATAACTTACCAATGTTCGATTGATGTAATAAATTGCTTGCTCTTTATTTTTCTCATTCTTTTGTGCAAGCATTGTTCCTAAAGCAAAATCTATTGCAAAAATGTATAGGTAAAATGGGACTCCTATTTTTGGTGGCATAAGAACTGGCGGTGAGGCCAGATATTTCTTTATATCATCAAATACCTCCTGACATTCAGTTGTCCAAGAAAATATCACTCCTTTTTGTAACAGGCGGTTAAAAGGCTTGCATTTATCTGAGAGTTGCGCAATGAATCATCAAATAGATTGGACTTTTCCTTGCAAACTTCACAACTCTTTCAAGTTTTTGGGAGGTGACATTTCTAATATTGCTTTTACCTTGCCTGGGTCTACTTAAATGCCTCGCTTGGAAACAATGAATCCTAGAAGTTTTCCTGATGTGACACCAAATACACACTTCTTAGGATTTAACCTTACCTTATGTTCTATTAATTGATCAAATGCCTTTTCTAGCACATCTATGTGTTCAAGACACATTTTTGATTTAGCAATAAGATCATCTACATAATATTCGATTATCTTATGCATATAATCATGAAATATGTACGTCATGGCACGTTGATATGTAGCTCCTACGTTCTTTAACCCAAAAGGCATCACTCTATAGCAGAATGTCCCCCAAGGCGTTGTAAATGCTATTTTATGCTGATCTTCGGGATTAATCCGAATTTGATTGTATCCGGAGAAACCATCCATTAAGGAGAGCATTTCATGACCAACACATGAGTCTACTAATTGATCAATATTTGGCAAAGGAAAATCATCCTTGGGACACACTTTGTTTAAATCTCAAAAATCAGTGCATACTCGTATCCCCCCATTCGGTTTATGAATGGGTACCATGTTTGAAAGCCATTTAGGATAATCGATTGGTACTATGAAGTGTACATCCAATAACTTTTGCAACTCTTCTTTCACAATTAATGCGACTGTTGGATGAACTTTCCTAAGCTTCTACTTGAATGGCTTGGCATCATGTGCTAGCGTAAGGTTGTGGACTACCAAGTCCGGATCTAAGCCAAGCATGTCTTTGTAGGACCATGCGAACACTTCCTTATTTTTAATAAGCATGTTTATGATGCTTTCTTTTTCTTCTATGGATAATTCTTTTGCTATTTTGACAATCTGGGGATTATCCACGTCTTCACTAAGGTTCACATCTATAGACTCTTCTATTAGCATGTGAGAACCTTCCTCTAGCTGATGTGGAGTTGGGATGAGGTGGATATCATCTACCACATTTTCAAATGTGTCCGGGGTGTCCCCCTCTATCTCAGTTTGAAAAACTGAATTGTTTGATGATGAAGGTTGTTGTGGAATATAAGCGTTTGAAGCGCGCAACAACTCTTCGGACAAGATGAAGTCAACAGTGGATGGCGGGGATGAAATCCTGTCCATGGCTATGAGACTGGTGTCAATATATATTGGTTTTGTCTCATTATATGGATTGCGGAGTGGGGTGAGCAAATCAATAGAAATCATGTTGACTTGATGGAAATGAGGTGGTTGCGATTCAAGAATTGATGACTCATATTCTCTAGGTTGCAACTGACCTAATGTGTGTGATTGGTTTTGCTGTATGCTTTGCCAATATGATGGAGGAGGTTCTGGTTCTGGACCCTCACGCTCTTTGTTTAGCCAAAAAAGTGTGCGGTCTATTGGAAACTTCTGTTGATACCAATTATCCTTCTACATGGTTTCTCCATATATTATCTCTTCCTGAGGTTCTTCTTCTTCTTGATTAAGCCACTCAGGATGTGCTTCATCTTGGAGCATTCTCCTGGCTTGTATCTCAAGAGCATGGTTGATAAAAATCATTTCAGTTTCATCGTCATCATTGTCACTCATCCAAAAGCCATTAGCGTTTGTATGAGGTCCTAGTATTAGTGGCTCAAGGTCTTGCCTAAGGTATGCCATCTCAGTAGGATCTTCATAATCTGCTTCTCATTGTAAAGCTTACTCTCGAGGGTAAAAATTGTGGATTTGGTATCTACTTTCCATTTGTTCATCCTTATCATTAGGTTCATCCTCCTCATCACTCTTTTCCTCCTCTTGTTCGCATTCTATGTCCAGTTCTTGGAAAGCTTGATTAAGCGAAGAGCTTGCGATGGAAGGTTTATAGCCTAGACCGGAGCGGTCACTTGGCTCTCTATATTTTGGTTCGATAATGTGGTAAGGACCTTGTTCATGTCTTCCAAGTCCATATCCTTGCCAACTAACCCTTCAAAAATATCTCACTGGGAAACTTGGGTTCGATAGATAATCAATGTTTTCATTAAACTCTTGTAAAGAGTTGTCATTTTGAGGAGGTGGGTCCGATGAAGAATCCATCCCTCCATATATGAAATTGATTGCATTTGTTTGAGAACCCATTCTATATATATCACCAATAGCTAAAGGTGGGTCACGAGGGTGACCGTAATCTCTGACTGACTCGATAGGTGGTGTAACTATGACACTTTCAATAATGTACTCACCAATACTTGGATTGGTGAGATGTACTGCAACTCTAGATGGTTGTGTGGCTAATGGCTCGGTGGATGAAGAGGGTTCTTGAGCCTTAGCTCTTGGCTCTACTGGCGGTGTTGGATTATCTCTAACAGGTGGCCCTATTTGTGAGACTACGAGTTCTAATGACTGTGAAGTAGTGGCTGATGATGTGGGTTGTGCTTTGAATGTGAATGGTGGCTTTGAATCTGGAAGTGTACTAGATGGAGCTGGCAATTGATTAGCAGGATGAGTGGGTGTAATTTGAAAATGAAATGCGATGTTTGAAGGATGCGCTGAGCTAACGCTTTTAGATGCGAAAGCTGGATCAACTATAGGCAACTCTTCTGGAATGGGTGCTTTTGATGATGTGGTGCTTGATGGAATGGTTCTAATGACTAGTGGTTGGATGGTTAGATGTGTTGATGGGAGTAAAGGCTCATAAGGATTTGAAATAAAGTTGCAGTATTTGAAAGGTTTAGTGTCAGCTGGTATGCAATGTACCTTGCCTTCATGCACATATTTTAAGCATTGATGCAATGTTGAAGGCACACATTTCATTTCCCTAATCCAAGGGTGTCCAAGAAGTATGTTATATTGCATTTCCCCTTCCAAGATGTGAAAGAGAACATGTATTGTTTTCACCCCCACGGTGACGGGAAGAACAACATTCCCTACAGTTGAGCATAAAGCGTCATTAAAGGCCCTAAGAGTGAATGTGGATGTTGTGATGTGAGATGATGGGACGTTGAGCTTCATCATGGCAGGTGTGGTAATGAGGTTGATTGAAGAACCTGTATCAATAAGCACTCTCTTGAAGGGTTTCCTGTCAATGTGAGCTACTATGTGCAATGGCGGATCAGGTGAATCTGCTGATATTTGTTTTTCCTCAAAGTCATAGAATACTATCGAGGGTTCCATGCACTTTTGCACACTACCCACAAAGGAATTGAATGCATTGGGGTCTTCTGATTGTACTTGAATAGACTTTAAAATTTCCATCAATGCTTCCCTGTGAGGTGTTGATTGTTGTATTAGTTCATAAATTGATAATTTTGTTGAAGCCATCTTCAAACTTTGTGTTAACCAGTTGTTCAATGTAACAACAGGGTGGTTGTGGAATGGTGGTGGTGGCCCACTCGATCCAAGTTGTATGGGCACATTAGTTGGTGATGTTGTCGGAGCCTGGGTTGTGCGATTAGCTTACCTTTGTCCATGGGTAACTATACTGATAGCCCCTACAAAACCTTGTGGTAGTTGAGACACATAATTAACCTGATTGGGAGGAACTGTAGAAGTTGATGCTCCCGTCGGTTGTTGATTCACCTCTCGATGTGGCAAAGGTGTCCGATATATGCCTAGGTTTTGGTTATTTTGGGCTAGTGGGTTGTCAATTTTGATTGTACCCACTTCCAATAAATCTTGCACAATTCCTTTAAATCCATGACAACCTTCAATATCATGTCCTCTTTGTCTATGATAGATGCAAAAGAGGTGTTCTTTGTAACCTTTTGTCTTTGGTTTGTTAGGATCATCAAGTTTCATTTTCGGTAAATTAAAAAGTTTTGCCGCATACAACTTCTGAAATACTAATGAATATGGCTCTTGTACTGGCGTGTAATTTCTTTTTGGCTTAAAATGATGTTGTTGCCTTTTCGTAGGTTGTGTCTGATTTTGTGCCTACTGTGGGGGTGGAACCACTTGATAATTTGGTTGGTGTGGTTGTTGTTGTTGTTGGGGTTGTTGGATTTGTGTTTGAGCTGGTTGATTTGACTGTGGTTGGCTCAAAACTATCTGATTAACCCATGCGGTCTTGGACTGATCGTGGTTATTCCCATTTTGATTCTTATTGTGCCACTCTTTCTTCTTAGGCTTAATCTCACCTTCTTGAATTTTGATTTCTTCAATCAGTTTTGCTTGGGCGAGTGCCTCATCGAATGTTCTATACTGTTGTAGTTGTAGCAATGAAGATATGGGTCTACCAAAACTCTTCGTGAACATTCGTATTATCTCTGGCATAGGGAGTGAAAATGGTAACTTGATCATGACTGATCTCCATCTATTGCCAAAGTCATAGACTGATTCATCGTCATATTGTTTTAGGTAAATCAAATCAGTCAATGTTGTTTGTTTTCTAACATTTAGGGTGAATATTTCTAGGAACTGGTCCGCTAGTTGTTCAAAGGTAAAAATACTTTGATGCGGGAGGTGGTTGTACCAGTCTTGGGCTTCCCCCCCTAATGTTTGAGGAAATGTATGTAATAGCAATGCATCGCTGCTTTTGATTCTAAAGCATGCATTCACAAATCTTGTTACATGCTCACGGGGATCCTCTTCTCCTTTAAATTCAAGCTTCGGTATTTGGAAATCATGTGGATATGGCGGCTCTGGTACCGAAGCATGAATAGGGTGATTGAGTAGTTGCCTTAAAGTTGGCTTTTGGTATTGCAAGCCTAGGGTTTGCATGGCAAGACTATCAATCTGACTCTGTAAAAACTGGTATCTAGGATCATCTACAGGATTGACACTCGAATGTACTTGATGTTGCTGGTAATGGGGTGGATTGTATGTAGGTTGGGGATGATAAGACATGTTTGGCAGAAATGTGTTATGGTATGGATGTTGAGGGATGTTATGATATGGATGGGGTGATGAAGGTATGATATTATGCTGACCTACTGCATTAGCATATGGGTGCGGTGGTTGATTGTGAACCACAGTGGTAGAGGGAGGACGCATTACCCAAGATGGATCTTGGATAAAGGCATTAGGTTGATGAGATGTAGGTGGAAGATTTTGCTCAATCCCTTGCAAATATTGGTTAGGGTCAGGGTTCATGCTACGGTTAGCATTATCTAAAATCATTTGCTGCAACTATAAGAAATCCTGTTGCATAGCAATTGTATTTGACATAGGGACTGCTACCTATGATGTGGTGGACTGAATTGGTTGTGGAACAACCATGGTAGTGGAGGTAGATGGGGGGTAAGTAGCAAAGGGTATCGCCACTGACTATGGAATGGTATGAGATGTATGTCCTACAAGTGTGGATGGAGGAATGGATGTTGGGGCTTGCAAAACAATAGGAATTGTTTCATACAAGGGATTAGTGGTAATGGTCATTTGTTGTGATAATGTGGGGGGAATTTGGTTGGATGACAATGGTTGATTGGCTAATGCTACAACAGCCAACTCAAAGAGAGGATTGGTGAAAATATGTTGTGACTATTGTGGATAGGCGAATATGGATTCTTGTTGTGATGAGGGTATGACACGTGATGGGATGGAGAGTGGTGGTAATGATGGGAAGACCATTCCAACTGCATTCAAGTACATTCTAACAATGTCCATATCTATCATGGTGACCTGACTGTCTACCGCTGTAGGAGGTTCACTCCTAGGTGTCTCAGGTATAGTTGTGTGAGTAGCTCTATGCATAATGTCTATGTCTATGTTGGGGGCATTACTAGAAGGCCCTACATCAAGACTCTGTGACATAGAAAGGGGCATACCTACTTGTCCCACCACCGAAGTGTGAGGGACATTGCCAGACTGGGAGGCCATAGGGGAAGACCACTGACTTCGGTTTGACACTAGTTTCTTAGCTTGATTACGAGTCACTACCATACGCTACTATGGGGTAATATGCGAAGTGAGACTATCTATGCAAGTAAAGTGACAATACAATGCAATACAACACACAAAGCAAATAACCACACAAAATTTTTGATGCTAGATTTTCGTATATATATATATATATATATTTATTATTATTTTTTGAAATTCGTTTGGAAAATGAAAAAGGTGTGTGCTCAATGTTTTGCCCTAAATGAATCTAGGATTTCACCTGTATACTCGTAGCTCGACAACCTGGCTATGAACTCCAGGTCGCGTAATCCCACCTATAATATGTGGTAATGAAGTCCACACACGGCCAGGGAGCACAGGTCCTACCAATTCCTCACCTAGTTCGCTCACAATCTGTGATACACCTCTCCGAAGAGAGATGCGTGCTATCACCCACGGGTTATGATGGATCTTGGAATCGGCCTTGGCTAAGAACAGGGTATAATATTGGTGGTTCGGTGATGAAATCCAAACCCGACGGTGATGAAATCCAGCCATTTTCCAACGTTTATGTGAGTGTGTGGTGGTTTTGTTTAACTAGGATGCTATGCAAAATTACTATGCAATTCTGTTTCAATGGCCTAAATGCAGAAAAGCAAAAAATAGAGAATGAAAGACAACAGATCAGGGGTAAAAATACCAATTTTAGATCTAATTTAGTCAGATTCTGTTTAACAGGGCTAACCGTGGGTGCACGGTTAGTTATGGTAAACCGTGGGTGCGATTTGCCAACCACGCATCTGCGTTTGGGATATCCCAACCGCGGATGCGCGGGTCCTTTCTATCAACAAAAACTGAATAATATTATAGACCCGATCCTAAAATAAACACCTGAGCTATTCCTAACCAGGTGAATGCAAGATGATCTATTTTCTACTATGCAAATGCAATTTTTTTTTATATGAATGCAAGGTTTTTAAGTATTTTCTTCTACCTCTAAGACCTAAGTGCACACAAAGACATACAGGACTAGGACTCTTAATCTAGTTAAATGCAATCTAAACTGAAACTAAGACAAAAATTAGACAGGAAGCACGAAGTACATACTTGTGTTCCTTCCTGTTGTAAACCGTCGACCCATGTTTTTGATGCAGCAACCGCATTTCTACGTTTTATCAGGCAAAAACCATGTGTCTGCATTTTCTCCTACCAAGAACCGCATGTGTCTGCATTTTCTTAGATAGAAACCGCGTTTCCACGTTTCCACAGTAAATGATACGGTCGCAAGATTTTCTGAATATATCAATTTTTGGGTCGAATCTGTGCGCGCTTCGAATTCTCGAAACCTGTAGGTGCAGACAGAGATTAGTGAACAAATTTAGATAGCAAGGCAAAACAAAATAGGACCTTTAGGGGGTCCCACCGTGATCGCCATTTTCTGTAGCAAAATAACTAAGCACAATAAATAAGATAAACACAAAGAGAGAAATTTACCAAAAAGAATGTTCCTTTGTATTAGTGCTTGATACAATGTTACAAATGGATATCTTGAATTGCCCCAAATGTGTTGGGGGTAATGCTACAATGATTTTCTCCTTCTGATAGATGTTACAATGCTCCCATAGGAGAGGTAAATTCTTCCAACTCCTCAGCAAGATAGGGTGCTCTTCATTCCTCTGCTATAGCTCCAAGGGGTGAGTGGGCTTTGGTATCCAATGTAGGGACCACTCCTAGCTTCAATAGCTCTTCAAATACCTATCTCCTGCACACATGGAAACCAAACAAGGGTTAATAGCACCTGTATAAATGACTGCAAACAATGCAAATAAAAGAAACCCTTGAAAGGAATGCTTGCAAGAAACATGGAAATACTAATTAAAAATGCCTTGCTAACAAATCGATAAGTTACTGATCTCTGTTGATAAAACATGTTCAGGACTGTGGAACCGCGAGAACGCGATTGCTAGTTGGAAACCGTGGACCTATGGTTGTGAAACCATGGATGTACATTTTCTACTGTAGAACCATGGGAAGGCGGTTTCGACTGAGATGACAGGTCACCTCGGGATGCATGCCAACGATCGGATTTGAGCTCGCGCTCTTAGTTTCTCATCGAGTCTGGATGTATTTTGGCAGCCTATCGGTACGCAAATTTAGCTCCCTCTATTTGGTGGATTGATGGTGCCTTTATAGGCTTCCTGGGGCTTTGGAGGGGAATGTGAGGTGGCAAGCCTGACTTGCCAAGTGGCAAATCTGGACTGCCAGGTGGAAGGGGCAGTTATAGTGAGTCATTCAGTGTGGTTCACTTAACTGGGGTGATGTGGCTCCAAGTGGAGTGGGATGTGGGATGTTATTTTATGTGAAGGGACAAGGGGACAACAACAAAGGAGTTGTGGCATGGGTGTTGGGAATCTGTCTCATGTACAAGGACAAAGGGGACAGGAGTGGGTAAGATGTGGCATGGATGTTGGATGAAGTGTCCAGGACACATGTCCAATGGGTAGACAGGGTATCCTAGGGTGATTTTCCTAATTAAATAAATTAGGAAAATATAATGATGTGCAGGATTTTATATCCCTAAGTTAGAACTTAGGCATATATCTTTATTATGCAGGATTTGATGGTGAGGTGGTGAATGTGAACTAAAGGGTGCTAGATTTTGGTGTCTACACAAATATTTTAGCCATTTGTGGTGTTGAATTTCATCTTGACATAATTTAAATTTTGGAAGGCATTTGATATAAAAGGAGTTGATTGTGGAAACTTAGCAGTTTGAGGAAGATGGAGAATATATTTGATAGAAAGGCAAATGAATAATATCTTTAATAGAAAGGCGAAGTTGGATATGCTTTAATTAATTTGTTAGAAATGTAATGTTTTTTTTTTGTAATGGGAGTGGTCCCCAATAGAAACCACACATAGCTTATCTATCTATCTATCTATATATATATATATATATATATATATATATATATATATATATATATATATATATATATATGTGTGTGTGTGTGTGTGTGTGTGTGTGTGTGTGTGTGTGTGTATAAAAAATAATGATGTCTGTGTAAGGTTACATGTTTTGTATCTAATTTTCCAACCTTAGTTTTAATTTAGTAGGACTAGTCTTTGGAGCTTAATGTTATATCTTTCTTTTAGTTTGTAAAAGGGTTGAGGCCCTTTCAAAAAAACCATTTCAACCTTAATTAAAAAATATTAATAAGGGGATTCCACAATTGTTTTTGGCTCAATACTTGTTTAAAGCCTTAATTTCATATTTTTGATAAAAAATGATAACCATTGGCTTCGACAAGCTTGTAAAGGTTCAAAGGTCAAAAATTATATTAATGTGAGCAACAACTCCAGATCATGGACTTATATTAGTAACCTAGTTGAAGGAGATGAACTCAAAAAAATAGAAAATGAGCTTTTAAAGATGCTTCATGAGTTCTATTTACCCATTTTTATGTGAAAGGATGAGTTGGTTTTAAAATATATTAAAATATAGTCTATACTTGGTCCAGTTGGAATGTAAGGATATAAATCAATTGGAATTTCCTACTTCTAATGATTTCTCTTGAAAAAATGTTTGGTCATTCGAGGCGCTGGTATCAACATTCCTTTGGTTAGCAATCCAAAGCAATATTATTATAGGAGAAGGTCAATAATTAATAGGATATCATAAACCTTTCAAATGTTATTGGAATATATTACATTATTTTGTACATGCTAATGTACCATCTTGAGTACATCATTAGATTAAGAGAGTGTCTTAGATTAGAGCTTGAGTATTTACTTTATGTAATGTAATAAATGCACAAAGTATTATTAGAATGTACAATGATGTGAATGTGCATGTTTTCCACATGTACATGAGTCCTTAGAATAGGAAGATGAAGAGTCATAGAAATATGGAAGGCCAAGAGTCATGCCTCATTATATATAGGCCTTTGATAGATGAGAGAGGGAAGAGTGATAGAGATAAGCATAAGATAGACTAGATACAATGTAGAACTTGTATGAAGCATGAAGCATTTGAGATTTCTATTTTGTATCAAGTTCTTATTTTTGTGAGCTTTCATTAATCATGAGTTATTTTAGAATTTTCTCATGCTATTTTCTTGCTTATTATATTTCCATTATCATAGATATAACATTGCATGCTTATTTTACTTCTTGTGGTTGCATTTCCTTTAATATATAACATCAAAATCTAAAAATGGTATCAGAGCACGAGGTAGATTGATAGGAAATGGAGAGATAAACCATAAGAGAGATTGAGAGGATATAGGAAATCTCATTTTTAGAATTTTGAAAATTGCTATTTGGCTATAGTCTTTCCACAAAGTTTCAGAAAAACTTGTGAAGACTAGGACTCAATATTAATTCCACTAAATTGACAAATCAACTAGTGAAGTTCATTTTATTTAGATTTAAAGATAATTCTATTATAATTTTATAATACTTTGTTGCAAAAAAAAGTTGATTCAAATAAATTTGAGAATATTCCTACAATAACTAGGAAGAATATCTTCTTTGAAATTGATCTAGTACTTGAAGCAACAAGTTGAATATTGAAGGAGGCCTAAGGAAAAGGTCCCATTGCAAGATTTAAATATTGAATATAGAATATTGAGGAGACTCAAGAAAGAGATATCCATAGAAGATTGAATATTGAGAAGAAGACCCAAAGGATGTTCCATTGAAGAACTTCCAAATTTGGAAGATTGAAGATATATAAGGACTAGAAAAGGTCCTATTTAAAATTTGAGAAGTAACAAAATTTGAAGATCCAAGAAAGAGATATCATTGCAAAAATTCTGTAGTTGAAATATTAGAGAGACCAAGAAAATATCTTATTGAAGTTTTGAGAAGAAGAACTGAGGAGCTGTAGAATTTGAAGGCCCAAGAGAAGACCTCAAGCAAACTTGAAAGGAGAAAGAAGAAGGCTAGAAAAGCCTCATTGAAAAATTTAAAGAAGTGATAATTGGAGGAGGTTTGAAGATATCTCAAGGGAGAAGATTTCTAGTAAGGAGAAGCACCTGATAGAGAAGAATTTGGGACAATTATCACCATTTGAAAACAAGCCCAAAAGGAAGAAGGATTTGGCAAGAAGTTTACCAAATTCTGGAAAGGTTTTACAAAGATCTTAAGACATTCAGATTCTTGAGAAAGGAGTTCAAATTTCAAGTCAGAATTTGAAAAGTAGATTGAAGGAAAAATAATCTAGAAGATACCACCATACTTAGGAGTTTTAAGGACAACCATGAAGGATTTGAAGGCTGATTTTGAAGAAGGAGATTGCTGATTTTTTACGATAAAAATTGAAGGGTTCTAGAAAGCAATATTTAGCTGCAAATTGGAGGAGTTTCCAAGCAGATTTGAGAGATTCTAGGACAAAAAATTAAAGGAGGAATTGGCTATGCTAAAATCTATAAAATTATAGAGTTTAATATAGTAAGAGGGCAACATTTGGGCAGCATTAATAGCTGCAAATTTTCAAAATTCAAGAAAGCAAATTGGAGGAGAATTGAAGCCACAAAATTAGTTTTTGGACAGCATAGAAACTAATTTCTAAATAATGTTGGAAGATATAAATTAAAGCCTTTCTGGATAGCAAAAAAAAGGCTAAAATATAGAAATAATTGGGTAGTATTATACCTGCAAAATTATACATTCTTAGGCAGCAAGTTAAAGGAGTTATAAAGCTATGAATTGGAAGAGTTTATTACTTGATTTGGAAAACAGGTAGAGTTACAATACAAACAAATATTAGGGTACAAAAGCATAACAAATTGGAGCTACAAATTTAACAAAATTGGGGCAGCAAATAGGTGATTCAAATCACCAAGAAATCAAGCTACATAAGGAGACCAAAAGGTATGCAATATTGGTGCAAAAAGTTCATTATTTGAACATTTATATTAGTTTAGTATTAAGTCTTCAAAAGCACCATATTTGAGGTTTTAAAGTTGCAAGAGGAAAGGTCTCAAGTTTATGTTTTCAAGGTTGGAGTAGAGTGCATTTACAAGGGATTAAAACCTGCACAAAAGAAAGGAGAAGTTAGATATAATACAAGGAAAATAAAATATCAACTTCTTACTATCTATTGGAAAGCAAATAAGCCAATATTGTATAGCAAATATTGGAAATTTTTTTGGCATAATTTAGAAGGTTGGATCCACCATAGAAGACATCACCAAGAATTGAGCCAAGAAGGAGACATGGTAGAAGAACAAATAAAGAAGAAAAGGTAATGTAAAATAGAAATCACCATTTTGTGAAAGTAAGGGTGACAGTTGAAAGTACAGGGGGGCAAGCATTTGAAAGGTACAAGCTTGTGTCTCCTTAAGCTACGAATAATAGCTAGCAAGCATCAAAGTACCATAAAACAACAAGGTCTAGTCACCAAATCTCCATTAGCGAACAAAGTAGTGCAAGATCCAAGGATATTTTGTGTTGAAGGTTTAAAAACACTACATTAACTTGAAAATTCCAACCAACAACATTAACCAATGTAAAGGAAAGACATCATTCACAACAAAGGAGTTTAGTTGTAGCATCAAGCATTACTAAGTGAATAAGGAGTAAGCTTATCATCAAAGGATCCACGTTGAAAAGATACAACACCTGTAGGAGCATTACAAAGTAAACGAGTGCACTACATAAAAGATAGTAGAAGATAACACATGAAAGAGAGTTACAAAGCATAGCACCATGTGGAAGGAGCATTATAAGGGATAACACCACATAAAAGAAACATTACAAAGATAATAACAATGCCACATGGAGAAGAGTTAGCTCCCTACCAAGTAGAGAAGAGAGAAGGAAGTCAATGCCATGTGGAAGAAGAGACAATGTGTTGGGAGTAGAAATAACGTTACAAAGAAGAAGTGCCATCACTTGGAAGGACAAGGAGGTGAAGAGTTTTACCGCCAAGTGTCACAGTGCAAAAGAAAACTCCAAGGAAAAGAAATGTTTGCCTTGCATGATTGATAAGTCTCACACTTATTCATGTAATAAGAAGGTATTCCAAGATAATGTAGCGCAACATAGTGAAGTGAAACCAACAACATAGTGAAGTGAAACCAACAACATAGTGAAAGGAGAACGTAACCAGCAACACGTTGAAGTTAGTCAATAATGTTGAAGGCACCAAAAGGGAGTGCAGTTAATGTTGTGTTATAAGCATTGAATATGGAAGAGTGAACAATGCTTTATTACAAGTGTAAGTTGTTGATGAGTCAAAGGAGAAATAGACCTCATACTCAGTGTACATCCAAATCAAGAAGGTATTAAGATTTATTTAAATCAAATTGTATTTTTATAAAGTTAAAGGAGGAATAAGGAACATTAATGCTAAGGTCAAAACTAGTTAATATTTATGCTTGAGATTAATTAGATAATTGGAGATGTAAAGAATTGCATTGATATGTTATTGCCTTAGATGCATTATTGAAATATTTTAAAACCTTTTTTAAGCAAGAAAGATTTAATTGAATAGCATTTGAAATTACTTTATTCAAGCACAAAAAATATTTGCAAATAATCCATTTGGAGGAAAAAGAAATTCTACATAGAAATTGAAACATTAAATTTGCAAATATTTATATTTTCTAAATTTCCAATTAGGGAGATATAAGGAGTTTAACACCAATTTATATTATTGAAATTTAGAAATTATTCAATTGAAAATTGAAGAAGCAAAACATAGATCTATTGAAAAGTTGGCAAATTACATTTGGAATCCAACTTCAAAGTTATTGAAGATAGAAAATATTACCAATTGAAAATATTAAATCTATATTTAGCTTTTTATTCATTCATAGAGAGATAAAAGGGATTCAAATCAAGAAAATCTTAGAAATCTAAGCATACTATCAACACCATAGTACATTCAAAACACTTGCAAGATATAAAGTATTTTATAAAACTTAAGAGTTTGAAAGATCTTATCAAAATTGATCTTATACTAGGGATCCAAAAGGGATACTACCTAGAGATTTGAAAGATTACAAATAAGAAATCACTAAGCATACTATCAAAGCCATACTCAAAACATTTGGTAGACATAAGGTATTCTACAAATTGAAAAGATATTATCAAATTTGATCTCTAAACTAGGGATTCATAAGGTAGACAACTGTTAGAAATAGATTATATTACATCATTTGGGTCATGTAAATGTACCTTCCTAGGTACATACTTAGGACATTAGATTACATTAGGGGGAAGTTACATAGTTTCTTCATGCAATGTAATAAATTCTCAAGTGTCAATGTGCAAGCTGTATATGTGCAAGTGTCCCTTGCACAGCTAGGTAGAGTGTTGGCCAAGGAAGTTATCTTCCTATATAAAGATCTCATTGTAATAGCATAGCATATCACAGGAAAGCATAGCATAGTAGAGCATAGCATAGATATAGTCGCCCATATTGGTGATGGGTGCAATGTAGTCCAGTAGCATTATTCATGGAGTGTCAATTTCCTCCATAGCTACATTGTATTCATTTTTGTCATTTCTATTTATAGCACATTTCAGTCATCTTGCAGATTTACTTTCTTTCATATTATTTTTTTATCTTGTTATTGCTATCTTCCATTGTATACTATATAAAAAGCTAACAGTGGTATCAAAGCTACGATAGATCTAGCAATAGGAAAACCACCATCATCATTGAGTCTTATTTTTTTTTCAACCTGATGCATTGCTGGACCAGTCACTGACAAAAAAACTTAGAAGAATATAGGCAGTAGAATTAGGGAGAGCCACAAATGAGGACTAAAACAAATCTCAATTCCAAAAATACTAAGATTGCATTTGGCTAGAGTCTTTCCACAGAGTTGCAAAAAAAAAACTCGTGAAGACTAGGACTCATCATTCAATCCACTAGATTGACAAATCAACTAGTGAAGATAATTCAGGATATCTGGGATTTCTTAACTATAGCCCAAAATTTATTTTGTTGCAAAAAACTAATTCTCAGAAGATTGGGACTCCTCCTACAATAGAAATCTAGGGGACTTCAACTTCGTTGCCCAAAGGTTGGCATACCTTCATAGTGCAGAGATTAGTTCCTTGTCCAAGAAAAGAATATTGCAGAAGAAGACTTATGGAGAAGAGTTGTGGTGAAGTTAGGAGACTAGATATCTCCATTACTAAATTAAGAACTTCATAGAAGAAGAAAAGGCCATAGTAGCCTTGATCCAAAAGAAAAGGCCATAGCAGTCTTGATCCTAAAAAAGGTCATAGAAGCCTTGATATTGAAAAAGGCCATAGAAGTCTTGATATTGAAGAAAATGACATAGAAGCCTTGATATTGGAAAAGGCCATAAAAGCCTTGATATTGAATAAAAGGAAATAGAAGCCTTGATATTGAAAAATGCCATAGAAGCCTTTGATATTGAAGAAAAGACCATAGAAGCCTGATATTGAAAAAGGCCATATAATCCTTGATATTAAAGGAAAGGCCATAGAAGCCTTGATATTGAAGAAAAGGCCACAAAAGCCTTGATACTAAAAAAATCCACAAAAGCCTTGATACTAAAGAAGACTCCAGAAGTGAGTATTTGATTCAGAAGGAGATTAAGATTTCAATACTAATACTTTGTTGTAGGAAAAAGAGATTCAGTGAGTTGTGAAACTTCCTACTAGAAAGTTAGGAAGAGTATCTTATTCAAAATCAATTAATCACCTAAAGCAAAACTGAAGGCAAAGAGATCATGTTGAGATATCATTGAAGAACTTATAGTCTTGGAATAAGGACAAGGAGAGTCCTGCTTGAATCCAAAAGCAACAGAATAGAAGATCCAGAGGAAGATCTCACCACCAACATTTCCAAGAGTAGAAGGTTGAAGAAAAGGTCTCAAGGAAGACTAGAAGAAGTTGCAAGATCAAAGAACTTGGGGAGGTCTCAACAAGCATACAGTAAAAGGCTTGGAGAGCCTCACTAAATAAATCATCAAAGAACTCATTGGAGAAATCCACTACCAAGGAGAAGCCCTTGATAGTTAATGACTTGGGATAATTGTTACCATCCAAAAACAAGCCCAAGATTTGAAGAATTTGGCAAGGAGTGCCAAATCCTAAAAGAAGAATCCAATAAAGACCTCAAGATATTCAAAATCTTGAGAAGAAGATCCTGCTCGAAGTCATAATTTGACAAGAAGACTTGAAGACAAGAGAAGCCCCTAGATTCAAGATATTTGAAGATTAACTCTCATAGCAAGAAGACACCATTTTAAAGAAAAATACTTCTTCAAATCTATAGCAAAAGGAGGAGAACAAGCCACCAAATCCTAGGCTCATGAAATAAAGTTCAAGATCATATTTTGGTGAAGAAGGAGTTGTTTAGGACAATCTATAGAAAGTAGCAAGATCTACATCCTCCATAGAAGTAGCATAAGAGCTATAGAAGCTTTAAAAAAGGTATGCAACTATTGGTGCAAGTAGATTGATTAATTGGATTACTTATCATATTTATTAAAGAACCTTAATTTGGATTAGATTTGTAATAAGAAACATTGGATTACAGTCTTCAAAAAGTGCAAAGAGAGAACAATTCTTTTTGAGGTTCATTTCCACATTAGGAGTTGATTAGATTTTTGCATTACAACTATCTATCAACTACCTATCATCTACTTTGGAAAGCAAAAGAAGACTAGCCCCTACAACTTTGTTTGTAAGGAAATTGTAGGATAATTCTTGAAGATTCATTTTAGATTATTCTTGATTATTTGCAGTAAATTGATTAAGAATAATAATTTTGAAAGTTAATTGGAGTGATAAGGTGAAATTCTTAGTGCATTAAAAATGAAATATTATTAGATTCATTTGCACTATTCTATTGCTCTCAAAATATTATTGTTTGTGTTCTTGAGAAAGGCATAAAATAAAAATTTGACAAAGTGTCTAAATACACAATTAGTGCATAGAAATCTACAATATTTAGTGGCTGAAAGAAGCCACCAAATAAGCTCAATCCTCAAAGCATTGGAGAAGAAATTAGCCACCAAATATTAGCAAAGGAAGCCTCAAATCGAGACTTGGTGAGTCTCAAATTCAAAGCACAATAAGGTCTCTACAAAGAAATAGTGCAAAAAAATACAAAAATAAAAGAGCTTCTATTAAGTGGTTACAAGCTTGGGGTTATTTGAAAAATATCCAAGCAAAAAGGGGAAGGTGTCTAATCAAAGAGACAACCTTGAAACCCCTACATTGCATTCAAAATTTTGCCACAAAACAATAAATTCAAACCTAAAAAAAGGAGTGCAAAAGAAGGTGCAATAAAGGCTATTTTATACATAAATATATTACATTGCATTACACTATCCTAATTTGGTTTATACAGAAAAAGAAGGGAGATTTGAATATGTCTCAAAGGTACAACATCCGTTGGAAAAACCAGCTAAAGGCGGTCGAACGCAAGCATCTTTCCGAGCACAACAAAAGGATCCACTCTAAGGGCTCATACTCCCCTCATATTGGACGATCAGACCTACAAGAGACAAGATGAAAAAAAGGGAGAAACAACATTATATTCAATATCAACATTGTCTACAAAAGGAAGACATATAATAGGTGAGAAAAAAAATATTAAAGCACCATTGAAGTGTTTCAAACTCCACATACTCATTGCTTGAAATCGATGCTCAAGTATCCAAATAATCGGTCCTCAACCTAGCTGGAAACAACCCACAAGCAAGAGTTATTGAACAAAATAGAAGCTAGAAATTTTAAAGGGTTAAAAGAAACCACCAAAGGATACATTGAAGAAGTGTTAGAGAAGACATCCATGCACAAGGAGGAACTGACATTTGTCACTTGAGGCAATACCCTAACGCAACTCATGTGAGCACTCATATTCATCATCAAAGGAGTTACAAGCTACAGGTTGGTGCAAGGAGCATATGAGAAACACTTGTTTGAAGAGAAGACAAGCGCTCCATTGAAGAATGTAATATCCATACATTACTCAAAGGGAAAAATGAGTGTTTTCTAGCACCTTCTACTCAAGCGCTCAAGAAAACAAATAATGTGCCACGTGGAAATCAACATAAAGATTCACCTCCATTCTAAGAGCATCAACAACCAAGCATTTAGCAAGCATTTACGTCCAGGGTCTACGTGCATAGGGCCAAAGTGACAACGTGGAAGCAAGGTGGAAGAACCTTCAATGCTTCGGTAAAGGAAGGTCAACGGCAGAGACTAAAGGTACCATATTTGGAACATTAAATCCCATGAAGGTTCTAAGCAATTCTATTGGATGGAACAACCAAAGCAACTACATAAATATTGCAGCCCTTGCACAAAAAAAATCAATGCCAATTATTGGATGATATAAGGTAAGGGTTATTACCACTTTAATGTGCTTTCATTTATTGGGAGTTATAAGGTTAAACTTAGAGAAATTTAACTATATTGAAAGCCATATCTGAAAGGGAATAATTTAATTCAACATAATATTTACAATATTAAACATAGGAGCAATAAGAATTTCTACTGAAAATTATTTTTAAATATATTTACAAATATTATTTTGGTCTAATTTTTCCAAAATTTGGGAGTTATAAGGGTTACTACATCAAATTAATTTATTGGAAATAATATACACTACAATTAATACTAAAGGGATATTAAAAGAGGTCATTAAGGATTTTTGCTAAGGTTGGAAATTTATAATATTCTTGTCTCAAAATTCCATAAAAGGGACAAAAGAAATCCAACATTAAAACCTATTAAAAGTTGGAAAAGTGCTTAGTTCAATAGGAGCAATAAGGGGTAATAAAAGTTAATTTTTTATATTTACAAAACTTTACAAAATAAACCAAAAATTGAACTAATTTTTACAAAAGCTCTATATTATATCCCAAAATCACTAGGGAGTCATAAGGGATTTCACAAAACTTGGTAATATCAGCATTTATCATAGATTATCAAGTCGCAAATCCATTGGGAAAATATAAGCTTTTTAAAAAACCTAAAATTCCATTAGGTTTATATACTCTCATTACAAGGGAGACATAAGTGAGCCTACAAACCTGAGGATTGATAAAGGTTTTATCAAAACAAGCTTATATATTTAGGAAGCCATAAGTTAATAGCTTTCTATTTTAAAACTATGGAGTCATAAGGATGTCTACTACCCAAACTACTGCAAATACCAATAAGAATAATAGAAAGGAAAAAGCTAGTGCCATAAAACTTGGGATCATGAATCTACTCATGAAATCTGAAAGAATGTTAGACCTAACTTAAAAAATAATCCATAATGAAGCCTTAGAAGATAATTTTGATAATATGGAATGCTATCTTCAAGCTCGTCTCATTGAAGCAATTGATGAAGGAAAGAGTGACATTTCACTTTCCTTAGACTTTGTAAGCATATTATATATAGCATTGCTCACATATAAACATTACAAGGATGAGAATGTAGAACAAAAAGGATTGATAGAATTACTCAAAAAGAAGGTAAAACTTAACGAATCATATCTAGAGAAGTTTTTTCAATCCTCATGCAACATTGGCACTTCAGGTTCTACTAACTCAAGATCTTATCATGATTCCTTAAGTGGTTGTTCAAAAGCTTATGTATAGATTGAAGACAAAAAAAGAGAATCTCCCTTACAAGAACCAAGTAGTAGCACAACCACCTATGAGAGCACAAAAACCGAAATCAAAGGCAAAGCTAAAGATGAAGATGAAGCAAATAAAGGAGGAATATAATGCAAAGTCAATTAAAAGAAGGACCTACAACTACAACTACAATTTACTTTGCATCACATGAAGACACAAATTACCTGCTGAACCTAAACACAATAAGCAATGAAGGAGAATACATATTCTACTATCCAATGGAAGAAGATCCACATTGAAGACTAAAATTTTCAATGCCCAAATAATGTAATACAGGGATGTTAGAAATAGATTATATTACATCGTTTGGATCATGTAAATTTACCTTCCTAGGTACATACTTAGGACATTAGATTACTTTAGGGGGAAGCTACCTAGTTTCTTCATGCAATGTAATAAATACACAAGTATCAATGTGCAAGCTGCATATGTGCAAGTTGTCCCTTGCACAACTAGGTAGAGTGTTGGCCAAGGAACTTATCTTCCTATATAAAGGCCTCATTGTAATAACATAGCATAACACATGAAAGCATAGCATAGATATAGTCGCCCATATTAGTGATGAGTGCAATGTAGTATGGTAGCATTATTCATGGAGTGTCCATTTCCTCCATAGCTACATTGTATTCATTTTTGTCATTTCTATTTATAGCATATTTTAGTCATCTCACAAATTTACTTTCTTTCATATTATTTCTGCATCTTGTGATTGCTATCTCCCATTACATACTATATCAAAAGCTAACAACAACTTCAAAGAATTCGAAAGATAAATACTAAAAGAGCTAAAAGATATTATTTTTAGAAATTTGACCATTGATTGATCACATACTACAAGAATTGAAGGTTAGAATCTAGAAGTTGAAAATATTGGGAGACATAAGGAATACTATAATTTCTTAATATAATGAATAAGATAGCAAGAGGACCATATCATCGCAAGATACACTATGAAAGGATTCAAGATAAAAATCCATCTAATATTCCATATCAAATATGCAAAATCACTTCTAGCACAAACAATTCTACGTGTCAAAATGAAAAGGACATTTGGTATATTGATTTCGGTGCAATTCATCACATGACAATAAATTTACAATGGTTTGATTGCCTTGAAGTAACTAATAATTTTAGGTTAAAAATTGAATATGGTAAAACCTATCTCATACATGGATATGGGTGTGTAACACCTAGTACATCATTTCCATT
Source organism: Wollemia nobilis (assembly GCA_028583015.1). Taxonomy (NCBI): domain Eukaryota; kingdom Viridiplantae; phylum Streptophyta; class Pinopsida; order Araucariales; family Araucariaceae; genus Wollemia; species Wollemia nobilis. Next base: position 4,734,431 of record JAQPPZ010017128.1, read on the forward strand.
TTTTTTGTTACATGATGTAATGTATGTTCCTAGATTAACATCAAATCTTATTTCAATTGCCAAGTTGGTAGAGAGCAAAAGGATGGTTGATTTTAGATACATAAATGGAGTCAATATGTGTCTCATCATAAATAAAAATGAGATAGAAGCTACAGGATCAATCCACAAAGATATATATGCTCTATATTCAATTGAGATTTCACAAGATATTGTTGTATTTCAAAACAACACTAATGCATTTTTTGAGGAATAGATTGCAGAAAATGGAAAATCTATATATCATAAAAGTTGACGGGGAAATAGAAGATTCAAAACAAGAAAGATGAGAGGACAAAAAAACTATGGATTACTTGGCCATCTACAAATTAAAGAAGAAGAACCTGATCAAGCTGAAGAATATTTGAAAGATGAAGACCCATATTGAAGACTAAAGTCTTCAATAACCAAATAATGTAATATAGGGGGTGTTGGAATATATTATATTATTTAGTACATGCTAATGTACCATCTTGGGTACATCATTAGATTAGGAGAGTGTCTTATATTAGAGCTTGACTATTTACTTTATGTAATGTAATAAATGCACAAAGTATTATTAGAATATGCAATGATGTAAATGTACATATTTTCCACATGTACACGAGTCCTTAGAATAGGAGCATTTGAGATCTTCATTTTGTATCAAGCTCCTATTTTCGTGAGCTTTCATTAATGTCTATTTCATGAGTTATTTCAAAAGTTTCTCATGCTATTTACTTGCTTATTATGTTGCCATTAATAACATTGCATGCTTATTTTACTTCTCGTGGTTGCATTTCCTTTAATATATAACATCAAAAGATAACAAATATGCCTTATGTGAAAGGATTTATAAACATCAAATCATTTACTTTTGGTCCTACTTTTTCAAAAATAGGAGAATATAGTGTGTAGCTCTATCAACATTTAAATTTTTTATGAAATATAGGATTAACTATTATCAAAGCTAAATCATTATTCATTTCATGGAGGATTGTTCTTCTTGTTGTTTTTTGGAAATTATGGCTTAAAAGAAATAATAAAATTTATAAAAATAAATCTCAAAATTATGCCCAAATAAAATCGTATTATTTTCTCTCTTGAAAAATATTTACATACATGGTGCTCATAACAAGAAGTCTCAAGTGTAGAAAAAAGTGTTAGCCCCTTGTTTACAAGATTTGAATATACATGGAAGGGTTATCTATGATAATGAAGTTAACACAAAGTATCTACTTTGATCTATGGTAAAATGTATCTTGTACAAAAATTGGGCTTATCATAGTTAGTTTTGATGGTGCCTCCAAAGGAAATCTAGGAAAAGTTTGTGGAGGTTATGTTCCTCAAAACAATGAAGGTAAAATTCTCCTCACTAAGAGTCATATGGAATTGTAACTAACAACTATGCAAAGAATGATGCACTTCTTACATGGATCAAAATTACTATTGAATATATCTATATATATAATAAGTTTTATGTGGCTTCTATTGGGGGCCACTCCCATCAAAATACCAAAATATTACATTTGTTGCAACATACTTTTTTATCACAAATTTTTTATTTATTTTTTCTCTTAGATATATTCTTCAACTTCCTCAAAGTGCTATGTTTCCACAATTATCTCCTTGACATAATTTTTATTAAGATATAAAATCTCACATGGCTATTTGCCTTCTAAAATTTGAATTTCATCGAGATGAAGATCAACACCACAATTAGCTAATTTATCTACTACCTGATTTCATTCTCTATAAATATGCTCACACTTCCAAGAGATTACCTCTAGTAATAGATGATGAACATCAACAATAATATTATTTTTTATCAAGTCTCCACATTCATTTTTGTTAATAGCATTGATGATAATTTGTGAGTCCCCTCAATTGAAATATATTTCCATCATTTTTCTACTATAATTTTAATCCTTGTAAGAAGTGCCATAACTTTTGCATAGTTGTTAGTTGAAGTTCCATATGATTTTGAAAAAGTGAGTAGAATTTTTCCTTCACTATTTATAAAAACACCACCTCCACCACCTTTTCTTGGATTTCCTTTAAAAGCACCATCAAAATTAATTTTGATAAATCTAATTTATAGACATTTTTATTTTACCATAGATCGAAGTAAATCCTTTGTTTTAATTCCATAGTTGCATATGACTCTTCCATGTCTGTTCAAAACTTGTAGCCAAGTTATTAGAACCTCTTTTCTTCAATTGAGACTTCCCATGATGAGCACCATATTTGTAGATATTTTGCAAGAGAGGCAATAATATAGTTCCAAACTTGGGCATAATTTTGAGATTTATTTTTTAAAATTCTATTATTCCTTTCAAGCCATAAATTTCAAAAAATAATGGCAAGGCAAATCCTCCAAAGAATACATAATTCTTTAGCTTTGAAATAATTAATCCAACATTTCATCAACTCTTTCAATGTTGATGGAGCTACCCAATATAATTTCATATATATTTTTTAAAATAACCCCAAATGGTGTGAGCAAACAAATAATGAAGAAGTAAATGGTCTGAGATTTCTAAATCCTTCTTACACAAGGCATATCTAAAGGGTCAATAATATCCTCTTATTTGTAGACTCTCTCCTGTAAGAATATTACTTTGAATTGCTAACCAAATAAATATTGAGGCCTTAGGGAGAGCCTCTAATGACCAAACATTCTTCCAAGGAAAATCTTTGGGAGAAGTAAATTTTGATTGTTCTAAATCCTCACATCCCAACTTGACCAAGTATTTACCATCCTTTGTTAATTCCAAACCAACTATTCCTTTCATGTAAAAATCAACAAATAAAACTGTTGAAGCATATTTTGAAGTTCATCTAGAATTTTTTTGAGTTCGTCTCCTTCAACTAGGTTACTAAAGGAAATACACAATAAGGAGTTGTTGTTCATAATAATATAGTCTTTGACCTTTGGACCTTTATATACTAGGTATGCTTGAGTTTCCATTTTGAGTTAGAGATAAGAGGATAAGACTTCAACCAAGCATCAAACCAAAAATTTGTATAACTCCCCTCATTGACTAACCATCTAATATGTTTATTTATCAATTGTAAACTCTATGATATGAAGTTCCATGTTGATGATCCTTTGGGTAGAGTTATTTTCCTAAATAATTTTGTTGCATCAAGAGAACCTATATATATTTTAGGTAATAATTTTGCCCAATATTTCCTTGATCTCTGAATAATCTACATCCAAGCTTTGCTCCTAATGCAAAATTTATAAGTTTACAATTTTGCAAGTCTACTCCTCCAAGATTCTTACCTTTGTAAACCATATCCCACTTACAAAGAGGAAACCTAATTTTTTCCTCACAACCTTTCAAAAGAAAGTCTCTTTGAATTTTATCAGTTTTTGATGCTATACCTGTTGGTAGTCTTGAAAGTGACATCATATAAATAGGGATGGATTGCAATGTTGTCTTCATGAGTTGTAGTCTTCCTGCCATGGTTAAGAACTTACCTTTCCAACTTTCCAAGCAAGCTTTCATTTGATCCAAAAAAATATCTAAAGTTCCATTTTATTTCCTTTATTAGACAAAGGAATACCCAAGTAGGTTGATGAAAAGTTTTCAATTTTAAACCCTAAAATATTCATAATAATTTATTATAAATCTAGGGTTGTATTAATGAAAAGAAACCTGGATTTTATAGTATTTACCAATTTTCAAGTAGCCTTATCATAGAATGATAATATTGATTTAAACTCCATGGCCTCACTGATTGAGAAATGGCCCAAAAGAAAAGCATCATCAAAAAATTGGAGATGAGATTCGAAGGGACCATTTTTTACGACTTTAATACCCTTTATTTGTCCTTCCATTTTTTCCTTTGAAAAGGCTCTCCCTAGTTATTCCACTAGAATAATGAATAGATAAGGAGAAAGTGGACCACCTTGATGAATTCCACAAGATGACTTGAAGTAACCAGCAGGAGAACCATTGATCAAAATAGAAAATTTTGCATTGCTATAACAACATTTAATCCACTCACACCAACTATAATCAAAGCCAAAATTTATAAGAATAACATGTAGAAAGTTCCAGGAAACCCTTTCATATGCTTTGTTCATATCTAATTTCAAAAGCATACTTGGTATTTTTATGGAATGAAGAGAATGTATGACCTCTTGTGCAATATTTATACCAACAAGAATTTTTTATCATGAAAAATCCACCTTGTTACTCTGAGATAAGACACCCTAAAATGCCCTTCAACATGTGTTCTATAATTTTGAAATGATATTTAAAATCATATTACAAAGGCTTAATTGGATGAAAATTATCAAAATATTTTGTGTTACCTTTCTTGGGAACCAAGGTAGTAAAAGTATCATTGATCTCACTTATTATAGCCCTCCTTTTCCAAGCCTCTTCAACCACAACTAACATATAATTCTTCAACAAATCCTAAATTTTTCGAAAGAAAATTGCAAGAAATCCATCGAGGCCATGTGCCTTGTTAGGATGGAAAGAGAAAACAACTTCATGGAGCTACTCCATAGATATATTTTTCATCAAGCATTCATTTTGTCCCTGAGTGACAATTGATAGAATATTTTGTAGAGGTTTTTCTTGTGCCTCCTTATCTTGTAAAATATTTTTGAAATAATTAATTACTTTATTCCCTTATTTTTTGATGGATAATAAGAGGTTGTACTCGGATCCCCAACCCTTGAAAAATTACAACTCTCTTCTTTAGAGCTTGAGATTTTACAAATAGATGCATTTCTCATATCAATTGAGATGCTATAGCTAAAAACCTACATCATTTAACATAAACTGTTTGAATTCTTGATTTTCATTTTCTAGATCTTTTCAATTTTCTATATGAATACAAATATTCCATAATTCAACATCCTTCTTGATATTTTTCTATAGCAACCTTCATAATACAAAAATTCACCTCTACTATCTATGCATTGCATCTTAGTAGAGTAATATTTCCAAAACATCACACTATCATAGTTCACTTTACCAAATTTGGATTGCTAGTTTCCTTCCTAAAACACAAGTGCAACCACAAAATTATAATAAATATTTTATATGAAAACACATTATTGTTACAAAATAAAGCAGATTACCAATGGAAAACATTAAAGTAAATCATTATCATTAATTGATTTAGGAAATCAAAATTTTCTTGTCAGTTTCAACTAAACTTACTACTTCCTCTAACCATGGAAAGGAAAATTTTAATTCATGATCCTAAGCCAAAACCCCTCTATTGGCTAGCCTATCTGCACATTTGTTTTCTTCCATTAATGTATGTGTAAACCTAATTTATTCAAAATCTTTAGCAAGATATTGAATTTCCACAATTATCTCTTGTATATTTTGAATATTATGAAGGCTGCAACAAAGCACTAAAGTTCAAAGAAGATTGGATGCCAGGGTTCAATAATAGAGCACCAAAGTTACCATATGAAGGTCCAAACGAGATCCAAATGAGGTAAATAATATATGTATAGAGATATTATTCTGAGATTTTTCCAACGGTGTATATAACACTCAAAATGAAGTTGTGAGTCAAAAGTTATGAGCTCTACAAGGTAGCATAGGGTCTGCCCAGGGCGCTAGGGTCTGGGTAAAAATGGAAAAAATATAATTTTTAGAGGTGAAAATAAGTTAAAATACTAAATGAAATCTAGAGTGTGATATATGGTTAGAAATATCTTGGAAATATCTTTCTAATGATGTATCACTTGTAGCAAATAAATAAACACAACAAAAGTTATACACCTCTAAAGTTGGTAGCTAACTAGTTTTTGTAAAACTGGACTACACTATGCAAAAACACACAAAAGGATGGAAAAACAAATTTTTTGCCTTCTATTCATTACACCATACTCGGTTCAGATTACAATATGAATGTAAAGGACTACAACAACTAAAAACTCAAACCTAAAGAATCTATGGTAGTTATAAGCAAGGTAATAGTTCAAGATTGTTACAACTACAATATTCCTACATCTCCACTTGTACAATATTGTTACAAAGTGTTTACATATTCTCTTTTGCCTTATAATCCAAAAATGCACATATGTCAGCATTATTTTCCAACATTTTTCCCCTTGATGCTGAAAGGGATAACAAGACTATTTCTCAGTTTAAGAAATTGATCTTTAGCAACACCTTTAGTGAAAATATCAGCCAAATGATCATGGGTGTTGCAATACCTCAACTTAACTAATTTATTTTCCTCCATATCACGATTGAAATGGTATTTAATATCAAAATGCTTAGATATTCTATGGTGGACAGGATTCTTTTCCAATTGTATGGCACTCAAATTGTCATTAAAAATTGTAGTAGGATGACTTGGTTTCTCTCCTATCTCCTCTAACACTTTCCTGGGTCATAAGGCTTGAGCACTGGCTGAAGTGACAACAATATATTTAGTCTCTATTGAAGAGAGTGCTATTGATCCTTGCTTCCTTGAGCTCCAAGTGATCAACCCATATCTAAGAGAAAAATAATTTCCAGATGTAGACTTCTGATCATCCAAGTTGCTGCCCTAATCTGAGTCACTAAAACCAACTAGCTCCATATCTTCTGCAAGATAGTAATGTATGCCAAAGTCAACAATACCTTTAACATACCTCAAAATTTTCTTTGTAGCCTTCAAATGCAAGAGCTATGGATCACTCATATACCTAGAAATAAGTGAGACAACATATGCAATATCTGGTCTGGTATTTGTGAGAAACATCAAGCTCCCAACAATGCTCCTATAATTGGTCACATTCACCTTTTCAGCCCCATCATGTTTGCATAACAATTCACCATGAGCAATGGGAGTACGAAATGGTTTACAACTATCCATGCCATACTTTTTTAGCATATCCTTGGCATATTTAGTTTAATAAATGAAGATTTTATCCTTACTTTGATGCACCTCCATGCCAAGAAATAGTGCATCAATCCTAAATTCTTCATTTCAAACTCACTCATCATGGCAAGCTTAAATTCATCTTTCAACTTGGAACTACTGCCCATATAAATCAAATCATCAATGTACAAAAAAACAAACAAAATATCATTACCTTATTTCTTGAAGTATAGGGTAGGTTCACTTTTACTTCTCTTGAAGCGACTCTGCTAAAAGTATCCATCAATCCTAGAGTACCATGCTCTAGGTGCTTGTTTAAGTCCATACAATACCTTCTTCAACCTGTGGACATGTTCTTTATCTTTCACCTAAAAAACCTTGAGGTTGATGTACATACACTTCCTCATCTAAGTACCCATTCAAGAAGACACTTTTTACATCTAAGTGATGTACAGTCCACTGCTTTTGGGCAGCCAAAGCAAGTACCATCCTTAATGTTTCTTGTCTAGATAAAGGAGCAATAGTTTCTTCATAGTCAATTCCATACCTTTGTGTGAAGCCTTTAGCCACAAGCCTACCTTGTGTCTCTCAATGCTTCCATAACTGTTATACTTAGTCTTAAAGACCCATTTGGAGCCCACACATTTCTTTCCTTTGGGTAGTTCTACAAGCTTCCAAGTATCATTCTTTACAATGGAATTGATCTATTCATTTATAGCTTGCATCCAAACATCATTAAAACAAGCTTATTGAAAACATGAAGGTTCAAAATTAGCAACAGTCACTAAAGCATAATTAACAACATCACCTTTTGGCTCACCATCATCCTCATCACCATACATTTGCAACTTTTCAAGTCTTTGAACAACTTGGTCCATTTCTTGAGCTTGACCTCTAGTAAGTCTTTTATGGAAATCATTGTCAAAAACCTGATTAGGAGGATGAATTTAAAGTGCCTTTTCCCCATTTTTGTCTTCATCACATTTGAAAAAATGTTTGGAGAATCATCACTTGAAGAGGGACTAGAATTGCTTTGTTTGGGACTATTTGAAGAGCTGGTTGGTGGACTTGGTGGGATTGATTTTAAAATGGGATGCACATTAGAAGAACTGGGCTGCACATTAGAAGAACTAGGCTACATACTAGAATAACTTCCATCACTGCTACCATCATCAACATAAAGTTTTTGATGACCATATACTCCCCCTTCATCAAAATCACATCTCTAGACACCACCACTTTGTGAGTTTTTAGGTTATAAAGCCTATAGGCCTTAGTATTTTCATAGTAGCCAATAAATATACATGCTTCACTCTTAGGATCAAACTTCTTCCTAAGTTCATAAGCCACATGTGCATAAGCCAAACAACAAAAAAATTTGAAGTGGTTAACATTGGGCTTCTTTTCATACCATACCTCATAAGGAGTCATCTTCTCCAATGAGCTAGTGGGACTCCTATTTAGTATGTAGAATTTTGTATGGACTGAATCAACCCAATACATATTGGTAAGTCTATTACTTTACAATATACTTCTTGTCATCTCAAAAATTATCCTATATTTCCTTTTTGCCACTCCATTCTGCCGTGGAGTATAGGAAGTTGTGAATTACCTTTTAATGCCAACATTCTTGCAAAATTGTTTAAACTCATTAGAATAGAATTCATTACCATTATCTATCATTAAGCATTTAATGCTACAACCACTCTTATTCTCAACAAAAGATTTAAATTCCTTGAAACAATCAAATGCTTCATCCTTATGCTTCAAAAAATACACCCAACACATTCTAGAAAATTCATCATAAATGTAAGAAAGTAAGAGTTTTTACTCAAGCTTTTGGTTTGCATAGGTCCAAAAATATCAAAATGGACCAATTGGAGTGGGTATGAGGCCCTCCATGCTTTCCCTTTAGGAAAATTCTGCCTTGCATGCTTACCCATTGCACACCCCTCACAAACACTTTTATGTTCTTACACTTTTGGTAACCCATAAACCATCTCTTGGAAAGTTAATAAGTTCAAACTAGTGAAGTTAAAGTGGCCATATCTAAGATGCCACAACCAACTCTTATCTTCTACAACAACATTAGCAAGGCTGCTCCCTTGACCTCCAAAATTTAAAGGAAATAACCTATCGTTGGTCATAGGGATTGTTGTAACAATCCTATTGCTATTGTTCTTATCATAGATGGTGCATTTCTTATCATCAAAGACTACCCTGTAGTTATTTTCACATAGCTACCCTACTCTTAAAAAATTATATTTCCAATTTGGTGTGTAATAGATATCATGAACATGTTTCTTACCTTCTTTTGTGTTCACTTCCATTACACCTTTGGTAGCCACCTCCAAAGCCTTGTCATCTCCAAGTTTGATTTTGTACTTGAAGGACTCATCCATCGAAGCAAGAAGCTTCCCATTTCCTATCATATTATTAGAGCAACTAGAATCAAGTATCCAAGTCTCTTGAAGGTTTTTATTAGCCTTTTTGTGTCTCAATAAGAGGTTGCTTGTAGTAGCCTCATTCTCATCAGCATAGTTGGTCCTCTTGCTTTCATTTCTTGCCTTCAACCTACACTCGTCATAATATCCATACTTTTTGCAATGATAGGATTGTATGTTTCTTTTATCAATTCCTCCTCTTCCTCTACGTACTTATCCTTCTCTTCTAGCACCTCTTCCTATTGAATAATTCTGATTTTGGCTGCTTCCTTGGCCATTTCCATGTCCACTAGAGCATGCTCCATCTCCCTTTGAAATTGTAGCTTTAGAAGAAAATGCCTTCTCATAAACTGCAGTAATAGTTTCCCTTAGCCTCTCCTCATGATACATAAGAGATCCTATAAAATTATAAAACTCAAGAGTAGACAAATATTTACTCTCCTCAATAATAATGGTTACATGATTCCACTTTGGGGTGAGAGTTCTCAAAAACTTACTCACAATGACCTCTTTTTCTATCTTAACTCCAAGAGTTGCTATTTTATTGAGAACCGCATTCACCCTCACACAATAGTCACCAACATTCTCAACTTCTTCCATTATGAGATTATCAAAATTTCTCTTTAGAGTTTGCAATTTGACCTCTTTAACCTTGTCACTACCTTGGTAGCCTTCTTTAAAAGACTTCCATGCATCTTTAGTTGTCTTACAGTCAGCTATCCTTGGGAACCTATAATAAACCTCAAAAAACAAATTAAAAATTTATTAGCAAGACCACAGGTGATTCTAACCCTCCAACCAAACAAATATCCGATACCAAATGAAGATTATAAAGGCTGAAACAAAGCACCAAAGTTCAAAGAGGACTAGGTTCTAGGGTTCAACAATAGAGCACCAAAGTTACAATATGAAGGTAAAAAAAATCCAAATGAGGAAACTGATATATGGATAGAAAGCTTATTCTAAGAGATTTTCAATGGTGTAAAGAACACTAAAAAAGGAGTTGTGAGTCAAAATTTATGAGCTCTACAAGGTGGCATACGGTTTGCCTAGGGCACCATGGTCTGGGTAAAAATAGAGAAAATGTGATTTTCAAAGGTGAAAATAAGCATGAATACTGAATGAAATATGGAGTGTGATATATGGTTAGAAATATATTGAAAAGGGATTTCTAATGGTGTATTACTTACAACAAACAGATAAACACAACAAAAGTTATACACCTCCAAAGTTGGCAGTTAACTAGTTGGCAAAATTGGACTGCACTATGCAAAAACATACAACAGGTTGGAAAAACATTTTTTTTGCCTTCTATTCATTACACCACACTCGGTTTAGATTACAATATGAATGTAAAATACTACAACAACTTAAAAACTCAAATCTAAAGAATATATGGCTGTTACAAGCAAGGTAATAGTTCAAGACTATTACAATTGTAATATTCCTACATCTCCACTTGTACAATACTATTACAAAGTGGTTACAAATTCTCTTCTGCCTTCTAATACGAAAATGCACACATGTTAGCATCATTTTTCAACATGTTCCATGGAGGCTTAGCTTTCCTAATAATTGTATTTATTACTATGAGAGAATCACCTTCCACCCATATTTTGTTTCATTTCATTTGTTTGTATATGTTTAACCCTTCTAAAGCCGCCCAAGCTTCAACTTCATTATTTGTCTTAAATACACTATTGAAAGCATAATGAGACAAAATATCTCCTCTATTATTTCTAATTATTCCTCCTCCTCATGCTAGTCCTAGTTTTCCTTTAGATGCTCCATCAAAATTCAATCTAACCCACTCCACATCTGGTGGTTTCCACTTTAATTTATTTGCCTTCTTTATGCTTCTCTTGTACCCAACATCATAATTCCATTTAATGACTTGACTCCATCTACCAAGGCTCTCTACTTCCATATTAGGGACTAGGTGAGTTGATAGGGTTGGTTTAGACTCCTCTATGGCTAAACATATCTTCCTTTTCATTACCTCTAAATTGCTTTTATTTCCTTTAAATATTATTCTATTCCTTTCTAGCCATATAGTCCAAAGTATTGTATCTTTTGATATATCCTATATCGTCTATAAAGTCTCATGATATTCACCATGCATTTACCAAACATATTAAGAATCCATTGCCATAGATTATAGACTATTGAGCAATGTCCCAAGAGATGGTCTATACTCTCCTACTCATTTTTACAAAGAACACATTGAGGGGCCCATGAAAACCCCTTTTCATAAGGTTACCCTAGGATAAAATTCTTCTATGACCTACTAGAAAAATAAACATTTTAACTTTAGGAATTCTTGGTCTATCCTAAATATATATCCATATTATAGTGATATTATTATGTTGTTGGTGTTGTATATTATATCCACTTCTTGTAGTGTATTCTCCTGAGCTATTCAACTTCCAAATCAATTTATCCTTGGCCCCCCTCGAAATAATCATAGTTGTTATATTTATATTCAATTTCCTCCTAGCATCAATGTATTTTATACTTGTAAATTTTTTTTTTTTCCATTTGTATCTTCCTTCCTGATCCTTGTACAAAATATTTGAAACCCTATCACCATATTTGTCTTGAAGCTATCTCATCCAAGGGTTCGAAGTTGGATCTAAATTGAGTGGATTTTTATCACACCAAGTATCCATCCAAATAGAAAATTTTTATCTAGTTTCCACCACCCATATTAAAACTTTAATCATAAGATCAATAGATTTTTTTAAACCATTCCAAAGAGTAGAACCATTTACTAGAGAGAATGCGGAAAATATTAAACTTGGATCTTTGGGATCAACATACTTAGAAGAATTCTTGCCCATTATATTTAACTCTCTTTGTACAATTTCTAGATTAGTTTTTCTCTAAGAGCTAAATTTACATTTGTAAGAACTCTTAAACCAAGACCTCCCCTATTTTTATCATCACACACCTTGCTCCATTTCACCAAAGGAAATTTCCTTTTATCATGTAAACATGACCATAAAAAGGATCGCATAATATAGATTAAAATTTTTCAATTGATTTTGGCATAGAATACAATGACATATAATATGTTAGAATGGCTTGTAGGACTGACTTAATTAACTACGCTCATCCCGCTAACGATAACCATCTACCTTTCCAAGCTAGAAGTTTATTTTGAACTTCACTAATAACTGGATTCCATAATTCTATCCTCATTCTCTCCTCAAATAAAGGTATACCTAGATAATTTGCTAGCAAATTTGCCTCCTCCATTTGAAGTAACCTATAAATTCTTGCTTTGATATTAGTTGGAGTGCTAAGGAAGTAATTTTTGGATTTTGTCCAATTAAATTTTTGCCCATAAGCTCTTTTGTACTCCTTTAAAAATTTATTCAAAGCTCTGGCCTCATTTATCCTTTCCCTTCCAAAAAGTGTTGTATCAAATACAAAATATTTATGGGTGATGTTGTCGATGTTATTACTGACCTTAAGTCCATTTATAACCCATATTTGTAAGTTTTTTTTTAAGTTCCTACTCAAAACCTCTGCCATAATAATGAAAAAATAAGGAGATAGAGGATCTCCTTGTCTAAGGCCTCTCTTGGCTTTAACAGATTTTATTACTAACCCATTGACCAACACTGATTAAGAAAATGTAGAGACACAAGCTTTAATTCATCTAACCCATTTCTTCATGAATCCACACTTTTCTAAAATTTCAAAATGAAAATCCCATTTAACCCTATCACAGGTTTTACTCATATCAAGTTTTAAGATCATCACTTTCTCTTTTCTTGAAGTTGTTGAATGTATAACTTCATGAGCTACTATGATCCCATCTAAAATTTCTCCCTTTCACAAATCCTCCTTGCTCTTATGAAAGGATTTTTTCTAACAATGGCCTTAATCGATTTACCATAACTTTGGAGATAATCTTATATGCTATATTACATAGGATTTTGGGTCTAAAAGAATCAAATAATTCAAAATCCTTTTTTGGAATTAGGGTAAGATATGTTGCATTTATTTTATAAGGTATGTATTGTTTTACCCTAGACTGTTCCATTGCCACCAATAAAGAATCCTTCACTATATCCCAATTATGTTGGTAAAAAGCTATAGAGAGCCCATATGGACCTGGGGATTTATCCTTATTAAAAGAGAAAAAAGTTAAATGAACTTCTTCTAGAGTAATAGGCTCCATTAGTTTCCTATTATATTCATTCATTATAACTGAAGGAACATCTTGAAGAAGTTTATCATTAAGAACTTCAGTTTCCTATGATCCTAGAATATTATGATAAAAATACTTTACCTCTTTTCTAATTTCACTTTGATCTTCAATACAAACCCCTTATATTGATTTAATTTTACTAATTTTGGATGTTTATCTCTGTACTATAGCCATCCTATGAAAAAAATTTACATTTCTATCTCCTTTTAACCACGTTTATCTTGATTTTAATCTCCAAAATTTCTCTTCCTTACTCAAAATATTATGATATTCACTAAGCAACTCCCTTTATTACGAGCTTAGATTATTATGATCACATTTTTATAATTTTTAAAGTTTATCTTTTAGTTATTCTTTTTTCTCAAAAATATTTCCAAAAGTGTTCTCCATTTTTTAAATCTAGATTTCATAGATTTAATTTGATTTGTAAAAGCATACAACCCACCATTACCTAAAGAATTCCATGTTTGAGTTGTCATATCAAAAAATTGAGGACAGTCTTCCCACATCTTCTCATATTTAAAATATGATATATTTTTTGAATTCATTTACCAAAATTTTAACTCTAATTGGCCAGTGATCTGAACCAATCCTTGTTATGGTATTAGTTTTAGCACAAGCTCCTTCATTTAGCCAATGATCAAAGAGTATGCATATGTCTAATTTTTCTACTATTAGGTTCTGGCCTCTCCTATTGTTGGTCCAAGTATAGTTATATTCTTCAAACTCAACCTCATAGATTATTGTTTTGAATAAAAGCTAAGAAATCTCTCATACTTTGGGTTAATTTCCTAATTCCTCCAAAATTTTCATCCAACTTGGTTATGACATTAAAATATCCTATAATCATGAATCAAGTTTCTTAGTCTTTACTTCTCATAAAGGCTTCAATACCACTCCAAAATTATAATCTATTTGACTAAGTTATAGGTCTATAGACATCTGCAAAGTAGAAAGTGACTAAAGAGGCTATCCAATGCCCCCTAAGGGGATTGGAAAATGGTTTGGTACTTTAATGATCAACAAATTTGAAGGCTGAAGGAGCATGGAAGGCTGGAGGTTGAAGGAGCATGGAAGGCTAGAGGTTGAAGGAGTGTGGAAGGCTAGAGGTTGAAGGAGCATGGAAGGCTGAATGATGAGTTGATATTTGGAGTGTCAAGGCTAAAGGAGTGTGGAAGGATAGGTTGGCTGAAGCAGCATGGAAGGCTGGGCTGGTTGAAGGAGCTACAATAAAAGGCTGGGATATTGGATGGAAGGCTAGGATGGCTGAAGGAACGTGGAAGGTTGATAAGACTGAAGTAGCATGGAAGATTGGGTTGGCTGAAGGAGCTACAATGGAAGGCTGAGATGTTGAGTGGAAGGCTGGAAAGGCTAAAGGAGCGTGAAAGATTGCTTACAATGAGAAAAATAAAATTGTAAAGTGCGAAGGATTAGGGTTTTTCCTAAAAAATATCTCATCTTTTAGGATCCATATCTTCACGAAGAGT
Source organism: Wollemia nobilis (assembly GCA_028583015.1). Lineage (NCBI taxonomy): Eukaryota > Viridiplantae > Streptophyta > Pinopsida > Araucariales > Araucariaceae > Wollemia > Wollemia nobilis. Next base: position 4,749,451 of record JAQPPZ010017128.1, read on the forward strand.
TATCCAATTCAACCGATTCTTGGACCAACTTGTACATAAATTGAATAGATTTAAAATGAGTGGTCATATGTAAAACTCCAAGTAATATTGAGGGAGATATGATCTTGTGAAGTCAACCATTTGGAACAAGGGTAGTGACGATTTTTCAAGTCACGAAAAATGAAATTGTAAAGTGCGAAGGATTAGTATTTCCTAAAAAAACATCTCATATTTTAGGAGCCATATCTTCACGAAGTATTATTTGATTTAGCTAATTCTTGGACCAACTTGTGCAAAATTTGAATAACTTTAAAATGAGTGGTCATATGCAAAAATATGAGAAATATTGAGGGAGATACGACACTATGAAGTCAACCATTCAAAACAAGGGCAGTGATGATTTTTCAAATCGCAAAAAATAAAATTGCAAATATTTTCCAACTAGGGTTCGAACAATGGGAAGAGCAATGAAGGGCTATGACTTCAGCAAGGAAGGAAACTAGCAATTTAGATTTGGTAAAGTAAACTATGATAGTGCGATGTTTTGGAAATATTACTCTACTAAGATGCAAGGCATAGATAGTAGAGGTGAATTTTTGGCATTGTGAAGGTTGCTATAGGAAAATGTCAAGAAAGATGCTAAATTCTAGAGTAATTGTATTCATACAAAAATTTGAAAAGATCTAGAAAATGAAAATCAATAATTCAAACATTTTATGTAAAATGATGTAGGTTTCTAGCTATAACATCTCAATTGAGATGATAAGTGTATTTTTTTATAAACTCTCAAGCTCTAAAGAAGAGAGATGTAATTTATCAAACGTGGGGGACCTGAGTACAACCCTTTATTGTCCAACAAAAAAAAGAGGCTATGCAATGCCTAGTTTTATGAATGGTTACACAAGATGTTCTAAAAGGATTCTAACAAGTTATAATTTTCCTAATGCTCCTTTAGAATCTATAGCATCCCATTCACATCTTGCCCATACTAATTTCATAGTTTTTAAACTTCTTTTTTCATTTTAGTTTCTTGGATACAAAGAATATCAGGCTTATTACTTAAACATAGGTCCCTAATACACCTCTGCTTTGAGGGGGCATTAACACCCCTTATATTCCATGAGATGAAAATAATATCTCATTAGGGGCTTTTGGCCCTATCCACGTATTACCAATATTATTTTATTGTTTGGTAAAGAGAAGTTCAGCCAACTTAGTTTGTGTTCCTTTCTCTATTTTTGCTCTTGCTTCCTTGGATCTTGCTTGATAATTTAAGGATTTTCCTATTTTTGCCTTGCCTATATCAAGAGTAGGTCTTATTATTCTATTCCTAAATATTCTTTCACAATTTTTTTTTTCATCATATTATCCTCTCCTAGCTCTATTACATAAGCTTTTGACTTATCCTCCTCATTTTTTGGTATTTCTTTATTAATGGTAGAGGTATTAACTTCTAAAATTACATTTTCTTTACCAATTTTTTCTCCTAAATGGTGCATGATACTTCAAGAGAGTCATCAAAATCTGATGAGACACATTACTTAAGTTCATTGAGAATCTTCTTCCCTTAATTTAGGATCATACTGAATATACAGTTCCTTGTTAATATGTTGAAATTGTTGTATTGTGTCCTCTAAGATTTGATCTATTTTTCTTCATATGTTAGAGCTTCAAAGGAGTTGGTATTTCTTCCAATATCCTTCCTTACCGGTATTCACTATTTATTTACTTTCCTTTTTCTAGATCTATTTTTTGGAAGATGAAAACCATATTCGTCCATAACCATTTGTAAGTTTATCTTGTGGTTTTCTACATATTATTTTGTTGGGCTCTTCTTAGGGCATGGTATCCCAATATGCCCCACATCATGACATATTCTACATCTAAAATATATGTTTTCATAATTTATGGTTTGGGTCCACATCTTATCCCCATACTTAAGAATGATTGGTTCTGGTAAAGCTTTACTTATATCAATCATGACCAATATTCGAGCATAAATAGCCAAGAATCCATATTTCATCATATCTAAAGTATCAAGGAATTATTCTAGAGTGTTGCCTATTTCATTGAAGGTAAATATTTCCTAAAATTCAATGGGTAATCCAAACATCCTAAACTAGACTAGTACTAGGGATAGATTTACATTTTCAGGTGAAAAGCCTTCATACTAGCGGGTAAGGAAGAGTCTTGCTCTTCCCATAAACCAAGGACCCCCTTTTAGGATTTTTTCTCTTTCTTCCCTAGAACAAAAAATGGCTAGGAAGAAAACTTTTGGAATAAATGATAGAATCACTCTTAGAGACTTCCAACTCCTATCAATCCATTTTATCAAGGCTAAATCCCCTGGCCAATACCTATTAAATTTACCAAAAATTGCCATATATTAGAGAAAAAAGGATCTCTCTAAGGTGTGCTCACTAAACTCTACCACTAGAGATAGTATTTAACTATAAATCGGTCCATGGAAAGGAAACTAAAACTCAAAATCTATTGAAATTTATCTGAATGTCCTATAGCAAATATAATATTTGATAAAAACTTTATAATAATTTTCATGCAAATTTTCTAAGATAAAGAAAGGGAAAAAAACTTAGCTAAAAAATTCTATATCTAGATAGAATATATTACCTCACTGTCACTAAAGTCCTAGCCCTTCATTGCTCTTCCCATCATCTGAACCCTAGAAGATAAATATTTGCAATTTTGTTTTTCATGACTTGAAAAAATGTTAATGCCCTTGTTCCATATGGTTGACTTCACAAGGTTGTATCTCCCTCAATATTTTTTAGATTCTTTCATATGACCACTCATTTTAAATCTATTCAAATTCCACACAAGTTGGTCCAAGAATCAATTGAATTAGATAATCCTTCACAAATGTATAGCTCCTAAAATATGAAATGTTTTTAGAAAAAAAGCCCTAATCCTTTGTGAAGCTAGTTTGGTCTATGCCAATTATCTATAAATCCCATATACAATATAATATCATATCCCTAGGTACCATACAATAATATAATAATATAAGCATGGCATCATAGAAGACCATCATTAATCAAGATTTCAATTGGATGGATGGATGATCCAAATTGGTATCAATAGTCAACAATGCTTCAAAGACCATATTATTTGGTTTTCTCATGTTTTAAGGATAAAATATTTTTAAGGGGGGTGGAATGGTATGGTAATTGCTTCCTTCCCTTATATCTTCCTCCTCATCAATATTTATTCCATTTGGAGTTAAAATATTTTTGATATAACGAACATAAAAATATGCTTTTGTTGTAATATGTTTTTTTTTGCATTTCTATCTCCTTCTTTAAGCCATTTCTCTCTAGATTTTTAGAACCAATATGACTCCTTTTTCAATACATTATGATATTAAAAAAGTAATTATTTTTATTTCACATAAGAATCTTGATCTATTCCATTAATTTCTACTATCTCTTGTAAATTTATGAGCTTGGATTTAATTTCTTTTTTTTCTTTAAAAAGGTTACCAAAATATTTGGCATTCTAAATATTCATTTGCTCCTTTAAATATTTCATCTTTTGAACAAACCTGTACATATATAATCCTTCAAATTTTGATTCATCCCACCATAACATAACCATCTAGAAAAATTTAGGGTCTTGGAGCCACATAAAATGGAATTGAAATGGCTTTTGATGACTATTATTAGGTAACTCACAAGTAAAAAGAACGGGTTTGTGATCTGATCCTACTCACAATAAACTATCTAAAGAGATTGTATACTTTATTTACAACCATTTATTGGATAACAAGAATCTATCTAGTCTTTTTGCTATATGTTTATACCTAATGCATCTATTATTCCATGTATATTGAAATATTGGGGGACTAGCATCCCAAAGGTCATTTGAATTAACAAATGAATCAAAATATTGCATTGATTTAGACAATCCTAGAATACCACCCTTATTTTCCAAAGGAGATAGAACAATATTAAAATCAACCCCGAAAAATATTAAAATCAACCCCAAGAATCCATAGATCACAATGAATCATCATTGTATTTGATAAAAATATGTTAAGATCCTTCCAACATCTTTCATGAGGAGTAACTATAGTTGGAGCATATACATTTAAAACCTCAAATTTGATGTTTTCTCCTTTCTTGCAAAATAATCTAGCAACCCAATTAGTTTTTTCTTCTAATAATTGTCCATTTCATTTGTATTTATCTCATATTATTGTAATACCGCTTGAAGCTCCTATAGAATAAACTGATAAACAATCACCCATCTTCCAAATATTCTTAAAAGCATCCTTACATTCCTCATTACTTAATTTTTCTTCGTGTATTAAAATAAACTCGGGACTATAGCAACCTATTAATTCCTTAATAATTATTTTTTTAGGGGTTTTATTCATTCCCCTAATATTCCATGATATCATATTCACCATCAACACTTTTTATTTTTATTAGTGGGCTTTGCCCCATTTCTTGTTAAAACTTGTTATATTTATATTTGGCTTCCTATATCAATATCCATTTGAGTTTATTTTTCTCTTTGTTCTTACTTTGATGACCTTCTTCTCCTTCTATTTTCGCTAACACTCTCATATTCATCAATCTCTTCTATTTTTTCATATTATACATAATGAGACTTATCTTCTAAATATTTATATTGCCCTAAAGAGTTGAAAGTGCAAGGAATAGCCTCATTAGAATTTTCTTCTTTATGTTGCCCTAAAAACTCTAAAATGCATAGATGATCCTCCATAGTCATTACTTTCTTATGTTGGTCTAGAAACCCTAAATTTCCTTGGTTATCATCCATAAGATTTTCTTTGTTGTATTGCTCTTGAAATATTAAAGTGCAAGGAATACACTCCTTACTAATTTCATTTTTATTGTAAGGAGAATATTTTTATTCTACTCGAGGAAAATAAAGGTGATTTACCTAGATAAAGCTTGATCTCCTTCACCTCATTTGCTTTAATTTTTTTTTGTTAAGCTAGAAAAGTGTATTTTCAAAAGGAATACTAACCTTTTACATCAACGGATATGGCCAATCATTGTCCATTTCACCAAGAAGGATTTCCCACTGGCATAAATCCTATACCAACCATGTAACAACAAACACACTTCACTAACCACATCCAAAACTAGAAAACTAGCATACACCTTACATATCTAAATATCATATACTCTATGCTTTCTTGGCAGCCTCTTCCTATTGATCCCCATTATCAATTCCTATGGCATTATCATTGTCAACTAAATTATTTATGTGCACTGGGATATCATTCCCCCATTCCTTTATGGCATCTGCCATAACTCCTTCGTTAGCAAGACCATATTCTACTCTATTGGCTTCTCTATAAATATTATTGAAAGACACATTCTCGAGTCTATCCAAAAGTGCTCAAGCTTCAACCATCATTAATTCAATAGTCCATGTGGTTGGTTGTCCTCTTTAAAATGGTCACAATATTTTGTGAGTCTCCTTCAACTATGAGCTTATCTAGATTGCAATTGATAGCCAAATAAATTCCTACATAAGCTGCTCTTGCTTCAATAAAATGACTTATGTGTTCACCTAGTGGTTTAGCAAAGGCTTTGATTACATTACCCAGATGATTTTAGATCACCCATATAGCTCCTGCTAGCCCAGGATTACCTTTTGAGGTCCCATAAAAATTTAATTTAAACCACCCAATCGACGACAGCATCCATTTTGCATGAGTTATGGGATGAAATAAAGGCATTAGTAATTTCTCTCTGACTTCCCAAAATTCCAATATATGCCTTTATTGCTCTGATTCCCATCCTTACTTGAAGTGTATAGTGTTAAAATTCTCCATCAGGAGACTTCTTGCTCGGTTCCAAACCATTTCCCAATCCATATTCAAGTCCTCAAATATTCTATGGTTTCTTTCATTCCAAACTCTCCATCAAATATGTGGAATAGAAGCAACAACTTCCTGATTCTTCTACCTTTAAAAGGAGGCTCTCATTGCAAGTTCAAGTCTGAGATAGTTCTAGGGTAAACCCACTAAACTTGGAATTCACTATAGAGCTAATTGAACAAGTTTTTGGTAGCACTTAAGAAGTAGATTATCAATGCTTTCCTCCTTGTTTTCACACAAAACACATCTATTTGGTAATGAGAAATCATATTTTTTTAAATGATCCTGGGTCATAATTTTACTATGCATAACCAACCATTAAAAATAGTAATCTTAGGGATGAGATCTTTGTCCCAAACCTTTACATGGGGCCACACTACATGTACACCTTCAACCAACTTATAACCAGTCTTCATAGAATAATCTCCACTCTTCATTTTCATCCAAATAAATATATCATTCGATCGCCAATTATTGAGGATGTAGGCATCAAGGCATCTATTAAGACTTTATAGGTGTGGACGCAAGTCCTCATTGATATTCTCAGTATAAAACCGCTTCCACCTCTTGATTCCATTTTCTTCCACCATATAATCTTGAACCAATAGTCCATAAATAGGATTCAAGATTGTTCTTAAGTTTGTAAACCTTGGGATATCACAAAGGAGAGAATTAAAGAGCCAAGTATCCTACCAAAATATCATGTTAGCACCATATCCAATCTACCATCTATAGCCCTGCTAGATTAGAGATCTTTCCTATTGAAGGCTATTCCAAAAACTACACCCCTTAGGGGGGTTGAGGTTTTCTAGGAAGGAGGAATTACGTAAATACTTAGCTTTTACAATTTTGACCCAGGGAGTGTCTTCTTCCTTCGCCAACTTCCAACCCAACTTTCCCATTAGATCTTTGTTCATTTTGATAAGAGTTCTTTGTACCAATCCCCCATATTGTTTAGAGGTATAGATTTTGTTCCAAGAAGATAAAGATATCCTCTTATTTTTCTCTGCCCCAAACCACAGAAAAATCATTTGGATTTTTTCAATAATTTTGTAGACCTATACTATCATTTAAAAAATTGACATGAAGTAAATAGGTATACTTTGAAGGTAGGATTTCACAAGCTAGGGTTCAAAAAAACTTATTTTGATACAATAAATATAGGTGCTAGGGTTCTCCGAAACCCTAACTACAAGTAGTGTCTCCAATGTATCTTGCTTCCAAAAGGATGAGTGGGCTTCTGGCTATCCATAATCGGGCCACTCTAGATTCAAAAACTACTCAATAATACTTGATGAATGCTACCTAATCCTACACACACAACAAACATAGAGCCGTTAGCAAACAAAATGAGGGTTCCACAGTGTGAACCCTCAGAAATGAAAACTAAAAACCCTTGAATAAACAAAACATGCAGAATCTAAATAATATCAAATAAAAATGCATCAAATACTTACTTTGTTGTTTTGTTGCTCCATTGCAGATTAATGGTAGGATACCCCAGTGGCACCTGATGATCTTACATAGTAGGATCTGGTGTGTGGCTGTGGGAACAATAGGCTTTGTGCTGCACCTGTAGAACGTAGCAGGTGCTCTGTAGTGCCTATGGGATGAGGCAGACACTCAACAATACCTACAAATTATGGTTAGATATGTAGAAGCATACTAGAGGATTACGAAGGGTTCGAAGGATGGAAGATGATGGTGGCGATGGGAATAGACTACGAATATAGCTAGAATCAAGAAATCCTAGGGCAGACTAGGGTTTTTGGGGAAGGCTATACTAGGGCACAACTAAGGCAATGTAGGTCAAATTCACTTAGAAAGTAAGCTCACGAAGGTTGGTTAGCAAGAGCTCCAATCAAAGCTAGTTCAAACTAGTTAGCAAAAGTTCCAGGGATTGAGCATTGAGAATGCTCCTATTTATTATCAAGCCTAGGGTTTTCTTAGGGTTTTAGCTTAACACTTTTGATCGTGTGGCTAATATTAAAGTGGATCCAGAGGTTGATATTAGACTTTAGGTGTGACACGAATTAAAGAAGATGGATGACTGAGATTAATTTGGCTTATAAATATATATTTTATAATGAATATATTAAAATATAATATAAAATATTATATTTAAATATAAATAATATAAAATAAATATAAATAAGTCAAATAGGAGTCAAAAAATGATGGGAAAAGGCTAAAGTGGGCTATTGGATGGCGAGAAAGGCATGGAATGGCCAATTTAATTGCGGTAAAGGGTGATGGTGGATAAGTGGCTAGGATTTGGTGTCTACAGATGCCCCTTTTTGTATCTTGTTGCATGAAACAAAATGTGGTGCAAAAACACGAGACACCTGGTTAGGCTTTGGGCACAAAAGCAACTTCTCTCTCTTGTTGGATTTTGAGAAATAATGTTGAAGACAAAAGAATAAAGAATTTTGGATTTTTTGTGTAGCTTACCCCCTCAATTGGTGAATGAGATTACGGATGAATCTCATGAGCCAATTGAAAAATTTGTACAAATGATGAATGATGTGATACCATTTTTGCCCCAACGGATGAAGGGTTTTGTGCATATGATGTGATGTGGATGATATGAATGATGTAAAATGTGATACTATTTTTACCCCAATGGTGGGAGAGGGGTTGTGTCAAATGTAGATGTCATGATCATGTAAGATGTATCCCGTCGTGGGAGGATAAAAAATCAAATGTGGTTACCCCAAATTTGGGGTGATTCAATGTTGTTGAAGAAAATGCCTTATTGGCGTCATTGAGTATGCAGGTTATGAAGATGTAGGATGACAAAGTCAACATAGGGGTCGGGTAATGACTATGGAAAACTCTTCGTATAATTCCATCATGGAACCAATCAACCTACCAAGCTTGCCTTTATTGTGACTATGGTCAAATGAATGAGGGATTGTGATATTAATTATCCATGTTTTCTTGCCCCACGAAAAAGGACATCAATGACTGCTTTTGTGCAAATCATTCTTGGCAAGGTTTCACTCAAAATGTGAAGTACCAAATGTGATTGTGATCTTGATCAAGGAGATAATTTATGATGATGATGACCAAGTGTTCTTATGGTAATTTATTCATCTTACCAAATTGCATGGATGCTAATTGCTGCAATCACCAAGTATATAGAATAAACCACTATATACGAGATTCACTTGTATTTTTGACACATGTTGGAAGAACTGATGGTGGATTATGATAATGGAAGAATGCTGATGGAAGAATGTGATATGAGAAATGTGATGATGTCACCAAAGAATGGTTGATTTTGCACTTTTTTAGACGGAAATAATTGATTCAATGGTCAAATCAACTCTAATTTTTGCAAAAATTTGTGGGATGATGAAGAATATGAAGTAGAGGAGTCGAGTGTTGGTTTTGTGAAAATTTGTATTTGTGTGATGTGTTTTGTAACTCGATTTGTGTATTTTACAAATTTATGTCGTGCTCAAAAAATATGCGTGCAAAATAATTTATGTTTTCACAAATCATGATTTTATGATGTGTATGATGTGTGGATGAAATTTGGTGAGATTTTGAGGGGGCAAGCTACTATTTTTATCACTTTTATCTTCATGTAATTTTGGCACCAGACACCCCGTTGCACCTATGGTATCCTACAGGTGCCCGGATGCGCTTGCAAGTTCCCATGCATACCTACGGAGCGTAGGTGCCACCTTGCACCTAAGTGCGCTTGGTGTAGCTATAAATAGCTTACAAGGTGTATTTGGAGGCTCATTCGTGCGTTTGAGATATTGTGAAGCTGCACCTGAGGAGAGGAGTGGATAGGTGAGGAAAGTGAGGCTAGTGAATATCTGCACGGAAGCTATGGCAGCAGTGGGTGCGAATGCTGCTGGTGGAGCTGAGGTATGATTTGCCTCGGTAATGTTGAAAAACACTGTTATTTTGTGTAAAAAAATTGAAGTTTTGTTTTTGAATTAATACTAATGTAAAATGTTTGTTGCTGCAATTGAGGGAGATAAAGCCTCGACATCGGTTCTCTCCTGCCATTCCTGGGATGAGTAAGAAGCTTACGAAGATATTGGGACCTTTTGAAGGAGGTTGGTTTGGAGGGAGTGGCTCGGTTGGATGTGGTTAGGATGGATGATGGGTACCTCTCATATCTAATAGAGAGGTGGGATTCAAATAGGGAGACCTTTCAGCTGTCGATCGGGGAGGCTACTATCACACTTCAAGATGTATATCGCATTCTCAAGGTGCCAGTGGAGGATGTGAAGTTGATGGTTGGTCACGATAAGAATATGAAGATGATGAAGATGTTTGGCGAGCGACGATGAGAGGCGAGGATGGGAGATGGAGGGATTTGCTATTTGAGCATGTACAAAGCTAATGAGTTGGATGCACTCCCAACCTTGATTATGTTCGTGTTAGCAAACATAGTTCTCCCCAATAGCATGGGGTGTAGGTTCCCTTGGAACCTATTGGGATTAGTGAGTGACTTACTCACCAGTCCAAGGGCATATGCATGGGCTCCTACTTTATTGGCATAATTATACTGGGATCTATATGAAATTACGTGGAGAGGGAGGAAGGGGATTGGATGCAACTTCCTTCTATAGTGTTGGGCTTGGGAGCACTTTAGTGTAGCTCAACCAAAAGGGTTACCTTACCAGACATGGTAGATGGGTGAGCCCTATGCTAGGAGATGAGCAATGGCCGAGGAGGTACAACCGAGTCAGGAGGAGTATACTAGCCAGTGGTATAGGGATATGTGAGTAGGGTTGACTTTGGCTTAGGTTATATGGAGGCCATGGTGGGGAGACATGTGGGAGGGTGATGAGGAGTAGCTGTGACAAGTGAGACAGGCATGGTGGCTGGTTGGGAGGAGGGATGATGAGGTGGAGTACTTTTAGTACTCATGGGTGTTGAGATAGTTTGGTTTGCTTCAGGGTGTGCCTGATGAGCCAGTGTTTTACTAGTGTCAGTGGGATGAGGTGGGTCTTCCATGTACAGAGCCATTGAGATTTTAGATAGACGATGACAAGCAGCTAGAGGTCCCAGATGTAGGCGATGCAAGAGTGACCCTAGAGTACGCAGTATGATTTGGTACCCAACCAGTATGGGTGCCAAAGGTGGTGATGGGTGGGTAATCGAAAGCTAGGAAGTCGAGGATGATTTTGAAGAGGATGAGATCTCAATGATTGACAAGTCGAAGGAGATCGATGGGATCATCATAATATACTCTTGATGTGGAGGTAGCGGGGGATGAGAGGGAGGATGATGAGGATATAGGGGACATATTCGAGGTGGCTAGGCTACAAGCTGAGGTGGAGCAGATTCGCAAGGAGCGAGAGACTATGTTGGAGGATCATATGGAGTCTTTGGTAGGACAAGATGCAGTCATAGCTAGGTTGCAAGATACCATAGCCCAAATGGAGGTAGAGCATAAGAAAGATGAGGCTGGTGTGGGTGATCAAGAGACGGTCATGAGGCTCCAGGCAGAGATATTGACGAGAGAGCATTGTCATCATATTGAATTATGGTGACTACATGCTAGTGAGACCTATGAAAACTCTTTGGAGGAGTTGTGCATGGTTTATCACATTCCTTTGTTAGATCCTTTGTCGTCCTCTAGGACTAAGTCATCGAGGCATGCGACATCTAGGCAAAGTTCTAGGTCTAGGGCTCATACTAGGTCTTAGGGGTCCTCTCATAGACATTAGCTTAGTGCTTAGATACACTTTTGTATATGAGCCTTGGTGCTCCATTGTAGCCTTTTTTTGGCACTCATTGTACATGCAATATTATATATATATATACATGGCTTTTATGTTTGTGTTATCTTTTATGTGAATGTTTTATGTGTATGCAATGCATGTTTTATGAATTTTTTTTATGAATGTCCTATGGATGATTAATGAAATCTAATCATGATGTGTATGCGTAGTGCTTATGTGGATGATTAATGCAAGCTAAATGAGAGGAATGCATGATGTTCGAATGATCATTTATAGTTCAAAATTTTGTTGGCCATTTTTGTTTATTTTTTTACAATCAGGGGCACCAAACTTGGTGGCGTTATGCGGGTTGATCCATGATGAAGACATGGATGTTGACATGGAAGAAGATATGGATGTTGATATGGAAGAAGATATGGATGTTGATATGGAATACTAAAGGATTTTTAGAGACTCAAACATACTAGTGTTATCAACCAAACTCACTAAATGTTGTCTAACTTTCTTTAGGACCAATGTGTGTGCAAGTGAAGTTCATGTACCAAATCTTGAGCATGACAATGACCCTAGGCAATCAAGAACCAATGTGTGTGCACCTGAAGTTCATTAACCCATTATGAGTAAATTAGGAATGAGCTATTATGGAGAAGACCAAGAAGCTAGCTTGTCCTTATGTGTGATCAAAGGTCTCTCTTTTTGGAAGAGAGACATGTCGTCCGGCAGGAGCTTACTCCACTGCTAGTCAAGCGTCTATAGCCCAGATGGAGACTCACTCCATAGTCCAATGATATGATATTTAGGCCTTGGGTATGACTATATAACTTTCTAAGGGAAATGTAGTACGATCCTTACAGCTTTAGGGATCTATGGTGTGTGCATAGCAAATGTTAACTTTGAATAGAGCTTTGGGGAATCAGATTCTCAACCAAAGTGTGATGATAATGTGACCCTATCCTTACTACTCTCTATATATTTTTTATTTATATTTGGAGAGCAACTGTGATAGTGGTGAAAACCACTATTTTTGATTTTGGACTATTTTGCATGATAGGACAAACGAGGACTACACTTTTCACTTCAAGGTGCCACCCAAGTATGGTGTTATCCCTCTTTGACTCAAAATGTTTTTAAGATGTGAAGAAGTGTGGTTGGTGCAAAATTTTTTTGAAATCAATGGACAAAACTCAAGATTTTATTAATGTGAAAAAGTGCTTTTGGTCCTAAATAAAATTGGACATATTTTTGGAGGTTGCTAGACACACTAGTAATGGCTGAGTGACTGAAAACTTGGGGTTTATGATTTTTGACAAATGGGATTGTTGGCTTATGATATTGGGTAAAATTGCATACACAAAAAAAAATAGGTACCCCCAAATACTAAAACTTGACTTTTTTATTTGGCCATATCATCACTACTATAAAATATTATTGAATGTGGGATGGGATGAATGCAATTTGCAAAATGAAGGAATGTAGTGGAATGCATGTGGAATGAATGCAAATGGAATATGTATGCAGTATGTATGAATGTAATGTGAAAAATGCATGTAAATATGCCTATATGTAAATGCAAGATGTATGCAATGGGAACATGCCTATGTGAATGATTTTTGTTTGTTTTGTTTTGTTTTTGTTTTTTTGTATTAACCATGTATACATATACATATATAGTAATCACAGTAAGCATGGAACGCTTTCCAGTGTATGATGTTCATTAGCTCAGGTTTTTTTACTCCCCCTAGCTTGGTAAGCTTATGACCGAAGGGATTAGGACATTTTGGGGCTTTTTGAAAATTTAAATATGACCAAAGGTATTAAGTACCTTTGGGGCTTCTTGAATTTGAAACGTGACCAAAGGGATTGAGTACCTTTGGAATTTTTTTATTTTTGACCAAAGGGATTGAGTACCTTTGGAGCTTTTTGATTTTTTATTTTTGACCAAAGGGATTGAGTACCTTTGGGAATTTTTTTTTTGAATTTGAAATGTGACCAAAGGGATTGAGTACCTTTGGGGCATTTTGAAATTGAAATTTGATGTGACTAAAGGGATTGAGTACCTTTGGGGCCTTTTTATTTAGAGAATGAAATTATTATGGATGAAAGTGAATGTGATTGTGATGAACTAATTGTGGAACTGTAATGAATGATGGAGTAATTATGAAAATGCAAGTGATGAGTTCTATTTTTGCCTCAACAGAAAGAGGGAGTGTGGTGTGGAACCATGTTAATGATAAAATGGTTGTTGTGGAGCCATGTTGATGTGAAAATAGTTGTTGTGGAGCTATGTTAATGATGAATGGCTGAGATGAAGCCATGTTAATGGTTGAATGGCTGAGATGAAGCCATGTTAATGGTTGAATGGCTAAGATGAAGCCATGTTAATGATGAATGGCTGAGATGAAGCCATGTTAATGATGAATGGCTAAGGTTAAGCCATGTTAATGATGGAATGACTAAGGTTAAGTTGTTGGCAATTTTGGGTACCTTGGGTACATTGCCTTTGCTCAAGTGTATAAGTTGTCATTGATGTCAAGAAGCTTTTGAAGGAATTTGATTTGATGTAAAATAATTTGTTTTGATGAAGGTTACGGCATGACAAGTTCGAAAGAAAGTAAGTTAGAAAAGTGTCGCGATATCGCGACATGTCGCAGTTTCGTGACTCAAAGAGGAGAGAGAATGTTCGGAGTCAAAAATGTCACGATTTCGCGACATATTGCAAGGAAGGTTGAACGGACGAAAAAGTGTCGCGATTTCGCGACATGTTGTAGAGAGAGAGTCCGAAAGAAAAAGTGTCACGATTTCGTGACATGTTGCAAGAGAGAGAGTCCGAAAGAAAAAGTGTCGCGATTTCGTGACATAATGCAGGAGAGAGAGTCCGAGAGAAAAAGTGTCACGATATCGCGACATGTCGGGTTTTCGTGACCCGAAGAAAAGAAAAGCGCTAAGGAGAAAAAGTGTCACGATTTCACGACAAGTCAGAAGACAAAGTGGAAGCAAGATAAAGTGTCGCGATTTCGCGACATGCAGCAAAGGGAAGAGTCTGAAAATGAGAACTGTCACGATTTCGTGACAGGTTGTAGAGAAGTCGTACGGAAGCTGAAAGCGTCGCGATTTCGTGACAGGCTGCAAAGAAAACGTATGGAAGCTAGAAGTGTCATGATTTCATGACAAATTCAAGGAGGAAGAGCTCAAAGGTGAAAGCGTCATGATTTCATGACATGTTCCATTTTCATGGGCGTAAGGCAGAGAAAAACACAAGGCAACGAAAGTGTCATGATTTCATGACATGTTCCATTTTCGCTAGTGCAAGCAGACAAGAGTGCAAGGAAGAGAAAGTGTCACGATTTCATGATAGATTGAGATGGCAGCGTTCGGTTGGAGAAAGTGTCATGATTTCATGACAGAAATAGAATGCAGGCCTTCTATAGGAGAAGTGTCACGATTTCATGACAAAAGCAGAGAGGAAGGCTATGAAGACAGAAGTGTCACGATTTCATGACAAAAGCAGAAAGGAGGTCGATGAAGGGAGAAGTGTCGTGATATCATGACAAAAGCAAAGTTGATGCTGACTAAGTCAGAAGTGTCGTGATATCATGACAAGAGCTTAGTTGAAGTCGACAAAGGCTGAAGTGTCACGATATCATGACAAAAGCCAAAAGAAAGTATACGGTTGCAAAGGTGTCACGATATCGTGACATGTTGTAGTTTCAGGGCAGAAGCTACAGAAGTGTTCCAGAGGTAGTGAAGCCGACAAAGTTAAATTTTAGCCGACAAAAATTAGGGCTTGCAATCGACGTAGATTAGGGTTTGCATTTGTCATAACAGCCGACTAAGATTAAAGTTTTCTTCATGAAAATTTTGTTATAAAAGGAGGGTTGTTTGAAGAGTTGAAGGTGAATGAGATGCGTGGTTGAAGTGTGACGTTCGCAGATAGTGCGTAGAGCAAGAAGTTCGATCGTCGAGAGCAGAGTGCGAAATTCGATCATAGTGTGCAGAGTGCATTTCGTCGAATCATTCTGAGTGTGAAAGATCGCAAAGGAAGAAGAGTGTGCACAGACAGTGCAAGGGTTGAAGTTCGACCAAGTGCGGGTGTGTTTGCACAGAGAGAGCAGAGGGCGTAGAGAGCAGACAGGCAAAGACGAACGAGGACATTTGTGCTAGATCGAAGGACTATGTTTAGTGCAAATTCGAGGACCAACTTTGGAGGTGATAGAGTTGAGGACAGAGGTCTCCAACCAGAGCAGGGAGGACAGGTGTCTTCTGTGGATAGAGTTCCATTTGCTAAGGGCAGCGGAGGTAGAGGTCTTCTAGAGGATCACCAGCTAGAGCAGAGCTAGGGGATTGGTGTCTCCTGTGGGTTGGTGCCCACGAACTCGAGATTAGGGGATTGGTGTCTCCTTTGGGTTGGTGCCCATAAACATTGTAATCGGGAAAGGTATTCCCAGAATTTGGATTGATAAAATTTAGTGAAAGATTTTATCCGTGGATGTAGCTCACATTGAGCGAATCACGTAAATTGGTGTCTCATGTGTGTGTGATGATTTGTACATTGCTTTGGTTTCTGCTATTGATATTGCCATTGATATATTGTATAATTTTGATTGGGATAAGAAAAGTAAAAAGTGGTCTTATACTGTTCACCCCCCCTCTCAGTATAAGCTTGTGTTCTTCAATTGGTATCAGAGCGGGTGCCTTCGAAAAGTTTAACAACTTGAAGGAAAAGCTAGTAAAGAACACAATGGATTATTCAAGTGGCAATGCAACACCTATTCTTGATGGGTCAGATTTTGGTCTTTGGAGTGCAAGGATGAAGGTTCATCTAATGGCACTTGGTAATGAGGTATGGGAAGTAATTGAAGATGAGTACACTATTCCTGTACATGGTCCAAATACTAAAGAAGAAAGGCTCCTACATCACAGCAATTCAAAAGCAATGAATGCAATCCTGAAAGGCTTACAGAAAGCAGATCTCACCAAAGTGATTCACTGCAAGACAACTAGTGAAATGTGGAAACAATTGCAGGTGGTTCATACGGGTGATACAAATGTCGGAAAGGCCAAGTTGAGACACTTCAAAGGTATGTTTGAACAACTCAAGATGAATGATGATGAAAATATTAGTGACTACATGCTTCGTATGGATGAGGTTGTTAACTCCATGAAAGACTTAGGTCTTGAGCTTGCTGAAAATGATGTTTGTGATAAGATTTTAAGATCTCTTCCTAATAGATTTAGTGAAAATATTTCTGCTATTGAGGAAGCTAAAGATTTGGATAAGTTGAAAAAGGATGAGCTCCATAGTATACTTGCAGCATTTGAGTTGAGAACTCAAGTGAAGGTTGACGTCAAGAAAGAGGCAACTTTCAAGGCTACCAAGAAATCCAAGGGTAAACAACTTCAAGAGAGTGATGAGTCTTCTAGTGATGAAGAGGCATATTACAGCAAGAAAGGCAAGTTCTCTAGAAAGCACAAAAGCATGAAAAATATAAGATGTTTCAATTGTGGAAAGTTTGGTCATTATGCTACCGATTGTACTGTTCCCAAGGATGAAAGTGATGAAGATAAACAAGATTCTAAGAGCAAGGATTCTGAAAAGCACAAGCATCACAGGAAGAACAAAGATGAGCACAACAATCAAGGAAAGAGGTATTCTCACAAGCACAAGAAGAGTTTCTACCTAGACAAAGCAAGTAAGTGTTCTAGTAGTGATAGTGAAAGTTCTTCAAGTGATAATGAAAATGAGATGTTGTTCATATCAGAAAAAGAGGAAGAACCGAAACATAGATTCATTATCATGAAATGTCTTAGATGTGGAAATTTTGGTCACCTTGAGGATGATTGTACAAATAATGATTTGGTTTCTAGTATGTATGAGGATGCTTCAAAAAACTATAAGGAAGATGCATGTATGGTTTTTGAAAAAGGTAGCACCTCTAGTGATAAGAAATCTGAAAAAGGCTTTGATGATTCAGAAAGCAAACAAATAAAGGATCTTGAAAGTGAACTTACTAACGCTCTTAGTGTTTTGAAAAAGGAAAGAAAGAAGAATGCTAGACTCAAGGATAAGTTAGATGAATGTTGTATGGAGAGAGATGATCTTATAGAAAGTCTTGACTTCTCTATGGCTAAGACACAAGAACTCAAGGATGAGTTAGAGTCTAAGGTTCTTGAGTATAGTGAGTTAGAACAGAAAATGGCTTCTTTGAAAGAGGAAACTAAAGAGTACAAGGATAAGCTTTACAGGTTTCAAGATAGCTCCAAAAGGGTTAAGTCACTCATCAAAGGTCAAAGAAAGACAACAGATAAAATAGGCCTTGGTTTTGTTAAGCCACACAAGGAACAAGTTGGAGAGTCTAGTAAGAGACTCCAAAAGGAAGAGAGTTCCGATGAGGAAAGTATTTCAGATCATGAGTCCTTGAATGATAGATGCGCAGAAATAGAAAACAGAATTCAGAATGAGAAGAAGAAGTTTTCAGGACCCAAGAGGTCGAATAAAGGAAAATTTCATGACAGATGTTTTGCGTGTCACAGGTTTGGTCACATGGCTTCACATTGCATGGCTCAAGTGAAGGAGGTAAATGACAGTTTCAGAAGTGCTAGTTACTTTCAAGGGTATTGCTACTCTTGTCATCAGTTTGGGCACAAGGCAGTTTATTGCAAGGTAAATAACAAGAAGAGGTTTGATCAAAACAGGTTCGGCCAGAACAAGTTTGGTCAGAACAGGGTTAGTCAGAACAGGCGGATTCAAAGAACAAGTATGCCTAAAAGAAATAACATTGTTACTTGTTATAAGTGCAACAATGAAGGTCACACAACTAGACAGTGTAGAGCTGAACTTCCAAGGTACAGGAATAGGAACAATGGTATGAACAGGTCCAAGGATCAAGGCATGGATAAGAACAGGAATGATAACAGGAACAGGAACAGTGACAGGAACAGGAACAGGAATATGGACAAAGAGTTCAAGAGAAGGCCCGACAAGGAAGTTATAGACGCTGATGATGATCAGTGCCTAATGGGAGTTTTACTCCCACCCCAGAATTAATCACCTCATCAAGAGGTGGGGGAGGGACTAAGCTAAGAGGCTCATTCTTAGTCCCGAGCCCCAAAGGTGACCCTTTGCCATTGATGACAAAGGGGGAGAGATATGAGTAAGGGGGAGAGCTTCAAGTGAAGAGGAAAGCTTCAAGTCAGGGGGAGCAAAACTTCAAAGGAATATTCTCAGTTGTGGGCACAGTTTCTCAGTTGTTAGCATAGTTGGTTTCAGTTTTGGCTCTTGAGACGTGTTTTCAATAAAGGTTTGCCATCAATGACAAAGGGGGAGATTGTTGGCAATTTTGGGTACCTTGGGTACATTGCCTTTGCTCAAGTGTATAAGTTGTCATTGATGTCAAGAAGCTTTTGAAGGAATTTGATTTGATGTAAAATAATTTGTTTTGATGAAGGTTACGGCATGACAGGTTCGAAAGAAAGTAAGTTGGAAAAGTGTCGCGATATCGCGACATGTCGCAGTTTCGCGACTCAAAGAGGAGAGAGAATGTTCGGAGTCAGAAATGTCACGATTTCGTGACATATTGCAAGGAAGGTTGAACGGAAGAAAAAGTGTCACGATTTCACGACATGTTGTAGGAGAGAGAGTCCAAAAGAAAAAGTGTCACGATTTCGTGACATGTTGCAGGAGAGAGAGTCCGAAAGAAAAAGTGTCATGATTTCATGACATAATGCAGGAGAGAGAGTCCGAGAGAAAAAGTGTCATGATATCATGACATGTCGGGTTTTCATGACCCGAAGAAAAGAAAAGCGCTAAGGAGAAAAAGTGTCACGATTTCATGACAAGTCAGAAGACAAAGTGGAAGCAAGATAAAGTGTCACGATTTCACGACATGCAGCAAAGGGAAGAGTCTAAAAATGAGAACTGTCATGATTTCGTGACAGGTTGCAGAGAAGTCGTACGAAAGCTGAAAGCGTCGCGATTTCATGACAGGCTGCAAAGAAAACGTACGAAAGCTAGAAGTGTCATGATTTCATGACAAATTCAAGGAGGAAGAGCTCAAAGGTGAAAGCGTCATGATTTCATGACATGTTCCATTTTCATGGGCGTAAGGCAGAGAAAAACACAAGGCAGCGAAAGTGTCACGATTTCATGACATGTTCCATTTTCGCTAGTGCAAGCAGACAAGAGTGCAAGGAAGAGAAAGTGTCATGATTTCATGACAGATTGAGATGGCAGCGTTCGGTTGGAGAAAGTGTCATGATTTCATGACGAAATAGAATGCAGGCCTTCTATAGGAGAAGTGTCATGATTTCATGACAAAAGCAGAGAGGAAGGCTATGAAGACAGAAGTGTCATGATTTCGCGACAAAAGCAGAAAGGAGGTCGACGAAGGGAGAAGTGTCGCGATATCGTGACAAAAGCAAAGTTGATGCTGACTAAGTCAGAAGTGTCACGATATCGCGACAAGAGCTTAGTTGAAGTCGACAAAGGCTGAAGTGTCACGATATCGCGACAAAAGCCAAAAGAAAGTATACGGTTGCAAAGGTGTCACGATATCGCGACATGTTGTAGTTTCGCGATAGAAGCTACAGAAGTGTTCCAGAGGCAGTGAAGCCGACAAAGTTAAATTTTAGCCGACAAAAATTAGGGCTTGCAGTCGACGTAGATTAGGGTTTGCATTTGTCATAACAGCCGACTAAGATTAAAGTTTTCTTCATGAAAATTTTGTTATAAAAGGAGGGTTGTTTGAAGAGTTGAAGGTGAATTAGATGCGTGGTTGAAGTGCGACGTTCACAGATAGTGCGTAGAGCAAGAAGTTCGATCATCGAGAGCAGAGTGCGAAATTCGATCATAGTGTGCAGAGTGCATTTCGTCGAATCATTCTGAGTGTGAAAGATCACAAAGGAAGAAGAGTGTGCGTAGACAGTGCAAGGGTTGAAGTTCGACCAAGTGCGGGTGTGTTTGCACAGAGAGAGTAGAGGGCATAGAGAGCAGACAGGCAAAGACGAACGAGGACATTTGTGCTAGACCGAAGGACTGTGTTTAGTGCAAATTCGAGGACCAGCTTTGGAGGTGATAGAGTTGAGGACAGAGGTCTCCAACCAGAGCAGGGAGGACAGGTGTCTTCTGTGGATAGAGTTCCATTTGCTAAGGGCAGCGGAGGCAGAGGTCTTCTAGAGGATCACCAGCTAGAGCAGAGCTAGGGGATTGGTGTCTCCTGTGGGTTGGTGCCCACGAACTCGAGATTAGGGGATTGGTGTCTCCTTTGGGTTGGTGCCCATAAACATTGTAATCGGGAAAGGTATTCCCAGAATTTGGATTGATAAAATTTAGTGAAATATTTTATCCGTGGATGTAGCTCACATTGAGCGAATCACGTAAATTGGTGTCTCATGTGTGTGTGATGATTTGTACATTGCTTTGGTTTCTGCTATTGATATTGCCATTGATATATTGTATAATTTTGATTGGGATAAGAAAAGTAAAAAGTGGTCTTATACTGTTCACCCCCCCCTCTCAGTATAAGCTTGTGTTCTTCATAATCCATGTTCATGATGCAATGGCTAAGGTTAAGCCATGTTAATGATGAAATGGCTAAGGTTAAGCCATGTTAATGATGAAATGGCTAAGGTTAAGCCATGTTAATGATGAAATGGCTAAGGTTAAGCCATTTTAATGATGAAATGGCTAAGGTTAAGCCATTTTAATGATGAAATGGCTAAGGTTAAGCCATGTTAATGATGAAATGGCTAAGGTTAAGCCATGTTAATGATGGAATGGCTAAGGTTAAGCCATGTTAATGATGGAATGGCTAAGGTTAAGCAATTTTAATGATGAAATGGCTAAGGTTAAGTCATTTTAAAGATGAAATGGCTAAGTTTAAGCCATGTTAATGATGAAATGGCTAAGGTTAAGCCATGTTAATGATGGAATGGCTAAGTTTAAGCCATGTTAATGATGGAATGGCTAAGGTTAAGCCATGTTAATGATGAAATGGCTAATTTTAAGCCATGTTAATGATGGAATGGCTAAGGTTAAGCCATGTTAATGATGAAATTGTTGTTGTGATGAAGCCATGGGGGGAATGGAATGAATTTGATGATGATGAGGTTGGTGAAGAAATGATTGTGAATGAAGAAGAGGATATGATGTATGAGGACTATGGATGGGTGGACTCATAGGAATGGAATGGGTTGATGGAGGTATGGGAATGGAAACCACAGAATATTGTGGTACCCAAGAGGGGCTTTGGGTAATGAAGATGGGCTGAGTGGAAATTGGTTGAATAGAATTGGAAGGGTTGGCTACTGAAGTAGCGGGTATGTTTGTTGTATTTTCCATTAAATTATTTTGACTTAATACCTTTGTTTTATTTTGAGTTAGAACTATAAAGTAATTAAATCAAAATGCAATTTTAGGACTGTCCAATTAAATCTCCAAAACTAAAAATAGAGATAAAGAATTTAAAAACAATGAAAATAATCAATCCTAAGTTTCACCTTATGTGGCTTACCTTTTTCATTGATTATATCCTTTTAGTGTAAATTCATTTTAGAAATGATAGTTTTGTGTGTTGATGTATCCTAATATTTCTTAATGAAAAATAAAGGTGAAAAACTATGGTTGGATGGGGCAACGAGATTCTTGTTGGTGATGAAATCCAACAAGTTTTCTCGAGGGTATTCCTAAGGTGTCTAAGAGTAGATATTGGTGGATGGAAATGATTGCCACCATCACCAAATCTCAAGTAGCAACTGGTGATGAAATCTAGTTACTACTATTTAGAGTGCATCGTGCTTGTGTATGATTAATTTTAAATTTTCTATTTTCTATTGTGGCCAAAAATTTTTAAAGGTAATGAATTTCACAAATCTAAATTAGAATCCAACACATAAATGCAAATTTCTTCTAAAGAGTGTGAAGTACACCGCTTAAAACCCCCTACCTAGATAGCAACCAGAGGGTTAATCCACCTCTCTACCAAAGGAGTCACCCAAGGGCAGGAATACTTTTTGTACTTAAGTATTATTCCTTCTTAGATAAGTAAAATAAAAAACCCTTAACGCCTAAGATGCTAATTCTAATTGATGCTTTTTACTTTCAAATGCAAACAGAAAGATGCAGGAATTATTTGAATTTGCAATTATTTTTGAAGCAAAAAACTTAAAATATGTGATGAATGAATGCATGGATGCCCTAGATGTAGTATAAAATGAATTTATTTCTATATTACTTAGTGTGTGTTCATTTTAAGCTCATAATATGAAAAACACAACAGAAAACCCAAAAAAATGTAAAGCAAAAATGAGCAAAGATGGATGAAGGACTTATAGAAAAGCCTTAATTCTGGTGAGGTTTTTTTAAGATCTTTGCTGCTCCAATTGATTTGAAATTTGTGGATATATTCTAGGGTGTATCAGGAACCTTCCCTTAAAATCTTAGCCCAATCCAACTTCGGATGAGTGAGATATGGCTGAAATAGTTTGGGTAGTTTGTGAAGGAAACATAGCAGGGTGCCTCTGATCAATGCCAGGTGCAACATGGCACCTCTGTAGGTGTAGTAGGGTGCCTGTGGGGATAAAAATGTGCCAAAGAGAACCTATGCACCTTATGAAACTATCATAGGACCTTCCAGAAACCCTAACCAGTAATTTTAGCTAGTTTTTTGCTCCATAAAACCCTGTAAAATGGAACAACATAATAAAATTAGTACAACAAAGTAAATAAGAAAGTAGAACCCTTGTGGGGTCCCACCATGATTGCCATTTGTGAAGCAAAAATATGACACTGAAACAAATATGAAAGTAAAATAATTTCAATGAACAAGAGACTGCACAAAAGATGATTTTATTCAATAAATGGGGGGAGCTAAGAAACTTGTTTGTTTCTATATGTTTGTTCAAAAAAGCTTATTTTGATACAATAAATACAAGTGCTAGGGTTATCCAAAACCCTAAATACAAAACAAGTAGTGTCTCCAATGTATCTTTCTTCCAACAGGATGAGTGGGCTTCTGGCTATCCGTAATCAGGCCATTCTAGCTTTAGCAACTACTCAAATCCTTGATGAATGCTACCTGATCCTGCACACACAACAAACATAGAGCCATTAAAAAAAAATGAGAGTTCCATAGTGTGAAATATTAGAAATGTAAACTAAAAACCCTAGATCTGAATAAATAAAACATACAAAATCTAAATAACATCAAATAAAAATGCATAAAATACTTTGTTGTTCTGTTGCTCCATTGCAGATTGATGGTAAAGTACCCCAACGACACCTGATGATCTTACGTGAAAGGCTCTGGTGTGTAGCTATGGGAATAGGAGGCTCTGTGCTACACCTACAGAATGTAACGGGTGCTCTGTAGTGCTTGTGGGATGAGGCAGGCACTCGATAGCACTTGCAGATTAGGTTTAGATATATAGAAGCATACCAGAGGATTACGAAGGGTTCGATGGATGGAAGATGATGGCGGCGGTGGGAACAGGCTATGAAGATGGCTGTAGTTAGGAAATTATAGGGCAGACTAGGGTTTTTGGGGAAGGCTATACTAGGGCACAACTAAGGCAATGTAGGTCAAATTCACTCAAAAAGTAAGCTCACAAAGGTTGGTTAGCAAGAGCTCCAATCAAAGCTAGTTCAAACTAGTTATCAAAAGTCCCAAGGATTGAGCATTTAGAACGCTCCTATTTATTATCAAGCCTAGTGTTTTCTTAGGGTTTTAGCTTAACACTTTTTATTGTGTGGCTAATATTAAAGCAGATCCAAAGGTTGATATTAGAATTTAGGTGTGACACGGATTAAGGAAGATGGACGGCTGAGATTAATTTGGCTTATAAATATATATTTATAATGAATATATTAAATATAATATAAATAATATATTTAAATATAAATAATATAAAATAAATATAAAAAAGTCAAATAGGGGTTGGAATATGGAGGGAAAAGGCTAAAGTGGGCCATTGGATGGCGAGAAAGGCATGGAATGGCCAATTAAATGGCGGGAAAGGGTGATGGTGGACAAGTGGATAGGATTTGGTGTCTAAAAAAATGATCCCATCAAGAATCTATCATCCCTGAGCAAAAATCCTTTGGTGTTTGTCAATGACAAAAGGGAGAGCCATCTTCAGCCTATTTGCAAGGACTTTGAACACAATTTTGTAGAGAGTATTACACAGGCTAATTGTGTGGTAATCTACAAAATATTTAGCACCTATAATATTTGAGATGAAGGCTAAGAACGCAATGTTCACATCATAAGGGATCCTTTTAGAGGTCTAAAACTCCTTAACTGCCAAGGTGACCTCATTGCCAATGATGTGCCAAAACTTGTGATAGAAGAACATTGAAAACCATCTGGATGAGGAGATTTATATTCCTTCATGGATAAGAATACCTATTTAATTTTATCATCCATAAAGGGGCTAAGGAGATAGTCATTTATCTGGTTTGTAATATTTAAGGGAATATGGCCTAACAATAGGTTCATCACCTCTTCATCCAACTCCGAATCCACTCCTAACATGTCTTGAAAAAATTGAATAGCTTCCCCCTAATTTGGAAAGGATCCCTTATAGAAGAACCATCAACAATATTGATCTCCTAGATTTTATTAAAACTTCTATGCCTAAGAGTTAAAACATGGAAAAACCTCGTATTCATGTCCCCTTATTTTAACCACAAAGCTCTTGATTTTTGTCACCAGAAATCCTCCTCACACACCATAGTATTGTGTCAATTACATAGAAGATCATTTTCTCTAGTTTGTACTTCC
This sequence comes from Wollemia nobilis, assembly GCA_028583015.1. Lineage (NCBI taxonomy): Eukaryota > Viridiplantae > Streptophyta > Pinopsida > Araucariales > Araucariaceae > Wollemia > Wollemia nobilis. The sequence continues at coordinate 4,774,797 of JAQPPZ010017128.1, forward strand.
TCCAAATACTCCCCTAAATGCAAAGAGTTTCCTAACTCCATGAGTTGTTGTAAAGCTACCTTTTTAACCATAATGTATCCAAACACCTCTTTATTCCACAATTTAAGTTCTGCTTAACAAATATCAATTTTTTTGCTACTTGAGTCAATCTATCCCTAGTAAAATCTTGCTACCACCAAGATTGAATCTTGCTCTCTAAATCAGAATGAAGGATCCACATCTTTTCAAATAAAAAAAGGGTAGCAAAGAGCCTTCTCCTATCCATTGTTTCCCAAATCAAAGGATTATGGTATGAGCCAATTTTTGGGAGGGCCGTGAGAGTAGTGTCCCAAAACAACACTAAGATATCATGAGAAATCAACACCCTATCCATTCTAATTTGAATTAATTGACTCCCCAACCACCTATTAGTCTAGGTAAACTTTACTTGTCTAAGCTCCAAGTCCATCAAAGCATTTGAATTTATAAAATCACCAAACCTAGTCATACTCTTTGAATATCCTTCAATGCCTCCCTTCTTATCAGATAGATATAGAGGGGTATTGAAGTCCCCTACAATGATCCATGGGATACCTATAAAGACATTCCTAAGTTCACTCAATTCCCTCCATAACCATCATCTTCCAGCCACAGTAGTGGGTGCATAGACATTTATAATGATCTAGTGAGAATTATCCTCCTTTGAAAAGAAGTGAATATCACCAAATCTATCATTTGAGATAATTTTTTGTCCTTCCAATTTATTTGGGTTTCAAATACACATCATTCCTTTTGAGGATCTTATTGAGGGTTGAGAAACAAAGTTCGCTTCTCTCCAAATCTTATCTTTAACCATTACTAAGTTTGCTTCTACCACCTTTGTCTCTTGTAATAGAAAAATGTCTAGGTGATTATCTCTTCTCAATGTTTGTATTGATCTATGTCTTCTAGTCCCATTGAGACCTTGTACATTCCATGATAAAATTTTCATTTTTTATATTTAGCTGATTTCTTCCCTCCCCCACCCAGATTGATGATGGTTTGTGTTCCTCTGACTATCTTTATCACTATTTCCCTCTTCCTTATCTCTATTAAAGGGGCTCTACCTACAATGTGTTCCTTACCAACATCTAAGGGAGTTCTCTTTGCTTGATTCCTAGTCATCCTTGAGGGTGTCATCGAAACCTCCTTTGAACTGGAATCCTCCTGTATTGGAGCTACAGGCTTCAACTCTATATTTTTAAGATTTTCTTATCTTCCCTTAATGCTTTTCCAGCTTCATCCTACCTGTCCCGATTTGTAAGAATCATGTCAATAGGGTTAACCTCTATATCTGATTCTAGAGGTTTTACACTCTCTTGTTGTACCCCCTCATGATTCACCCATTGTGTCTCCTCCATAAATTCCACAACTTTGGTTGGGTCTCCCATTTCATCCTCTTCAATTCCTCTCAATAAATCAAAAGATTTAGGGTCTGCAAAGTCAAGGGGTTCCACAAATTCGGGGGGGTTGGACTACCACAACTCCATAAGAGGGATCTTCCATGTGTTCCTCCTCAACCAACACAGTCGACTGGTGTGAGGTGCTTGATTCCTTCTGATTATCCAATACGATATCCATAACTTTACCCTGATCTACATATTTACTCTCCTTCCTCTACCAAACTTTCTTATTCAGAGTTTTTTTCTTCTTTAAGCAAAAGCTTGAGATATGACCTCTCCCTTTACAAATATCACAAAGGGCTAAAATATTTTTATACTCCAGCCTTTGAGTCCAGGTACCCACTGGGGAAGTTAGGTCTATTGTTTTTATAATATTGCTATCCAGATCAACATTAACACAAATTCGATCAAACACCATACGATACTTCAACCTGGTTACCCTATCAATGGTAGCAAAGGCACAAATACCATTTGCAATAGATATTAAAACTTCATCATGCCAATATTGAAAGGGAAGGTGAGGTAATCTTACCCAAATTTTGAGTGTGAGGATTAAAATCCACATCCCATTTTTTGAGAAATAGGCTACGCTTCCCCATAAACCATGGTCCTCCACCTATAATTTTTTGCATGTCACTTACCTCAGTAATTTTGATCATGAAGAACCCATTTGGGAGTGTCACAATCTCCATGCAGCCCACTGGTTTCCATCTAGAAAAGGCCCACATTCGAATAGTGTCTATATCTAGCCTTGACCAAAAAACTTGCCCACCAAATTGTGTTCTCCTTCCATCTTCATGTTCAAAATTATCTTTGAGGGAATGTTGAGAATACCATCTTTAACTCTCAATTTTAAGTGGCTTACCAACGAAGGAAGAGTAGTAGAAGGTTTAGAACCATGTACCACCTATGCCCAAGATCATTTATGTCCCACTTCTCGATTCTCCTGACCATTGTATACCTTTGATTCATCCTACCCCTTCTATGGGACTACTTTTTTAGGAGGTTCTTGGATTTTTATTCCTAGAAATCCATTCTCTAGCTCTTCATCCAAGGCCTCATCCATTGGCATACCTTCCAAGGCCCCAATATAGCCCTGTTATACTTCAATTATTATGCCAATCGCTCCCTGTCCATCTCCAATCACTCCAAATCTTGGTCCATTTGCTCCTTTTCCCGCTCATTCCATTTTTTAACTCAAACACCCATTTATGGGTTGAAAATAATTGAAAACCCTATTTTTTGGGTTTTCCTTTTTCTCCCTTTCAGGTTTCAACCCCTCGCTGGTTATTCACCCTACCTGCTACTCCTATCAACTAGGTCCGAGAAATTTTTTTTTTTACTGCTGTTGCTCGCTGCCACCATTGCTTCCTGCTTCGTTTATTGATTTTTCTGCCCATTGTGCGCAAGGGTTTCCATTGTTCATTTGCTTTAAAATTCACCTCCCCATATTTATTTTCTTTAAAATTTATCTTCCTCTCTTCCTTCATATATTTAACTCCTATATTTGAACTTATGCATTGTACTTCCTCATCCCTCATATCATTTTTTATTTTGATAGTTGATTCAAGTGAACTGTAATGGCCTTTACCATCTGATGATGTAGTGGGTTTTTTCTAGCCACTTTATTATGAGTGGAAAATACTTGATTTGACCTAGCTTCTCCTATGATATGATATCCTTGTTTCAAATTGAAGCTACCCTCATGCCCAAAAAATTCCACCTCTTCCTCCATTATTTTCTCTTTACAATCTCTTGCCATGTGTTCAGTTCCATGAAATTTCTGACATTGGAATGCAATATTTTCATAATCCAGATTTAATCCTTATAAACTATGGTAAAGATCTTGAAATATCCATGGCAACACATATTCGAGCGTATACAACATGCCTCCTCTTCTTAGTAGTTGGTCCCTCTTAGATGAATTCACCTAGAGTGTTACCAATATTCTTCAAAATATCCTTATTGATGAGTTGGTAAGGAAGTCCAAAAATCCTAATCCATATCGAAAGACTTTTAATAGATATTATATTCATAGAAAAATTCTCACTCTAAGGTCTTATATATAATACATATTTACCCCTAAACCACAAACTTCCATCCATTATTTTATCCCTTAATTCTGAACTAGAGAAAATAATGAGCAAAAATCCTTTTAGAAGAAAAGTCGAGTAATTTGAATTCACTTCCCACTTCCACTTGATTCAATTTTGAATCTCAAAAAAACCTGGCCAGTATCCATGAAACTTACATATTAACCCTCTAGTTTTAAGAACCATTATATCATGATCAATCATCTCATCCTTGATAATCACTTTTGGAGTATAATTTACTACCTAGATAGTGTTTTCCATAGATATGCTCTTCCTGTTATTGCTAGCTAGGGCATCCATACTTCCAACTTGACCATTCATACTTTTAGTAAGGAATTTCATAAATGACTTTCTTTCCATGTTACCTATATTTCTTCAAATGAACCCTTTAAATTATCCCAATATATGGAACAAGAAGTGGCACTTGTTCCTTAATCACACTTTGCTTTCTACTTCCTACTTTCTTGCTCACACTTCCTCCTTACTTCCTGCTCGCACTCTCTTTCTAATTCATACTTATTTGCTCACACTTCCTCCTCACTTTCGGCTCACACTCACTCCTTGTAGGATGGACATATTTTTTAATTGATAGGGATCTATAATGTTTTAATTAGATGTATGGGATTAAAATGGGTCTCACTCATTTTATACCATGACCACATATTGGTATTACAACGACTTGGCAATTATGCATATATTTCTTGGTAATATTCAATCCTTGTTTTCCTCCTTGAAAGAGATTCAAACCTTGGTCTCCTCCTTGAAAGTCAAAGAATTTAACTAGTTGATATTATGTCATTTGATAAATCATAAATTAGTATTAATGTTGTCAATAAAAATGAATGTAAAAATTAGATTAATAAATAACATTATTAACGATGTTCATTAACTACTCAGAGGAAATTTCTTGGAAATATGAGAATATCTATAGAGAAGTAAACTAGGTAACAAATAATTTAGTCAATCACATTGTTGGTATTCATCTTGGTAAATTTCAAATTTATAAGACAATTGGTCGATTAAGATTTTATCTCTTAATGAAAATGATGTCAAGAAGTTGATTGTCGAAACATAGTAGTTTGAGAAAGATGAAGAATGTATTTAATAGAAAGGAAATGAAGAATATATTTGATAAAAAGGTAAGCTAGATGTGGTTTAATTGAAATAATAGCAAAAGCAATGTTTTGTTATTTTGAGAGAGAAACCCTCAATAGAAGCCACAAATAGCATATTAAATAAAAATAGGGTTGAAAATCAAATATAATGAGTTTAGTTCATTAGATACTTCAACTTAAAGGAGGATATCCAAGTTGAAATATTGTGAAGTAGTACGTGCATAATTTCCAAGTTGTTATAATACCACTATATGATTATGTTGTAATGCGAGTGGGGCTCATATCAATTCCATATATTCAATTAAAAAGAATATATTAAGGCTAAAACAACAAACCATAAAATCTATATCTTAATTTCAAATTTATAGACAAGCCTACAAAAGGAACCTACCAAGTTGGAAGATTAGTTATTTAAAAAAAAAAAAAATGAAAATTGAATTGTTACTAATATACAAGGTTTGAAGGATGAGTTACTTTAAGCTCTAAGGATGGGTTAGTACAATAAATACTTATTATATACAATGATTTATATAACTTCACTTAACAAACCAATGGATAGTTAATGATCGTCAGAGGTGATTTTTTTAATGAGTAAACAAAGTAATAATAAATTTTAATATATTTTTAATGAATATATATATATATATATATATATATATATATATATATATATATATATAAAGGCTATGTGTGGTTTCTTTTAAAGGCCACTTCCATCAAAATAACAAAATATTACATTCATTACTATGGCAAAGGTTTTGGGTAGGAACTTGAAGAAGGCTAATAAATATGGGCTAATAAGTGGTCTTAAGGCTAGTAATAACATCAACAACATCACCCATCAGCAATTTGTAGATGATATTACCCTTTTTGGGATGACAAGGATAAACGAGGCCAAAGATTTGAATAAATTATTAAAGTAATACAAAAGAGCGTTAGGGCAAAGAGTTAATAGGACAAAATCCAAAATATAATTTCTAAAAACCCCATCTAAAATCAAAGGGATATGCAAGTTACTTCAAATGGAGGTAACTTTTCTAGCAATTTATCTAGGGATGCCCTTATTTCAGGGGAGAATGAGGATAAAATTATGGATTCCAGTTATAAGTAAAGTTAAAAATAAACTACCAAAATAGAAATGTAGATGTTATCATTAGTAGGAAGAGTGCAACTAATTAGATCGATCTTACAAGCCATTCCAACTCATTATATGTCCTTGTTTTCTATGCCAAAATTGATAAAAAAAATATTATTTTATATTATGCGGTCCTTTTTGTGGTCAGGTTTACATGATAAAAGAAAATTTCCTTTGGTGAAATGGAGCAAGGTGTATGATGATAAAACTAGGGGAAGTCTCGTTTAAGAGTTCTTATGGATGTAAACTTAGCTTTTAGGAGAAAAGTAATTTGGAGATTGTACAAAAAGAGTCAAAGACAATGGGACAAAATTATTCTAAGTATGTTTAGTCCAATGATCCAAGCGTAATATTTACTACATTCTCACTTAAAAATGGTTTTGCTTTGTGGAATTAAAAAAAAATATTTTGATCTAGTGATTAGAGATCTAAGATGGGTGGTGGGAACTGCAAAAAATATTTTTGTTTGAATGGGTACTTGATATGATAAAAAATCACTCAATCTAGATCCAATATTGAAACCATGGATGAGATTACTTCAAGATAATTATAGTGATAATGTTTCAAACATTATGTACAAAGCTCATGAAGGAAGATACAAATGGAAAGAATATTTTCTTACAAGTATATAAAACATTGACGCTAGGAGGAAGTTAAGCACAAAGATAACAACAATGATTATTCCAAGGGGATCCAAGGATAAGCTAATTTGGGAGTTGAATAGCTTAGGAGAATACACAACAAGAAGTGGATATAATGTAAAGCACCAACAAAATATAAATATCACAAGAATATGGAGAGATATTTGGGATAGCTTGAGCATTCCTAAAGTCAGAATGTTTATTTGGCTAGTATGTCATAGAAGAATTTTATCCTAGGATAACCTTATGAAAAAGGGAATTTCATGGTCCCTCACAATGTGTTCTTTGTAAAAGGGAGGAGGAGAGTATAGACCATCTCTTGGGACACTACTCAATAGTCTAGAATCTATGGCAATGGATTCTTAATATGTTTGGTAAATGCATGGTGATGAATGGAATAATTTAAGAATGGTTAAAGCAACAACAAAGCACTTCTAAAGTGAGGATTTTTAGACAATATGGGATATAGAAAAAGATACAATACTTTAGACTATATGGATAGAAAGAAATAAAATAATATTTAAAGGAAAGAAAAGTAGTTTAGAGGTAATGAAAAGGAAGATTTGTTTAATCATAGAGGATTCTAAACCAACCCTATCAACTCACCCAATTCCTAATCTAGAAGTAGACAACATTGATAGATGAAGTCAAGTCATCAAATGGAATTGTGATGTTGGATACAAGAGAAACAAAAAGAAGGCAAAGAATATAAAGTGGAAACATCTAGATGTTGAGTTGGTCAAATTGAATCTTGATGGAGCATCTAAAGGAAATCCAGGGTCATCAAGAGAAGGAGGAACAATTAGAAATAATAGAGGAGAGATTTTGTCTCATTATGCTTTCAATAATGGATTTAAGAAAAATAATGAAGTTGAAGCTTAGGCAGCTTTGGAAGGGTTAAAAATATGCAAAAAAATGAAATAAAATAGAGTATGGATGGAAGGTGATTCATTCATAGTAATAAATACAATTTTGAGAAAAGCAAAAGGCTCCATGGAACATACAAGAGATAATTATGAAAATTTAAAACCTTGCTATAGAGTTTGAAGAAATTGGGTTTACACATACATTAATGGAAGGAAACAAATGTGCAAATAGGTTAGCCAATAAAGGGGATTTAGTTGAGGATCGTGAAGCTAAATTCTCTTTTCCATGGCTAGAGGAAGTAGTAAGTTTAGTTGAAGCTAACAAGAATATGTTGACTACATGAATTAAATAATGATTAAGGTTTACTTTAAAGTTTTTCATTGGTAATATTTTCTTTAGGAAGGAAACTACCAATCCAAATTTGGTAAAGTAGACTATAATAGTGCGATGTTTTAAAATATTACTTTACTAAGATGCAATGCATAGATAGCAGAGGTGGAGTTTTGGTATTTTTAAGGCTTCTATAGGAAAGTATCAATAAGGATGCTAAATTTTGGAATATTTGTATTCACACAGAAAATTGAAGAAGATCCAAAAAATAAAATTCAAGAATTCAAAAATTTTATGAAAAATGATGTAGGTATCTAACTATAGCATCTCAATTGAGATGATGAATTTAATATTTTGTAAACTCTCAAGCTCCAAAGGAGAGAATTGTGGCTTGTCAAGGGTGGGGGACCCAAGTATAACCCCTTGTTCTCTAGAAAAAAAAAACAAACAAAATATTACATTTATTGTAAGGTAATTAAACCATAACCATTGTTAAATGGCTTAGCTTAACTGGTCAAATTCCTTAACTTTTAAGAAGGATATCCAAGTTCAAATATTTTCAAGCAAAACATGCATAATTATCAATCTATTATTATCATTGTGGTCATGATATGATATGTATGGAGAATACCATATAAGTAAATAAAAAAAAGACCAAATCCATCTTTACCTTCCTTTTTTAATAAAATATATTATTTATATTCCTCAAACTATTATGCTTTTAATACCATATAACTAATTTAAAAAAGAAGAAGACCATATTCATATTGGTTTTTATTAAACATAATATTTATTTTATTTTCTATAAATATGTTCATTTTTTTTTTGGTAATTATTTTAATAGAATAACAGTGGGTTTTTATAGAGGATCCCAAAACCTTATGTACAAAATTAGCCAAACTTCTAATGATGTATCATGCCTCCTGGCTGGAAATATAAGTCTAATTGCAAGAAAAGCAGACCCTAGACTAAATGCCTTGAGGCTACAAAAAGGGCATTTAAGCCTGATAAACCATATAACGAAACGAAAAATAACCGAGAAAACAACAAGTAAAAGCCGAAGAAACTGGAACATGGAGAGCGGAAGCAAAACAGCCAAACACCAAAAACTGCTAATCCTGATCCTCCTGATCCTTCGAATTCTGACGCTTCTGGTCCTGCTTCAGAATTTTAATCATGGAATTGATGGTAGTGAGAATGGTTGAAGCCAGGTCCAGAAGGGATTTACCAGGAGGAATCTCCCTATCACTCTCAGATCTGCCACCCTAACCCGATACTCATCGGGAAGGACCTTCCGAAATCTGCGCGGGGGACACCTCATGAAGGGATATCCGCTCTGGCCAATATTTCCACCTCGGATGGGAAGCGAGATCGCCACACGACCGGACACGTGGTCGCGAGCCCTTTGTTGGCCATGTGGTCAGCCACACGATTGCCTTCTCTAAGGATATGACTTGCTTTCCACCTGCCACGTTGGGAAAGAAGCGTTCTTGCCTCAAGGACGATGTTGAAGACCCTCCAGGATGGATCTTTGGTGCCTAGGAGGTAATTCACAATGTTGAGCGAATCTCCTTCAATAATTAGAGGCCGAGGATCCTCGGAGAGGATCTGGATTCCTTTCAGAGCACCTCGGGCTTCGGCATAGTGATTCGTCTGGGAGCCCAACTCTTCACAGTAGGCCACCACAAGATTCCCATCATGATCTCTAACAACACCCCCTGAACCAGCGGGCCTAGGATTACCCTTTGCCGCTCCGTCAAAATTTAATTTAATCCACCCCATGGGGGGCTTGGTCCATATAACACTTCTTCGACAGGGACCTGTAACAGCTTTCAGAAGCGGCCAGAGATTCATCCTTTTGAAAATCGCTTCTTCGCTCGAAAGGTGGGGACGGGGACTGGGAACAACATTAGAGTTCTCAATGGCATAGGATAAGGCCCTTTGAGCGACACAAGGAGGCACTTTTGGGGCTCTGCCAAAGACTCTGGCATTCCTCTCTAACCAAATTTGCCAAATGGAGTGGTGGAAGGAGGCCTCAAGGAGGAAGCGGAGTTTAGGATTCTTGAAAGGATTAGGCCATTGATGGAAAGCATCTCTGAGGGAGCGGGGAGAGCACCAGAGGATTTGGAAGGAGGATAGGACAATGCTGAGGACCGAGTGGGAAAAGGGGCAGTGCAGGAATAAATGGTCCCTCGTCTCGCACTCCGCTAAACACATGTAACACCTATTGGGGAAGGCAAAACCCCTCTTGTGAAGGTTGTCAATGGTTAAGGCTTTGTTGTGAAAAGCAATCCATGCAAAGAAGTTCACTTTAGGGATGACCCCTTTCCTCCAGACAACTTTCCATCGATAATCCAGGGTAGTCTCGCTGGTAAGAAACTCATAGGCTGATCTAACAGAGAAAAGACCATCCTCCGTACCACTCCAGATGATTCTGTCAGTCCTCCTAACAGATGGAATTAAAACCGATTGGAGGATGTTTGCCAGAAAGGTAACCTCATTATTAAACCCTTCCACGACTGGAAGTTTCCACCGAGGGAAACGGGTGCTCCGGTCTATGAAATCCACCACCCTGAGTTGGGAGTTTGGGTCGGTTTGCCCTCTCAGCCCAGCAAGGTCCGCCCTCAAGCCAAGGGCTTCTTCAGACGCCCACCTGTCCTTCCAAAAGAGGATGAGGTTGCCATCACCCAAAATCCAGCGGGCTCCCAAGCTGATCAAATGACGGGTTTGGAGCACAGATTTCCAAAAAGCCGACGCTACGGGGGTGGTCTCAGCGTCAAAAAAGGAATTGGAGCCAAGATACTTCCTTTTGACCAGCTTAACCCACTCCATCGGGTCACTAGTTAGGATCCTCCAAGCATGCTTCGCGATCAGAGCTGAGTTCATAAGTCTTGATCTCCTCATCCCCAAGCCGCCTTGGTCTTTCCGCGAGCAAACCTTGTCCCAGGCAACAAGAGGGATTCTGGATTTCTCTTCATTGCCAGACCACAGAAAGGTCCTCTGAATCTTCTCAATTTTGGAGTGAACAAAAACTGGAAGCATGAACACCGACATAAAGTAGGTTGGGATCCCCTGAAGACAAGCTTTGGTAAGGGTGGCTTTCTCGGCTTGCGACAGGAGTTTGCCCTTCCAAGTGCCAAGTTTCTTGTGAAGGCGTTCCAGGATCATGTTCCACATACCTCCACTGGCATGGCCATTGCAAGACAGGGGCAACCCCAGATAAGACGTAGGCAGGGAGTCAATGGTGCATTCTAAAATTTTGGCAATCCGGAGTTGCCTACGCAGGGGAGTGTTAATAAAGTAGATTTTGCTCTTGATGTAATTGACCTTTTGCCCGGTAGCTTGCTCGTAACGGGAAAGGATCCGCTTGAGGGATTTGGCCTGGGCAACAGACGCCCCAGTGGAGATGAGGGTGTCATCCACGAATTGTTGATGAGTGACAGGTTCAACTCTAGAAGTCGGCAGAATGCCAAAAATCTTGTTCTGACGAAGAGCCTCTTTCATGGACCAGCTCAGAACCTCCGCCAGAAGGATGAAGAGGATGGGAGACAAAGGGTCGCCTTGTCTGAGGCCTCTGGCGCTTTGGAAATACCCAGCTGGGGACCCGTTGACCAGGACGAAAAAAAAGGGAGTGGATATACAGCTGTAGACAAGGTCAATCCAGTGAGGATGAAAGCCGAACTTGAGGAGGACTGCACACAAGAACCTTCTATCAACCCGGTCAAAGGCTTTGTTCATGTCTAGCTTAAGAAAAAGAGCAGCATTCTTGGAGCAGTAAGCAGAGTGAAGAGTTTCATGGACAGTGATGACACCATCAAGAATGTTTCTGCCTTTAACAGTGCTTCCCTGACAAGGATCAACCAGGAGAGGGAGAACGGGTTTCAGTCTATTGGCTATAGACTTGGTGAGGATCTTGTAAAAAACATTGCACAGGCTGATGGGCCGGTAGTCAGAGAAACTTTTGTAGATGGGAGACTTAGGAATGAGAGCAAGAAAGGTGGAATTGAGTTTCGGGTGAATGGATCTGGAAGCTTGAATATCCCGAATAGCTTCGCACACATCCGGACCCACAACATCCCACATGACTTGAAAAAAATGGGGGGGAAAACCATCGGGGCCAGGGGCCTTGTCTGGTTGCATGGAGAACAAAGCTTCTTTAATCTCGGACGAGGAAAAAGGTTCCAGAAGCTTGATGCTTACCTCGTGGGGGACTTTAGTCAAAAAGTTGGCAAGCAAAGATTTCTGGACCTGAATGTTGCTGTCGGGAGGAGTGCCAAGCAAGTCCTGGAAAAAGTCAACCGCTTCGCTCCTGATTTCCTCTATCTCCCTGGTTACGCGCCCATCCTTGCAAGACACTTCTCTGATCTTGTTGGCCCCTCTGTGCCTCATGGTAGACGCATGGAAAAACCTCGTGTTGGAGTCTCCATTCTTCAACCAAAGGTCTCTAGATTTTTGGCGCCAGAAGGTTTCCTCCCTTGCAAGAATAGAATGGTAATCCACCAAAAGGCTCCGCTCTTCCTCCCTGAGACCCTCGATGTAACCTTCGAGCTCCATCCTCTCCTCCAAAACTTTCAGGTTCTCCGAGATGGACCTTTTGGACTCAAAAATGTTGTCGAAAACCTCTTTATTCCATATTTTCAGCTTCTCTTTGACCATTTTGAGTTTTAAAGCCACTCTCTTAGGAGCGTTTCCTCCCACCTTCTGTTGCCACCACGTTGAAACCAATCCTTTGAAGTCTTTATGAGAAGTCCACATGGATTCAAATCTGAAGGGGGTCTTAAAAATAGGCCCGTCGTTCACCTCCAAAAAAATAGGGTTGTGGTCAGACCCAATCCTTGGTAGGGTCGAGAGAGTTGCACCACCAAGGATGGGAATAGCTTCTTGGGAAATGAAAAATCTGTCGAGCTTGACTTGAATCAGGCTGCTCCCAATCCTTCTGTTGCTCCACGTGAAGGATGCCCCTTTGAGTTCGATGTCAAGCAGGCTGTTAGTAGAGACAAAATCTCTGAAGTCCTCCAAGCTGCGGCTGGAATGGTCGGACCCTCCTTTTTTTTTAGATGGATGAAGGGGACAGTTGAAGTCTCCCCCTAAGACCCAAGGAAAATTACTAAAATTCTCCCTCATCTGGGAAATAGCTTTCCACATTTCTGCTCTCTCCATGGCAGAATTCGAAGCATAAACATTGGACAGAATCCAGGAAAAATTGGTGGTTTTGGAATGGAACAACACATTGATAATCCTATTGGAGGTTGATAGCAAGCTGCCCTCAACACTCACTGGATCCCACAGAACCATGAGGCCTCCCGCTGTTCCCACTGTAGGGCTGGACATAAATTTTGCCTTGGCCCAAATGGCCTTAGCAACTTTATCAGAGGAGATAGCATCGGTCTTGGTCTCTTGCAAAATTAGGATGGAAGGGTTAGTCCTCTTTCGGAGATCAGCCACTAACCTTCGTTTGGCTGCTCCATTCAGTCCTCTCACATTCCATGAGAGAACTTTCATCTGGACAGTTTGAGGTTCTTCTTGCCTCCCCTTCCTTGTTGGGGGGGAGGTTTTGGTACATGCGCTTCGTCCGTCTGAGTATCAGAGTCATCCAGAACCAGCAGACGTTGGGTTCCATTTGCAACGTCTATCGTTGTCTCTTTGTCTCGCCTGTCTTTGTTAGGAGGACGGCCCTGCTTCCTCTCACTACCAAAATCCACACTTTGCTTTCGGCTCCTCGTATTTTGAGGGCTAATATGACCGGACTGTTCACCCCTCCTACCTAGGAGGTAATCTTCTAGCAATGTTTGTGAATGGTTGAAATCGGGATGGCCCTGGTCCTGGAGCTTGGGTGAATCAGACTGAGTGATATTTTGGGAGGGAGTCCGATCCTTCTCCTCCTACGAATGGCTTTCCAGGTGGGAGTCTGCTCCTTGCTGAGTGTTTGCTCCAAACTGCACAGGGTCCGTTTGGTGGGTGAAATTCTCTTCAGGCTGGGAGAATTCGTCGCGGTCTTTGGAGGGGCCTGGAGATTCATGGCCCTTCGCATTTGGAAGATTTGACTGCTTCGCCTGGCCTTCACCATGTTCCAGGGGGTTACAGGTTTCACGCTTCTGCTTACCCAATTTTTGAAGAGGACAATTGGACTGGAGGTGCCCTTGAGAACGACACTGGGGGTAGAAAGCTGGTCTATTCTCATAGACAATAGCTTGTTTGTGAAGAATGGTGCCTCCAGACCGGAGAGTGATGGAGGTTGGGAGCTCCGCCTCCAGATCCGTCAACACGCAAAAACGGGCTTGGACGAACCTTGTACGAGCTCGGGTGGGAGGGTCAATGGTGACCAACTCCCCTATGGAGCGAGCAATACCTCTTATAACATTTTCATGCCATCCGAAGAGGGGAAGACTCGGGAGCCTAACCCATATTGGGGCAATGTTGATGTTCTGGGTGTCAGGATTGAAGTCCATGCCCCACTTCCTAAGAAACAGGCTTCTACGGCCCAGAAACCATGGGCCTCCAGCCAGGATTTTACAGTAGTCCTCCTTGTTGTTCAGTCTAATAGCGAAAAAACCTCGGGATAGGGCTGCCAACTCCATATGCCCAGAGGTCCTCCATTTGCTTGTCGCCCACTTGCGAATGGTCTCCATGTCGGGACGACCACCAATGAACTTACCTATGAGGGTATACTTCTCATACTCCACGAAGCTTGAGAGGACTTCCGTCGGGATGTCCAGCTCATCCCCAGTCGAAAATAGCTCCTTGGTAAAAAAATCGCTTAGGGTTTCTGAAGCCGCTGCCTGGGCATACGACTTCTGTGGCCCACCTCCCCATTTGTCTGGTGGGTCCTTGCCCCGACTGACATCGTCGTCAATCCGATCTCCTTCATTTGGCAAGGACGCCTCCGTACCTCCGGACCCCGGGTGCCCTCCGACTGCTCCGTTGTGCCCATGGTTCGAACCGTTGCCGCTCCCGTGCTCTCCCGCAGAGGACTTCCCGCCCATCGTCATCTCCATAAATATGTTCGTTAACTTACTTGAACTACTATGTTGTTAGTATATCAAATATAATATTTATTTCCTTTTCTATAAAATATATATTTTTTATCTTCGTTGAATTGTTATGTTGTTACTGATTTCTTACTCTATATCTATGTTCATATTTTCTAATTGCCTCCGACAAAAGTTGATGAATATCATTGATAATGTTTTTTATTTTATTTTATTTGTGGAAAACATCTCAAAAGGCATGCCACTTTTGGGTAAGACTCAAGGAGGCAGGGGTATCCATTCCACCAAAAATGCCCAGGACTCGGACCTGGCCTACCACCTTTGACATACTCAAGGAGCAAACAAACACACAAAACCAATTTAAAAATAAGTAAATAAATAAGTAAATAACAAAAAAAATAATAAAATAAAATAAAAAACATGCTCCTTGAGTGTGTCAAAAAAAAAGCACAACCAAACACACACACAATAAGATAAAAGAAACCACAACACGAACCACATAGAAAAACACAAGAACCACATAACAAAATACAAACAAGACAAAAACAACATAACACTACAAAGACATAACCCAAAAAAAACATGAAAAATAAACACAACCAAAACCTCAAATATTAAAAAAATAAAATAAAAATAAAAAACAACCAACAACAAACAATAAAAAAACAAAAAACAAAGAAAACACTCACACAAAAAATACGAATTAACACAAGCAAAGAGAAACACAAGAATAATAAAAAAAACATAAAAAAACACAAAACAAAAAAAACATAAGAACAACAAAAAACAACACAAAGAACACAAAAACAAAACAAAAGAACACACACACCTTAAAAAACTAAACAAAAAAGCAAAAAAGAAAAAAGAAAAAAAATTGAACATTACAATGACCTATCTAGACCAGAAGACTATTAAGGCAAGAAACAACAAAGGAAATAAAAGAAAGAAAAGAGTGGGCTAGGGAACTAAAAAAAACTGAATGAACCAAAGAGAAGCAAAAAAAAAACAAGAAGAAACTAGGTACCTTCAGAAGTGGAGCCATCCAAAGAAATGATAAAAAGAAGAGCTTCCCTAATTTGCGAAGCCCACCATCTAGGAGGGTGGCCATAACAAGTAAGATCACCTTTGTCCAAAGCCCAATTAGCTAAAGCATCAACACTCTTGTTTTGATATTTGACCACATGATTGTAATCAAATTTCAAAAATTCCATCTGGATTAATTGAATCTTCTCAATAATTCTTTTTATTCTCCAATCAACCTTATGATTCTTGGAAGGAGTCTTCAAAATATTAATCATAAGTTGAGAGCCAGACTCAACTAACACCTTTTCCCATCCAACCTTAGTAGCCTCCTAAAGGCCTATGAGGATACCAGGCCCCTCAACAAGGTTATTTGAAATAATACCCAAATTATTAGCAAAAGTAAAAACCAGGGAGCCATCTGAAAGTCTACCAATTCCTCCCACACTAGCTTTTCTAGGGTTCCCTCTAGAGGCTCCATCGGTATTGATTTTTCCAAAATCCTTAGGAGGAGGTTGCCAATTTCTTGTCCTTTCCATCTTACTAATACTCACATTCCCTTTAAGTTGGTTGCCCTTAGAAGAAATAATCTTCAATATTTGCATCACTTGATCCCATATTTTGTGGGAGTTTTGGGGGTGATTAAGGAGTTGATGGACTGATTCAACTAAGTTGGCTATGGTCTTTTTCCAAATATAGTGAATATCCTTCCTATCTTGATTAAAAATTTGATTGTTCCTTTCAATCCAAATATTCCAAAGAAGAATGGTAGAACCCATCCAAATTAATTGCCTAATAAAATGATCAACACCCTCTTGATTAGGCCAATCCCTCCAAATCTATTCAAAAGTAAAAAAATTGGACCACTATAAGCCAAGTAAAGTGGCCATTATCCTCCATAGCTCAGAGGCTAAATTACACTCCATAAAAATATGGTTGAAATTTTCTACATTCTCTTCACACATCTCACATCTAAAAGGGCCATGAAAACCATGCTTCATAAGTTGCTCACAAGTAAGCATCCTATGATGCAATAAAAGCCAATTAAAGAACCTCATCTTAGGCCAAAGCTTTTGAGCCCACAATTGAGAAAATATGTCAGAAGAATGGTTGGGATTATTATGGCATAATTTGAAATAACCTTGAGCAACTGAATACTCACCCTTAGTAGTGTTGTTCCATCCAAAATAATCTTTTTCATGGGACCAAGAGAGAGATCTCATATGAAGGATACCTTGGATATCTTATCTTTACCCTTCTGGGATTTGAATAGGCTAATCCTCAATAGGGATCCAATATCTACCAACCTTTGAATTACCAATATGGTACCGACAGTAATTAGCCACCTTTATCCAGTTAGCTCGGTGAAGCTCCTCCATCCAAGGCCTCCAATCAAGAAACCGAGTTATCAAAGGCTTGTGACCATCCCAAGAATCTGACCAAAAATTTGCTTGTTGACCATTATGAATGATCCAAAATAAATTTTTCTTTATCAAATCTTCACCAGTCTTAATAACTGCTAAAATGGGAGAACCTTTGGTAGGAAGTTGATAGCGAACAAGGTCTTCAGGACTTTTGTTCTCAACATATTTAGCACAAAGATTATTGGCCCAAAGAGCATTGGGGTTATATAACGTCCTCCAATATAATTTAGTAGCTAAAGCTTTGTTGTTATTAATAGAATACCAGAATCCTAACCCCCCTTTATTTTTTTTTAAAGCGAAAAACCCCTTGTGGGGCCGCCTTGGTCGAGAGACAACTAACAGGGGGTTCTACACCGTCAAAGTCACTCGGGAGTCGCACTCGACCCTGCCCGCACCAACATTATCAATTGGATTTTGGGTACCCAATTCATCTTTTTGGTAGGGTGGAGATTTGAACCTGGGACCTCCCTTGGAAGATTGCCCTCTCCTCTCCAACTCACCTACAACACCTGGGTGACCCCCATTTATTCTTAGGAAGACATAAAGTGTCCTATTTCACCAAGGCCCATTTTATTTTCTCTTTAGTGCCACTCCAAAGGAAACGATGACTGATTTGATCTAGTTCTCGAAGAACAAACTTTGGAATATTCAACACAGAAGAAACATAAATAGGAATATCTTGAAATACTGATTTTACCAAGGTGATTCTACCCCCAGAAGAAAGCCACTTGTTGGTCCACTTTCCAATTTTCTTCTTGACTTTGTCCAACAACCAATTCCAATATTTTTTTTTTGCCTTTGAATATTTATGGGAATACCTAATAAGTGATTGGAAGGGAGGTATTCTTATATCTTAATTTATCCAAGACCATGGATTCATGTCTAGCAGAGCAGTGAAAGAAAATAACTTTATATTTGTCTTCATTGATCAACTGCCCGGTAGCCTTAGAAAAACAACTAATGATTTGCTTAATATTAGAAGCTTCCTTAACTGTAGCTTTGCATAAAATAGTAGAGTCATCCACAAATTGAAGATGAGAGATAGGTTTAGCTCCATGAGCAATGGTAACTCCCTCAAGGGTTTTGTTTTCCCTCTTTTTGTTTATAGTCCTACCCAAGAATTCAATAAGAATGATGAATAAATAAGGGGATAGCGGGTCACCTTGCCTAATACCTCTAGAAGCTGGGAATGACTGAGAAGGCCTGCCATTGATAAGAACTCATTAGGAAACTGAAGAGATAAGAAGTGCCCTCAAGAGAATTTTACCTTCATTAATTAAAAAAACACCACCTCCACTAGCTTTCCTTTGAATTTTTTTTTCAAATTAAGGTTTTAAAAGGGTTTTTATTTCCCTTTTACATCAACTTAATCACATTGATCTATATAGCCTATTTGGCATTGTTGAGATTTGAACCTTGGTGTGGGCTACATCATTCATATGTCTCAACCATTGAACCAAGGACTCATTGGCTTTGTAAATAATAAATTTTGAAAGGGTCTTAGTCCCTTATACAAAAAATATGCCCTCCATGTCTCGAAATCATAGACAACCAAACTTTTGTCAAAATCACATAAAGCCAAACCTTTGCCAAGATCCACAAAAAGCCAATTTTTTGTCAAGATCACAGAAAGCCAAACTTTGCCAAGATCATAGAAAGCCAAAAAAATTCCAAGATCACAAAAATATAAACCTTTGCCAAGATCATAGAAATCCAAAAAAAATTAAGATCACAAAAAGCTAAACTTTTGCCAAGATCATAGAAAGCCAACTTTGCAAGATCATTGAAAGCCAAATTTTTGCCAAGATCACAGAAAATCAAAATTTTGCTAAGGTCGCAGAAAGCCAAAATTTTACCAAAATCATAGAAAACCAAACTTTTACCAAGATCATAGAAAACCAAACCTTTGCCAAGATCATAAAAATCCAACCTTTTCCAAGATCACAGAAAGCCAAACTTTTGCCAAGATCATAGAAAGCCAAAATTTTACCAAGATCACAAAAAGCCAAAAATTTTCAATATCAATCATTAAACCCTATACCATACTTAACAAACTTTGCATTTCAACAAAAAAGACAAACCAAAGTTCCAAGATTATCCAGAGATGCCAAGGTATTCCATTCTAGTGCCACTATATTATCTACCATTTTGTATTCTTATAAACAAACTACAAGTGTTGAGGATATGATTGTACCTTAGGCTTAATTATAAGCCTAAGTTATTATTTTATTATTATTTCCTATTTCTTGAACTTTGTATTCATGTGAGGCATAGCATGTTGGAAATAGGTTGTTAATTGTTGGATATCTAGTTAGACTGTTAGAGTTGTCCTTTGTCTTCTAACAGTTAGTTGGCATCCTTGTTTAGCAGATTGTTATCTGTTAGTTAAGTGGTTGGCCATATTTGGAAATTTTTTGCAACCACTTAACCTATGTGATTCCTATTGTAAGCCTATATATTTCTTTGCACTCATGAATAAACTAGCTTCACATTTGAGTTCCATATCAGTGGTAATCAGAGCCGAAGGATAATTTTTGCAAGGAGGGGAAGTTGCCACTTCATTGTAAGGTGTCTAGTTGGGTTTTACAACTAGTGCATCAGATCCTAGGTAGATGTTTACCTGGAATTGGCTTGAGGCTAGCTACAATATCATTTTTGTGAAGCTCAAGAGATGGCAGAGGTTAGAATTTACCCCTATATTGAATACCCCCGACAAAAGGTCAGAGGGTAACCATACTTGCCCTAAGGAAGGCAAGATAATTTTTCTTATTTGAAGAAAAAATTTCTATTTTGAAGATTAGAGAGATCAAATATTTGAGAGCTAATTGCATAATTTTGAGGTCAATTCTAGGTCAAAATGAGGCAATGACACTCCTTGCCAAGGGAACAACAGGGGTACTGAATGAAAAGAATTGTTTCAAGTTTACTTGGAGGTTGAAGTGTTTGGAGGCTAAAGAGGGTTTCATAAGTGGATTTGAAGAGATTTATTCTCCTATTTTTTATTTTTTGGCTCTTCCCAAGCCGACCGGCCACCTTGCCGATTGGCCACCCCAACTGATCGATCTCCTTTGTTTATCATCGAGGTTAGGTAACCCTACCAACCACACCCTCCCACTTATCCCTCCCATCCCTTATTCCTCCATCATCCCATACCTCCTTATACCTCCTACTGCCCCCCACCCCCCTTTTCATCTTATGCATGATCCTATTTGGGCTGATCGTAGCCAACCGTCGCACAGGACCATACAACCAAGACATAGCAATTTGACATCAACCCAGCATCATACTACATAGGCGACCACACCACCGTACAATAGAAGCACCCCCTTGTAGCAAGAACTGATGCACACATCATCCTTGAACAAGAAACCAGCTCATAGTCAAAGAAAATTACTATAAGTGACATAAAAAAATATTGTAGGCAATAAAAATTAAATTGCACTCCCTAAGGTTTTATCGACTAATCAAACAGAAGATTCAATCCCTAGAATTATTCGCCAATCAGAGATGACCACATGGCATTATGCGAGAGTTTCAAAATAATTTTACCATTAAATTCGAGGTGGACAAGTGGTGTTGGACATCTCTCACCATTCCATTTGAAAAATATACTACATTTTTTGACACAATATAATGATTTTTCGATTATTTTTAAAACCTCCATGTGTCTTCCTAAATTCTTTGATAGGTTTTGTAGAATCCTAATGAGCAACATAATTTTCCCATTAGTCCTAGTAGTTCTCAACGTTCGTAGGTGAAACAACACATTTTCCAACTTCAACGCATGTGTCGTGGCATGGTCTTAGTAGGTTTTCAATGCATAATTAGGTTTTTTGGTAGTTTTAGGAAGTTTTCCATTCAAGACTTCGATGGACAAGTAAAAGCAACTTCGTTGCAAATAAAAAGGGGTGTTTAGTTTCACATTGATAGTGCGGGAGGCTTTGCATAATTTATTAATGCCATTATGCACTATAGGAGGTGACCACCTCTCAGTGGTCACCCTTGTTGCACTCACGCATGACAACGCCCAGTGGTGGGGTACACAACCTTTGAGGTTGACTAGGCAGTTGACCACCTAGACATTGGTGGTTGCATTATGTGCAGTTTGAAAGTTGGTATTGCACCAGTGATTTTGCACCATTATTGTGCAGTTGTCGCACTGACCTAAGGGTAGTTGACCAGCTCATTGATCGACGAGATCAAGTCAAAATAATTTTTTGGTGCAGAAAACCTAAAATTCCCACTAGAAATAAAAAATGGACCGTTGGAGTGAGTAAATTTGAATTTTTGGTGCTAAATAGAGAAGGTGAATTTCTCTCAATTTTTGCAATTTTTCACATATTTTTGCAAAAATTTATAATTTACCACTTAAGGACCAAATTTTTGCATTTAGGGGTAGAATTGATGAGTCCTAGTGCTATTGTCCCTTGATTGAAGGAGAAAATTGTAATTGCTTCATTTTTGTAATTTTGTAAAAAGCACTAAAACTACCCCTTTTGCAAGTTGTAAAGGCAATTTTTTTTTAAATCTAGGCAAATTTGTGCATTAGGAAAATTGCAAATTGATTCCTAAAGCCTATATAGTTCTTACAAATATTTTGTAATCCTCCTAGTCTGGCATATACACATAAGCACATGGCTACATACCTCAAATTAAACATGGAAAACCTTACTATTGTAGTAGATATTTTGGTAGATAAAGTGAAAGATATTATTGTCCAATTAACTCCTAGTGATGTCAAAATTCATCACAATCATGCCAAAAAATAAAAATGTGAGGTCAAATTGTATAAAAAATTAAGGGTTCATGATGTCTTGTCTACATAGATTTTAGATATGCAAATGTGGTTCACTTATACTAAAATTCCTAAAGATGACCAAGCTGCTTTTACCACAGTCAAACTCACAGGCCTAGCAAAAGTTTTGAGTGTAGAAAGAAAAAATCATAATGCTACCATGACTTGGAAAAAATCGATCCAAATTCTGAAAAACATATTTTTTCCACCAAATTACCAAAATGACCTCACAACCAAGTGGTATAGATTGAGGTAAGCCTATAGTATGTCAATTGATGACTACATTTTCCAATTCAATAGGCTAAGGGTGCTTCTTGGTGTGAAATATTCATAAGAGGATTTGATTAACAAGTTCACTTGTGGATTGCAAGATCAAATTTTTAGAGAAATCAAGTTTAAAGATTTCCTCACTTTGGATGTGGCATTTAAGCATGCCATTCTAGAGGATAAAGTTGGTGCCTCTTACAGATCTCGACAAGATAGCAGTTCCAAAGGCATGAATCAACATCAAAAAAAGGTGAAGAGTACTTCTCATTCTTCCCCTCATTCTTCTTCTCCTCCCACTTCTCCTAAAGCACATTATTCTTCTTCTCACTCTAAAGATCCTTCTTCTTCAATGTATTGTGATTTTTGTAAAAATCATGGTCATGTCAAGTCCAAATGCTTTACTTTTGAAATAATGAAGAAGAAGTCTCTAATTGTACAACCTACATATGAGGAACCACAATATGGTCCCATTGTGACTACAGGGATAGAAGAATAATATATTGCTTTAAAGGGTAAACTAAACAAAGTTACCCTCATGAAAAATGTTTTTGCTCAAGGGGGTCATGACCATTTTTTTGTCACTAGAACCCACCTTACACATGATTTTTATGTGGATTGTATCATAGATAATGACTCATAGAAGAATCTCATTGTGAGGTCCATTTTCGATAAGTTGAAGCTTCCCACAAAGCCACATCCTCAACCCTATGCACTTGGGTGGAAGGATGTAGACTCTACATCTAACATCACACACACTTACACCTTGAATTTTTATTTTGTTGATAAGTTTGTGGATAAAGTAAGATGTGATGTCATAGATATGGATTTTTATGGACTATTTCTTGGTAAACCCTAAAAATTTGATAGGAATGCAATATATCATGCTAAAAAGAACACATACACATTAGATTTGCATGATAAAACATATTTGATACAAAGCACTACACCCACATCAAATTTGATGCTAAGTTGTGGGCAAGTTCGTAAGCCATTAATTCAAGCACTTATTTTGGATCCTACTTGTATAAGTACCACACAAGAGAAAGAACAAGCACCATAAAAGGTTCATGATAAATAAGAAGCTTCACCTCCACAAATTGAACAATCACAAGAGTTCATGGTTAAGGAACCCATCACTCTCACTCATGAGAAATATTCCAACCATTCTATTAGCATCATTTTGGGTACACCTATTGATACACAACCACTTGCTCCATATAAGTTACCTTTGTATTTGCCCTCTCCCACCATTGCACACATGGAGGAGCAATCTAAGGTCACTTCCTTCATTCAACATCAGTAGAGCCTTCAAATCAAGATAACACAGGACTTGCAGGAGACTCCGTAGGAGCAGCAAAGAGTGATGCGCAAGCATCATAGTCCTCACTCATCTCAGGTTGGAGATAAATTTTAGCTTCCTTTGGATAAGTGACGCTTTCTAGAGACACCATTTTAGGATCCTCCTTTGGTACCTGAACCTATCATTAGCCCTACAACAACAGTAGCACCTGATCGTCAGCTTTCGCTCATTTCATATAGAGTTTTTGAGATGAAGACTCATCACACTCGACAGGGTTCTTCCACTTCTTATATTGTCATCCATCATGGTCACTCTCCACACATGGCTCACTGGATTCCTCACCATGAGATGGACCATGAATTTCCACATTTATTGAGAGCATTGGGGTCCAATGCTTCAATGGTTGGGAGGAGTGTTGAGGATATGATTATACCTTAGGCTCAATTATAAGTCTCAATTATTATTTTCTTATTATTTCATTTTTATTACACTTTGTATTCATGTGAGGTATGGTATGCCCATGATGGAAATAGGTTGTTAGTTGTTGGATGTCTAGTTAGATTTTTAGAGTTGTCCTTTGTCTTCTAGCAGTTAGTTGGTATCCTTGTTTAGCATGTTGTTATCTATAGTTAAGTGGTTAGGCATGTTTAGAAAATTATTGCAACCACTTAACCTACATGATTCCTATTGTAAGAATATATATTTCATTGCACTCATGAATAAACCAACTTCACATTTGAGTTCCATATCAACAAGTGGTATATATAGTTTCACAAGATATTATAAGTAATTTTTTAGAGGACTACCCAATCCCCTATAGTTCCATAAAAGCACTATCATTTTCTAGAGACCCTCTTATTTAGAAAATTAGTTTGAGTTTTATTTTGGATATCCTTTTGAGTTTGTACTTCTCTTAGAATTTGGTTGGACTTTCTACCCCTGATTGTTGAGTGTGTTGTCGAGGTGCCTCCTAGTATGACTAACTCTAGTGTTTCCTCAACTTCTTCTTTAGTGTCTTCATCTAAGTGCTTCAACTCTTTGCCATGAGTCCCTTGTTGTGCTTCTTGTGTATCATCTAAATGTTCCTTAATGGGTTATTTTTGTTTCTTTACCCTTTTCTTAAGCTTCATTATTAATTGGCATGTTTGTCCCTTCCTCCACATTTGATGAGAGGATGGAAATTTGTTAGGCTTGTTGGATCCAATTTACCCTACGTAAGTCTTAGTAGACTTCTCAATCTAAGAGGCCTTCTATTCCTGACCATTTGAAATTTAGGTTTTGTTTCCTTTCTTAACTGATTGGGCTTTGATGGATAGTTTCAAGAGAAGTATCCATGTTGATGACAAGTAATACATTTAAAAGGGATACACTTGTAGTCTAATGGTTGATTGTGAACCTAGTCAAGAACTTTAATCCTAACATTTTTGGAAGCCCTTTCTTCAAGTTTACCCTCACACATATATGGTTTTATATTGTATTATTGGTCATTGAAGGAGCCTAATCAATGTATGATCCTATGGTTTTTCCTATAATTTTCATCATTGTCTTATTACATAAGTGGAGGGGCAAAAAAGGAAGATGAATCCAAATTACCACTTCTTTAGGTTCCTCTTCTTTTAGGTCAAATCCTAATCATATATAAAGGACTAGATCCCATAAACCACAAAAATCCATGGAAAACTATATTTTGGTCTTTAGGAGATGAGAAGGTAACAACAAAGTACCCTCAACCAACCATCATGAACTCATAACTAGATATTTTTGAACCCTAGGTATTGCTTATCCATTTTTGTATTGCAGTCTAGCT